>JACEFO010002479.1:0-2400000 GCA_015342445.1 Digitaria exilis
CTAGTCTCACCATTTTACATTTTTGTCCTACCGATTATCCACTTTTACACCAACATCAAACTCAAACCATACTTGCTTGGACACACAATAGCTTTGTATGGTTCCAGGAGAAAATTTAGCTAATTTCCTACGAAAGTTCCTGCATTTCAAACACATTATATAAAGTAAACAGATCAAAATGAGTTTGGGTTATGAGAAAATCCTTCCAACAGATCGCTAGAGCCCCTCGCCCCGAAGCAAGCAGGCGACCGTGCGTCAGCCCCGTCAGCACGAACACCGTTCCAATACTTGCAGTGTACCCCGTTGATCCGTTCCAAGTCACCTCTGTCTTCTCCTCTGCCGCTTCCTTGTGCTCCACCGCTCTCTAGAAGGAAGCAGCACCAAACAGCAGCAGAGCAGAGCAACGCGTCACCGGCCACCAGATCTCCCGTACTCCCCACGCCCCGCCTCCGATGATTCCATCCGCCGCCGCCGCCTAGTCGCTCCGCAGCCACCGCCCCCAATGTCGTCGTCGGAGCCCGATGCGAGGGCGCCCCAGGGCGGCGGCGCCTCCCCGGCGGCCCGCGTGCTCTCCGCGCGCGCTCGACAAGGTCATCAAGCACTCCTCCTGGCGCCGGCACGCCGCACTCGTGGCCGCCGCCAAGTCCGCGCTCGACCTCTCCTCTCACGCCGCCCCCGCGCCCGGGCCCGACGAGCCCTCGGATCCCGCTCCCGCCTCCGCCGTCCGGGCCTCCCCGGCGCCCACCGCCGACGCCGCCCTCGCCGCGCTGCTGCTCGCGCTCTCGACCCGGGGTCCCTGGAAGGTGGCCGAGCCGGCGCTCGAGTGCGCCGCGGGGGCTCCTCTCCCTGCGCCTCCTCCGCGGCGACGTCGACGCCGCGGACCCCTCCGCGCCCTCGCCGCCCTCCCCGGTCTCCAGGCTCTTCGCCGCGGTGCTCTCCTGCGTCTCGCTCGCGGCGGCGGCGACGACGCGCTCGAGCTCGCCGTGCTCCGCGTGCTCGTCGCGTTCGCGCGGTGCCCCGGCCGTCTCCGTCAGCGGGGAGTGCCTGGGCCAGGTTGTCAAGGCGTGCTACAACGTCTACCTCGGGAGAAGCGCCAGCGGTGGGAACCAGCTCTGCGCCAAAGCTAGCCATCGCGCGCAGGTGCTGGCCATCGTGTTCGCCCGCGTCGAGGCCGACGCTATGGACGTGCGGCGTGGTGCGCACCGTCTCCGCTGCCGACATGATGGACCTCTCTGACCGCAGCCTTAACGACTCCAGCGTCGTTCAGGCGGCCCAGGCGTTCATAAACGAGGTCATGGAGGGGAGCGACGTGCCGGAAGAGGCACCCCCTGTGGATGCTACTCCAATCGACGGGGAAGTTGGTGGGGAGGATGGTGGAATGAGTAAGATCAGGGAGGATGGCCTGGCTCTGTTCAAGAACATCTGCAAATTGTCGATGAAGTTTGGTACGCCTGATAGCCCTGATGATCCAATGCTATTGCGGGGGAAGGTTTTGTCACTCGAGCTGGTTAGGATGGTTGTTGACAATGCAGGGCCATTCTGGAAGACAAATGAAAAGTATGTACATATCAAGACGGTTCTGATTTTCTTTTTATTGCAATATTCTAATTCCATTATATATCTCCCTTTTATGGTTATTGCTGCAACGTGTCTTGAAGAATGCGAATGATAAGGTAGAACGGTGGAAGGCAGGAACCGTAAAGTGGGCTGTTTATAAACATTTTGCTCCTATCTATAACCATGATCGCCAGTTTGAATGAGCTGCATTGTTCCAGGAATTAGGAAGTTGTTGAATTTGAACCAAAGAATTATGAGTTGCATTCAATCAGCTTGGAATTTCCAACTGGTTGCCAGGTCAATGATTTTCACTTAGTCACGGTTGGGTAATAAGGTTATCTTTCGCCATGTTTTGTGCAATCTGCCATATAGGTTTTATGGCAAGGATCTGGCTGGTTGAAGAGCATCATTGTGTGCTCCAAGGATGGGTTTAGTGTCTATCAGATACTGCTAAAGCTTCCCAACTATGATACTCAACTATTTTCTTATGTAACTAGAATGAGAGCTGTGAGGTACTGATCGATAATTCAACCAGCTAGATTTTCCAACTGTGTGCATACCCCCATGCTCGCTAACATACATGCATGGACAGTGGACACAGTGTATACCCTCTCAGATCTGCAGATCCGAACTGATACTGATGAAGGGAGTTAGAGAAATAACTAACTGGTAACACTAATGCAAAATATCATAGTGCTACTTTCTGATACCGCAAATTGTATATGATAGAGCTTAGTCGTATCAATCAAGCATCGCACCTGAAAGGATTCATAGTGGATGATGGGAACTTATTTGGTCATTTTGTATAGAAACATTGAATGATTATGGCTTAATGGAGTACAGATCACTGATACTACTTCTTTTTTTGTCCATATTAATGCAGGTATCTTGAAGCAGTTAAGCAGTACCTTTGCCTATCATTGTTGAAGAACAGTGCTTGTCTGCAATGAGTGTCTTTCATTATTGTGTCCATTTTTATGAGTCTAATATTAAGGTTTAGATCTGGTTTGAAAGAGGAAATTGGAATGTTTTTCCTATGCTTATCTTAAGGTTCTTGAAAATGTCCCTCCAGCCTAGTTTTTTGCAGAAGATGACCGTTCTAAACTTTCTGGAGAAGATATGTAAAGAACCTCAAGTATTATTGATATCTTTGTGAACTTTGATTGTGATGTTGATGCACCAAATTATTTTGAAAGGGTAAGTTATTATTTTTCCATATGGGCATTCTCCTTCAGCGTTTTTGTGATCAGTGTTACTTGTTAATTTTCTTATCAAATATAACAAACCACTTGATACACTGGACATAGTTGTTCTCTTCTAGTTCGTAATTTTCTTGTCAAATATACAAACCCACTTGATACAGTGAGCATAGTTGTTCTTTTCTAATACTGCCATACCACAGTCTACAGATATGCTATTCCTAAGTATACCGTGAAACACTGTTAATTCTATCGGATCTTCACAGGATTGTCAATGGACTACTAAAGACTGCTTTAGGTGTCCCTGCTGGATCTACAACAACATTAACTGTTGCACAAGACCAGACATTTAGGATCGAGTCTGTCAAGTGCCTTGCAACAATTATGAAGTCAATGAGTGCATGGATGGATCAACAACTGCGAATTGGTGAATTTTCTCCCAGCAGTACTGAAAATCTAAGATCAATGGACAATCTAAATATCCATAATGGAGAAGAAGGGAGTGGAGCGGATTATGAACTGCAGTTTGACACTAGTAACTCGGACATAACTGACTCTTCCTCACTTGAGCAGCGCCGTGCTTACAAGATGGAACTTCAGGTGTGGTTGATTGCTTGAATTTGGATTTCTCCTCAATTAAACTTTGTCTGTGTTTGGTAATAATAGGTCTAAAGTTTCTTTTTGCAGAAAGGAATCGCCTTGTTCAATAAAAAACCTTCCAAAGGTATTGATTTTCTCATACGGAGCAAGAAAATAGGCCAGTCTCCAGAGGATGTGGCTTCTTTCTTGAGAAATACTGCTGGCTTAAATGCAACAATTATAGGTGATTATTTGGGAGAAAGAGATGATTTCCCCCTGAAAGTTATGCATGCTTATGTGGACACATTAAACTTCGAAGGCATGGACTTTGGTCAGGCAATTAGATTCTTACTGCAAGGTTTCAGATTACCAGGAGAAGCTCAAAAGATTGATCGGATCATGGAGAAATTTGCTCAATGTTACTGTAAATGCAATCCAAATTCTTTTAGTAGTGCAGATACGGCATATGTTCTTGCTTATTCTGTGATCCTGCTAAACACTGATGCTCATAATCCTATGGTGAAGAACAAGGTGCGCTAATGATAATTTTGTCAGCGCCTGGCAATGGTTCATGAACTAATGTATATTTTATTGTGCAGATGTCTAAGGAAGATTTTATGCGCAACAACAGAGGAATCGATGATGGGAAGGATTTACCAGAAGATTATCTGAGTGCACTGTATGACCAGATTGTCAACAATGAAATCAAAATGAGTGCTGATTCCTCAGTTGCACAAACCAAGCAATCCAATAGTGTAAGTAGGCTTCTAGGCTTAGACAATATTATCAACTTCGTCAACTGGAGACCATCAGAAGACAAGGCAGTAGGAGCCAATGACTTGCTCATTAAGCACATACAGGAAAAATTCAAAGCAAAGCGTGGGAAATTAGAGTAAGATCATTATGATTTTTTCAGTTGGAATACTTATGTCCTCTGTGGGATTTATTAATTTGAGGTTCTGCATAATACAGGTCCACATTTTATGTTGTTGCTGATGCAAGCATTTTAAGATTCATGATGGAGTCCTGTTGGGCTCCTATGATGGCTGCATTCAGTGTCCTCCTTGATCAGTGTGACGATAAGGCTGCCACATCACAGTGTTTAAAAGGATTAAGATTTTCCGTGCATATCACTTCTGTTATGTGCATGCAGACACAGAGGGATGCATTCTTAACTTCCATAGCAAAATTCACATCCCTCCACTCTGCAGCAGACATGAAGCAAAAAAATGTTGATGCCATGAAGGTAAGAGGCCACACGAAGCATATTCACTTGTGTAGTTTAAATGTCACAAGAAGCATAATTTGTTGCAAAACATAATCTGCTGATTCTTGTGAATGAATGGCTATCAACAAATATGTTGATTCTTGTGTCAAGCAGAAAAATGGGACAAATCTGCTGAATCTTGAACTTATTGAATGTTCCTTTGGGGCTTTTGATGGTTCCTCCAACAGGGGCCTAATTATCAGCTTGCCTTCCTTTTTCCACTCTGCACAATTGGCCCTGCTGTTTCTGCTGGGGCAATGGTTTAAAACATTTCGGAAACAGCAGGGGCAATTGTGCTAAGTGAAAAAAAGAGGACCAACTCCTAGTTAGGCCTCAAAGTGGGTGCTAGGATCTATCCAATGTTTGGGATACAGAATTGTTGAGCCACTGCAATGGTTCTTATGTACTTCATTAACACATTTGTTTGCTAGTTCTGGCTGTTTCAAGCAGTGGGATGATAAGTTTCCTTATGTTGATGAACAGGCTATAATTTCTATTGCAATCGAAGATGGCAATTACTTGCAGGAAGCTTGGGAGCATGTCCTAACTTGTTTATCACGGTTTGAGCATTTACATCTGCTTGGAGAAGGGGTTCCCACTGATGCTTCATTTCTGACTGTACCTCTGATCGAGTCAGAAGATAAAACTCAGAAGTCTACTTCTGTTATATCTTCCAAGAAAACCAATGCTCTTCAGAATCCTGCTGTGATGGCTGCTGTTAGAGGGGGTACTTATGACAGCACAGTTGCAAAAACCAGTGTGTCAGCACTGGTCACTCCTGAACAGATCAATAATTTCCTATCAAACATAAATTTGTTGGATCAGATTGGCATTGTGGAGTTAAATCATATATTTGCCCATAGCCAAAGATTAAACAGTGATGCCATTGTTGCTTTTGTGAAGGCTCTTTGTAAGGTCTCAATGACTGAGTTGCAGTCTCCAATGGACCCTCGGATCTTTTGCCTTACAAAAATAGTAGAGATTGCGTAAGAAATTTCGCAGACCTGCTTAAACAATATCTTTACTTTGGCCAGCAGGCCAGCAGCCATGACTTAATGCCTTTTGCTACTATAATTCTGAACTTTGTTTGTGCAGGCACTACAATATGAACCGAATACGTCTGGTGTGGTCACGTATTTGGAAAGTTTTGTCAGACTTTTTTGTATCTGTTGGGTTGCTGGAAAATCTTTCTGTCTCTATATTTGTGATGGACTCTCTGAGGCAGCTGTCCATGAAGTTTCTAGAAAGGGAGGAATTGGCAAACTACAATTTTCAGAATGAATTCCTTAGACCTTTTGTGGTTGTTATGCAGAGGAGTAATGCTCCAGAAGTACGAGAGCTTATTGTTAGGTGTGTGTCACAGATGGTTCTGAGCCGGGTTCATAACATAAAGTCTGGGTGGAAAGGTGTTTTTATGGTACGTATTGACTTTTATTTTAGTATGTTATTCTGTTACTGTTGTTCAGATTTGTCTGCAAGTTAGTGACTATTATGCCATGTCTTGTAAAATTTCATCGACTTGCAGGTTTTTACTTCTGCCGCCTCTGATGATACAAGAAGTATAGTTCTTCTAGCATTTGAGACAATGGAAAAAATTATTCGAGATTATTTTCATCACATAACTGAAACAGAGACAACAACATTCACTGATTGTGTTACCTGTCTTATTGCATTTACGAGTAGCCAGTTCAACAGTGATGCCAATCTCAATGCTATCGCATTTCTCCGATTCTGTGCTGTTAAACTTGCTGAGGAAGGATTTGTTTATCAAGATCGGGGTGCCGAACAACCCAGGAATTCAGACATGTTGGGTGGAAATGCCACTGTGCAGAGAGATGGTTATGTTTCCCTCTGGGAGCCTCTCCTTGGGGGTACAGCTTTTTTGCCTTGAAATTATAATATTTTCTGTATTTTATCGTGCAAGTTAAGTCTTCTTATTGGATGATAATCTAAAGTGCATGAAAATTTAAATCGATACTTTTTTTTCCCGGCTATTTCAGGTTTAGCGAAATTGACAACTGATCCAAGACTGACTATCAAGAAAGGTGCTGTAGGAGTACTTTTTGACATTTTAAAGGATCATGGACACTTGTTTTCACAGATGATTTGGGCAGATATGTTGGAACGTATTGTTTATCCTCTATTTAACAGTGAAATGTCCGCACCCAGTGATCAGATTTCAACATCTAATTTACCTGATCTTGAAACACAAACTTTGGCAATGAAGTGTTTGGTGGGTTTGTTTGTCAATTTCTTTGATGTGATACGCCCAGAACTTGCTAGAATTGCATCAATTGTCACAAATTTTGTCAGAAGCCCCTATAAGCATTGTGCTACCACTGGTGTATCTGCAGTTATGCATTTAACAGAGGGGGTTAGTAACAAACTTTCTGAGGAGGAATGGAAAGAGATATTGGTCTGCTTCAAAGAATCAGTGAAACATACATTTGTCATATTCTCTAAAATTGTAAGGATGATGCAAGATATTGAAATCCCAGATAGATTTGATTCTTATTCAGAAACCGAGCAATATTTGGATCATGAAATCTACAATAATGATGAAGAGGAAGCTAATATGGAGACGGCTTCTTATGCTATTGTCAAACTGAAGAATCATATGGCCCTACTGCTTGTAGTGATTCAGGTATTTTTTTTTTTTTTTGCGAAATTTTATTAGATTACTCTTTTTTTTAAGGCTATGAAGACAATTAGGATTGCGAGGAATAATAGATTGATTGGGTTAAGGATTTGTTACACATATATAGGCAGACCCTTGGAGAGGTCTATAGAATGCACAAATCAAGAATCAGCCTGCCTATCCTAACCATCAGATGGCGGTTCCTAGGGCCGGCCATCACCCAGGCGTGACACATGCCTGGGCCCTCACGTACACACAAATATGCATGTCTAACAGGCCACATGCAGGATTTAGGTTATTTGGATTTTGCATAAGTGCCCAAAAAATCCTAAATACATCAGCTGTGGTTTAGTTTTCTTCCACTAAAATGCTAACTTTTGAGAGAGCGGAGTTGAAATAATGACATGGGAGAAAGGGTTGGTTGTGGAAGTTGCTGAACGGTGTGGTAACCTTACTTTCCTGATAATTGGAAAGCAGCTACTTACTATGAAACTTCCTTGGGTGCTCCAGCATTGGCTTCAGCCCACATGCCATGGCACCTTTGTGCATTGGCCAAGGAAAGAGGGAGAATGTTGAGGAAAAGAGGTTCTTATTGCTTGCTTATCCAATTGAAATTACATAAAGGTTCAAAAAAAAATAGAAATTACATGCATACTCTTATGCAGTGTCTGGCCCAAACAAAGTCGATCTAGGAATGAGAACAAAATTTGTTGAGATAGAATAGCATAATTAAAATTAAATAGAATAACATAATTAAAACTAACATATTTCTGTTGGGAAGTCCTAATCTTGCTTGGTGTCAGGCTATCAGCTGTGTTGACTGGGGCTTCTTGTAATGGCCCTAATGCAGTCCAACTGTAATATTGGCATATCTATTGTTTCACTTTTTTTATGTGAACATTCCCCAGTTTTGCCTCTATGGGGCAGTTTCTGTTATGATGGCACTATGTATGCCATAGATTCTTAGATTTTGATTCAATTTTAGCCCACACAGGAAAACTTCTTAACTAATGGACAGGTAATCTGGAAGTGTCCATCTTTGTTTCTAAAATTTTAGACAATGACAGTATTTTGTTTTCTTTCATGCAGAGCATCACTAAATTATATGAGGAGCACAGAAAATATCTTTGTGCTGAGCATATGAGCATTCTTTTGGAGATGCTGTCAGCTATTGCATCACATTCAAGCGAAGTAAGCTCTGAATCTTCCTTGCAGATGAAATTTCATACAGCATGTTCCCTTTTGGAGGTATCGGAGCCAGCCATTGTCCATTTCGAGAATGAATCCTACCAGAGTTATCTCAAACTTCTACAAGCTTTGCGACATGACTATCCCTCTCTGTCGGAAGAAATGGACATAGAATCACAAGTATTTAATACCTGCAAGAAAATACTGCAAACTTATCTGAAGTGCGCAGGACAAGAACCATGTGATGAATCGTCACATAGAAATCTGTCTCTAAATTGTTCAATGCCACTGAGTGCTACTAAGAAAGAGGAACTGGCCGCTAGGACTTCGCTGGTTCTTCAAGTCATGAAATTGCTGGGTGGTCTGAAGGGGAACTCTCTTGCCAGAATATTGCCTTCCTTTTTCCCATTGTTGGTTGATCTGATTCGCTGTGAGCATAGCTCGGGAGAAGTTCAATACGCACTATACAATATCTTCCAATCAGCTGTAGGCCCCATGATACGAGTGTAGTGGGAGATTGTCACACGCCTAGGGTACAGTTTCGTGACCCAATTTTTCGGGCCATTACCCAACGAGGGATCAACATATAAGCTGGCACCCCAAGGCGCAACTGTGTACACATTCAGAATGATTGAATGCAAGGTGAAATATCACGGTCGTTCTAGGTGCTCTCTTACTGTGTTGTAACATCTAAATGTCAATTGACCTGGTTGTCTTGCTTCGCAGGCTCACATAAAATGCTGCAGATTCTGGGGGAGTACCGAGGCTAGACAGAATGACTGTCGGGTATGGAACCAATGTGGCTTCCCAGAGTTTCGCTTGCTACTTTGTAATTTTTTTGTGCAATTAAACTAGAGATAGATGTCATCAGAATATGGATGTACCGGTCATGTGTGTGTACTTTGTTCATAGAAACGAATTAACAGTATAGCAATTCCCCATTCTTTTTTGTTGCAGCTTGCAACAAATCACATTCTTTCCCAGGATAGGACTGTCATTATTTGAATACGGTTTGACAAGGTGATGTATAATTTTTACAGTTTCAGGATAATAATGTACAAGACCCATTGAAGATGCAATGACGCTGAGACCTATTACCTAATGCGACATGGAAACATGCATTGAAGGTACTAAAAAAGGACAAAGAAGAGGAATGGATATACACAACCAGATGTCCGAATGAATGGACCTGTTCTACGATTTGGACCTACATGACCTATATTATACACAGGATGGAGGCCAGACTCCAATTCCGGCATCCACTTGGTCCATGCACAGACCACCAGCTATCAGAATTTCTGGCAGGAGATGGGGAATGTACAGACAGACAAGCTGAGCAAAGAGTAGCTTCATGTTCAGACTCTCACGCTTTACTGCCCCATCCAGCGGAGCAGATTAGAGACATTCACATTATATGAATCAGGTAACCATGGGTAAGGACAACCTGGAATATGGTCAGAAACAGATAGATCGATTCAGCCAAGATGTAAAATACTCTGATACCCTCGTTTCTTTAATAAATGGGCATTCTCTAGATGTTAAATGAATGCAATAGCTAACCTTTAGAGTGCAAAAGAAAACGGCTTGCAAGAAAAAGAAGCATGACGCCCAATTTAGCGGTACTGCTGTTCTTAGTCCTGCTGCAGACTATAGGACACCTACAGAGAGGGAAACAAGATGTTACAATAATAATTGGAACACATGTAGGAGAGCTTGAGGGGTAAACACACCTCAAATTTGTCACTTTCTGGCATCGTTGTCAACCTGATGCTTGTTCTGAAATGTTGTTCTGTGGGAATGGCGGTGGACGAGCAGGGATCAAAATCTGTTGCTGAGGGCGTGGACCTCCTGTTTTCACAAAAAAAAAAAGTACTTCATGAATTAGATGAAGAACATGTTAATCTGGCCATTGGACAAGTATGTTTGATTCGACACAACAATTGATTTCTTACCTGGAGGAAATTGTTGTTGAACAGGTGGCATGCGCACATTTGTAGCATTAACATTTTGATTTGATAGTGGGAGAACATGACTTGATGCATAACCAGGAGAATAAGCATGATCACTTGGTACAGGCTGGCCAAACTGCCCATATGGGTAGACTGCTGGGCCTACTGTCCTGGGACCACCATAAACTGGAACATACTGTTGTCCAACATATGGACCATAGGCATTCTACAAAGCTAAAAATAAAACAAATGAGCAACAATTTCAATTTATTTATTATATACAATAAAAATGTGGTTTAATGGTTCTGGAGTTCTCAACCTGCTGATATAAGTATTCAGGTCCATATGTCGACGGCCTGCATCAAAAAACAATCGGTCATCAACTAGGCTGTTCACTTGGAAATAAAAAGGCATTACTGCAAGTGTAAAATATCTACACTACATCCTGCAAATCATAAGTTCCAGACTAGACACAACTTTAATCATCATGCCAGACGTTCACAACCTAACAGGATCAAATTCATAGCTGTGCATGATCTTTGCTAACAATGCATTGAATGAACTGTTAACCTACCCATAAGGAGGATATACAAAGGCCTGTGAGTAGTTGTAAGGGGGTTGCTGATATGTTGGGCTTTGCACATACATGCCCCCTGGAACCGCCACACCTCCATTGTATGGGATGACCGGCCTTATAGGTGCTACTACCACATTGAAAAGAAGGAAATTTTATCACAATAATTGAATACACACACAAAATGGTGAACAGTATTACAATAAGCAGTAAGAATGTCTCTTAGCAATAAGCTTTTTCAGCAGAGAGTAGCAGAGGCATCGACTGTATGGGAAACTTGTTTCACTAGTAGTACACACCAGGGGTGTGCATGGACCATGGAGTTATATTGCAGTTTAGGCTTTCTATGATAGGTCTTGGCCAGTAATTTTCTGAGAAAAGGTTCGATCCATTAATTTTCTAGTAAACTTGAGAAAAACATTTGCTATTTTACTACCCCCTCCTTCTGTAAGTGTGTGTAGGAAAATATTCAAGGCCCACGAATAAACAGTAAACATCTCACAAGTTTTGCATTCCATCACAAGCAAAGATGTGGATATTGTGATGATTAACACCTGCCACTCCAAGTTGCATACTATGAAATAGATTCTGACATGTAAGTGGACAATTTTTATAAAAAAAAAAAGCAGTGATGATTGCCAACCCTTTCGACCACCCACCAGCTCATACTCTTTCTGTTATCTATTCCCTTCAATCAAGTCCAACACTACTATCTCTTGCAAAACATAGCTGACAGAGAGGACTAGTAGCTGTACGGTTTTGTTTATTTCTAACAGCTAATGCTTCTTTATATATGAGCCTGTAGAAGATCCTACAGCCTTCTTTGGTGCTATGAATGTTCAGGCGAGGAATTAAATATCTAATACTCCTCTGCTGACAGATCCTTTTCCATCTTTTAGAGGTTAGAACTAGTGACAAGACTATTAGTTAGTGGTTGAAAAGAAGAGCAGTGCACAAACCTAAGCATCAAGTTTTGTAACTACAAAATCATAGAAAATTTCATGATTGTGATGACTCCAATACATTGGGAATAGGGCATCCATTAAGAAATTACAATACATCAACAACTTAAGTAGCTGGAAAGAATCATGTTGACAGCTATACAATTAGGAAAACAGGGCATTCAAGAAAAAAATATGGAAAACAAGGAACCATGTTAGCAGACCTACCCAAAGGCAGAGCTGGACCAGGCCGCCCTAAGATGGCGAGATTGCAATTAGCACGCCGCCCATCGATCACCGGGTATGGGTCCATACAGGCCATCCTTGCCGACTCAGGGTCTCGGAAGGTTACCTGTACACACCTCACACAATTACGATGGATCAAAAGCAGGAAAAAAAAAACGAAATAACTTAGCTGAATTTAGGAACCCCAACGATGCCCTGATTTCAGCAGACCCCTATCAGAATTCAAAATAGTTCCCTGATTCACAGGGGGAATAAATGCTAAATTCCGTCCTAATTCCAACACTGCAGAATCAAAAGCGTGCTTGAAGGAAAGCAACATTGAAACCCTCTATAAATGCATAACAGGGGAACAATTCACTTGCTCCATTAACAAAATCTAACTCCTTACCCTTGATCAAGTCAACAATACACCAAATTTCCTGAGCACGGAATGCAAAACCGCCAAAATTCTAAAAGTTCTACAGCCATCAGCGCCAATTGCTGCCGCTACAGATGATCACAGAAACTCCCAATTCAAGCCACAAACCCCATCCTCGCGCAGCGAATCACAAACTTTAGCTCCAGAATCGAACCTGGCCCCTGATCCCTCAACAAAAAGGAAAACGTACGGACCAAGCACCCCAAACCAGCGCAGCAGAACAGCAGATACGGACAAAACAAAAAAAAAAAACAGAGGAGGGAAGGCCTCACGAATCCGTAGCCCTTGGAGCGGCCCGTGGTGCGGTCGGTGATGACAACGGCCTCCATGATGTCCCCGTAGACCTCGAAGTGCGCGCGCAGCCCCTCGCTGCGCGTCTCCCACGCGAGGCCCCCCACGAAGACCTTGGTGAAGGTGGTGTCCCCGTACGGCGCGCTCAGGTAGTGCAGCGCCGGCGTGCCCCCGCCTGCCCCTCCTCCTCCTCCTCCACTACTACCAGCTCCCGCCGGCGACCGCTGCGGCGTCATCATCCCTGCCACGCCCAGCCCACGCGCATGCACGCGCGCGCGCGCAGCAGCAGCAGCGGCGGCGGCGGCGGCAAACCCTAACCCTAGCTAGCAGCAGCTGACTAGAACCCGCGCGAGCGAGGAGAGGGAGGCGAGCAGCGGAAGGCGGCCGGGTTAGCTAGCTAGGGCTGATAGGCCCCGCGCGCGCAGGCCGGGGGCGTAATTATAGCGGTGGGGATGGCGCTAACTGGAGCGGCGGTTATAATCAGCGGTTGGATTACGCGGGAGAGGGAAGGGGAGGGAGCTGGAAGTTGGTGAGGAACTGCGCGCCTCTTGCGAAGGAAACGCGCGCGACAGGGGAGGGAGAGGCTACTTGGGACGGGAGGAGAGGAGGGGTGGAGGCTGGTGGGGGCCCCTTGGGAGAGAGAGAGCTGGGGAAGGGGAGGGAGGAGGGTGAACCACTGGCAGTGGGGTATGCCTCCTCGCTCTGGCCCGCGGCTATATGGCCCGGATGTATATAGAGAGTGTTTATATTACTGTGAGCGGCATTGTTTGTGGTTTTGTGCTTAGAATTATTTAGAGCGGTTTTGTATATTGCAAACATAGAATTGTATGTGTGCTTCTCCGTTCTGGCGGCCGCTAATAAAGCCTGTCTTTACAAGCGGTGATGGAGGCTTTAGCTGGAAAGTGATCGTACGTGGCGTCTGAAACTGCGTGGTTTTGCTTCCTGATAAGTTCGAGGTGATAGAGTCCGCGCCGAAAGCTTGAAAAAGGTTTTGTCATACACTATCAATTAAAAAGTGTGATCATGGCGAGCTCTGGTTTCGTGCTATGATCTATTTATTAGCTGGCACACGGCGGGGGTTTTTGCACCATTTGAGGGGCTTTTTATGCTACTTTTTAACATAAAGTTTTTTCGGCGCTGGCGTACTCGGAAGCAGGGGAGTTTCCATCTACGTAAAGGGTAGAAAGTGGCTTATGCTTCCATCGTCACGTCACGAGTTGCGTTGATACTTATTTGTTGTGTGCCTATTCAATCGAGTTGCGCTGATACTTATTTATTGTGTGCCTATTTAATATTTTTCCACCTATGTAGATTTTCAAGAGGTAAGCGTATGATGTTAAAAATAACTACAAAAGCTACTAATTAATTAGAATGCAGTTGCCATTTCAAGGATGGAAAGTAGTTGTGTTTCCATTTCATGTTGTAAATTTAGTAGATACCGAGTTATTTATTTACCTCATGCTCAACTATTTTTCCTCTTATTTAAAGAAAGGAGCAATTCTTTGAGAGGTAAGTATATGATATTAAAAATTACTGCAAGAGTTGCTATCTGAAATGTGACTGAACTATATTAGTTTTCTATACATTTTTTTCTCGAAAATGTAGGAGAAATGTGCATCATGTGACTGAACTATATTACTTTCCTATACATAAAAAGAGGTTTCTTTAGCATATGAGAAAGTATAGTATATATTTTCATCTATCTGAAGGAAAGTTGTTTGTGTTCTTGTCATAAGTTTTCCATTGTGAAAGTTTGAAGATTGTTGGTATTTCGTCATTATGGTATAACTTGAGTTGATATTGGGTTTTGCTATGGTGGCAGCTTATTTTTTCGGATTGGCTAACGTGTGGTGTCAAGAATAATGTCCATAAAAAAATTAAAAAGTCTAATAAGCATATATTCAGGTAGGAGCTATATATTTCTTTACAGCATATATAACATATGGGCGTACAAGTGTATCCATTGATATTGATATTATCATGGCTGGATATGTATCTTGGTGGTCCTCGCATGTGTCCTATTATCTGTTCAGGTCGTTGTCAGTGACTATGTTTTGTCTCAGCTAGCTAAAAGACTCATCTTGATGTAGAAGATTATTGATGCTCACACATCTGATTCTTAAAAAAACTCAGAAGCTTTATTGTGGGAAATGGCAGCCTGATACTCTGGTGAATAAGAGCATCTCCAGCAGAATAGCCAAATTCGGCTCTCCATATCTCCATTTAGCTATCCACTTTATAATATTCCCTCTCTATATTTTAACATGCTCCAGCAGACTAGCCAAATCCCACCATCCATATCTATAAACCTATTATTGTCCAATTTAACATGAATAAAAATGCGTCTTTCTGATTTTGGGAATTAAATTGACAGTCTACAGTTCAAATAACTTGGAAAAAAGTCAATCTTTAGAAAATTTTAATTCAAAATCTGCAAGAGATTTTGGGCTAAACCTAGTTAAAATGGGTTCCCTGTGATTTAATCTATCATAAAAATATACGCGATTTTAGGAGTCAATATAGTGATTTTTGAATTTATGAAAGAAGGAAATTTGGGTAGTGTTTTGAAGAAAGATAGGAGAGAGAAACACGGGCCCATTTGGCAGACTCCCTGGACGAGGATGGCCATGCGCCCTCGCACCTGCCAAATTTGGTCGGCCGCTCGCACTCGATGGCGCGTCAACAGGAATGCTGATGCTGTTAGCTATTTTGCTGGAGGCTCTTTTTGTCGGCAGATCGCTACTTTTGACGATGGCGGGTCGGACGGCGAGTCCGCTGGAGATGCTATAAGGCCATACACTATATTAAATAAAAAAAGTACATATTATATATGATGTTTGATCCTAAACGTGCATGTAATAAAACTGCAACGTCGATGATTTTTTAATTACTGTTATAATTAGATTATATATATGTTCTCCATAAGATCTGCATGCATCATGGTGGATTGGCGTGGTATAATTAGTTAGAGACGAAGATAAGCAATAATGAAACTCTGTCACGGCGACAACCTAAATAGTTCAGAATAAAAGAGATGTGATGTTTGACATTTCCATCACCTTTATCCATATTATTCTCTTTCATCTTCCAATGAATTGCGAAAGATAACGTCCTACAAACTCCCAAAGAAGGTTTGCATTCACCAATTAGTTATGGGCCAATAATGATATATACAAGACGGCCGACTAACTGGTTTGCAATTCTTATGATATTGAGTAGTTGGAACTATACTAATCTGCACGCCCTCAACTTTGTGCCCTGTTTTTAGTATGCTATGTACAGAGTAGTAGAGATTATTATGTTTAAGAAGTTATCCACAAAAAAAAGTTTACGCGGTTGGTCATACCAATGCTAGTTTAGTATATTGGATATAAGCTTGGCATACAGATAAAAAAAATCTCATCTTACAGGGGGAAAACTAATGCAAAGTCAATTTATACTCCGTTCAGTCAGCATATTAGTTTTCTTACTATTAATGCTCATTATGTCGCAGGAAAAAAAATGGATCTTATGCCCGCTTAAGTCCTTGTCATCAGGTAAATCTATTATGTGATGAGGTTTATTTTGACACCCTCGTGTCTTTCTGATCAAGCTGGTTCTGCCACCCTGCCCCCAGCCACATGCCTACAACTAATCACACTGCTCAAGAGCATTGTGGTGAATCGGACCTCGTGGTATTAGTCGGCAAAGCTAGGTTTGCATCAGAAGGGCAAAAGCGAAGCTAACTGATAGCGAAAAACTTCGAGAGGGAGAGCTCC
The DNA here is from genome assembly GCA_015342445.1 of Digitaria exilis. Classification (NCBI taxonomy): domain Eukaryota; kingdom Viridiplantae; phylum Streptophyta; class Magnoliopsida; order Poales; family Poaceae; genus Digitaria; species Digitaria exilis. The sequence goes on from JACEFO010002479.1 coordinate 16,606, forward strand.
CTTTCCACCGGCATCGTCCTACTCCCTAGTTGCCATAAAAGGGGTGCTATGCTATTGCGAGGCAACACAGGTCGGGGCCCAGTCGATACGATCTCATGCTTATCCACGCAGCAGCCACGGGCTTCCAGAAAAGCTTGAAGCTTCTTGTGCTCAAAACCCATCACCCTTTATGCTTCAGTCATGCGCTTTTTGCAAGTAGCTAGGTATCCTAGCTTCTCCATATCCCTTGCCATGCAGTTTTTAGGGCTGGTGGTTTGGGATGTACTCGTGTACGTATGAATGATCACACCATAAAACTTGCTTTTAGTTCTAGTGAGAGAGTTTGTTTTCGCAACACCAATGCATTTTAGCTCGTTGATATGCTTCTCTTGTCAGAATGTTGTTTCAGGTGCTTCAGTCAGAGCAGAGCTGGAACTGGAGGTGGACCTGTGCGGTTGTGCTGCTCTTGGGCCAGACGCATGGCGGCATGGGTCAACTCAACTCCTTGCCACAGGGCCCGTGAGAAAAAAAAGAAAAGAAAAGGAAAGGATAAAGCGAAGCGCTTGCACGGACACCGCCGTGGGGCTAGCTGTCGCATCCCAACAACTCGCGGCACTCTGCTTTCGAGGTTGTGTTTAGATGCAAAAGATCTTTTGCACTTCCTATTCATTCCCCTCACATAACACGCATCTCTAAAAATTCCTTTTTCACCTTTCCTATTCATCCCCCTCACATAACACGCATCCCAGAAACAAAAGATCTTTTCCCTTCATCAACTAAACACAGCCCGACAATTCAGACGACGGAACACGCAGTCACGTCTGACGCTGCCCTCGGATATCTGTTCGTATCATCAGAATTTAGTGAAGGAATCTCGGATTATATCGGATCCGCCTTCGGTGATACACGTAATTTTATTTTAATCATTCAAACACCGGATTTAGACTGTGTATAGATAAAACTTTAAACTTGTATAGTTTTTTTTTCGGATAAAACTAGTATAGTTTTGCTGTGATATATTCTCTCTATATCATGTATATAATAAAACATATGCAATTAGAAAAGCTAAAACTATCTATAATTTGGACAGAAAAAGTATTAGTTGTGCAAGTATCTATTGATATATGTAGTGGCGGAGGCAGGATGGGAGGGCTGGGGGGCTCTATTACCTTCTCCTTCCTCCAACACCCCCTTTCTTCTTCCTTTCTCCATTATTTCCCCTTCTTCTCCCTCCTCCTTCCCTTCTATTTCAATGGTGTTCCTGGGGGTAGGGGGGGCTCCAGCCCCCCCAGCCCCCACGCTGGATCCGCCACTGGATATATGTGCTATTGATATATGTGTAGAAAATGGTATGACACATATTATGTTAGCTAGAGAGGCGGGTAATCAACCAAGTGTTTGGCGGTCGGTACGGTGAACCTCCATGTTTTTACCTTCATGCTGAACCTCCAACTAACCGCAATTTGGCTCTGATCGTGTGGAGAACCACACCATAGTTGCCTTCTCTTCTCGGCTGCGTATATTTTGTGGGCTGTGATGAAGATTCAATGGAGGGTGGCGAGCTTAGATGGAATGCTGGGAAGGGAAAGTCCATCAAAATAGGCGGGATATATGGCTGGTGCAGCTGTGAGTCAGTAAAGACACTGTTGGTTGGTGGGGGAGGCTTAGATAAAGGGCAATTTAAGCTCATCACTGGTATGCTAGCATGACGAGAGAGTTTTTTTTTTTGCGAAAGAGGGAGAGATGGCTATTGAAGGATAGCTAGGGCGATGACAAATGCATGTTAGATTGCCCTGGAGGAACATGATAGTCAATAGAGGAGAGGAAAGAAAAAAAGATAACCGATTGGATATCCGATTTGTCTTCAAAACGGCTATGTGATTTGCAAATGACCCCCCCTATTTCTTCCTCTCAATTCCTATGTTTGACCCCCCCCCCCATTTCTTCCTCTCAAATCTTAGTGTGTTTTAGTTATCATAAGGGAATAGGAGTATCGAAGTGGTGTTTTAAATTCCCTTCATCAATTCGATGATTTCAAAGGTTTGAGAATCCAAGAGGCAAGAGCCCAACTCCAAGCATTTCTAAGCCTAGGGTGATGGGTGACAATTTGAGTGCGATTTGCAATTTAGTTGATATATAGACGAGTGCATCTTCACTTCTGGCATTCATCATGAGCTCATAACTTAAGTGACAATTTCGAACACCTAAAACCATGGGCGAAAAAGTCGAAGAACTCAATTATCAAACCATCCATATGAATTTATAACCCATGCCAAGCAAATGATTGTCACAAAAATCAAAATAAATAATATACTAACTGACGCCTCATCGAGCCAAGATCCAAGCCCAAATACCCCTCACTCGACACATATCTCTCTCCCACAAATCGTTGTTTTTCTCAAATAGAACTTATAATGTCTGGAAAAACAAATTGACCACGTATCAGACCACGAGACTTCCTTGGCATATGCTGGATTACTCCTTGGGAAGCATGCCATTACACATCATTATATGCCTCTCACTATATACTACGTACACATCTATGATGCCGTCTATTATGTATGATGGAACGAACGGTCAGGATGAACCATCAACAGTTCCTGGGCCGGCCTCCATTTATTCTTTTTTTTTCCCCAGTATTTGGCCCACTGGGCTCTACAAAAGAGATACCTCAAAGGCCTTTAGTCAAGTCGTCGCTGTGGGTTTCTTCAGGCTGCAGCGGGAAGACGCTCCTGGTTTGCAAGCGGCGCCGCCCAACATGGCCGCGGGCACTCGAGCAAGGCCGTGGCGTGAAGCCATCGCTAGCTTCCGCCATTTGCGAGGCCACCCGACACTTGCACACGAGAAGAACACGCGCCATGATGCCTCTCCATGCACCTTCATCGATCGAGCTGAAGCCGCCGGCGACGGACCCGTCGCTGCGATGACTTCGTTGTTTTGTTTCCGGCTATAAATTCGCATGCGCGCCCTTCTACCAGTCCGCCACTCACCTCACCTGACTCTCATCTAGTCATCTTGTCTTCTCATGGCGGTGCTCACCCGCTTCATCGTCTTCCTCCTTGGCGCAGCATTGCCGCCTCTACTGCTCTTCTTCCATGCAGCAGGTGATCACAGAGCCGTATGATGATGCAGATAGATCAAGTTGCATTGAGTGATGATCACAGAGAGCCGTACTGATGACGATGCATGCAGATCGATCAAGTTGCATGCATTGCGCAGGTCCTGTTTATACTAGTGCATGTTAACTGTTGTTTCTTTCTTGAATTCTTGTGCTCGCTCGTTGCAGAGGCGGGCGAGGTGGGAGTGAACTACGGAAGGGTAGCGAACGACCTGCCGGACCCGGCGGCGGTGGTGCAGCTGCTCCAGCGTCACGGCATCACGTCCGTGAAGGTGTTCGACGCCGACGCCAGGGTGCTCACGTCGCTCGCCAACACGGGTATCAAGGTCATGGTGATGCTTCCCAACGAGGCCATCGCCGCCGCCGGGGCAGACGGAGGATCGTACGCGCTCGACTGGGTGCGGGGACACGTGGCGGCGCACTACCCGGCCACGCGTATCCACGCCGTCGCCGTGGGGAACGAGGTGTTCGACTCGAGCCCAGACCTTGCCTGGCGCCTCGTCCCGGCCATGGCCAACGTGCACAAGGCGCTGGCCGACGTGGGCCTCGCCGGCGACGTCAAGGTGACCACCCCGGTGGCGTTCTCCGCCGTCGACGTGTCGTTCCCGCCGTCCGCCGGAAGGTTCCGGACCGACCTCGCCGAGCCCGTGATGCGTCCCATGCTCGAGCTCCTGCAGCGGACTGGCTCCTACCTCACCGTCAACCTCTACCCGTTCTTCGCATACGCCGATCTGCCAGACAAGATCTCACGTGACTACTTCCTCGGAAACCCCAACCCCGGCGTGCGTGACCCGGTGACGGGTCTCACGTACACCAGCCTCCTAGACGCCCAGCTCGACGCCACGCTCTTCGCCATGGACAAGCTCGGGTTCACCGGCCTGGACGTCTGCATCGGCGAGACCGGGTCACCGTCGGGTGGCAGCAGCCGTGGTCCTGCAGCGTCTAAAGAGAACGCGAAGGCGTACAACAACAACGTCATCAACCGCGTGCTGTCTGGCAAGATGGGTACACCGCACCGGCCCGGTGCTGACGTGGACGTGTACATCTTCGCACTCTTCAACGAGAACCAGAAGGGGTTTGGAGACGACGACATCGAGCGCCATTTCGGCCTCTTCTACCCAAACATGGAGAAGGTGTATGCGTTTGATTTCCATGGCGGTGGCGGCGAGCCGACGGCGGAGTGCTGGTGCGTGGCCGACGCCGGCGCCGGGGACGAACGGCTGCTGGCAGCGCTCAACTATGCGTGTGCCAATGGAGCCGATTGCGAAGCCATCCAGCCAGGGGCGGTGTGCTTCGAGCCAAACACCATGGTGGCGCACGCCTCGTACGCGTTCAACAGCTACTACCAGCGAAATCAGAGGGCGACCGGGACGTGTGACTTTGCTGGCGCTGCTTACATCGTCTACCACAAACCAGATGGTGAGTTCTTTGATTTTTCGTTGCTTTAAGGCGTCGTTCGTGCACCATTGCACTGTAAGTGCGCCCTAAGCATGATCGAATTATCTCACCGGGTGTTTAATTTATATGTACCACGACACACCCAAGGCACCTGCGATCCGAACACCAGCTGGTGCGTGGCGAACGCGGCCGCCGGAGACGAGCGGCTGCTGGCGGCGCTCAACTATGCCTGCGCCAATGGCGCCGACTGCGAAGCCATCCAGCCGGGGGCGGAGTGCTTCGAGCCCAACACCATGGCGGCGCATGCCTCTTACGCGTTCAACAGCTACTACCAGCGCAACCATCGAGCAAGCGGGACGTGCGACTTCGCCGGCGCCGCTTACATCGTCTACCAGGCACCAAGTGAGCTCCATTTCCTCACTGTCTCGTCTTTGTTCTTAACACCTGTTTAAATTCCCTAAGGTGAAATTTCATCAAAAGTTTTCACACAGGGATGTGAAAACTTTTGATCAAATTTCACCAGCTAAACAGGGCCAAAATCTCAATGTTTTCGTCTGCTCTGTGCCATTGCTTACTGCAGAGTACGGAAACTGCGAGCTCCCGTCAAAGATTTGGATGGAAGAAGCAGCAGCGAAGTCGGAGGGATATGCTGCCATCTGATCCTCTGCTATCAGAAAAGCCCACTGCAACCGTCAGAGGTAGTATGCAACACGATGAAAGAAATCCCAGCTACTAGCTACCACTTTATCTTTCCTTTTGGAGAGTTTTTCCCACAAATAAGATTCGCATGCCTCAGTGCTTGAATACGTATGTATTGTAATTTGTACACATCACACACTTTAAGGTCTTTGCGACGCATCAATGTACATAAATAAAGCTTGAAAAGATGTATTATACTTCCTACTAAACCTAATTATTAGATATATACTACATCTGTTTCACATTGTACTTCATTTGACTTTTTTAACCCAAAATTTTTTTACCGCTCGTCTTATTTAAAAAAATTGTGCAAAAATAATCAAATTTAAGTTATTTATAAAGAAGATTTATTAATAAAGTAAGCAAGACAACAAAAATTATGATATTTTGCATAATTTTTTGAATAACACGAATGATCAAACTTGTGGTAAAAGAAGTTAAATGAACTACAATTTGAAACTTAGAAAGTAATATGTACGGTTCGCGCTGTTGTCTAATGCAGAAAATGTACCAGCAACGTATCATTTTATAGAAAAAGGGCTAATCAAAATAATAATGTACGGCTCGAGCTATCTTGAGATAAGTCCCGTTTCCAAAATACCTAGCACACACTAGTTTTGATGCATACATATTTGGCTTCGAGCTGCTTCTTCGGTGCTCTTCGCTAACGTGTGGTGGGGAGGAGCGCGAGGGGCGGTTCCAATCCAATCACAGATGAAAACGACTGCTATGAAGACTTCGTTTGGACTGCAATGCTTTTTTTTTTTCTTTTTTTTTTTAAAAATCAAGGTACAACACGTGCGTGCTTCGAGAGGAGTATCTAGTTGTTGAACTTATGTCAGTTTTTTTTTACGAGATAAGGTTGTATCAGTTTTTGTTTTACGAGATAAGATGTCGTTTATTGCTTAAGTCCTTGTTTTTCTTCTTTTGGTATGGCCAACGGTGGAGTCGGCGGGGGACGCGGGACGGTGAGGACACGTACTAGCGCCGAATGGGCGGGGCATCGACAAAAAAAAAACGCTTACCTTATTGCTCTGCACATCAAGATCTCAGCAGAGTTTTTGTTTCTTCTCCGACATATCTGACTTTCATAGCCTAATTTACTGAATTAATATAAGCTTTTTTTTCCCTAACGTCGATCGGATCCGGAGCCCAACTAGTAAACCAAGCTCCACGCATAGCTTTTAAATACACACTGTGCCAAGCAGCTGAGCATCCATCTCATACCATCAACCCAGCTCACCAGTCACACACACACACACACACCATGGCGTGGCTCCTTCTTCCCTGCACCACCGCCACCTCCACCCTTCTCATCGCCATCCTCGTCATGGCCGCAACCACCACCACCACCACCACTGCAGCGGCACTGGTGTTCCCCAAGGGTGCGCACCCCACGACGTCAGGCTACCTCAACATCAGCTCGACCAACTCCCTCTACTTCGCATTCTACGAGGCCACCCACCCTGATCACAAGGTTCACAGCAACAACAACATCCTGCCACCGACCTCATCCACGCCATTGATCGTGTGGCTCCAAGGTGGGCCAGGCTGCTCGTCCCTCATCGGCAACTTCGAGGAGATCGGTCCCTACGTCCTCGACTGCACCTTCCTCTCCCACAACCCTCACCGCTGGAACCGCCGCTTCGGCGTCGTGTTCATCGACAACCCGCTGGGCGCCGGCTTCAGCGTCCCCGCGTCGAAGCACGACATCCCCACGGACCAGACCACCATCGCCGCGCACCTCCACGCCGCGCTCCAGTCGTTCATGGCGCTCCACCGTGGGTTCCGCTCTCGCCCCCTCTTCCTCGCCGGCGAGAGCTACGCCGGCAAGTACATCCCCGCCGCCGCCAAGTACATCCTCGACGCCAACGCCAACGCCACCGGCGACGAAGACGAAGACAAGAAGCTGAGGCTGGAAGGGATCGCCATCGGCAACGGGATGACGGACCCGGTGACGCAGGTGACCGTGCACGCCGACCAGGCGTACTTCGCCGGGCTGATCAACGCCGAGCAGAGGGAGATCCTCGAGAACAACCAGAGCGCCGCCGTGGAGCGGGTGAACGCCGGCGACTGGCTGGGCGCCAGGGAGCAGAGGAACTGGATCCTCGACTACCTCAAGAACGCCACGGGCGTCGCGACGCTCTTCAACTACGCCCGCGCCGAGCCGCCGCCGCTGCGCCCGCTCACCGACCTCGTCAACACCGGCAAGGTGAAGGCGGCGCTCGGTGCACATAACGTGACGTGGGTCAGGTGCAGGAACCTGACGGAAGAGTTCGCCGAGGACAACATGAAGAGCGTGAGGGATGACGTGGAGGCCGTGCTGAACGCCACGACGGCGGCGGAGGGGGGAACAACGGGCCCACGGGTGCTGCTGTTCCAGGGGGTGTACGACCTGCACCTGGGCCCGGCGTCGGTGGAGGCGTGGGTGCGGGAGATGAAGTACTGGCCGGGGCTGAAAGGTTTCCTGGCGGCGAACCGCACCGTGTGGAAGCCGTGGGGCGACGGCGTGCTCGCCGGGCACGTGCAGATGTGGGGCCCGCTGGCGAACATGGTGGTCGCCGGTGCGGGCCACATGGCGGCCGGCGATAACCGGCCGGCGACGCAGGCGATGATCGAGGCTTGGGTGAGGAAGGAGTGGCCGTTCGCCGCCAAAAAAGCTGGCGGCCTGGCGGTGGCGACGTACGGATGAGCTTGGCTTGTTGGTGAGTGGCCGGACGGACGGACGTCCCACAGCCGTACTACTCTATGCATTGCCCAATTGCCACTCGTCGTCCTGATGATGAACTTATGGTTACGACGTGTTCATCGTGTGTGTTGTGTTAGTTCTACATGGATCTGCTACCAGTGAGCCCAATGTAACCCCTACGGCTACGGCCCTACTGGCACGTTGTTGAGGTGCCAGTATTTTTTTTTCTAGGTAATAAAGGAGTGTGTCAAACAAAATAAAGATCTGGAAACTTGCAAGATTTGGCAATCAATAAAATTTGAGGATTCTATATGTTCGGAAGCAAGCTCTTTGACTTCCTTCTTTGCTTCCTACTTTTGTCATATTTTCATCGTGATATTGTTTAGTTCCTGTGGTGAAAACTTTTCACGTCACATCGGATGTTTTTAGACTACTTAGGAGTATTAAACATAGATATAAAACAAATTACACATATCTCGAGTGTAATTCGCGAGACGAATAGTGTAAATCATGTTTATTGATTCGTCTCACCAATTATACTCTATATGTGTAATTAGTTTTATAAGTAAGATATATTTAATACTTTTAATTACTGTCCAAGCATTCGATATAATGGGCGAAAAATTTTTACTTGTCAACTAAAACGCTTAATAACTGTCGAGAGTTGTCTTTCATGCTCAGTGGCCAGGAGTAAACTCCTATATATATTTTTCGTTAATTTCACCAAAAAACACAAAGTCAAGATGGCCGAGTTGGTCTAAGGCGCCAGTTTCAGGTACTGGTCCGAAAGGGCATGGGTTCGAATCCCATTCTTGACAATTTATTTTTTTGCTGTCCAAGTCCAGTATCCACTTGTATCCCTACTTACAGCACAGACATGTGCCAAAAAGAGTCAAAAGACTCCTGAAGCAAAAGGAGAGGGGGGCTGTGAAATCGTTTTTAGTAGCGTAAGCAACGGGTCCAAAATGGCATTTGTTTGAATCCAATATCACACTCTTGAGACATTGCATGTACTTTTTTTTGTTGTGTTTTATTGTCCCAGTCATTGACTAATACTGACGCCATTATTATGTTTTTCCACAAAAAGCACTTCCAATTTCGGCGGCTGTATTATTGCATTGCATCATCACCACTTTCCCCCTTAATTTTGTTTGTTACTACTTGAGTCGGCCAATCTCCATGAATCCGTCACTCATCGATTCTGATTCAGGCCGATTTATATATCTTTTCCTTGGATAAGCCGATTGAGGATCCCAGCAGCCTTGTACGAGTGAATGGTGTCCCTGAGAGTCTCCTCCACCGTCCTGAACTTCCACCCCAGCTCCAGCAGCCTCCTGGAGCTCACTCCCTTCTCGTCTTCCACCTTCACAAACCTGCAAGCCATGGTCACCAAAAAAATATAGCGAGGGACTGATCGAATGACTGAAGTGCTTCAGCTCGTTGTGCATTAGTACAAAAAAAAACTAGGGAAATTGCAATATAATGCAAACTCTGCCTGATGACAATGTCTAATTCATGGGTGCATCGATTCATGGAGGTCTCATACTTCCTGGGGTAGTCTAGCTTCAGGTCAGGGTGCGAGCTCCGAATGAGGCCGACTATCTCGGACACCTTCATCGCGCACGCGCTTCAGATGAACCGCCGGCCGGACGCCTCGGGGGTCTCGAACGCTAGGACGAGCGCCTCAACGACGTCGCGCACGTCCACCATGTTCCTCATCTTCTCGTCGGTGTTTTCGCCTGCGATGCCGCCGTGGACCACTGGAACGCCTCCTTCTTCAGGAGCGCGGTGAGGGGCGCCGCAATGACACCGTAGTTGGAGATGAACCGACGGTAGTACCCGGTGAGGCCGAGAAATCCGCGCAGCGCCTTGACCGAGCAAGGGACCGGCCAGGCTTGAACCGCGGCGATCTTATCGGCGTCCATGGCGACGATGCCGTTGGCGATGACGTGGCCGAGGTACTGAACGCGCTGCTCGCCGAAGAGGCACTTGGATTGCTTGAGGACGAGGCCATTCTCCCGCAGAGCTGTGAGCACCGCCCTGATGTGCTGCATGTGCTCGGCCCACGAGCGGCTGTAGATCAAGATGTCGTCGAAGAAGACAAGGACGAAGCGGCGCAGGAAAGGCTTGAGGACGGCGTTCATCAAGGCTTGGAACGTCGATGGTGCGTTCGTCAGGCCAAAGGGCATCACAAGGAACTCGAAGTGCCCGTGATGCGTGCGGAAGGCGGTCTTGGCCACGTCGTCAGCGAACATCCGCACTTGATGATAGCCGCTGCGGAGGTCTAGCTTGGCGAAGAAGAGGGCGCCCTTGAGCTCGTCCAGCAATTCCTCGACGACGGGGATCGGGAACATGTCCCGGACGGTCGCCGCGTTCAGGGCCCTGTAGTCGACGCAGAACCGCCAGGTGCCGTCGCGCTTGCGCACCAGGAGCACCGGGGACGAAAAAGCAGAGGTGCTTGGTCGGATGATGCCCTGGGCCATCATGGCGGCGCACTGCGCCTCGATTTCGTCCTTGAGGAGCTGCGGGTATCGGTATGGGCGCACCGCCACCGGATGGGTATTGGGCAGCAGATGGATGCGGTGGTCGAAGGCGCGGGTTGGTGGCAGGCCGGTCGGCATGGCGAACAGATCTGCGAACTCCTGGAGTAGCAACTTCAGGACGTCGCCGGCCTCCGCGAGGGACAGGCGTGGGTGAGGCTTGGCGTTGACGCCGCACAGCCTGACTCGGTGGTTCCCGTGCCAAAACTTCATCGTCAACTTGGAGAGATCCCACAGAATTTGGCCCAGGGTAACGAGCCACTCGCAACCCAGGACTAGCTCGTAGCCGCCGAGTGGAATCACGTACAGATCGATGAAGAACTCCTCGCCGCCGATGTGGACGGAGATCGCCTTGCAGACCCCCGAGGACGGAACACGGTCGCCGTTCGCGACCTCGACTGTGAGGCCCGGGCGAGCCGTGGGCGTCAGACCGATACGGCGCGCTGCGTCCTCACTGATGAAGCAGTGGGTGGATCCGGTGTCCACCAGGGCCTTCAGAGAGACGGCGTTGACGACGGTGTCGAGGAGGAGCATGGACGTCGGCCGGACGCCCGTGATGGCCGTCACCAAAATCTCCAGGTCGTCGTCGGAAGAGCTGGTCTCAGTGGTGACGTCGTCGGCGTGCTCAATGAGGTAAATGCCCTTCATCGTGCACTGCTTGGCGTGCTCGCGAGAGAACTTCTCCGGGCAGTTGTAGCAGAGGCCGTCGAGGCGCCGCTGCGCCATCTCCTCGGGCGAGAGGTGGGTGAAACGGCCGGGCGGCGCGCCGGGCGTTGTTGACGTAGAGCCCGCGGCTGCCGCGAGAGCCGGCGTGACCGGAGACTTGGCCGCAGGCCGCAAACGGTTGACGCGAGATGCGTCGTCGACCACCTGGTTGCGGCGCTCGTAGGAGCGGGCGAACGCCATGGCGTCCTCGAGGGACTCCGGCTTCTGCATCTCGACATCGATGCTCATGGGCAACTGCAGACCGGCGGTGAAGATGTCGATCTGCTGACGTTCCGAGACATCCGGGCAGCGGGCCAGGAGCTTCAAGAATTGGTCCTGGTAGTCGGCGACGGTGCCCGTGCGGCGCAGCTGGGTAAGCTCGCCCAGCATATTGCTGCGCACGGGAGGTCCAAAAAAACGCTTGTTGACGGCGTCCACGAACTCGGCCCACGACGGCGTCGTGCCGAGGTTCTTCGTCAGGTGGTAGTACCATTGGCTCGCCGCGCTCTGCATATAAAAGGCGGCGGTCCAGACCTTGGACGCCTCTGGAGTCTCGTGCGCGAGGAAGAACTGCTCGGCCTTGTGGAGCCAGTCGAGGGGGTCCTCGGTGCCATCATACTTGGGGAAACGCAGCTTGTGGACCAGAGGTGGTGGCGGTGCACGGTCGCCGCCAGGAGCAGAGGAAGCGGACGAGTCGAATCGTCCTTTGCTGGCCAGGACCTGCATCTGGACGTTGCTGATGCTGGCGTTGAGGCACTGCTGCTCTTGGCGGAGAGCGCCCAACTCCACATCCATCTTCTTGGTGAGGTCGTTGATCTGGGCGATGAGGTGAGCCATTGATTCGTCGAAGGAGGCTTGGGTGACGGTAGTGTCGCCCATGGATGCGTTGGAGCGGTGGGTTTAGCGGCAGAGAGGATGCAGGTGAAGGTGGTGGGTGACCCAGGCGCCGGCGGCGGCTAGGTCAGGGCAGAGTAGGCGCAGGAAGGAAACTAGTCTGATACCAAAGTTGATATGGCCTGTTTATTCAATCTATTAAATGTAATTAGCAGATTGATTACAACTAACTCGCCCTCCCTAGGAGGCTCTGAGCTTAGAGATAATCTTCTGCTTGCCCTCTATCGCCAATCTGGCTGAATACTAATAGACTAAGCTCCAACTAACTCTCCTCAAATCCTGCTGGTCGGCCAACCCAGCTCTAACAAACCGATAAACTCTAACAATAGCACTAACAACTAACTAGGCACTAGGTGCCGTGGACTTCTTATTCCTGCGAACAAACTTATGCCTAAAGAAAGAGTCCATAACATCATCATAATTTTTTATCATGTTATGGCCTCTCTGACTGGTGACTGTCTAGACGTTCAATTCAGTCGAGAAACCTAGCCAGAAGTATAGTAGGTACCTGTCAGGTACGTGACGAGACGCATGCTGGTGGTGTTCACCGTGGGCTGCAGCAGTGGCCCCAGCACCCACGGCGGGCACACGGTGACCACGTCCATTGCCGCCCCGGCCTTGTCAGCATACGCCAGCGCCTCACGCTCGGCCTGCGTCTTGGAGAGGCAGTACCAGTTCTGGAAGAAATGTAGACCGTCAACTCCCGATTAGTCATAAGCGAGTCTTGTCAAGAGTCTAGAGAGACTCAAAGACGACTGAGATGTCTGTGCAGTGGCTGAACATATATATGCTGAAGAACAATAGCAGCGAGCGAGCGAGCGAGCAATCTTTGACCTCGGTGGTCCTGCAGTAATCTTCGTCGGACCAGCAATCCTCGTCGACGACGGCGCCGTCGGGGATGTTGGGGTTCATGATCACCGCGGCGACCGACTACACCACCACGACGCGGCGGGCGTCGGCGGCGTAGTTCACCCTGAGCACGTTCTTCGTGCCGGCCACCGCCGGCGCCAGGATCTCCACCTGCACGTACGTCGCCGACGTGAGGTTACCCTGCACCAGAATGGCATGTATTTTTTGGGACGGAGTGAGTACATCAGGGTTGATCGGGTTGACGGCCGGAACGGGGCTGGCGACGTGGAAGACGCCCTGACAGCCGGCGACGGCGGCCGCGACGCTGGCGTAGTCGAGCAGATCGGCCTTGAACAGCCGCAGGCGCTCCCCGGCGCCGTCCAGCGCCATCAGGTGCGCGTTCTTGGGATCACCTGCAGATTGGGCATTATCCGGTCCAATTACTGCAGGAAATCGATATGATTTTTTTTATGGAAGGAAATCGATATGATCGATCGGGAGAAGATGTGGCGCCGCCATGAATCGATTTGGGGAGATGAAGAAGATCAGATCAGGAACAGGAGCTTATTGATTACTTGGGTCGCGAACAGTGCCATGAACGACGTAGTCGCCTCTGGAGAGCAGGAGCTGGACGAGCCACGAGGCGATGAAGCCCCCGGCGCCCGTCACGCACACCGTCTTCTTCGCCTTCGTCTTCCCCACGCCACCGATGTCCATGGCGTCGCTCGATCTCTATCTCCTCCTCACCGGCGTATTTATTCTTACACACTATACGCCGCCTCTATATACCAGCGCACGCACGGTGGCTGCGTGCGTACGTGTCGCCGCACGTGGCGCAGTGGCCCTGACAAGTGTCGCGTGGTTCCAGTTCAGAGCCAGACACGCCTTGCCAGTTGCCACTCGCGCGGCATGGACGCCGTGTGGGTGGACCCGTCGTATGCTCGCCACCCATGCTGACAACCTCCTCCTCCGTCATGCCCTTATCTGGAAGGATGACTTGGCCTCGATCGCCTTGCTCGCCCCTGCCGCGGCGCGCGGCGCTCGCGTGTAGCAGAGAGCCATGGACCATGGCCTCTCTCTCTCTCTCTCTGGATGGCTCATCAGGCGGCACCATCCACCGTCTCCGATGCACTACCGGCTTAAGGAATAATGACTGATGCGTCTGTAATGGATCGGAGATGAGCATATTTAATCTAGTATAATGATAGCTAATACCAGCTGATATTCTTTGTTGATTATTGTAGTATGAGACGATGGCAACATACGAGCTGCATTTGCACTAGCATCTTTCAATTGTATTCCTACTCCAATCTGGATAGAGAAATGACAGTACAACTGTTGTCCCGTTTCTTTCGCAATATTATTACCGGATCTCAACCTCCTTTGGTACCGGTTAGTAACACTAAAAAACAAATCTCCAAGAAAAATATTAAATTCTTTGGGAGGCCACTACATGGTCCCTTGTTGCAAATCACAAGTTACATGTGTTTCCAGTTTTTCTAGATGCTTATACACTATTTTTTCACTCATCAATTTATCAAAAAAAGAAAGTTTTCAAAATAATTTGCTCTAGTTATGATGAGAGCAAAACAGAATTTCCCTGATATGATGGCCATATGGATAGACGGTATGATGTAACATTTATTATTTTTTTATTTCTTTCTTTGTTTCCTGAACAAACTTGATGTACTCTATTCATACAAAATTATTTAATACATATAATCAGTAGGGGCAACCCCTCCTGTTTTCTGAAAAAAAAGATTTCAAAATAATTGCGGAACTAAGTTTTAGAACAGTAAAATCATTTTTTACTCTATCCGTTCCAAAATGTAGCTCCTTTGACTTATTAAAAAAATTATGCAAACATAATCAAATTTAGTTCTTTCTTGAAATCATTTTATTACTAAAGCAAGTCATTAAAAATAGTATTTTGCATTTTTTTAACCAGACAAGTAGTTAAACTTGAGGTTAAAAAAGTCAAATGGCCTATATTTTGGAACAGAGAAGTATAAAACTTGGAAGGATAAGATTAAACATATAATTTGGAAAAAAATATATTCATATAAGTTATGCTAGAGAACTTTGTCTAGGAACACGAAAGCAAAAGGTTGGCACAAGCACAAATTCTTATGATCTGATCCAAATAGTCAATTGGTATTCACTCCTCGAAAAAAAAGAGAATATTCTTTTTTTTCGTTAAGGAAAAGAAGGTACGTAAGCGGTAAGATGGGCTTTTGAGGTAGACAGAAGAAAAGTATGGAAACCAAAGAGTTGGGCTGGCTCGGTGGAGCTAGGACGGGCTGGAGCCTCGAGGACGAGAATTAAACGAACGGAAGCCAAGCCTAGCCCAAACTATTTCGGCCTAGTCAGCATCATTTGTAATATGAAGATCCCCAACTCCTAGATCCTTCTCCCAGGTGGTTCGTTCTGATCCGGCCCCAACCAAGATGGTTCCTCCGTGGTTGAATTGCGGAGGGGGGCGTGATGGTTTCGGTGCGGGAAGACAGGATCGTGGAGCTGGCCGTTTCAGAGGGAGAGGCCGCGTCTGGCAGCGAGCTGAAGGAGGCCGTGGGGGTGATGACCATGGTGGTCATGGTTCCGGACAGCGTGACCCGCCTCCTTGGGCAGATGCTGCTGCGGAGGCTTACAAGCAAGAGGATTCAGAGACCAACATGGCTGCCCCTGGTGAGGGTAAGGATGAAGGTCAATCTCATGCTCACTCAAATTGGGATCGACAGATCAAGAACCAAGATCCGAATCCTGGGTCAAGCAAGGTTGCTGGTAAGAGGAATGAGTTCTGGGGTGAAGGGCATAGGGATGGCAAAGCTCCCGCCAGTGAAGGGCACCAAGGGTGCAGATTCTGTGGCTTGAGAAACCATGGCTCTGAGGAATGCATGCGCAGGAATCCATGCGAAATTTGTGGTTACAATAACCACATCACCTCGGAATGCAAAAGGGAACCAATCTGGAGTTTTGGACCTGAATTATGTGCTGCACAAGTGGAAGATCAGAGCTTCTTCTTCATTGAGGACAATATCGACACCAAAGCCACTATGGAGAAATCCAGCACCGCTATCATCACTGTGCTGTCAGGTGAAGCAAATGCCAAGCAGAATGAGAATGAATTCAAAAGATTTGTCAGTAGCAAGTTCTGGAAGTGGTCAGCTAGAAAGCTTGCTGATAACAGATTCTCTCTTAGATTCCCTGATGCTCAATTGGTCCAGATGTATAGCAACTTTTCATTCCTAGGTATGAAGGAGGCTGATGCACAGATCAAAGTTGAGCCCTGGAGCCCATCTGCAGGGGCAAAAGGTGAACTTCAACAAGCTTGGTTTCGGATTAAAGGAATCCCTTCTGATCAGAGATCCATAAAGACAATTGCCAAGATTGGCGGACTGGTTGGGAAGACTATGGCTATAGACGAGAAGTCCAGAACACAGGAACGACTATGTTAGAGCCAAAATTGCTTGCAGGGACATTACACAAGTGCCTGCGTTAGCTGAGAGCTCCCTGGGTCTGAAGTTGTATGACTTTTTCTTTGAAAGGGAAGTGATTGAGGAGGTGAAGCCTGAAGCTAGCAAAATTGGGGTGCATACCGACACATCCTCCAATCAACCTGTGAACAAAAAAACCAAGGATGGAGGGGTCTGACAAGGACAAGACCAATACTGATACAAAAGGGGGAAGAAGTCACTCCCCTGCCAAAAGAGAGTCATACATGAAAAATGCAGCTCTCAGCCTCTCTACTCCAGCTAAATACCCATGGGGAAAGGACTCACTAATAAGAATGGAGGTTGTCGAGAATGAAGGAAAAGAAGACTCATTTGAGGAATCTGAAGAAAGTGATAACTATAGTCTTGGGATAAATAGGGACACCAACAGCTATAGCCAAGAAGGTGAATCATCAAAGGAAGTTACTGATATCAGGTTAATGCAATGCCCAATGGGACTCTGTAAAGGAATCAACAAAGAAATCCTAGCTAACAAGGCTGCAACAAAGGTGCTAGCTAAGCTGTCAATGGAAGAAACTTTGAGTGGATGTGAAGAATTGGTATTGCCTATGGAAACAGAGACAAAAAGGAGCACCGAGCTCAACTTGCCATGTGATCAGTCCAACAATGTATCCTCAACAAAGGGAGAGGTTACATCTGGTGATACTGTTGTGGAAATGAACAATCCAACTCAAAAAGAACCTGAAGACACTGAGAATCTGAGGAAGAAGGGTGACCTGAACAAGCTGGTGACTAGGGAAGGGAGGAGGACCTCGTCAAGATTGAAGAACGATATCTTGCTAACTACTGAAGATAAAAACCTGAGGATGGGCAAGAAAAGGAATCTGGAAGGTACTAATCTAATTCTGAAAACTCCTTCTCCATTCTAGCTAATGATGATATCATCTGTCTAGAAATATGGGGATTACTTTAGATGATTCCAATTTTGCTGCCATTGATCTTATTAAGGATTTAGAGATTGCCAGACATTCTCTTGTTGAAAAAAATGTAGCAGTAAATGAATCAAATTCTATAGAAGTTATTCTAGAAGAATTAGAAGAAGAGGTTTCTGACTATGACAATGTCATTACTCAGACACCAAAAAGAAAAGGCAAGCCCCGAAACAGGCTTTCCTTGTCTGGTCCAAGAATCAAAAGGAAAGGCAAGGAAAATCCTTGCACAAAAACCAGTAAAGAGAGTGAGCAAGGAAACCTTGTGCCACCTCTAGCTGGAAAAAGGAATAAAGGAAAAAAAAGAATCAATGAAAGGCCTAATTTAGAATTGTAGAGGCATCAAGAAAAAAGGTGTCTCTTCCTTCCTAAAAATCTCATCCTAGAACATAAGTTTCATGTTATTGGGTTACAAGAAACCATGCAACAAGATATAGAAGATAGCCTAATCAGACTTTTTGACCCATCTCAAACCTATATGTGGAAGTGGATCCCTTTCTCTGGAAAATCTGGGGGTATTTTGGTAGGGATTAACCTGAACTTCCTAGATGTGGGTAGCTTTACCGAAGGTGACTTTATGCTCCAAATGAATTTGTGGGATAAACAGTTAAGAGTTAAGTGGAACCTCATCGTTGTCTGAGAAAGATGATTTCCTGATTGAACTTGCTAATTTTTGTAGCAAGAATAAGGACCCTTACATTGTTGGAGGGGACATTAATATCATCAGATTTTCTCATGAGAAAAACAAAACTGGTGGGGTTACATAGGCACACACCTGTCTTTAACTCTATTATATCTGCTTATGAGCTGAGAGAAATATCAATGGCAGGTGGAAAATTCACCTGGTCCAACAATCGGCCTAACCCTACCCTGAAAAATTGGACAGAATCCTAATGAGCAAGGACTGGGAAGATATATTCCCTAGTGTAATAGTAAGCAAAATGCCCAGGGAAATCTCTGATCATAATCCCCTGATCTTGCAAACTGATAATTGCCGGCCTTTAAGACATTTAAATTTCCAATTTGAGACCTCTTGGTTGTTACACCCTGACTTCTTGAACTTAGTTAAAAGCATATGGCTGAAACCTTGTCATGCTGAAACAGCTTTTGACAGGATTCAAAGTAAGCTGAAGAGATTTAAACAATACTTTAAGGGTTGGGGCTTTGATGTCCAAGGGGCCAGGAAAAAACGAAAAAGTAAAATTCAATATGAAATTCAGCTACTTGAAATAGAGGAAGAACTTGGGCCTCTGTCTCACAGCAAATACTGGAACATGACCCAGCTAAAAAGTGAAATGATGATGATTCTTGAGGAAGAAGAACTATATTGGCACAAAAGATCCCATCAAAATTGGCTGCTTAAAGGAGATAATAATACTGATTATTTTCATAGGATTGCTAATGGTAAGAGAAGAAAAAGTACTATCTTCTCGCTCATGGATGAGAATAAAGTCATTGAGGGGGATAAGAACTTATTGAATCATGCTACTGCTTATTACAAAACCCTCTTTGGACCTGCTAATGGCCACAGGGTTCCTTTAAACCCCGACTTATTTGCAAACTCCCCCAAGTTGTCTGACAGTGACAATGAAGATCTTTGTAGGCCTTTCTCAGAAGCTGAGATAAAGGCAGCTCTTTTTCAAATGGAAAGAAATAAAGCAGCTGGACCTGACAAAATTCCAATTGAATTTTATCAGTCCTGCTGGGAGATTATTAAGGAAGACATAATCGAAATGTTTGATGACTTCTATCATGGAAAACTGGATGTCAGTAGACTAAATTACGGCATTATTACTCTCCTTCCTAAAGTTTCTGATGCCAATAAAATCCAACAATATAGACCCATATGTTTATTGAACTGCCTTTATAAATGGATTACCAAAGTTCTGACTTTGAGAATTTCTCCCTATGCTGAAAAATTAACCTGCCATGAGCAAACTGACTTCATGAAAAATAGAGATATCATGTCCGGCGTTATGGCCCTACATGAGATTTTGCATGAAACAAAAAGACAGAAAAACTGGAGTGGTCTTGAAGCTGGACTTTGAGAAGGCCTATGATAAAGTTGATTGGACCTTTCTCCTAGATTCTCTTAAATATAGAGGTTTTTGTGATAAATGGTGCAATTGGATTGGCTGTGTTGTGAAGGGAGGAACCATAAGTGTAAAATTAAATGACCAGCTAGGCCCCTACTTTGTGAGTCACAAAGGAGTAAGGCAAGGGGACCCCTTATCACCTATACTCTTCAATTTCGCCGCTGATTGCCTGACTAGAATGGTGCACAATGCCCAGTCCAATGGACTAGTACCAGGGCTGGCAAGCAACTTGATCCCCAAAGGGGTAGCTATTTTACAGTACGCTGACGACACTATTATGTGTTTGGAAAATAGCATCAACCAAGCTAGAAATCTTAAATTACTCTTATACATATATGAGGTCTTATCTGGACTAAAAATTAACTTCCTTAAGAGTGAAATAGTACTGATTAATGGTGATGATATCATAGCTCAGCAGTATGCCGAAATTTTTAATTGCCAGATTGGGCACTTCCCTATTAAGTATTTGGGGGTACCTGTCAGCCCCAGTAGATTGCATGTTGCCGATTGGTTACCTTTGCAAGATAAAAATGGTAAGAAATTGGATACTTGGAAAGGTGGTTCTATGTCTATAGCTGGCAGAACAACACTAATCAATTCCACGTTGTCCAGTTCTTTCATTTATCACATGTCAATGTATCTCTTCCCCAAAACCACCGTGAAGGCTTTGGACAAGCAGAGAAGGACTTTCTTTTGGCAGGGTGGCGGGCAGAAACGAAAATACCACCTTGTCTAATAGGAAGTGCTTTGCAAAAGTAAGAAAAAAGGTGGTGGAATAAAGGATATCAAGAAAATGAATATCAGTTTATTGTGCAAATGGTGGTGGAAATTGGAAAATGAATCTGGTACTATATGGCAAGATATCATTAGAGCGAAATATTTGAAAAATCATTCAATTAGTAATGTTAAACACAGAATTAATGATTCCCCTGTCTGGTGTGACTTACTGAAAGTCAAGCAATTCTATCTGTGTGGTAGGAAATTAAAAGTAAATAATGGTGCAAATACTTTGTTTTGGACTGACCCATGGTTAGAGGAAAAACCTTTATGTTCATTATATAGTGTCATCTTTGAGCTGGCTAATGAAAAGGCTATCTCTGTAAATGACTTTATAAGAAAAAGGGGCAAATTTCCTTCTGGAGATGGCTACCTGATGCATTGTTTTCCCAATGGGAAGAGTTGAAGTATAGGGTGCTAAGGATTCAGTTACTTGATGTACCAGACACTAGTTCCTGGAAATGGACTAAGAGTGGACAATTCACTGTAAAGTCCATGTATGATCACCTAACCAGATCTGACTCTGGTGACTCATACATTAGGATCTGGAAGTCAAATATCCCCTATAAAATTAAAATATTTTTATGGTTGTTGGAACAAGGAGCTACTCTGACTAAAGACAACATGGTCAAAAGGAAGTGGACTGGGGATCCATCTTGCCGGTTCTGTAATAGCCTAGAAACAACAGAGCACCTGTTCTTCCAGTGCCCTGTTGCCAGAGTGGTCTGGGGAATTATTGCACATTGCATAAAAGCGGACACCATTCCCTGTAATGTTAATCAATATTGGAACTGGGTTGCAAAATTTCTTCCAAATGGATCCAATGTTGACTCTTTTGCTCTAGCTGCAACATGTTGGGCCATTTGGAAAGCACGAAACAAAGCTTGTTTTGAGAAAAAGCTGATTAGGCACCCTATAGAAATCATGTGCCATGCCTGTTCACTAATGTTACACTGGGCAGGTTTGTTGAAGCCGGAGTTTCAGGTGCAGATCTCGGAAGGAGTCAAGATCCTGCTATCGATGGCGTGCAATCTTCTTGCGACACAACCAAGGAACCCACCTTCTCTTCCTAGGCTGCTTCCACCAAGTTCTGAGGAGGAAGAAGAAGAGGAAGACTGATTAGTTACCCCCTGTGCTGAAGTCACCAAGACGATGGGATGATCAACAAACTGCTAGTAGGCTGTCTATGTGAAGTGCCTTCTTGTCCTCAGGCTGCGCCCTGAATCAACTCTTTTTCAGTGTGTTCTTGACTTTGCCCGGATGATGTTTGCGCTGTGCTTTCGCGTCTCGCTTCTCCTAGGTAGCTAACTTGAAGCAGGTTGGGTCCTAGGAGCTGTCTCTTCTCCTCTCGAGGTCCTGTTCTGTCCTTTTGTAAACACTGAAATTTCCGTTCTTGCAATGGAAATGGGGGAGCCTTGATTCCAAAAAAAAAAAAAATTGTAATCTGAAGATTGGGCCCAATCAGTTTGATAGAGGTACTTATTGAAACTATAGGAACCTCAAAAAAAAAACTTATTCAAACTATAGCATTGCTTCCAGGAAATTTTCATTTTCAAAATTCGAAAGAAACGATTTTTTATCTCTGAAAGTAGAGCACCACTAACACCCCAACGAACTCTGCCCATTCCAATTCTTAAGTCAAGCCAAAGTGCCAAACTGTGTACAAGAAACTACTAACTTCGATTTCGAAAAGCAAAGGTAAGGACACTAGTGGCTCAATTCACGACACCTGCCGCCTTGAAGGATTCAACGCTGTCCCTGAGGGTCTCCTGAAACGGCTTGAATTTCCAGCCCAGGGCCTCCAACTTCTTGGAACTGAACATAGGCTCGTCGCTCACTTGGATGAACCTGCAATTTGGTTCGGATCACGGCGAAAATCAGGTCAGGATGCCCGTGCAATTACCCTTCTCAACTAACATGTCAAATATGCATCTGCAGGCGACCATGCTTACTTGGTGGCGTATTTGTAAGCCGGATACCAGCTCTTCAGCAGCGCTATGACATCAGACACCTGTATTGCGTGTGAATTGCAGATGTACCGCCCGGATGCTGCTGGGGTCTCGTACACGAGGAGAAGAGCCTCAGCGACATCGCGAACGTCTACAAAGTTCCTCAGCTTCAGTTTCACTTCATGATCTCCTGCAGAGAGACCCATCGAGAGTTTGGATGTGCTCCACACAGGTTAAACTTTCAGTTCAGACTTCAGACCACGGCAAAATGACATAGTACAGAGTTCAACCTTTCAAGCAATCGACTATGACGGAGCTGCTTGCGTTCACTGTGGATTGCAGCAAGGGCCCGATCACCAGGGACGGGCAGACTGACACCACATCTAGCCCTGTAGTCTTTGCGTAGTCAAATGCCTCGAGCTCTGCTAGTGTTTTGCCAAGGGAATACCAATTCTGGCAGAGTGGAGATTTGAGGCATGCGAATACAATTAGAAATGTGTGAGAAGGCACAAGTTTCATGATTAGGTATGCAGAGCCAAAGATAGTTCTACTTGACAGCGAAGTCCAGCCTAAAGCGTCATCCATGTCACTTACTAATTGCTTGACAGCTACTACTAGCACTTAGCACAAGTCTGTTTGTGCAATTTGTTTGTACTCAATCGTGGAGCGCAGGTTAAGATCAACACGAATGTAATTGGTTGTTGCATCGGCCTACTTTGTCAGCAACACAAGTGGTCCTACATGTAAGGAAACACTGGTTGACTGGTGGCAAATCACTGGAAATGATTTTCTTTTTTTTTTAGTCACCTGGGTGGATCTGCAGAACTCAACATCAGACCAGCAATCTTCATCCATGGCCTGGCCCTGCGGCCAGGCAGGGTTCGCCATCAAGGCCGAGAGAGATGACACCACGACCACCCTCTTGACCTTGGCCTCTGAGCACGCCTTGAGGACGTTCATGGTGCCCGTGACGGCTGGCGCGAGCAGCTCGACCTGCAGCAGCACAAATTCAGTTTACTGCTGTCAACTGAAGGTCGAAGAATAACGACGGGACGGCCATGGCGAAGCTGCCGCTGAGGATCAAATTAAGGATCAGAGATGAGAGGTGCCTCGGGGTCAGTGATGGCGTAGGCCGGGACAGGGGAGGCGACATGGAAGACGCCGTCGCAGCCGGCGACGGCCGCCGCCACGGCGCCGTAGTCCAGCAGGTCAGCCCTGAACAGCCGCAGCCGCTCCGCCGCGCCGCCCAGCGCCGCCAGGTGCGCGTTCTTGGGGTCGCCTGCGCGCGCCACAGAGCATCCACAGTTTGATCTCCAAGAACAAGAAGATGAAGCAGTGATTTCGCCGGAGATCGATCCATGTCATTGTCAGGGATAAAGAGGGTTGATTTGATTGATTACCCGGATCGCGGACGGTGCCATGGACAGTGTGGCGGCCGCCGGCGAGGAGGCGCTCGACGAGCCACGACGCCACGAAGCCACCGGCGCCGGTCACGCACACCGCCATCGTCGTCTTCCCTGCCGTGCCTTCCATTGGTAGTTGTTGTCTTTGTTGCCGTAGACTGATTCGATCGGATATCACGATGAGATTGCAGGTTTTAAACAGGGGGTGATTGCGATGCGAGGTATTGAGCACATGTGAATTGTGGCAGTTGACAATTTGGTACGTCTTGAAGTATGGGCATAAAGGCTTTCTTTAGAGAACTGGGGTGGATCCTCTGCGTACAGTATTACATGAGGTGGAGCAATAATGAATTACAAATAAATAGTGAATTTTTAGAGAAGTTTTTAGGAACTAAACTACTTTGGCCTAGTCAATCCGTGACATAATGATATTGGATTGCCTACCCTCTCCTCCATCATTTTCAATTATGAAAAAAAATCCGGTTTACATTCTCCAAGGCTCCACCTATCGGCTCCGATCGTAAACGTCTGCTTTCAACCTACAACTATAGTAAACCAGAACTGAGAGCTATCTAACAACAAAAAAGGACAAATTTGGCTGTTAGATGCTTTCAAAGCTGGTTTCCTGCTTTATGGAAATGTAAATAAAAATATTTTAACCTTAAAAATTAACTAATCTATTTTAAATTTAAAACAAAGGAAACTGATGCCAAAAGTATGATATAGAAAATAAAGCAAATAGGAAACTGTGCCAAAAGTATGATCGACCGAGTCAACTAGGATGATGTAGAAAATAAAGCAAGTAAACAAACACAAGAAGTAAAAGCTTAGTATCTAATAGAAAGCATAGTCTAATACAAAATAATAACATAAAAACGGAGGATATAAATTCCACAGCTATGACATTGGATATAACTTAAGCCGGGCATACATAGATAAAAACAAAGCTTCTCAGAAAATTATCTCTGTTGACTTGCATTACCCATCTCAAATGGTCCTTACATTACCATCCCAGTTCTCAAGCCAAGGATGTAGAAGACAAGAAAATGACAAAGACATTGTTTGATCAATCTAGGACGCCTGCCTTCCTGAAGGACTCAACGCTGTCCCTGAGGGTCTTCTCCAACGGCATGATTTTCCAGCCCAACGCCTGCAGCTTCTTGTTACAAAATGAAGGCTCATCACTCACTGGGACAAACCTGCCATTGGTTTTGGAACATCACGAACTTAGAGTGACAACACCATTTTTCTTCTAATTTTGCGGTTTGGTATCA
The DNA here is from genome assembly GCA_015342445.1 of Digitaria exilis. Classification (NCBI taxonomy): domain Eukaryota; kingdom Viridiplantae; phylum Streptophyta; class Magnoliopsida; order Poales; family Poaceae; genus Digitaria; species Digitaria exilis. Next base: position 41,417 of record JACEFO010002479.1, read on the forward strand.
AATTCAAAATACATGACATTAATAAGATCCATGCTTACTTGGTGGCATATTTGTAAGCCGGGTACCAGCTCTTGAGTAGCTTTATGACTTCAGACACATGTTTTGGATGCGCATTGCAGATGTACCTCCCAGAGGCCTTCGGTGTCTCATACACCAGGAGAAGCGCATCTGCGACATCGCGGACATCCACGTAGTTTCTGAGCTTCATTTTCACCAGACGATCTCCTGCACAAAGATTATACAAATGACATCAGGCCTCAAATCAACTGAAAGGATGTGCATGAGCTGAAAAATGTGCAAGATCCAGAGCACAAAGGAGAAGCAGTATATAACCTTTCAGGAAATCAACCAGGACAGAGCTGCTTGCGTTCACTGTCGGTTGCAGCAAGGGCCCGATCACAAGGGATGGGCAGAGTGACACCACATCTAGCCCGGTTCTCTTGGCGTAGTCAAACGCCTCGAGCTCCCCCAGTGTCTTGGAAAGGCAGTACCAGTTCTGGCAGAGTGAAATTGTGAGAACAGCATAATTAGAATGAGTGTAAAAATCACATGTTCTCATTATTTAGGTTGGAAAAGGAAAAGATAATACTATTTGACAGAAATGGTCATTATTTGTACTTTGTTGTACAAAATTTTCTCTGTACACAAAGTAAATTGCGATTCATTGTAGTAAAAAAGAAATGGGAAAGTCTGATTTTCACCCACCAATTGGCACCATAGTTCGACTTTCAATCTTTTGTAATATTTTTTTTATAAGTTTTTGACTTATCTTTTTAAATATTTTTTCACCATTATCCCTGAGTATCTTATTTTAAAGAGAAATGGGGCCTGTTGGAATTCGACCAACACTAGGGGGGTTCTTGACGCGCGCCCACAGATTAGAACCCCCCCCCCCCCCCACCCGAGCCCCAAAATGACACGATCTTATAGTAACGACATCAAATCTCTTGCCGCCCGTTTGAAAAAAAAAAACCCCACCAAAAGTAGATTCCTTCCAATTGAACACGTGTGACACTGCCGTATAACAAAAGTGTTCACGGAAATTTGAGATCAGCCTCGCACGTCATCAGTCATATAAGTTGTTCGAAATGTAATGATGTAAGTGAAACCTTGCATTGGTGACGTCGACCTCATACCTCAGTTGTTCTGCATACCTCAACGTCAGACCAGCAACTTTCGTCCATGGCCTTGCCCTCGTCCCAGCCAGGGTTCACCATCACGGCAGACAGAGACGACACCACGACGACCCTCTTGACTTTGGCCTCCGAGCAAGCCTTGAGCACGTTCATGGTGCCCGCCACTGCCGGAGCCAGAAGCTCCGCCTGCAACAACACACTGCCTTGATCACGTATATATACGGCGAAATTAAATTCGATTCAAGGGAAGAATAGGGTGACGTGGATGCGGTGCCTCGGGATCGGTGAGGGCGTAGTCGGGGACAGGGCATGCCACGTGGAAGACGCCGTCGCAGCCGGCGACGGCCGCCACCACGCTGGCATAGTCCAGCAGGTCGGCCCTGAACAGCCGCTGCCTCTCCGCCGCGGCGCCCAGCGCCGTCAGGTGCGCGTTCTTGGCATCGCCTGCGCACAAATCATCAGTGAACTCGCTCTGGATTTGTTCGATCACACGAACAAGAAATCGAGCACGAGCAATTGCTCGATCGATCGATGCAGGCTTGATCATCGCATATTGACATCGCTGAGCTGTGCATGAAGAACTTACCGGGATCGCGGACGGTGCCATGGACAATGTACCGGCCGGCGGCGAGCAGGCGCTCGACGAGCCACGACGCCACGAAGCCTCCCGCTCCGGTCACGCACACCGTCGTCATCTTCTTCTTCCCTGCTTCGGCCTCCATTGCTACAGTACTACGAGTTACGGCGGCAGCAGCGGCGGTGATGTCTCTGTCTTGAGATTCTCGATTTTTCTGTCTTAGTATAGTGTCTCAATATATAGTCATGACAACGAGATTTGGGCTGCTGGTGCTTTTGTTTTTTGGAATGAGATCACAGGCTACAGATACAACGGGTTTCAAGTACAACTCAACATGCATGGCCCAACGATTCAAACCCCACGCTTAGTAATAATCAAACGATGAACGCCACACCAAAATGGTTCCCGTTTGGTTAATGTTTTGCAATTAATTGGAGTGTTTTTTAGTTTGCTCAATTAGTGATGATTGAGTTGTGTTTTTAGTGCTCAGTAATCCGGACTAAGGTGTTTGTATTTCTCATTTCTAATAAATAAATCTTGTGATAAAGCTCTTGCCACCCTTATAGAAAAAAGAAAGATATTGATTTCCTTCTTCCTAAATGTGCCGCATTATTTGTTTAGCGATGATGCCAAACATTTCTTGGAAGATATATACTGATTTTATCTTTCTAATAAATCTTGCAGCAAAGCTTTTGCCACCCTTAAAAAAAATATTTCTTTTGTGGAATTTGTCTGGTGCATCTGTTCAATGATAATGAAAACATTTCTTGCAAGATATTGATTTTATTTTTCTAATAAATCTTACTGAAAACCTTTTCTAAGGGAAAAAGTATTTCTTTTCTGAAATTTGCCTCTAAATCTGGAGCATTTTGTCTAGTGATGATGCAAAACATTGCTGGAAAGATAATGAGCTCGTGCAATGGACAAAAATTAAAGGTTGTGGCCGCCAGCAGCACGTGTTCACTGGATAGATATGATGAGGTGGTGTGGATTGCTGGAGTTGACATCCTGTGCTACAAGAAATAGAGCATACCGTGTACGGGCGTAGAGCACTAGAGGGGATCCTGTGGGCAGCCTGCTTTGTGAGCACGAGAGGGCACACTCGCCGTCATAGTTGTCCCTGGGCTGGACATGCCTGGATTACAAGAAACAACTAGTAGAACTTTTTGTACATATACTTGCTGCACTGGCATCCAAGACCTAAAGTGTGTGGATGCTTCACAAGCATTCGTTTGAGTTTGTTAAGGCCTTGTTCGGTTAGGACCGGATTCAATCCGGGCCGGAAATGATAAATGTAATAAAAAAATCTATGATGAGTATAATAAGAGACTCGGATTCATTCCGGACCCTAAACTAATTTACTCGTTATAGATGCATCAAGAGACCTGGATTAATTCCACATCTCTTGACTAATGGATTGATTCCGGCTCTTTTGGTGCACCTATCATGAGTAAATTTCTTTCTAACCAGAATGAATCCGGGTCTCTTATTGTACTCATTATAGATTTCTTATTACATTTATCATTCCCGGTCCGGATCGAATCTGGTGCTAACCGAACAAGGCCTAAGAGAGATTGGCTTTTGAATTTGCTGTAGTACAACACACTGTATAGATTATTTCCTAAACTTTGATTATATTGACTTGTTTAGTTGATTTTTTTTCAACAAGCGCTCGAATGAATCCTTTAATTTACAAATTTACTAAATGTAATTTGTACTTTTGTGTAAGTCGGCGTTGCCGGCCTTCCGATCGCCGCCAAACGTGTGAGATCGATCACCCAGTTGGAGCAGCTTATCGGGTCCTCTTTGTCTTAACAAGATTAGGGTTCGGGTTTCGGATGGTTCCATGTCCACCGGAGTTAGAGGAGGGGTTGGGGAGGAGGGGTGACTGTGGAGGCAGGTTGGTCGGGGCAGCGGGCACGGCGGCACGAGAGCGCCATCAGTCGGGCAGGGTTGGACATCCGGCGGGCGGCAGCGGAAATGATAAGTTTGGTTTTGTTAGTGCCAGTGGCACACGGGGGCTGCCTACTCCACCGCCCATGGTGAAAACAACTTCCATCTAGCCTTGAAAAATTTGAGTATATCTTATAGTAGCCTATTCCCCAAACTTTGAAATGATTTGAATAGGATGTTCAATTCATACAAAAAAAACCTTCAAATTAATTTGAGTTACTCTACAATAAAAAAAATGACCCAACAATTATGAAAAAAGTTAGACAATTTTAAGAAAACTTTCGAGTAGAGATTTTGAAACCTTTGGTCCATTAACAAAACTTCCAAGTTGGAACGACTAATATCCTTCTCTTGAAGTAATACCTCCTAGTCAATCCACACTATATTGATCGAGACACACCACCACCTAGGTCTACCAATGGCACTCCAAGAATGGTTGGGTTTCGTTATAGCACCATGGAAATGATTGAGGAGCTTCATTTGGTATTGAAGAAGGTTAGGGGGGGGGGGCGATGCCAGGGGCAGCCGAGAGGGGAGAGGGAGAGGAGGGAAGGGCCATTCATTGAAGATAAGAGTATTACATTGAGCAGATTGTATTCACTGGGAAAATATGGGTTCGATTGTAAGAAAGGCATGAATTGTTCTAGGGAAAGACTGATCAACGCTCGCACAAGGAAAAAGAAAGTCTAATAGAAAATGGGATTTTTTTTGTTCTCATCTATCTACACACAAGTCAATTTAATGTACCATATAGAAATCTTAGTTCGGTTTTCTACATGGTATCAACCCAATGTTCATTTGTTGAAATTATTTACTGTCCTACCTTTTCGGCGTGTCAATCTCCATTTGTGCATGTGTCCCCCTTCATGCATATCGATTGGTTGCACACATTCTCCATGCCATCGAGTGGCACGAGCCAGGAGCACAGAGGCTCTTGCCAACACCTATTGTGTCATTTCCGTCTAGACACTCTTCGTGCCGAGGAACATGGAAGACATGCACATGATCCTACATAGGCATACATTTGCCTGAGATATCGCCATCTTTCTTCAAGTCCATGTGCTGCGGGATATAATTGTCTCCTTTTTTTTACCGTGTCTTGCCACGTATATTTCATTAAGAGAGAGGAATAACTCGCCTCCCATGTCATAATGGTCTAATTGCTGCACTAAGTAGCATCTCCATTTCTCCACTGTCTCTCATAATTAGGGGATTATGGTCGGGCCGGCTCTAGGGGGGTGCAGCCGGTGCAACGGCCCGGGGCCCATGGAGCGCCGAGGGGCCTAACATCATATAGATGATTAGTACGTGTAATTCTCTACTAAGCTTCGAAAGCCTGACATCTAACAAATCAGCCCACTACTCCAGCCCATGAACCTATACGTACAGAAATAGGAGAAGGAGAGGAGTCAGGCCGACGTTTAGTTTCCTACTTTCATTTATTGATCTCCCCAGCCAGACCGCCTTGCGCCGACAGTAGCGACATTTCATCAGAAGTCCTTGATGATAATGATCTAAGAAAGTGTTGCACTAATTTTGTACAAATTTTTTCTCAAGAAAACAAGTTTGATGTTGATTTGGATTTTTCTTTTTTGCTGAACCAAAAGCGTTGAGAGTGTTTGCCAGAAGAATTGGTGTCAGCAACTGAGATTCTTCAGTTCGTTATAGCAGCATTGAGAGTATTTTTATTTGAGGTAACAATAATGGATATTGTTTTTAGGATTTTGTTACATTAATATTATGTTTAATGACTTTTGTTACATTGTTATTATGTTTAATGACTTATGAGGTGCACATACATTACAAAACAATTTTTATTGTTCATAATATGTGTGATGATTTTTATACTAAAATTTAGTTCAATGGGCTCTTATCTTCGTGCTTGCCCAGGGCCCTTAAAATTATAGAGCCGGCCCTGATTTGATCCCCCGTCGCCGTCCACTTGGTGTTAGCTCGATGATAATACAACTCATCTCCATCCATCCATGTCATTGTTGGTGACTTCCTATTTTTCTCCATGGCAATATGCCCCTCCCAAGCCCTTCACCCAACTCCTTATAAATGGTATTATTTGTATTGATCCGATGGGAGTGCAGTATTACCCGCAGCCTGATTGTAGGAATTGCTGCACTGGTTGCATTTCTGACGATGATAATACTTAACAAGCCTTTGTCAGCATCATGCCTATTTATTTGGTCTGAAGCACCCAGATAAAACAGGCTGAAAAATACAGAGCTCAAACAACTTGTTCCCTCGTGATTCCCTTATTCAATCCGTTACAACCGACACGTTCTGTTTCACTTGCTTACATGAATCAGAGAAACAGCCCCACTTGGATTCTCAATTCAGGAGGCCAAATGCTTTGTAGGATTCGACACTGTCACGGAGGGTTTCCTCTATAGGCCTGAAGGTCCATCCTAGCTTCTGAAGTTTCTCCGAATTGTATACCGACTTCTCTTCCACTTCCACGAAGCTACAAACATTGAAATACGGAATGAATATGGTCCAACCAAGTCAAGAGAGTGTGAAACTTAAAGGACGAACAATATGAAGATGAGTTCACAAGTTCAGTGACATTAGAGTTAAAATCCAATATCCATAGTTTTTGTCCATGCGTGCAAGTTTTAAATCGACGCTGTTCTTCTATCGTGTCTAATGATGCGGTCACAGAGCGAATTGAAGGGCTATCATAACATGAAACAAATAGTGGAATTATTTTTTTGACAAGTCAGCTGCATGTTAATATGTTATGATCCTTCTTGTGAGGTTGTGATGTCCATAAGTATTATAGATGTGCATATAAAAATCAGCTACCAAAGTTAAGAAAGGGATTATAGATGTGCAGGTGCAAATCAGCTACCAATGATAACAAAGAAAAAAACTGTACGCTTACATGTAGGAGTCAACAAAAGTATTTCAGACAAAGCAACTTACTTTTTGGGATAAGGATAAGTTGGATATAAGTTCTTCAATATATTTATCATGTCAGAAACTTGTATTGAATGTGAACTGCAGAGGTATCGACCAGATGCCTCGGGTTTTTCGTATGCAAGAAGAAGAGCATCAGTAACATCACGAACATCCACGATATTTCTGAGTCTATTTTCAACGGTGTCACGATCTCCTGCAGAAGAAATGCATTTATTTTTTAAAAACCACTAAACATCTAATTATGTTGCTAAACAGAACCTCTTGTTCTTAAGTAGACCTTTCCATCTATTGATTAATATGCTTTATGAATAATCAGAAACAACAAACATTGTTTAGGCAAGTCAGAGCATTTAAAACTGAACGTAAACCAGTGGAAACTAGGATGACATGATAACCCTACCTTTGAAATAATTAAGGAGGACTTTACTGCTCGCATTTATGGTAGGCTGCATCAAGGGTCCAAGTACCAATGATGGGCAGATAGTTACAACATCCAGCCCCGTTTTTGCTGCATAAGCGAAGGCCTCACGTTCTGCCAGAGTTTTGGAAAGGTTATACCAATCCTGCAGGGTAATGAAAAAAAAATAACTATAGGCAAGCCAGAGCAGGGAGTTTCGGTTGAACAAATAAAAGATCAGATGAGTACATGGACAAATATGATACACCAGCAAACTAACTGTTGATGATTGGTTTCTTTTTGGAGACCAACGATAAATAAGGATATAATGCATGACAGTAAATTTCAGCATGTGGAAATAGTCAATGGGCTATAAAACATGATGCTTAAACGTAAATTAAGCTGCATCCCTGAAATAAATTTGTACTAATCGGTTCAACCTCCAGTTTTGCAAAAAGGGACTCAGATAGATTTAACTGTCATGTAAAAAGTCAATGATGAAAGGACAAAATAATTCTAGTTATATTATCTCAATATTCATACGTAAATGCTAGCATGAGCAAAGATATTGCTTTTCTAAGGACCAACTATATCACCTGATTCTTCCTGCAGCGCTCCTCATCAGACCAGCTCTCTTCATCAAAGGCCTTACCCTTAGGCCAGTTAGGATTATCAAACACAGCTGAAACAGAAGACACCACCACAACTCGCCCAACTTTTGCCTCATAGCAAGCCTTTAACACATTGGCGGTGCCTGTGACAGCAGGGCCTATGACCTCCACCTGCAAATCAGTTTTATTACACCAAATGCACAAAGGGGCAAACTATCACATTACATGTTTATTTCTATAAATTAATCAAAACTTACATTTTATCTGGAATAGTAGTGAACAAACAAAATAAGTGTACACAACAGGTCCCATGGGCATAGGACGAAATAGCTAAGCTAAAATGATGCTGTGTGGAGAAGAAATGATAAATCATTATCTTTTGTCATAATTAAGTTTGCAGGGAAACACAGACACCAAGAAAGAATGGTCAAACATGGCACATTTCACGATGGTTTTTAGATATTCAATGGATTAGCATTATTCCTACAAATTATAATTGGTCATTTGAAGGAAATCTGAAATTTCCTGGTTTACCAAATTGGATCTGTAGAAAATTGCTAATGTCAATTTATATTTCACAGAAAGCTCAGCCTAGAAATAACCATACTGAACCATCCATAGCCGTTTTTTTACCTCAACAAATTGGAAATAAAATATAAATAGATATTCTTGACAAATCACCTCAGGGTTGGAGGATCGATCAGAGGGAACAGGGCTAGCTACATGGAAGACACCCTCACATCCAGCAACTGCTGATGCAACGCTGTTGTAATCCAACAAATCAGCTTTGAGAAGCTGCAACCTTTCCCCAGCACCTTCCAGCGCTTTGAGATGAGCATTCTTGCTAGCACCTAGAACACAGACAAGCTATATCTTCACATACGTAAAAGTAAATTTGTGGTACATGATAGCAAAACAAACACTTGGGCCATTCTAATGAAAAAAGGGGAAATTTGGTCTGCTTCCATTTGACACGCCCTGAATTTGATTGAGCCTGTGAGTGTTCAATTCTTTTAGTTTTCTTGTCATTTTAAGTTTTGTATTTGAACTTTAACTTCTTTTTAATGCGAAAATGACCATTCTGGCATATTAAACTAGGAGCTTTCTGAACTATATTTTCAGTTGTTTGAGGATGCATTTCTTTTTTTTTTTTGCTAGAAACTGTGTTAAGTTTGTTTTATATCATTTTTGTCAGAAAGGGGAAAAAATTCTTACATCATTTAGTTTGCCATAGCTTTTTATGGTGATCATCTGAAGAGTTCCTACTACCAATTTAACAAACATGACACGCAGTTCCTCCTATGTATTCAAGTAAATTGAAAATGTTAAGCCACGGACGCTAGAATCTTCCGACTCCTAAGGACTACTTAAACTATAATCTTCAACCAGTTCCTATGATTTCCCTCACCCCGAGGACATTATATTATCGAGTTCTCAACGAGGTACTGCCAAGAAATGCCTCATTTCAGTTCCCAAGAAATGTGATTCCACACTCCCAATGGGTTCCCCACTCCGCATCTGTTTGTTGCACAAATCGAACTCAACCTGCGCGCATCTAGCCCGGTGCACGCAAGAATCGCCCTCCGCTCATCCCCCCAGAGGCCAAGAAACCTCGGGGCGCGATGGATGGATGCCGGAGGAGCCTTACCAGGGTCGCGCACGGTGCCCCGGACCGAGTAATGGCCCCGGGACAGGAGGAGCTTCACGAGCCACGACGCGACGAAGCCGCCCGCGCCGGTCACGCACACCCTCTTCCCCGCTGCCTCCATGCTTCTCGCGTGCTCCCTCTCTCTCTCACACACACTTCGCTGGATAGTGATGGGGATATGTGATGGTACAGAGAAAACACCAGAGAACTCCACGCTGCCGCTGAAGAAGTGAACGGCGACGCCCGACGGGGCCCGCGCTTGACCACACAAATCCAGAGAGGTAGGCGGTGTCGAGTTTGCCACTTTGCCACCGGTTTTTTTTTTTTAACTTTCTCTTTTTCGGCTTGCTGACGACAACACTTCTACCCATAGTTATTAGAACCGGACCGGTCATTGAACCGGTGAGTTCAATGGTTCATTGGTTCAACCGTTAAAAGCCGGCTGAACCGTGGGTTCGATAATTTTGAACCGTTCAATCGAACCGGCCACAAAATTCTGAGAACCGGTGTAATATATATATATGGTAATTGACACTTATAGTTGGTCATATATGAAGCGAGATTATAAAAATGACTGGAAACACCATGACATGCATTAGAAGTTCTACTACTGCTCATGTAGCAGCTGTGTATCTGTGTCTTATAGAGAGAGGTTATACCAACTTTGAGGATGCATCAAATTTTAAATCTCATGTTTCACAAAAAAAAAATCTCACGAATTTTGCATGAAACAGTACAGTGTCTCTTAATTTTTTTTCTAAAAATCCTCAATTTAGAGTACATCAAGGTGGTTACTGTATTATGCAAGGTTATCAACTTATCGTGATTTGGGGGATTGGGATCATTTCATTGAGAATTTGGTTCCTATGATTATAGAAAGGGTGTGCCTGAATTTTTGGAATTGAAGCAACAAGGTTCAAGGTTCAGTAGTTTTTCAAAGAAAAGCTAAATCTCAGTTGCCCGTGCATAATGTTAATTTAGGGTCACATGAAATGTTCTCATAATTTGTTAAAGGGCATAAAAGGGGAACATCCAGATGAAACAATGTGAGAATTGAGAAATACAGTGGTGAACCTCCTGCTCCCGTGCGGTTCCCTTTATTGAAGAATCTGAATTTGTCATAATCAACACGTTCTGTTTCACTGTTTACATGAATCAGAGGAACTGGACTGCTGGGATTATTTAGCAAGAGTTTGGAGGTAACAGCCGGCGACACAAACAATCCCAGTTAGATGTTCTGTTCAGCAAGCCAAATGCTTTGTAGGATTCGACGCTGTCACTGAGGGTTTGCTCTATAGGCCTCAAGGTCCATCCTAGCTTCTGAAGTTTTTCGGAACTGTATACCGAGTTGTCTTCCACTTCCATGAAGCTAAAAAAACATTGGAAACAGAAAGAATAAGTTCCAACTGCGTCAAGAGAGTGTAAAACTGAAAGTAAGAACAGTATGAACAGGAGTTCAGTGTTTCACCAAAACATTCAGAGATAAAATCCAAGCTCCCAAAATTGTGTCCATGCATGCAAGTATTAGATCAATATGAATATCGTACTCCTATATTGTCTAGTGTTGCAGTTACACAACGGGAAGAACTATCATAACATGAAAAAAAAACAGTTGCATCTAATTATTTGACAAGTAAGCTGCATGTTATCATCGTTCTATTTTTAGGTTTATGTCTCCATATGTATAGATGTGCAGATAAAAGATCATCTATTGAAGTGAAAAGAAAGATGAACCTGTTTGATTACATATGTAGGAGACAACAAATACATTTCAGAGGACGAGACTTACTTTTTGGGATAAGGGTAAGTTGGATATAAGCTCCTCAATATGTTTATCATGTCAGAAACTTTTATCGGATATGAATTGCAGATGTATCGTCCAGATCCCTCTGGTTTTTCGTATAGCAGAAGAAGAGCATCAGCAACATCGCGAACATCCACAATATTTCTGAGTCCATTTTCAACAGTCTCACGATCCCCTGCAGAAGCAATGCATTTACTTCCAAAAGAAAGAACTAAACGGCAGTAAGTTGGTAAACTGAAATATTGATCCTATAAGTTGATAAAACACTTTCCAGCTATTGATCAACATGCTTTATGAATGAATAATCAGAAACAAGCGATTGACGAACATTGTGGGGTAAATGATAATTTTTATCACACAACTGATTCTAAAACAATAGAAAACCAAGATAGCATATTATTACCCTACCTTTAAAATAATTAAGGAGGATTTTACTGCTCGAATTTACTGTAGGGTGCATCAAGGGTCCAAATACATATGTCGGGCAAATAGTTACAACATCCAGCCCCGTTTTTGCTGCATAAGCAAAAGCCTCACGTTCCGACAAAGTTTTAGAAAGGTAATACCAATTCTGCAGGATAATTGAAGATTCTTGTTAGGCAAGCCAGAGCCAGGAGTTATTGTAAATGAATAGTGAAGTTCCAGTATCTGAACACCCCACTAACCAGCAGTTCCTTTGGCTACTACAAGTACATTATGTCGTACAGCTTCCCTTTTGAAAAATGTAACGAGAAAAATAAGGACAGCATACATGAGTCGTAAATTTCAGCATGTGAAAACAACAAATAAGGCGTTGCAAACTATATGGTGGTTAACTGTAAATCAAGAATGCATCCTGGATATAGAGCTCTACTAATCAGTTCACCCTCCAATTTGGCTAAAAAAGATCTCAAAGAAGTCAACTGCAATAGGACATAATAATTCATTTACTTGCTATGCTATGCTATATTTGCACATGAGTGTTAGCACAGGCAAAGGCATTGCTTTACTACGGGGCTACTGTATCACCTGATTCTTCCTGCAGTACTCCTCATCTGACCAACAATCTTCATCTAAGACCTTGCCCTTAGGAAAGTTTGGATTACTGAATACAGCTGCACCTGAGGACACCACCACAACTCGCCTAACTTTCGCCTCAAAGCAAGCCTTTAACACATTGGTAGTGCCTGTTACAGCAGGACCTATGACCTCCACCTGCAAATCAGTTTTTATTACACAAAATGCACAAAAGAGGGTAATCTATCATGTATTCACGTTGCATGCTTATTTCTATAAATTAATCAAAACTAGCACGTATGTATAAAAATAATGCTCAACAAAAATAAACATAATATGTAGCAGGTTCGATGAGCAATAGTACCATATAAGCTAAGCTAATTAAAATGATGCTGCACTGACCAGGAGTGGAGTGGCAAATCATTGTATTTTGCCAAAGCTAAGTTTGTAGGTTAACACAGGTACCCAAAAGAATGGTAAAAAATATTAAACATCCCATGCATTGCTTATTGAGTACTCAGTATAGTAGTATTTTTCTGGTGTCAATTTAAATTTCATAGATAGCTTCGAGGCTTGCCGGAAATGGTATCAATTGCATCTAAATAAGTCAATAGCATCCACAAGCGCCTATTTTGACCTCAACTTTGGAAATAAAATAATATGTTAACCTCAGGGTTGGAGGATCGACCAGAGGGGACAGGGCTAGCTACATGGAAGACACCCTCACAGCCAACAACTGCTGATGCAACACTGTTGTAGTCCAACAAATCAGCTTTGAGAAGCTGCAACCTTTCCCCAGCACCTTCTAGCGCCTTGAGATGAGCATTCTTGCTAGCACCTAGAACATACACCAGCTGTACCTTAACATCTATATAACAAATTTCTTGATTCAACGTAGCAAAAGAAAATCTTGTCTATCATAACAAAAAAAAGGACCTCTTTGCAGAACACATCAAAACTCAATATGTGATCAACACATATATATTTGGTTTGACTGTTAAAGAATGGTGTTTTGATTTTCCAAGGTGTGATCACATCATGTGAACTTCTTTCACTTAGATCAATTTCTTTTGTGTTGATTTGCATCTTTTTCCAAGAACGGACAAGAGGGGTGCATATGCTTGTACCAGGAAGATTAGAAATATAAGAATGTGTAGTTACATATTTAGATTTGAAAGTATCCTTCAAGTTTCTGCCTTTTGCGTTAACTAAACTAGCCTATCAACCCGTGCTACCGCACGGGCTAATTAGAATTAATATAAAAATTAAAATGTATGGCTGATAATTATAATTGTAATTATCTATCTCGCGCTATCATTCATCTATTAAATATCATAAACACAATACTCTAAAGATATTTAAGTATTATTATCTAGTTGCAATATGTGTAATATTCACAATTTTTTTTACGTAGCATCACACCTCCATATGTTTTTTTATTTTTGAGCTATGTGAACAATATAAAAATTTATTCTTATGTCTTCTCTCATACATGAATAGGTTTTGATACGGTACTCCAAAATGACTTTGGACCGTAGATCACATGCCATATTACCACCTATGAGATAATATATTTAATATTTATTTATATATTTTGAAAATGAAATAAAATACCTTCCTTTTTATACTGGAAATATCTTTCTATTATTAGATTTAATATAATATTCTCATTTTGTAGCATGCGTGTTTGTATCAAATCTGATGTTTATTTTTTCCTTCTCACGTGGCCTCAGATGTAACTTTTTACTCAAAAAAAAAGATGTAACCTTTTTCCCATAGATTTATTAGGAAAATAAAAGAACGTGACATGGCCTAAAGTTTCTTTGCACATGAAATGAGTTTGTTAAAAAAACGTGACATGACATACCCGCTGATACGTGCCGACCCTATCAATTCCTGAATCCAGGAGCGGTTGTTGCCGGATCAGATAACACGCAGGACGTGACCGTGGCATGCATATGATTCACGGTGAATTAAGGTGATCATTAACAGATCCGATCTGGGCTAGATGGGGGGGGAGTCGGCATTTTCTTCTTTAGGTTGTTTTAGCGTTTAATTGTATATATTCTAAAAATTGAGGCTGTGATTCTCTTGAGCTATTACCTTCTAGGGAGTACCGTAGTGTTGCCCTAACTGAATATGGCACATCCATATTAATAATGATAGAAATAATAATTTAGAATTTAATATCAGTGCATCTTAATTTTTTTATAATATATAATCTAGATTAAGATTTAGGGGTAGTTTAGATATATACATAGGGGCTACTTCACATTTATTATTTATATTAGGTAATTAATTGTCGGTGCATGATTTGGTCACACTGGCACAAACAAGTGATTGCGGTGCTAATCCACTCGTTGCCCCGATGGCGGATGAAGAGACGGGCGTTTTTATCCTGGTTCCGGCCACGGGGCCGTACGTTCAGCAGTGGTGCCGAGCACCAGTTTCGTGTTGCTCGTAGTAGGGGGTTACAAGCAAGGTGGGAGAAGGAGATGAGCTCCTAAGTCCCCAAGTTCGGCTGTCGCTAGCTAAGTGGTGTGTGTTCTAGCGCGTGTGGACTTGGGTGCGTCTGGCCGTACCCTATGCATGGGCTTCCCTTCCCCTTTTATAGACCAAGGGGGAGGGCGTGAGTACATGTGTTCGTCGTGCTGATGTTGCTAAGTGCACTGTTCTGTCCATGCCGTGCACTATGCGAGCGGGAATTGCGCCTTCCAACTCCGGCTGACGACATGGCAGTGGCTGACGTGATGTCCTTCCTTCTTGTGACGGCTCACGGCGTCGAGGGTGGCAACTTGCGTACGGCGTCCAGATCGAGTCTCTGTAGCCTCCTTCGAGGTTCGCCTTCGAGGATGGTAGCGCATCCGAGGCGAGCAAAGTCAAAGGAGTGGTTGGCACAGTGCTGCTGCCAAGTTAGGCGTGGCCGTGCAGTATGACACTCAGAAGTCCACTGTTGCGAGTTGATTTGACCGGTGTCTTCTCCGGGGCGTGGGCGGTGGCGTGGAGCAGTGATCTCCTGCTTTTTGACTACAGAGGAGCGTCATCATGTCCTGAGTTGATGGGTCGCAGAGCCTTGGGCGTCGTTCCTGGTGAGGCCGGCTCGAGCTTGGACCGCAAGCTCGAGCTCGCTGAGCCTCGAACGAGATGGAAACGCCCACTCGAGGGTGAACGTCCCCTTCGAGCTCACTGAGCCTCGATCGTCACGGATATCACTGCTCGAGGGTGGTCGTCCACCTCGAGCGGGATGGGTGCCAAGGAGGAGTTGTTGCGATGGGCCTTTGCCGGGCTGTAGAACCAGGCCAATGTCGTTGTGGGCCTTGTCGCCAAGTAGTTTTAGGGCCCAAGTTAGGGTACCCCTACTATTGGTACCCGACAGAGACGAAGGCCTCGAAAGCCTCGACGAGCACCAACCTCCGCAGGATTGAACCTCACTCCCGCGGAGGCTCATTAAAAAGCCTTTTTTGTGTTGCATTAACGACATTAAAAATATTCCAACATACAACCAAGGTTCATGGTTTGTGTTCCATCCTTCCTTTTCAGGTCCAGGGTTTGTACCGTTTTAGGTGAGCTCAATAATTATGCTATCTGTTCATCGCAGTGCTTTCACAAACAAGATGACAAACTGAAAATGGAGAACTGGTTGTGAGTAGATTAATAGGTAGTCCCCCGTTTCAATTTCTAAGTTGTTTGACTTTTTTACCTCGAGTATGACCACCCGTCTTATTTAAAAATTTATGCAAACGTGGTCAAATTTAAGTTATTCTTAAAGAATGTTTAATAAAAAAGCAAGCTATAACAAAAAAAAATTGATATTTTGCATAATGTTTTTTAAATAAGATGAGCGATCAAAGTTGAGGCAAAAAAAATCAAACGACTTACAATTTGAGATGGATGGAGTACTATTTAAATCCATTTTCTTTTTCAATTTATAGCACAGTGTTATCCTTTCAATATTGTGAATCATGCTGAGTTCCTTCATGTTGGCTGCAACTCATGGTATGTATCATTTCAGCAGGTCTTAATCACACCCTATATGGTGGTCTGGTAAATATTAGTGTGTACTGGAATACTAGATACTATTTTTTGGCATGGCGGATAGAGAGATGGGGCCACTAGGGCTATGGCTCTAGACGTGGGTCGGATTTTTACACTAGGAACACTGTAGCACAATGAAGATTCAGAAAACTTAGTGTATTCGGCCCACGGAGTGGCCCTAGACGTTGGACCAGTACTGATCTCCCTTGCAATTTGGCACAACTTATACAAATGAATTTTTATTTACTATACATGTATCGTACTATCCTAAAACCTGAAAGCAATATGAAAGGGATCACTCCAATTTGGGTGTCGCAAGGCTGCGCCTGCGTTTCTAGTCTGGATTTGAAAAGGGGTTTCTTTCAGCTCCAAGAAACTGCAAAAGTAGAACTCTATCCGCGCACATCTACTGATCTACCCCGTGTACGCAGCCAAGGAACATCGCAGCGCGACGGACGGATGGAGGAGAGGCAGGCGGGTCTGCGAGCCTTACCAGGGTCGCGAACGGTGCCGCGCACCTCGTAGTGGCCCCGAGAGAGGAGGAGCTTCACGAGCCACGACGCGATGAAGCCGCCGGCGCCGGTCACACACACGCTCTTCTTCCCCGCCGCCTCCATTGCTCTTTGGTTTGGTTGCTGCCTGTGTGTGTTGTCAACACTGCAGGCTGATGAAGGTGACTGGCAAGTTCAGAGGGCCAGCTTTTTCGTTCCCGAGTACCCTTTTCAAATAGAAATTGTTGCACGCTGAACTCGTGAGATAAAGAAACCGTTTAGAAGTCAGTATAGGACTACGCACCAATATTTTTTGAAAAAAACAAAAACAGTCTAGAAGAAGCCCTTGAGCATTGGAGTTTGTTAGGTAAAGGTAGACTATTCTCAATTAAAATTTTAGAAACATTGCGAGATTCTCATATGTAAATTAGAATTTGATATTTCTCTGTATATCATTTAGTTGCGAATGGTATTTTGTTAAAACATCATCAATGACGTACATACCTAACCAGTTTTAGTACTTCGGAAAGTTTGGTGCCAGAATTAACAAGCATAAGCACATCCTCGGCTCTATTTGAAGTTGCATTAAAATATCCTAAGCAATGGTCTCAAATTAGACTATTTACTTTTTTTAATAAGTTTTCTTTACTTTTCAGGCTAATTTTTTTATTTTTTAACCAAAGATTCAACAGTGGTCTCTATTAAATCTCATCCTCCACTTTTAATCTCGTGAGTGAAACCTATTTGTTAGTGGAGAATATATCTCGTCAGTGAAACCTATTTGTCGGTGGAGAATGTATCCGTAGAAAACCCCAGCGCCAGGCATAAAAGGGTACCTGAAGAGATTTCCAACCTACGTTACAAAACCAAACACTAATGACCATCCAGCTATCCAACCTAAAGAGAAAAACGCCAGCAGAGCTAACCATAGGCCGTGGATGTTGTGACAGTCTGCCCATTCCTAACGACGACCGGAACACGCTACAACCTATCGCTATGGTACTCCCTCTATCTTGTGAAATAATACAATTCATCATGTTTGTAATCCCTCTATGGTGTGAGCATGATGAAGCACCACGTACTCCCTCTACCTTGTGAAATGGCTATGATACTCCCTCTGTCTTGTGAATAATACAAGAGTAAAGTTCACTGGCGGTCCCTAAACTATTCCCGTCGTGTCATCCAGGTCCATGAACTATCAAAACGCGTGTTTAGGTCCCTAAACTATTTCCGTCATGTCATCCAGGTCCATGAACTATCAAAACGTACGTTTAGGTCCCTAAACTATTCCCGTCGTGTCATCCAAGTCCATGAACTATCAAAACACACATTTAGGTCCCTAAACTATTAAAGACCGACCAATCCAGTCACGGCAGCGACCGAAGGCCGACATGGCGTGCCACGTCTGATGGCTTTATGCATTTACCCCCTGAAAGGATTCCTCAATGCCATTCAGTTCCTAGCGCCGCCGCCGCTGCACTGCTAGGTCGAATCGTCGCTGCCGCCGCCGACGGTCGATTCGCCGTAACCAACTGAATGGCATTGAGGAATCATTTCAGGGGATAAATGCATAAAGCCATCAGACGTGGCACGCCACGTCGGCCTTCAGTCGCTGGCCGTGGCTGGATTGGTCGGCCTTTGATAGTTTAGGGACCTAAACGTGCGTTTTGATAGTTCATGGACCTGGATGACACGACGGGAATAGTTTAGGGACCTAAACGCGCGTTTTGATAGTTCATGGACCTGGATGACATGACGGGAATAGTTTAGGGACCGCCAGTGAATTTTACTCATAATACAAATCATCATGCACTACGGGACTCGGTCTTTTGCCGGATGCCAGATGCACACGACAAAGGGCATTTAGTCCACGACAAAGTCTTTGTCGTGTGCAGCCCACAACAAACGACACACCTATGCCGTGTGTCAGATCTCAAGCGCAGGACAAATACAGATTATGGGAGGAGGACCTCACCGACTAGCCACCCATCCCTCGTAGGAAGTCATAGTATTTTTTCACCAAATTATGGGATTCGGTCCATTGATCCGTGGCAGATGCACATGGCAAAAGGCATTTAGCCCACGGTAAAGCCTTTCCCGTGTGTGGCACACAACAAAGATGCCTTTACGGTGTGTCAGATCTGGGGCACACGTCAAAGGGTTTTTCTTTGTCGTGTGCCCATGATCTAGCACACGTTAAAGACTAATTTAATAAAACCACCTAAAAAATAGCAAAAAAATTTATGAGAGGAGGGCCCCATCGACCAGCCACTCATCCCTACTATGAAGTCATAGTATTTTTTTTCAACAAATTTAAACTTCACGTCCGTTGGAATTTGAACTCATGACCCCTTGCCACTGCACTACACAATCACTCGTGTCTGCACTCAGTTTTCTTTCTCTACATATTATTTTTCACCGAGAAAAAATTCCTTGTTTGAGGCTCTAACGAATTCAAATAAAAATTGTCAACTACAAAGCCTTTTAACTTTTCAAGGTTTATAACTTTCACTAAAATAGTTTCTCCATCCGAGGTGGTAGTTTACGAAATTTGAATTTCAAATTTGAGAAACTTAAAATTGGTTTTCGTCGACAATATGATTTCAAATTCAAAAGTTATCAACTACAAAGTTTCTTTTTGGGTTATCAACTACAACTTTCATTACTCCATATGAGGTTGTTTGAAAAAAAAAATCAAATTTCAAATTCGAGAGATTAAAAATGCATTTTTGGTGGCAAGAATAACTCAACTACAAAGTTGTATTCCCTCCATCCCAAATTATAAGTCGTTTGACTTTTTTAGCCCTAAGTTTGACCATTCGTATTATTTAAAAAATTATGCAAATATAGTCAAACTTAAGTCATTTTTCAAAAGGGTTTATTAGTAAAGCAAGTCATAACAAAATATATGATATTTTACACAATTTTTTGAATAAGACGAGTGACCAAACTTAGGCTTAAAAAGTCAAACAACTTATAATTTGGACTGGAGGGAGTATGACTTATAAAGATCTAGAACTTTTAGATTGGCCATTTCTTTATCCGATATAGTGGTAATAACATTGTGCATAAATTTTATACATCTTATTTCTTTTCATGAAACTATATGAGAGAAGTATACAATTTGTACACAATATTATTATCACTTTGTCAAATGAAGAAACAACCATAATAAAAGTTGTACTTCTTGAAAAGTTATAAAACTTGTAATTTAAAACTTTTAGTTTAAATTCAAATAGGGCTTCAAAAATGTGATTCGATATCTTTGCTGTGAGAAAAAAAAACACACGGCAAAGTGCCAGAAAAGAAGACACACGTCAAAGAGGACACATGACAAATCGTCTGTTTACCGCGTGCTTTTTCTTTTTTCACAGGGCAAAGACCTCTGCATCTGAGACGAACACAACGGCAAAGAGACATTTTTCCGATAGTGATGTATGCAATCCCTCTATGGCGGGACACTGACGAGGCACCACGTACTTGATAGAGGGATTGATCTCCAACTTAGGATTCATCATGTATGCAATTCCTCTGAGAAACTACATCTTGAGGTTTGGAGCATTTTCCTGAAGAGTAATTTTAGAGCTTCGGCCCTGAGTTTTGTCCCTTGTTTTTTGTTCCATTGGAACATGTTTATTTTCTACCTACGTTGTATATAATTGTATATGTTCCTTGTTTTAGTGTAAATTCAGGCTGGCCTCAACGGTCCGCCGCGGTTCCCGGCAACCCTTTTGAGATTGGTTACATGCTTGAAACCAAGCTGCTAGCGCTGGGCAGAAGCCGGAACGATGGTTTGTGCACTTTGCTTCCACATATTTCAGTATAAAACGGGCCTTAAGGCTCTAACGCAACAAATTGGGCCTGACGTGGCCTATGTGTGTAATGGGCCCTTTCCGTTTAGCAGACAGCATGACACAGAGACCCAGTGACAGTCGGGGCCAATCATCATCATCAGACAAGAGGATTTCAACCAGTAGCCTGTTTTTGCAAGAGGGAGACATCTCAGGTGACAGCAAATTTGTAGTAAACTGAAATGCAGACATCATCACAAGTCCCATCAAACGTTTACTACAATTTCGCGCTCGCATCCTCCTCGTTCGATCCAGTCGTACGCTGGGTCTATGCTTCACGATTCCATTTGGTCGGATACTCGGACGTGATTCAGCTCAAAATCAGCCGTACACCGAGATAACCTTTTGCCCCTGCCGCAGGCAGGAAGAGCACGCACGGCCTCCGAAGCCGCCAGCTGCCGGAATCCCACAGGTCCAATGGCCAGATCAGCATCCATTCCCTTTGCTAGTCGGCGCAAAGGCCGCGGCGGCGAGCAGTAAACTAATCCGCGATTAGTCCCCCCCCCCCCCCCCCACCCCGGCGATGATGATGATGATGATAAGATCACCGCCGCTTTCTTTAATCCCCCTCCCGCACACTGTCGACTCGGCTAATGATCGATCCCCCGATCCGGGCGCGCACATGGGCTCCCACCCCTGCCCACGGCACGGCGCCGCTCGCGGCCACTATTATACGCCGGCGTGCCTCGACACGTCGCCCGGCGCCGCGTGCGTTCGTGCGTGCCCCCCTGGTGGTGGCTGCCTGGCTGGTGGTGGAGGCGGCCGGGGAGGGATCGGATGAGCTAGCTAGCGCTGATGGCTTTGCTTGTCGCCTTCTGGTGGATCTCGGGCAAAGCGGGGCGGCGGGGCATGTTACTGCTGAATTGCCAGGAGCGAGGTCGGGGGTTTAAAATTCGCTGGATCGGACGGGGGGAGAGGAGGATGAGCTGGGTGTGGTGTTGGGGGGGGGGGGGGGGGGGAGGAAAAGGGCGTGCTTGGCGTGGACTGGCTGGAGGTGGGAGACGAACCTGGATTGGATGCATCGTGGGTCGGCTTCGATCAAAGTATCTGGCTTTTGGTTGGAGAGAAAAATCAGCTGGCGAGCGTGAGCCGTGAGCCCGTGAGGGGGGAAAGGCGCTGCCAGAGGCGATGTGGGAAGAAGCTGGAGAATGTAGCGCCTAGATCATAAATTCATTTTCTTTTTACGGGGAGATCATAAATTCATACGCGGCGGCTTTTTTTTATTGAGCCCAACCATGGTTGGATGGTCCATCGAGTGTACTTCCCTTAGGTTTATCAATGCGAATGGTCCTAGGAGTATCATTCTAAAATGTCTGTGGACTCACCAGGATGAAACTTGTGGTGATGATTGCTCTTTTTGTTTCCAAGAAATCTTAATTGCAAATTGCTTAAAGAAGATTTTAATTGCAAAGAATTTTAGGAAGAAAAAGAATGTATACAACTTAAAATAAAGAATAAGTAGGTTTTAATTAGAGGTCGTGCTTTAAAAATTGGAATGAGCTGTAATTTGGAACATGAATACTATACATCCTCTTTAATTCCCCATCCACGTTGGCTCAGGTGGTAGTTCAACGTTGAACACCACATCCACACAACAATCCCCACACCTAATCATCAGAACACTTGACATAGGAAATGCCACAAGATCCAAAACCCAAAGCTCACTCCATAGCGCTTATAGCTCCATGACAGAACATATATGGGTTCCTAGCCAGCTGTAACATGGAGATGTCATCTCTCGGAATGACCAGTTTTGAAGGGCCTGGTAACACCATCTACAACCGACCACTATAAGTTGAGGATAGCAAACCATCCCTCTACATTTGTACAAGTAGAATGAGTAGATCAAACATTCCAAATTAAAAGACTGAATCTGTTTGGAACTCATTGAAGATCGCCTAAAAACATGGCAAAAAAAAAAACACTCTCCTAAGAGGAAGATTTTTTTGTAGAGATCGAAGCCAGAGCATTGGGAACCTCCCAAAAAGGGCGTTAACTCATTCCATTCTAAAAAAGAATAGATAATATACAATCGAAGATTGATTGTGCTATACTCATTCTATCATAAGATTGATTGTGCTATACTGTGCCCCAACATGAAACAATGGAAGATTGATTGTGCTCTACTCATTCTGTCATGAACAATTGAATAAAACAGTGTGCTGCCTAATAATCCCTGATCTCACTAGATGTGAACCGCAAGTTGCTGCTGGCGGCTTATAAAAAAAAATAGTGTCTGGATGAACGAGTTGACTAAGGGCCACTTGCCCTCAACATAAGTTAATCAGCAAGATAATCCTATTCTACGACCCCCAGAGTTTTAAAAAACCATGGGTCGTAACAATCGGACGCGCAGGGTCAGGCCAGGTGCAGTGACATCGTCATTTTCGCGGTGAAGCTTTTGTTTAATTTAATTTAGCTCCAACTGGAATAAGGCCAATATCGTCAATCAAGCCCATTGTAGCTATCCAAATGGTCGCCCTTATTCTACGACAAAAGTTGATGCCATCGCACGCAGGTAAATCTCATCCCCGATCTCCATTCCTCGATCCACACAAAGCCCTCCACGGGAACTGTGAAAACCATTAAAGTTTGTACTGGCACAGTGCCACGTCGGATTATTGCCAGCTGAATCCGGTGCATACAGGACTCGGTGTCATTCATCAGGGCAAGCAACACACAACACTTGAAAATGGATCAAGAGACGGTGAAGCCAATTTCCTTTTTCTTCTCACCCGTCGTTGTTCTTGATGTACTATAGCAGTGCCAGTGAAAAAAAAAAAAAGAGCCGAAGGTGCGGCAGGAAAAATGTTTGGACGGCCGGGCCGGTCGATCAGATGGTAACGGCCGGAGCGGAACGCGGCAGGAAACGGGCGCGGACAACGGTGGAGCGTTACAGCAGATAGGCCGGAGGTGGGGCGCGGCATCGCCGTGCACCGCGCGCGACACGTTGGCATCGCGCGCGGAGGACGGTGTCGACCGCGCGCGCCGTGGCACCCCGCAGCCTTCCACCTGTCCCCGGCCGTCACGAGCCGCCCCCATGGCCATGCCCCCCTCTCTCACTTCTCTCTCTCTCCCCTCGCTGCTCATCAGCGCAAGGATACAATACAACTCAGCAGCAGGTGCGCAAAGTGCAAGCGGAACAGACGCACCAAACCTGCTTCAAAGCATATCACAGACACTGCTCTCTCTCTCTCTCTCTCTCTCTTCCGGTTGCTATCCTATTCTTCTAGTCTTGTAGATCCAAGAAGGGGAGTGCCGAGGAGGCAGGAAGGCAAGAAGGGCTTCTGGAGCTGTAGGAGCACTGTAGAGCCATCCATCCAGTGGCAGATTTGAAGGGCTTCTGCATGGCCGCCAACAGCAAGTGGTGGGAGCAAGCGGCACTCGACTTCCCGCCGCCGCCGCAGCCTCAGCACCACCAGCATCCACACCCCATGCCGCCGCTCGCCACACCACCACCTCCCACCGCCCCCACCTCGCCGGACGCCAAGCCGCCGCCGCAGCAACACCAACAACCAGGTCCAGGCGCCATCGTTCCTCTCCGGCGTCCGCGCGGCCGTCCACTGGGGTCCAAGAACAAGCCCAAGCCGCCGGTGATCATCACGCGGGACAGCCCCGACGCGCTCCACTCGCACGTGCTCGAGGTCTCCCCGGGCGCCGACGTCACCGCCTGCGTCGCCGAGTACGCGCGCCGCCGCGGCCGGGGCGTCTGCGTCCTCGGCGCGTCCGGCGCCGTCGCCGGCGACGTCGCCGTGCGCGGCGCCGCCGCGCCGCTCCGTGGGAGATCCTTCGAGATCCTCTCCGTCACGGGGACGGTGCTCCCGCCCCCCGCGCCGCCCGAGGCGTCGGGGCTCTCCGTCCTCCTCTCCGCCGGACAGGGGCAGGTCGTCGGCGGCTGCGTCGTGGGCCCGCTCGTCGCCGCGGGACCCGTCACCATCTTCGCCGCCACGTTCGCTAACGCCGTCTATGAGCGTCTTCCCCTACCTGAAGCTCCGGAAGGTGGTGATGTCAAGCCTGACATCTCCACCACTGCTACCTCGGCGGGAGGACAAGAAGTGCAGCCGCTGCAGCTGCCATTATTGGCGCACTCTCACCAGCAAGCTCCGGCGGCCATGGGCGGCGGCGGAGGAGGAGGAGGAGGATACGGCGACCACCACCGGACGCCGCCGTACCCGTGGGGAAGCGGCGGCGTATGAGGGAGCAGCTGATAGGATGTGCATCCTTCTCATCGGCGTTTCTTGGTTTTCTTGGTCGGTCTCCTAACATTGACTAGAGAACTAGGTTTTGTCAAGGTGGTGATTTCCGGCCGGGCTGGTGGTGGTGGATGGATACTGCATGCAGCATGCAAGGAATTGATTCATTGGTGCCCTTTACTTCTTGGGCTCTTGTAATTTCTTTCTGTTTCGATTTGTGATTTTTGTTGTGGAAGAAATGGATCGGAGTGATTTGACCACAATGAGCCAAGTGCTTTTGGTGCATCCATCCAGCATGCTGGTGCTTGCAAAGTACATCTGGCAGGCCAGCCAAGTGTTTTAGAGACAATAAGATTCCAA
This sequence comes from Digitaria exilis, assembly GCA_015342445.1. Taxonomy (NCBI): domain Eukaryota; kingdom Viridiplantae; phylum Streptophyta; class Magnoliopsida; order Poales; family Poaceae; genus Digitaria; species Digitaria exilis. The sequence continues at coordinate 66,400 of JACEFO010002479.1, forward strand.
TCATCTCCTATTCATCCCATCTCCCTCGTTCACAGAACAGTATTCATCTATAGTGTTTTTCGGAGAAATCTTTTCCGATTGGGGAAAGATTCTTCGAAAATACACTGTTAAAAAAAACACTGATCTTTTCCGATTGGAGAAAGATTCCCCGAAAATATACTGTTCAACAAAAAAACACTGTAGATGAATAGTGTTACGCGAGTGGGAAAAGTAGAATGAATAGGAAAAAGTTACTGTAGATGAATAGTGTTACGCGAGTGAGAAGAGTAGAATGAATAGGAAAAAGTTAGATGAATAATGATTTTTTAGAAATGTTTGTGAATATAAACGGGGCCTAATTCAGGTGAGTGTTCTTGTTCGATGGGGAATCGTATCTAGGCAAATCAATGGAACTCATTTACTACGTCATCACATTTCTTCGCTTTGATTTTGGTAGCATCGCCTGCATGTGATTAATGCTTTAACGTGTATCACTAGGGGCAGGCCAATACAACGAATGAGTGATTTCCTTTGGGGTAGCTTTTATTCACGCTTTCTAGTATATTTCGTGTGCTGACTATTTTTTTCGGAACCAAATGCATTCACAAATCCTGATATGTTAAATGTTCTCCATAGTTATTCGTTTGGTTTTGCTATTTTTCCTGTTACATGCGTGTATATACCTTTCCATTTGCCCTAGGCTACACTTGTTTCCCATTGTAGAGTGCTGCACTTGTGATTGAATTGATTTTGCAAAATGCATGTACTTCCCCAGCTCATACCCCTAGTTATTCCTCACATATGACATCTTCGGAATTTGTTGAAAGCAGAAATGATATGATTCTTTGAGAAAAACAAATGAGCGTACTAGAAATGTAACACAAACGTTAAAGTAGGAATGTCTAACTCAACGGATTAAACAAGGAATGAGGATTCATGAACTCGAAATTTCTGTGATAATTTCTCTAGATTCTTTGGTTAAATTGATCAAGAGTGTACACAGTAGCTAGCCATTCACATAATATTCATAAGAATGGCAAGAGTCTTGCTCAATGCAATTTTCCCTTCACTGCAATTTTGATATTTTTGCAGATATCCAATTCCTTTGAACACATTGATGATTGAATTTTTTCATGGAGTTGAATTTCATGCATTTTCTTTTTCTTTGTGAGTACCGAGCACTTCCATTTCAAATATTAGCTTCCTCCGTACTTAAAGTGATATGAAAAATTCTACTTAGGCACTTATTTCGCATTTTCTGAAACCTAAAAAGACACTTCTTATAGATAATTTCTAAACAGTAAAAGAGCATTTATTTCGGCACGATGGCGTTAGTGTCCTGGTTGACTGTAGTAGACTCTCCGTTCTCTTCGTCAAAGTACTATGTTGGTCCCTCCCTGTCTTCGTTAAAGTCTCTAATGAGGTTATATTTTATTTTTTGGATCTTCGACTAAAGTCTACGGCGAGAAATTAAACATACATAGCTCATTCATGTATGTCGGACCCAAATGGGAGAGGCTACGGTGTCACAACTCCAATTGTGTTGACACTAAGTAGTCGTGATTATATAAGCTAGAGTGTGGTTGTGACCATTACGGTGACAATGGCAAGAGGCGGCCATAAGGAGATTGTCCTGGGGGAACATCTTAGAAGTGGTTTCGTGGATGAGAAATTGGGAGGGATGACCGAGACGGTGGAAGATGGTCATGGATGGAATAGCGGGAGGTGTATGATGAGGGTATCACCTAAACCTGATCATGCGCCGTCTGACTCGATGAACCTGATCCGATTCCAACAAAAAAACCAACCCGACTTGACCCGATCATATGAAGGGTGCGTAAGTGCCTATTTTTCTTACCCAGAATCAGAAAAGAAAACCAACCCCCAAAAATTACACGTAAAAACCGAAATCTGACCCAACCATGTAGCGAGCCGAGCATGGGCCAATATATAATTACCCACTAATCCAAAAGGGCCTGACCTGAACCGACCAATGATTAAGTCTAATATCATCAAGGTGGATATGAGTAATGACCTTGGCCAAGTTAAAAAGCCATCAGATTCAGTAAGCCACCCTAGACGTAATAGGGCAAATCTCCCTTATAAGACATTGCAACGAGGTGTTCTTTGATTCTTCAAAACGCTAACGACAAAATTTTTCTTTTGGTTCTGGTCCTAACTATATAAGAGCCTTGTAAATCATACAAGGTGTTGCATCACTAATTTTGGGTTGTACCAGTCCTTGTATTGCGTGCGATCTTAAACCCGTGTTGGGGGCGCTCTCTCCTGGTTGTACCCAACCATTGCTCGCCCCTTTTGGTATAAACATAGTAGTAGTTGCTTAGAAACTTAGATTTTGTTTAGTTTTACTTTGTGAAGCAGACATCATTCATTGTAATCGTGGTGACCAAAGTCATTTTACTACGATCGTGAGTCCCTATTCTTGTTACTATCGATCGTGAAGACATCATTCATTGAAATTGTGGAGACAAGTATTTTTTACTATGATTCAGAAATCATGTTCATGTTCTTCTCTATTGTGGCGATCAATACTTTGGTATTGAGAGCTTAAACATTTGTATTTCGATCAACTTCATACATATCTGTAATTTAATATTACGTTCTTTCATGTTTTTACTAGTGTTTTCCGGTTCAGTTGTAGGGAAAGTCCTTATTGCGAGGTCAATCGAACTGTGCTTGGTTGATAACCAATAGAGCAACGGTGAACAGAGATACGAATTGTATCTAATTAGAAGCCTAGATCATCAACGTCAAGTTTGCTATCAATTAAATTTATCATACATCAACACAAAAGCTATATTGATTCTTTTTTTTATGAGGGCTCGTGCCATTGGTTCAACGACGGAAGCTCTAAACGAGGGGATGTCTTTGGGCCTTGTTTAGTTCGGCAACTTTTCAATCACATCGAGTCACATCTTCTCTCACAGACACGTTTACCAATACACTATTCACAACTTCAACTTTCCCTAACTTTACCAAACAAAGGCCTTGGTTGAAAGACGGAGGTCAATGCAACTAGATGACCATCAGATATTCAGATGGTCTAATTTTTTTTTCTTTTTCCATTTTGAAGAAGACAACTTGTGAATTCACAGGATCGATGCGCTGGTGAAACTTAGCATTGGAATCGCTCGCTGAATACTGGCTTCTGGCTTTACTGCAAAGCAACATTCTCATCAATGTTTTGTAAAGAAGGTACAGGCTGGTAGGCTGCCATTGAAACTTCCAAAGAGGTCCCTGTACAGTCGACACGCCATTCTTCTCCTCCTACGCTTTCTCGCTTTTGAAAGTCTTTGACGCGTCAGAGAAACTGAGAAAGAATTGGATCAACCCGCTCTAAACCCACGTACACGCTGTCAGCGCCACGACCCTTTAACCTTTGTCACTCGGACCTGCAACTTTACAGTACATGTCCCAAAGCGTCGGCAGCTCGAGCTATCTACTTCACTCCCGGCTACTGTAGCACGGTTGATCGATCCGATCCCACCAGAAAGCCTAAAGTTTTGTTTGGGTTTTGAGTGTGATTTGATGAGAGCTTTATTGGAGAAGATGAAGCAAAAGATGGCGAAGAAGAACCAAAGATGCCATGCATGGACGACGGGTCAAACGGGCTACATGCATGGAATAGAGTGTGCTCGCCGGACATGAAAGGTAGCAGCAGAGCACAGCAGCAGCGGCCGGCAGTAGTAATGGTGTCCGGCGCCCTGTCACTCTCTCCTTCCATTGGGAGGCGCCGCTGGGGCCTCGCCTCGCCATGCCATGACTGGTCTGGGGCGGTGCAGCAGGGCTGGGCTGGAGCCCTGGAGGGGGAGGGAGGAAAGCTGGAAGCCTGGAAGGGGAGTGTGTCACCACTGTCCATAAGATTTGGTCCGGCAGGGACCCAGATTGACTGTGAGATTCTGCGGCTTTATCGAGCTCTGGTTTTCGCAGAGTTCCATGTACTGTGCTAGCGTGCTGGTGCATCCTAGAAGGACAGTCGCTGCTTCTTTCATCTTTTCAGAATTCAGAGCAGAGCAGTGAGCAGAGGAGGATCCGTGCAGTACAGCGCCTCTACCACTCTCTCCGTGCAAAATAAAAATCAATTCTAGATTTAAACAAAGTCAAACTTTAATAGATTAATTAAGTTTATAAAAAATACTATTAACATTTGCAAGTCTAATGTAAGAGTAAATTGCATGCATGGTACAACAACTTATAAGGTTGTATCATTTTAGTCCAACAACTAGAAAAACATGATATTGGATACACAAACTTGTCAAATGTGTGCATATACGGTCACAAATACGCTATTGTGATGTATTTTTGTCATGGTAGCACATAAAGTGGATAGTTTTATACATGTGACCCCTTATTTTTGTCCCAGCTCCTTATCTATTTTTATTAAGACTTTAACAAAGGTGTTTTATCTAGTTTTTAAATCACAATTCAATGAGAAAGTCAATTCAAAGTTGTTTGGTCTACTGTGCACTTTATTAGCTCTTCTTGTTTTTGAAGTAAAATATATAAAAAATATTTATGGTACTCTCTAAATTTTGATAAATAATATGATGTACAAAACCAAAAAAATTACCGCCCACACAGAAATAAAGGATTTTTTTTAAAAAAGTAAATGCTGTAAATATACTCAGTACTAAGGTTTATCTTCTTAATAATCAATTATAGGAATTTAAAAGCTAACTTAGGGCTCCATATATATGACACACATATACGAGGTTAAAATTAGATCAACATGTAAATTTCGGTACACTTTTCTCTTGTCATACATTATCGATTATTTTTTAATCTTCTCACAAACAGAAAAAGAATCATGTGCATGATTAAAACTTAAATGAGAAGAGAGAGAAATACAGGGGGTTACATGCATAAAACAATTCATGTTACGTACCACAGCGGTAAAAATACATCTAAATGGAGTACATATGACTGTATATGCATGCATTTGATAAGTTTGTGTATCCATTTACACAATTTATTAATTGTTGGACTAAAATGATACAACCTCACAAGTTGTTGTAGGGTGGATGTAATTTATTTCTAAAATAATATAAAAATATATTTGATAATAAATCTAATTATAAATAGTCATAATTTCTTGTATCGTATGTAGTTGATCAACTTCTTTGAGATATGAGAACTGAATTTTTTTTTTTGGACTGAGGCACGAGTGCCGCATGCCTCTGAGCTTCTCTTTCTCTTCGGCTCGCAGCTAGTACGTGTCAGCGCCATGCGCCCATGCCACGAGGCACGAGTACTCCGACTGTCCAACATGTCCAAGGGTCTTGACGACGGGTTTGACCACATCACAGGCAACTCAACCATGGGACATGGGAGACCCCTCTGCATCCGTGCGTGTCTCTCTCGGCACGATGCGTGAACCGTGAAGTGTCCGACTGGCTCTCTGCCTGTCTGGCACTGGCAGCAGTCGCGTCGGTTCTACAAACGTTGACCGCAGCGCGTGCGCGGATTCTCGAGAACGGTAAATTGTTGTCCCAGGGGGGAAAACGATCGATGAGGACATGAGAGATGATCCGTTCCCTTTCTGGACTTTTGGTTGGTGCAGGATCCAGGAGCAGTCAATGGTGAATGTTACTGAAGACCAATAATCTACTCTGCTACTAGCTCATCCCATATACAGTAAGGGCAAGATTAATAATTTAGCAGGTTATTGGCTATATGGTCTTGCCATGTCACTCTAAACCAACCAAACTGTACACCCATAATATCCTACATAGAGGGTTGGGATGACCTTACAATACTTGCTCTAAAGGGTGCCCCTTTCGTCACCAAGCCTGCCATGCCAAAGTGCCAACCGTAGCCGAAGCTGCAACAGTAACTGCACTTGAAAGCAGAAAGTAGTGTGTCACTTGGTGCTGGGACAGTGTGACCCACATGACCACTTTGCATGCTTCTGTAGAAGCACAGAGAGATAAGAATAAGATCAGACGAGCACATGATGATTCGTGATAATAAAATAAATAAACCCGTTTGTTATATAAGGCTGGGCCACTATATTAATTTGCTCAGCTTCTTGGCCCATCCAGGCATGGATCCTCCTTTTGGACCAGCCCAAGACCATTTCAGTGTTTTACCAACGCGTTCCAGTTTTCAGCTCAGCATGAAGGTGAGATTCCACCCGAAAAATAGAAAAGAAAAGAAACTTGCATCCTTCGCCTCTTTATTTCCTGTATAAAACTTGGCAATGTTTACGAAATATATTATTTTAAATATAAAGAGGTGTCTACTTGTGTGTTATCAAAATATTTGCCCTGCTAGCCTAGTCCTACTAGGCTACGACTCCCAGCAATCTTATGTTGTCTATCCATCAATTCGTAACAAAGTAATATAACTATGTACCATTGGAATATCAGTAAAAATAGTTTCCCAATGTAGCAATATATAATTTATTATGATGTTCGTATAAAGACATTTTCTCTGGACAGTGTGTATGGTTATTTATATGTTCATGGTCAAAGACTCAAAATTAAAACATCTCAACACACGATCTTAAAACGCATTTAACAAAAAAAAAAGCAAAGGATCATGCCACCACTCCATCTGCCATTATCCTTTTTTTTAAAGAAAACACCTGCGATTATCATATGGCGCACCTAACGCTTTGGACAATTCAATTCGATCTTGCATGAGATGACTGCATGTGCTACGCAGCCTGTCCGACGCATTTGGAAACGGCATTGCATTTATACCTTTTTTTTTTTAACGAAAACGGCATTTATACTCGAGGAGTAGTTGCTGGCCACTCAAATCTTCCCTCCAATAAAAAAAAATCTACCACTTGGCATTTAGGCTTAGCTTTGCGTCCTCTTGCCTAGATTCTGCTACTACCTGAAATTGGTTAATGATATATGCAATTGGCTTAATTTATGCTGATGTGGATTACTAATGTACAGTAAGATATTATAGCCAAAAATATTATTTGAGGCTCTCATTACAATATACAAGGCATCATACGAATTTAAGGCAATATTAAAGTAGCATAGAAATTAACAAGGTGTATGTCATTGAAGCACCGTTAGGCCATCCCCAACCCAATGACTAGGATGGTGTCCATGGTATTAAATAGGCTGCCACATAAGCAATTTGATGATGTGACAGAGTAATTAAAGATGGGAGAGAAGGACATGGTGTCTTGCATGAGAAACGATGTCTACACCAGAACCAAGAAAGAAAGCAAAAGGAGAGTAAAGAAGAGAGAAGACATAGGATTGGATGATAATTTATTTTTAAGAAACTATGCATTGGGGATTTAGTTTTTATGTGTAGTATCTAGTTGATATGGATGTATGGACACTACGAGATGGTGTTTGGGTTGGGGATGGCCTTATTAGAGTGGCTACATCAATTCCAAATTCACGAGGCTCTTTGCCACATTCCCTACTCCTTTGCCTGTACTATGCTACAAATAAGTCCAAATATTAGTTATATTGGGAACTATGTTACCATTTTTTCCAACACATTTTATGTCACTTATATTAGCACGACGCACAACATGTCACATGCATACTGGCCCTTAATAATTCGAGTTGTATATCTACAGCTACTCCACCCATTTTGTGAAAATAAGTGATGTTTTGAACATTAAACCTATCTCCAAAACATAACAAAATGTTACTATGTTTATTATAACATATTCCTAACACATAAGAAAACCATATTATTATGGACCTATGTCCAAACTCATCACCTAAACGATAAATTATAAAAAAAATATTTAAGATAGTAAATTTTAGTATATTACAAAATATCGCTTATTTGTGCTTATGGAGATATGGCATTGACAGCCGCTCCTTCCACCTATGGACAAAGCACTATTCTGGCTAAAGTAGTACATAACGCCCCCACCCCCAGAGCAATTTATAATTCTTTAGAAGTGTACAATTTAACCAACGGGAAGATTTTAGGTTATGGCCACCCTCGCATCTCTATACCTCTAAGCACAATCAGGTCAGCGCCCCCTCCCTCTAATAATTGGCCCAAGATCGACGACTCGTTCCACCCCATGTACGTGGCTTAAGATTACTTAAGATCCTCTTATGTGAACTTCATGTTGAGTTGCTGTTTGCTGCTACTTATACATTGATCAAGCAACGAAATTGTCACTTTTTTAAAAAGATTTTTTTTCAAAAAAATTAAGCTTGGTGTGTGATTTTGGTCACGCCAATAAGCTTGGCGTGATTCCTCAACAAGAGAAGGGTCATGTAAGGATGGAAGAGCCTCAGGGTGCTTGGTGTGAATCAAATTGCCCATGCTAAATAGAAACGGATTTATCTCCTAAAATGGTTAAATGGAAACGAATTTATCTCCTAACATGACACATATTAGAGGGAACATGAATCTTTTTCATCCATTCCTCTTTGGGGGATGGAGGGAGTATATATGTTGGTAGAGTCATAGAGAGATTACACCATGTACTAGTGCCCCACCTCTTGTTACTAAAATACCGTCACCATCATATGGAAAGTGGAGTTCTTGAGTTTGAAAAAAAATCCCATAAAAGATTGTAGTCCTACAAAACTGGCTAGTTAAGTAGTTATATCTAATTTGCACGCCAAAGCTAACTTCTGGTCGCCATTTTAGGAAGTCCAGTTAGTTGTATGTACGTACGGACATGATACATTCATGCCACCATTAGTTAGCCTGGCAAAAACTAGAATTGATTTCTTTATGGGACGAAGGAAATACACATGGTGGGGCTAGCTTATACCATTGGTTTTGGAAAGAAAACCATAAGTTGGCACTACATGATTGAGTCTATTGCTGAAATTTTATAAGTTTGCCGATAAACAATTTGGTTATAAGGAACAACTTTGAAAGATCATATGCATGGACATCACATTGTCGTGTTGTATACATACATGATATACATAATTAAAGACCGAGCAATAATCACAGCCTAAACTTGATTAGCTGACATATGAATTATATATCATTTCATACCAATCATAGAAACCTAGGTACACCATTCCCACACATTGATTAGTAAGGCTACAAACAAAAAAGACAAATCAAGTGACAGCAAAACAAGAAATTAAAAAAAACCCACAAGCTAAACACCCTAAACCCTACCATCATTCACGGGACAGTAGGACGACCTACTCTTGATGAACTCGAGGCAGTCGGCGATGGCCTCCGCGTAGAATGAGTTCTCATCCCACTCCGGCCGCCGACGACCACCGCCGTGTCCGCACTTCTCACGCCCGGGCGCTCTCGCCGCCGGCGACCACGTCCTGCAGCCTCCGCCGGGGCGGCACCGGAGTTCGTCGACGCTCCGGAGGAGCAGGCCGACCACGCCGGACAGCCGCACGCGCAGCCGGATCAGCACGCGCACCCGCAGCCCCCAGCGGCGCCCTCGCCGCCGCATTCCCTGCAGCTTCCGGCGGCCATGGCAGCTCGCCGTCTGCTGGCGGATCATCAATGCCTGCGGCCGTTTCTGCTGCGGAGCGACGAGAGAGTTGGTGATCAGATGGATCATTGTTTGTTCAGTGGTTGTGATCGAGCTGTATGGTTTCCTTTGCTTGTATATATACTAGTGGCAAGACCTCACAGGCTCAGAGCTGATCAGTCATCACCGCCATGGCTTGCTCGCGGCTGCAGCGTTAGGTCAGGTGAGTTGAGTAGGTGGCCAGGTGCAGGTGGTGTGCCAGGGATGTGATGCCGGACGTACAGAGCATATGGGGCCCACGCACGTAATCACCGTTTCAGGAAATGTCGCGATGCATTTGGAGCTATGTACTGTAGGTACACTAAATGCAACAATGCATGCATATTGGTGGTGATTTCCTTCAATTATATGAGAAAAATTTGAACACTGTTGTCCACGAATCGAAACAGTGCAGTGGATCCTTTGAAACAGAAATTGCCAATTATGCTATGAGGAAGAAACAACCCAGATTACACTGTACACTGACCGCAAATGGCCGAGCAATGAAAACAATGGCAACCACCAAGCAAACTACAAGTCTACAATGCAATGACAAAAGGTAGTAGCAGGATATATAAGAAATTGCAACAATGATCCATGAGAGTGGTTGGGTTGGATTGATGCATCAACACGCACGGCAAACGTGCCTTGTTTATGGATGTGATATTTGTTCGGATTGACCTTGGTGTAGAAATGACTCTTCACCGTTCACCGCACTTTAGATTTGGTTATTATACTTGGCCTCCAGGACGAGAGGAGAGGGTGCAATGCAATATTTAGAGCACATACTATTTTATTAAGAGAAAATCATCAAGAATTAAAACGATGCATTATTGGCGCGGTTAGGCTAAGTGCATAGAAGAGCACATAACATTTGAGATCTGACAACGGACTAAAAACGACTCTAACCCAGCACCTTCCCTTGCAAACAATGTTGAGACAACGACTCAAAGATATGTCAACACCAAGCAATAAAAACTTACAATCATTTCTTTTACCAAATCAAGGACGACGAAGTGTGGATGAACAAATAATAAGGAGTCTAATTAAAGTCTTTAGCCTCTGTCAGTACTCTTTCGGTACGAGTGTATTGACAACAAGTTTTTTAGGAGAAAATCCACGAGGTGATGGATGGCCAAGGAGAATTGGTGTTTCGCCTACCTTTCGTCAAGTGAGTGACCAACGGTTTCCACCTCTTATATGCACAAAGCGTGTAACAGGTTATCACACTACTAGTAGTGAACGATCGATCGGCCGTGCACCAACGACCATGGAGGAGCAAACGCAACCAAACAAACAACACGAGCATGAGCGGGACATATATATATATATATATATAAAAGATCGACAAACATCATCCACACATTCAAGTATCCAGTAATCTCCACAACCAACAAAATGAATGAAATCTCCATGCAAGTTGCCAAGTTGGCACTTGCTCAATCAATCAAAATCAATCAAAAAGCACGAGATGTATGTGTACGTATACGTACGCAATGCTGTGAAAACCGCTCGTACGGCTCTCCGCCAGTCGTGGAGTCGCGACAAGTTATAGCCACGCCGATCGCCGGGCCGACGCGGAGCTCTGGCCGCTAGCTAGCTCAACAGGTAGGGCAGCTCCCCGACGGCGACGCCGCATCATCCAGAGCGCCGATCCGGCTCACCTCCCCGGAGATCCGACGCCGGACAAGCGCAGGTGACCCGGCCCCTAGCTGCATGCCATGCCATGCATTGCCTACGGGGGAAGACGACGATCGAGAGCGTCGAGCTCTCGCCATCGCGCGCCGTCGGTGCGCGCCGCGCTGCCGCCGCCGGGACGCCGTCCGCCCCCACCGCGTGAGAGAGAGAATTCACACCGTGAACTTCCCCCTTTGTCCCGGTTCCCAGCAGGTCGCTCCTCCGATTGCTTCGATGGATTATTGGGGACGGGACGGGACGAGACGAGACCGTGCACCAATTCTTGCAGGGGAGCAAACGTAAACGTGACAACATAGATCAACAATGGGCCCGGCAGAGATTCGCTCTCGCCTTTGCTAGCTATGAAAAAGTCTATATTACCCTCTAACCTATGGAGGTTGGACTACATAACCCCCCAACCTATGAAACGGTCTATATCGCCCTCTGAACTTCTCAAAACCAATCAAATTATCTCTAAAGCAGTTTTAAGAAAATCATAGTAAATCACAGAAAAATCATAAAATAAAAAAATCCAATTGTGTTGGACTCCAAATGCGTAGATATACACATTGAACATGTAATATGGTATGCTTTAGTACATTTTTTTCACTATAGCTTTAGATCTATGCTTTTCTCCATAGTTGTAAAAAAATACATTAAAACATACCGTATTATATGTTCAATGTGTATATCTACTCACTTGGAGTCCAACACAATTTGATTTTCTATTTTATGTTTTTTTTGTGATTTACTATGATTTTTTTAAATTGGTTTAGGGGGTAACTTGATCGGTTTTGAGAAGTTCAGAGGGTGATATAGACCGTTTCATAGGTTGGGAGGTTAGGTAGTCCACGCTCTATAGGTGGGAGTGTGATATAGACTTTTTCCTTGCTAGCTATAGAGCGCTAGTGGTGAATAAAATCTAGCGACTAGCTAGATCCTATCATCCTGTGGCCTGAGTGTAGGTCTGGAATATTTGGTAGTAGTAGCAACTAGCAAGTCAGGGCGATTGGCGAACATTTTCTCCGCACACGAAGAAAAATGTACCCTCGCTTTGTCATTTTTTTGACACTTGCCAATGTTTTAGATCGTGAGTTGTACTAGCATTTGGCGGCATCTTTCTCCATATATAGGCAGCTACAGCATAAGATAAACCTATAGAACATGAGTTTTTGATTTCTTTAGGGTCTATATAGAAAATGATGACTTTAGAAGACCCATTGACAATTTGATGTCCAGGCCGAAACCATCCAGACTCTAGCCCCAACTTGGGCTTCTGGCCTAGTCACCGTCACGTGTACATGCAGAGTGAGATGCCTCTGGCCCAACTTGCCCATTGCCTCCGCGGCTGCGGAGTGATTGCCCACTTCTTTCATTCTCACCGCCTCTTATCCGATCCAATCTAGAAGAGATAATGCCTTCAGCAAAAAGTGCTCTAATTTGTGTCAAACAAGTTTTCTACATTCCCACTTTTTATTCCAGACGAAATATTGTGCTTTCCACATTCCAATATCTAAGAATAAATTATAATAGGGTAATCGAGGAGAATATTGAGAGGGCAGATATAGTAGCATAAATAAATCTATTTGGAAACCTTACAATATATCACTGAAATCCAAGTCAGTGTGCTACAGTTCTACAATTTTCTGTTTAGGTAACTACTGGTTACTCAATTAGTTCTAAATTTTTTGAATTTTTTTACCGGGTAATAATGCTGAGAAAGGCAAGTTAAGGAAGGGTCAATACGAAGGTCCAGATTGGACTTAGCTGGCAGCTGCCATGCTTGAGGGCGCCATTCTAGATTCAGCTTCGACATGCCCTCTTCAATTATTTTCCATTTGTCTAAGCCGATCAGCACACGTCCGATCAAAGCTAATCGCTCTCACCGTGCTTTTCTTTGGCTGGACCGTTTGTTTTTCACAGCGCCCAGCGTGTGACCATGCATCGTGAAACCCATAGGTCAGTGACAAAGCAAGCTGACCGTGCTGTGCACTCAATAAAGCTATCTTTTTGTGCCCCCGTTATGGGATTAGGCTAGGCTACTACTTGGATGAAATGGATTGGATTAATCCAGCACGTACCAGCATGGAGCCATGGACTATAGTAGGAGCTGATGTGCTCTGTGTTGTGGAGCTTTAAACTGACAAGATCAGGAGCCCAGAGGAGATCCGTTGCTCAGTCATGCAGAGAATCTGCACCCGTGTTCCTTACCATGGTGCAATCTCAAAATTTAAAAAAAAACAAATTGCTGCCACTTGCCTTTGCACTCTGGAGTGGCTGCAAAGAGCAGAGAAAAGACGGCTAGTTAGTTAAACAACCTGGAGTGAAAGGCGCCGTTACGGCACAAAGGTAAAAAGGATGAAGAAAAATATTACCTTTTGTCGCTGGCACAAGTGCCCATTCATGACGAAGTGCGTGGCGCCGTGGCCACTCTAATCCCATCCAGGTAGGCAAAGTACCCGTGGATACACTTCGTAGACGGATCAACACGAGCATGATCTGGGCATCCATTCTTTATCAGGAAAGAATCGTGCCCGTTGGGGTTGGATTTGATGCTGCAGTGTTGCACTGTGTTTTTCAGGCAACCATGACTCTCATCAGTGTAGATTGTATTAGTGTATAGTAGCTTGACAAGATGTATACGCAGGTTAAAAGAAAGCATGTACCATACGTTATATTAATTCCTCTTGCAATGGCTATGGGAAAAACAGATTCAGGTCTGACAGAAAAGATACTCCTTGAATCCCTTTTATTTTTCTGTATAGGCACAGCCAAGATTGTATACTACTACACCCCATACTACAGGACTGTAAGTATATAGCTACGATACGAAAGCAGCCATTCTACATGTTCTGGCATCCCCAAGATCGGATACCCTGCTTGTCATGCTCTCCCTAGCTGCGCTTCCGTGGTTCCCATACTGCACACATCATGACGCTTTCCGACATCCTTGTCTTCATTTATGTAATCTTGTTGCCATCTTGGCTAGGATTTGAGTGGCAGGGACGAGGAAAAGCACAGTTAACGGCCACCCATTCCTCCGGGATTCATGTATAGAGCTTTATTGCCCCGCATCGAATAACTTGGCAGCAGTTTCAGGGAGCTGCTGCTTTCGTACAGAACCAGTCCTATGCAAACCGCATTCCTTCCCTTTCCCTTCATATCTACACACCAGTGTGCGTCTGCGTGTTTGTGATGGCGTCTTCTCCGGGCAGAGCCGTGTTCTTCCTCGTGCTCTCTCTGGTGCTACTAGGAGACCTCTGCTGCTGTTCTTGCTCTCAGGTCTGTTTCAGTGCTACCAGTACTCTTGCTAATCCACACCACTGCTTCCTTGGATTGTCTCTTCTCCATGCTTGCTAACTCCTCTGCTTGTGCCTTCATGAGCTACCTCTTCTGTATTGATGTCTTCCAATGGTGTAACCCTTTCCAAATGGATATCAACTTCAGGTGTATGTGGTTTATATGGGCAAGGGGTTGCAGGGCGACAGTGATCGTCAACACGATGACATCATAAGGCTTCACAACCAGATGCTGACTGTTGTTCACGATGGAAGGTCCGTGAAAATTGATGCACATTCCTTTGCTGTCGATATCTCCCCAGCTTCCAGTGCTGTTCTATGGAGTAGCTTGAGTGGATGCTTCGTTTCCACAGCTTGGAGAAGGCCCGGGCATCACATGTCTACACTTACAGCAGTGGTTTCCAAGGATTCGCAGCCAAACTGAACAAAGAGCAAGCCATGAAATTAGCTGGTAATTTTTCCACACATGGATTTTAGAATATGTATATAGTACTCTAAAAGTGAGTCAAGTTGTGATGGCTGTGATGCTGAAAATCTAAATCTGATGTTCATTTCTTCAGAGATGCCTGGTGTTGTCTCAGTGTTCCCTAACACAAAGAGGAGACTGCACACCACCCATTCTTGGGATTTCATGGGCTTGTCCACAAATGCAGCGGGTGAAGTCCCTGGACTGTCCACCAAGAACCAGGAGAATGTTATTGTTGGATTCATTGACACAGGTGAGTAGAACTGCATAGCATACTCAGTTCAAATTGAACTGGCATCTTTCAGTAATTCAGTCAGTAAATATTTGTTGTATTCTTTCAATTGTAAGCATCATATGGCACCAAAAACATTATCTCCCATCAATAATTCTTGTTGTATGCTAGCCACAAACTGACAAGATGCCAAAGTTGCAACTTGCAAGGATTAAATCGAGATGTCATGCTCAATGTTTGTCATAATGGTAGAACCGAAAATGATGCCATCAGATTGACAGGAACCTGTCCATCAAAACCATGATTTTTATTTTAACCGTTTACAAATGTAATAAGTGTGCATACCATCTTAGGAATCTGGCCAGAATCCCCTAGTTTCAGTGATCATGGGATGCCTCCAGCCCCTAAAAGATGGAGAGGGCAATGCCAAAGAGGAGAGGCAAATTCACCATCAAATTTCACCTGTAACAGGTACATGCTTCAATATAAACCCACAATATCAAATATTGATCTTCTAAACTCAACCATCTACCTGATACGATAGGAAGATCATAGGAGGTAGGTATTACCTCAATGGATACCAAACAGAGGAGGGTGGTTTAAGTAAAAATTCCTTCAAGTTTGTATCTCCAAGAGATAGCTCAGGCCATGGCAGCCATACTGCATCAATAGCAGCAGGAAGATTTGTCAGAAACATGAATTATGGAGGTTTGGGCACTGGAGGAGGTCGGGGAGGGGCCCCGCTGGCAAGGATTGCTGCCTATAAGGCATGCTGGGATTCTGGATGCTACGATGTTGACATTCTTGCAGCATTCGATGATGCCATGAGAGATGGTGTTGACATTATATCTGTGTCTCTAGGCCCAGACTATCCTCAGGGTGACTATTTCAGCGATGCCATATCCATCGGCTCATTCCATGCAACAAGCAATGGAATACTGGTTGTTTCTTCTGCGGGGAATGCTGGGAGACAGGGCTCAGCAACTAACCTTGCACCATGGATGCTCACAGTAGCTGCAGGAACAACCGATAGATCCTTTGTCTCATATATTAGACTGGCAAATGGTACCTTCTTAATGGTAATTTCCATTCTTAAAAGCCACCTTGAGTCTTTATTTCTTATGTAATCTTAAGAATATTTTTTGAACATTGTGTCTCTTGATGCCAAGGGTGAGAGCTTGAGTACATACCGCATGAAAACTTCTATAAGGACAATTCCAGCTTCAGAAGCCAATGCGGGCTATTTCACCCCTTATCAATCCAGGTAAAATAATGAACAATCTTGAACTAAAATCTTGAATCATATTATCAACAAACTGAATTAGTTGCGGCTTTTGCTGTTAGCTTTTGTCTGGACAGCTCTTTGAATAGCACCAAGGCCAGAGGAAAGATTCTTATTTGCCGCCATACTAAAGGCTCATCCGAATCACGTATATCAACCAGTATGGTTGTTAAGGAAGCTGGTGCAGCTGGGATGATTCTCATTGATGAGATGGGGGATCATGTTGCTAATCACTTTGCTGTTCCGGGAACTTCTGTAGGGAAAGAAATAGGCGACAAAATTCTTTCTTTCATCAAGAGTACAAGGTTTGCTAACACTTACTAAAGAAAGTGTATTATAGTGTCATGTCATTTTTTTCTAATATTTATTTTACAGGCATGCTAGTTCAATGATCTTGCCAGCAAAGACGGTCTTGGGGCTGAGAGGTGGCCCAAGGATAGCGGCATTCTCTTCAAGAGGTCCAAGTTCATTGACACCTGAGATTCTGAAGGTAACCAGTGCTGAACTGCTGGATAGATGGACATCGATGATATATGACAAATTGATTGACAGGTTTATTACTTTCTTCTCCATGTGTGCACCTTGTAGCCAGATGTTGCTGCTCCTGGGCTGAACATCTTGGCGGCATGGTCTCCTGCTAAGAATAACATGCATTTCAACATTCTATCCGGAACTTCCATGGCGTGTCCTCATGTCACAGGAATAGCAGCACTTGTCAAAAGTTTATATCCATCGTGGTCTCCTTCAGCCATCAAATCAGCAATCATGACGACAGGTATCACCGGATAACCAGATTCAGAAGATAAACTAGTGTAACAACTAATCTCATGAATTTTATCTGCAGCAACTGTACTGGATAAGAGAAGACGAACCATAGCCACGGATCCTGATGGGAAGGCTGCAACCCCCTTCGACTTTGGCTCAGGTTTCATGGATCCCATCAAAGCTCTGAACCCAGGGATCATCTTTGATGCGCAGCCTGAAGATTACAGGTCATTCTTATGTGGTACAATCCATGACGACCACTCCTTGCATCTAATAACCGGAGACAACAGCACCTGCACCCACAGAACCTACTCTTGTGCTAGTGCTCTGAACTATCCATCAATTACCATACCATACCTGAAGAAGAGCTATTCAGTCACTCGAACTATGACAAATGTGGGTAATCCAAGGTGCACTTACCATGCTGTGGTGTCTGCTCCTCGAGGCATCAACGTAACAGTGACACCAGAAATTCTAAACTTTGAGAACTATGGTGTAAAGAAGACTTTCACAGTTAGCTTCCATGTGGATGTGCCTCCTCGAGGTTATGCTTTCGGCTCTTTATCATGGCATGGAAATGGAAGAAATGCTCGCTTGACCATGCCGTTGGTAGTGAAAGTTTAAACTACTAACTAGGCCTGACCTGAGTTGATGATCTAGACAGATACTTGAAAGATGTTGCTAGATTAGGCTACAAATGCAGTGTAAGGAGGTAGAACAGATTAGATGAAAGGCTAACCACAATCAATTTGTTTTAATGACGTATTGGCTACCATATTCCATTTGTATATGTCTCAGCTAGAATGAAAACTGCTCCAAGAACAAGATGATTGGTGTAAGATTTGTGAATCCCTAGCATTTATTTCGTGCCAAAATGCAAAACTTAAGAATGCAGGAGTTGCTGAATTTATTTAGTGGTCAGGGAACTGACACACCGGCTTCATGCGCAAGGATCGTGCTCCTTGATGAATAATCACGAATCCGATAGATTTACTCCTGAACGGCTGGAATCCATCTGTGCTCACTGGCTAGCGCTTGCAGCATGCAGGACTTCTCCTAACCTCCTAGCACCGAAACTTTGGTTGCCCACTCGTTCCCCGATGGTGGAGGAAGTCCCGTCCCGTGACATGATTTCCCGTGCGGCGGCTGAACGGTCGTCGAGTTGGAGAGAGGGATGAAGGCTGGGACTCACCTTTCATCTCGCTCCGTCGCAATGGCGCTGCCGGCCGCCTCATCGCCACTCGCTCCTTCGCCGCCAGTGGCGAAGCTAGAGCAAAATAGAGGAGGTGCGACAATAAAAACAGAACAAAAAATCTATTTATAAAAATTAAAAAAATTCATAATGGTATTTATTTTGGGTTGGCGTTTCACGATAAAACCTTAATGACATAAGTAAAATTCAACTATGTCTGTGATCCAACGACCTAAAAAAGTGAAAAAAATGAGTTATAACTTAATTTTCATTTTTTTCATGGAGGAAGAATAATCCATTGATAAAATATAATGTATTATCTTTAATCTTTATCATAAAATCTACGATCTTGTATTTTTATGGAGCCACAAACTAGTGATGCCTTTAATCATCTATTCGTTCTCATTGGTGACTATTATATTCTCAGTACTTTCTTGTCACCCTCTCGTTAAAATTAGGTGGCAATCATCAATTTTTTTTTCTAATCTTCAATCATATTTATTAATATCCACTTTTTGAGGAAACTTTATTAATCTCCTCTTGTTGACCCAAACATAAAATTGTGCACTGTAACCGGTTATCTCTATCTGGCTATGGCGTTTTTCTTTTGAAAAATCATTCCATCAATGAACCAAATTATCCCATCCAATAACCTACAATATATATACACACACACTTCTAGTTAATGTAAATATTTACTAGTACGGTCTCCATAATAAAATAAGTTAGGGCTTTCAGGTTTTAAATTGTATGTAATGAACCAGTATAATCGACTAATTGAGAATGAAGTAGCTGAATTAGCAAAGCTTTAAGCACAATTATTATCTTGATATCTATTGCTGGGTGATCCTTTGGCACCTCGCTGACTGCCGACAGAGTGCTGGAGCCTAGGGGGTGCATAATATTGGGCTTTGGAGGGGTGCATATGAAGCAAAAAATTGAGTGCAATAATTAATTTATGTTTTTTGGGGTGCAGCTGCACCCACAGCTCACTACTGAGCTTCGCCCCTGTTCGCCGCCGCGCCGATGTGCCGCCCGAACAACCGCCGCCGATGATTGGACGACGGCGCCCGAAGCCAAAGTTGTCATGGGCCGAAACGGCCTGCAGAGGTCCTGGGCAAGGCCCAAAACACGGCCCATCTACTCTTTCTTCAACCTCTCTTCGTCAATCAGGCGGCCACCGCCTGCCGACTGCCGAGCGTCTCACTCTTCCATGAGCAGACATAAGGCAGTAGCGGGTGATCCATGGCCAAGCTCTGGAATCCTCCACGGTTGCCGCATTGGCATATTAGTATACTGCACATGGTTATGGGACTGGAAGGGGGGCGGGTGGTTGCTTTCAGTTTAGTAGGAGGGGGCGCGAGGCACCGAGAGTCCGAGACCGACGGTGGAGGAAGACGCGGGAGAAGAAGAAGAAGAAGCCGAGAATCAACGCGATGGGGGGCGGAGGCAGACGCGGGGGAGACGAGTGGCGGGGGGTGCCGACGGACGCGGCGCGGCGACCGTTGGGCGGCCCTGGGGAAAGAGCGGGGAGAGATTCTCGCGGGAAGGTGCGGATTTGCCATTTGCGGGGTGCGCGGCGCTGCAGAGGAAGGAAGGAGAGGTGGGGTTTGACGCCCGGTGCGCTTGCGGCGGCGCGGTGTTCGCGGGGGTGGGGTTGCTAATTTGGGGGTGGCGCGAAGACGCGGGAGGCGAGGCGAGCTCGGTTGGTCGGGGCAGTGCTGGCGTTGAGGAGGCGGAGGAGGAGGGCGGGAGCGCGTCGGGCGGATGGACGCTGGAGGGCTCGGCTTCCTCGTCGCGGGCTCCCGGCGCGAGTTCGTCGTCCTCAACGTCGACGATTTCTCCAAGGTGGCACGCCGGGCGTTGAACCGATGAACTTCTAATTTTTTTTCTTACCCCCATTTCTCTTTGTTTCCAGAGTATGGCAGTTTGTTCTCGTCAATTTGATTACAACTTCTGTCACTTTTACATGGAAATGCAAACTTAGCTGGATTTGCATTGCGGAATTTTAATTTCTCTAGCGCGCCCGTTAAGCTAACATTTCAATGCTATGCGTCGTCATTAACTCCTGTTCCTTTTGTCTCCATGTTAATTTGGCATCCTGTTTCCTCTTACAATAATTTGGCGTAAGCTTTGGTTTGGATATTTTAGCTGTTTACACTATTGTGGGCGAAATGCCAGGGATGAAACAATAGAGCAGCAGCATGGTTTTACTGCATTTCATATTGATTCACTATCACCCTTTTTTTGTTCATTTTGAACGCGTTGGCATCTACTAGAGTCTAGACTACTAGGATACCAGCCTATTGCATAGTTGGGCAAATCATATTATGAAATCAAGCTTTCCATAAGTTCTCACTTTTACTTCGTGTTGGTGCCGCTGTGTTGCAGCAAGGATCTACACAGGGCTGTCCAGACTATATTTGTCAGATATGTGGCGATGATATTGACATACTACAAGAAGAAAATGAGTATTTCATTGCATGCAATGAATGTGCTTTCCCTGTTTGCCGTACTTGTTATGAGTATGAGCGTCAGGAGGGCACACAAGTATGCCCTCGGTGCAAGACCCGGTACAAACGCCACAAGGGTATGCCTTTTGCTCCTTAACCTTATCTGAGTTTGTAAGTTTTGATATATTGAAAATTGAGAAATTGAAGAGTGTTGCATCTGTTAGGTAGTCCTCGAGTCCATGGAGATGAGGAAGAAGAAGGTTCGGATGACATTGAGAGTGAGTTTGCTTCAAGTATAGCTGGAAGATCAAACACAGTGCATCCATACCGTGTCTCAGTCCCAGAAAGCTCCATCAACTCGTGGGACATCGATAGTGTCAGTATCACAAATAGTGGAGCAAGTGTCCATTTCTATGAAGAGGTAACGAACCTTAAAATCCCAAACCTGTCTGCCACTGATTCTTGTTATACAGGTACTAAAGTCATGAGCTTGCTTTTGCAGCACGTAGGAACTCCAACAAATCATCATGCTCTTGTTATGCACCCTAACACTGGAGAGATTGTGCGATATAATCCTTGTATGCTTCCTTTTCAACTAGTCTTGCTTTAATTTACCGTGTCCTACTCATATAGCTGACTCTATTTCGCTTTTTTTAGTGCGAACAAGACCAATAAATCCCAATAGAGATCTAGCACTGTATGGTTATGGATCTGTTGCCTGGAAGAACAGAATTGAATGGAAAAGAAAGCAACAGGACAAAATGCAAAAGGTTTCGTCTGATGGTGAAGGATCTGACCTGAATGATTTTGATAGTGATCGAGACATTCCTAGGTGAGCATATTATGCTGTATTGGTAACCTTAGCAACCAGAAAAGAACGCCTTCTGCAATTGTTAAAAAAAATGATGTGCTTATCTTTTCGAAAAATCATTAGCCCACCTGAAGTATGCATAGTCATATCATGTGGGTAGTCATCATGATTGCACCTAGGTTTAAAAAAACAGCCATACATCATTTTGGTGCCTATTGCCAGACCCTCTCAAATCAATAGCTTGCACCCTTTTTTTCTGCGTCCTTGAATTTGTCAAGCAAGCACTTGTTTTCTCTCTGACAACTTTCTAACATGTTCTAGGTGTGCTGAAAGCAAGCAACAACTATCAAGGAAGTTACCTATTCCATCTAGCAAAATAAACCCTTACAGGATTGTAATCATTTTACGGCTGGCCATTCTTGCCGTATTTTTCCACTATCGGATTCTGAATCCTGTTCGTGATGCTTACTGGTTGTGGTTGACTTCAGTTATTTGTGAAATTTGGTTTGCTTTTTCATGGATTTTGGATCAATTTCCCAAGTGGTGCCCAATAAAGAGAGAAACATACTTGGATCGATTATCACTAAGGTAAACTATCTATCTAAACTTCATATAGTTATAGAAGCAATTGCATTGTATCTAATTTGTAACGTTGTGCCCCTTCACTCCTTTAGGTACGAGAAGGAAGGAAAACCATCAGAGCTGGCCCCAATTGATATATTTGTCAGTACAGTTGATCCAATGAAGGAACCTCCTTTAATTACTGCAAACACAGTTCTGTCCATATTGGCTGTGGATTACCCTGTTGATAAAGTTTGTTGCTATGTGTCGGATGATGGTGCTGCAATGCTTACATTTGAAGGACTTACAGAAACATGTCTATTTGCACGAAAGTGGGTCCCTTTCTGTAAGAAGCACAAAATTGAGCCTCGGGCTCCTGAATGGTATTTTGCTCAGAAAATTGACTATCTAAGAGAAAAAGTTCATCCAGAGTTTGTTCGGGAACGTCGAGCAATGAAGGTTAGTTCATATGACAGACTAGGAAGTAAGACTATCTGTACTTTTTGTTTAATAGGCTTTTTTTTTTCATGACTCACTAGGCCCTTGCTAAAATGACACTCTAATTAACACTGAACATCAGTGGTACAGGCCACATTTATGCTAATAAACAGGAAAAAATTAGATTTACAAGTGTCAATATCAAATGATGCAATTCTGTTCTGCTACAGAGAATGACACAATTTCTGTACAAGCATGCTTGCGCAGCCACTTGCTGAGCTTTTCTTATGTTGCTTTACTATGTTGTTTTTGCATCTAGTTTAGTCTATTTTAACCTGTGTTTTGTTTTTTATAGAGGGAATATGAAGAATTTAAGGTTCGTATAAACGCAGTGGTTGCTAATTCACATAAAGTTCCTGAGGGAGGATGGTCCCTGCCAGGAGGAGCTCCATGGCATGGAAATAATGTTCGCGACCATGCTGGAATGGTTCAGGTTGTGATCTCTATTTTTCTCTAATTGACACCTTTTAAAACTTCATTTACTTTCCATTTTTATTGCCTGATGTTTTGTAGCCTTGAATTTCCAGATTAATTTTAGCAAACATGATCCATGTTATTTCATTTTGTACTATTAAATTAATCTTCTTATATTTGTTGCGATGTTGTCACCAGGTCATTACTGGCCATGATTGTGTCATGGATGATGCTGGAAATAAATTGCCTTGGTTGGTCTATGTTTCACGAGAGAAAAGGCCTGGATATAATCACCATAAAAAGGCTGGTGCCTTGAATGCATTGGTAACTAGTTTTCTATCCATGTCTTTCCTTTGAGAAACGTCATTCATATGAAGTTGCTCTATCAGTTGCTTCCTATAACTAAACATCTGATCTTATTTTAGCTGCGAACATCAGCAATTCTCTCGAATGCACCTTTTGTCCTGAATGTGGATTGTGACCACTATATGAACAATAGCAAAGCACTACGGGAGGCAATGTGTTTCCTGATGGACCCAGTTTTGGGAGAGAAAATTTGTTATGTTCAGTTTCCACAGAGATTTGATGGCATTGATCAACACGACAGATATTCAAACCACAATGTTGTGTTTTTTGATGTAAGTATGGCATGAATTCATCATAGTTTTATCTGGAACATACAGAAGCTGACTTTCTGAGCATGTTTGTCTACTTTTCTTTACAGATTAACATGAAAGGTCTTGATGGGATCCAAGGACCAATATATGTCGGGACAGGTTGTGTTTTCAGAAGACATGCTTTGTATGGATATGATGCCCCAACTGCAGCAAAACCTCCTAGCAAGACATGCAATAGCTGGCCTATGTCGTGCTGCTTGTGCTGTGGATCAAAAAGAAAATGTTTGAAAGCTAAGAAAAAGCAAGAAAACCAAAAGAAAGTGAAATGCAGGAATGCATCTAAGAAAGTACATGCTTTGGAAGTAACTGGTGAGTTAGTTCTGTTGTCCTTTTTCTTTTTACATATATTTGTCTAAGTATTTGTGGAGATTGATTCCCATATCACATAAGATATAGGCAAAGAAAATGCGGCTCTGGTGCCCCAAGAAAAGTTTGAGAAGAGATTTGGGCAGTCACATGCATTTTTGGCTTCGACGTTGCAAGAGAATGGTGAAGCTTGTCGCTTTGACATGCTCAAAAGTCTTGATGATTGCATCCATGTGCTAAGTTGCGGGTACGAGAATAAGACACAATGGGGGAAAGAGGTAACTTTGCCCCGTCCTGTCATCTTATTTTTCCTTAGCTAACTCAAAATAAAATAAAAATTGCAATCTAACATCCAAGAATTCCTTAGCTAACTCAAAATTTATATCTAGGTTGGTTGGATTTACGGATCTGTCACTGAGGATATCCTCACAGGCTTCAAGATGCATTGCCATGGTTGGCGATCTGTTTACTGCATGCCCAGGAGACCAGCATTCAAGGGATCAGCTCCTATCAATCTTACCGACCGTCTCCACCAAGTTCTAAGATGGGCACTTGGCTCTGTGGAGATCTTTCTTAGCAAGCACTGCCCTATATGGTATGGGTATCGATGTGGTCTGAAACCATTGGAGAGATTGTCATATATCAACTCTGTCATCTACCCATGGACATCGATTCCACTGATAATTTACTGTGCTTTGCCAGCATTTTGCCTCTTATCAGGGAAGTTTATGGTGCCTGAGGTACTGAAACAGAACAACACTACCACTCTGTTCTACTCTTAAATTTGACTTTCCTAGTAGGCTCTTGTTTCTAACAGATTACAAATGATGATATCTATCTCTCCTTTCCTTTTACAGATGAATATCTATTCAAGCATATTGTTCATAGCTCTATTTGTGTCCATAGCAGCTACCAGCATCCTTGAGATGCGGTGGGGTGGAGTCGGCATCGATGATTGGTGGAGAAATGAACAGTTTTGGGTTATTGGTGGTGTCTCGTCGCATCTTTTTGCACTGTGCCAAGGGCTTCTTAAGGTTCTTGGCGGTGTGGACACTAAGTTCAGGGTGACACTGAAGGGAGGCGACACGAATGAGTTCTCAGAGCTGTATGAGTTCAAGTGGACCTGGCTATTGGTTCCTCCAATGACATTGCTCTTGCTCAATGTTGTCGGGGTCTTGGCTGGTGTATCCAAGGCTATCACGGATGGATATGAATCCTGGGGCCCACTGCTTGGCAAGCTGTTCTTCTCCTTCTGGGTTATCCTCCATCTGCACCCATTCCTCAAGGGTGTGATGGGCAAGCAGCACAAGGTGCCAACCATTGTTGTTGTATTATCAGTGCTATTAGCAGCCATATTCTCTCTTTTGTGGGTCCGTGTAAATCCGTTCGCCACCAAGTTTGATGGGCCAGTTCTAGAGGTCTGTGGCTTGGAGTGTGAATGAGAAATTGTAGGAAATGCAGTGTAGAAAGTACAGATTTTTTCTTTGTCAGTGTTAGGTAGTGGTATTCTTTCATTAGGTATTCCCTTTGTTGTTCATTCTTCGGTGATCACCGATTAGTATAGTGAAGCAATGTTTAGGAAGATATATGACAGTGAAAAGAAAAAGGAAGATAGTGCTGATAATGTAGATATTGACACAGGCTGAATAGACTGACTCTTTGTTACATCTGCCCGTGCGCATCTGTTAAGAGAACATGCTTTTCAGCTGCACGTTTCGAACATTCAATGTGACCGTGCTTCTTGAATTCAATTGTGGTGCTACTTGGTAGCAGCCACAGTACATGAGATCACGTAGATATTCTGTCTTCCTGTTGATGTTTTGGTCTTCTGTTGCCGATTTGCTCCCAGAAGTGTTCCTGCTTTCTTAGGTTTTCTGATCGAAGCATGCTTCGCAGCTCCCCTCATATTCTTGGAAAAATAAATCAAACACTGCTCATTGGTTTGGACATGGAAATCAGAATCAGTGCTCCAGAATCAGTTCTACCAGTTGCGGCAGCGCCCCCAGCACAGACGATCGAGCTCACCCTGACACGATCGAACTCATCACCTGACCGATTACCAATCCTCTGGCAGTGCGTGTCATGACAGTGAACGAACACTGTTTTTCCCGGCCACTGCACGTCCCTTCCAAGCCGTGTGAGAACGGAGAGGAGTTTGACGTCTTGCTGATCGGTTAAAGTGAGTCGCGCTGATCTTAAGTTGAGCGGTACTTACGGTGCGTTTGGATATGAAAATTTTTCTAAAAAACACTATTCATCCAACTTTTTCTTATTTATCTCATCTCTCCCACTCACGTAACACTATTTATCTACGGTGTTTTTTTTAGGTCTACAGTGTTTTTTCGGGGAGTCTTTCTCAATCTAACACACCCCTAGCTCTGCAGCAGTGAATCACTGCTAATAAGATTCAGCTCGCGGTCTTGTCAGTTGGTACCGTGAGAAGGCCCCCAAAATGTCTATTAACGCCCTGTTTAGATTCAGAATATTTTCCAAAAAAATACTCATCTAAATTTTTACTATTCATTTTATCTCTCCTACTCACAGAACACGCTTCCCAGGAATAAGCTACAGTGCTTTTTAGGTGAACAGTGTATTTTCACCCTATATAAGCGCACCCTAAATGATTTGTTGCTGACAGTCACTCATAAATGGTACTTGTCAGGAAAATAGTTTGGTTTCGTCCCAGGTCGGCTGAATCATCAGTACATACTATGTAACGGTGATTGATGGGATGTTTAATGTGGTCATAAAAGAGAACGTATCAGTACCACACTACCACCACCAGCTTTATATTAGGTGCATGAAGTGTCCTGGCCTCCAAGAAGGTTATCTAATCTATCTAGCTTTTTTAAAAGGGGAACAGCAAGCAGCTCTAATAGCTTCCCACGGCTGTCCTGCGCTCTGCCGTTTGTGAGAGCAAATCGACTACTAATGTCTATAGGACTTGTATTCGCAAAAAAAAAAAAAAATGTCTATAGGACTTGTTGCTGATAGAGGTCACTCATTGTGCTTCAATAACGTGCCCTCGTCGTAAGTTTGCTAAAGAAGCGGCACATCAACTACATAATGTTTGGTTAACGGCCGTTGATGCGATCGCAAAAGGGAACAACTTATCAGTTTTGTGTCCTGGCCTCAATGAAGGTCATCTAACTAGCTTTTGTCAAAAGGGGAGTTACCGTTAATAACGTTGCCCACTTACCCTTGTTCGGCCGTCCTGCGCTCTTCAACAAGCAGAGTTGGCGCCGTGCTCAGCTCTCCCTGTGTCCAGAGCTGTTCAAGCCATGAACTCTCTCTCCATCGCGTACGTTGACGTAGGCATGAGGCTGTGGAGCAATGGTGATAGGCGATTGCAAGGTTTGGTTTGTGCTAAATTGGAATGTGCTCAGGACACGCGACGCCTCGCGTTGGGGGGTGTCTAGTCGGTCATCAGCAGAACGAGCACCACTTGTAGAGGCCAACGCGCCTTGATGAACACTTGGTCGATATATCTGGATGGATAGGACTGGGCATTCGGTACTTCCCGAACCGAACCGAACCGAGCCGATCGGTTCCTTGGGGTTCGGTTCCTGGAAATGGGTACCGATCGGTACCGACCAGAAACAAGAACCGAGGAATTCGGTACTCGGTACTTTCGGTTCGGTATTCGGTTTTACCCAGAGTACCGAAGTTCCTGGATTCACAAAATAGTCTCATTCAAAAGAAAATTTGGACAGCATTTCGCCTATTTTTTGACTAATACCAGCAGCCATTTCAACATAAATATAACAACACATTCACCATAGTTTTTCAATGGGCTAATGGGCTTTTTTGTTATTGGGCTAATGGGCTGTAGTTGCTTTATTTGCCTAGTTGGGCTGCCTGAGTTCGGTTCCCTCGGTTAACCGAGAACCGAACCGAACCGAACCGAGGTGTTCGGTTCCACAGAAACAGGAACCGAGTACCGAACCGAATTTTTCGGTATCGGTTCTTTCGGTTCGGTTCTCGGTTTTTTCGGTTCGGTTCTCGGTTCTCGGTATTTCGTGCCCAGCCCTATGGATGGACATCCTGTCTATAAGAAACTGCCATAAGCGGCGCCTAAACACGGGCCACTGATTGGCCTGATTAGGCAACAACTAGATCAGCTCGATCGATCAGCCTGAGCTGGATTACGCCTCCGGCACACTGCATTGCTTCCGATTTTAGTGGCTGTACGTCCCGACATCCCGTTCACTCCACCATGTTCCTTGTTTCCAGGAACGATGAACGAGATGGAGAGAGCAAAAAAATGGAAAGAAGAGCTAGCACGCTTTTATGTTGTTGAATGTTGATCTCGAAAAAACGGCAATGGCATGGCATCCGCAAAAGCAAAGCAAAGGAAAAGAGTACGTAGCCATTCCTACCTTTGGTTTGGTCAATGCGTAGTAGAGATCCGGCGCAACCAAGACACGCTCATCCGTGTCAGCTCTCAAGGGTGTACTATGGCATGGTTGACACTCACGAGGTACGTTTCTTCTCAGTGTAACACATGGCCTATGCGTGCCGGTTGCGCGCGCTCCTCGTCTACTAATCGGCCTCGCTGGCTGTGCTCGGTTCCTGACGCGCTACTTGGAGCCGTCCGATCGAGCTCGACACTGTTTTCGTTTGACCTTGTACAGTAGTGCGTCCAGTACGAGTAGTTTCCATTTTTAATCTTTCAAATTCCTTTTTTGAGCTTCCATTGGTTACCAACAGGAAACGCCGTCGCCGACGCCGAGGGAGAAAGCAAAATCCACGACGGACCAAAAGCGTCGCGCCAGGCTCGAGACGGCGACGTCGCCACGGCCCCACCGGTCAGCCACACGCCTCCCTCCGCTGTCCTCCTCTCCGCCTCGGCTACTAGTAGTACTAGAAAAAGGCCAAAAGCCGCGGCCAATTAATCCGCCACCCACCAATGGCGAACCACCTCGCGTCGCGGTAATCCCCCACCTCTCGTCAGTCCTCGCACTCCCCACTCGGCTAGCCCAGCGCGCAGCGGTGGCGGCGGCGCACCCGCGGCAATGCGGAAGGACGCGGCCACCGGCATTGCGCCGGGAACGGCGGCGGCGGCGGCGGCACCCGCGCTGCTCTGCTTCGACGCCAAGCCATTCCTCGCCGCGCTCACCATGCTCACGCTCCTCGCCGCCGCCTGGCAGCTCCGCCCCTACCACTCCCTCCTCGCCTCCCCATTCCCCGCCGCCTGCACGCAACCGGCCGCCGCCGGCGAGCGCTCGCTCCCCCGCGTGCTCGCCGTCCACGCCAAGACATCTTCTTCCTCTTCCTCCCACTCCTCCTCCGCCGCCGCCGCCAACTCCACGGTCACCTCGCCGCCGCCTCCTTCAATCCCCGAGCGGCGGGAGTTCCGGGCAGTCGGGAGCGCGGCGGCGCTGTTCGTGCAGATGGGCGCGTACCGCGGCGGACCCTACACCTTCGCCATCATCGGGCTCGCCTCCAAGCCCACGCACGTCTACGGCAAGCCATGGTTCCGCTGCGAGTGGGAGCCCACCGCCACCACCAACTCCTCCTCCTCGCCGCCGATGCGCGCTGCCAGGGCGTACCACATGCTCCCCGACTGGGGGTACGGCCGCGTCTACACGGTGGTGGTCGTCAACTGCACCTTCCCACAAATCCCCAACGCCGACAACGCCGGCGGCAAACTCATCCTCTACGCCCACTACGGGCCCTCCCGCTCCCCGTCCTCCCCTCACGAGCGCATCGTCGCGCTCGAGGAATCCCCCGGCGAGGAGGCCGCCGCGGCGTTCCGGCGAGGACCACCGAGGTATGACTACCTCTACTGCGGCTCGTCGCTGTACGGGAACCTCAGCGCGGCGAGGGTGAGGGAGTGGATGGCGTACCACGCGCGCTTCTTCGGCGCCCGCTCCCACTTCGTCTTCCACGACGCCGGCGGGGTGAGCGCCGCCGTGCGCTCCGCGCTCGAGCCCTGGGTGCGCGCCGGACGGGCCACGCTGCAGGACGTGCGCGCGCAGGCCGAGTATGACGGGTGGTACCACAACCAGTTCCTCGTCGTCAATGATTGCTTGCATCGGTACCGGCACGCCGCCAAGTGGACCTTCTTCTTCGACGTCGACGAGTACATCTTCTTGCCTGATGGGCGTAAGCTTGAGGATGTCCTCGCCGAGCTAGAGCCGTACACGCAGTTCACCATCGAGCAGAACCCAATGTCGAGCAGGCTGTGCTTCGACAATCCGGAGGCCGACTATTCCAGGTATGTCCCTCTTTGTTTTTGTTTCCCCAAATTTGCATGTTAATTTGATGATTTAAACTGGAAATGCCAAACTCAGTCGAACATGGAATTGCAATGTAGCTTCTTCTGTCACTCAGATTGACTACATTCTTGCAATTGGTTGTGAGTTTGCACTGCATCTTGCAATGCCATTCTCATATAAGCAATCCAGAGGCCCTTTTATGCAATGCAGCTTCGTTTTCCCTATCCAGTTTATGTTTCCGGTCGTCCAGAGAATAAACAAGTTGAATTACAGGATTCTGATTCACAAATTCAGTAATCTAGCTGCATCTTTAACTGCTGCAGTGTCCTTCTTGTTGTCCTAGTTGCTGCATTCTCGTAATGCCACTCTCATCAGAGCAATCTAAAGGCGAATTTATGCAATGTAGCTTCACTCTCCATCTCTAGTTTATGTTCCCAGTCTTCCAGAGAATAGACAGGTCAAATTACAGAATTCAAGTCGTCATTTCAGTGTTCTAATCTTATCTTCTGTAGCGTACATTGTCCTTCTTGCAATCTTAGCTGCTTCACTTCTGTTACACTTGACTATGGTTATGTCCGACAAACTGATTCATCTTACTGTAAACTTCTGCAGCCAATGGGGATTTGAGAAGCTGGTTTTCCGGAATTCAATCACTGGGGTTAGGAGAGACCGTAAGTATGCAATTCAGGCGAAGAACGCATACGCCACAGGTGTACACATGTCTGAGAACATTATCGGCAACACCACACACAAGACGGAGCACCTAATCCGATACTACCACTACCACAACACCATCAACGTTCTCGATGAGGTTTGCCGTGAGTTTGTGCCCATTCCACCCAAGGGTGGTCTGACATGGTCCGAGAAGACGCCGTGGTACTATGACGATAGTATGAAGCGCGTCGCCGATGCTGTGCGTGAATTTGAGAGGAAGGCCATTGGCGACGTGCGACTATGACAGTGACCACAGAGATGAAGAGCTTATGCACAGGATGTATTGCTGTCAGCCATTCATGAGACTTGGCGATGGTGTTTCTGTCTTCCGGACGTTAGGAAGCAAACGGCTGCCCTTGGTTTGGGGCTATCTGAACTGACAGAGACGCAAGGAAAGCGAAGCTACAACCTCAAAGGAATGACAGATTGTATACCAGTAATAGCTCTGTGATTCTGATTTGGTGACAAAGGTGAGGTCTTTGTAAACAGATATGGCGTCCATGTAAATTCCATTTGTTCTATTGCTCAATCATATATACTGGAACATTGTCTTCTCAAGGTTCTGACCCCAATGTGAAGAAAAAAAATCATGAGAAACTAATCTTTGCTTATGTAGTACTTTCTGCAGTAAAAAGAAAAAAGTTGCAACTCTTCTGACCATTCATAACCACTGTGTTCAAACCATGGTGCTCATTTCATTGAAGATCATATTTTTTTTTCTTTTTTGCCATATATATCCTGGAATAATCTGAGGCCTAGAAGATGCTTTTGAAATTCTCGGGGCCATAAAGTCTTGCAGCTAGAATGGCAGTAGGGACCGGAGGATGGGCGTGGTGGCATGGATTGTAGCAATCATAAGGTTGGCGTGGCTAGCTGGCCCATTGCCTGGAGGGCCTGAGGCCGTGGCATGCTGGAGGTGTCTCCAGCTGCTGGCTGTGCTGCGTTCCTTGTCATGGCATTCCTTGATGTTCCTGCTCATCCCCTGGTGGGCCAATTGCCCCATGCCAGATTTGTTAGGATGTTAAGTGTGACTAGATTGGGTCTTCGCATCAACGCAACCATTGTCTCACAGCGGTTTGACGTCATGTCAACGTTTTTAGTGTGGATTATCAGTACTAATTAGTGTCCTATCAATCACTCATAGATTTTTTGTGCTCCAAATTGCTGAACTTTTTGTGCTCCAAATTGCTGAATTTTTTGCGCCTTTGTTATTCAGTTTTGATATCATTCCCCTTGTGGAAGATCGGAAATTGTTTTGGCACTATCTTCGTCGTTTGAGCATGCAGAAGTAGATGCTTTCCTAACTTGTTGGAGAAAAAAGAGGAAGCTTATATGCTCTTAACAACTGGTGAGAATGAGCATGCAGAAGTAGATGTTTTCCTAACATGTTGTAGTTTCCCATTTTATTTTAGCAGTAATGCTCGGTTGACACAGCAGAGATTGAGGCAAGTAGCCCTTCTGTAACTCTGCAGCATGGTGCCAAATATGGGAGATGAAATTATAGTGGTGCCACCTTTCGACAGTGCCCAGCGTACTGATGGCAGGAGAGGATACCCCAGGTGCCCGGGTGGGCACAGATAAAACATTAGCCCATGCTGCTAGGCGAGCATCCAAACAATGCTTTTGCTTTGTACAGCAGCATCAAACTGGCTCTTCTGTAGTTCTGTACATACACTGCTAATCTACCAAGAGTCCAAGAGATTCATTATTCAAAAAATGAGTCCAAGAGATCCTTCTGAGCTGGTGCAGTATGGACTATCCATAATTGTACTGTATAATCCATAACAGGAAGGATTTTTTTTTTCGAAAGACCTTAACAGGAAGGATTAAAGCTCGATACCCACCCGGTGCCACTGGATTCGGTTCCAGGCTTTTCGTCGCTGTTCTCCCAGCAGAGAGGAAAATATTTGTTTCTTCGCTCGCGAAAAAAAGGAGCGACAGGCAGCTCGTGACCCCCGTGGGCTTGTAGGCTCCACGGGCTCCGGGAGGCGTCCGTTGTGGACATGCGGTGTATCTGAATTCTGAAACTTCGAGAAAAAAACGAACGTTTTACGCTCGCGGGCCACGAGCGGTTCAGAGAATCGGAAGACGCATAGTTTCAGGATTTCAGGTCACTTGGAGCTGTTCAGGTGATTGTCTGTCGGTATAGGCGATATCTGTAGAAAGGGCATTGCAAACTTACACTGACAGACTTGTTTGGAAAATGGAGGCTTGAACTGGACAAAAAAAATTCCCAAAAGAGATTTGGACTGGACGCGAACAGTTTGGTTTCAGGGCTGTTACAAGGATGCATCTCATTATCCATATTTGCTTCTCTAGATCCGGACTCTTGGATCGGTCGATAGGATAAGGTATTCTACTCCGAGCGATTCGCTCTGAAGTGAACGATGCAAGAGCATCCACTCATCACTCATCAGGGTGAATGGGTGGTGATTTCTATCATGCCGTTGCACATGCATGAATCGTAGTAGGAGTACGTAGGGATGTTGCCATGGTGGCCTATTGGCACCTTTCTCTGCTTTTCAGGGCGCTGCCGCAGGTTGGTGAAGAAAAGCCATCCTTCCTGTTTCAGCAAAGGCGGCTCAGGTGACACAATCACGTCTATTGTAGTAGAGCTCATAATATAGAAAAGATGCACAAACCAATCTTAAAACATAATCTTGGACTCTGGTAAACCGACTCCACAGACTAGTTCATACACATTTGCAGGCATGATACTTTACTTTGTCACCAAGGAGGTTTCTTGTCCAGCCAGTTTGGACCATCACTATCCAGAGAGATCTTTTTTTCAACGTTTCTATCCCAATTCAACTTGAACATTTCAGAGAAGTTAAAAGAAAGTGAGCTGTGACGCAATCACGCAATGCTGGTGATAGTCTCTCCGCCAAAGATATTCATCTTTATCGAGCTATTTTAATGGTCAGCGATGGCTCGTCATCACTAGCTCCCCCGGTACACATACAGGCATGGAGCCATCAGCCATGGACGGAGGCATCGCTGTCAGGCAGGGGCGAGGTGCCGGGTTAACGCTTCCTTCCATGACTGCGGCCATTGCCTTGGCGACCTGGATCACAAGGACAGCTGAAAATAAAGCTTCTCGTCTGTTCTGGATAAGCCTAGGTCGACAATTTCTTTGACCATTTTTTTGCTGCCTGAGGTGAGGTTTTTGTTTCGATATATCTGCTGGCAGAAGCTGGAGCTTAGCGGAGACGTTGCAAGGAGAGGCAAGTCAAGTCCACAGTGACTGGCAGGCAGGCAATGGCAAGGCATTGCCGTGAATCTGACTCCAAAAAAAGATCCTTGATTTTTCACATCCATTTCTGTTAAATTGAACGTGTACTTACTTCCTTGGAGGAAGAAAGAGGGGAAAAAAAGAGGGGTCGCTCTCACTCACGGTCTCACTGCCCTATGTGCTCATCAGCTTTCGTTTTCAGAGAGACGAGGCTGGCAGCCGGCCGTCGCAGTCACACTCGGTCACATCTCGAAATGGGCTAAATTCTCGGGCCTGGGCCGTGCCCATTATCCAACACATTACCGGCCCATCTACGTCGCTGTTAGTAGTCCCTTTCAGCGAAATGAACCAACAGGCAGAGGCGTGGCTTCCTCGTCCCATCATCCGTGAGAAAAAAAAAAGAAGAAGAGATTAACTCGGCGGTCACGGCTAATCCGAGAGGTGACAGCCGCCGGCCAACCGGCGGATACGCGGTACTTTCTGGGGGGTTAACAGACGAAGCACACAGTGCCCGGGAGGTGATTGGGCACATCATGTTAACAGGAGAAGGGTGTATGTGCTTGGCTTTCGTTTAAATAAATCACAAAGAATATATTAGAGATCAATGCAATCGCAGCAGCAACAGGATCTAAAGTTCTAGGCACTTCGTCGAGTTTGGAAGCAAGAAACTATGGCGAGTTTTGATAATCAACTGTTCTACTACGCGCCGCAGAGGAGTCCAGAGTCCAGACCAATCGACTGATCCAGCTACAAACAAAGGAGAAAGGACGGAACACAACAAACCACACACATACACAGATGATCGCTGTCCATCCTCATGACGTCAAAGATATAGCATAGGTCAGAAAGAGATGGGCCAAAATAATGCTACAAGAAACCAAAAGAAAATTCAGAGATAACTTGAGCAGAAAGCCTAAGCCCTAGCAAGAGAAGAAAAAAAAAATCCATCATAAAAGACAGAGGAGAGAGAGAGAGAGAGAGCATCAACTGCTGATAGAGGGAGTGATAGATGGCTGGTGAAAGGAGGGACAGGTTACATGTAGGCCTTTCCAGTTTCGGCCTCATCTGCCTGACACGCCGGAGATCCCCTGCTCCTTAACCTTCGTCTCTTTCTTGGCTGAGAGGGGGGAAAAAAAAGGAGGCTGCGGTGAGATTCCAAGTTCGTGACAGATTGTCACTGCTCGTGCCTGGAAAAATCTCCCTCTTTCTTTGCTGCTGCTGCTATAGGTACACACACCGAAGTTGCAAAGCTTTTCCTGAGCAACTTGCAAAGCGGCCTCAGCGTTTGCCGAAACTTTAGAATGGTGATTGGCTAGTTGTTGATAACTTTCATACGAGTTTCTGTGATTCATACCCAAAAGAAACAAGTATAGAACATCAAGAATAAATTCTGGTTTAGTGGAACTTTCCATGTTTAATCAATTATTTATACAACAAGGCTTCATTCGTCCTAATAAGTAACTAGTTATGCAAAAGTGGTTCATTCGAAAAGAATGTGCTAAAGTGCTGCAGATTTGGTAAGGTAACAAGCTATACCTTTTCTTCTTCGTTAATTATGTATATTATCTATTTTGAAACAGATGGTCTGGATATATATTCAGCAACAAAATGGCACCACCATAATATTTTACTTAAGTTGTTAGACTACATTTGCACACAAAAAAAACAAAGGAAAAAAAGGTGAACCATGAAAAATATTATGTGCAACACAAAAGCCATAGGGTTGGATCACAAAATCATTCAATTTGCCCCTACAGAAAAGTCACTCTCTTGTATCATGTACAGACATTGAATGATGGATTGGCCTTCATAAAAATGAAAAAAAAACAGCTTAATTAAAATGCCATGTTTGATTAAAATGCTAGCGCAATAGGTCATGTGGAATAATGACGTGAACCACACGAAGAGTGTTTCAAACTATTAACAGCCTAAGGGGGTGCTTAGTTTGCAAAAGATTCCCCAAAAATACACTATTCATCCAACTTTTCGCTATTCATCTCATCCTTCCTACTCACAGAACACTATTTATTTACAGTTTTTTTTGTGAACAGTATATTTTTGGGGAATCTTTCCCTAATCTAAACACACAAAACACATGTTTAGCTCTATGATAAGACCAGTAGCCTAGTCGTGTCAAGTACTCATATACGTGACGGTACTTGTTGAGTACGTGTTAGAAATAGGCCTGGTTACCACACGTCCATTCCATCCCCTTGACCAAGACTTGGGGCCCAAGGTGGCATTGCACAAATGGTATCATTATCATGGCGATTAAACAAACAGATGGAGATTATCCGAAGGAGCTCATGTCCAAGGCAAGGAAAAAAAGATACAAGGAAAGAGCTCACTCTTATTATTTTTGGAAAAGAAAGGTAAGATCAAGCAGACGCCTTGGTCATCAAGCACTAAGGTCCTCATCACTCCTGGGTGGCCATCTTCCACAAGCCAAGGTCCCTATCGGACGGTCTATATTGCTCGGCATGGGAATCCCCTTTCCTCTTCTTTTTCTCCGCCTCGCTGCTCAATTTCTCTCTTTTCCTAGCCACACCTTGAAAAAATCTCATATCACAAAAGAAACCATCTCATGCTTCACATATATGCATTCACCGGTGTGGAAAGATATGTATACACGCGAAGATATAAATCGCTACTATATATATCAATAGTAGTAATAAACTAGAGAGATCACATTCTTAAAATAATGAGTTGCCTATTAGGACAAAAGGATTTCGTCCCATCAATGTAGGCCTGCAGGAGAATAATTCATTTATGATGAAACCAAAGGAATCGGTTGGAGAATTGGGGCAATTACGTCAAAGGAAGGATGGGCGTGCAGCCGGGAAAAGGGATTTCTTTTTGGGAGCTTTAGCTATCGCAGGAAAGAGCCGTCGACACGTCTCCTATGCAAACCAAACCGCCTTACATCGGCCTCCACCGTGTTGCATCGATCGCATTTTTCTTCCTCCTTCATTCGTTCCCATCGAAAGACGAGAAAAAGATATTATAAATATATATATATGTATATATATATATATATATCATATATCGCTATATATATATAGATATGTATATATATTTATAATTTTCGCTTTCCTTGCTGCGCTATATACTCTACTTTCACACGATACCGCCGAGAATTCTTGGATTTCCAGAAGCCCCGAATCGGCGAATCCCCTCCTCATCTCCCCGTCCAGCCGTCGTCCTCCTCTCCTCCCTTATCGATCCGGCCGCTGCCTGCTGAATTCTTCCTTCCTTCCGGTCTCCTTCCCCCTTCCGCCGCCCTGTGAAGCAGGTAAACGATCGATATGATAGGCGATAATCCGTTGATAGACTGTTATTAACTGCCCCGGCCGGGTCCCTCTTTCTGTCACATCGTGGAAGGTTTATCTCGCGGTCTCCTGCATTCATCTTCTTCCTTTGGCCCCCGTTGCTTCCCTTTTCCTTGATGCTTTATTTGGGCAATCTGCCGCAGGCGGCGCTGAATTCGTTGTTGCACCGAGCTATATAGCTAGAGGATATACAGAGAACATCAGCAGCTGTAGGCTGTAGCTCTGGAGGACCTTATACCAATGGTAAAAATTGTTCTTCTTTTTTTTTTTTGTTCAATTGATGTGTCTGCTTGTTTGTTTTCCATGCTTGCATGTGTATGCTGCACAGGAGCAGATCGATGGTCATGGTAGATTGGGCTGGTGAAGTCTAGTGTAGCTGTGTATATACTATCGACTTGCATTTGATTTGGAGGAGACGGCGATGGTGATGTTATGACTGCTGTATGTGTTCATGATTCATGAGTGGAGATATGCGTCTTTGATGCGCAGGTGATGGTGAGCGTGGCGAGCCCGAGCCCGATGGTGCGGTCGGAGGAGGACCTGGGCCCGCCATGGCTGCGGCCGCTGCTGGGCACGAGCTTCTTCGTGCCGTGCCGGCTGCACCCTGAGCTTAGCAAGAACGAGTGCAACCTCTTCTGCCTCGGCTGCACCGGCGACGCGCTCTGCGCCTACTGCCTCCCCGCTCACCGCGACCACCACGTCGTCCAGGTCAGTCTCGACTCTCGATCACTGAACCAATCAATTCAATTCCATTCCATCCTATCCCCTTTGTTCATCTTCTTCTTCTTCTTCGCTGCCGGCCGGCTACTGAAACCGGGTCTCATATATACATACATATATGCAGATACGGAGGTCGTCGTACCACAACGTGATCCGGGTGTCGGAGGTGGGGAAGCTGATCGACATCTCGCACGTGCAGACGTACGTGATCAACAGCGCCAAGATCGTGTTCCTCAACGGCCGGCCGCAGGCCAGGCCAGGCAAGGGCGTCACCAACACCTGCGAGATCTGCTGCCGGAGCCTCCCGGACTCGTTCCGCTTCTGCTCCCTCGGCTGCAAGGTGAGAGCACTGCCTGCGAATTCCCCTTCATTTCTCTCCGTCTTCTCCCTCTTCTCTGCCTTCGTTCTTCCTTTTTTGTTCCTATCTCTATCCCCTCTCTCTCTCTCTCTCTACATTTCTCTCTCTAAAGGACTGTAGGGCAAGTAGCTGCGTTTTTGTCTGAGGCTGGGTGTGGCGACACCATGGCACATACAGCACCGCACAGCAAGGGCAGCTCGTGCGTGTCCACCTGGGGGAGAGTAGAGGGGAAAGCAGCCGAATCCCACCGAGGAAAGGGATTCGTTCGCAGCGGCAGACAATGAATGGGGTTTCGCCCAAGCACCAGGTTTGCCCATCGAGCTCCATTTTGCCATGGCTCCCCGGCCGGCATGGGCAGGGTAACCACCGAATGGGGCGATGGCAACCTGCATTGGCTTTTGCTCAAAAAAAAAAAACTGCATTGGCCGGCTCTATCTGAGAGGAAAAACCTGGACCCTCTCCTTCCTGCCTCAATCACGAATGCACATTGGTAGTTTCCTTTCCGGTGTGGCACATTTTAGTCTTGGGCGGCGAATTCGATGCAAAGCTGGGTGAAAGTGTGATCGTTCAAGACACAAGAATTTGCCGAAACAATGCAGAGCATCTAGTCTCCTACACAAAGCCTAACAATGAAGCACTTAGATACTACATTTTTATAATATGCAAAAAGAAAAAAAAATAGAGTAGCTTCTTTGGTAGTACTACATTGATTTGTTGCTGAGGAAGGTACAACCGGTATCTTTCTGATAGCATATAGCCTTGTTAAGAACTAATAAAGACCCTCCAGGGCTCCAAACAGTTGTGGTCCCTCGAGAAAAGGTAGCGGTTGCCATCACATTTTGTTTCCGTCTGCAAACTGATCCAGAGTTTCTTGTTGGGATTCTTGTGAGGATTTGTGTTTCCTGCAAAGTTCTTGCATCCCAAAAGTTTTTTTTTCTTCCTCACCATGCCATGTTCATGGTTCATGGCCTCATGGGCATATGGGGAAAACTTGCATGGTAAGTTTGGTTTTTAGGGGTTTACTTTTTTTTTTTCTTTGTGACATTCTTTCTACGGATATGCCTCAATTATTGCCCCTTTGAACTTTGGGTGCGTTGGTACGTGCACAGCCGTTAAATGCATGCCAAAATGGGTCCACATATATATCTCCCCATTCTAGCCCATTTCCATCAGGAATGGTGCTTCGAATAGAGACCAGACCGTACATGGATCATTTGCAAGAATATAGCTAGGCAACACGCTCAAGCTTAAACCACAATTCCTAAAGAAACTTAACAATTGTATCTTACCCAAATGTAGCAAACAGGAAAGTACCTTACCTTAACAAATTATTCAACTAATCTGTTTGTTGCACTAGGCACACTATGAATAAAGTTGCCCTAGGACTTGGAGCTCTCACTGTTCTAGTTTAGGATAAAGCTGCTTTCACGGAGTAGGTAGACTTGAGGCATCAGCTACTCAGGATCTTCCATCAGGAATGCGTTAACCCCCTATCACTTGGAGAGGAT
Source organism: Digitaria exilis (assembly GCA_015342445.1). Taxonomy (NCBI): domain Eukaryota; kingdom Viridiplantae; phylum Streptophyta; class Magnoliopsida; order Poales; family Poaceae; genus Digitaria; species Digitaria exilis. The sequence continues at coordinate 106,554 of JACEFO010002479.1, forward strand.
GGAAAGAGTGTGTTATCCAGATAAAGTTGACTTCTCTGGAAGTGATGTTCTACCGAAACACCTTGTTTGTTTGCCGGGCTTGGATGTATATATAGCTATCACAAATATAGTCATGCTGGTTGTTGCAAATCTTAGTGGTATCTTCTGGTTTACCAAAGAGAAAATAACGAGATGCTAGCAGCTTTTAATGGACCAGATATGGTTTGCTTATGCGGTTATGCCGGGAAGAGTGCGGTTTAGTCTGAAGGTGAGGATTAATTAGGTCATGAATATATACCTGAATTATTCCCTATAATATCTCTCACAAGGAACTGCATTTTTTCGTGCAAAATATATGTGATTTATTTATTTTTGCATCCGAGGTAGACTGTTGAGAGAGAGAGAGAGAGAGAGAGAGTACTGCAGGTAATGTCCATTTCAGTGTGAAGCAATGGCTAAGCATATGCAACCTATTGGTTTTGACACTGTCTTTTCACAAGTATAGGAGGTCATTCCGTGATTTGTATTGCGAGCTCTAGAAAGAGTAGGAAAGCTAACCCACGTCAGAGTTGATGTGCTCCCTGGCTGTTTGCACTTAGTGCAATGACGACAGGTCCATGGATAATAATACGCTCCATCATGGAGGGGAGAGGCTTCCTTTCTCTTCTTCTTTTTTCCACACGTCCTCATCTGCTCACTTCACCGATTCCCATCGATAGCTACTCTTGTGGCCATGGAAAATGCAGAGCCAAATTTCATTTCTCCAATCAATCCCCATTTCTTACCCATTTATAATGTGCCATCACCATGATTAAACCACTTGCAATAATTCTCTGATCGATGAACCGTGTGACGTTGTGATTTATTTTCAGCTGGGAGGGATGCAGTGGGACCCAAGCCTGACATTCGCAATCCGGCCGAAGCGCGGTCAGGGCTCCGGCGATGACGGCTCCGGCTCCGATGACTCGTTCAGTCCCAAGAAGCCCAGGAGGATGGCCGGAGGGTTCGACCTCGGCCGCTTCGACCGGGCCGGCATCCGGTGGTCGGATGACGAAGGTAGCAGGTCCAACAATGGCAGGCCGATCACGCCGGGGACGCCACCGATCAACCGGTGCCGGCCGTCGAGGAGGAAGGGCATCCCCCACCGCGCCCCGTTCTACGGTTAGCTAGCAGTGATCACCCCGGTGGCCTTTCACACTCTTCAGATGAGCATAATGTGTGTGTCACTCAGGTCTGAGCAGTGATGAAAAAGTGATCCAATGCTATGTAGCTAGATAGGTATAGCCTGATATGCGTATAGTTGTATACACAATAATGTAGGCGAAAGATATATACCTGTACATGGCAGTATATGTTGACAAAGTTTGTCAAGTATGTGTAGACATAATCTGAAAGGAGATAGGCATAGGTAGGGTTTGGATTTTAGTAGCTGCTAGCTCTTGGGTAGTATAGAAGTCGAGACTGATATGTGAAAGGGAATAAGCATCATGTATTTGTCTCGGTTTGTAGTAGTGTCTGCTGGCTGCTTAGCTGCTTGCCTCCACCACCCAATGCGTTTATTAGCGTTGTGGTGTGAAGCTAAAAGTTTCGTCTTCTTTCTGTTAATCTCCTGTTCAGGAGTCTTAATCTGTATACACGTTGTATATATGGATGTATATGTTTTTGTGTAATGGGATAAAAGGTGGAAGAAAAGGGGAGGAATGATGTGCCATGTGCGGTAATGACTGAAAATTCAGGTGTGCATGTAGCTTGCGATCTGCAAAAATATCTGTAAATTCATGACTGGAAGAAAAAAAGAGCTGTGTTCTTCATCAGACCTGTCTTTTGTGACATGATCAATGCAAATCTGTCGGCCGTGCTTCTGAATTCTGACAGAGCGATGATAGGTGGCATCACAGTCTTATAGTGCTCCATTGTCACATCTATGGAGTCGGTACTGAACAGGAAGAAAACGACGGCAGAATAGAAAGCCTAGAACATTAATAATGCGACTCTGAATTCCGAATAGCGTCGCTGGTATGTGCCTCTGTCACGTACATTCGTGCAACGGCATTGGTTTGGTGACTGGTGAGGCACAGCATAGGGTTTTGGTTCCTGCACTCCGCAACTGCTCTCTGTCTCTGTTCCCCACGAGACTACTCCCTTCCAAATTATCTACCATTCAAGCATTCAAATTTTTTCCCAGATTAAACGCTCACTGGAAGCAGCAATAACGAACCTGGCAACCTGCACAGCCGTACAGGCATGCACAAGCCACACCAGGCACAGCCGCACAACTATGTGGGTCCCATCTGTAGGAAAAAAAGAATAGGCAGCTAGTAGAAAGATCGATGCTGTGTTTAGTTGGGGAATAAGTTAAATTTTTTTATGAATAGTACGTTGGGAAGCGTGTTCTGTGACGGAGATGAAGAGAAAAAACTTATTGAATAAGTATTTGTTGATGGAACTAAACACGGCCTCGAGACAGGTTGCTCCGTCTCCATATGATCCCACCGTCATTTCATCAGCTGCGCATCACCTGCTCCCTTCTGCTGCGCATCAGCTTCTGCTGTCAAGGGGCAAAAATGTAATTTCCCATCTACAGTAATTTTGTATTTCAAACTCTAGGAATGCACGTAAAACGGAACGGAGGGAGTACAGCGAACAGATTGTGAATGGCAGTAAGGTGCAAAGAAGTGTCGTTTTAATTTAGTGCCAAGAAGTGTCCGTGTGTTTGGCTACCATCAGGAAAGGTACCCGGCAAGTCCAGTTGGGCCACACCCTCGAGAGGACTGGCCGAAGAAATGATGCGATCGCAACGTTGCATCGGTTACAAAGGACCGAAATGTGATGGGTCCTTAAGCTTCAAGTCACCCTCTTTTTTTCGTTTTTGAAGTTGCAGACTCAGAACCAGTGTAGTCACTCTCAGTTTAGGAGGGGCAAATTAGCACAAAGAATTAATTCTTTATTCATGTTTTATGTGCAGAAAAGATGTTTGGTTCCCCGCCACCATCCGCCATAGCTACGGTAACCGCGCCACGCTACAGTTGCGCCATGCTACAGTCAACTAAGAAATGGAGCAGAACGTGTGGCGATGATTTTTGGCGTCACGGTCTGTGGCGAGCCATAGGTTGGCGTGGCCATTTATGACTACCAACCACGCAGCCCCTCATTGTGTTTCATCTCATATGTCCAATCAATTTAGGACGTCTTCTTTCCTGCCTTTGTGACCATTTCTTTGGTTTTTCTTCTGTTTCCAATTTATTGATGACCAATATTTAAGCTGAGAGTAATGTAACAGTTTTTTTTTAATCCGAGTATTGTAAGAGCTTGGTTGTGAGTGATAGCATAAGCCAGAGACAATTGTTTTTTTAAAAAAAAAATCCATTGTACCTTATTACTATTAGTTGGTTAGTTTTGTACAATGACATCGGCTCCATCTCCAACTTAACAGACAATGCTGTTACATTTATAGCTAATTAATTAATTTGATCGTAAGATGTCTACAATGACTTTGTTAATCCTTTAATGTTCCGTAGGTGTTTATGTACTGGCCTACTGGGATAGGATATGACACCAATGCTATTAGCTTAGACGAAAAATGTGGTCTCCGAGCGAGCGAATACCTTTGAGGTTTCCAGGCTTATGTAAGACGTTTAGTTCGCTCTGCTGCCCGGAGCTTCGACAGTTGGCAAAGAACGGTACTACGGTAAGGACGGACGGACGGACGGAGCAACGAATCCCAACGGTCCTCCCAAAGTGCCAACCGTGAGGACGGACAGCTACAGGTGACCGACCAGCAAACGCGTCGCTGCCTCTGCGCACGCTTCCTTCGTGCCCTGCAAAGAGGAAACAGTGGCGACGACGGCCGCTGCAGCGAAGGCAAAAGCGGCCGTGGAAAAAGGTGCCCTGGCGGCGCCGCCGGCTGCCGGAGCCGCTCGCGTCGCCGTCTGGCATGGCCTGCATCTTTTTTCTTTTAGAAAACCTGGCCCGCACCTTTTTTTTAGAAAAAAAACCTGGCCTGCAATTTTTTTTTTAAGAAAAACCTGGCTTGCGGCTTTGTTTAATCAATCACGCCCTTTGTTACTCAGTATAAAAACGAACTCGCATTCAAATTGGCGTGATTTTTTTAGGGCTACATTGGCCTGCAACTTTTTTTTTTGAGAGGAACATTGGCCTGCAACTGGGGTGGCCTTCGTTAGCGTCCCATTCCGGCCCATGAAGCCCTACTGCAGGGCCCATGGAAGCATAATCCACTGGGCCTAAACCTCGCCGTCACGCCCCCGCTATAATTAACCTCGCCTTCCACACCGGCAGGCACCTCGCGCCCCCCATTCCCTCACCACTCCCACTTCCCGCAGCGCCGCCGCTAGGGTTTAACAGCCATGGCCGCCGCCGCAGCCCGGAGGCTCCTCTCCCGCCGCGCCTCCTCCTCGTCCTCTACCGCCTCCCTCTCCTCGCTCCTCCGCCGTGCGGCGGCGGGGGCGGCTTCCCCGGAGCAATCGCTTCTTCTGCGCCCGGCCGTCGTCGCGGCGGCCTCCCGCCTCGGCTTCCCGCGCGGGATGGCGCGGCGGCCGGGCGGGGACGGGTACTCCCCCATGCGGTCCGGTGGCGGCGGGGGAGGCGGGGACCGCGCGCCCACGGAGATGGCGCCGCTGTTCCCTGGCTGCGATTACGAGCACTGGCTCATCGTCATGGATAAGCCCGGCGGGGAGGGCGCTACCAAGCAGCAGATGATCGACTGCTATATCCAGACCCTCTCCAAGGTCCTCGGAAGGTACAGAATGCTCTTTCTCCACCCGCTAAGACACCATATCCCCGCCTTTAAACAGAGGGGATGGGAAGTAATCTGACGAACGAATTTCTCTGACGCAGTGAGGAAGAGGCGAAGAAGAAGATTTACAACGTCTCCTGCGAGCGCTACTTTGGGTTCGGGTGCGAGATAGATGAGGAGACATCCAATAAGCTCGAGGGTTCGTTCGATCTATGCCCTATGATGCATTTGTCCTTTAGTTCTTCAGTTTCCTGACCTTTGGCTGATTCGATGCCGTGTTGTTTATGATGTGTGATACAGGTCTTCCCGGTGTTCTCTTTGTGCTCCCGGATTCATATGTTGATCCTGAGTACAAGGACTATGGAGGTAGTTTTCTTCTCTTGCACTGCCAATATGGTTTTTGGTTAGGATTCACTGTTTGCTTGTTTATATCTGACATAACATATATTTGGTCTAGCTTTTAAAGCTTCCACATGTTTTTTTTTCTTCATCCACCGGCTGTTGACTGATATCTAGACCAGCTGTTAGCCATACCTGAATTTCATTTTTGCATATCAGCACATCACTGTGTGTTTGTGTTGAGACATGTTTCCATTTCAGTGCAATGTCGTCAGGCCCAATCCCCCTTGGGGTTCAGTGTTCGAGTCCATCTTGGCAAAGCTGTGAAGCCTGCCAGGCAATGCCCATCTTTGAATGCTAATGGACTAATACCAATTGTCTCTCTAACGGTTCTGCACCTCAATGAAATGGGGCTCAGATCAGTAGGGATGAGACATTACTAACACATTTTTGCCCCTAATCGAGACGCTCCTAGATTTATTTATTTTCCAGATACTAGTGTTAACCACACTGGTTTTCTAAGTCCTTCTTGGCAAAGCATGGAGCCTAGCTGGCAATGTCTTGCTTTGAATGCTAATGGACTAATAACAATGGTCTCTCTAACGGTTCTGCACCTCAATAAAATGGGGGACAGATCAGTAGGGATGAAACATTTGTTTTTCATTTTCAACAAGTCTTTGTCCTATTTAGCCTTTTATCTGTTTGTCTTTGGTACTTCAACCAGTGACCATTTTTAACCATTCTGGTCTTCTACTCCATCTTGGCAAAGCCTGGAGCTTAATAAGCAATGTCTTGCTTTGAATGCTAATGGACTAACAACAAGTGTCTCTCTAACGGTTCTGCACCTTAAGTGAAATGGGGCACAGATCAGTAGGGATGAAACAATGCTATGAACATTTTTGTTTAACAAAAACAATGCTATTTAGGTTTCTCAGTAGTGATAATTGTTGTTAAACATTGTGTTAATGTTGTTCACATATTTTCATGAGTCTTGGCTTGTCTCCTTTCTGATCCAAAGGTCTGTCGGGTGTTTTTGTTGTTTGATTTTTGTTCAGTCCATCTTGGCATAGCATGGGAGTCATTTTGGCGATGTCTTTGTTTTGAATGCTAATGAACTTAAAAAAAAACAGTTCTCTCTTTCTGTTCTGCTCCCTATAGCAATGGAGTTTTGGATCAGTGGAGATGTAGCATTAACGCATTCATGTTTCACATCTTTAATGCTAGTACTTTGCATGTTGTGATTTATGTTACTTATGGAAAAGTATATTAGCGTCCTCTGATCTTTTTAAATTACAGCTGACCGTACTCTGATCTTTTTAATTTGCAGCTGACTGTCTGATCTTTTTAATTTGCAGCTGACTGTCTGATCTTTTTTAATTTGCAGCTGAACTCTTTGTGAACGGGGAAATTGTTCAGAGGCCCCCGGAGAGGCAGAGGAGAGTAGAACCAGTGCCACAGAGAGCAGCAGATAGGCCTCGCTACAATGATAGGACCCGCTACGCCCGGAGGAGGGAGAACCAGCGATGAGCCAATCAAAGACAGTAATCTACTGAATCATATTGTCTTCCAGTTGCATGAGTTGGCATATGCAACCTCTCTTGTTTGGTGTCTGGGTGTCCAGCTTGGATGTATTGTGCTCATCTGTAGTTACTAGGTACTGAAAGCACCTGGCTTGGCATGCTTCTCTACTAGCACACTTTATCAGTCGTTTGCACTTGTAAATCCATTTTGTGATCGAAATTGTGACCTGTCAGTTCCCACATATACTAAGACTACCGACATCTTATGCTAATTAATTGCTTCTGGAAAGATCAGCATGGAGGCAATAATTGTTTCACTGTTGGGAAATCCCGCTCTTCAGGTGATTGGCATGTACCCGAGCAGGGACGACGTAGGCCGTGTGTACTGCCGCGTTAAATAGTTACATACCTCGATCACTCGATGGCGCCATGGTGCCTGTGTTCGGGGCGACGGGCAGGCCGGCCAGGGATGGGAGTAGCCAGTTGGGCATGAGGTAAGCCGAGCTGCCTGTTAAGTGCTAGCTGCCCTCTCTAGCATCAGCAGTTTGTGCACCAAGCGATGCACGCATCGATCAACCGTGTAACCAAAATTGCTGTTGGGCGTTAGATAACCGTCAAACCCTTGTGATCCGCTATGAGTACGTAGGAGCCGTTGACGCCTCTTTCCCTGACCGGATCGTCTGGATCCGGAAAGAAACGTGCGTACGGCTACGTACGGCCCGACGACCGTTTCCGTGGGGCCAAACGTGAAAGGCGTGCGTTAGTTTCGACCGAGCGAGAGGAGCACGCGATCGATCGCCTCTGCTCGCCTGCAGCTTCTGTGGGGAAGTGATTCCCCAACCGGCGGGTGCCGTGCTGCAACGACCAACGAACCCAACGGCCCCAACCGCCGGCCATTGCAGAGCTGCAAAAGCCAGCAACAAGCCACTGCTCACCCCAGAGTCACAAACCGGAGGCCACACGCGCCTCGGAAGGAAAGGAACCGAGCGTGCGTGACGGGCGGAGAGGAAGCAGTCAAGACTCCAAGAGCCGTTCCCCCGTCCAACGTCCATGGAAGGTAGGAGTCGCTGTCGGACAGTCAGAGGCCGGCCGATCAACAGGATGGAGAGGCTGGACTGGAGTTGTGGAGATTGGAGGCCGGGTTTGAATTTGGGATGGAGTTGACACGATTATACTAATCGGCGGAGGAGCGACTTTGCGGTGCAGGGCGGGCGTCCAGCAGCCATGGAAGCTTCGGAGGTGTCAAGTGTCAACCAACCAAGGAGGCAAGGACCAACCGTGTCCGTGTGAGTGTGTGACCATGTATGTCAGTGTGTGTCGTTCCCATATGGGTACAGCGAGCCGTACAGACGCATCCAAAGCCTCAGCCGGCAGCCGGTGTGTCACACGCCGGCCGCCCGTTCCCTCCTCCGTCTTTCTCATTGGCGTATGACCGAAATTAAGGGGCTGTTTGGTTCCTTTTCACCGTGACAGTGAGGTTAACCAAATGCGCCAAGATCTATTCTTCTTATTTTCGCGCCACCATCGATCGCCGCACGCAGTTTTCCGCAGATGGTTTTTACCAGCCGGGCTTGAACACCGCTAGACAAGGTGGAGGTGGATAGAATAGGATAGCTAGATTAGCTATCGTGGCAGAATGCACCACTGCTGTCCACGGCCCAAACCTCAATCAGAGCATCGTATCCTTCTCTAGCAGCTGTCTTATCAACGGATCACGCACACGCACACATAAAAAAGACAGGGATATGTGCGGTGCACTGCACAGGAGCGCTTGGCACTCTTTCCACTATCATCGGGCTTTCTTTTACTAGCCAGAGCCGAGATGCATTCACATCAACGGATTAACCACCTAGAATCTCTTACGGCACGCAGTTTTTTTTGCAAGGTGACTTCCAGCCCAACCTAGTAGGACACTAGCCAACTACTCTACTCATACGCAATCTCTCTGGCTCTAGGCTTCCGTCCACTCCGCGTATGCGCTGCACGGCACCACCCCATCTCCTGGATCTCCCCATGGAAACAGGGGGAGCGGAGACGAAACCGTCGCCGCCCAGAGAGAAAAAGAAAAAAGAAAAACGGCAACAAGTCACGTGAGCCGCTCTCACGCGGTCGTCTCGCGACGGACGGCACGAACGAATCGGTCGGGTCTCGTGGACGTGTCTATCCAAAACTGCGTGCGGGGCGGGGCGGGGACTGTGCTTCCGCGTCAGCGCCCACGCGCCGGCCCCAGCCAATGGTTTTGCCCTGTTCCTCTTGGATTGTGCTTTCTGGACTTGTTCTGGTGGACTTCGCGACCGGGACCCTGAGGATCTGGAGTTTTGCCGTCAGGACAGTGGGCAATGGTTTCTTGGAGCGGAGGTTAACCGCTTGTGTGTTTTTTTATTGTTTCTTTTTGTCAATGGTGGTTTCATTTTTCAAATCAGGATGTGCTGTGGGTGCATGGGATGGGGGTGTGTTTAGATTGTAGGAAAAAACACTGTAGCATAAGAAAAACACTGTAGCATTCGCTGGGAAACGTGTTTTGTGAGGAAGGAATAGTGAAAAGTTGGAATGAATAGTGAAAAGTTGGAATGAATAGTGAATAGTTGGAAATCTGAACATGGCCCGAATCACACAGTACAGACGCAGACGCTCACATATACGCATGCACCCTTGCCCCTACAAACATATACACGCAACCCTACCAATATGAGCATATCCGAAAGACCAGACCTGATCCTTGGACGGGTCGGTCGGGTCGGGTTCGGGTCGGGTCGGGTCACTTCGGGTCACCGGGTCAAAAATGTTGGCCCGTGCCCGACCCGTCACATGGCCGGGTCGGGTTGGATTGGTTCGGGTTACGTCGGGTTTCGGGTTTTTAGTGTAAGTTTTCGGGTTGGGCCAGGTTGGGTCTAGTTTTTTTGGGCCTGGGTCAAAAACACTGGCCCGTGCCCGACCCGTCACATGATCGGGTCGGGTTGGGTCGGTTCGAGTTCGTTGGGTCGGGTGGCCCATGATCAGGTCTACGAAAGACTAGGCCGGCAAATCCTTGAAATTGACCATGTCACCACAGGCTCCTCGCTATCGGCGGGCACGTCGCCTACCACGGAAAGAATAACGCCGGTTAAATTATGAAATAATCCAGAAAAATGCAAACACCAGTGCCGAGTCGAGGACTCGAACCCTGGTGGGCTGGTTCCACCATGAGGAACCTTATCAGCTGAGCTACAGCTCAGTTCGCATGGGATGGTTTAAGAGTTGACCTACAACAAAAAAAAAGGTTTTAGAATAGGAAGTGTAGTTCGTGGTTGTGCAAAAAGAAGAGTTGTTGTTAGCCATGTTTAATTACATGTCAACTACTCCTACCAGGCAGAGCTGTTCCCAATTGTTTTTGCTTCTCCGCTCTAAAATAAATTTGTTCATAAGCTTAACTTCTTTTAACGATAAGTTCATCACTCTCTCTTGCCGCAGTTTCGATGTCACCCATATTTTAATTCACATATTGCAAGATCTACACCATAACGTGCTAGACTAGACATGACAGTCATCTCATAATAAAGAGTAAAATTCATGAATGGCCATTATACTTGTTGCCTTGATTCATTTTGGCCATTGTACCTAGAAAAATGTAAATCGTGACCACTAAGTTTGCTCCACTGAGTCGATATAGTCATTTAACTCTCTAGAATCTAGAATATGTATTCGGAAGATGTGAATACATATTCTATCTCTATAGTTGGTTGCTTCCGCACATGACCTATTGTAAATATCTCGAACCTTAGATAACAACCGTACTTATTTAATCACACACTAAACAAGGAGTTCTCTATAGGTCTGAAATTTTAGATGCAGCTAACAGAGGTGACCGATGGTTGTAGTATTTTTGTGATCCTGATTAGAAAACATCTCAATAAATTATTGCGCACGTCATGTGAGCTGCCACAATAAACAAAGAGATCGAATATGTATTTATATTGTCCAAATACGTATTCTAGGGAACTAATGACCGTATCGACTTAGTTGAGCAATTTTGATGGCCACGATTTACATTTTTCTAAGTATGATGGCCAAAATGAATCAAGCCAACAAGTATAATGACCATTCATGCATTTTACTCCATAATAAAACTATGCACGACAGCTCAACGTACCTAAGTGCAAGCCATTTAGGATGTCTGAATTCTGAAACGTAAGTAACGAGGTAGTACTAAGCTGATGGCCATTAAGCAGAGCAACACGTTCTTTCTTAAAAAAAAAATAGTTTGTCAAAAAAAAAAGAAGAACATGTCCAATAATAATAGTGCATAACAAGGGGACTGAAGTGCTAAAGAGGAGACATTCTCCCGTTCGCGTCAACCTTTCTCCCTCCTCCACTTTCGGCCACCAATCTATATAAGCAAGCTCCCGCCGGTCAACTCGTCTCCATTCCAAACTCCAAAACCATTCCAACCGTGTCCACCAGAAATTTCATGGGATCAGGCCTCTCAAGCAGCCACCGGAGAAGCACCGCCTCGCTTCACCAGCCGCCTTCGCCGGCCGCGGCGGCTCCGGCCCTCGTCGTCGCGGCCGACGGCTCGCTCCGTGAGTTCGCGCCGGCGTCCTCCCCCGTCTCGGCCTCCGACGTCCTCGCCGGCGATAATGCGGGAAAGTTCTTCGTGTGCAGCTCCGACGCGCTCTACTTCGACGCCGACGTACCGGCGCTGGGTGCCGACGAGCTGCTCCGCCCGGGGCAGATCTACTTCGTCCTCCCGACGGAGATGCTCGGCCGCCCGCTCTCGGCCTCCGACATGGCCGCCCTCGCCGTGCGCGCCAGCGACGCGCTCGCGGCGAGGTCATCGCGCGCTGGGAGTGGCCGCGCTCGCCGCGGCGGCGGGTTCATCACGAAGGTGCGCGTCGCGCCGGCGGCGGCGCGCGACGCGGATGGCGAGGAAGAGGTGAACGAGAAGCTCAACCAGAGGACGCTTGGGGGGTTCGAGACGGCTTCATGGAGCCCGGCGAGAGGTGCCACCAAAGGATCCGCGGCGGTGATGCGGCCGCCGATGAGGAGGGCGCTCAGCACCATCATGGAGGACGCCGATTGACCAAAAAGAAAAGGAAAGAAAATCTCGAAAGCATGGTTTGTGGGCTTGTGGCGACAACAATGCACGGAAAGTTGTTGATTGATAGGTTTTGCTTTCCTTTGGATTGATTTTGCATTTTTTTTAGATAGGATGGTAAAAATTATTGGAATCATTTGAAAAGGTTAGGAAAAGAAATATTGCTGTTTGATTCATCAGCGTTTGTGTACACTCGATTACAAAGCAGTGTTTTCAAATCGCTCGATTAATCACGATTAATCAATGATTAATCAACATATCATTTTCTCGACATCGATCAGGTAAATCGATTCGATTCTATTGGCTAGTCGAGCGATTAGAAAACTAATCGGTGATTAACCACTACTAGTCGAGGTACTCTAGTCGAACGACTAGCCTTCGACCTTTAACATGTGGTTGGGTTTCAACACTTCTGCCAGCTTAGGATTCAAGAAGAAGAAGGGAAATTCTAGTTGGATCCAATTTTGGATGGCTGGACAATCTAGAGTCAACAATGATCTATTCATGTCTTTCGTTTATGCTAGTATGTACTTTGAGATTTGAGATTGGACTTGAAGAACTTATGTTTTATTGCATTTTATGTGTTCTCCTTAAAAAAAAACATAGAGGAAACTATACGTTGGCCCTAAACCAAGTATGCGCTCAACGCAATATTTGTGTCATTCTCTTCTATTGGTGTCTGACTAGGCTATAAAACTGTCCTAGATCGACCCCATGACTAGGTTGACTAGCTCAGAACTAATCATGATTAATTGATACCTAGTCGCAATTAATCATCTAGTCGGTACCCCAGCTACTAGGAGCGACTTACCAATTTGAAAACATTGTTACAAAGTGAATTGAAATTTTGTTCGTCGACTTGGTTCTTTACCATTTACCTTTATTACATATATTCAATTTGTGAGGCCTACCTGCCTACGAAACATTCCAGAAATTCAGAGGGTAGAAAACGAAGTATGTACAGAAGAAGATGAAGTATGTGATGATTAAAACATGTAACCAAACGTCAAGATGGCCGAGTTGGTCCGAAAGGGCATGAGTTCAAATCCCATTCTTGACATTATTATTATTTTCTTTCCGTCTAGTTTTGTCGATTTTTTATTTGCTTCTGTGACTTCCGGGGGATTATTTAGTGCGCGGCAGAGGAAAGCGGTAATGCATATTTTTCTTCTGCTTTTATCGATTTTTCATTTGCTTCTGTGACTTCCTGGCGATTATTTTGTGCCCGGCAGAGGAAAGCGGTAATGCGTATTTTTCTTCTGCTTTTATCGATTTTCCATGTGCTTCTGTGACTTGTGCCCTTGCACTTAGGGCATTACTGGTTTGACATTATTATTTTTTTTCTTTCCTTCTAGTTTGGTCCATTTTTTATTTGCTTCTGTGACTTCCCGGGGTTTAGGGCACCTCCAGTCCTGCGTCGAATTGTACGGTCCAAACAAGTCGAACCAAGCTATGGTTCGTGTCCTCCTGTGTACACATCGATGTATGAGGGCCCACTTGGTGATTAAAGAAACAAAAACAGTAGTATTCTCTCCCCTCTAAGCTGAAGGACACCCACCAGCCCTCCACGTATGGGTTCCTGCTTGCTATTGAATTTTCTATTTGCTCACGGTTCGACTTGTCTGCAAAGGTCGATTGCAAAAAGATTCCTTTACGGTTCGACCCTTACAGTGTATAAATCGAACTGCAGTTTGCTCACGGTTCGATTTGCACGGCAGAGACAAGCAGTAATGCGTATTTTTTTTTTCTGTTTTTATTGATTTTCTATTTGCTTCTATGATTTCCTGGGGATTATTTTGTGCCTGGCAGAGAAAAACGGTAATACGTATTTTTCTTCTGCTTATATTGATTTCCATGTGCTTCGGTGACTTGTGCCCTTGCACTTAGGGCATTACTGGTTTGACAGAGTCGTAGAGCTGACCAGAGACTGGAAGCGGCGTGCATTTGAGGTGACCTTTTTGACACCGGCGCATCCAGTCTCACGGTACCCTGTTGTAGCATGTTGTTTACTGGTCGCTTGGTGGTGCTTCTGGTTGCTGAAGAGGTGATTCTTTAAGGGCACGTACAACGGCGAGCCTAGTGCTGTCGATTTGAGTCCAAATCGGCAAAATCGTCTACCGTGGCGCTCATTAATTGAACAGAGATAATGTTGCCGGCCTCCCGTTCGACTAGCCAAGCCTAATTAATTTGTCATTAGACACTGTCATGCTAAGTAACCCGTCATTAAAAATGTATTAATGATGACACATATTAGGCTTAATAGATTCGTCTTGCGATGTAGAGTCTGCCTGTGTAATTAATTTTATAATTAGACTATATTTAATACTCCTAATTAGTGTCAAAATGATGGATGTGATATTTCGCCAACTTTCACCAACTTTCCCTCCTCCATCTAAACAAGGCCTAAGACGCGAGCTCGTGCCCTGAGAGAAGTCGACGACTCCCCGCATTCATTGTACGAGTCGCTGCCGGTTGTCGACGGCTAGGTGGATTTGATGTGCACCGCGGCGCCGCGTGATTTTTCGTTTGCACGGCAAAGCTCCCGCTCTTCTCCCCTCAAATCCTCCTCCAAAGCCTCCAAATTCCCTAGTCGACCAACCGTATCTGCTAGCAGCGGCAGCCAGCATGTGACAAGAACTGTATCCTCTCTCTCCTGAAGACCCATTCGCACAGAGGTTCGTTTTTAGGTCTTATTGTTGGAGAAGATAAAAAATGAGTATGGAACTTTTTAGCTGTAGCGTTACGCAAATATGAAATATGTCTTGTATTTTGGGTCTCGTTGTTGGAGGCAGCCTTAGGTATCTTTTATACCTATTATCTAAAACAATGCTTTAAAGATATATACATTTAAAATTATTAAATTATAGTAATTGTGATAGATTATGTTCGTAACATAGATACATAATTTTCATATTTAAAACAATACTCTGAGAAGTGTATTACTCTTCGCAGATAGCTCAAGATTTTGCCCAGTGGAAATTGACAGTTTATCTCTCTGAGTTTTTCTTTTATAACAATTATTATAACCAGGAGAAAAACATGCAAGCCTTGTTTTTAAACACCCGGGTTTTTTTTTTTGCATGGCCCGGCCGCTCATGCATGTCCGAAGCCCAACATGAGTTGGGCCCAAATTTGGAGGCCCACTACACTTACTGGATGAAGAAGTTAGAGCAAATCAAAGCAAATATCAATTTACACGTCTAGTGGAACGAGCCGTAGCTCGGTGTGCGCTCCGGATTTCCAACAGGGTTTTTCTCGTTTTCTCCAGGCTTAGTTCCTGGATAGAAATAGGGTACATATATGCTCCGTTTGGAATAGATTATGCCAGCTTCCATTGCATATAATCCGATTATGGAAACAAACGGGCCGCTTGCACCACTGCTTCCCACGGACGCGCTTTTGCTGAACGCCCTATTTGTACGGCGACGCGGAATCGGCCCGAACGACGTTTCTCGGCAACGCGGCTGCGTTCCGCCTCCCCCCGCCCGCTCGCGCGCCCCTCCTCCCCGTCCCCGGGCCTCGTCCTCGCTGCCCCCGTCGACAGGCTCCTCCTCTACTGCGGACCCGGGCACGAGATTCCCTGCTGCGGCCTCTCCGCTGCCGCTGACCCGGGCACGAGCTCCGCAGCTGCCACGAGCTCAACCGCCATGGAAATCGATTCCTTGAGGAGCGCACGTCATTACTCGCACGACCTGCAGCAATCCCCCACCTCAAGACGTGTTCTTCGATCGCTGCAGGAGCATGAACTTGAGAGAGATCAGAGGCACGCGGGAGGGCCGGGAGCTCCGCTTGCTGAATTGATTGCTTGCGGGTGGATTGGCCAATCCATGCACAGGCCTATGTGCAGGCCAATACTGAGGTAGTCAGCTTCTTCTATTTTCAGTACCTCAAAGCTCTCTGTTGTTCAGTTCAGATTGATATTGAAAATTGCATCAGTGATAGTCATTACAATATTTTTGGCAGACATTGGAAGAGCATGTGAAAGTCAGCTCTCACAGTTTTGTCATGTCCCGGTAATGATAATACTTGCCGTTTCAAGTATGCTTTTGAGTTTTTACCCTTTCTCTTGTTCTGACAATGCAACTTATGTTACATATCCCAAATATTGTTTATCTACATGACGTGACAAACATTTGGCACATCCCTTTGTTGCTGAGGGTAGGACACCTTCTTTTAACATAATACGTATAACATATTTGAAATTCACATTTTATTTAACTGTATGCAATGGACCTTCTTTTATAGGACCAGAAGGCCCATGAAGATATTCTGAAAGTTTTAGAACTTCAGTTGTACATATTTTTTGAATGATTACTACATTTTTAATTTCATAGTTTGAAGGAGAAAAGCTAATGTGTTCATATTTTTTTTATACCGGTTAATCTATGTTGTGCTGGAAAGATACTTAGGAAACCTAAGTTGGCGGAGTGGCCCAAAAGAGCAACCAAATTTGACAAATTGAAGACTCTAGTAGGCTTCATACTCACTTTTCCTACTATTGTTCCCTGGGGTGGGGGTTACCCCTTAGGCTTCTCCAATGGCCGACTCATAGGCCAACGTGGCATGACCAAAGTGACCCATCATCACTGGAGAGGCCGACCCATGGGGAGGAGAGAGAAAAATTGACCCATAGTTGAGAGTTGACTCTCGGTGGCTAAAAAATATAAAGCCCACCTGTCGGACCATGGCCCGTCGCCGGTGCCCATCCAATGGCATCGGAGCCGCACCATTCAAGATCTCCTTGCCCAGGTAGGGGCCGAGGATGCAAAACAAGCAGTGACCGCCCGAATTGATGAGACGAAGGGTGGGGGCATGGTAGTGGGAGCTTGCAGCCGTTGGTCGGTGTGGCCCAAGCGCTGCAGACGGCCATGCGTGGCGGAGAGGGTGGATGGCCATGGAGTCACTGGGGTGGCTGGAGTCCTGGACGCCGGTAGTGTCGGAGGAGAGGAAGATATCACGAGAGCCTGTGCAGCGGCGGAGGAAAACAAATAGAGCAGAAGTGGAGGATAACGAACAGAGAAGAGGATAAGGAGGAATCTGCAGCTGCCCTTATGATTTCAAGTGAATTACTGTTTAAAGGGCATCCAAATTTGCATTGGTTGTTGCATATTCTTGTAGTGAGATAAACATTGTATCTTGTTGTGTTTTGCACAAGGCAAAACGACCCTTTTTTTTGTAGCATTGCTACAATTACAAAATATAATTTTCATTTCATGAGCACAATTTTTCATCATGAGGTATTACGAAATGTTTTACTTCTAAAATTCTGAACAAAGGCAAGAGTTTTGCCAACCGCCATCCAATAGCTTAGACAAAAGCCATGCAAATACTTTTCGTTCTTTACTTGGCGTGCATATGTTTTTATTTTCATTAACCACACCTTTCATAAGTGTTATTTTGGCTAACTTTTATGATATCATATTTCAGGGTGCATTCTAACAGCTCTTGTTTACTGCAATCTAATAATTGTGTTATGGTGTAGACGAAGCAACATTGCATACACTATAACATTCAACTAAATGGGAAAGATGGCAGGATGATTGGCCTTGACGTTGTGATAACAAATGTTGTGGACTTACATGAGAATATTTATCACAGTAAAATTAGTAACCGACAACAATATGAGTCTCCTAGTAATCGATACCAAACTTCTTTCTTATATTTTTTTTTCATATATTTGTTGCACAATATGTTACTTCATATGAATTGAGTGTGTGTCTATAGGTTTGCTTTTGAATACTGATGAGCTTCGTTATAGTTATTGGCTTGAGCTTATGTTTAGCTTCATTTCTGCTTATAATGAGGGAGACATCTACCGTGCAATTCCAATCTATTCTTGCTACGATCATGCAGCTCATAGCAAATACCATTCTATTATGCGATATGTAGCAATATCTGAAACAATTTATTTAAATTGGTTATGCTCTTTATATTTTTTTCCGCTCGCGGCCTATAGTTTTCATTGAAAAGATCATTAAAGTTTTCTTTTAGTCATAAGGTGTGTGCTCAATTTATGTTATCCTAGAGTACCAGCTTGTCTTTCCCATTTTTGGAGTGCAAGAAATCATGATTATGAATATGAGACAATTTCTTCATATGTTTTGTAAGTTGTGTTTGTTTAAATACATTTTTTTACTAAATTATATGTTCTACGGTTCATCACATATTTCGGGAGATGTCACGCCAACTCCTACACTAAGGTACTTTTATAATGTCATATTTAACTTTAATTGTTAAGTAGCGATGGCGATGATATTTTTGTTAAAAAATCTTCTTTCAAGAACCATCATTAAAAAAGGAAAAAGGCATATTGTTTTTTATATTATATTGAAAGAATTATATATATATATGCTTTTAATACTATTTTAGAGGTATTGTTTACAAGGTAAAAGGTAGTACTTTTAAAAAAATAAAAGACTACATATCTCTATCAAACATGGTTCGTTTGGCCTATTTACATCCTCTATCTCCACTGCGTGTTGCTTGCTTGCTACGATGGCTCTACAACAACTTTAGGGAAGAAGGAATGATAAAAAAAACTAGCATCTCATATATGTTTAGCCTTGTTTGGAAAATGTTGAATATGTTATATGACTACTCATATGCAGCATCTAAAAAAACCTAGCATCTCATGGGACCCATGTAGGCCTATTCAAGGTCCGATCTAAACCTACTCAAACCGCTAGACCAACCCGGATGCAATCCTCTGCAAGCTTGTGCATGGGTCCAGTTTGGTTTGATCTAAAAACTGGTGACCCGTTGACCGATGTGTGTATGTTCAGGCAGGAATCGGGGTGAATCATTGTGTGCCTTGTACACCGTGGAAACCGTAAACCCGCTGGTTTGTAAACCGTCATTTTTTTTTCCGAACAACTTCGGGGGGATCCCCACCTATTTGCTTTCATTGATCGAAAGAAAGACAGCACAATGCAAGTCTAAGTCCTGGCATACTAGGATGAGAGTACATGAGTTCTCAACCATACGGTGAGAGACAGAGAGAAATTACAGAAGAGAAAACAGAGAGGTCTCTAAGAAGGAACCTAGAGCAACACAAGCTCAACCAACAGGTAAATAGAGAAAACAAAGAGCACAGACAGAGATTAAGAATTACAACTCCCATACAGCTAGATAACATGTGGTGATTGTGTATGTCCCAGTAGCCATAACCGAGAAACTTGCTTGTCAGGTTCTCCCGAGCCAAAGTGCTCACACCACCCCTCGTAGCTACGCCGCCCCGTTGCCACCCTCCAACGACATAGGAGGGCTTGCAAACAGGATGTGGACTAATGGTGGGGCGAAGCGCTTGGACTAAAAAGTCCCTGAAAATGACTACCTCCCTTGAAGCTGAGGCAACACCAAAAGAAGCGCATCCGGGCGCTCCTCACCGCCATCCAACGCCCTTCAGGGGGAGGAAGCCCCAAAGAAGAGATGGCCGATAATGGTGGCATCCAGCATAGAAAAGTATCTCCATCACAAGGAGACTGCCAATGAAGTAGAGGCGCCAGCATAGCACCAATGACCAACGGCTAAAAAAATAGAATTTCCAGTTGAGCCACATAGCAATTCCTTGATCTTCGGAGATAGCAATGGCCGATCAACTTGCTTGCCAAGTTCACTCTAGCCCAAGAGCACACACCACCCCTCACAGCTACACCTCCCCGTCGCCACCGTCCAACGATTTTGGAGGCTTTGCAAACAGGATGGGGGCTAATGGTGGGTGAAGCGCTTTGGGTCAAAGTGTCACTGGAAAACGATGACCTCCCTTCAAGTTGGGTCCAAAACCAGAGTAAAGCACATCCAGGTGCTGCCTGCTTCTATCCAACGCCCTTCAAGGGGAGAAAGCCTCGAAGGTGGGGTGACCGGCAAAACAACACCCAACATTTGATTGGTATCTTCACCAAAAGGAGAGTGTCGACGAAGTAGAGGCGCCAGCAGTGACACACAAGGTTCACAAAGCCGTACAGAAGGAGGACCATGAAGCACAAACCAATCCATGAAGCGGAATTGGCGTGGTAGGCCTGTAGGTTGATGGACGCCTCCAGGGAGGAAGCGGCATCTGCAGACGTTGCCGTCCAAGCTTTCGCTTCACGCAGCCTCGTCGCTGGCATGCCCGCGACTAAATTGCGTAAACCGCGAACGCGCCCGTGGAGGCCATGCAGCCCCACCACCAGCAAGCTCGCGACCAAACTGTGTCTCCGTCGGACAGTTGCTGGCGCCATCGCGAATGACCGGTGGGAGAGAAGAAGCTGGAGCAGTCCATCCTCCCCTCTCTGCCCCGGTGCAGGGCAAAGGAGGCAGGCCGGTGGCCACCAGGGTTCGCAAATCCGGTAGAAACCGGCCGGTTCCGCGGGAACCGGTGAAACCGCCCCGGACCGGTAGCGGTTCGGGGCGGTTTCAAACCGGTAAAATTCAAAAATTTCAAATTTAAATTTTAAAAATTGAAAAATCAGATAAAAATTCTAAAAAATACTTCATGGTGTGCTGGATCTATTGGTGTCGAAATTTCTCAAATATTTGGTCATTTGCTATTTGTTTCGCGAATTACAAGTTAAATAAAAAAAGAAAAAAAAACCGAGCTCGGCCCAACTCGGCCCAAGTCGGCCCACGACTTCCCATCCTCAACAAAACACCCCCGCGCCCCCCAACAGCACAGAAGCTCCCCGCTCCCCGCATCCGGCCGCTCCCGCTCGCTTCCGCCGCTCGCCGCCGTGGTGCCGTCCCCTGAGCTCCGGTAACCGACCGGTTTGGTCGGCTAGCCGGGCTGAGGGCGGATCTACTCGATCCGGCCCGTTTCCCGGACGGTCGCGCCGGCTAGCCGCGGCGGTAAGGTCGGGAACCGCTCGGTTTGGGCGGTTAGCCGAGCCGCGCAGCGGGGGGCAGAGGTAATGTGAATGGATGGGTGGATTTGATGTGGTGAGATGGATTTAGGCTATTGCTATTGCTATGAAATGGATGGATGCAGTGATGGATTTATTACTAATTTCATTTACATATTATTTTGATTAGTGATGAATATGATGGATTTATGAAATGGATATAGGGATTTAATGGATTTATGAAATGGATGTATTGATGTAGTGATTGATTTAGGTATATTTTGGTTTAGGCTTTTGTGATTTAGGAAAATATGAAATGGTTGCAGTGATGAAGTGGTTTAGGCTATTGTATTTTGTTAATTTGGAAATGGGATTATGGGAGTAGGTTTTAAGTGCATTTATCTTTCGTATTTGTTGTGAACTTCACATTGATATGTTTATGTTCGTTCCATGTTTGCAGATACACAATGTCGAGAGAGAAAGATGTTGTATGGGAGCACTGTGAAAATCTATATCCCGGTTGGAGATGCAATTATTGTCATACCTCCAAAGGAGGTGGTGGTGCGACTAGGTTGAAACAACATTTGGCAGGACGCGGTTCTGAGGTTGTCCATTGTAGAAAGGTTTCAAATGAGGTGCATCAGTTCTTTCAGCGTGAGCTTGAAAGGACTAAGAAGGCAGCTGCTGTCCGCAATCGTGAGAAGTTGAGAAAGGAGAAGGCTGCAGCGGAGGGTAACTATCCGCCAGGAGATGCTCCATATGATGAGGAGGCTGAGCTGGAGCGTGCCCTGCACCAATCGAGAGCTGAAGAGGAGTTCCGACGGGGGTGCAACAGAGAGGAGGTGCATACGAGCATGGAGGGGGTAGTGGTTCGAGGGGAGGGAATCCGATGTCGCGGTTGTTTGGAAGGTCTAGTTCGGTGCGGCAGACTCCTGGGGTGGTGGATTATAACCTGGGGTCAGCGAGAGGATCGACGCAGCCAAGGATTGACACAGGCAAGTGGACACAGAAGGGTAAGAATGCAAAGGAAGCTATTGGGAAAGCTTGGTCGAAGTTTTTTCATATTGCGGGAGTACCTGGAAGACAGGCTGACAATCCATACTTTGTCAACGCGATTAGAGAGACACAGAAGTGGGGTAAGTTTTGTTTTGAACCGAATAACACGTATGCAACTGCATGTCTGTATCAAATCTCATGTTTGTCTTATGGTCGTAGGTGAAGTTATTGCGTCACCGACTGGACGGGATATTGATGGCAAGTACCTTGATCAAAACGAGAAAGACTTGATGACTCAGTACGCAAAGTTTCAGCAGGAATGGGAAATGTTTGGCGTCACGTTGATGTGTGATTCGTGGACTAGCCCAACTAAGATGAGTGTCATCAACTTTTTGATATATTGCAATGGGGTCATGTGGTTCCACAAGTCTATTGATGCGTCCGGAAGATCTTAAGATTCTGCATATTTGCTCAATGTAAGCTCATACCTAGACGCACCGATCCCTTCTCATATTGTAAGGGATCAGATAAACAATGAAGACCTCCATACTTCTACAGGGGATGCATACATTAGTGATTGGGCACGACGACATGTGGGTGACACTCACCTAGGGAAGAGGAAGGTCCACATAGGGCCGAGCAAGACTGATACAAAGCGACAGACCAAGGAAAAAGGCAGATGGAGATCAACTATAGTGCTCAGCGACGAAGAAACTGATGATGCCGAGGGTGATCGTAGTCCAGATTATCAGGAGTCTCAGGATAGCAGCTCCGAAGATGATTAAGATGATACTGGTGATGGTGATGGCAGTGACGGGGGTGGTGGCGGTGCCAGTGAAGGTGTTGGTGGTGGCGGCGGTGGCAGTGATGGTGGCAGTGCCAGTGGCCATGGTGGTGGTGGCAGGGGCGGTGGTGCTGGCCGGGGTGGTGGCAGACTTCGTTTCACAGGTATCAAGTGTACATACGTACATATGCATATATGTTTGTCAATGTGAGTATTAATTGTATTATATGTTTGACTGTAGGGGAGACGGAGTTCACACATGCTACTCAGGACGCTGATCATGGAGCACCGGAGACGCAGAGGATAATGGATTACGCCAATCCACAATACTCATCTAGCTCAATCAACGAATCACCACATTCCAGTTATAACTATCCTATACCTGAGTTGAGCATGCAGCCACCCATGAGATGGGTGTACGAATGGGAGGACCCCCATTGGTACAACATGTTAGTGCAAGAATGGCAGACAACATCGGCTTGGACGGGGCAAACTTGGCAAGACTTCCAAGCTGAGTTGCTTCAAAGGCAAGGTTTGCAAGTCATGTCCATCGCCGAGTTTGAAATGGCCAAGCAATACTACCGTTGATCTTTTTCACGTTGACATTTCTATTATGTTTGTATGGACATTTGTATGAACAATAGTATTATGTTTGTATGGACATTTCTATTAGGTTTATATGGACATTTGTATTATGTTTGTATGTACAATTATATGTATGGATGTTTGTGTGTGTTTGTAGTTATTTTTTTTTCTTAATTTACGCATATTTCATGCCAACTTTTGCTGTCCATCGAACCGGTCGGTAACCGGTCCAAACCGAGCAGTTACCGACCCAAACCGAGTGGTTGCTGCCACCTTTGGGTGTCCACAAAACCGGTCGGTAACCGGCTCAAACCGAGCGGTTACCGAGCCTAACCGAGCGGTTAGCCGCCACAAACCGAGTACACGGGAGATTTGAATTCAAAATTTGAATTTGTCCGGTTTCCACTGGTTACCGCGGTAACCGGACCGGTTAGCCGCTACCGTCGGCCGGCGGTAGGACCAACCGGTTCGGTTTTGTTAACCCTGGTGGCCACCCGATTTTGAAGGAAGGAGGCAGAGGTGAGTTTGTCGTCTCTGGGTGGCTGTGGTTGGTTAATCAGCGGGAGCCGTCTCGGCTTCCCCTCAATCCATCGAGATTTGGGACCCATTTCGCCGTCGTTCACTTCGCGCCCTGATGCTGTGGATGTTTAATTTCTCAGGAGCAGGACCACCAGACCGGCGGCGGTGGCTGTGGAGAGCACCAAGGGGCGGAGGAAGAGGCAGCAAGTCACCTTGGCGTCCGCTTCTCCGTACATCCCTGACGACGTCGTCCGCCGCATCCTCCTCCGCCTGCCTTCCCAGTCCATCCTCCGCTGTCGCGCCGTCTGCAAGGCCTGGCGCCAGATGGCCTCCAACCACAGGTTCACGCGCGAGCACCACAGCCTCCAGCCATCTCTGCCCCTCGTCTCTTTCCTTCGCGGTGCTACCAGCAGCAGCACCAACGAGGAGGTGGACTCCGTCCCTGTGGACTGCTGCATTGAGGCCTTCGACCTCCACTCCGACGAGTTCCGCCCCACCGTCCGCTTCAAGGACACCAGCTGCGGCGGGCGGTTCCGGATCCATGGCTCCTGCGACGGGCTCCTCCTCCTCAATCCTCAGCTTCGATGTCCGCTTCTACGTCTGCAACCCGGCCAGACACCAGTGGACGCACCTCCCGGCGCCCCTCCCCTCCTTGTGGTTCGCCGGCTTCCACCACCACGAACCCACCGGAGAGTACCGCGCATTGTTCTACCGGGACGACTGTACCGATGACCAGTGGCCCGGGACGGACTACTACATCCTAGTGCCGAATTTGTTTGGTTCCATTGAAATCGTTCCCGGACGAAATGGTTTATGTAACAAGAAATCTATGATATATATAACAAGAGGCTAGAATTTATTTCGGATCGAAAACTAATTTACTCATGAATTCATGATACAGATGATAGATCGAGATTGATTCCTCACCTATTCACTAGTGGATTAATTCTAGGTCTCTTGTCATACCTCTCATGAGTAAGCTAGTTTTTGGCCCAAAATAAATCTCGGCATCTTATTTTATTTATCATAATTTTATTCTTATATTTATGCCTTAGAAATCATTCCAACTTGGAACGATTCCAATGGAACCGAACAAACCCTAAGACCATCTCCAACAGTGCCTTAAAAAATTTGGTCCCAAAAGCTAGTTTTAGGAACTTGCTAAAAAGTTTTAGGAGAAAAAAAAACTCCATCTCCCAACAGTTCCCAAAATTTAGTCCCAAAATAGTGCCATGTCACCTCATATGGGCCCACATTTGATTTTGAATCCACCGGATAAACAAATAGCTGATTCTCCTCCGTGGGCATTCTTCCGTGGGCTTCTACCCACGTAGTGTTGTCCGAGGTCTTCATCGTGATCTCCAAATATAAACTCGGCCGTACAAGAGGCCAACAGCTTTGCACGGCGGCGGTGACGAGTTGCGTCGACTTTGCGAGTGCACGAAGAAAGGCCACACCATCGTGCATTATGAGTCATCGTCCGTCACTTTTTTAGACTTTATTGGATGAATCATCATTAGACAATGATGATGAATTCATTCTTTCCGCCGCTCAAATCGTAAGTGATTCGCAACCTGCACAAAGGTGTGGTTCTGTGCGCGCACATATAGTCTGAAGGGACCGTAACACCGTAAGGGGGTGAATTAGTTGTCCTAAAAACTAAGACTCCAATTGCACATATGGAAACCTATTTTAATTTCTATCTAAAAGTGCTCTAGTTTCTCTATTTGTTGATATCTCTACCGCTACAAAGTTTTGCACCCTAAGTCCAATCCTATACTAGCATGGCAAGTCTAGGAAAGATAAATACGGAAAGTAGTGCAGAATAAAATGCGGAAGCTAAAATGTAGAGAAGGACAAACTCCCGGCACGACGATTTTTACCGAGGTATCAAAAAGCTCATGAGCTTTCCACCAATCCTCGTTGTTTGAGCCCCTCGTAAAAGGAATGCCCGCGTAAGGGCATAACCTCCCCGGTCGAGTAACTTCGTGGGTGACCACGGGACTTTCCCACGCGTAAGTGGGTCTCCGCTCGTCCCTCCCTGGATGCTCCACGCTGCCTTCACTTGGTAGAGCTTCAGCCAAACGCCAAGGGCCCCTCCTCCCTTGCACAATCACCGGCAGCCACTCTACAAACTCAGTTGGAGGGTCTCGCAAGACTACAAGCCCCGCATTACAACACTTGGTGCGTGCAAGCACCGGATAGAGCAAGAAGTATGTAAACCTTGCTAAACTCTAGGCTAAACATCTAAGAGATACGCTAATGGGTCTAGACTAGCACTAATCCCTTTTCTAATCATCTAGATCTTCTATTTAGCACTTTGGTGGATTGGGCACTTAAAGAAAGTATAGAACACTTGTCAATATCTTCCCACAGCTCAAGCACTTCAAATGGCTGAGACACCTCATATTTATAGCCCGAACCAAAGGAACTAGCCGTTGTTAGCCGTTGCAACTTTCCTGCATACCGTCGACTGATTCGACGAGTGTAGAAGAGGGACCGTGAAATAGTCGTCGCTCCCTTTCCCTTTGAATCTTTGAACTCCAACGGCTAGTCTGCACCGTCGACTGATTCAACGGGCACCCCGACGAAATAGTCGTCGCCCACTAGAGACGAACGCACGCCGATTTTCAATCACCACCGACTGATTCGATGGACCGTCGACTGATTCGAGGAGCACCCCGTCGAACTAGTAGTCGCCTCCCAGAGACTAATGCACCGCCGGCCTTCCGACACCATCGACTGATTCGACGGACACCTTGTCGAATTAGTCGTCGCCTCTGCGTTTTGCAGTTCTTCCTTGCTTCTTCGTGGGTCTTCTCCTATATCTTCTTTGCCATCTTTTGGATATCCTTGAATATGACTAAGTCAACTTTTCCACATGAATTGGATTATTTGGATATTGATTATATAAGCATTTGGATGGCTTCCAAAGTATCCCTGGGACCTAGAAATATTTACCAACATCATCTAGACAAAATGTTAGTCCCAATAATTTGTTGTCAATCAATCGCCAAAATCACAAACCATAGCCTAGGTCCATTTTCCTTACAATAGTCCTATATCGAGATAGAGAGGCGCACACTCCAGAATGTATCAGGATTACTTGGCAGATGATCCTACATATGGCCCAACTCTATTCCGACGAAGGTTCGTATGAGTATGGTTAAACTATATTGTACATTATAATTTTTATTTCATGTTTTTACATTACTTGTGCAGGTACAGAATGAGCCGAGATCTATTTTTACGCATAATGCATGCCGTGGAAGATCATGATAATTACTTTGTGCAGAGGATAAATGAAGCCAATACACCTGGATTAACTTGTTTTCAGAAGGTCACTGCATCATTCCGTATGCTAACTTATAGAGTACCAGCGGATGCTACAGATGAGTACGTAAAAATTGCAGAAAGTACTACCCTAGAGAGTCTGAGAAGGTTTGTCAAAGCAGTTATTGAACATTTTGAATATGTGTACTTGAGATCGCCTAACGAGAATGATACAAATCGATTACTTGCACTTGGAGAGGAAAGAGGTTTTCCTGGTATGGTTTCTGCAGCTAGTATAATCAACTCGAATGAATGAAGATGCTCGTGATGACTCACGTGTCGTCGCCGTATCGGCCTCCCTTTTCCACTCGCCGAGGATGATGTCTGGTTGCACAGGGGTGTGTAGATGCTGTACATGTCGATGTTGCCCTGCTCCACGGCAGCAACGTCCTGGGAATTGTTGCACGCCGTGGACGGGTGCATGAGGGAGTCGTTCAGGCAGGTGGCCTTCAGCTGCTGGTAGGTGTCGTCGGAGATGAGCCCGTGGTTCCACCACGACTCGAACATGCCCTTGTAGTCCGTGTGGTCGTTGGTCAAGAAAATCAATTTCTTGAGGATCTCCTTTGAAACCATGGATTTCTATTTCTTTAAGCTGAATCATGGGGGTAGTTTGACTTCTCCAATACTTGTTAGCAGGCTGATGACATAGTAGCAATATGCATTGCATAACCTTCTATTCCCACCTGTAGAGAATATTAAGGCAAAGACATGCCATTTATGCTTGCCACAGATTGTATGCATTGGAAGTGGAAGAATTGTCCTTCAGCATGGCAAGATATGTACTCAGGCCACGTACATGAGCCTACGATAATTTTAGAAGCGGTCGCTTCTAAGGATTTGTGAATTTGTCATGCTTTTTATTGGGTTACCCGTGTCTTACAATGATATCAATGTTCTTCATCAGTCACCATTATTTGCGAAGCTAGCTCAAGGTGAAGCTCCTGAAATCAACAATAGCATCAATGGTCATGATTATACAATAGGATACTATCTTGCCGATGGCATATATCCATCTTGGGCGACATTTGTGAAGACTATACCAGAACCACGGGGGCAATAAAAGAAATTATTTTGTCAAAGCACAGGAAGCATTAAGAAAGAATGTGGAACGAGCTTTTGGAGTTTTGCAGTCTCATTTCACCATTGTTCGGGTCCAGCTCGATTTTGGGATGAAGAGACACTACGAGACATCATGAAGGCTTGTGTCATCATGCAAAACATGATTATTGAAGACGAGGGAGAAGTGGACCCTAATGAACGTTTCGAATATGGTGGAGAAAATGTAGTACCTTGCAGCACCCTGATCTTGATGAATTTATTTTAACACACAAAAAGATTAGGGACAATGAAACTCACCATCAGCTACAAGAAGATCTAGTGGAGCACCTATGGCAACATCATCCGGATCATTATTAAATTTTATTCATTTATATGTACGTCCTGTGATTAATAAAGACAACAATGTGGCGACTTGATTTACTTTATTAAGTTTATTCCTTATCCTCCATTGCAGCAAAAATAGTCATTCAATAGTAAAATCAATAAACATGCAAGATAAATTTAGAATAGTAAAATCAATATATCGTCGAAACATGTAACTCCACGCATAATAGTTTTTCAAATATGTAGCTCCAAACTTAATAGTAAAAACAAGACTAGTTCAAACCCAAGCCATGATACAACAACATCACTATAAACAGAACAATAAACTGAAACATAAGGGAATCTAAGCAACATGATATAGGCTGTCACTCCAACTCCGATACAGTGCCATTCCACATCTTCTCCTTCCTGGATTGCAATGACTGAAGAAAAAGAGACTTGTGCTTTCAAAGACTCAGATTCAGCTAAGTTAAAAAACAAACATAAAGGGCTTCAGTGTTTCAGCTATGTTAAATAGCATATAGAAGGCAGAACTCTAGAAACAAACTTCCTGATCTCAACTAGATAATGTCAGACAGCAATGACAGGTACATTAAACACTTGCCTTTCCACCCGACCTATTTTGAAAGATGGTGGCTCATGTAGTACTGTTGTTGCAGGAGAGGCATGGAGGTCACGTCCATTGTTAGAATTCTCTCTTCGTCTAACATTCTCTTGTGCTGTAATTCACTTTCCTTTATCTTAAGACTTTTAGCTTCATTTGCAACCCTTACTTCTTCAGCTTCAGCCCTTCTTTTTTCTATGCCAAGCCTTTCTTTCTCTAGAGCCTATGACTGATTATATCTCTCATCTATCTTCTGTTATTTCTCTGCATCAGAATCTCTCTTTTCTGCCCACAAATGGTCTAAAGCCTCAATGGAAGCATCACCACCACCTCGCCGCAATGCTTCTTTGGCCTTCTTCTTACCCATTGGTCTCTTGGACTCATCAACCTCTGCAGCTCCATTCTCAGTGACAGCATTTTTGTTAACATCAATATTCATGGGGGTGGACTTTCTCTGACTTGAATCTGTGTTTGCCTTTTATTTTTTGTTACCAGATTGCTTCTGAGCTGCCAATTGTTTCCGCTTCTCATGCCACTTTGGTTGAGTCCGCAAGATATTCCAGCAGTGCAAGAATTGAAATGACTTGTTGTCTTTGTCTTCAGCCTTAAATAGAGCCAATGCCTCCACAAGCTAAAAAGTCAAGTAATGTAAATATAGTTATGTCGAATCCATGAGTATGAAAGGATGGCAAAACAATATAATGCATATGAATTAACTTGTCCTGAAAAGTAGCCCCACTTTGATTTTTCAGCTCAATCTGGGCTACATATACACAAAAGTTCACATTCTCTATAATACCTTTCCATCGATGCACAAGAGAATTCTCACTGCGATCTGATGCAAAGTCCTTGTTTGAGTAGTAGTAATTGTAAACTCTGTTCCAGAATGTTCCACGAGTTTGATTAGTGCCTTGCACTGGATCTAAACTAACATTCAACCATGCTGACACAAGCAATGCATCCTCCTTCTCATTAAATTTTTTTAACCTTTTCTGGTTTGGTCTTGCTGAGGGAGTACTCTCAACAACGGGCGATTGTTGCTCCTCGGGAGATTGTTGCTCCACCGGCAGGTTACTGAAGTCATCCATAGTCAGGTTATTGTGATCCATAGGCAAGTTATTGTTGCTCTGGTTCAAAAGGTTAGTAAAGTACCCTTCCATTGTCAATAGTACCTGCAAAAATACGCTACATAAATCAATTTATGTCCATACAAACAAAGAATTTCTCATAGATATTAGTACATTCTCACAGCCTCACAGAGAGACACATTAAATGTTCATAAGCAAAAGAAAGAAGCAAAGAACTACTTGTCAGACATCGGTACATCATAATAATTGATGTCTAGTTCTCAGTAGTCTTTCCCTACAATACACAGTTTGTAAGCAAAAGGATTAAGTAACCACAGCAGCCATCTGCCATCATTCATGATAATATCTATGAGTACGTCAAAATGTAGGTCTGTACTCTCTACTAAAATGAACAACATTCATCAAGCCAACACTCAATATATCATTCAGATGCAGGCCTGTACTCTAGACGAAGGACTGGATTCAGACATTCAGTAACGTGAGACTCTGGATCAAGATTTAGAAACACCATATGGCATCACGATCCGAAAGGCTACACCCGGCTATGTATCTCTAGAACTTGAATCTGAGCTCTACGGCTCTATCTTTTTTCAGGCACAATCAATCGAGCACAACAAATGCATGAATAATCGATTGAGTAGAAACTTAGATTGGTACCAGGCAACCGGTGAGGCAGTGTCGCTGGGATCAACTTCCGGTTGTGCCAGAAACTCATGGGGCTACTGCAGAATGCCTGGAAACGGATAGGCTCACCTCGCCGGGGTCGCCTGCGGGGTGCGGA
Source organism: Digitaria exilis (assembly GCA_015342445.1). Taxonomy (NCBI): domain Eukaryota; kingdom Viridiplantae; phylum Streptophyta; class Magnoliopsida; order Poales; family Poaceae; genus Digitaria; species Digitaria exilis. Next base: position 137,108 of record JACEFO010002479.1, read on the forward strand.
TAGGACGATGAGCAGAGGCAGCAGAAAGGTCACCAATGCCTGCAAAATGGTGGCGCATGGGGGCGGGGAGAGCAGATGCGGCGGGTGCCGCGGATGGCGTGAATGGGGATTCGGCGACGCGGGAGTTTAATTTTTTCGCGATTGGGAGCTCTTCAGATCGGTGGAAATTTGGCTCCCAATGGCCTGGTTTTGGGAGTTTGGATATTTTGGGAGCTAGAACAGGACACTGATGGAGGGAGCCTTTTTCTCCTTTTTTGCAAAACAATATTTTTTGGGATGTGTTTTGGGCACTGTTGGAAATTGCTCTAAGGAGAGGGGAATCAGGCTGCCGTCGAAGAAAGGCGGCTACAAATTCAGAGGAGAAACACTTGGGCCACCGGCCCTGCTCCGTGGCAGCCTCCACTGCCGCAGCATGCACAAGGCCACGCGATACTGGTGTTCGACACGACCACTGTGATGGTCAATGTCATGTATCCTTCCACGAGACGGGAGCACATGTCGTTGCTCGAGGTGAAAGGTGACGCAATTCAGTTTGATGTTCTGGAACTATTTTACTTGCAGTTTGCGTATTCTTTGTTCATTAGTGTGAAAGGTTCTTTGGTTAAACTTGAAATATATTCTCTGGCCATGTCGGTGGCTATTGAACTTGTTTCTCCTATTCTGCGATTGCATCAAGATATTTTTTTGTTTACAGTATTTTAGTTATCTGTTCAGTAATGCCTACGAAATGGAAACCTGTTGTCTATATATTCACTGGAATTCCAGTACCTGAAGAATTTGCGCTGTCCTCTTCTTTTTGTGCTGCTATGTTCCTTACATATAATCTTTTTCAGTCTAATTATTTGATTGTGTGTTTGTTTATGTGGTGCTGTATATAGCTGCAAAAGTTGTTTTCCTCGCTGGTATAATCAGAATCAGGTTTGGCTGTTCCGTGTCTAGAAATTGTTTAGCTGGCACACGTCGATCTGGTATATTATATACAGAAAATGCCATCTGGCTTGATTCTGATTTCTAATTAGGCTGAATCTCAGTAAGCAGAGCCTAAGAGTACTTGTACTGCCACGTAGCTGGAGCATCATCTGTATTTTCCTGCAGGCTGCATGTGTAACATGTCAAATGTGACCTAATAATGTTTTCTAAGCTAGTTACGTTTAATTTGCTTTGTAGTTCCCACCTGCTATTTTGTGATTCCGATTATTTGAGAATTGATATTGGTGCCGTTTTGCTTGGCCACGTGTTGCTATCTGTGTCGATCTATTTGGAATGTGAGACTTCAGACCATCACCTAAATGATAAACGTTTCTCACTTATCGTTTAGCCAGCCAATTAAAATGGAGATGGCTCTGTGTAGCATTCTAAATCATCACTGACGTTACGTTGTTTTTCTCCCGATACCCCCTGTCAACGACTCCTCCGACCTGGTTTTTTTTTTTGCCATATCTGCTGCTGGGTGAATGAATATTCATCTACAACATTAAGCATAGGTGTTTTGGTGAATACCAAAGCTAATGCACAGGCGAGGTGACTGACGTCCAAACATAGGTCTCTCCTCCTAGACTCCGCCGGCGCCGAAACCCAAAAGGGAAAGAACCAATAAGCCCTCCCCGTCACTATATACAGCCGGCCTTCCTCGGTTGTACACTTGTACTGCCGTGCTCCGACCCAAAACAACATCAGCGACCGATGGAGTCGTCGGCGGGGACAGACATGGCAAGCACGGCCACCGTGAGACCTGTCGCCGGCGACAGTGACGACGAGGAGGAGGAGGCGCGGCTCTGGGCGGAGCTGGAGCTTCTTCCGACGCCTCAGCGCGCCCGCAGTGCCGTCGTGACGCTAGAGGAGGAGGAGGACGACGGGGAATGGGTGGCCGGCGGCGCTTGCAGTTGCAGGAAGGCGGTGGTCGACGTCGGCGAGCTCGGCCCCAGGCAGCGCCGCGCGCTGCTGGACCGCCTCGTGGGCTCCGTCGAGCACGACAACGAGCGGTTCCTGCGCAAGCTCAGGGAGCGCATCGACCGGTACGTACCTACATGCTGTCATGCTTGTTGATCGATCGCTTCCTCGTCGTGCTCGATCGAGCTCTGGATCACTGCATTTCAGCGTGGAAAGTACGAGTTCGATCGAGTTGTGTTCTTACTTGCTCCTTTTCCATATTAGTGTGACGCATGCACGATGCCACGATGGCAATGGGAATAACATATGCTGAGTAGGATTGGTTTGGTTCGAAATTTGGCGTGAATTGAGGAAAGAACATTGGACGATGTCAGTAAACCAAATTGATTTGTGGTAAACTTAAGGGTATGTTCATGCCATCCAGGATGCAGTGGCTTATTAAGTAGGGAGGGGTTTGGGTGCATGACATCGCTTTATGTTTTTTTTCCCCCTTTTGTGCCCGGCGATGTTGGCATGAGGCTGAGACAAGGATCTTGCTCTAGTCTTGCCGTACTTCCATAAAGTTTGTCCGATCCACACCGTCGACAACTGGAATTGTCATGAGGAGGAGAAATCTAGGATACTACAGTACGTACGTACATTGATCTTTGACAGTTAGATCTAGGATCCTACTGCCAGGTGTACCGACAATTTGAAGTTCGAAAGTAATGGTCTGCTCATGTCACATTTTTATGTTCACGGAAATGACGTCCGCCAAAAGGTTCATCGCTCGTATGTATGGAGGGAGGATTAGGCTGGAAATGGGTTGTGTAGGTCCGACTGTCATAAGAGTATTTCAGCAGATTACTCATGCATATCTACTTAATAAAATACTCTCTCTTATCATTTCAGTTTTAGTCGTCGCTGTTGCAGCAGACTATACAAAAAAATTATATAAGAGAATCATCTACACACATGGTGGAGAGGGAGATGTGTTTTATTGTTGATTACCAAACAATAATGGATGGGATCGGTAATTTGTTGGAGCACCTTATATCCCTCAAACGTTATTTTTTTGTTGGTGATGAGAGTGAGCTAGTAATCAACTATAGATGCTTTAAGGGTCCAAAGTTATGGGTTGATATATTTGACGTTTTATGGGCTCTGCAAAGCTAAGGATTAGACTGGATCAGGAAATGTCTCTAGGGAGGGGCTAGAAGCCTAGAACGCCATATTTCTGAGTCGACTTGGGGTTGAGTGGGTGTCGGCATTTGGTACTAAGGGTATCTCTGAGTGGCAGATTGTTCGGAGGGCACTGTCAGACCTGGAGCCTGATGGTAACGTAGTATTGCGCCCTGTGCTTAGTTATTATGTAGAGACATGAGCCTTAACGATCGGGGACCATGTTCTCTTTATACATTGCAGGGTAAAGCTAAACGTGAAATCCTCTAGTTGATTACAATGTAGGTGTTCTAATTAGTTTACAACTGTATGCAAGAATCCTAGTAGGTCTCTGCAAGAAACCAGAGTAGTGTAATAACCTACGTTATATATAGGGGTGGTGTATACAGCACTATGTGTTCATTTTTTCTCTTAAGGTAGGAGCTTTACTGTTCTAAGGATGTATTCCTTTGTTTATATATCACAGGAGGTAAGGTTACAAGGCAAGTCTTCGAGTCGATTACAATATGAGTTTTAATTAGATTACAATTGTATATGGAGAATCCTAATAGAACTTTATCTTTTCCCTTCCTTGAGGGTTATCCTGGGTCCATTGAATTGGTGTTCAAGTGGGGGAGGTGGCCATTGCAAAAGGAAGGAAACTATCGACAACATAACTGAGGTCTTTATGGGAGGGCTTGTGTTGGCCCAAGATTTGGTTGGCAGCTAAAGACTACTTCAGTCGGTGTGTTGAGCGCATAGATCGGAGGTGGCCAAGCACTCGGAGACTCAAGGATGTATACTGGTTCGGGCTACGTGCCCTACGTCCAGTCGATGATCACTCTGCTTTATTCCTTAGCCCTCCTATTAAATATTTGGGAGTTACAAGTGAGTGTTGATGTCTATTTAGCAATAGTTGTGATGTTTTGTCTACATGTGTTTGCTTGGCGACCTGCCCACCCTTTTACAGTTCAAGGGAAAGGACCTTACAAGGGCATCCGAGTGGGTAGTGAGAAGAGGTCAAAGGAGTAGGGGTTGCCTCATCAGTCGAGGCCAGTCTTCCTTGCTAGTCGGGAGCGTCGTCAAACTCTGGTGGCATCCTATACAGTTCTACCCCATCCTATCCGTGCATCCTATAACACCGCCTTGATGAAAAGTGTCATGTCTGTGTGGACGAGCGGGTGATGTAATGGCTTCTGACATAGGTCACCTAGCTTTGTTGACTTAGGCGCCCTTGTCATTTGCGTCCATTCCTTAATGCTGAAGCAAGGTTGTATGCTCACCTTTTTCCCAACCCGCCCGGTCGGGATGCATGGTGGAGGAATCAACTCTGATTTGCATGCTAACATTCGAGCCTAGGTCTTGTGATCAATGCAAGAGGTGCGCTCGGTCGGCACAAGCTAATAGGCTGAGCCTCAGTTCAATGGACTATGTGATTTTTCTACTCACCTACAGTACAGTCAAGAAGTGAGACCATTGTGGGACCCCGGGTCACTGGATTCTTCAGCCCCCCCACCCCATCTTAGTTAATTCGTCTTGCTATAGGTGGCTCACGCGTGCGCATGTAGGATACACAACAACACCTATATACCTCCATCACTTGTGTGTTCGACTCCACTAATCTATGGACTCCTACCACTTTGCATCCTCTACCATAAACCTCCATCAAATCTACTGTCTCCTACCCCTTTGCATCCTCCAACATAAACCCTACATAGTTTCAAAAACAAGGTCAGGTAGATCCCAATTCCAATCTCTTCTCCCTTTCTTGGCTTTGTTTCCTGACTTGTATGGTTCTTGTTTAGATTTGTTATATTTGTATGCTAGATTTAGATTGTGAGTAGTATGTGCAGCAACTTAATTTGATAGGTGCTCCTTCCTTCCTAAAAAGAAAGTCATCATGAAAAATACAGGGAAGATTAACCAAGCATGAATGACCTTATTAAGAAACATGTGAAATGACCTTCCTGCCCCTATTTATTATTCATAATTGACGCTAATTGATTGCGTCATGCACATGCACATACCAAATGAGTAAGCGGCTTGTTCTATGGTTCAATTGTAATGACTTGTTTTTTTTTTTAAAAAAATGGAGGGAGTATTGGTTTTGGCCAAGACATATAAGCCGTCGCTTGCCTAACTCAATATGATTTGTTTTGACGGTATGGTGACTGGATTTTAAATGGTTATGTTTTTTAGGCACAATCTTTCCTTATCATGGATGCAAAACTCTAGGATTTTTGTGCATAAGCAACAATTCTCCTCTGGCATTTTAATAGGTGTATCATGAAAAAAGCAAGACATAATAAATAAGATGATTAAGATTCTTAAAGTAAAATGTTATGATTTTGAAGTCAGTTTTAGAAATAAGAAGTTTAAGATTGAATCCTAAATTTATCAAATTGTATTTGTTTAATTTGGTAACATAGATATATTTTATCAAAGTTACTATGTATCCGATTAACTCACTAATATGAATACAAAGATCTATATTTTGGTAGTTTATTTATTTTTGTTGTTCAATGGAATCAATTTTATGGTCCTTGATTTGCATATTATCATTTAAGTGTTAGCAAAAAGTAAGGAACACTTGCATTCAGTTCAGGGAATTGCGTTGGAAAAAAGTGCAAACGTGTGCTACTACACTATTCTATGCATATCCATGTCCATTGCTTTTTGCCATTTTTATTGATGTTTCAATGTGCATATATCAATGTGACACTAAGACATGCATATTAAAATATCAATAAAAGATGGAAAAAAAATACGAGGGCAGAGATAGATATTAGATTTGGTACTAATCCATCTCATCTTCTGGTGCTGAATTCTCTGAACTGAATGCAAGCTTTCTTCACTTTCCAGGCATCAAGACTGAAATGACAGATGTAAGAATCAATAATCCACAATAATATTGATTCCATAAAGAAAAAAACCATCACTAAATCTTGTACTAGATTACTAGATTTAAGAGTTAATCAGATAAATAGTCGCATTTCTAAATAAAGTTGAAACCTCTAAAATTCTACAAACAAAGACGAAGTTGCAACATTTTACTTTGTGAAATCCTCTTTTTTATTCTATTGTAAATTTTTAATGGCACACTCAAAATGCCATAGTAGTGTCGCTGCTTATAAAAAAAAAAACCTTAGAATGAGGTGTACCCATGATGAGGGTAAAAAACCAAAACATGCCAAATGAACTATTTACAATCTATACACCATTTCAAAGAACCAAATTAGTCTGAATTAGGCAAAACACATACTCCCACATAACTATATCATAATAATCAAATCAGTTTCAATGAGGCAAGACACAAACACCAGAAATACCTCAATTGCATTGTCGTTCACCTTCTCCTTTCGCGACAGATGCAACCAGCCCAATACAACACTACCAGCCTACCCTCACTTGATTACACGACTCAAAACATCGTGTGCCAAACAAACTTTTCGAGAGAGAGCCTTAGACAACTTAGGAGGGAAAATTATCGAATTTTACTAACCTCATGATACTCCACATGGACTCCAGCGAAGTTAGGGTTTCGGGTTTAGGTGAGAGGTTTCGAGATCTAAGGCTTTTAGGTATGCCTAGGAGGTTGTGGACCTGACATCGGAGACATTATAGACGGAATAACAAGATACCAAGGACATTGTCCGCCATGATAGTAGATGACGGTGGTTAGACAGGATTGGCTACATGAGTATAGCGGCTCAATCGAGTAACAAGTGGGTGATTATTATGGCGGCGGCTCCAAAGGTAGAGGTGGCACCAGAGCAGGTGAGGACGGTAGATGTGTGTGAGAATAAGTGGCGGTGGGTGTAGAGCCATGGCGATGGCTCCGAAGGTGGAGGTGCTGCCAGAGCGAGCAAGGATGCAAGAGGTGTGAGAGAATAAATATGACGAAGTGGTGACGGATATGGAGCATTGAGAGATTGATGAGAAAGTGGTTTAGGTTACTTGTGAACGGACGGATGTTGTCCTTCGATTTCAATTTAACAGTCCAGATTTCGATAGATTCATAGGGTAGTAGTACCTTATCGGACGAGTAGAATTTGGACACTATTTTTTTTCCTGTAATGAACATTGATTGCTGTCTTTCTGAACTAGACGGGCCACAGTGCCGGACTTTTCGGTCCATCCACTGTCTCGATTCAGTTGGCTTCCACTTCCAGCATGGCCGCCACACGCTCTCCGCCACCGCTGCCGCCCTTCCACGGAGATCATCGCCGCTCAGTGCTTCGTCTACCGCCGAGCCCCTAGGGGCTCCGAAACCAGTAAAAGCCCACCGTTGCCGGGCCGGAGAGCCGGGAAGGTATCTACCGCAGCCGCCCACCCAAGCGATAGTGTCGTCCTCACACATGATGATCACCGCCATGCTTGTAGTATTTATCGTCTACGGGCAAGCGCGGTTCAGCAAATTTTGTGTCTACACTTCCATGTCAGTTTGTGGATATGGACTGGCTAGTGATGAAAGGGGTTGGGGGTCGGGATGGTGTATTTAGCAGTAACAGTAAGAATTCTTATCCGAATATGGCGTGCATTTTCTTTAAGCGTGCATTTTAGTCGGTCTTTGAGTTAAATAGGATAAGGAAATCGTTACATTTTTGTAAGGCTGCTATTTACCAAGGACTGTATATATCTACCCAGTTCATCTGTTCTCATTCCTTATGTTGTCTGTAGCGTTGGGATTGTTCTTCCGACAATTGAGGTGCGTTTCGAACATCTGAAGGCAGATGCTAAAGTTCACATTGGGACCAGGGGTCTGCCAACCATTCTGAACTCGGTCACTAATATTTTTGAGGTGTAATAATATCTTTCTTCCCCCTGTACAATGCATGCAACACTGAAATTTCAACAATACTCACCCTGAACGTCATGTTGTTTGGGTTTTTTTTCATCTATTTCTTCATTAGGGAGCCGCAAATGCTCTGCGCATATTGCCAAGCAGGAAACAGACGATGCCAATTCTCAATGACATCAGTGGTATCATCAAACCTATGAGGTACAAGTTCGTCTTGAATGGCCGAGTGCTTCATGAATTCATTGTATTCACCTTGCTTTGGTTCTTCGGCAGAATGACTCTGCTCCTTGGCCCACCAGGGTCAGGGAAGACCACACTGCTTCTTGCATTGGCTGGAAGGCTTGGCAATGATCTTAAGGTATTCAAATTGTGCATTCACTTCCTATAGCGAAATGATTTTCTTGAAAAAATATATGCGTTGGAGCAGAATGTACTTAAAAGAAGAACAGAGCTTTTAGCACATTACTTGTATAGAAAGTGCATTGCACTGCTTATATTAATTTGTCCATGGTCCCCAGTGCCTTTTTTTTATACTGAGTATATCTAACTACGTATTTTTTTTGCCGTCCTTCAAAGAACTCGAAAATGTTCTGCTTTCCTTTATTCGTTAACCACGGCCATTGTTTAGGTTAGGCATTGAAGCTACAGTCACATGACAAATTCCTCTTCTATTTGCAGGTTTCAGGAAATGTCACTTATAATGGGCATGGAATGGATGATTTCGTACCCCAGAGGACTGCTGCCTATGTAGGCCAGCATGATCTTCACATAGGGGAGATGACCGTGTGGGAAACGCTTGCCTTCTCTGCAAGGTGCCAAGGAGTTGGATATTTCTATGGTATGATGCACGAGTTAAGAAATCAAAATAACATACACTGCCAGATACTAACAAATCTTTTCATTGGTACTGTCTTTCCTATCATTACTCAGATTTATTGTGTGAATTGTTAAGGCGAGAGAAAGCAGCAAATATTAAGCCTGATGCTGATCTTGATGCTTTCATGAAGGTATGACATATGAAAACCATACATAAATGAATAGATCTTTGATGCTTGCTTCTCATTTGCATAATTACTATGGGTTGAAGCAACTTTGCTAACCATATGGATCACACTAAAAGTTTTATGCTCATTTCAGGCAGCTGTACTAGGAGGACAAGAAGCCAATGTGGTGACAGAGTACATGCTTAAGGTACATAAAAACTGGATATTACTTGTGGACTGCAATATTGCATGGCCTAACGCTGACTTGTTCTAGGTTTACCAATCATTGTTGTAGATATTAGGACTCGAGGTATGTGCAGACACAATGGTAGGGGATGACATGTTCAGGGGCTTTTCCGGAGGACAACGAAAACGTGTTACTGCTGGTACAGACATAACAACCAACGGTTATATACTGGATTTGGAACACTAAATTTATCATTTTTCCTGTAGGAATTAAACTATAACATTACTCCCTGCTGGCATTTACTTTGGTACATCCTGTAGGTGAGATATTGGTTGGCTCAGCGAGAGCACTGTTCATGGATGAGATCTCTAACGGGCTCAATACCTCCACAACATTCCAGATTATCAGCTCCCTCAGACAGGCAATCCACATCCTTGGCGTCACGGCAGTCATCTCGTTGCTACAGCCTGCACCTGAGACGTACAACTTGTTTGATGAAATTATACTCCTCTCAGATGGCCAGATCGTGTACCATGGGCCTCGTGAGGATGTTCTCGACTTCTTTAAGTCCATGGGGTTCAGATGCCCTGAGAGAAAGGGTGTTGCCAACTTCTTGCAGGAAGTATGTGCGCCTGCAACATATTATTGGTACTTACATTTATGTATAATAACATAATATTATATGTATTTATCTGTTAACTCTGGTTAGGTAACGTCAAAGAAAGATCAGAAGCAGTACTGGGCTCACAACAACCAGCCCTACCGCTACATATCAGTGAAGGAATTTTCTGAGTCGTTTCGCTTGTTCCATGTTGGCCAGGCTATGGCAAATGAGATTGTTGTACCGTACGACAAGAGCATGAACCACCCATCAGCTTTGGCAGCCTCAAAGTATGATGTAAGCACAAAAGAGCTTCTGAAAGCCAATATGGACCGGGAGATTCTGCTGATGAAGAGGAACTCATTTTTCTAGATGTTCAGAGTTGTATAGGTAATTGGTCCCCGAACTTCAGAATACGCTCAATTATATTCTATACATCCACCACCAACATCTATAGTCAGCGGAAGAGTTTGACCCTCTTTTTACCCAATAGTATATCACATGCTGTTGTATGCTCCTAAAAGTCAATAGTCAGAGGGTTTCTTTTTTTTAATTAGCTAGTTCTAAAAGCCCACAAGGAAGGTAACCCTAATAAGATAAAACATAAGTGTATTCCTTTCTCAACTGTGTCGATTCATTCAGGATAATTTTATGATGGTGCAGCAAACAGTGAGATTTCTGCATTCTCAGAAACAGCCAAGAGTCCTACTCAAATTAGACATCACAAAGGCATTCGATTCAGTCTCTTGGCCCTTTCTGTTGGAGGTGCTTGGTAAGCTGGGTTTTGGACAGCGCTGGAGGGACCTTCTCTGTGGATTATTGGTCACCTCGTCCACCCAGGTCCTCTTGAACGGCACGCCAGGGGAAGTTATGTGGCATAGACGAGGGCTCCGTCAGGGTGACCCCCTGTCCCCTATGATGTTTATTCTGGTCATGGATGTGTTGCAATGGATAATCACTAAGGCAGCTCAAGAGGGGTCGCTACAGCCACTATCAAACAGGCCCATCCAACATAGGGTCTCACTGTATACGGATGATGTGGCCCACTTCCTTCGATCTGCAGCTGAAGACATTAATTTAACACTACAAATTCTCCAGCTCTTTGGAGAGGCCTCTGGACTCAAAACTAATGTGCAGAAGAGCAATGTACTACCAATCCAGTGCTCGGAGGAGAACCTGAATACCATCCAAAATCTGCTACCATGTGAGGTCCTTGACTTCCCCTGCAAATACCCTGGACTGCCGCTTTCACTCAAAAAGTTAACCAAGGCTCAGGTTCAACCAATCATTGATAGAATTGCTGACCAATTGACGGGATGGAAGGCTGATCTAATGACAAGGGCTGGGAGAGTGGTACATATACAATTTGTCCTCACAGCCATGCTAGTGTATGTGCTGATGGCTGTTGATCTTTCAGCCTGGGCACTCAAGGCTCTTGATAAATTCAGAAGAAGTTTTGTTTGGAGAGGTCGAAAGGATGCACAAGGGGACACTGTTTGATTGCCTGACCAAAGGTTTACCGCCCCCGTGAACTCGAAGGTTTGGGGATCTCGGATCTGAAATCACTTGGCTATGCCTTGCGGGTTAGGTGGCCATGGTTAAGGAAAGCTGAACCTAATAAACCTTGGGTAAATCTACCGATCCAAGTGAGCAAAGAAGCTGAAGCCCTTCTTGCTCTTGCTGTCACCACAACAATCGGAGATGGAAGGTCGATTTTGTTCTGGAAAGACAAATGGGTGAATAGGAGTTGCATCCAGCGGATTGCACCATCCATTTTTCTCCTGATGCCAAAAAGGAAGATAAATAGGTGCACGGTACTGGAGGCACTCAGCGAGGGGAAGTGGGTGAGTGATATTCAGGAGGTGCTATCTGCCCGAGGGGAGGTGTTCATAGAGATGGTGATGGATTTTCTAGTATTGTGGAATCTAATTGAGGAAGTGGAGCTAATGGACGATACACCAGACATGCACATTTGGAGGATGTCCCCGTCAGAACAGTATACTGCCTCTTCGGCATATTCTGCCCTCTTTGAGGGATCAACTCGTTTCGAACCTTATGATCGAATCTGGAAATCTTGGGCCCCTCCAAAATGCAAGTTCTTTATGTGGCTCGCTGCCCATGGACGATGTTGGACAGCGGATCGACTTGCCAAACGAGGCCTCCCACATCCGGCACAATGTCCACTTTGTGATTAGGGAGAGGAAGATATTCAACATCTGTTGGTCGGTTGCGTCTTCGCTAGGCAAATTTGGTTCCATCTTCTTCAATTGGTAGGTCTAGCCCACCTTGCCCCCACCCGTGGATACCTCCTTTGATTGCTGGTGGGAGAAAATTGATCAGATTGGAGTTGGAGACCTGGAGAAAGGGATCAACTCCCTGATCATCCTAGGAAGTTGTTCTCTTTGGCGTCATCGAAACGACTGCATGTTCAACAATGCTGCGCCGAGCCTTGCGGCGGTGCTGATCATGATCAAGGATGAAGCCCAGCTATGGTGCTTGGCAGGAGCTAAGGGTCTCTCCCTGCACCTTGCCACCGGTATTGGATGATTTCTGGGCTGTGGTCAGGTCCTTCTCCTGGGTTTTAGCTCTCAGGAAGGATGGGTGATGTGCTGTGTTAATCTGTACTCGTGTGGTGGAGAGTGTGTGTGGGTGGGTCTGTTGTGTCTGTATATATGTGTTTGTGGCCTATGTTGGGCCTTTCCTCTTCTATTAATACAATGATACGCAGTTCTCCTGCGTGTTCGAGAAAAAAATTTCCGGAAGCCAAGTGGTACTGAATTGGCTTTGGTGCATTACTTGGATTCACGCTTCTCTTCAACTCTCTATTCACGCTCAGCCTTGCATACCTCAATTGTGAGTGCACACCTTCTGGCCTTATTTGTTGACTAGTACATTTCTGGCAGCATGATTATGTGATTAAAACTCAGTATCAGTTACACTGTACGGATGAAAAAAAAGGAACTGCAATCCTTTACAGAATGGCTTCAAGCTTCAATCCACCAAATAGTCAGACAACTTTGCTAAGAGACATGGTCTCTCTACTTTTACAGCATATGGGCGCTCTTATCCATCTGTATCAGAAGATATGCTGAAGGAGAAGCATGCAAATTTGACTGGTGTGGGTTTAGATGTATATGTTTCGATACATAAAGGGAAGGCATTTGGAAGTAATTCCCAGTCATCTGAAAGTGCTTGTCAGGCAACAGGCTGCAACAATGAAACAAAGTTAACAAGTGTTGATGCTAATTCTATACCTGCACAAAGAGGGATGGTTCTTCCCTTTGTTCCACTCTTACTAACTTTTGACTGTATCAGATACTCTGTCGACGTCCTGCAGGTAACTTTTTGTATAAGAGTGCACAAAAAATTATAATTTTAGAACTATCATTATTCTCTTTTCCCCTAAACTATAAGTGTTGATGCATAGGAAATGGAAAAGCAAGTTCTAGAAGATAAAGTGGAGATCCTAAAGGGTGTTAGTGGATATTTCAGGCCAGGAGTACTGACTGCCCTGATGGGCATCAGTGGTGCTGGCAAGACAACTCTAATGGATGTTCTGGCAGGAAGAAAAACCAGTGGATACATCAAGGGAAGTATCAGCATCTCTGGATATCCAAAGAAACAAGAAACATTTGCGCGTGTGTCAGGGTACTGTGAACAAGATGATATCCACTCTCCACAGGTCACAGTTCACGAGTCACTGCTGTTTTCGGCATGGCTCCGACTGCTAGGGGACGTGAATTCAAAGACAAGAAAGGTCAGTTGAATATGATGCACTCGCTTTCAGTTTATTGTTTTTTGAATTTTCATGATTTGTGCATGCAGATGTTTGTTGAGGAGGTGATAGAGCTTGTGGAGCTCACACCAGTGAGAGAATAGCTATTCTATTGGGTAAATATAGCCTTTTAAATATTTTGTATAATATAGAAAATAGCTAAAAAAACGTTTGGAAACCAACAGCCTTTGTATATCTTGATATCCATAATTCAAATGGCTTCACATCAGCATCTGCGATCTTTTTTTTTCCGAGTTCGATCGCAGGTACGGCCCGCCACCGGACGTCGCGTCCAGGCCACCACTCGCGATCGCGTCGCCGCCGCCGCTCATGATCGTGTCGACGCCGCCCGCTTGCGATCGCTTCCACGGCGGCCTTTTCTCTGCATGTATTACGGAAGATCGTGTAGGGACGCCGGCCGCTACCTTCTGCATGTGGATAATCGTTTGCATCTGCACTTGGACGCCAGACGCCGCAAGACCATCTTGCCGGACGTCGGATGCCGCAAAATTCAATTGGATCACGGGAACGGCAATCTGGGGCGCGGGAGGGTGAGGCGCACACGGGAATCAGCGGAGGAGCTGTGATGGCGAACGACGGAGGCGTGGCAAAAATGCCTACCGGCATTCATGGGAAGGCGAAGGGGAAAGCTACTCGACGGTTTTGGCTATTCTGTTGGATACTAGATTTTATGTTTTTTTTACCTATACATAGTTATTTAAATAACTTGTTGGAGATGCTCTTACCGTGTTACCAACTCTAATTATACTTAAATTTGTGCACCTAAAATACTAATAAAAATATGAATGGATAAAGCATACAAACATCTATTATCATGTAAAATTTGAGATGCAAATGCACAAATTTCGATTGCCCTCAAATTTTGCATGATGGTAGATGCTTGTATGCTCTATCCATTTATATTTTTGTTGGGATTTTAGATGCACAAATTTAAGGCCTTGTTTACTTCGTCAATTTTTTTCATCACTACAATAATTTCAAAATTTTTATACGAATTTGGAGTATTAAATGTGGATAACTGATAAAACTCATTCCATAACCCCCGGGTGTAATTGCAAGACGAATCTATTAAACCTAATTAGTCCATAATTAGATAATGTCGTGCTATAGTAAACAATCTCTAATGATAGATTAATTAGGTTTAATAGTTTCATCTCGCGATTTCGTGTCCATCCGTGCAATTGGTTTTATAATTAGATCATGTTTAGTCTTTCTAATCTTCAGTTTAGAATTGCTACAGTAAAATTCGCCACCTTTGTACAACAACTAAACAAGGCCTAAGTGTAATTAGAGTTGGTAACACCAGAGATGGTACAAGTCTGATTGCTTTTGGAATTTTATTTTCTAGAAGCTGGATATTCTTGAGGCTTACATTCAGATATTAAAATCAATTAGGCCTCAATTCCAGATTTTAAAATGTTCTTTATACTATTTTATCATTATTTGTTGTTGACGTTTCTTAAATCACTACTAAGTAGCAACGTCAGGAACGACTGGTGTTTCATAACTCTTACAGAATATTCCGCAAGCGCATGGAAATACCATTGTAGCATTTCACCCGTGAGTATTCAAGGGTATCGTATCCATAGGGAATAGAGGTATAACTATCTTCTAACTAGAATACCCTAAAGGATTAAGGAAAGAGATTGGTCTATGAAGTGTGGTTTCAAGGAATGTCACGGATAAGATAGATCTTGTTTTGGTATTGTTTACGAGCAGCACTGGTTTGATCTTGGTCTGCCAAAACCCTCCAGCTATTAGCTCTACGCTATGTTTGGACAGTGGGGGAGTATGCAAAACTACATCTAAAAGATTTGCCGGACAAATAGGGCAGTCACTTCCTATCCACCTACCCCTCTACTCTGTGGAATACAAGGCAATCAAAGGTAATCTAAGGCCTAGGCACCATGCTTATGCCATCGACTACTTACTCTAGTGTGATCAAGGGTTACCCATATGCGGGACCCCTCACCAAAGTAAATTAAAATGATCCTGTAAACAAATAATAAATGATAGCTTAATACTTAACCATGAACTTGAATATGAAGTACTTACAATATCGAAGGAAGATCACAAGTACGAAGAAGAATCCAATGGATCTTCCTCTAATCTTTCTCTAACCATCTTCTAATCCCCTTCTAATCTCTCTAATCACACTCCCTACCCCTAATGATAACTTGGTGTATCCCTCTACATCCCTTCTCTCTTAGGTGTCTCTGAATTGATCCGAAGCCGAATCCGGAACCGAATGAATGAATTAGGGGTCTGCCTCTGCTTATATAGGGGTCTAAGGTCGGTTTCCAGGGGTTTATTTATGGCCTTGCGCATGGAACCGACCTTGGGAACCGCCTATCAACCGCCACGAGAAAGTTGAGCCCAATCCGTGCCGGTGGCGGGCCGACTGGTCCCATGGGGCCGGCTGGCCCCCAAGTGGGGCCTCTTGGGCCCATCTTCAACTGGTGGGCTCCTCTGGGGATGTTAGTCTTAGATATATGCGCAAGGGGCCAAGTTGCTTTGGTTTTCCGTGAATTTTGGGGGCCTTTAGCCTTCGTCTGAAATTCCTGAATTCCCGGATGGATCTTCTTGGGCCTTTGAATATGTTTTCCCTCCATATGTTGGTGTACTCTCCTGAAATCAACAATGCACCAAAACTCGTGGAATAATTAGATATAAATTCCTATCACTAAGTTTGGTGTTGTTTCCGACAAGAGTTGACAGTTAGATATGGTAGTTAAGAACCGTTAACATTTGTTACATTATTTTTATCTCATTGTGTAGAAACAACAGTATAAAAAAAAGTAAAACAAACCGTTATAAAATAGTATGAGCAATATTTTACAAGATAAAGCTCAAAATGATTACTATTTTTTCCTCATATCTCCGATTTAAGTGATTCTAGTGCTCATGCGTTCGTAACGATGAGCTTTATCTTTTAAAATATTATTCATATTTTTTTATTAGGTTTGTTTTACTTTTCTTATATTGTTATTTCTACACAACAACATAAGAATAATATAACAAATAGTGATAAAATATTATAAAAGACCATTTTAAAAGATAAAAAGCTCACCGTTAGGAACACGCAACCGCAAGAATCACCTAAATCGGAGATGCAGGCAAAAAGTAAATAATCATTTTAAGATCTAAGGACTAAATTATAAATAAAAAATTAAAACCACTCATCAAAACAGCCCGATGGAGTTCGATGGCCAAAACCAAACTGAGGCAAGAGTTCGATAGTCAAAAATAAACTTTTTCCTTTTAGAAAAAACTATAAAACTATAATGATATAAATAGATAATAGCCACATAACGCTAAGTACTGTGTCGGCAGGTATGTTACATTTTTTTATAAAAGGCACTTGTAACATCTCTGATGTTTAATCAGATTTTAATGGCTAACAAAGTTAAATAAGAGGGAATTAAAACCTAATTACAAGGTTAGCACATGAAATGATAAAGGTTCAAAACAAAATTCAAATAATTCAAGAAAATGGAATAAATAGAGAATTCAACTTTTCAGTAAAGAACTTAAAGTTTGGCCAATAGGAAAGTTGGAGAGGATACCAAACCAAACACTTTTCCCATTCAAACCCTAGCCTGAAATTGAGTGGAAGCTAATCAAATCCTCAACCCTAATTTGGAAATTCAAATTCAAAGCCAATTCGTTAGGCTGAAAAGGAATCTTGGCCATAACTCAAAAAATTTCAACTAAACTTAAAAATATACAAAAAGAAAAAATGTGAGGTTTCACATTTCAAACAACTTCACTATTGACCATTTTTGAAAAATTCAAATTTTATCCCTTCAAAAACCCTAAAAACTATCAAAAACCTGTTTGAAGTGTAGTTTTTGAAATATAAATCTAAATCAGTTTGAGCACATTTCATCATAGTTCAAAATATACTCATGATCTATATTTGAGCTTTGGATATGTTATTAGTCCAGTTGTAGATAGCTCTGTATCCAAAGGATGCACAAAGATATATTGTAGATTTCAAGTTATGATTTATCTTGTAAATGCCATCCTGTTTTACTCTTTAAATCATAGAAAATTGTTTTGCTCCGTAAAAACAAACCCCTTTCTGCAGAGGCATGCTAAAGATGTTTAACACCTAGGAAAAATGAGTTGGCTAATTTTTTAGCATGTTAGGATGGTCAAATGAATTTGAGTAGCTTTTAAGTGTAGAAATTATTAAAAAATATTCATAAATCAAATCAAGTTGAAATTGGTCAGAGAGTCTTCATAAAGCACCCTTAATCTCTGGTACAAAAACCATGCTCATAATCTGTTTAATTATGTTCCTAGGATTTAATCATGTTTCTAGCTATTTAACATTGAAACATTTTTAATAAATTAATATTAGCTCTGTTTAAGCAAATTTTAGGAGCTTAAGCTCATTTACTTCACTGAGTATTCATAAAAAAATTTCACTAAAAATATGATGTTTAACTTGATTTAATGATTTAGGATGATATTACCTTTAATTAGGTTATCATCACATGTCAAGAAAAGGAATAAAGGAAATCTTTGGAAACCAAACCAAGTTACTTAATGAACAAGATGTTGTTAATTATCTTATCTAGGTGAATATGGCTTCAAGTGCACCGAGCTTTTTACTGAAAATTGAAATCAATTTCAATCTCATGCATGTGCATCTCGTGTAGATCTCGCTCTCGCTACAAAAGCGTATGTGTTCATCTCGGATTCCGAAGAAGGACCGCAAGAAGAAGGAGAGAACGCGCTTGAAGCAATTCAAGCCCGTGGTTGAGTTTGAGCAAGAAGGCCAGCACCGGAGCATAACCTAACCTTTTAAATTATGCAACTTTGATTCTTTATGTTTGTGCATTTAAGTTTCAAGGAGTTGAATGAAACCCTAGTTGCATAATCATAGGTTCCTTTGAGTGAGATACTAGCATGTTAGGTGCGCTAGCCGCCATGCTTTAAGGACCCGTTACAGGTTGAGTGATTTCCTGTCACTCGCGAGATATAGGGATTGCTCTTACTTATGTTGGAATCATAAGGATTGATGGATGGGATGGTATGTGTAGGAATCCTGTCTGTGTTTGATGAAAATATTTAAGGTCGAAACGTGTGGTACCTTTCATGTCAAGCTTTTGAACGTACCACACCCATGCACGGTTTATGGGGCCGGTAAGCCAACTACCTGAACTGAAGCAGGAAGGTCCAATTCCCCACTGTTCTTGGAAATTTATTTCTCATGGGCACATGTGGGTATATGCATGAGGCCGAGTAGTGGTAAACCTTTACCCAAAGGCAGTGGGCCTGGAAACCACCTACGGATCGATGGGAACGGACTGGGATGTGTTTGCTCGGCAGACCTTCCCGTGGGTGTGGGTTTCCCTAGCCAGGTTATGAAATTCGGTTCGAACTATCCGTTTCTCGCAGTTATTGAGACTGCTTGACCGATGTGCTGCACTGAGTAATAAGTGGAATGAAGAGAATGATGAACTTGATGTATGAAATTAATTGTATTGCTCTACTTGATTGTTTAGCAAAGGATGATCATTTAGAATGGTTAAAACTACTAGAACTTGATGCTAAAACTTTGAAAGTAAAGATCCACTCTTAGTCACTTTTGGTAAAACACACCCTATCAGTCAAAAGGCCATTCATGTCTAGGAGTCGGTGAAGTAGTTCTCACCTGACAGGTAAGACTTGCTGAATATTAGTATACTAAGCCTTCATTGTGGCTTATTTGTTTTTCAGGACTTCATTCTCGTGTGTGTTCCGACCTCGTCCGAGGATCATGTTGTGTAGAATCATGGCAGGCTTCATCTTGATGTATATGTATCGTCGTTAGTAGATTTCATTTTCCATTGCAGAGAACTCTAAATCTTCTCTAAGTTAATTCAAATCTAGTTTGTAATAACTATTAAGACTTATTGTATTATTTGAATTTGTGGAATGTTGCAATCTCTAGAAACTCACCTTCGAGTGAGCGTGTGACTGATCGATCGGAAATATGTAGTTAAATCGAGCTAGACTCGACGGCACTCCCAACTTAATCACATTTAAGTGCATAAACGCCTCTTCTGGTTGTTAATGTACTTAAGTTGGATTAATTTCAGGTAGGGTCGCTACAACACTGATTTCATAATTTCTTTATTTAAAATAAAATAGTTATGAAATTTTAAGTTTTAACAATATTTTTTCTATTTCCGTAAAATCGACAACCACCTTCAAAACCACTCAATGGGCCAATTTTGTCCGGTTTTGATAGTTGGATGGCCATTGGTGTTTGGTTTTGTAGTTGTAGGTTGGAATTAGATAATTTTGTCTAGTTTCGATAGTTGGATGACACTTGATGTCTAGTTTTTTTTGTTGTGGGTTAAAAATCATACTTTTATAACAGTTAGGGGATGAAAAACGGATTTTTCCGAATCTAGTTTGGCATGTGCTATTTTTTAAAATATTTAATTATACAAAGAGCTGAAATAGAAAAAAAAATAGGCAAGCCCGCGACAATTCCACATACTACATGCGCTAACTGGGTCATGCTGGAAAAGATCCCATCGGCAGCATGCAGCGTTAGCATTGTTAGAACAAAGCACTAATCGCCTTTAGGAATTATTCCGTTCTAAAAAATAATTATAACTCATCTAAGTTTAAACAAATTTATACAACAAAGTATTATGATACCAAATACTGCCTCTGTTGTAAATTATAATTCGTTTGATATTTTTGATCTAACTTTGACTACTCGTCTTATTAAAAAAATTTGTGCAAACATAGTAATTTAAGACATTTTTGAAGAATTTTTATTAATAAAACAAAAAATATGATATTTTGCACAATTTTGAACAACACATGTGGCCAAACTTGAGTTAAAAAGGGTCCAATAAATTATAATTTGAAATGAAGAAAGTAAGTTACACTAGTTGTTTTATTAAATAATTTTCAAAGTATATCTATTCAGTGTCATAAACCTTTAGTTTGTTTATTAAATATATTTTCATAGTATATCTATTTGATACCATAAACATGTGTGAACCCATCTACAATTTTAATCAAATATTAAATAATTTGACTCTTAAAATTGGAACGGTCTTATAAGACTACAGATTGACCGATCAATAGGAGTACACAGGATTGACCAATCAATAGTAGATCGGCAAAAGCTCAAAGAACGTAGGTCATCAGTTGTCACACCTGGTTTTAGAAAGAAAACCAGATGCATCTCATATGTGTGCCAGGATCAAGTTTCACACATATGATAGACTCCATGAATAAACAGAACACAAAGTTACAGCGGAGATAATAAAATAAATGCAATACAAACGTTTTCTAGCAACGGAATGTTGAACTCTTCACCACAGGCAGCAGTTGACTAGGGGTTACGTACGCCTAGCATCATCTTCAACAACTTCACACACCTTCTGAATACTGAGCAGCAATAAGCAAGGATGAGTACACTTATGGTTGGTACTCAGCAAGGCCACCGAAATAACCAGAACAATTTAATTAATATCAACTTTCGATAAATTAATCATGTGAGGGTCCAGGCCGTTCATGACCGCGAACACGGCTGTTATAACAGTTTTACACTTTGCAGAGGTTGTACACTTTCACCACAATTCGCGTAAAAGTCCCGAGGAACTTTAGACCCAACCATGCTGCACCACAAAGGCGCATACCACACTTCCAAGGTGTGATTGCATAGGGACGCTACGAGGCCTTTCCAAAGACTCCCTATATGTATGTGTTTGCTCCTCGAAGACCATGGTTACAACGGCAAGGCCTCGCCTTCCGATCCCCGCACCTGCCATCCCGGTAAAGCCCCCAAATTCCAACACTAGCAGTGCAAACACAACACATAGTTCATCTAGTTACTTAGCCAAGACCAGAGCCATATAGTATTGTGGTTGTACGGATAATCCTGGGTGGTTCTCCATGGTTTCCAATTAACACATATGATCTCATAAAGCATAGGTAGAAAGATGGTTAGGGACACTTGCCTTTCCGCAAAAGAATACCACTGCTCAGTCTTCAACTCTTGTTCTTGACAGCTTCGGAACGATGCTCCTCTAATCATAGCAAACATCGAGCACAAGCACAAACATGCAAGCAAAGAAATAGGTACAACTAAGAACAATACATCAATCAAAAGAAAAGCTTTTAAAAGAACGTACTAAACGATGGGGCTCGATACTACGATCACGAAAGCGCAAGAAAACGTTGAAAACGGAACAACGGTGGAAAGGATACAACTATCGAAAGGTTTATAATACAAAAGAAACAAAAGGCTATATGCTTCTTTTATTTTAATTAAGAAAAGACATGTCATGAATATTTAGAGAAATATTCAGTATTAAATTAATTCAAATTATACTTTCATATGAAAAGATGGCTTAAAGCTTAATCAATTTTATTTGCAAATATTTATATAATGATTATACCAATTAAACATTTTAATTCGAAAGAAAACATGAGAGAATGAATAACTTCATGTATCGTGTTGGACTAAACAAGTTATATTGAAAGCACATTTAAGTTGGAAATTAATTATATTAATTTAGATTACATAAAACCGGTGTTTAACCCTAGTTAGATTTTGATTACGAAAACTAATTCAATAATTGTTAATCAAGTTAACATGTGATTATGAAAGCTCGGATATAACCTATGTAACTTTTATTCATAAAAACAAGATGAATTCTCATTAACCATATTAAATTAGCTTATGAAAGCCGAGGTATATCCTATATAGCTTTTAATTGAAAAGACTAGTTAAATAATAATTAGGCAAATTGATATTTATTAATTTATTTCAAAACATGAAACATGGTAAACAACAATGGTGAACTAAACTCTACGCTTATAGAAGATTAATGCAACAAAAACGAGGTTAAACGGAGTTAAAACGTGAAATCTATGGCTTGGACAAGGCTGCAGGGATCTAATTGTGAAGAAACATGGCTTCTACGGGCTAAAACAAAAGAAACCAAGGGCTAAAACATAATTAAGTATGAAAACATGAGGGCTAACGCATAAAACTAGCAGGCAAGGACGGCGGGTTTGAATCTACAAAAGTCCAGGGGTTAAACTAGAAGAAACATGACCTAAATCTAATTACTTTTGAACTGAGATGGACTGCGGGTTTATTTTGGAAACACTCAAGGGCTCTTCTGAAAAAACGCCACGGCGGACCGGTGCGCGCTGGGTTGACTCGACGCGCGTCCGCTCCGGGCCGTTGGATTTGGATCTAGCGGTTAGGGTTAGATCGGGGTTCGGGAGCGCCGGAGACGGCGGCGCTCTCGCCGGAGCTTGGCAAAACCGGGGCTAGGATACTCTATTTCTCGCCGCGGTTGGTCTAGGAGGAAGAGGAGGCAAAGGGAAACCCGTTTCAGGGGTTTGTGATCGAAGCTTGGGCGGCGGAGGCGGCTAGCGACGTGCGGCAGCGGACGAGGTCGACGACGAGGTCGTGCGCGCAAGATAGAGCGGAAGAATGAGGGGAAACAGACTTGGCGAGTTCCTTACCGCACGAAGAAGCTCCCCGGCCAACTCTTGTTGACGGTGAGGCGGGGAAACGGTGGATTGGAGGCGACGCTCGGCTCAACTCCGGCGAGCAATGGCAGACGGCGCGAGAGAGCTCGGAAGCTAGGGTTTTGGCTTGCGGTTCGAGGAAGGCTCGAGGCGGCGCTATAAAGGCCGAGGAGGGGGCCTTGGCGTGCGCGGCAAGCGAGGGAGGGCGGCGCGGCTCGAACTCTGTCGAGTCCTGCTTTGCGACAGGAGCTTGAAGATGACAAGCGGGGCCCACCGGTCAGTGACCAGCAGCGGGAGAGAGGAGGAGCTGTCGGGCTGGGCCGAGAGAAGAAAGGAAGCTGGGCTAGGGGAAAGAATGGGCCGGCGTGGAGAGGGAAAGAGAGGAGGGAGTTGGGCCGGGACGAGTTCGGCCCAGGAGAAAAAGATTAAGTTTAATATTTCGGGAAATCATTTCTAGTTCAAAAACAAATCCAGAAAATTCTAGATATGCATTTAAACCATGGAGAATTCTCTCCAAAGCTCCAAAAAAACCTAGGAAAAATTCCAGAGATAGAGTTGGAGACTTTGAACCAAAATAAAATATTTGAAGCTCATGAAAAGAGAATTTAAAGCCTTCCAATAAATGGATTTGAACTTAGGAAAAGAGAATTAATTCCTAGAAAATTCTAGGAAATTCTCAGGAAAGATTTGATCGACGTCTAAACGCATTTTGAAAACTTTCACACTCAAAAACACATAATGCACTTTAGCATGAATGCAACACCTCAATTAAGACAACAAAAAGCATATTTATTTGATTTAGAAAAATGTTTATTTTCTTATAGTAAATTTCCTGTAAATTAAACAAATGTTGAAAAAGTTTTAATAACTTGTGAAAAATTGTTTATTTAAATGTTCTTTCTAATCAGATCCCGAAATCTTAAATTTCGGGGTGTGACATCAGTCGATGCCATCAATCACATCACATCCACAAATTAGACAAACAATTTTATTTTTCATGAAACACGTAATTGAACTGGAGAAAGGGCGACCAGAGGCTAAAAAATCCGCCCAGAACGAAAAACATTTGACCTATTCGTCACGTATTCGGTGGCGCTGTTCGGCTTCTAGAAGCCGCTGCAGCTGCAACTGCTAGCATTCAACTCTACAATAAAAATATATGGGAGCAGCTGCAGCGGCTGCTAAAGCAGCCGAACAAGCGTTCATTCGTGCACATATCGATGAGATTTATGAAGAACATCCAAGCGCAGAATTCAGACGACAGGCTATTCAGGACCAGCCCTCTAGCAAGGCACCGATCAATGCAACTACGCCTTGATCAATCGAACACGGCAAGCTTCTGGTACTCCTCGCCGGCGATCGCTGCCTCCATGACGGCCTCCGGGTTCACCACGCCATCATTCAAGAAGAGCTTGACGAAGTTCTTGGCGAAGCCGCTCACCATGGCGACCCCTGGCTGCGTCGACGTGACAGGCGTGGAGTGCGAGTCCCGCAGGTTCCAGAACACCATCTGTGGCACCACGTCACCGTACCCGGCGTCCTGGAACTTGCGGCAGATGACCTCGTAGTCGGTCTCCCACGGAGACGTCGACGCCTCATCGAACTCCATGTCGCTGAAGACGAACACGGTCCGGATCATCTTCTCCTTCGCCAGCCGAGCATCCACAGCCGTGGTGAGTATGCGGTCGAACACCAGCTGCAATGCGGTGTTCAATCCCCATTGCATCTCCCGGACGAAGCTCAGCTTCTCCGCGAGGGTCTCGCCTTTGATCAAGTGGATCTCCGGGCGCTCGCTGAACGTGATCACCTTGCCCGCCCATGGCTCCTCGCTGAGCTCCGAGATGAGGAGGCCCAGCGCGACGCAAACCTCCATGGGCGTGCCGTGCATGCTCCCGGACACGTCGCAGACGGCGATGCAGTTGCTCAGGGACCCCTTGCTGCGGAGGTCGCCCACCATGCGGCGCCACTGGAGCTCCGACACGTCGTCGTCCTCGCCGCGGTAGGCCGCGGCGGCGATCTCGTGGGGGAGCAGCGCGCCCGCCGCGATCTTGGCCTTGCCGGCCTCCACGTCCTCGAGGTACTTGCCGAAGCGCTCCTCGTCGTGCTTCTTGAAGAGGGACTTGTAGCGCCTCATGGCCACCGACGCGACGCGGGTGTAGGGGAGCTCGGACCACCGCTGCGCGCTCATGTACACCTCGGGGAGCTCGAGGACCTTGCGCAGCGGCACCAGCACCTCGCGGCGGAGGCGGTGAAGCGCATGGTACGAGTAGTGCTCCTCCGACATGTCGGCGTCGCGGGGGAAGAGGCGGCGGGCGATGGCCTCGCAGAGCAGCGTCGAGCGGTCGAACGACGAGCCCGGCGTGGGGCACCACTTGGCGGCGAGCCCGATCTTCCTCTTGTTGCCGCCGGGGGCGAGCTGCTTGAGGTCAGAGGCGAGGAGCTCGGCGAAGAAGTCGGCGACGCTGTTGAACAGGAAGCGGTAGGCGCGGTCGCCGTAGTACGTCTCCAGCGACTGCACGGCGAGCTTGGCGACTTTCCGCGCCTTCTTCGTTGTGATCTTCTTCTTCTTCTTCGCGGCGGCGGCCTCCACCTCCTCCTGCGGTGGCGATGATGGCGTCGTCGCGGCCGTCCCCTTCTGATCATCCACCTCCATTGTCATTGTCTCCACCACCGGGACCACGGCAGCCGCCTTCCTGCTTCGTTTGGACTCGATCCTGCCGGCGTTGGAGAGCGCATCGCCGTCGGCGTAGACCTCGGCGATACGCCTCCTCCGGCTGGCGAGCTGCGACTTCTCGGCGTCGGCCCTGGCCTTAGCGACGGCGCGGACGTCGGCGCCATGGATGAGGCGGTAGAGCAGCTCGGGGAAGTCCTTGAGGTACCCGAACTCGGCGAAGGCGGGGACGTTGCAGGCGAGCGTGCGGGGGTGGAGGTCGTGGAGCCACAGCGCGGCGGCGTAGAACCCCTCCCGGTCCGACTTGCCCGTGCCGCGCACGCCGCGGAGGTTGGCGACGAGCTTGAGCGTCGTGAGCGGGTTGCGCGCCCACGCTGCGGCGACGAGCTCACGCACGCGGGAGGACGGCGTGTTGGGGACCACGTGGAAGAAGAAGTCGAGGCAGGTGTTGCCGGAGTTGGCGAAGGTGCCGGAGTCCGTCTCGGTTAGCGTCTTCCGCGGCGGCGCCTTCGCGGCGGCGGCGGCGGCGGTGTTGAAGCCGGCGTCGAGAAGGTCGAGGAAAGGGTGGGAGGCGGGGGTGTCGTCGGTGTAGGTGGTGGTGGAGGGGCGAGCGGCGCGGATGGCGGGAGGGCCGAGGAGGATGGGAGCCATGGCGAGGAGGGGATGGATCGGAGCGGTTAGGGTTTTGAGGGAGGGTTTTGTTTGTTTGACTCGATCTGGATGGGATGGGATCGGCGATGCGATGCCATGCCGTCGCGTTCGAGAGCTATATACGGAGGAAGGAGGAGTATGATGCGTTTCTTGCGGCCTCCGTACGTACGATGCGAGCGACCCACGCGTGCGTCGGTGGAAGTTTATGGGATCGTGGCCGTTGTTTGAACCGACGTAGCAGCTCGATGGCTCAGATTCGCCCAAGTGGCCGTTTGTTTGAACCGACGTAGCAGTTGGGCTTTTGGTTCAGAATGGAGAGTTCAATAGTCATGAACTTTGGCCCCCACCATGGGGTGCGTTGTCCTTGGGCCTCTGGCACTTGGCACATTATCTAAATGAGGGCAATATGAAAGCAATGGGACAATGCACACATTGGAACAACTTTTTTTTTTTATTCAGTTGGGCTTTAGATTTAGAATCGAGAATTCAGAGTTATGAATTTCCTCGTTTCCTCCACTCAGTCATCTTCCTTATCCTCTCGCTACTCACCCTCCCTCTTCCCTGCTCGCTCTGTCTAGCTTGTTCTTGTGCGCGACCTCTGCAATGGCACTATGGCAGCAGCATCGTCCGCCACCCCTGCATGCTTGCTAGTACATGAGCACGGCAGCACGCATGCTCAGCCGCTCAGGTCGTTGGAGTTCGTTTAATTCATTCTCACGTCCGGATCCGTCACGTCCGAGATTAATTCTAGAGGAAGCTGCAGCATGGTCTCAGCTTGCGCGCATCTACAGTGCTAGGATTAGATCGAAATAACATCACCATGCCCTGCCCTGCATACTCAGCTCCAATCGACCTGTGACAATGTCGCGGCGATGGAGGAGCTCCCTGGTCCTCGTGCGCCCGTGTGGCCGTGTCGAAGGATCCAAAAGAACACCTTGGCCTTTTTGAGGCGAAGCGGTCCCAGTTGATGTCCGCCAGCGGTGGGCCGCCCACTGGATCTCGGAGTGCGTCGTAGAAGTCCTCGGCCTTGATGGCGTTCAAGTGGCACCCTGGCATCCAACGATTATCTAGCCGTGTGGCTGGAAGGAGACGGTGTTGTCGAGCAAGGCGAACTCGGGAGGCGGCGATGCTGAAGAGGCGCCGTTGTAGGTTGTCTGCCGCGAGCCTGCTAGCTGCCATGACATTGGGCACCATGACGTTGGTGTCCAGGCAGTGCGAGTACAGGGCTAGAAGCACGTCGCGTAGGACGCTGCCCTCAAACCAAATGTCGTGCCAGAGGTGGTCTCCTCGTCGCTGATCGACACCTACATTATCTGGCGGTACTCGGGGATGAGCTTCCTGATGTCACGCTAACATGGTGTTTCGTCGTCGGACCGCCCACCGTCATACTAGTAGCGGATCCAATCCGTTCAAGGGTTGCTGTCACCGGAGAAGAGCTTGTGGACATGCTTGATCATGAGGCTTTTGTTGAGGACGACGAGGTCCTTCAAACCAAGCCCGTCGTCATGCTTGGAGCAGCAGGCGAGCTCCAACGCAACTTGGCATGCCCCGCCGCTACACTTGGTGATCAGAACATCAACACCGTCGATACATCCCTACCTCCACCAACACCACTTGGTCCTATTACTCGTGCTCGTGCTCGTCAACTTTAACATCAAGTAAGCTCATTCTTAAGCTCTTATTCATGTTTAGACAATGGAGATGCGTGCACTCTTGTTGTACTCAGAAATGATGGCGTGGATAACACAGAGAGGGCATTGCACGCGCTGGATTCTGACTGCAAGACAGCACCAACATGTGACGACCGCCACGACTTCATACGGACTCCGGTTTGGGTGTTCAAGTACTTCATGGAAATCTTATCAAGTCTATTTTCCAACGGATCCAACCTCAAGGGCATATCTGTTCGGAGTCAGCCGCAATCGTCAAAATACCACCGAGTCCTTTTCAGCCCACGGTGCTGCGCCATCGCTATTTTGGCCCATGGGCCGTGTATCTAGTTGAGTCCATTACAGACGCGTCCTAGGGTTGGAGGACGACCCCAGCACCTCTCTGGTCGCCCTCCCACATACTAATATCCCTTGGTCGCCGCCAAGAACAATTTGAGTTTTGTTTAGATCAAATTTAGCCTTTGCTACTTGCCTTCAAGTGTATGTGCTGATCTAGCCGCCCGTCTTATTGTAATCGGAACCCCACCATTGTTGAGATTGAGTTTGAAAACCTTCATTTATATTTCGTGATTCAGTACTTGAAGTATATGTTCTTACTAGTTCTTCGATTGCTTGCAGGAACGACGCCCTAGTGGACGGGTGACGCGCTCCACAAGATCGTGGCAGCCATTGGAGGCGGAGTATCGGTTGCTAAGGCGCAGCCTTGGAAGGCTGTAGTCGGGCCGTGAGCGACACCACCATTATCCAATCGAGTTATCCCCACGTCTCTCATCGAAAGATAGGGCGTAAAACCCTAGCGGGTTCGCATTAGTTGGTAATCAGAGCAAGGTTTGTCAGTGAGAGACTTTCATCCCTTCATTGTTTTAATCTCCTATAGTCTAGAAAAAACCAAAAAAAAAATAGTTGAATCCCCCCACCGTACCCTATAGACTCTATTCAGCCTTTTACTAGCATTGGCTTGATTTCTAGACACATGAAAACCTAGTAATGATGTTAAGAAATAATAACAAACAACATTTCGGGCACCGTTGTAGGGAATGATCGTAGTAATTGAGTTAAGAAATATCAACAATAGTTATTTCTATATTTTTGGCAGACACTAGAAAAGCATGTAAAAGGCAAGCTCTCACAGTTTTGCCATGTCATGGTAATGATAATACTTTTCTTTTTTTTTTGAGTTTTTTTCCATTTCCCTTGTTCTAACAATGTAACCTATGCATATCTCAAATATTGTCAATCTTCATGATGTGACAAACATTTGGCACATCCCTTTGTTGCTGAGAGTAGAACAGTTTTTTTAACATTCTACATACATTGTATTAAAAATTCACATCTCATTTAATTGTTTGCAATGGAATTTCTTTTATGTTATTCTGAAAGTTTTAGAACTTCACTAGTATGTATTTTTGAATTATCACTACATATTATCATCTCAAAGTTTTAATGAGCAATGCTAATGTGTTCTTAATTTTTATATACCAACTTATCTATGTAGTCCTGGAAAAATAGCAGGGAACCTATGTTGACGGAGTGGACCAAGAAGGCCACAAAATTTGAAAGATTAAAAACTCCGGTAGGATTCATTATTCATTGTTCTTACTATTGCTCCAGGTGTGGAGTTACCCTTATGATTTCACGCAAATGACTTGAATAACCGTTTAAAGAGCCACCAAATTTGCTTTAATTTTTTGCTTATTCTTGTAGTGAGATAAACATTGTCTCTTGTGTTTTTTACTAGGTGCAGATGAGATTGTGCAGTGACATTTTTTCTATTATAGATTTTCTGCAATTCAAAAAATAGATTTTTAATTTCATGAGCACAATTTTCATTATGAGGTTATGAAAGGTTTTACCTCCAAAATTTTGAATAAATGAAAAACTTATGTCAACCACCATCTAGTAGTTTAGATAAAAGCCATGAAAATAATTTTATTTCTCTGTTTTGCATACATTTGTTTTTATTTTTTTGTTAATTACGCCCTTCATAAGCATTACTATTGCTAACCTGTGATATCATATTTTAGGGTGCATTCTAACCATCCTATTCTACTGCAATCCAACATTTTCTCCATTATAACATTTTGTAAAATGATTAACCTTGTAACATCTGATATGGGGACTGCAACCTAGTTACTATTTTCTGTCTTTCAACTATATGCGAAATATGGCTGGACGATTGACCTTAAAATTATGGTAACAAATGTTGTGGGACTTACACTAATGGGAATATTTATCACAATAAAATTAGTAAAAGTCTCCTGTTAATCTATATAAACTTATTTCTTACATTTTTTCATGTTTTTATTGAACAATATCTTACTTCATATGAATTATAAATTCTATGACTCTAGGTTTGCCTCGGAACACTGATGACCTTTGCTATAATCATTGGCTTGAGCTTGTGTTTAGCTCTTTTCTAGCTAGAAAGAGCTAAACGTCTACTGTGCAATTACTGTTGCCTGGACCACGATTTTGCTGCTCGTTTGATAGTTGATACATCCTATTCTGTGGTATATAGCAATATTTGAAAATAATTTGTTTAAATTAGTTTTGCTCTTAATATGTTTTCCCCGCTTGTGGACAATAAATTTCATTGGAAATATCTTTAAAAATCTTTGTTATTCCTATGTTGCGTGTTCAATTTATGTTTACCTTACAATACTAGCTTCTATTTCCTGTTGCTGGAGCGTAAGAAATTATGATTATGAAACCATTTCTTCATATGTTTTGCAAGTTATGTTTGTTTTAAGTATATCTTCAACTCCTTGACGTACTAAAATATAGATTCCATGGTTCATCTTATATTTCAGGAGATATCATGGCAAAACTCCTAACCTTTATTGATAAACTGATAGCTGCTACAGAACACCCCTCTCATAAAACACGTTTTCCAGAAAAGTTCCCCTCCAATTCTCTTCAACTTTCCTATTCATCCCTCTCACAGAACACGCTTCACACGTAAAGTTCTTTCCTCCCCCCACAAACTAAACACGTGCACGGGCCACGGCGGCGACCACCTGCATCGCCACGTACGCATCGTGAAACCGCGATCGATCGAGTAGAAAGTCCGATCCAGTTGTAGTCCTCCCTCCGCAAATTAATTAAATTATGGGGTTGATGGCCGGCGCCGTCACGTGCACAGGCGTAGTATGTATTTAGCTCTTTGTCAGCCGTCGTTTATCCGATACGTACACCACGGCATTGTTGCCGATCAAATCGATCACCTGTGACAGCGTGAGGAGGAGCACGCGTCCATGTATAGGACTCGTCGTCGCGCACTACAGGCTAAGGTTTTGGGATTCGATTTTGAAAAAAAAAATCAGTCTCAACTGAAATAGACGAATTCGGATAGATTCATAAGAATATTCAAATTTTAAAACACTAAATTCGTTGAACCCTTCGAAATGGGAAAATTTCAGTGAGATTCAGTGATTTCGGACCGAATCCCAAAACCCTGCTACAGGCTGGGCCGGCGATGCTGGGATGGAGGCGCAAGCAAGGGGGATGTGGGAGCTCGTGGGAGGGCAGCAGCAGATGGATGGAGGCGCGGGCGGGGGAGGATGGAGGTGCAAGCGTGGGAAGTGAAGAAGCTGCTCGCCCCCGATAGGAAAAGTTATTGCCCAATTTGTTTTAGCAAAGCGCAGCGCATAAAAGCTCCCAAGAAAATTGGCGTTTGGGATGAGCTCATGTTTAATTTTAAGCTGGTTGAGAAACAGAACCAAACAGGGTTATATTCTTCTGCCCCAAATTTGTTGTAGAGCCATGGTGAGAAAAAATCAGCACGTGGTGGATATAGAGGACATCAGTAGGCCATTGTGATGGACAAGTTGGAGATGAAGGCTCGCAATGAGCACATGAAGCCATGACAAGACATTGTGGACGGGGCACCGCAACAAGCACGGGTGGTGCATGACGGAGGCTGCACCAATGGACAACACAAGGGTGGGGTGTTCAACGAGCACGAACAAACCATACTGGATAGAAATATTTTGTCGTCTTTTATTTTTAATAGTATTACCTTCACATAATATGTCGGTTTTCACTGATAAAGTTTTTTTTACCCTGTAAACAATACTTTTAGAATATTATTGAAATCAAATAGATATACACTTCTTTCAAGATAACATAGAAACAATATATAGATTTTTATGTTTTAAGGATGGTTCTAGAAAAAACGATCTTTTAACAAAAATATCATCGTCATCGCTACTATAAAATAAAATGAACTTTTCTAAATATGCCACTATAAAAGTACTACTAGTTATTTTTAAATTTGCCTAACACAACTAAATCGTGATGTTTTTTATTCGAAGACAGCCAACCAACGACTTCCGTAGCAGCTATCAGTTTATCAATAAAGGATAGGAGTTGCCATGATATCTCCTGAAATATAAGATGAACCATGGAATCTATATTTTAGTACGTCAAGGAGTTGAAGATATACTTAAAACAAACATAACTTGCAAAACATACGAAGAAATGGTTTCATAATCATAATTTCTTACGCTCCAGCAACAGGAAATAGAAGCTAGTATTGTAAGGTAAGCATAAATTGAACACGCAACATAGGAATAACAAAGATTTTTAAAGATCATTAGCAAGACGCCGCAGCAGCAGAAAGCTGCAGCCCCTCGGGTCTAGGATGTACCAGCCCGAGCTCGTCTCCGGCGTCAACGAGCGGCGTCGATCGGTCTGGCTGCCTGCGCCGGGACACGCCAGCTTGAGCTGATGAGCCAGATGTGCATGTCTCTTGCTTGGCCCACCTGTATTCCTGTATTCTTGACTAGTCCTATATGACTCGAGAGTATTTATTATAACTAAAATTACCAACAGGATTTCATGACAAAATAAAAAATATATCATTTCCACTGAACAAAAAGTTATATCGTATTCCCTTTCAAAATGCATACTTGGCGCCACCAAGCATGATGATAACAAAAAGGATGACAGGGCCAATCGACAAAACAGTGACTACAATGGAACAAAACCAAATAGTTTGAATAAATTTATCTTCAAGTGAGACCAAATGTTAGTATGAAAAAAAGAATTGCACTTATTGCTCGTTAGGATACAGGTGGTCAGCAAAGAACCACGCTAGGAAGATGGGACAGCTGCCTGTTTTTATTACAAAGTGCAATATATAGTTATTATAAAATTACAAGAAGGTGGACAATCCAGGATCATGAACCTATACGATCTTGGAGCCACTCTAATAATGGACGAGGCACAGGCTCTTGGGGACCAAGGTTGGATTTGGCACCTCGCCCACACTGCAGGTTGCTGTCAACATTAGCCATGTCTTTGCAACCAGGGGTCAACGTGACATACGACATGGAGCTCAGATTATTGGTAGATAAGGTTTGTTGATTATAAATTGACGTTGATCAATCTCCTTAATTATCTGCAAAAGAACAAGAATAAACAATAAAAAAAAACATATGTGGAGGGATTTAAGTGTTGCTTGTTTCACGAACTGAATAGCTGATAGAACATAAATGGCACTAGAAAATTACACCAGCATTTGCAAGTTTGCAACGGTAAGGAGGGAGAGAAAAGGTTGAAGTTGGGTAATGGAGGGGCTTCATCTGCTCAAGTATGGAAATAATGGTGCATCACAATGTTCCTATCAAGCAGCAATTTATTCTTTCTCGAACATGCAAGCAGCAATT
The DNA here is from genome assembly GCA_015342445.1 of Digitaria exilis. NCBI lineage: Eukaryota > Viridiplantae > Streptophyta > Magnoliopsida > Poales > Poaceae > Digitaria > Digitaria exilis. The sequence continues at coordinate 170,674 of JACEFO010002479.1, forward strand.
TATTCTCTCTGACTGAAATTAACAAGCAATCAATGATAAGGGCAGTAAGTCTTGACACAGACCAAATCTTAGGTACTATGACACAGAAGCTATGCACATCGTCAGGAGAGCATTCAGTATAAACTGAAAGAGGTTCCTATTCCAACTTGAGCACCCGGTCGCGAATGTCACGGCTCAGGTAAGGGGGTGAGCGGCTCGCACGTCGTACGGATTGCGGATGGAGAAGACCTTAGGTGATGCCTAGGGCCAGGGGCGGGGTGTACACATGTACACCAATAACTGTTGCAAGAAGATCGATTTTAGTAGGTAAAATCATGATCAGATCTGAAAACAAATACCATAAGCTAGGGATTTGGGTGTTTGATTTCGCGCAGCAGGATGGGAAGGAAGGGGAATAGGCAGGCATACCCTTGTCGTATGTTCGTCGCCGGCGAAGCCCCATCGCTCGATGAACAACGGGCAGCGCAACTCGCCATGTCGTCGCCACGGGAAGAAAGACCGAGGCTGAGAGAAAGAACAGAGGAGTCGTGGGAAGGTAGGGTGTTGCTGCACCAGCCGGACTCGAGCTGTAGCCTGCAGCTGTGCAGGGGAGCAGGGAGGGTGACGCACAGGCCGGCAGCATGGAGAGCGACGGCCGCTGGGGTGTGGAGGCGAAAGGAGAAGATGGGTCGCGGGACCGGAGTGTAGCGATCTCACCCGAGAAATGGGCACACTTAAGTATATTCCACCTTCCATTGGTGCTAATACACGAAAATGTTCCCAAGTGCGGATTCGACCGTCGAGTCAAGCTCGACTAACTGCTACTGAAGATCGTCCGTCCATACGCTCACTCGAAGGCGAGCTCCAAAGATCACATCATTCCACAATTCAAATTACATCAAGTCTTAGAGTTATTACAACCAAATTGAAATGATAAGGTAAATAAAATAGTTCGAGTTCATGCAGCGGAATTAAACGAGATACTAGCGACGATCCATAGTATCGTCACGATGAAGTCAGCCGTGACGCTACTCCTCACGATCCTCGGGAGAGGTCGGCTCCCACTCGATGTTGTAACCAGGAGGAAGCTGGGAGGCCCAAGCCATAGAGGCAGCTACCTCCTGAGGGGATGGTCCTGAAATTAAGCCACAAGCAAGACTGAGTATACTAGTTATACTCAACAAGACTTAACCGTCCGGTGATCACTACATCACCGACTCCTAAGATGAGAGGCTGTTTGGCTAGTGGGGTTCTTTTGCCAAAAGCGACTAAGCTGTTTTCTAATTTATCCCTTTTGATTTTTATTTCTTTTAACCTATCCATTCTAGGTGAGCCTAGCTAAACAATCAAGTTTTGCAATACAATTATTCCATACAAAGATTTCATCCTTCCAAGTTCCACTTCATAATATGTCATACATCGGTCAAGCAGTCTCATTAACCGCGAGAAGCGGACAGTTCGAACCGAATTTACTACCTGGCCAGGGAAAACCCATACATACGGAATGGTTGGAAATGCCAACACACCCCAATCCTTTCTCCTCTCTCTGCGAGTGGCTCCCGAGTCCCACTGCCTCAGGGTAAAGGTTTACCACTACTGGGACTCACGCAACTACCCTCATGTGCCCATGGGATAACGTTTCCAAGACAGAGAGCTGTCGGACCTGCTCGCATCAATCGGATACCGGGACTTACCGGTCCCATAAACCGTGCATATGTGTGGTACGTTCAAACGCTTGACACAAAAGTACCACATGTTTCCACTTAAAACATCGATAGACGGGTATCTACAATCATCCGTCCATCATCTCTAGTGTTTCTGATATGAGTAGTCATACAACTCATATATCTCGCGAGTGTCGGAAAACACTCGACTTCTATCGTTCTTAAGCATAGCAACTATCGAACCTAACATACTAGTGTTCAATCAAAGGAACCTATGATCATGCAATCTAGGGTTTCATTCAACTCCTTGAAACTTAAATGCACAAACATATAATCAAATAAATTGCGTAAGTAAAGTTAGGTTATGCTCCGGGGCTTGCCTTCCGGCTCGAAGCGGTACTCCTGCTCGGGGCTCGGATCCACGTGCACCACGTTCACCTCGGACTCCTGGGCGATCTCCTCGGCAGCGGGGACTAGCTCGTAGACTCCGTCGGCGAGACCCGAATCTACACGAATGCATGAATGCTTAAGTATCCGGATTTAAATAGTTAGGGTTTATTTAAATCTTGGTTAATGAATTGGAAAGGATAAACATTAATTATAAGTGAATATTCCCTTTTCATTTTGAACCTTTACTTTGATTTTAGAGTTTTAGGTTTTTCTCTTTTCTTTTCTTTTTCTTCTCTCTTCTTTCCTTTTTCTTCTCTTTCCTTTTCTTTTTCTTCTCTTTTCCTCTATTTAAGTCCTTTTTCTATTATTCAAAAGGTGAACTTAGGATTATTATTTTTAGGTGCCATTTGTCCAGAGGCTCACTCATGCCAAGGCAGGAGCTTAGGCCAAAATTTGGCTCAAGTTGATTTTTCTATAATTTATTAAAATTATTCTTATCTTTTTGCCTAAAATCAAACTAAACTCCTACAAAAATAATTACAATGTTTTTGTCCAAACCACTTGGCACAGTGGCTTAGGATGCCAAGAGTGACACCTCTGCAAGTTTGCATGTGATTTTGAATTATGAGTATTTTTGTGGAATTTCACCATGTTTAAACTACCAAAAATCATTTAGCCATTTTCCAGTGTCCAAAAATTACCATTTTCATTTTTTCTAAGGTTTCTAATGTCTGGATTAAGTTTCTGTGCGAAGGAGGGGATTTTTCACTGAGTAATTTATTTTCTGTGATTTCTTTGCCAAAACAGCAGGGTATATGTTTGGAAAATCATAACCCTAAATCCACTGAGAATTTTTGTGCACCACTTGCGCATTAAGCTGATGATAATCACCCTAACAACATATCCAAAGCTCAGCTCCAGTGCATGTGTAGATTTTGAACTATGATGAAATGTACTCAAACTGAAATGAATTTATATTTCAAAATCTACAGCTCAACTGGGTGAGGTGCAAAGGAAGAATTTGTTCTTCTAGATTCACTGGTCACTACAAAATTGGTTTGGCATTTTTCTGATTTTTCTACGATTTTCTACGAATTTTTGAAGATCTCAGCGAATTAAACCTAAAATATAGAATCTATTTTACGCGAGGGACCCTAGAACTTTTGAATCCCTTACGAACAGGCCCCTGCATTTTGCACGCAGCCCCCTGGAAAGAGGTTGAAGACACAACCGTGTCCTCGAGTTCGCCGGCGTGGTTACGCCGGCCAAACGGCGGCGAGACCGGGTCGGGAAAGTAGGGGGAAATGGAGAGGGGCTCACCGTGATTCGTTTGAGCTAGGTCTCGAGGTCGGGGATGGCCGGAATCGAGGTCAACGACGGCGGTGGCGGCTCGGCTTGCTCCGGCGAGCGGCGACCGGCGGCGTCGGGGTCGGAGAAGGTCGGGGAAGGGGTCGGTGAGCACCAGCGTGGCACGGGGAAGCTATTGGTGCCCTCGGTTCGGCCGGAGGTGGAGCGTAGCGAGCTGTGCACGTGCGCGGCTCGGCGGCGGAAGCCTTGCGAACTCCGGCGAGCTACGCCGGTGGCTGCGGTGGCGGAGAGGGGTCGGGAAAGGGTCGGGGAGTGGCAGTGGAGGATGGGGAAGCTCGAGAGAGCCTTGGTTTGGCCGGGGGAGCAGTGGAGAGGGCTGCCCACGAGAGCGAGCTCGGCGGCGGCTCTGCGGACTCCGGTGAGCGTTTTTCCGGCGAGGAAGGGAGGGGAACTGTTGAGGGCTTAAGTAGGAGTGAGAGGGGAGTGGAAGGGTGCTCGGGAAGCACGAGATGGAGACCGGAGCAGCTCGGTGACGTCTCGCGGCGACAGAGGCTTGCCGCGACCGTGTTGGCGCCGTGCGCGGCGTCAACGCGGCGCGCAGGCGTGCTGCAGCCGCAGGCGCGCGTGGGCGAGCGAGAAGACAGGCCAAGGGAGGAAAAAGGAGCACGCGGGGGCGCAAAAGTCGCGCTTTGGACCGGCGGGCAACGGCGGCGACGGCAAAACCCGCCGGTCCGCGGCGGCGACGCGACGGCGAGCGCGGAGTCAGCGCTACAGTGCGTCTCCGACCATGAGACCTTGCCAGAGGCGTGCACCGTGAGCGGGGACACCCGGCCATGTCACTTGTCGGCTCAGGCGAGGCCGGACGGCGGCAGGCGCTTGCCGGCGGCGAGCGCGGCACGCGCGGGCGCGGCGCTGGCAACCCGTGAGCGCGCCGTGAGCGGTGCAAAGGTCAACTGATTGGCATGGCTCAAATTCTAAAATTTTGAACATGACTCGAAAATCTTCCAACATGAAAGTTGTTTAGAATTTCATGAGACACGTCCCTGCACTGGAGATTTTGAGAAAAAGTTGGAAATTTGGCCGTAATTCAAAAGGGGGTAAATCCCTGTTTTGAACTGAATTTCTGAAATTCGAGGGGCTAAACGGCAAATTTGGCCAAAGATCCCAAAAAGGCAAAGTTCAGAAATGTGATGAAGAACAACTTTTCTTTTTGGAGATTTTGATGTTCTGTGGTAAAATCTTGAGATTTGGCTAAGATTCCATTTCAGCTTTGAATTTGAATTGAAAATTTCAAATTCCCTGGTTTGGGTTTGAAATATGAGATGCTTCCAAGTATTTTTAGGCCATGGTTTGAAAAGAGAAGTTTCTTGGTTTGACTTATTCTCCAACTTTCATATTTGCACTTTTTCAAGTTTGTAGGGAATTTCTCAAGTTTCTTTATTGCTCCTTTCAAAGGGTTTTTGACTCAAATTTGGATGAATTTCCTCATTTTCTTTGATTTGGCTTTTGAATCATGCTTAGCTTAGCTTAAACATTTGTTTAGTGTTAATTAACACCAGGGGTGTTACACGGAGGAACAAGGAGAAGGGAAGAAAAGTAAGTCTATATTAGTCCATTAAAACTATTTTTAATACATTTTATCCTTTAAACTATTGGACTTGGTTTAATTTATCCCTCGGTATAATTTATTATTTGTATTTCTCCATGCACAATTTGAATTTGAATTTAAAATTTTGTGTTGTAGTGAACACAACATATATATACATATATATATATATATATTATAAATTTTAATCATTATTTTCCATATATTGTTGTATCACAGTGATTGCTTAATTATTAAATATATTAGTCTATCAAAATAATGATTAAAAAATTATGTTATGTTTTTTCTAACATGTGTTACGATGTCTAGTATCATCCTCACCAAATTTAAATCTAATGTCACACCTGTGTATAGAGAAATAAAAGAAACAATTTGCATTATGAGGTAAATTGAACCAAGTGACGTGGTTTAGGAGGAAGCTAAATGTCACACCCCAAAATTTGGGATTTCAAGTTGTGATTAAAATGAATATTTAAATAAACAAATTTCACGAATTATTAAAACTTTTCCAACCTTTGTTCAATTTACAGGGAAATTTAGTGTAGGAAAATAGTCATTTTCCTCAATTAGATAAATATGCTTCGTGTTTCTTAATTATTAAAATGTTGCATTCATGCCGTTGCATCTAATATTTCTTGAGTGTGAGATTTCAAAATACGAGTAGACGTCGATCAATCTCTCCTGAGAATTTCCTAGAATTTCTCAGAATTTATTCTCTTTTCCTAGAGTCAAATCCATTTATTGGAAAGCTTTAAATTCCTTTTCATGGACTCCAAATATTTTATTTTGGTTCAAAGTCTCCAACTCTATCTCTGGAATTTTTCCTAGGATTTTTGGAGCTTTGAAAGAGTATTTTCCGTGGTTTAAATGCATTATCTGGGATTTTCTAGGTTTGTTTTTGAACCAGAAATCTATTTCCCGAAATAAAAATCTTAAAATCTTTTTCCCTTCCTTGGGGCGACCCAACCTCCGTCCCTAGCTTTTCCGCCGGCCCACGCTTTCTTGGCCCAGCATCCGCTAGCCCAGCAGCCCAACCCGGCAGCCCGCAACCTCCTCGCTCTCTCTCGCTCTCTCCGACGGCTTGTCATCCCCATCCTCTAGTCGTCCCCGACCCGGACTCTGGTCTGGTTCGAGTCCAGCGCCGCCGCCGCACTTTCTTGGCATGCGCGCCACGATTGTCCTTATGCCACACGCCCCTATAACACCCGAGCCCTCGTATCCCTGTTTCTACCTCCTCGCCTCGCCCTATTCTCCACAACGCCGCCGCCTCCTGGAGCTCGCCGGAGCAAGCTCAAGCCGCCAGCCGTTCTCCGTCGTTTTGCCGCCAAAGAGCATCGCCGGACCAAACCGACTCCGCTCCGAGTTCCACCAAGCCGATTCGCGCGTGCCTGACTGGTTTCGCTCGCTGTTCCGTCACCGGAGGAGTCCGGCCACGAGAAACCCGCGTCGTCGCCGCCGCCGGCCAAATTCCGGTTACCATCGTCCACCTCCGCCACTGGTGAGCACCTTCCCGCGATCCCTTCTCTCTCCTCCTTCGATTCCCCTACCGAGCTGCGCCCCTAGACCACCGAATCGCCGACATCCCTCACGAGCAGAGCCGCCCGAGCTCCGGTCCACCATGGATGCAAGCCCTTGGAGCTTTTACATTAAGACCCCTGTCCTACTTTCTAATTTTCCACTCTATTCTTTGTGTCTGGAAGAATATGCAGAAAACCCCCTGCAATCAATAAATCCTTTCACTTTAATCCGAGCCTTGCATCTTTTCAGATCTAATCCTAGCTTTTGACCTTATTGTGAGCACTATTCTCTGTGTCTTGCAAATCTTCTCAGGCTCAGGTTGCCCCTGTAACCTTTCATCCTTCACGATTAGATCCCTGCAGTCTTTAGAAGCTAATAGTTTCCACGTTTTAACTCCGTTTAATCTCGTTCTTGTTGCGCAAATCTTTTAAAAGCGTAGACTTTAGTTTAATAGTGTTGTTTACCAAGTTTCATATTTTGAAAATAAATAAAATATTAACTTGTTTAATATTTGTTACATGTTTTACAAATTGCATAAAATCTATTAGAGCTCCAACTCCATGTTTTATAATTTATTTAAAATATTATTTGCATAATGTTTACTTCATATTATTTTCTAAATAAAAGCTAGTAAGGTTATATATCGGTTTTCATAAACTAATAATTAATTTGCTTAATGGTCAATATTGAAATTACTTTTCCTAAATAAAACATGACTAGGTTTATACATCGTCTTTTATAAATAAATATTAACTTGATTAATATTTATTAACTAGCTTTTCTAATTAAAAGCAAAATAGGCTTGAACCTCGTTTCTATGAACAAATTTAATATGATTAATAATAATATAATTTTTTTTCTAAATAACAATATGGCTAGTTGAACCTTACGCATAAATTTGTGTGCTAGATGCTCTCACATGCTTTCTTGCAAGTTAAATGTTTAAGTGGTATAATTTATACATTAACATTTGCAAATAAAATTGATTAAGCTTTAACCCGTCTTTTCATATCAAAGTATAATTAGATTCATTTAAATACTGAATATTTCTCTAAATATTCATTACATGCCTTTTCTTAATTAAAATAAAAGAAGCATATAGCCTTTTGTTTCTTTTGTGTTATAAACCTTTCGATAGTTGTATCCTTTCCACCGTGGTTTTGTTTTCAACGTTTCTTGCGATCGTAGTATCGAGCCCCATCGTTTAGTACGTTCTTTTAAAAGCTTTTCTTTTGATTGGTGTATTGTTCTTAGTTGTATCTATTTCTTTGTTTGCATGTTTGTGCTTGTGCTCGATGTTTGCTACGATTAGAGGAGCATCGTTCCGAAGCTTTCAAGAACAAGAGTTGAAGACTGAGCAGTGGTATTCTTTTGCGGAAAGGCAAGTGTCCCTAACCATCCTTCTATCTGTGCTTTATAAGATCATATATGTTAATCGGAACATGGAGAACCACCCAGGATTACCCGTACAACCATAATACTATATGGATCTGGTCTTGGCTAATTAATTAGAAACCTTAGTTAGGAATGATCTTACCGAAAGGGCATGGGGGGTGGCGGTTGACGGTGTATAGCCTGGTCCTCTCGGGAAGTGGGCTTAGCTAAGACACTATGCCCATTAGGGAGGGTTATGCCTGCTTCCGATCCGGAAACCTTAGCATGTCGTTTCTAACTAGGGAATCTTTGTAAAGACCTCGTAGCGTCCCTATGCAGTCACACCTCGGAAGTGTGATACGTGCTTTGGACGGCACAGCATGGTTGGGTTTAAAGTTCTCACGCGAATTGTGGTAAAAATGTACAACCTCTGCAGAGTGTAAAACTGTTATAACAGTCGTGTTCGCGGTCATGAACGGCCTGGATCCTTACATGATTAATATACTTGAAGTTGATGATTAAATTGTTCTGGTTATTTTGCTGGCCTTGCTGAGTACCAACCATAAGTGTACTCATCCTTGCTTATTGCTGCTCATTATTCAGAAGGTGTGTGAAGTTATTGAAGATGATGCTAGGCGTACGCAACCCCCAGTCAACTGCCTGTGGTCAAGAGTTCAAGATTCCGCTGCTAGAAAACGTTGTATTGTCTTTATTTTATTATTTCCGTTGTACCTTTATGTTCTGTTTATTCATGGAGTCTATCATATGTGTGAAACTTGATCCTGTCACACATATGAGATGCATCTGGTTTTCTTTCTAAAATCATGTGTGACACAAAATATTATGTGTACTTTGACTATACTGGAGAAGAGTTTTGGACCTTTTTTTTTCCAAGACTACAGCAGACGGCATTGGAATTCCATCGGTAGGAATCCCATCTGCAGAAATTCCATCAATTCCGCACTTAAATTTGCTAGGCCGATGGCATTTGCGTGAGACTAAGTGAATAATTTTAAAATTTAGCAATCATATTGAAAATAGTTATTATTCACTTTGGATTACACCTCCATATTTCTTTGATTAAACATTGTTTAAACTATGTGAACAACATGAAAATTGATATTTCTAACTCTTGAATATATTTAGAGACATACATTATCTTTAATATTTTTATATAAATGATAAATAATATATTAATAATGCTAGAAATAGTAGTTTAGAATATTATATTGGTGCACTCTAAGATTTTATAATAATCATATAATTTAGATTCATATTTAGGGGTAACTTTTAATAATGACATCATTGGATAATCAATTACTAATTGGAGGCGCATTTTGAAGATTCCAGGTGAAACCACCAAGGATCCTTGGTGGATACTCTAAAAAAATAGAAAATCATTAAATTTCTCTTAAAATCTAGAAACATCCTGCCGTTAATTCAACAACATAATCCTAATAGTTATTATATAGATTATGTTTTCTATTAACTTACCCACCCGTCATCATGAAAATAGGCTAAAACAACCCCCTAAACATATATATAAATTACCCACCTCTTCCCTTATATATAAAACCTAAAGTAACCTCCTAATCTTTATCAAAATTATTCAGCTATGCCATTATAAAAAAATGTCAAATAGCCCCCTAATCATAATTCATGTCTCTAGCATTTTTAATATAGTATTTATGTTATTTTCTATATAAAATCCTATATATATTGTGTGCCACATACGACAGTAGAGGTAAAAGTTCAATTAAATACATATCAAACACATATGGATATGTGATAAAAAAAAATGAAAAACAATGTTACTAACTAAACCTATTACAACTAGAAAATGCTTAATGGATATCTTAGAGTATTGGTGAAATATTTAAGTGATGAAAGTGAGCGTGTAATAATTGTGTGAATTCTAATTACCCCGTGGGGAGCACTGGTTGATAGGCTAGTTGCTCATCACTAACCGTTTGGCCAGCGAATTAAATGGAGATGACTCTGTGTATAGCATTTTAAATCATCACTGACGACGTTATTACGTTGTTTTCTTTCTTCCGACACGCCATGTCAATCCTCCGCGACCTGGCACTACTTTTGCCATATCTGCTGCTGGATGAATGAATATTCATCTAGTAGAATATATAGCATAGGTGATTTGGTGGATACCAAAGCTAATGCACAGGCAAAGTGACGTCCAAACAGAGGTGTGCCAGTTCCCTCTCCTCCTAGACTCCGCCGGTGGGAAAAGGAAAAGAACCAACCAAGTTCCCTCCCGTCACTATATACAGCCGGCCTCCTCGGTTTTCCAACGTACCGTGCTCCATCCCAAAACAATATCAGTATATCACCAACCGATGGAGTCGTCGGCGGGGACAGACATGGCGAGCGCCGCGGCGGCGCCGGCCAGCACCCCCGTGTGGCCTGTCGCCGGCGACGGTGACGAAGACGACGAGGAGGAGGCGCGGCTCTGGGCGGAGCTGGAGCGGCTGCCGACGCCCCAGCGCGCCCGCAGCGCCGTCGTGACGCTAGAGGAGGAGAACGACGATGGGGAAGCGGTGGCCGGCGGCGCTTCCAGGAAGGCGGTGGTCGACGTCGGCGGGCTCGGCGCCGGGCAGCGCCGCGCGCTGCTGGACTGCCTCGTGGGCTCCGTCGAGCACGACAACGAGCGGTTCCTGCGCAAGCTCAGGGACCGCATCGACCGGTACGTGCGTACATATATGCTGATGTCATGCTCATTGCTGATCGCCTCGTCGTGCTCTGGATCACTGCATTTTCAGCGTGGAAAACAAGAGTTGGCATGCATGCATGTAATGTTCGGTCGAGCTGTGTTCTATGCTAGTGTGACGAGGGCAATGGGAATAGATGCTGAGTACGATTGGTTTGGTTCGAAATTTGCCGAGAATTGAGGAAAGAACATTGGGCGATGTCAGTACACCAAATTGATTTGTCGTATATGTTCATGCCATCCAGGATGCATTGGCTTATTGAGTAGCGAGGGGTTTGAGTGCATGACATCGCTTTATGTTTTTTTTCCCCTTTGTGCCCAGCGATGTTGGCATGGGGCTGAGAGACAAGGATCTTGCTCTAATCTTGCCATACTTCCATAAAGTTTGTCCGATCCACACCGTCGACAACTGGAATTGTCATGAGGAGGAGAAATCTAGGATACTACAGTACGTACATTGATATTTGACAGTTAGATCCACGATCCTGCCAGATCATGGTTTGGTTCCATAAAGTTCGTAATTTGTTGTCACACTAGCGTCGCCACGTAGGCAAAAGATGCTTATGTGGATGTTTATGGACCTCCACTACCTCACTTTAATAGATCATGGACCTAGATGACCGGTATTTTAGTTGATGGACCTAGATGGGACTTCAGGAAAAGTTAACGGACCTAGATGACCGGTTTTTTAGTTGATGGATCTAGATGGGACTTCAGGAAAAGTTAACGGACCTACCGTGAAATTCACTCTTTTTTTTGTAAGGCTGCTATTTACCAAGGACTGAATATATCTACCCAGTTCATCTGTTCTCATTCCTTATGTTGTCTGTAGCGTTGGGATTGTCCTTCCGACAATTGAGGTGCGTTTCGAACATCTGAAGGCAGATGCTGAAGTTCACATTGGGACCAGGGGTCTGCCAACCATTCTGAACTCAGTCACTAATATTTTTGAGGTGTAATAATATCTATCTTCCCCCTGTACAATGCATGCAACACTGGAATTTCAACAATACTTACCCTGAACGTCATGTTGTTTGGGATTTTTTTTTTCTATTTCTTCATTAGGGAGCCGCAAATGCTCTGAGCATATTGCCAAGCAGGAAACAGACGATGCCGATTCTCAATGACATCAGTGGTATCATCAAACCTATGAGGTACAAGTTCGTCTTGAGTGGCTGAGTGCTTCATGAATTCATTGTATTCACCTTGCTTTGGTTCTTCAGCAGAATGACTCTGCTCCTAGGCCCACCAGGGTCAGGGAAAACCACACTGCTTCTTGCATTGGCTGGGAGGCTTGGCAATGATCTTAAGGTATTCAAATTGTGCATTCGCTTCCTATAGCTAAATGATTTTCTTGAAAAAAAATATATGCATTGGAGCAGAATATACTTAAATGAAGAACAGATCTTTTAGCACATTACTTGTATAGAAAGTTCATTGCACTGCTTATATTAATTTGTCCATGGTCCCCAGTGCCTTTTTTTATACTGAGTGTCTTAGTATATCTAATCTAACTACATAATTTTTTGGCCGTCCTTCAGAGAACTTGAAAATTATCTGCTTTCCATTATTCGTTAGCCATGGCCATTGTTTAGGTTAGGCATTGAAGCTACAGTCACATGACAAATTCCTCTTATATTTTGCAGGTTTCAGGAAATGTCACTTATAATGGGCATGGAATGCATGATTTTCGTACCCCAGAGGACTGCTGCCTATGTAGGCCAGCATGATCTTCACATAGGGGAGATGACGGTACGGGAAACGCTTGCCTTCTCTGCAAGGTGCCAAGGAGTTGGATATTTCTATGGTAATGTGACACCAGTTAAGAAATCAAAATAACATACACTGCCAGATACTAACAAATCTTTTCATTGGTACTGTCTTTCCTATCATTACTCAGATTTATTGTGTGAATTGTTAAGGCGAGAGAAAGCAGCAAACATTAAACCTGATGCTGATCTTGATGCTTTCATGAAGGTATGACATATGAAAACCATACATAAATGAATAGATCTTTGAGGCTTTTCTCGTTTGCAGCTGCGTAGTGGGCACAAAGCGAATTATTCTTTCGCCTTTTCTCGTTTGCATAATTACTAATCATTTGGGTTGAAGCAACTTTGCTAACCATATGGATCACACTAAAAGTTTATGCTCATTTCAGGCAGCTGTGCTAGGAGGGCAAGAAGCCAATGTGGTGACAGAGTACATGCTTAAGGTACATAAAAACTGGAGATTACTTGTGGACTGCAATATTGCATGGCCTAACGCTGACTTGTTCTAGGTTTACCAAACATTGTTGTAGATATTAGGACTCGAGGTATGTGCAGACACAATGGTAGGGGATGACATGTTCAGGGGCATATCCGGAGGACAACGGAAACGTGTTACTGCTGGTACAGACATAACAACCAATGGTTATATACTTGATTTGGAATACTAAATTTATCATTTTCCTGTAGGAATCAAACAATAACATTACTCCCAGCTGGCATTTACTTTGGTACATCCTGTAGGTGAGATATTGGTTGGCTCAGCGAGAGCACTGTTCATGGATGAGATCTCTAACGGGCTCGATACCTCCACAACATTCCAGATTATCAGCTCCCTCAGACAGGCTATCCACATCCTTGGCGTCACGGCAGTCATCTCGTTGCTACAGCCTGCACCTGAGACGTACAACTTGTTTGATGAAATTATACTCCTCTCAGATGGCCAGATCGTGTACCATGGGCCTCGTGAGGATATTCTCGACTTCTTTAAGTCCATGGGGTTCAGATGCCCTGAGAGGAAGGGTGTTGCCAACTTCTTGCAGGAAGTATGTGCGCCTGCAACATATTATTGGTACTTAAATTTATGTATAATAACATAATATTATATGTATCTATCTGTTAACTCTCTGGTTAGGTGACGTCAAAGAAAGATCAGAAGCATTACTGGGCTCACAACAACCAGCCCTACCGCTACATATCAGTGAAGGAATTTGCAGAGTCGTTTCGCTTGTTCCATGTTGGCCAAGCCATGGCAAATGAGATTGTCCTACCGTTCGACAAGAGCATGAACCACCCATCAGCTTTGGCAGCCTCAAAGTATGGTGTAAGCACAAAAGAGCTTCTGAAAGCCAATATGGACCGGGAGATTCTGCTGATGAAGAGGAACTCATTTTTCTACATGTTCAGGGTTGTACAGGTAATTTGTCACTGAACTTCAGAATACGCTCAATTATATTCTATACATCCACCACCAACAGCTTTAGTCAGTGGAAGAGTTTGTCCCTCTTTTTACCCAATAGTATATCACATGCTGTTGTATGCTACTAAAAGTCAATAGTCAGAGGGTTTCTTTTTTTTAATTAGCTAGTTGTAAAAGCCCACAAGGAATGTAACCCTAATAAGATAAAACATAAGTAACATAAGAGTATTTCCTTTCTCAACTGGGTCACATGCTTTACCATCTAGCAAGTTAGGATGCCCCTATTAGTTGGAAAGATTCCAGTTTCCGGTGCCTTTGGATTGTAGGAGTAAGAACTTTGAAGAAAACATAACTCCTGTAGAAACATGCAAAATTGCCACGTTCATGATGGATCCTTATGGTTTCAAATGGCATGGATATTTAGTTACCAAAAGATGGCCAGTATGTGGTTGATTAACACAAGGAGTTACACGTTACATTCATTACTTAATATAATATGCTCTTGTGTACATCTATTCTCTTGGCACCACAGCTGATACTGTTGTCGATCATTGAGATGACACTATTCTTCCGTACGGAAATGCACCGGGATTCAGTGGCTAGTGGAGGCATCTACATGGGCGCACTCTTCTTCACGACACTTATGATCATATTCAATGGTTTCTCTGAGCTTAGCCTCACAAGTTTTAAGCTGCCTATTTTCTTCAAGCAAAGGGACCTCCTCTTCTATCCTTCTTGGACTTACACTGTACCATCATGGATTCTCAAGATCCCAATCACAGTTCTTGAGGTTGGCGGGATTGTTTTCATAACCTACTATGCCATTGGATTTGATCCAGATGTAGTCAGGTGGGTTTTATTACTTTTTTCCTATTTTTACCTTAATGTATCTAGTTGCTCGTATTTAGTATTCTTGCTCCTTTTATGACTGCCTGACACAGTTTCATTATCCTTAGGCTTTTTAAGCAATATCTGCTTTTCTTAGCAGCTAATCAGATGGCAGCTGCGCTCTTCCGGTTCATTGCTGGAGCAGCAAGAAACATTATAGTTGCATATGTCTTTGGATCATTTGCAATTTTAATTTTTATGCTTTTGGGTGGATTTGTTCTCTCTAGAGGTAAAAAACAGTCATCCTATTCCATGATGTTTGAATTCATACTGCCGCCCTCGCTGCTAAGTTTGCCCCTTCTTCTCATGACTTCCAGATAACCTGAACAAATGGTGGATTTGGGGATACTGGACCTCTCCAATGATGTATGCGCAAAATGCTGTGTCGGTGAACGAATTCTTGGGACGAAGCTGGCAGAAGGTCTTGCCAGGATCGACTGAGCCCCTCGGTGTGCTTATCCTCAAGTCCCGTGGAATATTTCCGGAAGCCAAGTGGTACTGGATAGGCTTTGGTGCATTACTTGGATTCACGCTTCTCTTCAACTCTCTATTCACGCTCTGCCTTGCATACCTCAATTGTGAGTGCACACCTTCTGACCTTATTTGCTGACTAGTACATTTCTGGCAGCATCATTATGTGATTAAAACTCAGTATATCAGTTACACTGTACGAATGGATAAAAGGAACTGCAATCCTTTACAGAATGGGTTCAAGCTTCAATCCACCAAATAGTCAGACAGCTTTGCTAAGAGACATGGCCTCTCTACTTTTACAGCATATGGGCGCTCTTATCCATCTGTGTCAGAAGATATGCTGAAGGAGAAGCATGCAAATTTGACTGGTGTGGGTTTAGATGTATATGTTTCGATACATAATAAAGGGAAGGCACTTGGAAGTAATACCCAGTCATCTGAAAGTGCTTGTCAGGCAACAGGCTGCAACAATGAAATAAAGTTAACAAGTGTTGATGCTAATTCTATACCTGCACAAAGAGGGATGGTTCTTCCCTTTGCTCCACTCTTACTAACATTTGACTGTATCAGATACTCTATTGACGTCCCGCAGGTAACTTTTTGTATAAGAGTGCACAAATAATTATAATTTTAGAATTATCATTATTCTCTTTTTCCCTGAACTATGAGTGTTGATGCATAGGAAATGAAAAGGCAAGTTCTAGAAGATAAAGTGGAAATCCTAAAGGGTGTTAGTGGATATTTCAGGCCAGGAGTACTGACTGCCCTGATGGGCATCAGTGGTGCTGGCAAGACAACTCTAATGGATGTTCTGGCAGGAAGAAAAACCAGTGGATACATCAAGGGAAGTATCAGCATCTCTGGATATCCAAAGAAACAAGAAATGTTTGCGCGTGTGTCAGGGTACTGTGAACAAGATGATATCCACTCTCCACAGGTCACAGTTCACGAGTCACTGCTGTTTTCGGCATGGCTCCGACTGCCAGGGGACGTGAATTCAAAGACAAGAAAGGTCGGTTGAATTTGATGCACTCGCTTTTAGTTTATTGTGTTTTTTTTTCATGATTTGTGGGTGCAGATGTTTATTGAGGAGGTGATGGAGCTTGTGGAGCTCACACCAGTGAGACATGCTCTAGTTGGATTACCTGGAGTGAACGGCCTGTCAATTGAGAAGAGGAAGAGGTTGACGATTGCTGTGGAGCTTGTTGCAAACCCTTCGATCATCTTCATGGACGAGCCAACATCGGGACTTGATGCTCGCGCAGCAGCAATTGTTATGAGGACAGTGAGGAACACTGTAGATACTGGTCGAACAGTCGTCTGCACAATCCATCAGCCAAGCATTGACATATTTGAAGCTTTTGATGAGGTGCATGAGATATTTCCTTAAAGCACTAATTTATTTTGAGTAGCCACATTTCCCTATATAATAGTAATATGTACTCTTGGAACAGGTGAAACTTGGTCGAATAGCTTGTTGTTTATTTTAGGAATTGAACTGAATCTAACTTAGTTGGTGAGAGTCTGTTTACACCTTCCATCATGTTTTTTCCAGCTCAAATTAGGTCTTATTTTTTATTATAAAAACGCATAATTCCTGTGAGGTATTATAATTATTTTATGTTTGAATAAACGATAGTCCATAGCAATAACATTTTACCCACGGGAGACATACAAATTTACCAGAGGAAATGGGGAGGGAACTGACTCTGTAAAAGGTGATTTAGTCTTCTTCTAGACTGGGTGTGTGTGTTTTGTGTCCGTTGGTCTTTCTGTGTGACTCACTTCTTCTACTATCAATATAATGATGGGAACATGGGATATATATGGTACTAGGACAGCATTACACACTTGAAGAGATGAAGCTATGGCAATTAGAATAGCATTTTAGTGATTTTTATTGAATCCTAAATGATGCTGAGAATCCTGAAGTTTGTGATTCTATTCACCCAGCTTTTACTGTTGAAGCAAGGTGGAGAAGAGATTTATTTTGGTCCACTAGGCCGTCATTCCTCAGATATGATAAAGTATTTTGAGGTAAATGGATGATTTAAAACCCAAATGTTTCTACACTTCAATTTCTAGATCACATGGTCTTCCATTTTATTCAGGAAATTGAAGGAGTCACCAAAATAAAAGATGGCTATAATCCAGCTACCTGGATGCTGGAAGTGACATCAGTTTCAAAAGAATTTATGCAAGGTGCTGATTTCAGCGACATATACAAGAATTCAGAACTCTACCAGTCAGTAACCTACTTTCAAGTTTCAAACCTACGAGTATCTACATATAAAACTATAACTACTACTTGTAGAGTTGTTTCTGGTTTTAAATTGACTACGTTTTTTCGGTTTGGTTGCTGCTGTAACTTGGCAACCAAATGTATTTCTTGTTGTAAGTTGCAGCAGTACCATTATTAATGTTTATTTTTACATGTTAAGGAGGAACAAGGCCTTCATACATGAACTGAGTACTCCACCACTAGGTTCAAGCGACCTCCACTTTCCCACTACGCGCTCACGGTCGTTCTTCACACAATGTCTGGCTTGCCTCTGGAAGCAGAACCTCTCCTACTGGAGGAACCCACAGTACAATGCGGTCAGGTTCTTCTTTACCAGCATTATAGCTCTACTCTTCGGCACCATCTTCTGGGGCCTTGGCACCAAAAGGTTGAGCCCTCTACACTGTAGTGTATACATAGCAAAAATGGCATGATCTTGGTATCACCTTTGAAGTTTCTTTTTTTTCTTCTAGATATAAAGGGTATGTCACCTGTGAAGTGACCATATTCTCTTTCGCCGCCTCTTAATCCAGGGAGAAACCACAAGACCTGTTCAACACCATGGGGTCCATGTATGCTGCTGTTCTAACCATAGGCGTGCTCAACGCGGCATCAGTTCAGCCAGTGGTGTCCATTGAACGAACGGTCTTCTACCGGGAAAGAGCTGCTGGCATGTACTCTGCTTTCCCGTCTGCATTTGGTCAGGTAGTTCTACAGATTGTCACCTTCAATTGTTGAGAAAACATGAACTTCGAAGTTCTCATGACACCAATGTCTGGCTGTACTGCAGGTTTTGATTGAGCTGCCATACACGTTAGTTCAGACCTGCATATATGGGGCTATAGTGTATGCCATGATGGGATTCAAGTGGACAGTCACTAAATTCATCTGGTATCTTTTCTTCATGTACTTCACACTGCTGTATTCCACATTCTGTGCCATGATGGCGATCGGGCTGACACAGAACCACAACGTTGCATCCATTGTATCTGCAGCGTTCCATGCCACATGGAACCTCTTCTCCGGTTTTCTGATCCCTCGAACAGTAAGTTGACTCTACTACACTCCAATTGCACCTGTGAAACGACTGGACTTTCAAAGATTCAACTTTCAGACTGAACATCTTTCTGTTTTGTCTCTAACAGAAAATTCCTATCTGGTGGAGATGGTACTATTGGCTATGCCCTGTCGCATGGAGCTTGTATGGGATGGTAGTGTCGCAGTACGGTGATGTCGACACCCCACTCTTTGATGGTGTCAGCACCACCACCGTGGCCAAATTCGTCAGCGACTACTTTGGATTTGAGCACAGCTTCCTGGGAGTGGTGGCCGCGGCTGTTGTGGCCTTTGCGCTCCTGTTTGCGCTGTTGTTCGGTCTGGCCATAATGAAGCTAAATTTCCAAAAGAAATGATAAAAGAGTACTTTAGCCCGAGTAAAGATTTGCAACTTCATATAATCACAGGTTCATTTGGCGATGCAAGTAAATTTTGGTCATCTTTGAAACATAGAAGTGAATAATTCTGTCATTTTTCTGCACCACTATGGCAACTATTTAGGTCTTTGATCTATTTCGGCAAAATAGCCAATTTCGTCCCTGAACTTTTAACCATGGGTCAATCTCGTCCCTTAACTTTTCAACAGCTCAAATTAGTCCTCAAACTATTGTTTCTTAGCTCAGTTAAGTCCTTGACGTGAGCAACCTGACGGCAGACACCAAACGGACGTGAGCCACTTGACGGTAGACACCAAACTCACGCTCAGCGAGCGCGGGCCGACGTCGACCAAGATCACTACTGCCCCGGCCACCGTCAGAATCAGATCAGGAAGCTTCCGTAGGGCTACGCTCATGGACAACCTCAGGTCCGGCTTCGCCAAGCTTGCCTTGACCGCCGCTGAGCCGCCGCATAACTGCATAAGTATACAAACACTGAAAATATATAATATTATATACTTTACTACAAAATTTTGTTATAGACTTAAATCTACTCCTTTTTATAAATAAATAGAATAATTCATACCTGAATTTTCTATGATCCAATCATGGTGAAATTTTTATGGCAGCCTAATTATGGTATGCCTAAATTATATTAAGAATTTCATACTCATTCGATCATGTATAAGTTAAATATAGATTTATTTATGGAAAAGCATACTGAATAAATTTAAAACTAAGTTATACATGATCTTATGAGTCTAAATTTTTTAATGTAGCTGAAGCATATAATAATTAGCTCATCATAAAAATTTCATCATAATTGGACCGTAGAACATGTGGTTATGAATTATTCCAACTATAGTAAAAAAATAGATATAAATTTATAATAAAAAAATTATAGTAAAGTATACAATATTATATATTTTCAATGTTTATATACTTACGTGAAATTGAATTTTCCATTTTATGATTTTTCTTTGATTTATTATGATTTTTCTTTAAAAGTTTCAGTCGAAATAAATAAAAAAAGAAAAATATAAACCACCTTCAAAACCGCTTGGATCCAGGTCAGGAAGGTAAAACAAACGGTTTCAAATATTGAGTGATGTTGGTTAACTGGTTTTGTGGTCTAGGAAGAAAAATTAAACTTGTCCAATGTCCCAGTGAGGTGAAAAGGACTTTTTCCATTCACGGACTCCCGATCCAGCAACCTGTATGGTGGAAAAGACTCTCGTACCAACCTGTATGCTGGAAAAGACTTTCGTACCAGCCACCAGGCACCCACGATCTGTATACATTACAGTTCCACAGATTTGGCACCTGAAAACGAAAAATTAGCATACACAATTACACATCCGCCAGAACCGATAATCAAATAAAACGATCCTGACGCCCATCTCACAATGCCTAACCGCACATATAAAAAGAAATTGGAGCAGAAACAGCAGCATTGTCTGCAAACTGTAAATCTTTATTATATGAGCTAGTATTACGGTATTACTTTATTCAGGAAAAAGAATGACATCAAAATGTTACAAGCCTACGCTTGATTATTTTGTTACAGATGCCTTGTGCTTAGCTGCACAGAAACTTACCTGTGATTCTACTGTCATCCTATCATCTGTGATGCCCTAAAGGACTAGTTGCACCAATTGTATGCAAGAATCAACCTTCCTTACTGTACATGTGAACCTACATGACCTTAACAAGGCCTTTCAAACCTTGCCAACAATTAACTCAATGTTTCTCGGGAAAAATGTGGCAACCAAGCTTTTGGTTGTGGCTTGCAGGAAATAATAGTTGCCCTGACGCAAATACTTCAATGGTCTCCGACAGCGCATGGCAGAAACGACTGTTATATGTAGTCTCCTAGGGCCATGTGGCTCCTCTCTCCAGGAGCAAGGTTCCTATAGTAAGCACCATGGACATTTATGATTAGGAGGTCCAAGTCTTGTCAGTGCTAGAGTAACACTGAGCATTTAATATCTGCACCTTGGAAGGGTTGGCGCTCCACACGGTGATGATCATGTGGTTGGTCTAGTCATTGTTGAAAGACCCCGGCCTCCCATGGGAACCATGCCATCAAGATCCATATCAGCCCCGTCATCTGCATAAATAAATAATGGATAAGACCACAACTTCCAGAAATGACATGTTCTTGTATTTGTTCGACAATATTATGTTGTCTAGGCACTAGATAGTTCTACGTTTTTTAAGAATTTATACTCATTAACAAGTTACAAGGCATAAATTTTGTTTATTTTTGTTTACAATAGAGTACTATTCTTGCTCAAGTTTGCAAGCAATAGGGTTATGAGCTATCCTTAGTAATTGGGCAATGCCTCCATAACATTTTTACTTGTTGATTCAGACATGAATGCACACCTTTGATCATTACCCTTTTTTCCTATACTAAGACCACATCAATATAGAAGTATTCCTCATAATATACATTGACACCATTTCTCATGTGACAAACCTATATAATTTGAGTATATAATAGTTACCGTATATTTAAGTTTAATTTAGCATCAGTAGCTTATTACCATTTATATCTTCACCAGATTCGGCACCAGCAATTCCAATGCAAGCAAACAAAGAAGAATCGTCAACTTTCAGATGCTCATATGCAAGATACAAATCCTCAATTGTGGCGCTTTCATATAACATCGTTAATTCCTTGATACATGATACATCCTGCATGGATTTGGAGCGCATGAATGATATTAATACAATTAATACAATAAACCAGAACTAGCAACCAAAAAACAAAACAAAAAAAAACATGAAAATTGAGTTAAGGATAAACAACAAATGACTTTCACCTTTCTTGGCACAGATGAAGACTGAAGATGAGCTAGCAAACCAAGCCAATAAGCATTGGTCTTCGTCTCAGCCTCGTGTTTCATCAACAGCGTCCTCTTTGCCTGAAAATAATGCATTTCGGATCACAAAAGTGCATTTTTAAAGTCAATATACTATACAGCAAAATGGTGCATTTTAATTGATGAGATACAACTCAGCTAAAAGGGATGTATTCGGCCCAACAGTATTTAGAAAACCACATGTAATATGCCAGAATGTGATCTTATTAGACACACTATAGATCCATAAGCAGCATATCCTACACATACAGGCTCTGTGATATGGACTCAAGAATAAGAAAAGGCTGCGAAGTTCGACTAACCCGGTCAAGTTCCCTCTCCACAATTCGGCTACTATGTAATCCTCTCAGAACACCTTTGCACGCATCTACAGCTTTATGGACCTAGCATTGAAGATGGTAAGATATTATCAAAGGAAACACATAGAATACTATAGGATTAAGAAAATACCTTGCTTGGAGTTGAAGTGACCGCGATCACATACCAACCAAGATCCAATTTGTCAAAAAGGTTTAATTCAAAAGAAACATCATATGTTAATCCCATGGAATCACGAACTGTAGTAAATAACCTGGAAACATAACAGTGCAGCACATTACGTTAGGCCTGCCAGCAAAATAACCACCAAAACTTTCCCTAAAAAAGCAACAAAACTATCCATCACCATGAACACTATGTATAATGTGAGGCTGGCATATTCAATTTATAGGGACATTCAGGTTTATTACGTACCAAACCACAGCATGACGTAATATTAGTTCAGCTATCCAAGGTACATAGATGATGTGCAAACTACCTTTGTCGTGTTTAGAAACTTTGTAATAATCTACACTGAAGAATCATATAGAATAGAAATTTACCTAGAATTGATAATTTCAGCAAGCAGGCTCAAAGTGATGCCAAAGAAAAGAGGATGGCTGCGAACATCAATGCGTTTCTTCCCTGTTAGATCCAAGTTTACTTGTTCGGATATTTCTGCAGCAATAGCACGGCAAATATAAACCAATATACTAATAAGACGTACAAGCAATCACTAGCATGAGTAGGAAGTTCCTTGAACAGAAGCAAAAACAAGGTCTAACTTGTAAACTAAGAGACAAGGTACAGATTTAGCACATATCAAATTGAAATTACCATCAGCACCAGATCTCTGAATGACATTAAATAGGTCATTTCCAGTAGCAAATCCCCAACGATTAGGTGCGGGGCCTGCAATATACGCGCAGGCTCTCTCATCTGTGTCCTTTATGTATACCTGGAGAAGCAGCGCACAATTAAAAAAAGATGTCTTGAAAGCACATTGCATTAGAAACCCTAAATGATTTTTGAGAGCTATGATTCAAATACATAACTAGAAGGGAATAAAAATATTGTAACAACAATGTAGTGATACATTAATGCTTCAACTAACATCAGCATTATGACATAATGACAATGTAATGATATGTCATGATTTACAAAAAAAATAGTGAAACTAAAAACAATTATCAGTTTAAAAATAGAAACAATTATGAGAACAGATGACACGGGAGACTTCATACTTGCTGGAAATGAAGATCTGATGGAAATGGTCGGAAAGAAATCTTTTCAATACGCTCTTCCATGTTTGGAGAAGTTGCAGCCCTCACAGTCCCAAGATAATCAAGAACACAAGATTCTACTTCTTCTTCAGTGAAATCACCGACAATGCTGACCTGGAGAAAATATTTCAGTGTGGAATTAAATAAACAGAGAAAACTATTAATTAAACATATGTTGAAGCAAGCAAAAGTGCCATAAGAATAACAAGTAATTAACGAACCTCCATATTGCCACCCACAAACTGGTTCATCACAGCATCTTTAACTGACTGAAGAGTCAACTTCTGCAATGAATGTGGTGACGGCTCGACAAACCTTTCGTCGTGGTTTAGCATGGCTAACATAAGCTTATGAGCTGTAGAGCGTTCCAAACTTTTGGGGATAGAGCGATAGTATGAGAGATATAACTGAGTTGCTCTATCAAATGCATCTTCTAGCCACACATTATGCTGTAATACAGAGGGGTAAATGTTATAAGTCAGACTTTCGTTGCTTGGAGAAAGCTAGTTCTGTACAGTGAATCAGGCGAGCGTAGCAAATACAAGACCATACCTCAAGCACCATATGGAGGAGTTGGAAAGCAGCACGCATGCCATTGTCTCTTAAAGCAAATCTAAATTCCATAAATATGAATTCCTCGTTGGATTCCAGCGAGCAGTTAATAAGATTATTCACGCAGAAAAGTTCAACCTGAAATCAGTATCCATGAGCATCACAGCCAAACAAGTACTATTGAGCATTCAGAAGGTACCCCAAAGCGTTACATTTTCTTTCTGGAGGGGGTACTAGTTTTGTGCAGAAGTATAATAAATAAACAATAGAGTACAATATCATGGTAGAAGTTAGACCCCCATAAGTATACCTGTTCCCTTGAAAAGTTACCAACACAACCACCTTCACTCAGGGTACGAACACCAACAATGACAGATCCCTTTGATTCAGAATCTTCTGTTGCTCTTCCTCCGCCTACTATCAGCCGCATGACACCAACCCTAGCTTCATTTTGTGTGATCTGTGATATCATAAACCAATTTTTATCAAGGCTGTAAGGGACATGGAACAAAAGCTGAACTACATGCAAACAGGCACATAAACGTGAAGATTCTTCTATCCCCTGAAGAATAACAAGAGGCAAACAGCTGAGAAGTTACCTTGTAGTTGATGGAAATTCCATTAGAAAGACGGCGTTGTGCTATACCAGTTTCAGTGTCAAATACTTTCACCACATTCTCTTCTTCGGTTAAAGGAACGAAGGACGGTCTGTGTTGCAATTTCAGCTCATCGAGCTCTGACTGAGTAATTAATTCCTTCGGCACCTCAAGCTGCAACAGGAATAAAAGTAGTCAATTAACAGCACAGAGCACCAGTGCACCACGTGCTTCTTTGAAGTTTCTGGTTTTTATAGAGGTGCTAAAAGAAACTAAAACCCTTTTGAACTGAGTTGACCCAATAAATTGCTTTAACACGAACCAAGAGAAACGAAAACAAACCAACATACCTCAGGCTCTGGGTAGATAGGTTCGTCAAGGCCTGCCTTGATAGACTCGGTGATTTCATCTGGATTTATTTCAAAATCAGTTTCACCTACACCATCAACATGCACCTTTTTGGGGACACAGGCTACAATAGCAGCAGGAAGGGGAGCATTGGGTTTTCCGAAATCTGAAATGAATTCCAGTACTTCGGCGCCAACAGTGTTGACCTACAAATGGTGAACACATATTATTATCATAAGCAAATAGTGGGGTTTTTTCTCAGAGAAGGGGTGAAATGGAGTGTGTACCTCTTCAAGGGTAACAGTTTCAGCAACTGCAAGCAAGCTTTCATGTCCCTGCAACTGATCCATAACAGTATGGCCAAGTGCATCACTCTCCATGATGAAGTCCAAGTTGTCGACTGAGGGAACACTGTCAATCATCATAGCCAGCTGCTCACTGTCTTTTATTAGTGCATCCATATAACGGGTCATTTCTCCCATTGTAACACCAAATTCTTTCAGCCTCCGGACCTGAAATAGCACAAAGAAATGTTGCTAAGGACAAAGCACTTTATGAAGTGGTCGCTGGTGAAATATTGTGCAGAATAAATCTCATTCCTTTGTGCAAAGCTGAATGTAAAACCAGCTCACCAATTCGCCAAAATGACAAGACTTGATGGTAGCCATTACCCCGTTTACATACATCAGTTGAAGTAACTCTAGAATACTTAATATCACTTGAGCAAAATAGAGGTCTAGGACTGGATTTGATCTCGTTAGACCAAGGTTTGGTTGTAGTTGGGTCTAACTCTGGTTTAGGCTAGGTTCAGCACCAGTTGGGACTTGGGATTGGCAGCTCAGGCTTAGCATGTTCTTAAGGTATAGGCTGGGGTTGAGCCCAGATCGAGCTTGCATCATACCGTGGTATGTTAGCGATTGGGTTTGCATCACATCTGGCACTAGGCTGAATTAGTAAGCTATAAGTTGAACATAGGCTCATAACCTAGGACCGGGTGAACCCAGGCATGGTTCACGCTGGCAAAATATTGGTGTAATCCTTGTTCCTCTTCACTTTCAAAAGTTGTAGTTCCTAATCAAACTATTTGTGAAGAAAAACAAAGAAAGAACATAAATTCATGCACTAAACCACCAAAGAAAACTATTTATTCTAGTATTGAACTAGTTCAGAGCTTAAACCATTGAAGATCTTTCTGTCCTCAAATACTTCATCCCAAATTGTAGCTCGTATTTGGACTTTATAAGTGCATAGATTTTTATGTACTTGGAGATACACTGTCTAGATACATACTACTAACTGTGTATCCAAATATGACAAAACAACCTATATTTTGAAACAGAGCAAGTATATACATTTCAAGATATGCAACATAACAACTGTAACAAATTTAGAAAACAAACCTCGTGAACAGCAACTTTGATTGCACTTCTCCAATTCTGGGGTTCGGCAGTTACTGTAAGAGTAGTGACTGTGCAGCCTTCCCTTCCTGAGTCACTATGATCCAGCTCAACAGATGTAAAAGGAGGGTTTGAGCTCTGTATAAAGTCCAAAAAGGAAATTATTCATTCCGCTGTACCAAGATATAGAAGAAATGTTTCTTCTGTCTAAAATAAAAGAATTTTTTGCCTATACCTCAAAAAATAAAACTATGAATAATCACAAACCTTATATCTTGTATTAATTCGAAAATGTAGCGCAGACAAAAATATTCTTTTCATGAGTACACTCCGCAGATCCTTGTAGGTCTGAACTTTGCTAACAGGTATCTGTACAGATGCAGAACAACGTTAGGGATAACAATTATTGTATTGCAAAGAAAATATCCTATCCAAATATCATAAAATGGTCATTTTCAGCAAACAACATTCTTTAAATGTCAGATGACACAGCTAATGAAGGCGCAAAAGCCATCAGACTTGCAAGAATTATGGCAAAGGATGATCTGATTTGTTAATCCAAAAAATATATTAACACGAACTACGAAAAACATTTGGCATTACACTTGACCGCAAGAGCATCACTTGAGACTCCTAGAGATGAAACTTATGCATACCTTGCAAAACATGTTAATCGAGAAACTCTGAATTAGCTCATGCTGAAAAATTGCTGGGGGCTTGGCATCCAGAGCAACGCCAGGAAGGGACCACTTATGCTCTACAGGTGGTCTAACTGCTTGTCTTTCCCTCTTTATAGGCTTTATTTTATCTGTGGCAGGTGACTTTTCACCGGTTAGGTTTGCAGAAAAGCCACCTGGGAGCTTTGGTGCAAAAAGGCTTGCCATAGCGCCAAATGGACTACCACTTGGTACAGGGCTTCCTTCATTTTCTGAAAGAGTATGTTCAAATACAGCCTGCATTGCAACAAGTCAAACCATCAATCTGCTATGCAATCCTACAGGCCACCAAATTCTTTATAAAAAAAACTTTATGCAATTTCTAATTACCTCTATTTCCCGCACAGCTCTGGGAATATCATCAATTTCTCCCACCAGATATAAAGTGGCATTAGCAGGGTAGTACCAGCGCTCGTGAAATCTGCGGATCTTATCAGGATCCCATTTGTGTATTTGCTCTTCAAGCCCAATAGGAAATCTGTTGCTCAGTTTGTTTTCAGAGTGCAGATGTTGCAACAACTGCAACACACGAAATCACAATTAGCATACCAAGATGGCGACCTCATATGCTAATCTATTTAGCATGAGTTTTCAGGAGCAGTAAGAACATAGCCCTTCTCGATGTGAAAGAGTTCACTTACCTGACAATCAACGCGATACTCAATTGTGTTCATCATCTGGAGCTCAGAAAGAATTGCTCTTCTCTCCTTCTCAACACGAGATGAAGAAAATTTTGGATGAAAAGCTATCTGGAAAAATAAATTGGCAAGAATTATGTTCTGCATTACAACAGAAAAATTTGCTATGAAGAACCAAACATTGACCTAAAATTTCAGGCACTGATTGGACATGCTACCAATTTCCAATATTGGTACAAGAATTCACCAAAATTAATATTGGCAGATGAAAACTTAAAAAGTAATGTCATTAAGTAACAAATTACCTCATTCAATGCATCCAGCACAGAAGGGAGTAAGTCTTCACCATATTCCTGGAAATATAAGACAAGCCAATATGTAAAAATGAAATACCAGAAGGAAATAAATCTAACTAGGATCACAAGTTCTAAAAAAAAATTCAAACAACAAAAAATATATCTATTTTTTAAGTCTGTTTTCATGTGATATTGCATGGAAGGACAACTAAACAAGAAAACAAAAATGGGATTCAACAAATTGACATAAGCTTACTTCCAGTTTAAAATTGGGTATTGAGAACTGTGGCAAGAAAACTAAAACTCAATGCCAAAAAGTAAAGACCTTTGTTTTAGTTGGAGAGTGGATATGGAACACTGTATGGTGGAAGTCCGTATACGCATTAGACCTTGCACCAGTTCCTAAAAGTTTCTCACGCTTTTTACTGCCAAGAAATGCAACATGTTCAATCATATGTGCAATTCCCTGCTCGTCCTCCTCCTCGTCAATTGACCCAACATGAACTTCCATGTGAGCCTCAAACCTGCAAAATAAGTGGTTAAAACCACAATATACATATCCTCCACATATATCATAGTACTGTTAGGTTGATTCACAGTTTAACACAAAAAAAATGCATGAATTCTACATCAGTTACGGAAGGGTAGGAAGCTAACAAATTGGATGGAAAAAAAAAAACTTTGAACATCCTCGATTTAGTTACTAGTACACAGTTCCGATGTTCAGATAAATCAAATATAGCTTAGATATTCCATACTATAGCTGTCAGCTTTCAAGTATATTCAAAATGTAAATTCAAAAAATAAAGAAAACCATAAATGTCTAATATCACTACAGAAATCAAGGGTGGCATCATACAAATGATCCAATAAAATTCCAGTTGAAAGGAAACCAACATTACTAAATGATATCATGTTAGGGAAAGGTAGGAATCATGAAAATACTTTTATGCTAGTGGTAGAATATTATGGAACTACTTCACCAATAATAATAAGAGTAGTAGCAGATAAGAGCTGAGATTAAAAAAAAAACATATCAAAAAGTTCCCTAACCTGTTTGCTGGAACTTTGTTTGGTAAAATAAGATACCGAAGACCATTCTTCAATTGGCCCCGAATTAGTTTTGGATGTTCAGGAAGCGGAGTGTTGAGAACATCTTCAAGCTCCTCCCTACTAATAGCATGATCCAGATCATGTTTATCAAGGGAAGTTTCAGACCATGTTGGACTTGCAACATGAGGCTCATCAGGTCCAGCAGCACGCAATATGTGACTAGGCCTGACCTGAAATGAAAGTTAAAGACGTATTGGTTAAGGCTCTTCACACTCTACAGGACCACTATTAAAAGGACATAATATGAGGATGTATGTTCAGAACTCAGACTATACTGCCCGAAGCAATGCAGCCTTTTAAATCCTTTATATTGATAAAGCATTCATCCTTCTAACAAATCGGGATTACATAATGGCTCCAGTACAGTTTAATTGAGCAGTACCATCAAGATGTCGCCATGTTGGTGATACATGGAAAACTATCTTGGCAAAACGTCAACTTTTTTACAATGATATTCAGACGACCTCTCACTTGGTTCAAAATTTGAAGTTAATTAAAAAAAATAGCATAACACAAATTAAAAAATCGTGATCACTATTTGATAGATTATGTAATTCGGGAACATTAGCCCTTTTAAAAAAAACATGGGAAAGTTGTATTGATGACTGATGAGGACAGAAAAATAGGTTGAATTTCCCATCCATGCATTTATTGTGCTGAACTGATCATACACCTCCTGCACCCTCACACACCATTAAGCAAGCAAGCTAACAAAAGCTAACGAGGAAAGTAAGGTACGTAATAGCATTTTCATGGCACACATCGCACGCAATCCGAAAGTAGATAAAATAGCACCTGATTTCTCACAATCCACTAGAGACATGATAGTTGATGAGAACGAACCTTAGCCCCGCTCAACCGGCTGCCAAACGAAAGCCCCGACGCGTGCGGGAGCGCGCACGGCGCGAGCCTCGCGAGCCCCGACCGGCCCCGCCTGCTCTTGGGGAAGCACGAGAGGCACCCATCCCTCCCCGCGGCGGCGCCCCAAGTGGACGCCGCTAAATCCGACGACGACGACGCCGCGCCGAAGCCTTGCGCTCCTCTCCTCGACCTGCAGAATACACCGACACGAGTCAGCAGGGGGCCGCGAGGCGAGCCCGCGGACAGGGCGGATGAACCCAGCAAATTACGAATGGCACAAGGCCAGCAGCACCAACCTGGGCGAGATGGCGCGGCGGTGCGCGCAGCGGAGGTTGTTAGACGCGAAGGCGGATGAGCGGAGCGGGAGGGCGGGCTGGCGCGCGGCGGGCCGGAAGGAGAGGGAGGAGCGGCGCGCGGCGACGGCAGCGGCGGCGAAGGGGTGGCGCGGGGCCAGGCGCGGCGGCGAGGAGGGCGCCGCCGCCGCGACGGGCGGGAAGGGGGAGGAGGCCATCGAGGGGTGGGATGGCCCGAGTGGGGAGGAGAAGGATAGGAGGAGGAGGACACGCTCTCCTCTTTGTTTATTTTCTCTCTTCTGGGAAAGGTATGGAGCCCACAGGCAAGGCACGGCGCCGTGTTGCTTCGCGGAGACGAGACGGAGGCGCAGCGCAAATATCGTGGCTCGTGGTGGCGGTGCGGGATTGTGGCTTGGGTTTGGGCTGGGGTTTTGTGCGTTCGGCTTTGAGGATTGGGTTCGGCCTGACCTGCCGGGAAGATATTTCTTGCCAGCCAAAGCATGGTAGTACAACTGCACAAGGCTGTTTTCTTTTCCGATTTTTTTTCCAAAAGCTGGATTTTTTTTAGGCTTATATTCGAGTAAGTTCTATATTAAAATCAAGCCTGAATTCCATATATATATTATGAAAGAGGCTGTGCTAAATCAGATACACAAATAGTATTTAAGGAACTATTTGGATGCAAAGTATTTTTGAAATTTTAGATACTAGTACAAAAAAAAACATAGGATGGAACGCATTGAGGTGTATATACTATTTGATACCCTCGGCACATCATCTCTTTGGTTACAGATGGGCATGTTGTTGATCTTCCTAATGTTTGTGTAATTCTCATCAAATTTAGTAGCAATAGTGGATAGCTGATCATAACAATATTCATAGAACCATAATTTCTTTAACATACTATGATTTGCTTCAATACAATGTTAACACATCCTACAGTATTTAAGAAAGTGTTTGTAAAAATAGTAGTTTTAAGGATCTACCATATTCTTAGTTTTCGTACACCAAGCAAAGAACCTCAGTGAGGCACGTCATCAAGAAAACACAGTTGTCCGATCATCGCGAAACCACAGTTGTCAGACTAACAGGGCATTGGCGATCCGTCCGTTCCCACTCCGATTAAAAAGAAAAGGAAAGTCCACGAGTGCCCTTCCGGACTCTTCGTTTGCCCCCATCCACCACCCCCCTGAGCTGTATCGCCCAAGTTGCCACTCCCGCTGGCTGAAGCTGTAGGCTTGCGTCGCCGCCCCTAGGCTCCTGCTCCCTACGCTCGCGCTGCTGGGATGCTGCACCTTCCACATGTGTGTTGTGCATTTGGGATTCATCACTGAACCTGTGGCCACCTTTCAAGTGTCTTGTACTCCGTACTTATGTCCTTGTTGGCTGCACCATAGGGCCCTACCATCGTCAGTACTACCATCCGTTCATCTATGTATATCATGTACCTGTGGCATCCTAATTTTTTATTTCAGTTTCAGTATATCGTGTTCTCACGTTATGTTCTTAGCTATCCTATTTGCTAAAATTAATTCCCAGCTACTTGTGTCTCCTTCGAATTCTGGAGATGCAGATATATTATAGGAATTTAATTACCTTGCTTTGTTCTCCTTCTAACAATGTACTTATATCTACATGCTACAGGGAGATTCTCATGTCCAGCTAGGAAAAGAAAAGGCTACCCACCTGCACCTACTTAAGCATCCAAATATTTTATATATACAAAACGCATATATACATTTATATTTAATTATTTAACTCGGGATCCAAATATTTTATGTTCATGTTGTCGTTGTCAACACAAGAATCAGGTTATGTCTTTTTCTGTTCACGAATGCTTTTCTCCTCCAAATAGCAACAATGAAGGTATGCCCATTTGCTATAAGTTAACGCCTAATACAAAATTCTGTTAGTACATATTGTTTCCGCATGGTACTAGATTCCTATAAATCAATATTCTGATCATTTTATCTCACTTAATCGATATTCACATGACTGTCCCTCGGCAAGGCATGGGGAACTATATAGTTTATTGTGTTTTTACACTTACTTTAACCTCAATTGTGTTTTACTCCTATTTTTTCACTTTGTATTTTTACTCCTACTTTATAAAAAATAAAGCCTCCGTCTACCCCTATTTGTAACAGCGTTAGCTACATCCGAAATAAAATAATTAAAAAATAACAAAAGCATCTTAAAAGACATGCATACCCCGTATCCTTATCTCTTCCCCCAACCCCACTCTTTCTCTATCTACTCTCTCACTCCCTCCCGATATCTCACTCGCGTTGACCTAGCGGCGGGGCTGGGAGGAGCGCGACGCGGGAGGTCGGGCTTGGGGGCTGGCCCGTGCAGCCGGCCAGTTGGCGGCTCCCCTGGTGGTGTGGCGGCCAGCGCAGGGGCGACAGGCAGGGATTCATGGAGCCCTCCGTGGCGCCCTCCTTATTCTCAGCATTGTCGTTTGGCACTGTGCGCTCGATTCCACCGGAACCAAGGACCGATTGAGCCATCTGATGCCATCTATAAGGGCGTGATTGGTTCTGGTACTCCCTCAGCCTGGCTCGCATGGCGCCTACAGGCTCATTCTGGCCAGGCCCGCTGCATGCAGTGTGGTTTTGTTTGGCTGCGGTACGCATTGAGCCAGGCCACGGAAGAACGCTGTTCGGTTGCCTGTGCAGGCTACTGTCAGACTACTTTTTTTTCTCTCTGTGCGCTCATCCACGCGCCCTCGCTTCGCATCGCGTGAGCCTGGCCGCAGGGGAACGCCAATTTTTTCTGCACGCACCCAGCCTGGTCGAATGGCGACTTTTGCATGGACGGAGCCGGGATCAATCTCTTCTACAGCCAACCAAACATAAATGTGTTGCATCTGCAGAGCCTGGATGAGCCATATGCAGGAAACCAAACAGCCCCTAAATTCACCTTGCCGAGCTGCACCGAATCCGCGTGATTTCGACGTTAATCCACCACCGATGCTCCACCTCCGGGCTTGACGGAGTCGAGCCAGAATCGCTGCCCTTGCGCTCAGTTCCCTCGCAACCCGAGTTCGCCAGATGAATCCATCAGCTACAATTGATGGTCACCGCACTGTTCATTGCTCTAACTAGTTGACAACATTATTTGTCCATGGAACCTCATTAGCTATGTGATTTTTATTGAATCTTTTAGATTCATTCATTCTGGTTTTCAATAGTGGAAACAGAGGAAGGTAATTTATCCATAGTATTATTTTGCTGACGTTCATGCAAACTTTGGATTAATGTGTTCAGTAGGCAAACATTAGTTATGTTTTTCTGATCTATATGTTAATAGCAAGCTTTGTACGGTCTTTCTTGATATTTATCAGTTTCAATTTTCTTGCTTTCTTACATTAGTACACCATTAAACACCTTGATTTGAATTTGCTTTTGCGTGTCATGATATTGTGGTTTTTTTAAATTTTTACTGAAATATTGCTGAAATTTAATGCTAAATATATTCATAAAGTTCTAAAAAAAAAGTAGGGGCATATTCGCAAGGGCAAAATTGTCGTCTTTGACACCGTTTATGTGTTGTTGACGGAGTAGGGGTAAAACGAGGCTTTGCTTTCAAAAAGCAAGGAAAAAAATGTAAAGTGAAGAAAAGTAGGGGTAAAATCACAATTGTGTTTCAAAATAGGGGTAGAAACACAATTGCCTCTAGTTTTAATATCATCAACATCACATGAATTTTTCTAAATTTATTAAAAAGTTAAAAAGTGTATAGAAATCTAAGAATTAATTAGGGCATCACTAAAAAAACTCATATCCCCCATAGCATGAAGGGGTGTTGTAGCCCTCATGGAGCTTTGGTTGAGCCTTGGATGTCAACCAGCGTCGACGCCATCATCGCGCCACAAGTGACGCGCCTTCGCATAGTCGTGGATGTTGGCATCCTCCAACCCAAGGACCACACACCGGAGCGGATGGAACACATGCGCGATACGATGGAGGCCATCATGGATGTGGTATGGCCTCAGCACTACCATGTCGTTGTCAAGGAGTTGCACGTGCCGGAGCCTGTGGTGCGCCGGCGCAAGGACGACGATGGTGGCGGAGATGATGAAGCAGATGCCTCAAGGCCAGTGAAGTAGAGGACGGTCGTTGCCAAGGAGTGCAGCGTGTGCATAAACCCGCTGGAGAGCGGCTTGGCAGCGTGGCCGGGGTGTGGGCACGGGTTCCACGACGAGTGCGTGGAGAAGATGCTGGTGATGGTGAGGACCGTTGCATGCTCGCTATGTCGGCGCAAGCTTTCGGACACAAAGTAGTGTGTGTGAGACAGAAATCATCTAGTAGTGTAGAATTAGAACAATAAGGTAAGTAGGTGTACTGTGGTGCGCGACCGTCGGCCGACCGTTTTGCCTCCTCCACACCAATCCTAAACGCCATTGCTAAATTGAAGCAGCCTTTGCAAGTTCTTTTTCTTTTGTTAGTCCGCCCAACAAACGATCAGGTCCATTTTAAGCGTTGCATCCTGTTTGCCCCCGGAGGAAGAAGCAAGCAGCCTGACCTGACTACCTTAGCCATATGGAGTTCTCGGTGGAGAAGAAGATGGTTGGGTTGGGTTAGGCAAGGGGGAGACACATGCGTCCTGACATGGCCTCTGCTGCTGTCTCGACTATCATATGCCAAAAACTTTTTCTATTCACTGCAGCAGACTTTTACCCCCATGCCAAGATCAAAGATGGATGAAGTTGAGTTTTGTTTGTGTCGAAGTTTTGTCTCGGTATCCTAACAGCAACAAACGACAATATTCGGACCAGGGTTCAGTACCACCGTGAGGCTCTGTTCAGCACAAGACGATGAACATGAATGAGCCAAAATTACATGAAAATTTTACCAGAAAATTACATGAATTTTTTTCCAGAAAAGAGAACAATTACATGATGAGCAATGTATTCACCTTAGGTGCAAGCGTGTATTATGTATTATTATATATCCCCTAAATAATAATATTGGACCTTTCTCATTACCCTCGGCTGTATGGTTGAAGACAACATTAATGATCACCTAACAGTGACATATTTTCATATCAAAAGTAATATCACAAAAGGAAGCTGCTACTATGTGAGAATCATGCCATCATCTCAACTCAGCTTGGTTACCTCATTCCCCGCTTGTGTGCCTCTCTTACAAAAGCTTTAAATTCATTTAAGGCGTCGAGCACAGAATTGCTTATGGCACTAGACGAAAAAATTGATGTAGAATATCCCCATAACTTCATCCTAGTGCAATGATGAGCGATCATATGAAAATAACAAGACAAAATATGCATGTTATAGAAGAAGAGTAAGGCACAATTAGAGCCTGCACTAGCAAATATGAGTGATGTGGGTGGGTGAGCACGAGGAGGGGGTGCAAATAGCATGTCAAATGGACCTAAAAACACCATAAAACTAATGCATGTCAATTCTGCAAGCACAAAATTCGAATTTAGTCGATTATACTGGATCCAAATCCACATATTTGGAAGAGGAGCACAAAATTCGGATTTAGTCGATTATACTGTATCCAAGTCTACATATTTAGAAGATAAGCTAAAGGTTGGAATGACAATGAGATCCGACACCGCCGCTAGCCATCACCAGGGACAGCCGGAAGTAGGGCTAGACGAAATGCTCGATGCTCGTTAGCTCGCTCGGCTCGTAACCGGCTCGGCTCGTTAGGAAAACGAGCTGACCTGAGCAACAGTTTTAGCTCGTCAAAAATAACGAGCGAGCCGAGCTGGCTCGCGAGCAGGAGCCTAACGAGTTATACACTGTATAGCTCAATTTCATACAAACCCATTATTGCAGCCCATATTCAGCCCACTAAACCAACCCTAGCCAACTCAAGGTCATGGTTCAAGCCCACCCACAGCCTGAACCCCCATGTGCGGATGCGGCATCCGCGACTCTACCGCAACTCGCCGCCGCTAGGGATGTCAATGGGTCGGGTTCGGATCGGGTGAAGTGTCTAGCGCCCAAACCCAAAACCCAAACCTAAAATCCGAATCAGACCCGAACTCCTATTCGGGTGAAATTCCATGCCCAAACCCAAACCCACGGATTAACCATACACCCAAGAATATCATAATAAAATCAGCATTCGGAAAGGGCAACAACAACAAAATAGTAATTCAACATACAACAATACATCAACGAGAGTATCCAGATTCCATAACATTCATACTTAGACACGACACATGACTACTTGACATTTTTTTAAATCAAATCTAGGTAGACAACTTGGGGAATTCATCTTAATTCTTGACTTGATGAGTTCATCATTCATCGATTATCGTGGAATCATCCTCATCCTTGTGAATAAAAAATAGATAGAATAGCTAATCAATGAAATGTTGATCTCATTGTAAATTCACAAATCACAAGTGAAAACAGAAGAAAATATCAGTATTTCGGAGCTCCAGTGAAGCTCCATGGGTGAAATTCAGAATCCGCCGCAAACCCGAAATATTTTGGATATCCGAACCTGTAAATCCATGGGCACAAAATAGAAACCAAACCAAAAACCCAAAATCCACGGATAACCGCTCCGAACCCAACCCATTGCCATCCTAGCCGCCGCCGTATGCGTGCCTCCCTCCTGCTCAGCCTCAGCTCTCCTCCGCGCTTCCGTCGTGCCTCCCCCGTTGCTCCGCCCTTCGTCGAGGAAGGCTAAGGAGCGCGATAGGGCCCCCACCCGGCCACCCCCAGGCTGACGCAGGATGATGAGCGCGAGAAGCCCCCAGGCTCCCAGGCCGACGCAGGCAAGCGAGCATGCGAGTGACGCATCTTCCGCAAGGAATCCTAGTCTCCGTGTCTATCTCTCTTCGATTTGGTCATGCCCCGTCATGCTAATCCAAATCCTCGTAGCTTCTTCAGGTTAGAATTGCATTTGTTCTCGATCTGCACAACGGTGTGTGATGTTGTTGCCTTTTGATTTGGGCTTCTCGTGGGAGATGTTGTTGACTTTTGATTTGAAGTGGTTTGCACTGCTTGGCTCGCGAGCTGCCCGAGCTGGCTAGCGAGTCGGACCGAGCCGAGCTAGTTTTTCTGCTCGTTAGGATAACGAGCCGAGCTAGCTCGTTAAAATAACGAGCTGCACCGAGCCGCTTGGCTCGGCTCGCTCGTTATCCATCTCTAGCCGAAAGGGCAGATCCGATGTCGCCAGCAGTAGCACCAGCGACCGGAAAGATGATTCCACCAATGGGGACAAAGGATCCACTCCCTCCTCAAAGTGGATTAGGTGAACATACCTTATCCCTCGATAGAGAAAACGCTCCCTGCGAAGAGGGAGACACATCACAGGAGAAAAACCAGCACGGAAACATAAGGCCGGATCGAAAACATGGAATCGACAAACTAATATCTAACCTTATTATTGTGGAGGAAAGGAAAACTATTGAAAAAAATCTAACAAAATAACAGATCGGACGGATCATCTCCGCTCCTCGAGGAGGAGCGGGAGAATCACAGGCG
Source organism: Digitaria exilis (assembly GCA_015342445.1). Lineage (NCBI taxonomy): Eukaryota > Viridiplantae > Streptophyta > Magnoliopsida > Poales > Poaceae > Digitaria > Digitaria exilis. Next base: position 208,258 of record JACEFO010002479.1, read on the forward strand.
ACGACGGGTCATATCCACCCGAGTCACCCAAGGGCAACTCGAGCGGTAGTTGCGGTCGAACGATGTACTATGTCTTTAATTAATGATGAAAGTGCCCGAGCATCGCTAGGGAGGAGGGGGAGAGACTGTCGGCGAGGAGCAGCTTCGGCGCACGCGACAGCTGACGTGGGGAGGAGAGGAGGAAGAAGAGGGAGCGGGGAGGAAAGGCATGCGGGCCCCACCATGACATGTGGGTCCCACTGCTACATCAGCTAAAACCACCTCCAAAACTGATGGAGGACTAAAAGCAAACGGATTAGATAAACGAGGGATGCTGGATAACCGGTTTTGAAGATGAGGGACGAAAGTCAGACTGGGGCAATAGATGCGAGACCTCGAAACGGGTGGATCATTATTGTTGCCTAACTATTTAAAGGCTTTTTTTTCGGCCCAACACCTTCCGGAAGAATGCTGGGCTCGCTGTCGCGGCCAGACACGCCCAGCCCAACAACATCCAGAGGCCGCCGTGCCCCCGTCGTCCTCACACCGCCGTCGCCTTCCACCACGCACACTTCACCAACCTGGCAGCCTCGCAGGCTCCCAGCACATCGGCGGATCGGCCAAGCCCCGCCGCCCGCAGCCAATCACACTCCCCCAACGACCAGCCCAAATCCCCCATCTCCTAGGGCTTACTCCCCACAAAGTCAAAACAGAAACCTCCAGGCCAATTCCTCCTCGACCACATCGCCGCCCACATGGCCACCTCCGCCCTCGCCGCGTTCTCTACCACCGCCGCCGCAGCCGGCAAGCGCCTCCTCCTCTCGCACCCCACTTCCTCCTCCCTCTCCTTCGCCTCCCGCCGCCTGGCCGCCGCGGGCCCTCTCCGGGCCCGCGGGATCCTCGGGGCGCCAGTCCGGGCCGCGGCGTCGGCTCCCGCGACGGCGGCCAAGACCATCGCGGTCGGGGACAAGCTCCCCGACGCGACGCTCTCCTACTTCGACTCCCCCGACGGGGAGCTGAAGACGGTGACGGTGCGGGACCTGACGGCGGGGAAGAAGGTGGTGCTCTTCGCGGTGCCCGGCGCGTTCACGCCCACCTGCACACAGAAGCACCTCCCGGGTTTCGTCGCCAAGGCCGGGGAGCTCCGCGCCAAGGGGGTCGACACCGTGGCCTGCGTCTCCGTCAACGACGCCTTCGTGATGCGCGCGTGGAAGGAGAGCCTCGGGGTCGGGGACGAGGTGCTGCTCCTTTCCGATGGGAACGGGGAACTGGCCCGCGCCATGGGCGTTGAGCTCGACCTCTCCGACAAGCCCGTGGGGCTCGGCGTGCGGTCCCGGCGGTACGCGCTGCTGGCCGAGGATGGCGTTGTCAAGGTGCTCAACCTCGAGGAGGGCGGCGCCTTCACCAACAGCAGCGCCGAGGACATGCTCAAGGCGCTCTGAATTGCCAATGGTTTGTCTCCCTTGCTTGGAAAATGGTTAGCTTTTGCTTCTGAATAATCGTTGCGGCAACGGTGGCTTGTGTTGCTTGCTACCGCCACCGAGTTTGGTGACTGGTGAACACTGTGCCCTGCACCTCGGTGTATGAGTTGTCATCTTGATGCAAAGTTTCTAGTGAACATGGCAGTATAGGCGTAATAGTTCCTTGTGAATTGTGACTGTGAATGTGCTCAGTGTGGCATCTTCTTATGGTATATCCGTAATTCAGTTTTGTTTGGGGAATTACTTGTTTTCATCCTAATCAGTGATTTTCTGTGCAAGCCAAAAAGGGCGACAGCCCACTTTGATTGGAAAGTTCAGTATTTTATATGCACCTGACCAAATGGAGACGTTTTGATATAGGCACTCTGCACTTATGTTTGGTGCTGTTATTGTTAGCTTGCACTCTGCACTTTTGATGACATCACTATACCAGAATTCTTTGAGAATTACTCCATGTGAAGATGCAACGATTGTAGTTTCACTATTTTAGCAAGCTGATGAGGGTGATAGCCCATTTTCATTGGAATGTTCAGGGTTTGATGTTCACCAGACGAAATGAAAACGTTTGATATTTCATCGTGTTTGCAGTTTGCCAGTTTCAGTTCACACAGCTTCACATAAGCCATTTGCTTTCTTTCTTTGTTTTTGCAAAACATATCGGGTGCGTTTAGATTGGGGAAAGATTCCCCGAAAATACACTGTTCACCAAAAAAACATTGTAGATGAATAGTGTTATGTGAGTAGAAGGGATGGGATGAATAGTGAAAAGTTGGATGAATAGTGTATTTTTGTGGGAACTAAACGGGGAATGAGCATGGAAGGTGTGGCGGCTGGTCTTTCTGAAATGCTGTGGTGATTTAATTTTCTGATGAGGGGTCATATGGCTCTTGGGAGGAGCAAAGGCTACATCTTTCATTTGCTTTGCTAACATCTCATCGTCTCATCCATGTTGTACTGCTGGGATCAAACCTTTTAGTAGATTCGAGCTAGACAAGACCAGATCGGTCATAAGCTTGATTGAATAAACCGAATACCTTGAAATGGGCACGTCGTATTGCTTCTGATGACTACTTTCTGGTAACAAGCTGGACCTCGTCTTCTCTTTCCCTAGTGTCTGAAGTCAGTGTTTTGGAAAAAGGTAAGATCCCCTAAACAACTCATGAGAGACTGAGAAGCTTAAACATCCTCTTCGGAGACCTACCTATGCCCCCCCCCCCCCCCGACCCCAGATGATATGTTTTTGTAAGGCTTATGCCATGTACTACGTACTACGTGAAGAAGGATGCTCCGTAACTTAATTGCAGCGGCTAATTACTGTTTTAGAGAGGGACCATAACCATAGGCAGCTGTGCAACGATGGAAATAGACTGGTGCAGTAGCAGTAAACATGATCGGTGTCCCTGCCACTGCCATGTGCCCATCTGCAATGAACAAATGCAAAGACGGCGACTTGGCCTCTTTGGAGTTTTGGATAGACAGCGTGCCGTGCCTGACTGCCTGTGCTCGTCGAGGTTTCCCCAGACGAATATGTCGTCGGTTTTGTTCTGAAATATAAATGCGCCATAGTTTTCGTTTTGCTGGATGCCTGGATCCCAGATCTTTGCAGTGAGACGCGCCGGTCGCACATGGCTGCGTTTACCTTTTTTTTTTTTTTTTTAAGAGATAACATGGCTGCGTTTACTGACGGATGATGGGTGGGCGGGTTCATTGGGAATATCCGACCATACAGAGGTTTTTTTATTTTTATATTTTTTATTTTAAGATTTATCAAAAATATATATCTAACAATTTTTTTTGCAAAACTGTCACCCAGCCGCCGTTTGAATCGGCGAGAGGCTCCTATCGCCGTTTGAATCGGCGGTAGGTGAGATGCAAGCCACCTCCCGCCGGATGAAACGGTTGAAGGTACCTTTAACCGTTTCATCCGGTTAAAGGTTCCTTTAACCGTTTCATCCGGCGATAAGTGCCACCACCGTCACGGCCGTTTGCATGCTGGCCAGTTACCGCCGGTTGAAACACCGTTTCAACCGGCTATAAGCCATATATTCTGTTAAAAATTAATAATTAATAATATATTATACAAAGTAAATATATTTAATGTATATTTTGGATTGCAGTGAGTTAAATAACATCTGTGGCATATTTTACTTCGAATTGAATGATGAAATATTTGATTGAATTAAATAAATATTAAAAATATACATTAAATATTTTTTTGAAAAATATAATCAAGGAAAATATATTTAATGTATATTTTTGGATTGCAGTGAGTTAAATAACATCTAGGCATATTTTTACTTCGAACTGAACGATAAAATATTTAATTGAAATAAATAAATATACGAGTATGACCTATTCTCATTGTCAAACAGGCAAACGACATCTTATTTCATGGGGTATAATTATAACTTTAATATTTATTTTCAAACGCTATATATATATTTCCTAATTATTTCATCTCAGATATATTTTTCCATCTAATGTATATTTTTAATATTTATTTAATTCAATCGAATATTTCATCATTCAATTCGAAGTAAAATATGGCACATATGTTATTTAACTCACTGCAATTCAAAATATACATTAAATATATTTACTTTGTATAATATATTATTAATTATTAATTTTTAACAGAATATATGGCTTATAGCCGGTTGAAACAGCTATAGCCGTTTCAACCGGCGGTAACTGGCCAGCATGCAACCTTATCGCCGGATGAAACGGTTAAAGGAACCTTTAACCGGATGAAACGGTTAAAGGTACCTTCAACCGTTTCATCCGGCGGGAGGTGGTTTGCATCTCACCTACCGCCGATTCAAACGGCGATAGGAGCCTCTCGCCAATTCAAACGCCGGCTGGGTGACAGTTTTGCAAAAAAAATTGTTAGATATATATTTTTGATAAATCTTAAAATAAAAAATATAAAAATAAAAAAACCTCGACCATACAGAAGTTTGTTGGGCTTTAGCCTGCAGGTTGGCCCAATTTAGCCGGTTGTGTGGCCCGTGGGCCGGCGCGTTAGCTGTGGGGACGACAGAGAGCACCCTTGGCTGTGTTCGGATGCTTTTGCAGTTGTGCCAATTTTGTGCACTATTCACGGTGCTACAGTACACGTGCCAATTCACTTTAGCACTTCATGTTTGGATTATAGGCCAAAGTTGCATTTAAAGCACTCACACACCTTGGGGGTGTTTGGATTTCAGGGTCTAAAGTTTCGCCTTGTCACATCGAATGTTTTGATGCTGATTACAAGGACTAAACATGAGTTAATTATAAAACTAACCTCACAACCCCAGACGAATTTGCGAGACGAATCTAATGAGTCTAATTAATCTATGATTAGCACATGTTTACTGTAACAGTGCATTGTCTAATCATGGATTAATTAGGCTCATTAGATTCATCTCGTGATTTAGCCTAGAGGTTATGGAATGAGTTTTATCATTAAACTACGTTTAATACTACTAATTAACCTCTAAACACTTAATGTGACAAGGCCAATATTTGGTGTCCACAACAATAGGGGTGCCAATTCACTTTGGCACGTATTTACCTCCCCCTGTTTGGATACTTTGACCAAATTTGAGGGCTAAATGGAGAGGCCAATATTTGGCACCCTATCCAAACCAGGGTTAACCAAACCGTCGGGAACCGGTCCGGTTTGACCGGTTCCCGACCAAACCGCCCCGGATCGGTAGCGGTTCGGGGCGGTTTGAATCGGGCAAAATTCAAAATTTTCAAATTTAAATTTAAAATGGAAAAATATCGTAAAAATTCCTAAAAATACTTCAAGGTGTGTGTAATCTATTGGTGTAAAAAGTTTTAAAATATTTGCTCATTTGATATTTTTTTTGGCAAATACAAGTTAAATCAAAAAAGAAAAAGAAAAAAACCGGTCAAACCGTCTGGCTAACCGGTCAAACCGACTGGCTAACCGCTCCAACCGCTGGATATGTGAATTTGAATTCAAAATTCGAATTTGTTCGGTTTCCACCGGTTACCGGTCTAACCTGTCCGGCTAGCCGCTACCGCTGGCCAGCGGTTCGGACGTCCGGTTCGAAATAAAAAACCCTGATCCAAACATGCCCCTTGTCCTTGTGTTGTGTTCCGCCTTGCGACGGCCAGCCAGCACGACATTCCCGCACGGCCGCCGCCGGCGGGCAGGGCACGGGCACCGCCGAAATTCAACCACAACACGAGCCCTTTGGCAAGATCATCACACACCCGGCAACCAAACCGGCCGGATCCGCGGCCATCGCCTGCGCGCGCCGAGCTCCTCGTGCAGTTTCTGAGCCGGAATCTTGGAACCAACAGCGCGCGCGGCGCAAACGCAAACAGGCGAAGGGAAGAGGAAGGAAGGAAGCGACCGAGAGCGTCGGCGCCGCGCCAGCGGCCGCCGCCTCGTGCCGTCCGTCGTGCGTGGTCGGGGCCAAGTGGGGCCCACCGTCCGACGTCCCATCATCTCCCCTGCCTTGAAGTGCACCGCGGCGGCATCTTCCCCATGTTCCCGGCGGGCCTCGACCGCGACGTTGCCGTTGAGGCGTTGACCGCCCGGGTCTCTCTCTTCTTGTGCTCGCTGTTATCACCACGTTGTTCTTACGACTTCACATGAGCGGTTGTGTGCTGTGGCACGTGTGTAGTGTAGCTACAGCCTGTAGATCATCCATTGATTGATCCATCGTTTGATCAGTGGATCCTGCTGTGTCTGCGTGTGCTCAGCACCGTACCATGTAGTAGCACAGAGTTTTACCCTGGCCAGCTGGACCTTTATTTTAGTTCAACCTTCTAGGGTCTCACATAGGGTTGGTGTCTTGGTGAGATCAAAGTATCTTGTTCCGTTGTGATTCTATTAGAGCGAGGTTGATGTGAGATCCTCATGTCCATCCATGTAAGTTCAACAGTGAGAAGTCAAACAATTTTAACTTTGACTAAACTTATACAAAATAATATTTATGATACAACTATAGACTATATTTTTATTAGATCTATTTAAAGACAAAAAATGTTGATAATCGTATAATAAATTTATTCAAACTTGAAATTATTTGATTCCTTGCTAAACGAAACTTGTATTTTTTTTTTTTGGCACGGAGCGAGTATGCAGGGCTGATCCCATTGTTTCAAGGGTTGGTAATGTGCTTATTGATAGTAAGACGTCTATAGTGACCTCGTTGCTCCTAAACTCTGTCAACTCTTTCGGAAGTGCTCTTAGAATCTTAGAAATAGGTGTGTCTGTGTTCACAAAGAGCAATGTGTATTTTCTTTTTCCCACGTGAATGTGTGATATACTTAGGACTAGATACGGCCGGCATACTCTCAGCAAAGTTATCAAGCATTGAAGCCACTGGGTTCCAGCTACCATAGTGGCCCAAATTAATAAGATGCACGTACTACATACATGTACTAATCAATCAGTGAGTGAACGCATAATGCCAATACATATACTCGATCGTGTAGCAGGGAAATGAGGAGCGGCGGCAGACAGGAGTATCTACTTCACAATCAAGGTACGCCCATTTCTTGGGGATCGGCGGTCGATGATTCGATGCTCCTGCTCTAGACGAGTAATAACAAGGCAGTCCCCATCATCGCGTTTCAATTGCCCCCGCATCATTGCAAGAAGGGCGACAGGGCTAGAGTGACGTAAAAGATGCACTCGAGTTGTGGCTTGTGGAGCCGTACGTGTCGTCACTCCTCAGAGGACGTAAGGAGGACCATATGTACGAGACGTCGACACCTATTCATCAAGCCATGTCGATCCAACTGGTGATCGAGTGGAATAGTGGATGACCCGGCGACCTAGCTAGTTGGTCCCAATGGCGTTGTCTTCAGTTTTCGCTTAGGAACTGGACTGTGCTGTGCTGGTGATATTTCTTGGAGTACCTGGGGACGACGCGACGCTTACCCACCGTAGTGATTGATGGGAACGCGGCCTGATTCGTCAGTAATACTATAACCTAGAGCTGAGCCTGTGTGGCATGCATGAGCCATTGGATGAAGTTTCAGAGTACACGGTTCGTCGTCCTATCCATGGACACACGAAGATCGCAGCATCTAATCTAGCGATTTTCCGCTACGGCGCTACCAGAGACGCACTGTCTCGTCGAGGCAAACCACTTTTCCAAAAGCAAAAAAAAAAAGAAAAAGAAAAACGCGAGGCGGGGCAGTACTGGTGAAAGCGAAGCTTGTCGGCAGTGTTCAGCTGCTCTGCTGCAGATGCAGCTGTTAGCAAGCCATTGCTACAGTAAAAATAGTACAAGCAGCTGCAGCTGCAGCCGTTAGCAAACCATTGCTACAGTAAAAAAATAGTACAAGCAGCTGCGGCCCAGCAGTAGCTCCACCAAACAGGGCCTTGTTACCACAACCAGGAGTAGGACACGGCGAAAGCTGCCTTGGTCCTGCGCTCCTGCTCCTGCCTGATTAACACCGAGATCGACGAACTGATGATGGCATTGAATTGGCAGAATAAGGTGCCTAGTCTGGTGTGGAGCTGGGGGGTAATAAGTAATACCACAATGCAAGCTGATTAGCGGGTGGATGACAGGCTTGCTTAAGCTGACGAGCGACGCGTGATGCGCCGGTTACCTGCAGCCTGGTGGCAGCCACCGCGTCACACCACCGCCGGCCGGCGAGCTGCCGGGGACTAAGCTTGAGCAGGAGACCTGTTCCCGGCCTCTTCCCCGAGGCCCGGGGTGCCTCCAGAAGCACAAACGGTTACAGTGTCAAACGTGTGGTTCTTTGCTGCATCAATGGGCTGATCCACAGCTGAAACCCGTACGCCGCTTCAGAGTTCGGAACAGAGGAGCCAAGCGGCGACAGCAGTGCTGTCAGAACATTCCTTGCTGTTTGCTCCTACACAGCCACAAATGGCTTCAGGTCTGTAGCAGTCTGCTCGGAAATGGCAGTGAATAATCCTGCTCCTGCCCGCCCCGTCGTCCCACCGAGATCAATGCAATGTGCAGCATTATTCTTGCGGCTGAGGCGGCGAGGCCGACGCCCATCCGCGAGCCTTTTGGGCAATGGGGGCGCCCCACCGTGCATTTTCGGCAAGACGATGAGAGTTGAGAGGTGATACAAGGATGCGACGATCCTGTTCGGCTCCGCCCTTAAAGCTACTAGTAATGAGCAATGACCTTCCAAGCTCTAAACCCCATCGGGCCTTCTCGTACAGTACAATAATGGCCGGAACGGGCAAAAGAACTGAGCTACCGACAGAGCGTGTCAGCTGCCCGGCAAAGTACACATCTCAGTCTCAGTGATCTCACGCATCGCAGTAGACCGGACGGGGTTGCTTGTTACACGTACGCGCCAAGGAGGGATGATCTTCTCAACTTACACAATTGCATTGGCAACCATGGAAGATGAATCTTGACAGTTTTTTTTTTGATAGATGTAGATAAAGTTCTTGAGAGATGGCTTACGAAGCGTGATTTTAGATGCAAACGAATCTATGTTAAAATTAGCGATACCGCAAGTGTGTACCCAATGGTGTTTTTTGTCAGCTAAATATTACAATGTCAGGCCACTTGAATTCATTTCTCCTCCTAAATTTCCTACTTTATTTTGATAAGTTTTTTGGTTGACCCAATGTCCCAAAAAACATTCTACGTGCTGTGCATGTATCCTTAGTTAAAATGCAACCGTGAATCCGTGATTCGCTTGATTTGAGACATCACATAACTGTCTTTCGGTATTTACAGCTTTGGCTTATAAACAATGTCATCTCTAAATGATATGTATTGGAATGCATAGAAATTTCATGCACATATTGAAATAGATCTCATCCTAAGATTATTTTCCGAAACACGGTATAGAAGTAATTGTGAAATAACAAATGAGCACACTATACATATCAATATATCCCATTAAAAGAGGATTGTGGAGCAAAAAAACAAAAATCAACTAAGAGAGCTAATAGCATATCTCGTCAAGGATTGTCACAATTAAAAGAAAAGTTGATCTTCACACACTGTACTCATCTTGTTGTGCATAGAGATAACAATGACAAAGTATGGCCGCATGTTATAAAAAAAGTTACACAAAAAACTACTAAAAATAATAGATCTTAGAATTTGAAAATATGGACAAGCTAATAAAAGGAAAGTATTTGTGATTAGCAAATATGGCCACGTGTGTATAAAAAACTTCATTGGCATAATTTCGTACCAAGTTCAAAACAAAATTAACTATAGAGTTGTTTATTTATCATGCGTGTTATTTTTAGAAATAAAATTGCATACAAAAAAACATTGAAAGAAATGTAAAGAACCTATCATAAATCAATGCATCCTACAATAACGTCCTAGGAACATAAAACATTTAACACAACTTTAAAATCAAAATCACAGTAGTGCCCTAAGAAAAAATGTGCATCATCGCAATCATGCAGATGTTATCAACACAAAACCATCCAATAGAAAACTACAAACATTGCGGAAAATACACGTGCAGGCCTAGCAAACCATTGTATATAAGTAACGCCACACCCCGCTAATGATTGGGGCGGTCAAAATGGCTTGACCGTTTTAGGTCTACCTCTACTTGGAAATTTAATTCCCTCTTTTGCCTGAATTATTTATCTTTCACCAAGGAAAGTACCCTTATTAGATTGATTTTTTTTAAAAAGATTTTCTCAACATATAGCATTTTAATTTGGGATAAACTAATTCTTATAGACATTGACAGCCAACGTTTTACCTTATAGACCATGCCAATATCCTCGTGTTATTCAGGGAGTATTTACTCACCTTTGCTCCACCTCCAGCAAATCCTATTCTACACACTGTATGTGAATCCATCCACCGCATAAATGAGAACGCGCTACTCAGGCACAAGCACACTTTACCTCAAAACCATCCTCACTGCCATGTGGGCCCCATGGTTTAAACCCCACCGGCCACCGACACCCGGCGGCGGCCACCCGAGGGGTCACCACGGCCCCTCCCTACCCCGCCGTTAAATCTCCCCTCGCTTCGTCGTCTCCACCCCGCGCGACGGCCGACAAAACCCACCACCACCCCTCTCCTCTCCCTTTTTAACTCCCATCCGCTCGCAGCCAGCCAGCCACCGGCGGCGCTACATTTCCAGCCAGCAAGGAACGTTGTGCGAGCGCAGTACACAATAATGGCTGGTGTGGCGCTGCCGGAGGGGAGGACGACGACGATGCCGACGGGCTCCCACGGCGATGCGGCGGCGGCGGCGGTGTGGCAGCAGCTCAAGTCCCCCGTGGTGGTGCCGCTGCTGCGGCTGTCGGTGGCGCTATGCCTCGCCATGTCCGTCATGCTGCTCGCCGAGAAGGCGTACATGGCCGCCGTGGTCCTCGCCACGCGCCTCCTCGGTCACCGCCGCCGCCCCGACCGCCGGTACCGGTGGGAGCCCATCGGCGACGGCGACGACGACGTCGAGGCCGGCGGCGGCGGCGGCGGAGAGGCGTACCCCATGGTGCTCGTGCAGATCCCCATGTACAACGAGCGCGAGGTGAGTATACGTAGTACGTCGCGACCGGTCAATGGTTGACGGTGGTCTCCGGGGAGGTCTTTTTTGTGTCCTCTAGCGAAGCTCAACTAAATGGACGTGACGTGCAGGTGTACCAGGTGTCGATCGGGGCGGCGTGTGGGCTGTCGTGGCCGGCGGACCGGATCATCGTGCAGGTGCTCGACGACTCCACCGACCCCGTCACCAAGGTACGCCGCCGCAGAAAACCATGCGTCTCCGGCTGTCATCAGTCATCACGAGCTGGCTTCATGACTTCATCAACCTTAACGACACTAGCTACGATCCAGCAGCAGCATGCATGCACTTGCTAACTTACTCTATCATTACACATACGATTCATATATGTGTTGGCACACGTTGGCACCCTTTTCCTGCCATGCCAGTGCCATTTGTGATCGATCAAGGGCAAGGCCAGCTCTGTCAGTGACTGTCGTTGCCTGATCGAGTAGTCTAACACAATGAGCTGTTTGGTGATCGATCTACCATTTTTGGATGCAGGAGCTGGTGCGGGGGGAGTGCGAGAGGTGGGCGAGCAAGGGAGTGGACGTGAGGTACGAGGTCAGGGACAGCCGGCGAGGGTACAAGGCCGGCGCGCTGAGAGAAGGGATGAAGCGAGACTACGCCCGGGGATGCGACCTTGTGGCCATCTTCGACGCCGACTTCCAGCCGGAGCCGGGCTTCCTCCGCCGCGCCGTGCCATTCCTCATCCACAACCCCGAGCTCGCGCTCGTCCAGGCACGCTGGACCTTCGGTACGTACGTTACCGTGCGTGCGTGCGTGCACACTGATCGAGCACTTACCACTTAGCGCCGCACGCGACGACAAAGCTGGTGGTGGCATACGTACTACACGACGGTGGTTGTTTGGAGTTGGGTGTTGTTGGGTTAACTGAGAGATGATGAACACTGTTGAGTGGTGTCTGATCAGACGAGGAGAGGGATAATAGTGCCGGCACCGGTAGCAGCAAGGGCGGACCCCAACTGCCAAGTCCATGAAGGCTTGGAGATTGGAGAGTTGGCAACTTGCGAACGTTCATGTGTCGGTGCTCGACTCAGGGTCCAAGTATCCTTGTCACGGGTCCACTCGGTCCTGCTGTGCACACAAACTGCGTGCAACAATGGTGGACGCGTTTCATTTCGCACCAGGACGGTACGTCCAATCCAGAACTGTAAGCCTTGGCCATTTTTCCCGTGCTGAAATCCCTGATCAGTCTCTAGATCCTGCCATCCTGGCGGCCAGTACTGCTCCTGTTTGGAGGTTGGACTTGGACATCAGGGCAAGAAGCACAACTGCTGAACTGCACAAAGACACCCAATTCTGAAGTCTCCTCTCGCTTCTTCTTCTTCTTCTTCTTACATGTCATGCCATGCATGGCTGGTCTACAAGCCATCAATCCCTTGTTCTTTGCAACGCCATTATTATTTCTTCTATGGACACCAAAGCTTTAAATGGAGGGAGCCTAGGAGCAGCAGAAGGGAACTGAGCAACGTGTCGAGAGCGTTGCCTACCAAACACAGTGTCGAGGGTCCGGATTCAGTTTCCCATCACCTACCCGAACAGCTTAATTACAACGTAACCTGTAACCATCGCCTACCTGCTTTGGTGTTACCGTGGTCCAGTACTCACACTACTCGAAAGCCCGTGCTACATGAGGTGCACTGTGCACAGGCCCTAGTGTCTCTCTATCATTAGCAACAAATACGCAGCCCGGTTGGCAATGACAGCCTGAACATCTCCATCTGACCAAAATACATGTCTCTCCATCTCCAGTCTCCCATGTAGTTTTAGGATTCCTGCTGGCCAAACCTTTTAAAACTTGATAATCAGTATATAAAAGCTAAATAGATTTACAATGTAAAATGGATGATGTTGATTTTTCATTTCAAAACAAGTGTTTATACATTTGCAAAGTAAGATGATGCTACTAGATTCACTATAAAAAGTATATTTACTTATCTTTATTCAAAATGCCATATTTTCGTAGAAGTTATTGGCCACAACTTCAACTTGTACATCATATATAGATATTCTATACAAAGTGTTTTTTTTTCCCTTTTCATCTTTACAATGGTATAGAGATTTACCACTGATTACAGCATAAAAGATGCACTAGCAGTATTCATCAACTCATTTTGGGCGGAGATTTTCTTGAATGTTTATGGCGTGTTTTGTGTTGCCGTTCCTTCTGCGTGAGCAGTGAACGCAGATGAATGCCTGATGACAAGGATGCAGGAGATGTCACTGGATTACCACTTCACCGTGGAGCAAGAAGTCGGTTCCTCGATCCACGCCTTCTTTGGTTTCAATGGTAATCTCCCTCTGTCTTGACTCCTCCCAGTTCCCATGTTTTCTCGTGGGACACGGTTCCCTTTCTCGTTCCCATGATTCTATCACGTGTTTTCAGTAGTTCACAATGAGATCACTCTGTCTCCTACCCTTTGGGAAGTAAAAAAGGGGGGCATGTCCCACATCTAAAAGTCATATGAAATTGCATCGGCCTTGCATGGCCTTTTGGCGCAACTGAAAAAGATACGGCGAACAGAGAACAAGACAGGGGCACTGTCCCACTGGCCTATTATTCCTAAATTGAAATAAATAAATAAATAAACAAATAAATAAATGCTGGGGATGCCTTGTGATTTGTGAAGAGATTTAGGAAAGACAGAAACCTTGAATGATGAATGAAAAATACGAAAACAAAGCTGAACAACCAACTTTATCCGGTTTTCTTTTCTCAAGTAGTAGCTATTAGTAATAAACATAAGTGCAGGAGTAGTTGTTAGAAACAGGTTTTTAAGCAGCATTATATTTTGTGTCTCCTCTTTTTTTTTTTTACCATTCCGAAACGTCTGTGGGCAGGAACTGCTGGTGTGTGGCGCATATCCGCTCTGAATGAGGCAGGAGGTTGGAAGGACAGGACCACAGTCGAAGACATGGATTTGGCAGTCCGAGCAAGCCTCAAAGGATGGAAGTTTGTATTCCTTGGCGATCTCATGGTAAAAATGCAGCAGTGCCTGTGTATTCATGTAGCAACCACTGCATTAGTCTGCAATACTGCATTGTTCTTGGTGTTGTGTAGCTGCTAAGGATAATGAACAAATGCATAAGGAAGCATGAAACTAACCCAAAACATATTTTCAGGTGAAAAATGAGCTCCCAAGTACGCTGAAAGCATACCGTTATCAGCAACACAGATGGTCATGTGGACCAGCAAACCTGTTCAGGAAAATGTTGATGGAGATTGTCAGAAACAAGGTCCCTTGCACCAAGTTTTTTTCTGTTAAATTAAAGGGACAGTCATCAGGTGTTTCTAACAGGTTGTGTCAATCTTGATGCAGAAAGTGACGCTTTGGAAAAAAATCCATGTCATCTACAACTTCTTCCTTGTGCGCAAGATCATAGCACACATTGTGACCTTTGTGTTTTACTGCATTGTCATCCCTGCCACAGTCTTAGTTCCTGAAGTTGAAATACCAAGGTGGGGTTCTGTGTATATCCCAACCATCATCACCCTTCTGAATGCTGTTGGCACTCCAAGGTACTAATCTTCTCAAGAACTTTGTGATCCAAGTGGAGTAATAAAAAAGCATATGCCTTAACTTCTGAACATATGACAAAGCTAACATTTATCTGAAGACATAACAAAATCATTGAATGATGCAGGTCGTTTCACTTAATTGTCTTCTGGGTCCTCTTTGAGAATGTGATGTCCTTGCATAGAACGAAGGCCACTTTCATTGGCCTATTGGAGGCAGGCAGGGTTAATGAATGGGTGGTGACAGAAAAGCTTGGTGATGCTCTGAGGATGAAATTGCCAGGCAAGGGATCCAAGAAGCTCCACATGAGGATTGGAGATAGGTACATAACAAAATTTGTCTATGCTGATTCGTCTATTTATTCTTGTGGCTAATCTTTGTTGTGGAATCAGGTTGCATATTCTGGAGCTTGGCGTTGCAGCTTACCTCTTCTTTTGTGGATGCTATGACGTTGCATTTGGGAATAATCACTACTACATATTCCTCTTTCTCCAATCCATCGCTTTCTTTGTTGTCGGTGTGGGCTATATCGGGACATTTGTCCCCCTTTCATAGCAGAAGTGTTATGAGGCCATCCATCATGGATCATGATTGTGTTCAGCTCTATACACTTTCATACCAGATGAAAGATAAGATCAATCAGCCTTATCTTGTGTGTATTGTTGTCAGGAAGAGCAGCAGTGTTGGAGCACAGCAACTCTGAAAGACAAGTCAAAGATGTGCATAGGTATGTTTTAGCTGATAGGAGTGTGCTGTGAGGCGCATGAGAATGGTGATGACAAGCAGGCTGTTTTGAGTCTCAGTGTCACCATAGCAGAATCAGCAGTAGAAAAAAAAATTAGCAAACCATCAAATTTTAGTCATTTGTCGCGCAAACAGAAAAAAACAGAAACAGTTTGTTCATTCATTGTTCGCAAATTTGTTGTGAGAAGAAGAGGTAAACAAAGTTGTACATGTTCTGATATCTCATTTACCTTCATTTTCTCCCATGTGTTAAGTGTCAATGCGAAGTGTAATAAACATATTGTATTTGATAAGATTCTATTTCAGAGCATTGTGGTACAAATAGAGATCAGATGTATTAGAGGAACTGACCTCTTTTGGTTGCTTTCCATGTCATCTGTTGTTCTACATCTTGTCAGACTCCAGGAAGCTCAACACTTCAAGAGACTAGCAACTCAGTCAGTCAGATGTAGTGTTTTTCTGATTCATTCAGGATTTCGTCCGAATTGTACTGACTGTTAGTCAGGACTGTCAGGTGATGGACGATCTGTCCGTGGATTCGACTGAATCACTGATAAACAAGGACAAGTCTGTCACTGATGAAAAACATAGCAGTACTAAATCTCAAAACCCTGACAACACCACCCCTCTGAAAGGATCCAATTCGCAGCTTGATGTGATATTCTGAGCCTCCACGATTGGAGATCCAACAGTTGAGCCATCTTGTGGCATGGTGCTGCTTCTGAAAGCAAGCTAGAGATCCTAGTGACTGACAGGCAGAGCGCAAATGGGCAAAGAAAGATGGAGCTGTACCTTGTACTACATGTCCTTTGTCCGGCTGCTTCTTCCACAGGCTACCAATGTGGGCTTCCTATACTCTTTTCAGATTTCACCATTGACAGTTCATCAAACTGGGGTAAGCATTTGTGGTTAAAGACAGTGCAGCAAACCTGATAGTCTTGCCCACCTGTAAATTACTAAATTGTAGTAGTAACCTCGTTCTGTCATGTCCTTTTATATCGGCAACAAGAAAGAGCCGCAGACATAGTCGGATCAAAACTGCGCATCCAAGAATAACACATTCCGATCATGAAAGACGATAATATTTTGTGCAGGATGTTTTCTCCCGAGGAGCTAAGCAATTTCGATCTGAATTGCCGCAGGAACCACGCAGTACCATCACAAATTGATCAGCAATGACTGACACCATCAGTTGCTCACACAGACCGCTCGGTAACCGCAGAGCCCAATGCAGTGCAGACCTCGTATATAGCTGAGTATTTATCATGGTACGTATCTCCGGCGAGGAAAGTGTGCTTCTTGCCCTGCACTTCAATGGCGCTCCAGGCGCGTTCCTTCTTTACGCCAAGCGCCCTCATTGCCTCATGTGCGCTTGCCACGCTGTCCCACATCTCGCGAGCGGCGTACGTGTTCGCCAGGACAACGTACTTCCCGGCGTTCTCGGGCTGCAGCCGGAAGAACCGCCGCGCGGCGAGCTCCACCAGCGCCACGTCGCCGCCATGCTTCCTGCAGGCGCCTAGCAGCGCGCCCCAGACCACGGAGTGCTCCTGGCAATCCGGCAGGTTCTTGACGAGCTCGTAGGCATCACGGAGCCTTCCGACCCTGGCAAGCATGTCGACCACTGCCGCGTAATGCGGCGCCCTCGGCGCGACGCCGTGCTCTGACGACATGGACGAGAACCGCCTCAGCCCTTCGTCGACGAGCCCGGCGTGCGCGCACGCCGAGAGCACGGCGAGGAACGTCACGTCGTTGGGCCGGAACCCGTCGTCCGCCATCCGGTCGAAGAGCTCCAGC
Organism: Digitaria exilis; assembly: GCA_015342445.1. Taxonomy (NCBI): domain Eukaryota; kingdom Viridiplantae; phylum Streptophyta; class Magnoliopsida; order Poales; family Poaceae; genus Digitaria; species Digitaria exilis. The sequence goes on from JACEFO010002479.1 coordinate 225,290, forward strand.
GCCTCGGCGGCGCGCCCTTGCTGGCCGTGCCCGGAGATGGCCGCCGTCCACATGGTGACGTTCCGCTCCGGCGCCGCCGCGAACGCGCGGCGCGCGTCGTCGGCGCAGCTGGACTTGAGGTACATGTCCACGAGCGCGCTGTTGACGAACACGTTGCCGCCGGCCACCACGTCAGACTTGGCTGCGACGGCGTGCACGCGGCGGCCGTGCCACAGTGCGGCGAGCCTCGCGCACGCGCACAGCACCGACGCGAACGTGAACTGGTCCGGCGCCGTCCCCGACGCCCGCATGGCGTCGAACAGCTCCACCGCGAGCTCCTGCGTCTCCGCGGCGCCGCCGCGCGCGCACCCGGAGATCATGGCGTTCCACGCGACGACGCTCCGGTGTGGCATTCCGTCGAACAGCTTCCGCGCGCAGACGAGGTCCCCGATCTTGACGTAGAAGATTAGCAGCTTGGTGGTGATGTACTCGCCGCAGCGGAACCCCGTGGCGATCATGCGCGCGTGGATCCTCTTGCCGAGCCTCGCGTCCCTCCGGTTCACGCACTCTTGCAGCAGAAGCGCGTAGGTCCTCGCGCCGGGGCACACGGGGCTCTGGCACAGTAGGCGCACGGCATTGGATAGATCCCCAGTGATGCACAGGGACCTCAACCTTCGTGCCAGGCCAGCTGAGCTCATGGTCGACGATCGACGAAAATGGAATGGCGCCCTGTTCTGGATGACTTTTATCTTGGTATATGGTGGTTGGCATCTGCTCGAGGTTTTTGCAATGACAGATCTTGGAGCGAACCTCGACATTTGGTGGCATATAAAGGATAAAGAATTTCTCGATCAGTGAAGATGATTTTGGTATTTACGAGAAGCTGAAGACCTAAGAAAATCAGGCTGCATTTACAAACTCAACATCAGTTACAAAATCTAGCATATACAGCTGAAAACTTTGTTTCATTTCCTCTTCATCTTTTACTTTTCCTACTATATGTTCATCTTTCTTCTCCAGAGAGTTTCAGGGTTCAGACATAGTACATCATGCCGACCTCCAGCGTGGAGGCATGCGGGATGGTGACGGCGTAATTGGGCCCCCGGCTGTTCCGCCGCAAGAAGTCGTAGCAGAAGTTGATCACGAACCGCCGGAGGAAGCTGGATCCGCTCTTCGCCTTGACGTGCGAGTGGCCGAGGATGAACGCCATGCCAGCCTCCCGCGCGTCCGACAGCTCCTGCAGCTCCTCCTGCACGCCGGCGTTCGGCTTCGGGCTCGCCGCCGGTAGCACGAACCGCACCCGCTTCTTGACTCCAGCCGCCGGCGCCGGAGCCGGTGCCGGTGCCGATGCTGGCGACGGCGATGGCGACTGAATCTCCCTTCCATGGGAGGACCCGACGGTGTTCTCCACGGAGCCTTCCTCCTCCAGCATGCGGATGCTACCGGAGCGGACGACTGACATCCGCTGCTCCTCGTCCTTGTCGAAGTCGTCAGACATGCCATTCAACTTGGAAGAGCCTGAACGGATGAACTCCGCGATGCTGCACACAAGCTCCTTCTCGAACTCCATGTCGTCCTTGTGGAAATCATGGTACCCGTACCTGACAATGCACCGGTAAATTCTGTACTCCTTGGGGCCAATTCTTCCGACAAGGAACCGCTCTTCAGGCCGAACATGAGGTATTGGAACGTTCTTGATGCACATGAAGATGAGCACCTGGCCATGACCAAAAAATGATGAATAAGGGGGTCAGCAAACTTTTGAATGTCTGAACTTAGAAGAACGGAAATGGAGTAGAACGAACTATTGTAGCTACCTGATGAAATGCAGGCAGATTGGTGACAAAATGTGAGAAGATTGCTGGGATGCCGGTCTCAAGCTCGGTGTGAATGAGGCCAATGCCACGGACACGAACAATACCGAGGTTGGGGCTGAGACCAAGAAGCCAGTTGATGGAGACCTTGCTCTGAACATCGAATTCATACTTCTTGATGGTGCCATAGTGCCAGATGCACATTATCAACATGAAGATGAAAGCGAGAACGATCGGGACCCAGGCTCCCTCCCTGAACTTGATGAGTGCGGCCGAGAAATACAGGGCCTCAATGGTTCCGAAGAATACAATGAAACCTATTGCAAGAAATATGCTCCTATGCCAGCACAAGACTATCACCAGGGACATCAGACATGTTGTGACCAACATGACTGTTATGACAGCCAATCCTGCATAAAGAATAACCGCGCATGAGATTTTCCCCTAGATTTAAGTATCCCTAATGTCCCTGGCAGTCCTTGCTCAAGAAAAAGTATTAACATAGCCATACCTGATGCGTTACCCAAATGCTTCGTATCTCTGAAACCAATGGTTACAGCTAAGCACAGTATCATCAGGATCCAATTTATCTCGGGAATGTATATTTGCCCATGTACTTTGGCAGATGTATGAACTATCTTCACCCGAGGAAAGCAACCCAGAGAAGTGCACTGCTTGATCATTGAGAATGTACCCGTGATGACTGCTTGGCTCCCCACAACGGCAGCTAGAATAGCAATTGCCATCACAGGCCACCTAATTTTCTCTGAAATGCACGATAGTCAATATTAACACATAGCACTATGAGCAGGATACCATCCTATTGTTCACACTCTGATGAAAGATCCGAATAGCACAATTGCATGACTTACCTGGCACAGACACGTAGAATCCAATCTTATACTCACTTTCCATGGTATGATGCCTACACAGGTAAGCAGCTTGTCCCATATATGCGAGAATCAATGCTGGATAAACCATGCATGTAAAAGCAATCTGCCAAGAAATTTTTATCAGAGAAAATAATTTGCCACATATTGCTTCTAGTAGGAGGGAATACAGAAAAAAAGTGAGTTTGAAGCAGACATTTTATTCACCTGTATTGACAACTGATTAAAATGTCCCAGATCAGCAAACATTGCTTCAGAACCTGAAAGAGCAAAAGCATCACTTTGAGTATGAGAGATTCCACAGATCAAGGCAAAAGGTTCGGAAATGGTTGCTGAGCACAGTACCAGTTACGCACAACAGTATTCCTCCCAGGGACATCCAGCCTCCTCTCTGTGTCTTCCTCAAGAATTTGTACATGTAATACGGAGATAACGCTCGGTACACAGTGGGTTCCCAGTGAATAATATTGTAGACACCGATCATGCTTATGCATAGAAGCCATGTGATCACAATTGGAGCAAAAATGAAGCCGACCCGATGTGTGCCATAATGTTGCAGTGCAAACAGGCAAACCAGTATGATACAAGCAATAGGCAGTTCCAGATCTGCAGATTCATCATATCAGAACTCCATACAGTTAGAAAGCGACTTAGAATAAAACAGCACATTATCGAAACAAAAAAGAATAAGAATAAAGTAAGGTCATAATTAGCTCGATAAAGGCAGAATTATTAATTCAAAGGTCAAGAATAGGGTCCTTTGCTTTATAATTTGGACCTCAGCAAATGTGAACTTCTTTCAGCAGAGGTGCCCTTTTTCCAGGTTCCTGAATCTTGCTACGTGGTACCATCTTTCTGCCATCCCACTTTTTTTTCACAACAACATAATATGAATTGATGAAAGAGCAAAGCGTGTCTAGCGTATCTTACATCAGAATCATCATCCTTTCTTTTTAACAAGTAGTTCCAATCAAGACCTCCACCTATGGAACCCTCGAAACAAGGGAGGAGTTGGATGTATTGTAGCATCAATGTTGACGAAACTGTTCTATTTTGCTATTCACAGAAACTGCTAGTATCATATGATAACTGAGAGGTCCATCTTCTTTGATGACTGTCCCTGGTATTGCCCTATCAAATAATCAAAGACCTTCCAAGATGAACAGCATAGTACACCATAGCTTCTGATAAAAACAGAGTAACTCGAGGTGATCGTGTTCAGTAGTTCACATCCTACTTCAACTTCCACACTTCCACTATGTGAACCAATTTCTTCAGGTAGGCAGCATCTGTTTTGACCACCTTTTTCCCAGGAGAAACCCGAATTGCTACAAATTCACTCCTTGCTCCACATCTTACAGTTGAGAAGCAGCCGCTGAAACAAAACTGACACCTAACGCTGGGGCAATTCTATGATTGACTTATTGTTCAGGGCACTTTGTGGTGGACCCTGATTCATTCAGCTGAGAACATGAAAATCGATGAACAGTACCTAGAAAGCTGGTAAGACAAATCTACACTCGATAAACACAAATCAATGGGAGGGCAATGATTGGATCCTTACATTTATGGTGTTCTTTCTCCATGGAAAGCTCTAGCCCGGAGACCGCTGAGAACACTGCAGCAACAGAGCACCATGCGCCATGTCAAAATCAGGAATCCACAGCATACCAACACAACCCAACAAATTCAGAACAGCCAATTAGGCAAGGCAAAATAGGCAATCGCAGACTTTACCGGAGATGGCCGGCGTCAGCACGCCATCGCCGATAACCATGCAGGTGCCGACCAGCGCCAGCACAAGCAGGACGCGCTGCAGCACCTTGTGCTTCTCCAGCAGCCTCCTGACGCTGGCGGCGGCGCCCCCACCGCGCCCGCCCAGCGTCATGGCATTGCCGTTCTCCGCCCCGGCCTTCTTGGCGCCACCGCCGGCGGCGTCGAAGAGGTGGTCGTCGTCCCCGGCGGAGGAGGCGCGGCCAGGCGGTAGGAGCGCGGCGCGCGCGTGGCGGCAGAGGAGGGAGTAGAGCGCGAAGGTGCCGCCCTCGCCGTGGTCGTCGGCGCGGAGGACGATGCAGACGTACTTGAGGAGCGGGACGAGCGTGAGCGTCCAGAAGACGAAGGAGAGCACGCCGAGGATCTCCTCGTTGCTCTCCGTGTGCTGGATGTCCTCCGCGAACGCCGCCTTGTACACGTACAGCGGCGACGTGCTGAGGTCGCCGTACACCACGCCCAGGCTCTGGTACGCCAGGCTCAGCGTCATCCGCCATGGCACCCCCTTCCGTCCTCCCCGCTTCTCCTCCTGCGGGACACAGCACAGCCACACAAAACCAGACCAAAAGAAATCAGCACATTTCAGGACCCTCTACAAGATCGCAAGAAAACAGACGGACATCGGGCATTCCAAGATTCAAGAATCACGATCACGGCAAGAGAAGATAAAGAGCCGCCAGGGCAAGACCGGGCCTTCGAAACATCCAGCAGCTCCGGGCACCGTACCTCGTCATCCGGGGGAGTGCCCAGCGGTGGTGGCAACGCCTCGGGATCCATGGTAGGGGGGCTCTTCATCGCTCCCCTGAGCCCTCCACAGTATGCCTGATTTAACTCCGGCGGTCTACTCTGGTGACCCAAGCGAGGACGAAAGACACGAAAGACACTTTGGGGACTAGTGGGTGAGTTGGGGATTAGGTGAAGGTGACGGCGGTCGCCCCCGCGGCCTCACCTCACCTCACACGGGTTCTTCGCTTCTCGAGGCGTTAGGAATTTGAGCAGAGGAGGCGTGAAGGGGGCGGGATTCGGTGGGACATTTTGGAGGCTCTGAGGTTTTTAAGGTGGTCAAAGCAGCAAAACAGGGGGAAGCAGCAGCATTGGCGTGAGGGGCAGCCAGGGCCGCGCAGGAGGGACCAGGGGGACGGAGGAAGCGGAAGGAGGAAGGAGACGAGAAGACGAAGCGCAGGGGAGGAGGGAAGAGGGAAGAGGGAGAATATTGTGTGTGGGAGTGGGACACGAATAGAATAGAGAGAGAGAGGAGAGAGGGGGCCAAAAAGCAAGGGGAGAAAAAGCAGCGGTTTTTTCCTTTTGTGAAAGGGCATCGCTAGTTGTTTTGGTGTGGCTGTCCTCAAGGATGCAAATGCTGACTGTTCATGTCTGCAGGATATTCTTAGATATCATCGAAGAGAAATAATGACACTATAGATATAAAAAGAGGGGAAGAGATATCGTCGAGGAAAGTCATTTATAGCCTGCAAAGAAAACATCTTTAAGGTAAGGAGGCGATTAATGGCGATTAATTTTTTGCCAATCGTTAATGATCCGAGATCTATGAAAGATTTTTACAATTCTGCTATAAAGAAAGGAGCGTTTAACTGAATTTGTAATTGAGTGGTACATGAGTTATTGGAAAATAAAGAAAAGATGGTTGGTCTTAAATGCTGATATAAATGGGAAGGTTACAAAGGTTGTTTAATACTTTTGGTGTTTTTATCAATGGCTTTTGATGGGTTTGAAGTAGTTGCAGTTCTTCACATGGCATACATCTCTAAATGCATGGATGGGGAAGTTGTAATTGTTTTGTTTATTAGTGGAAGGTTGAAGTTGGCATGTGAGGCAGATGTTTCCATGTTAGATTATATTACTTTTTAAGTACAGATATGTGCAATCATTTTGCTATTAGTGCATCAAAGTACGATTCAAAACATGTTATTTTTATCATCAAATAAGATGATGCTCTGAGACACCATAAGCATCCATAAATAGTTTGTCTAATATATAATGTTGAGGTGAGACATAGATCAATTGGGGAGGGGGGGCAACTCATGAGCAGCCGGTTATAATTCAACAAAAACCCTCCACAAATAGAATCCATAGGATGATTTGTACCTAACGACTATTCTAACGACTATTCTTACGGTGCCCTCAAATTGCCATGTTAGCACCTTAGATCATAATCCGGTCTTATTTTTTTACTCAAATTTCTATGAGGATTCTATATTTCTTCATAAGCCAACATCATTAAGAAATTGGACTAAATGCCCAGTAATTTATAATAGCCTTGAGGGCTTTGTTGGATTTTCTACGACCTTTGTAAGTTTGTAGATTACTGTACACATGCATGTTATACACACCAACAACGGATATAAATAGCCAGCGTGCTCCATACTTAGATTTTAAGCAAGGAAGTCAGCAAATTGTTCTTTGCAGCTTCTCCAACCATAAACTTTCGATGCTACTGTATTACGCAAGAAAGAAAACAAGCGCGACTTCAGTCTCCACAGAGGACCCACACCCAAACCTGTGGTGGACCCGACGCACCTCCTGCTACGGTGCTACCCCTGCGCACCCAAACCCCGCCTAAACAACACAGGCTCACCATGTGGGACCCACCACGACGACCTCTGGACCCACACGTTCAGTGACCTAAGCTAAGAAATCTATACGTATCAACGGAACTGAGAAGTATATCTGTGATCCGGCTGGCGGGCGGAGCGGGAGGCGCGAGGCCCCAGGGTGATCTGCGCGTGCGCTTCTCGCTTGCCCCGCCCCGGGCCCACACGCAGTTTCCCGCGCGCACCGCCGCGGACCCACCCGGTGGCGGGCGACACGAGTGCTGACGTGGCGGGCGACACGAGTGCTGATGTGGCGCACAGCCCTGGGCGCCAGGAGGTCCCGCGCGCGTGACGTGGGTCGCCGCAAGACGACACGGCGGATTCACCGCGTTGAACGGAAGTTGATTTTGGCTTTGAGCAATTTATTTTTCTTTTCCTTTTTCCCCTCGGTATTTTTACCTTTGCGCGCTTGACGCGCCGCCACGTCGCGTCGTGGGTCACGTGGCAGAGGGCAGCCGATGACGTCGACGGCGACGCGGTGCGCCGGGTCCATTCATCGTCGTCGTCGTCAGCATCGCTCGTCGGCCGATGTGTCCGCCGCCGTGGCGGCGCTCTGCCGGCCCGTACCGGGTCCATCTCCGCACGTTTCGGTCAGGTGTTCCGATCGGCCGGGGCGATGCTAGTGCTAGTGGCCTGACATGTGGAGTGGCACCGTGGCAGCATGGCAAAGCAGGCATCATCGCCGGCGAGCCGGCGAGGTCAGAGATATGCATGCATGATTGATGATTGCTTGATCGAGATGGTGCACTGTGCTACGACGACATATGGATTCATTAAATGGGATGTGTCAGCCAAATGTTTGTTGCACATAATGATATAAGGTATCTCAAGTTGGGGCCTTTTTTTTTTAAAAAAAAAAGAACAGAAAAAGAAAAATGAATTTGGAACCTACAAACAGTTACAGTGTGTTTTCCAGTGGATCGGACCCCTGTCGGGCTTGACAGATGCTTGTGCTGTCTTTTCTTCCCTCGTATTGTCCTCCCGCTGCCGCCGGCCGGCCGGTGTTTTCTGACCTTGACAGAGGTCGTCGTCGGAGGTTCATCGGCTCGCCGGCCGGCCGGGGCCATCAGCCCATCAGGCCAGCGACTTTGTCTCGATAGCTAGTGGTACTAGCATTTCTTCAAGCTAGGTTACTAGCTCCTATGACTTGCCACGTAGAATCACGCGAATTCCATGAGGAATTCCAGCCACACACATGTTTTAGTTTGGAGGGACACGCACAGACACACTTGTAAGGCTCCACGTAGATGCTTGTGGCGTGAAACTCGTGACCGGCAGGTAGGACTAGTAGCTAACAAAAACTAAACTGCTGTCATGCACAACCACACGCACTGATGTTTGGCTATACGTTTCCTCCTTGTCCCAACTGCTTTTATTTTAATTCATTTTGTTGGTTTGTTTTACATATATAAACACTTCTCCTTCCAGCTGCCTTGAAAAACAAATCTACTCCCATGCATGCACAATTGACAATCATTTGGAAGGCAGAGAGAAGAACCAACGAGCTAGGATTTGGGCGGGTGGTGCATCGGCATCTCCACGTACCATCCGGTCCTATCCCGTGACATTAACAAGTTTGGGCTCTTGCATGGACAATTTCCCTTTTCCCCCACAGCAATCATCTACACCTTTTCTCCTCTCCCCAACCAGAATATAGCATACCAGACAATTCCTTCTTATCAGCCGGCCGCCACACTATACAAAAACTAAGGTCACTTATATGATGATTCTGTCATTGGATGATCTTTCTGGACATGAAAGGCACTGATTGGTGATGTTCCACCTATTCAACACAAACAACAAATAAAAGGTCTTGTGCTTGGAACATATAATAGTACTACCAAAGCAGCTCCTGCCGCATCTGAGAGCGAAATGGGGTTTTGTTTCTTTTCCGTCTCGTGGGACCTGAGTTTTTTTGTCCAACTTTATTATTATTTTTTTGGCTTGGGTATAGTGGTAGCCAACCCTACGTTGGTCCAGTGTTGGATCACAATATGGGGTCACTTTAATTTGGGACCAAAATGGGTGTTGGGTACGCACGCATATAGCTTTGGGACACAGATGAACAATGCAGACTACGGAGGCTGACGCATGCATAGAGTCATCACTTCTCACTTGGGCCAAACAATATTACGAGAACACATATACCTTTAGGATAGAGAGAGCAACTTAATAATTTCACTTAGGACGAAACCATATACATAATGTTCGCAAGGATGATGAAAGGAAAACATCGTTTTAGGTTTATTGTATATTTTCTAGTGCTATGATTCCTACTACAGTTTCAAGATAAAAATCATTCCTAGAAATACAATGCCTAATTGTCTATGGATTTAATGGAAGAAGAAACATCTATAATCCTATTGCGTAGGAAGAACATTAAGAGAAAACATTTGGTCTTTGACTATTGTGAAGATCCTGAGACAATCCACTTTGTCGTCCGCATAATACACTACTACAGTTCACACACTTTGCGTAAGAAAATGTTCTTTCTGTAAAAGATAGAACTATCTGCATCCAACCTCCACTTGTAGTAGCAGTCGGTAGGTGTTTTAGTTGCGCATGCATTCCTCCTGAAAGTGCACAAATGGGATAGGATCAAGATTAGGCACGCTAGCTAGCTTATGTATCGCAGTATCGGTATGCTTGATCAAGAATTAACAATCTGTACTTCCACGGTTGGTGAGTGGTCACCCTACTAATCTCATATTCTCTGCTCATGCCTCCTAAGCTCCTAATGCTGCGTGATTTGGTCACCACATCACCATGCAACATATAAACATATAAATTCCTTGGGCACCCCTTTTTAATGCTTGTGATGAAGAGAAGATCCAGCCATATTGCAGGTATCATCTGGCCTCACTTGCATCTGGGGAAGCATAGAGGCAGGGTACAACCTTCTTTATCATGCATGCAACCATTTTTGTTTTCAAAGATTGAGGAACAAAGGTGGGGGCCTCAAAGCATGCATGCCCCAAAATTTTATTCTCACTTTGATCACTAATTTAAAAAAAGGCGCAAAATCCAAAGATGTATTCTTGTCTGATTCACGCGCATTAGCCTTAAAATACATAAAGATACGAGTATTTGGCCATGGACAAAATGAACAAGAAGTTCTATCCAGATACGTGGTTATCATGACTTTGCACATCTCATGTTGCTCCGCACTGAAACAAAGTGTAGAGTTGGCTGGTTTTTCTTTATTGTTTTGATATACTTTGTCGAAGATTCGAGCACAAAATGGATCCTACCAGCAACAAGCAAAGTATATCAACATAGGAGACTTCACCTATTTGGAATATATGGCACTTCTGATTCGCATCGGTTCATGCCCCCTAGCTAATGGAATCACGTGTGGCTTACTAGCTTCAGGCCTGTAGGATCAAAGTTGCTAAGATTTTTTGTTGTTCTTCTTGAATATTTGTTGTTCTTACGTTATGACCGTGACTCCATGGCCGTTGTTTGCCCAAGTGATGTTTACATGTATGATTAAAGCTGTTGTATATAAGCACAAGATGATGTTGATATTAATCCTCAAAAGTATGTGTGTTGCAAGATTTACATCATGTTGTTCCTTAAGTTGGGGGCTATAGCAGGTCCAAAGAGCAGTATTAGGGTTTGTTTGGTTTTGATTTTGGAAAAGCTGCTCCTAGGCAGCATATCCCGGCACTCTGAGCCTGCTTGGTTGGAACCCTGAGAAAGCTACCCGTCTAGGCAGCGATCTCAGGCGTTCGATTTCGTCAGCCAGGGGCTGGATGGTGCTGCCTGGCAGCAACCAAACATGACCTCTATCTGGCTAAATTGTCTACCTAATATAAGGGCCTCATGCGAACAAGCCCTTAGTGGCTGGAGAAAACCGCCTGCTGAAGATGAAAATAATAAATGTAAATAATTATGTGTAGAATGTTTTACTATATCTAATACATACCTCGGAAAAGAACTAATTTTGTTTATAGTACAAGAATTTTGTAGAAATTCCATATTAAATATTTCAATCCTACAAGTGTGGTGCATATATTATATACATATACCGATAAAGTATAATGGTCCAACCTCCTTGTGCGAGGAGAAGATACCAATTCTCTAGTTTGTTTATCATAGCTAGCATCTGGCATGGGGGCAAACGGTGGAGGCGCGTGCCTGTTTGCATACCTAAGAAAATGCATCACCAGATTAACAAACTGTGCCTTGTTAATAACAATATGTTAGCCATTCCATCAAACCCAACCTCTCATTTTAGTAGACCATCACCTAGTGTCGGGTACAAATAGCAGGGGTACCCTAACTTGGGCCCTAAATTACTCGGCAAAGACCCACAAACGAAGTCGGCCTGGCTCTGCGGCCCGGCAAAGGCCCACCACGACAACTTCACCACGGCGTCCGTCCCGCTCAAAGGTGGCGAGACCCTCGAGCGGGGATGTCCGCGACGATCGAGCCCAGCCACACTCGACGTGGACGACCACCCTCGAGCGGGAACTCCCGCCACGATCGAGGCTCAGCCTCACTCGAGCTTGCCATACCGGGAACAGCGCCCAGGGCTCTGCGACCCATCAACTCCGGTCATGATGACGCCCCTCTGCAAAAGGAGGGATTCACTGCGCCACACCACCGCCCACGCTGCGGATAAGACTCCGGCCAAATCCACCCGACACAGTGGTTTCTGACCCGACACTGCGAAATAGGTCGGTCCTGGCAGTGATACTATGCCAACTACTCCTTGACTTTGCTCGCCTCGGATACGCCATCACCCTCGAAGGCAACCCACGAAGCAGTACGCCGTCACGACCAACCGTCAAGTCGACTCCACAATCACCTTGCCATCAGCGGGGGTAGGAAGGCGCGATTTCCGCCTCCACAGTGCGCGGCATGGACAACACGCCAGCGCTACGTCACTCTAGGACAATAGCGCTGCTGAACGCGCTCACCAGTGTACTCAATCCCTCTCCCTTGGGCTATAAAAGGGGGAAGGGAAGCCCATGCAAAGGGCAGGTGCACGCACGATAGAACACCCGCAAAAACACTTAGCCAACGATATCCAAACTCAGGGACTTGGGAGCTCGTCTCCTTCTCCCGCCTTGCTTGTAATCCCCTACTACGAGCAACACAAACCCGGTGCTCCGCACCGCTGCTGGACGTACGGCCCCATGGCCGGAACCAGGATAAAAACTCTCGTCTCTCCGTCCGCCATCGGGGCAGCGAGTGGTTAGCATCGCAATCACTTGTTTGTGCCGGTGTGACCAAATCAGGCACCGACAGTTGGCGCGCCAGGTAGGGGCAGTGCTGCGCAACTCCCGCTTCGTTCCTGATGGCGGGCTTCAGCCAAAGACAACCCCTGATGGGGGAAAGCGATCCGTTTCCAGTGGGGCACGAGATCTGGTTTGGGAGCTTGCGGTTCCGGGCATGTGGTAATGGTTACCACATGCGCATCCTCCGAAGAACCAAGCAACCAACCGGAGCCTCCAGAACCGCTACCGACAGCTCCGCGACGCCGGATTAGTCCCAGACCTCGCACACAATGGGCACGCGCTGCGAGGCGCGCTGCCGACACTAGCATCCCTCCTCCCGCGAGGGATGGGGGATCTGCGATCAGGGTCGTGGGAAAGGGCAGCGCCCTTCCTCCCGGAACCCATGGTTGCACCACGTGCTATGTCAGCACGTCCCTACGTCTACGGGCTGCGTGGCCACACGACTATATACGCCTCGTCAGTCCGCACCAGCATGGGTGCGTATGACCACCAACCGGGCCATCATCCGGCCTTGGTACGCGACCTCGCCGCCCCGACACCCGACGATTCCCACACGGAGTCGAAGGATGTATATGCCTTTGGGCATGAGCACCCCGGTTGGGACTACTCTGGTCTCCGCGACCAAGAGGCCTTTCTGGCTTTCCAAACAGCGGCGGATTACTGCTTCGGCTATTCCGATGATGAGTATGATCCAACCAGGGAGTGCTTCGTCATCGACGACGGGCGGGTCAGCGAAGGATCTACGTCGGACGACGATGGCGAAGGTGACGACCGGGAAGGCAACAACGACGTAGATCCGGTTGGCGCGCAGCCACCGGACCCATCGGATCACTCGCCTTCCGAGGACGAGCCGCATCCACGCCCCCAACCGCGAGTTGCTCGCCCCCACGACTTGGGAGGCGGCGAAGTCTCACCACTAGCACACTCCGACCACGATCCACCCAACCAGGGCAATGGACGCAACACGGACGCGCGACGTGCGGGGCGAGTAGCTCAAGCCCGCATCCTCACCGAGGACAAAAACGAGGACCTCGTCCCCAGGACGAGCCAAAAGCTCATCGCGGCGGCCGCACTGCTCCGAGCCATGCCGGAGTCGGCTACCCCTGAAGGGCGGAAGTTGCATCTCGAGGCCCAAAAGCTGGTTGAGAATGCCGCACGACGGCAGGCCGAGAGCTCAGCCTCCCGCCTTCGACGCTCATCGGCCTCGAAGGGCGAACGGGGAGGGGAGTCATCAGTACGCTCACCCTGGCCGAACGGCAGGGCACGAGCGTAGTCCCGAGGCGACTACCACCGGGACGCTGCGCAACGCCACACCGACGAACCACGCGCACTCGAAGCGGAGCCACTTCCTGCACGGATACCCGCGAGATCGCGCCTCCGGGACACCCGAGGCACCATGAACGATGGCGACGCCCGCAATGCTCTGAACCAAATGAGGCAGCGAGAGGGAGCCTGGACCCGCCAACCCCGACGCGACGGACACGCCGACGTTGGGTGGAACCGGGATGCGGCCCCGGAACCGGCGGGGACGCGCGTGTTCAGTCGTAACATCCGCACCACTCCGATTCCCCCTCGTTTCCGACAGCCTACCACCATCACCAAATACTCGGGGAAACGGACCCCAGGGTATGGTTGAACGACTACCGCCTAGCATGCCAGCTCGGCGGCGCTACAGATGACGATATGATTATCCGCAATCTGCCGCTCCACTTAGCGGATTCCGCGCGGACATGGCTCGAGCATCTGCCCCCCAATCGGATCCATGATTGGGACGATCTGGTCGAGACCTTCGTGGGGAACTTCCAGAGCACCTACGTGCGCCCCGGGAACACGTGGGATCTTCGAGGGTGCAACCAAAAGCCCGGCGAATCCCTGAGGGACTTCATCCGGTGCTTCTCCAAGCGCTGCACCGAGCTTCCCAACATCACCGACCATCAGATCATCCACTCATTCCTCGAGAGCATCACATGCTATAGCCTGGTGTGCAAGTTAGGGAGGAACCCACCTCCCGACGCAAACTGACTATTTGAAGTGGCCTCTAAGTACGCCTCAGGGGAGGAGGCGGCCAACGCCATTTTTAATGGTAAAAAGGGCAAGCGCCCCGAGGAAACGCCCGCAGAGGACGACAAGACAAAGAGCCCCCTCGAAGAAGCGGAGACACGGCAAGAAGGGAAAGAAACCCCGAGCACCCCGCGAAAAAGGCGACGTCGAGGACGAGGCTCTAGCGGTCGACCCTAACCATAAGGGACCTTGAGGTCCCCCGCGTGGTGGGGGCATTTTCGACGACCTCCTCAAGAAGCCATGCCCGTACCACAAGACCACAGTCGCTCACACCCTCGAGAAGTGTGAGATGCTGCGGAAGTTTTATAACCGCATCCCCCGAAAGGACGGCGGTCAGCCCAAGGATGGCAGCGGCAAGGAGATGACGGATACCCCGAAGTGGAACACGTGTTCTTCATTGTGGGAGGCCCCACAGCCAACCTGAAACCTCGACAGAGGAGGAGGGAACGCTGGGAGGTTTTGCTGGCCCAACCAGCAACCCCTTCGTACCTCGATTGGTCTTCAGAGACCATCTCGTTCAGCCGTGAGGATCACCCCGACCATATCCCTAACCCCGGACAGTATCCCCTCGTCGTCGATCCCGTCATCGGCAACACGCGCTTCTCCAAGGTACTCATGGACGGGGGCAGCAGCCTCAACATCCTGTACGCTCCAACCTTGGAGCTCATGGGAATCAGCACCAGCGAGCTGCGCCCCAACAAGTCCTCCTTCCATGGAGTTGTGCCCGGAAAACGCGTCCAAACTCTCGGGCAGATCGACCTGCCCGTCTGCTTTGGAACCCCGGCGAACTTCCGCAAGGAAGTACTCACCTTCGAGGTAGTCGGCTTCAAAGGAGCCTACCACGCCATCCTGGGAAGGCCATGCTACGCCAGGTTCATGGCCATCCCCAACTACACCTACCTCAAACTGAAGATGCCGGGGCCTCACGGAGTCATCACCGTCGGCCCGACGGTCGACCACGCCTACGAGTGTGACGTCGAGAGCATCGAGCTCGCGGAGGCTCTTGCCCTCGATGAGTCTCTCGTAGCGGATCTGGAGGCGATCATCAGCACACCCCCTGACGCCAACGAGTGCCAACCTGGGAGCTTCGCGCTCGCCGAGGACACCAAAACTGTCCCTCTCAACCCCGACAACGCAGACGGCAAGATGCTGAGGATCAGTTCCACCCTCAGCAACAAATAGGAGGTGGTGCTCGTCGACTGTCTCCGCGCCTACGCTGACATCTTTGCGTGGAGCCCCTCGGACATGCCTGGCATTCCGAGGAAGGTCGCCGAGCACTCCCTTGACATCCGCCCCCACTCCAAGCCGGTCAAACAGCGCCTTCGCCGCTTCGACGAAGTGAAGCGGCGAGCGATCGGCGAATAGGTGCGCAAGCTTCTGGAGGCCGGGTTCATCAAGGAGGTCTTCCATCCCGAGTGGTTAGCCAATCCTGTACTAGTAAAAAAAGAATGGAAAGTGGAGAATGTGCGTAGATTACACCAGTTTGAATAAAACATGTCCGAAAGTCCCGTTCCCTTTACCGCGTATAGACCAGATTGTAGACTCCACTGCGAGATGTGAACTTCTGTGTTTCCTCGATGCGTACCCGGTTACCATCAGATTAAGATGAAGGAGTCCGACCAGCTCGCGACTTCCTTTATCACTCCTTTTGGTATGTACTGCTACGTTACGATGCCCTTCGGCCTTCGAAACGCCGGGGCCACTTATCAACGTTGTATGCTCCACGTTTTCGGAGATCATATAGGTCGTATCGTAGAAGCGTACGTTGACGATATCGTCGTAAAAACCAGGAAGGCGGACGACCTGGCGCATGACCTCGAGGTCGTGTTTAGCTGCCTCAGGGCGCACAGGGTAAAACTCAACCCCAAGAAGTGTGTTTTCGGTGTGCCTCGAGGTATGCTCTTGGGTTTTATTGTCTCCGAACGAGGCATCGAGCTCAACTCCAAAAAGGTCGCGGCCATCCAGCAGATGGAACCAATCCGAGACCTAAAGGGCGTATAGAAGGTAATGGGATGCCTAGCGTCCCTAAGCCGCTTCATCTCTCATCTCGGGGAGAAGGGGCTACCTCTGTATTGACTTTTGAGGAAATCAGAGCACTTCACCTGGACCACAGAGGCCCAGGAAGCTCTCGATCGACTCAAAGCGGCGCTAACAAACACGCCAATCCTCACCTCACCAAAAGAGGGCGAACCTCTCTTCCTCTACATCACGGCGACCACTCAAGTCGTCAGCGCGGTTATAGTGGTGGAAAGAACCGAGGAAGGACACTCCCTGCCGGTCCAGCGCCCGGTGTACTACCTCAGCGAAGTTCTGGCCGAGACCAAGACGAGGTATCCCCACATCCAGAAGCTGATCTATGCCATTGTGCTGGCTCGACGTAAACTGTGGCACTACTTCGAGGCTCACCCAGTGACCGTCGTGTCATCCTTCCTACTGGGCGAAATCATCCAGAACCGCGAGGTCTCCAGACGGATCTCGAAATGGTCGACGGAGCTGATGGGGGAAACCCTCACTTTTGCGCCAAGGAAGGCCATCCAGTCCCAGATCTCGGTGGAATTCGTAGCCGAATGGACCGACACTCAGCTCCCCCCCTCGAAGTTCAACATCGACTGCTGGGAAATGTACTTCGACGGGTCAGTGATGAAGACCGGCGCAGGTGCTGGCCTGCTGTTCATCTCGCCCCACGGGGAGCACCTCCAGTACGCCGTGCGACTCAACTTCCCTGCGTCCAACAACATGGCGGAGTATGAAGCGCTCCTCGCCGGCTTGAATATCACGCTCGAGCTCGGCATCAAGCGCCTCGACATCCGCGGCGACTCGCAGCTGGTCGTCGTCCAGGTGATGAAGGAGTCAAGCTGCCACGACGAGAAGATGGCGGCCTACTGCCAGGCGGTGCGCGACCTTGAAGACAAGTTCGACGGCCTCGAGCTTCATCACATCGCACGAAGATACAACGAGGAGGCCGATGAATAGGCAAAAAACGCGTCAGGACGAGCTACCATTCCCCCGAACGTATTTGCCAAGGACATCAACAAGCCCTCGATTACCATCGCCCCCTCGACCAGAGCCTCGACCACAGTCGACACTCGAGAAGCCACCTTCGGCCCCATGAGCACGGAACCCCCAGCGGACGAGGACGAGCCCATGGGGTACGAGGCTTGCTCGGGAGAAGAAGACGAGGCAGAGGCAATGGAAATCGACGAAACCCCAATACCTCGAGACTGGCGGAGTCCGTACCTTGACTGGCTCGATCAAGGCGTTCTGCCACACGATTGAACGGAGGCAAGGCGCGTTGCAAGGAAGGCTAAGCGGTTCCTCATCATCGAAGGGGAACTCTACAGACGGGGAACCTCGGGGGTCTTGCAGCGTTGCATCCCGATACCCGAGGGTAAGGAGCTCATCCGCGACGTCCATGCGGGCGTGTGTGGGCATCACGCCGCTCCACGTACGCTCGTAGGCAATGCCTTTCGACAAGGCTTCTACTGGCCCACCGCCGTGGCCGATGCCACGGAGGTGGTACGAACCTACGAAGGGTGCCAGTTCTACGCACGCAAGACGCAACTTCCTGCCCAGGCGCTTCAAACTATCCCCATCACGTGGCCGTTTGCCGTATGGGGCCTCGACCATGTCGGGCCAATGGCAAAAGCGCCCGGAGGCTTCACGCACCTATTAGTAGCGGTCGACAAGTTCTCCAAATGGATAGAAACTCGACCCATCAATAGAATATGTCCGAGTAGGCGGTGCTCTTCTTCACCGATATAATCCATCGGTTTGGGGTTCCGAACTCCATCATCACTGACAACGGCACCCAGTTTACGGGGAATAAGTTCTTAGAATTCTGCGACAACTTCCACATCCGAGTGCATTGGTCGGCGGTGGCCCACCCACAGACAAACGGTCAAGAAGAACGTGCCAATGGCATGATTCTGCAAGGCCTGAAGCCTAGAATCCACAACAAGCTAAAAAAGTTTGGGCGCAAGTGGGTGCAAGAACTGTCATCGGTGATCTGGAGCCTAAGGATGACCCCGAGCAGAGCAATAGGGTTCTCCCCGTACTTCCTCGTCTATGGAGCAGAGCCCATCCTCCCCACGAATCTGGAGTATGGGTCCCCTAGGCTCAGAGCGTACCAAGAACAGCGAAACTACCGAGCCCGAGAGGACTCCCTGGACCAGGTCGACGAAGCTTGAGACGTGGCCCTACTCCACTCGGCAAGATACCAGCAAAGCCTGCGTCGACAACAAGCTCGAAAGGTCCGGCATCGAGACCTCTGCAAAGGAGACCTCGTCTTGAGGCTTCGATAGGACAATCGAGGACGGCACAAGCTTACACCCTTATGGGAGGGGCCGTACATCGTCGCCGAAGTCCTCAAGCCCGGGACGTACAAGCTGGCAAATAAGGAGGGGCAGATCCTCGCGAACGCCTGGAACATCTAACAGCTACGTCGCTTCTATCCCTAGAGTGGCCCGCAGCCCTCGAAACTTTTGTACATACTCTAGACTTGTACAATCTCTTGATTAAGTGTCGGCTTGTAGCCCCCACAGGTTGTGAATGAATTAAACGAACTATTTTCCATCGCGTTTCGAGGGAGGAACGGTTCTACCCTTGGTAGAACCATCCCTCCCTCGGGGGTTAAATGGGGAAGGACCCCCGAAAAAATCGTCATTTTTTCGATTTTTTTGCGATATCTCAAGCGTATGGCCAAGTGCTCTTTCGCAAACCCTCGAAGGGAACGCACTAGGCGTGAAACGGACAAGGGCAGGGTCGCCTGAGTCGAGTGCCCGCCTACGCCTCGAGGATACAACATCACCTCACTTTCCTCCGCCTAAGTCATTCACGTACGATCGATCCTAGTGGCGACTTCTTTTCGAGGCACATGTATTGGACACGACGCGCATCGCAGAGATACCGCACCAAAATAAACCTCGTTTTACGATATAAACGATGTTTAACAAAAGATGTAAGAAAATAAACGAACTGTTCTTACATCAGTAAACACAAACTCCTAACCTACTATTTACACTCAGGCTCGATGGCCCGAGATTTTCAGGGATTGCCTTCACCGCCAAGGTCGTCCCAGCCGCCGTCATCCTCGCTAAGAAAGAGGACGCCCTCGAAGTGGCCCGCCAGCACACGCGCCGTCTCGTCAGCAGTAGCGTCAGCCTCCTTGATCGCCGCCCTGCCTCCTCGTCATTGAGGTTGTCGGCAACAACGTACCCGACGGCGAGCTTCGAGAGGTCCGCTTGGTAGTGGGTCGTAATCACTCCAAGCGCCTTCTGAATCCCAAGCAGCAGGGCCTCCTTCACACGCGAGGTGACCTGCCCCTCAAGCGCTCGAAGGCGACTGGCAAGGGAACTGCCAGACTGCACGTCGGCACCAGCGATTTCGTTGCAGGCTGCCGAGGCAGTCTGCACCAGCTCATCGAGCTCACGCTGGGTTGCCGAGTGTGCCACCAGCAGAGCCTCCTTCAACTCCGTCTCGACCTTGAGCATCTGTCTCAGCCCTACACCAACAAAGCTGTCAGAAACAGAAAATAGCAAAGCAGAGAAGGGGCTCGAAGCATGAGTAAAGTCGGCTTACCCTTGACTTGACCCTGGGCAGCCTCGAGGGCTGTCTCTCTCTCTCGGAGCTGCTGCTACGCCGTAGCCCGAGCCACCTGCTCTAGCTTGAACTGGTCCCGAGCCTCCACCACGAGACGCCGCTCCACTTCGAGCGCCGAGTCGGCCACATCACGCGCGGCTCGTTCACGATCCAACCAAGTGTTGGCGTTCGCAAGCTGGTCGCGTGCGGTGCGGACTGTGTTGTCCAGCCGGGAGATAACCTCACCTTTCTCTCGACACTCGGTGATGGCCCGGTCTCGAGCATCTTGAAGGTCGGCCAGTTGGTGGTCTCGAACTTCCACCGCCCCCGATAAACGGCGCAGCTCCAACAGCATCGGCGCAATTTGGTCGTTCTTCGCGAACGCGTCCTTGTGGAGTTCATGTGTAAAAAGAGCTAAGCATCATCTGAAAAGCAATCGGCGGCTGCAGCGAAGTACGAAACATGCCAGGTGGACCTTGCCGGCCTCCTCATGAAGATGGAGAACGTCTCGCAACGCCCGCACAACCTCCTGACCATGCGCCAACTGGACGTCCCATAGTCGCTCTTCCGCTGCGGCTTCACGAACAAACTGCTCGGGAAGCTCGCTGCGGGATTGCCACATCGCGGGAGACCCACGTCCGTCGACACGGGTAGGTGTCCCGCTGGGCTCGGCCGCCGTTGGCTCTGCCGGAAGTGGGACGAGGGTCGATGGCGTGGCCCCGCCACCCTCGTGCTCCCGTGGCACGGGGGCTCGCACCTCTAGAGCCTCGGCCAGCTCCGATAGATGGGGAAACCCGCCGCCAAGGGCCCGCTCCACTCCCCCCTCACGCGGGGAAGCCACCGTGATGCCCGCCTCCACGAGCGCCACAAGTGGCCCCTCGACAAGAGGAGCCTCCCGCGGCACGGGAACGGCGTCCTCAGTCCGAGCGACCTCAGCGCGGGGCTCGATGTTGCAACGCGTCTCGACGACACCCTCGAGGAGTTGAGGCGGCCTTGGCCCCTCGAAGACCCGGGGCGCCTCCTCGCATAGCCGCTGCTCGTCCTGCAGCCCTGCCCTGGCGTCGAAGAAGGAGACGAAGTCCTGGACCGCCTCGTTCGTCGGGCCCAGGAGCTGCGAGGACGAGTGGGGCGACGAACTTGGCCCGATCTTAAGGGCCTTGGTCGACGCAAGGGAAAGTATGGCCCGTGCACCAGACCGACTGCGCCAAGGAAGAATCTAATCAAAAACAAAAATAAAGCCTTGACGAATGAGTGAGCAACAAAGAAATTTACCGAACGATGGGCAGCTTCCGCTTTGGCCTCGAGGCTGGGATAGGAGCCGCCCTCGAAACCTCCTCGCCTCCTGCGAAGGCACCGGCCTCCCCTTGGGGAGCCTCTACACCCGACCCACGGGCCGGGGTCTCCTCGACAATGCCCGACCTCTCGGGTGCCTCGCCACGATCTTGGGGTCCCTCGAGGACAGTCACCGCTGCCCTCGACGGACTCCCAAGGGTAGACACCGTCGACAATGGCGGAGCTTCAAGGTCAATGGGCTCTCCGCTGTCACCCCTAGACGCCGCAGCTGGGGCAACCCCACCAGGGGAAGCTCGAGAGGAGATGGGAAGCTCGAGAGGAAATGGGCTCCTCGCCCCGCCGGCCTCCTCGGACTCCTCACCAGCGGGATCCAAGGAGGTCTCCGGCGTTGGGAGTGGTGAGAGGCCCTGCCTCTCCCGTTCGCGGTTCTCCTGCATATGCTTTCTCTTCTTCCGCTCTTTCCGCTTCTGCCGCTCCTCCTTCCGGTCCTTCTCCTGCTTCGCCCGCTCGGCAGGGGCGCTGTTGGCGGCCCTGTCCTCAGCGACAGGAGGTTTGGAGGTATGGCCGTGGGACAGCCCCTGCGTAACGCCAGTCGCAAGGTCAAAAGCACGAGAAAACGAGACGTAAAGCAAATACAAGGATTGAAAGACACTTACGAAACTCAAGTAACCGTCCTCGGGCCGCATGGGCACCGCCCACGGGTTGTCCGCCAGCCGGTCGACGGCACGACGTGCCCACTGGTCGGCGACTTGCGTCGGACAACGGCTCCACCGCCATCGCTGCACCGGAGAGATCGGCGTCCGGAGCCATCCCAAACAACGGGAGCCTCCTCTGCAGAAGGGGAAGCACCCGCCGCCGATGGAAGTTTGCGATAACTCCGCTGGCGGTGAGGCCGTGCCTCGATAGGCGCTGAAGCTCCTCGATCAGGGGGCCGAGCTTCTCCTTCTGCTCCGGCGGTGATACCCCGTAACCCCAGGTCTCCGGCTTCTCCGTCAGCACCTTGCCGGTGTAGGACGGTAGACGCCCCCCGTCGTTACGTAGGTAGAACAACCCTAGGTCTTTGCGGCTCCTCTGGACCTGGAGCACGAGGCCACCAACGCGAACGGGGCGACAAACCCCCTTGGAAACGCCTTCCGTGAAGAGCTCGCCGCAGGAAAGATGGCGCCATAAATCCCAATGGGCTTTGATGCCCAGGAAACCCTCGCAGACGGCAACGAACACTGCCGCCTGCGAGATCGCGTTCGGCGAGAAGTTTTGCAGCTCCACCTTGTAGTGGAAGCACAACGCTCGCATAAACCGTCCTGCCGGGACGCCAAAACCCCGCTCGTGGAGACGAGCAAGGCTGACAATGTAGCCCTTCGATGGGTCGGGCTCCGAGACAGCCCCCGGCGGGATCCAAATCGTGGGCTCGCCGTCGACGGTTGGCGGCAACAGCCCGGCTTCCACAAGCCCCTCGAGGTAGAGCGTGGAGGCGATCGATGGCTTCCACGGCGCGGGATCAACGAGACGGACCATGGCGGCGAGTGGGAGCGTAGGCAGGAGAAGAAGAAGACGACGTGAAAACCCACTAAGGCAACAAGAGCGTACCCTTTGGCGGCAGACCTGCCGCGTTATTTATCCTCGCCAGCGGAGAAAGGCGCGGCAGGTCTCCAGACGCGAAAAAACCGCCCCCGAGGCTGACAACCGGGCCCGCCCCAGGAGGTGAAACGGCACGGCCCGTATTAACCGCGCTAGCTGCGTTAACTACGCCGCGGAATTGGAGGAGTCTGGCGCAGCGAACGTGCGGTCGTGTCAAGTCACGCCCGCACGCCACGCCTGAAAAGGCGCGCCCACTCCCCACACGAAACCACGATAACTTCCTCAATGGTCATCATGACCCATGCGAAATGAGGGAGGGTGCATTCAAGGCGCCAACCCTCGAAAGGAAGTCTCAAAGTTCGAACGCTCGAGGAGATCCGTCGGTTGTGTTCGAGGCCAGTCAAAAAACCTAGACCAAGGGACCCCTCGAGGGGGAGCACCGAGCCCTCGACTTCTATCGAACGAGGTCGAGTCCCGTCCAACATGCTTTTACAAAGAGCTTTCACGGACGCGTCCTACGACCACGAGCCTACTCTCGTCGAACGGGGTATGGACGTTCGCTCAAACCACCCGTTACCAGCTCACCCAGGTATTCGTAGATCGACCCCAATCGTGGGGAACACGGATCGTCTCACCCTCAACACCTCGAAAGGGGTCCACGAGGAACGAAAGAGGCTTGAGAATTCCCTCAAACCTCGCCAGACGAGGCAGGGATCGAGGATCTCAGGTGTGTGAACAAATCCATGACCAGGGAAGCAACGAAGGCTCCTCACGTCAATCTGAAACCTTGAGAGAATGTCAAACACTCTCCCAAGGCCTCGGGGGCTACACCCGCGGGTGCGCTAGCGCGCCCCCACGGACTCCCAGAACCCGCGAAGGGACGAAGGCCACAAAGGCCTCGACGAACACCAGCCTCCGCATGATTGAACCTCACTCCTACGGAGGCTCGAGGGCTACTGTCGGGTACAAATAGCAGGGGTACCCTAACTTGGGCCCTAAATTACTCGCCAAAGACCCACAAACGAAGTCGGCCTAGCTCTGCGGCCCGGCAAAGGCCCACCACGCCAGCGCTACGTCACTCTAGGACAATAGCGCTGCTGAACGCGCTCACCAGTGTACTCAATCCCTCTCCCTTGGGCTATAAAAGGGGAAGGGAAGCCCATGCAAAGGGCAGGTGCACGCACGATAGAACACCCGCAAAAACACTTAGACAACGATATCCAAACTCAGGGACTTGGGAGCTCGTCTCCTTCTCCCGCCTTGCTTGTAATCCCCTGCTACGAGCAACACGAACCCGGTGCTCCGCACCGCTGCTAGACGTACGGCCCCGTGGCTGGAACCAGGATAAAAACTCTCCGTCCGCCATCGGGGCAGCGAGTGGTTAGCATCGCAGTCACTTGTTTGTGCCGATGTGACCAAATCAGGCACAGACACCTAGTATATATACTTCCATATGTTAAGTGATATGATATGCATTTTTTCCATCTAACAGCTTATAAAACAAAGAACACATCCATGCAGGTCTACCGTCTACACATAAGCCTATATTCACAAAGCATTACTGAAACTTTCCAGAAACTGTTGCACCCATGGGCCACTGGAAAGGCAAACAGAGGAAGGGGACCTGCAGTAGCCAAATAGAAGAGTTAAACACATAACCTGAAGTCAGAAGTACTAAAATAATTAAAGTGACGACATCATGTGGTAGCTGGCGTCATGGTGAGCGTAAGAAATTTGGGCGGTCACCGAACCTGACAGCAGCTCGTAAACAAGTGGTCTTGCAGGCACGGACAGCTGCATTTGACTTGGCGAAACCAGAAAATAGCTGCGCCACTAATTTTATTTGGCATTGATACTGGGTTATCGCAGCATTGCAAGTACCAGTGCATTTTTCTAGGAAAAAACTTGAAGATGACTTTTTTTTTTAACAATCCTGTCTCCATGTCACAGCTCTGATATATTCCTGAATCCTGACTCTCTGGGGCCTGGACCAATTGGGCCTTGATGCGTCCAAGAGGGGTAAGAACCTATTTAAATTGCCACAATAGAAAAGGTCAACGTGATTGGCCTTCACAGGAATGCAAACAATAACCTACTAGCAATAAAGCATCCGAGGTGGACACGACGACATGACATGAGCTCAACTACCTGCTTACTGATGCTGGTACCTGGTAATGCATATGAGGATCATGCACATTATTCATGGCTGTCATGTGGAACAGTTTGCATTGTCTAGGGGATCATCATGAGGATTAAAAATTGAATTATTGTGGAGGAAGTGTGTACCACTTAAAGTAATAAGATTTTCTCTGACTGAATCTTTTTCTTCACCACAAGATACCTACCTTCATGACAAACTTGATGGATATGAATTTCTTTTGCCCAGTTGGCCTCGAATTAAGGCAGTCCACTAGGGTGCACGAAGATTTAATCCGGATTTGCAAGTCACCTTTGTGATCATGCTTTGCACAAACGTAAACTCTGAAGACTGCTTCATCGTACATTAACCACCAAACATTTTTCCAAGACTTTGCTAAAAGAACCAACAAGGAGATTATAACACGTTAGTAGTACCATACAATTGCCGTCTTTCTTGGCGATATTTCTGGAGAGAGAAGTTATCTACTCGGCTGCACAAAAGAAAACTGTCTCGCCGTCGTCTCCATCAGTGAGCCAGAAATATGATGCTCCCTGTGATCCTATCGCCGTCGCCTGTTGTTACATCCAGACGGCACCAAGCACTCCAAGCCACGTTGAAAGTGCACCGCGGCGCTGCCATTTTCAGGAAACAGAGAAAAGCGACGGCAGAGCCAAAACAGGCCGGAGAAAAACCTGCTTTTCTCATGGTGTTATACGAAAGAAAAGGCAGCACTCCCAAATGGAGTGATATGTCATTTCCTTGGCCGTGAAAATGCTTGGGCCACGATATGTGATCGTGATGTGACGGGGCTGAGTTTTTTCCAGTCATGTGAAGAGTTGATGCACGGGCTCTACCACCGTATAGATTTTGGAATTGGAACGGCGATGCTTTTGGTTACGTGCTGCCAAGTAGCAACACCTTGCATAGCATGGGTCATTTTTGTGTCGTGTGCCTTTCAGCTAGACTTCTGGAAGAAGCACAACGCGACATGTCGGTTGAATCCTTCGCTGAAAAAGGATTTGGCGAAAGCGCAAGTGGCTAAGGTTTTGTTTGTAGGGTTTATATCGGCTTTGGCTTCATCCGTTTGGCATATTCTAAGGCACTAAGCATGAAGCTGTTTTCTAAAACGAGGCAAAAATGAACTAGAATTAGGCGGAACCAATTTTTTTTGGCTTCACTGGCTTTGGTTTCACTGGTGAAACCGTTTTGGGAGAAGCCCTCCCATGCGGCCCCTAAATGTGTTGTTACTTGTTAGAGCATCACAATTATGTTTCTCTATCTATTGACATACTCTTCGGAACAAAGTCTAGAAACTTTTAAAACCCATTTGTTGCAAGGGCGAAAAGTTTTGGGTAAGACAGTTTTGGTCATCTCCATGTGAAGTGCTGGCTAGGAAGAGAAGCAATCTGGAATCCCTTATGTTTCCACTCAACTAATGGGTTCAAAAGTAAACCCCCTCGCTCCACATCTTTGTTGCTAATTTTTAATGGAATATTCTCTTATCAGCTTCTAATAGAAGGGTTTCACATTCTAGTTTAATAAAAACCTCATTCACCAGCAGAATGTCTGAAATAGAAATTCTGAATTTTCATTCAAAAGTTTGGTTAAAACATTTCATCAAATTGGAAAAATGTTAATATTCACATTTTAATCTACTTCGACCATACGCCTAGATCCAAGTTTTGCCTTATATATTTTTTATTTTGTTCAAGACCCAAAAAACAATTTAGAGAAATTTCATTGAACTCTCACCTGGGATTAGATTCCCAGTCTCACAACAACCTAAGTCTCAGCTAAATTTCTGCTTAAGCACAAGGTCCATCTCCTCGAAATGTGACATAGATTTTGCTCATAAACAAGGCAACTTTTATAGTCATTGAATCTAAATTTCTTCACCAGCTCAACGCCTTGTGGCTCCATCTCACTTGGTCCTGTCAGAGCTCTTTTATAGCACACAATATTACTATTCATTAGTATATAGTATTGGCCAACGATAGATTAATAATTTGCACTCAACTTAATTTTTAATATTAATGTAAATGAGGCTTCACTCTCTAATGTAATGCAAATAATAATTATTAATAATGAACACATTCAAAAATATTAAATAATAACATATTACATAAATATTATTTAGATTATATATTACACTAATAGTATTAATTTTTTTTCCTTGATTACACCTATACCACTATACTACTCTCGATTCCTCTATAACCTAAGAATCAGATTGTTACGGTAGGATATAATTAGTTATGATTTGATTCTTATCGCTGATTTGTTCTCATCTCTATCTCTACTATTGCTTGAGGTCCAAGCCGCCATTTACTTTTTATGAACAGCCCATGAGGGCTCAATTTTGATTATCCTATATTCGCATTAATCCATCTAAACCCTCGTTCCCATTCTCAATTTGCTGTGGAAATTTCTTGACATATGGACTGAAAAAAAGCAAGATTTCAGTCACATGCTCTATGGAGTAATTTCTCAATCGAGGGCGAATGTTACAACATGTGGCGAGCCAGTTAGAAAATCAAGATGAACGAAGGGCCCCAATCAGCCACATTATTTATTTAGAAACTCGTTCTCGGATAATGTACATATCTTGTGACCACAGATTAAGAAGGCCCAATACAAGTTGGCTCAAGAATTGGAATAGAAATCTCAATTATTGGGGGCCCGTATCCCATCAACTCTAGGTAAGTATATATGAGACCGATCGATCTCCCAGCCACATACATTCGCTGATTTGCATCCTCATCTCCTCATCGGAAGCTCACTCTGTATCCCATCTTGGGGACAAGTTGACGAGCTGCGCACGTGTGCGTCCGGGTAAGGTTAGCTTGCATGCTCCCCAGCGACGAACAAGAACAAGCCTCGTTCCATTATTTCTTTTCGTCTTTCGAGTGACATTAATCTCACCCAAAAGCATATCATCGCTGCAGACATGTTGTGTGCATTTGTGCTGGGGGGATGGATGGATCGAGCTGGTAGTGGCAGCTAGACATGTGCGCCAAAATATTGAAACGGGAATATATATAACACGCAGCAGTTCGTCCATGTGCGTAACATGGCGTATTTAAGCGTGTCGATCTCGTGGTGCGGTGAGCCTGATGATCACAAGTGCAACACATGTCCTACGTGCGTTCTGCACGCCGCACCTTGTTCACAACACAAACAACACATATTACGCGGGCACCCATACGTGCAGACAAACATGACGGGTGCAGCGTCAATGAACGCCGATACAAATTAAAGGCAGTTGCGTATGCCACGGACTCCTTTTGAACAAAAAACGCGCACGCGTACGTTGATTGAAAAAAAAAAAGAACAAACTTAAAGCAGCCGCAGCCGTCCATGCTCCCGAGTCCCGACAGTCCAAGCCAGTCACCTGCTCAACTTGGACCCAAGTACACACGTGATTGCACATTCAGGTGTCGACATGTCGTGTCCGATGCTCCAATCTGTCAAGACGCGGTTTCTCTCACCACCAGTGAGTACGTTCGGCTGCGCATGCACCGACGCCGACCTGCCGCCACCGTGCGCGCGCATGCAGCTATGCTGTGTTTATATTAGAAATAAAAATTACTTTCTATATAAATAGTGTACTGGGAAGTGTATTCTGTGAGTGGGATGAATAGGAAAAACTTGTTGGAGAAATATTTTTTTTTCAGCCTAGTTTTGGATAACCTCAGCTCACAGCATCTCCAGCCGTGCCTTTTAAATTAGAGCCTCTATATTCTTTTTAGGGCAGCTCGAGCGTATGTACTAAGGTGGTGCTAGAAGAAGAGAGAAAAGTTTAGAAGAGGTGCAATACGTTGGACACCCGGTCCTAGCTTAGCAAATCCTTAGCACCAGTGCCCAACTTGGCTCCCGGTTCCAGCGATTAAATAAACTTTTTTTTATGTATCTTTACTCAAGGATTAAATGCCTATTGCTCTCCAGACTGGTGAAGGTTGGTTATTTTATTTCAACTAGGACCCACTACAAGGTGCTGCAGGGTGCTTGCAAAGATTAAACGTTAAAGCTTTCAATTCTAGTGGGGTGACTAAATTTGGAGGGTCTCTATTTTTAGAGGTTTTGGACCATAATTTGAAGATCTCCCTAAAATAAGGACTCATTTAGATGTCCGGCTGGAGATGCTAATGAGAGACTAAAACAAGAGATAGATGCCCATTTGAGAGCCCGGATGGAGATGCTCGGAGCTCTATCTGGCCCGTAAAAGCAGAGCCGACGAGGTGACGACGTGGTGGCAAAAAGGCAGACGTAGCCTCCGATGCAACGAACAAGTTTACTACTGCCACTTGCGTTGGCTGCTGCTGAGATTTGGGTTCCGATCATGACCGCCTTTAATTTTTCACCGTCGTCTCCACTTGTTAAACCAATCCGTTTCTGTGTAGTTTTTTTTATAACCGTACACTTTTTAAGTGGCTTTTAGCTAGGTCGGCCAGTGTGCCTTTCTTGACTCTTTTAGTGTGTTCAGTCGACGAATACAAGAGCTGGTTTCAGCCTCCCCTGGTAAATCAAAAGCGCTACGCTGGTGGACGATCTCCTGATCTTATCATTCGATCCGATCATTTTTTACAGTCAAAACTTGTTAGCGATTTATTTTTTTATGAAAGAATGCAACGAACACCATATGTGAGTGGTGAAAACCTTGTTCCATTTGTTGGACGAATGGTGGCGACGATAATGTCACACTCTTCTTGAAGGCGTCGTTTGGAGATACCATTCTCGACTTCTCGTGTAGCATTTTCTTTTGGGAACAAGATTGACTCAATTGGGTCTCTTCTCAACAAAGCTTTCGATCATAGTTTCTAGCAGTACTAGCCTACTAGGTCAATCATGACGTCAAAGTTTCTAAACAGACGAGAAATGTGAGTTCTTGATGCCGCAGAAAGATAATACAAGACTAAAGCGTGGACATAGAAGAAGATTAGAGCTTAATTTTCTAGCTTTCTTTCTTACTTTTTTAGCTTTCTTATTTAATTTTGTGCTAAAAATGCGAGTGGTGATGGGGCTCGCTCGCATGTCAGCCTGCTAACACCATCTCTCTCATGCGCACGCGTGCCAATACACACAGTATTAGCAAAAAGAGTAGCCGGCATATAAAGGCACAGAAAAATGCCTTTTGATAGATTTAGAGGCCGGGTTATTTGGAGGTTAGAGGAAAAACTAATCTTGGACTTAGAGGGGTAAAACGTTTTTTTTTTAATTTCCCAACTTTTGGCTTGCACAAGATTGAAAGAGCAGAGAATTCTGAAAAAAAAAACCTTGACTTAGCAAGGAGCTGGTGTGCACGACATGAGCTGAACCACCTGCTGGCAATGTACATGAGGACGAGAGAAAAAAAAACTACGCCAATGGGGTAAAGAGCCCCTGGTTTTTTATTAAGAAAGAGAAACGTTCTCTAGGTGTAGAAAACTCTCGAACCCTGGCTACGTCGATGTGGGGTAAAGAGCCCTTGGTTTTTCATTAAGAAAGAGAAACGTTCTCTAGGTGTAGAAAACTCTCGAACCCTGGCTACGTCGATGAGAGGATTTTTTTCAAAAAAAAACCAGCCCTGGATATCTGCTTCTATGAGGAATTGAACATAGGTCTATTGGTTGTGATCATACACTCAACCCCCCCTAACCAACTAGGCTAGAGGATCTTTGATACATGAGGATGAGAGGATCATGCCCCCAGCTGTCACGGGCGTGACACAATTTGTTTAGTGATTCCATGGGATTATGAACTAAATTATTGGATAGGAAGTGTGTATACCCCCTAAAGTAATTAAGAAGATTTTCTGTTGACTGAACCCTTTCCTACAATTCTTAAAAAAGGATCCTTTCCTCCGGTCTCAATTTCACAACAAGATATAGGTATAAATCTCTTTTGGCCATTTAGCTTTGAATCCAGGCGTTCCAGATTGCATGCCACTTACAGACGCAGGTGACCATACACATGCATCATCACTGCTATATATATCAATATATGTATGCACACGTCTTAACCCTATGAAATATGAATGTCTACTTTTTTTTGCGGATACTATGAATGCCTACTTAAGAGTTAAGACTAAAACAATATCGTCGCAAACACCTTAATATATATTCTTTTTGTTCCAAATTGCAAGTCGTTTTTACATATTTAGAGACATAGTTTAATAATAACTATATATCTAAATATTTCAAAATAATTTATAATTTAGAACCGAGGGAGTAGCACGATGGCCGGCTAGTGGTCTCGCTATTATCGATTCTTCTGGAGAGGGTTAAGAGCCTTGGACAAGTCATCTAACTATCCCTCACCCGGCTGGCTGAACTAAGGAAAACGACCGCGCCGCCGTCTCCATCAGTGAGCCAAAAACAAGATGCTCCTGTCGACGTCAGCTTGTTACTGCATGCAAACGGTGCCAAGAACAACCAGCCTTGTTGAAAGTGCTCCGGTACGGTGCCACTTTCAGGAACCAGCTGGGGAAACCATGGCAGTCCAAAAACAAGCCGGGGAAAACTCTGCTTCTTGTCAGGTGTTTCATTCTCAAAATACCTTATCCGTTTGCTTTGGCTGTGAAAGAACGCCTGAGGCCATGTTCAGATTCCCAACTATTCACTGTTCATTCCAACTTTTCACTGTTCATTCCAACTTTTCACTATTCCTTCCTCACAAAACACGTTTCCCAGCGAATGCTACAGTGTTTTTCTTACGGTACAATGTTTTTTACTGCAATCTAAACACACCCTGAGAAAGACGGGAGCACGGATGAATCAGTTTCGTGCTGGGTTCTGTAATGCCCATGACAACCGTACAGGTTCTTGGAATCGGAATGGCGATGCTTTAGGATTGCAGATTGCTGAACCTAGCTAGGTTGTTATCATATCGATGCGTAAACTCCTTTCAGTTCATTCAAACTCTAGACATCAGGACACGAAAGACAAACCGTTTGATAAAAAATGTACGGTTCGATGTAACTACGTCGTAGGTGCTTTGGGAGGGCATCCGGTATCAGGATTTCCAAATTCCGACCCATATATCTTTGACATGATGGAAGGAAGAGAACACAAGACTCTGGGCTCGTAGACACTTCGCGAAGGATTTCGCTCTCAGTAGCTACTGTACGAGCTAACATGCAGGCATGACCATGTTGGATTGAGAATGAGCGGTTCTGAGAGATGTGCAAGTGGCTAAGTTTTTATAGAGCATCGGAACCGGAATTTCTCAAAACTATCATGACCGAATCAAAGAGAACATAGGCTCTGCTGGGTTGATAGATTCTTGGCACAAAATCCCCTTGAAGCTTTACAGCCTGTATGTATAGATAAGGAGACAAAAAAAAGTACAGTACATAGTTGGATCACCTTCCAACTCCAAGTGACGCGTGATTGAAGAGAAAGAATCCGGAATTCCAATTCTGTTTTTCAACAAAATCCTTAAAATATTCAGAGCAAGCTTCCTCACCCAAATAACAATAGCTACAAAATCAGTACCTTCAGATTAGATGCTATGCCATTTCCTTGTCAGCTGGGCCACAATGCTACAATGTGCCTAGTTACGAAATTGGAATCACCTGGGACAAAAATTACTTCAATCAGTGCACTTGAAATTCATCAGATAATCGTGAATATGCCACATATCTCTGATGACCACAAGTTGGCTACGGAATTGGAATTGACACCTCGATCAATTATTGGGGTGCCGTATCTCAACCCTTGGCATCGGCCCGATCGCGCGGCCACGTCTGCGTATCAGTCAGGAGCTCGCGCATCGCATATGTCCTGACAGTCTGACACAACCGCATAACGTTAGCATCTTAGTTTGGGACAGGAAACAAGTGGCACACGTGCGTGCCCCAGCCGCATGAGCTTCGATGGACATAAACATGAACACAGTGGCCACCTGTGTGTTCGACGATGAGTAGCAACTGAACCTTAACAACACACGTGTGGGAGCTTGATCTCTATTCTTCTTGGGGGCGGTGCTCGTTATCACCCGCGCATGTCGCCGTCCAGGCACGCAGGCAAACGCCACGAGTGCCAAGCCGTACGTCCACACACTCTCCTTCGGACAATTGGACCTGCAGATTTGCTATCGTCCAGCAGTAGGTCCGACAGGTCAAGCACAGTCTCACCACCTGTTCCAGAACGCGATCGGCAAGCATCTATGTAGCCAAGCGAGCGACAAGACAAGATACAACAAACTGAGACGCTGACGACCCACCTGATATGGTGAACTGAATCATCGCATCACAACCCATACCCATCTGAATATCTTCGAAGAAATAAGGACGATCTGTGCGTATGCTACGTACAGGCTACAGCTGAGTGTTGGATTAGTTTACGATGACAAGTAGTCCATCCATGATCCATCCACCTGATGACCTGATACTGTGACCTGTTTACTCTTTTCTGTGACTCAAGTAGGAGTAGATTGAAACAGGTTTCCGACTACATGATTGCCGAATGACCGAAACCAAAAACACTTAGGACGCCAAAAAAAGGACACACGAGATCGAGACAAATAAACAAAGATGCCACTCACTTTACTACCACTTCGCTTCTGGTCACCCTCACACTCCTGCAACTTATCCGTCGCGGCCGGCCGGCCCTCGTGAGAGCGAGAGAGTTCGGCCACGGTCGCTGCCTCGATCGCGGGTGACTCATCGCGCACCCAGAGAGACACCTTGCGTGCCTTTTTCTGGAGGAGGATAACCTCGGTTGGTCCTAATGAAAGCAGCTGCTCCGGCTGACGGATGATATATAATATGCTTTGCTTATTATCTCGGAGGACAAGCTGGCCGGCCGAGATCTCGCCGGAGGATTCAGCCAGCCGGCGATCGCCGGAGAGATCCTTTTCGCCTTTTTCTCCTGCAGTGATGAGTGCGTGATAAATTAGCTCGGTTTTTAGGTATGCTAGCTTGGGGGTGCTTTTTCTGATTTGGATGGAGGCCAGCCAGCCCAGGAGCAGAGCAGGCATGCATGGCATAATCACCAGCTAGCTTTATTTGTGTGTCTTTTCTGGAAGTGTGTTTGCTTATCATCGGGTGACTAGGAGATGACCGGAGACTGCACTACTCGATCCACTGACAAAGTTAAAGCGCTCAAGGCTTCGCACTAGCGACGGTCGAAGCGTGCAATATCTATTTTCTTTCTGTGGCTTCGCACTAGCGATATCTGTGTCGTGTATACCGTAGTACAGTATCTGTGACCTGTATAGTTCATCGGGTCTATGTAGGGCCTGATCAGCATAAGAGATTGTAGTACAGTAGCGCTATGGAAGCTAGATGAGAGCATGAGACACATGAAACATGCATGCATGTTGTGCTTCCTGAACTTTCCTTGCAACTTTTGCAAGATATCCTAAGCTAAATTTTCCAACAAGCAATCGTCAATCCCAAAGCCTTTTTGTTTTGGACTGTCGGCCGGACATGCGGTCCTTGTGTGTTGTGGCTTGGCCAGAGGAGGATGACCGGTGTGAAGCGATTCTACGAGGTCGGATTTTAGCAACAGAAACATCCGGTCTTCACCCGCCTGTCCCGTTTTGGGCCGGAATTTGGCATGTTTTGTACTTAGGATGGATTGTGCATCATCATCCATCATGCACATACGCCAACCTTCTTTTATGGGCTATACTGCATGGAGGCCCACAAATCTATTTCAATTTTTCTTGGTGGTTCAAGAAAGGGTGTGCATTATGGAAACCACAGAGTTCAACGCTCCAAAAACTTGGTACCTATGTATTTTTTAAGCGGCCGACAATAAAGCACTAAAAAAAGGTTGTATTTTTTTTATGTTTTTCAATATATCTATATATATCATTAGTAGGATGAAACCCCTCCTATTTCATAAAAAAACACTACCCGAAATGTAATTATATAGAAGATGATGAAAATAGAATATACAGTACAAAATAAAAGAAAATAGAACCAAGCAAGTGCCCGAACTCTACAGTGCACACTATAGAGATAAAAACTTGACACTGCAGTGCATCCACTGAAGAAGTTGAACGCCCATTCGGCCAAGCTCGATCACCATCTGTCGGGGCCAACCCACTGACCAGCATGTTCCCGCTGACTTCGAGCACCTCAAGGCTCCAGAGCTGGCCAGAGTAGCCCCGAACCCGCCGGGATGTGCATTCGTGCAGGTTGAGGTTGAGGCACGTTGCTGGAGGTTCCGCATTACGCCCCGTGCGTGGCCAGCCTACCGACATCGGGTTGCCGTTGGCCCGATGACAGCGGCGGTAGCGGCGCACCCTTGCTGGTGCATCACACCTCGTGATAGAATATATTGATGAACAAGGAGCTTCTATCTACATAATAATGTTCCATCAAGTTTAAAATACCATGTTTATTGTTTCACTCCAACGTCCCATAGCAACAGTACTGATGGTGGTTTTTGAGCTCCGTAGCAACTAGATATATAAAGGCTGGCTTTAACTTTAAATAGACGGCCAATTTAACTGATGAACACGGAAAGTGTGTTCATGAATTCCTGATGGAAAAAAGTGTGTTCATGAATTAGGGAGCGCGATGAACCAGCAATAATCGTGTGTCCCTTCATGCGTTTCTGCATTTGGGTATGCCTTGTACAACTGGCAACTTTAAGATGTAAAATGTAGTACACACGTTTAGTACTTTAAGATGTAAAATGTAGTACGCACATTCAGGGCCAGATGAGCTTAAGAGATTGCAGTACAGTAGCACTATGCGAAGCTATAAGGCAGCTGATGAGAGCCTGAACCACCTGAAACATCCATGCAGATGCATGGATGTTGTGCTTTCTAAACTTTCCTTGCAACTTTGCGGGCTATCCTAAGCTAGATTTTTTTAAACTTATCATAAGCTAGATTTTCCAAAAATCAATCATCGTCCCCCAAGCCTTTTTGTTTTGTACTGTCAACTCGGACATGCGGTCCTCGTGGTGCTCTGGCTGGCCGGAGGAGGATAACCGGTGCGAAGCGATTCCACGAGGTCGAATTCTGGCAACAGAAGCATCAGGACTGGCGTTGTTGGCGGCGGTTGTGCCTGTCCCGTTTTGGGTCGGAATCAGGATGGATTCTGCATCGTCATCATTCATGCGCACCAACCTTCTTTCATGCATGGGCTACTCCATGGAGGCCCACAAATCTATTTTAATTTTTCTTGCTTTCGAAAAAGGTTGTGGTAACACTCCAAAAACTTGGCACCGTTATTATAGAAGAGTCTAAAAACTGTACAATATAAAAGAAATAATAGAACTGCAAGCGCCCAAACTCTATATTATACTGACAATTACCCGAAGTATATACGGTAGGGACAAAAACTTGGCACTGTTGTACATCCACCAAAGAAGTTGGACATCCATCCCGGTATGTTTCAGCATTCTGGTATCGTTATGCATTACCTTGGTTCCATGGACTGGTATGCTTATCTAATAAATATATGAAGCAAATCTATAACTCCGCCGTGCACAGGAAAGAACACTTTAAGTTTGGGCTATATATGTTTTGGGGACCGTAATCACTAATTAAGTGAGCATAAATGTAACATATTTTTCTCAGGGACAGAAGTGTAAAGCTTGTGTCCCCCAATGAGCAAAGTGAAGATGCTTCTGTTGTGCTAATAAATAACATGCCACAAGATCATACATATACCTTTCCTGTTTGATAATTCGTATAGACACTATATTTTGCAACCTTTCTCTCGAGTGAGAAATTCCTATGGATTCTCATATGTACTTTCTTCGTGAAGGAGATTCCGTGCTAAGCTTCTGCGTTCAGTAAGTAGATCATTGTTGCTTGTGGTCTCTTTGCTTTTTGCCCACAATACACAATAGAGACCACCAATTATAATCACTGCACCTATAACTCTGTAAATTTTATGAAAAAGCAATAAATTTATGAGAAGAGTCAGTGTGACTGAACACCAATGTGATATTGTTGACATTTGGGTTTCATTGTAATATTTTATTTTGGTATGTATTTCTTACCCTCCAATGTAGAGTCTATCACCAAGGAAAATGGCCTCCATGATGGCAACCATGACAGTTTGCAATGGTTGAAAGGCAGCAACGAAGAGCGGGCCTCCCTTACTTATGCACCAAATCTTAATATTCCAGGCAACACCAAGAACCACAATACCCTGCGTTCATGGTACATTCAAGAAATTATTGTCAAATGTTCGTTAAAAAAAAAGAATTATTGTCACATAAAACCTTGTTTATCCTCTATCTGATCTTGCTTCTAAGTTTATTTTTATGAAATTCCATGTTTTCTCAATGGGATTTCACCAACATAATAAAGAAGTATATTACAAATAATTTTATATTCTTAACAAATAACATAGTTAAATTTGAGCGACACATTTACAGGGGCAAAGTTTTGATAAAACCTTCTCCTGTTCAAATTTCCTTTTGAACTCAATGCATAAAAGTTTATTGACCAAAGACTCAAGTTAGTACCATGACTTTGATTCAAATAATGATACCAAGGCAAACACTTGAATTAGATGTTATAGAAATAGGCAAAATAGTCAACTTATTTGAAAAATATTAATGAAGCCATAGAAAGATAATTACAGCGTACAGGATGGTGAAAAGCTGGCCTCCAGATTGCACCTTCCAGCTCTCTATGTTGCTCTCAAAAAATGGTGCCACAGCTATGAGCTGGATCAGCCCCAATGCTAAAGTGATAGTAAAAGATGACAACTTAGCTGTGTATTTCTTCAGAACTGGGACCTGTTAAAATTTGTAAGTTACAATTTACAGGAGTTCTAAATAAAAATTATATAAGGAAATCTTTTATTTTGAAAACTTGAATAAATTCAAATTAGATTTTGGAAGAAGAACCGGGCCCTGTTAAAAGTTGTTAAGTTACAACTTACAGGAGTTCTTAATACAAATTATATAAGGGAATCTTTTCTGTTGAAAACATGAATAAATTCAAACCAGATTTTGGGAGAGGAAATAAAATACAACAAAAAGTCAAAAAAACATCAAGCAACGATTTCAGATATGAAAATTTCAGGAATCGTGCTGCCTGCATCAATTCAAAAGTGACACCGACATGAATGTAAATTACTGTGAACAAACTGTTGTCTCTTCGGTTCTTCTCTATATACTCCCTCCATATTGGTAAAGGATGACGTTTCAAAATTGTCCTAAGTCAAACTTTGTAAACTTTGACTGTAAATAATATTTTAAGTATTAAGTTTAGAAATATAAAAATAATATGAGTAGATTTGTATTGAAATATAGTTTCAGAAAAGTATTTTTAAAATATATTTTACAAATATTTTATACTAAAATATATTAATCAAACTTGTGTTTTGGAGACCGTGTCAATGTCCTAAACGTCTCCTTTACCAACCCAGAGGGAGTATGCTTTAGGACAAAATGGCTATAGTACAATCTTAGCAATTCTCTGTATTTAGTTGTATTAAGTTTTCAGTTATTCCACTCTCATCCGTGAGATATATGTGTCATTTGGTAGAAATATCAACCGCATAAGATACAAGTGAAAGGCCTTGTTCGGTAAGGAGGGGGTTGGGAAGAGGATTAACCGAGCAAGACCTCAAGAATTTAATTAGAAGGCAGAATAATATTAATAAACCTGCAAAACCATCCATCCAGACAAACAAAGGCAGTTCACAAACATGATGAGACATCCAGCAATCCAGGTGGATCCTGGACTCAAGACAACGCCAATGTCTTTCTGTTTGTGGGTGCCCTCTGAATCTTTAGTTAATAGCATCCCTTTGTACAGGGTGATGATGGTCGCCCCTGCTATGGTAGCCAACGTGCCTGCTATTTTTGCCAGACCATGTCTGCTGTTAATATTGACCTGCTCAATCCTGGTTGAAAAGATAAGAAATGAGCATGACAAATATAATCAGTCTCGTATTTATTAGTCGCATATAAAGGTGTGTGTAGAGAATGTTGAAACAATATAGTTGACCTGGTACTTTCTTTAATTTCGAATCTCAGATCCAGCTAGCTCAGACAAGTATATTTGGCTCTAGGTACTCATAAAAGAAATCATAGATACACTTCCTCTGGCTTTAAGGTAATGATTTGCATAGCTTGTGAATGCAAATTACGTAATAAAGACATCAGATTTGCCAACAATTACCTCAAAGCAGCAGCCATCACAAACGTGACTGCAGGGACTGAATTTTGGATAGCAGAGACATAAGTTGGTGCCAAGTAGTACAGACCAAGAATATAAAGCCCCTGTGTGAATGTAACCCTGCACGTACTAGAATTAGAAACTGTGCTTAACTTGCACACAGGTATCTTGAAATGGTCAGCATAAATGCTATAAACCCTACCCAATTGCAGCCAATACGAAGAACTCGGCCATCAAACGTAAAGTGAGGGGTGGCCTGTCTTTCCTGTAAAGAGTTATGTATACATATATATAATGACATAAGTTACTTTTTGAATGAACTACTTGATAAGACTTTGTATCGTGTGGACTTAACCATGAAAAAATACAGTTTATATTTGATTTCCCTTCTAACCACATCCACACAGATTAACAAGACAGCCAAAACTTTAATTTGGAACTGCATCTCACAAAGCTGAAGCTGTTGATTATGTATGTACCCATGCATCTGTCTGGCACATGAATCGGAAGGAACTTCTATGGCAACTTGTACACAAATTAACAAAGGCATATCACATACACTCACTTCTCGAGGAAGTAGGCAATAGGAGCAACCACAGCCAGGGCAGAGCCATTCCTGTAGACGAGGAACGCCATCTTGCTGACGCCCATGTCGAGCGCCGCCCCCGACGCTACGTGGAAGCCGGCTAAGAGCATCTCCAGCAGCAGCACCGCCGCTACCAGCTCCACCTTCTTTCTGGCGCCCTCCTCTGCTGCCATGGATCTTTCTCAGACTAACCTCAGTAGCTAGTTTCCTCCCATGGTGTTATCAGCTATAGCAGGGCCGCAGGACAGAGACTGTGCAACGAACAGTCAGTTTCAATAATTAATCTTGGCGTGGACTGGGAAGCCGTGAGGAGATTTGATGCGTGTCTGCCCGCCTCAATAATATCTCTGATTTTGCCATTCGAATATCGTGTTTACAGGAAAATCCAAATCCAAATCCAAAATCAGAAAAAATACGGTTTTATTTTTTCAGTTTCCCTCACGGATTACAGCGGAGGAGGCATTCTCCCTGAGTCAGCTGTACACATTCAGCTGACTGCCTTGATTTATGATCCAAAGGGTCGCACTCAAAACCCAGAAGTCCAGAACTGCAACTACGCTTGCTAAATAGGCCGCAGTCAAAACCCAGCATGAATGAACCGATGGGCTTGCTAAATGGGCCGCAGTCAGAACCCAGCATGAATGGACGGATGGACAAGACACAAACAAGTTGGCGAGGGTCTGTGTGGTGGAACCTGTCCACCCGGGTTCGAGTCCTCGACTCGGCACGAGTGTCACATTTTCCTGGATTTATTCCAGGATTTAACCGGCATTGTTCTTTTCAGTGTTAGGCGACGTCCCCATCGATTGCGAGGCGCCTTCGTCAATCTCAAGATCAGCTGGTTCAGTCTCTTGGATGTGCTCATAGAAGTAGGGTTGCGTACATGTATTTATAGGGGTGAGTGTGTACGTTTATGTGAGCGTCTTCGATGGTACTGTCATTTAAAAAAACAAAGCAAACAAAGAAAACCGAAAAAAAACTAGCTTTAGGCTGCGTTTAGTTTCCAAACTTTTTCCCCAAAAAACACTATTCATCTAACTTTTCCCTATTCATCACATCCCTCCTACTCACAGAATATTATTTATTTACAGTATTTTTTCGGGAATCTATGCCAATCTAAACACACGCCGCCGCTTGTACAGGGCGTCGCTCTGCCATACTGAACCAGCCTACTAGTATTCTTTTCTATCAACTCGTTGGGTACTTGGGTGAGATGACGTTTGACATTTTTTTCTAATTCTTTTATTTTCCACTTTCTTTTTTCTTTACAATGCTCTTTGGTATTTCATAAAGACCTAAATTGTTTTATTGGTATACATGCATTGATGTTACAAATCGAAATGTATCGTTTTTGAGATCCCGTAATTCCGATTTCGCTTTTCTAATTGGCTTTTCTGTTCCCGCTCCCGCATAAAAAATACAAAAACAAAACTTGTTAGCAGTTTT
Source organism: Digitaria exilis (assembly GCA_015342445.1). Lineage (NCBI taxonomy): Eukaryota > Viridiplantae > Streptophyta > Magnoliopsida > Poales > Poaceae > Digitaria > Digitaria exilis. The sequence continues at coordinate 266,367 of JACEFO010002479.1, forward strand.
TCTTTCAACCGTTCCCTACCGCTTTCATCCCTCTTACAAGTGGGTCAGCAATGTTGACCCAGAAACTAACCCACTTTTTTAAGAATCAAGAAACCAACCCACGTGACCCTAATTTATGTTTTGGGTTCATATGACCCAATACTATTTTCAGACCAGTCGACCTATAATATGTACCAGAGCATTTTGGCAGAGAAACTTGTTTAACAGGATGTTAGCCCATAAAAGAACTTTCTGGGAAGAAAAAGCTATTAACCAATGCCTTGTCTTTCCCTTACAGAGAAAGAAAGAAATGACTCATATATATGAGGATTCTAGAATCACAGATAAACAACAATCGCTCCCGAACACAATTCCTCGGCATGAACATTCATTTGGCCTTCGCCGCATGTCATTGACCGCCATGTTGCATTCATCATCTCCACATCCGAGCCAAGAGACATACTTGATCAATAATCGGAGCATCAAATTCTAAGTGAGGGGAGGCTAAGCAATGTGTGTTTATTTTGATCTCCTAAGGGTTGACTAGCCAACAAACTGCTGACAATGAATACTGTGGCAATGAACTGAAGAAAAAGGAATATTGCTTTCTTGCATAATGCGCCATAACTAAAGTAACATTATCTTATCTGCATTGAGATATGTGTCTAATACTAAATGGGACACGCGCAGGGCACTCCCCATTTTTTTTGGACTTTATCAATTTAACACATCAGGGATTATCTTGCAATAGTCTTCCCATTACATACTGGTCCATTCATTATTACATAATCCAATTAATACTCCGTTTGTCTCAAAATACAATTCGTTTTGATTTTATTAGATACTTAGTTTCTACCATACATGATCGATATCTAAAACTTATGTATTTAAAAAAGTAAAAAATGGATTGTTTTTTTGGGACGGACGACTAGCTGATTGTTATATGCAGGAGTCCTATATAAATAACCTCGCCAGCAGTAGCAAACGAACGCAAACACACCCACACACCACACACAATCATCTCTCCCTTATTGTGCATTAGCAACCGCAGGAATGGCATGCTCCCCGGAGGCAGCCAAGTTCACGGTGCGCCGGCAGCCGGCAGTGCTGGTGGCGCCGGCGGGCCCTACGCCTCGTGAGCTGAAGCGTCTCTCGGACCTCGACGACCAAGACACCCTGCGGCTCCAAATCTCCTCCATCCAGTTCTACCGGAGCAAGCGTGGCAACAAGGACCCCGTGGAGGTCATACGGGACGCTGTCTCCAAGGCTCTTGTGCACTACTACCCGTTTGCTGGACGGCTCCGGGAGCATGATGATGGGCGAAAGCTCGCCGTCGAATGCACCGCAGAGGGAGTGTTGTTCGTCGAGGCCGATGCCGATGTTCCCCTCGAGCACTTTGGCGATGCCCTACTGCCACCCTTTCCCTGCCTTGAGGAGCTAATTTGTGACGTGCCCGGATCTTCCGACATCCTCAACACTCCTCTGTTGCTCTTCCAGGTACGCATGACCTTTCCTCTTCCCTAATTCTATCGATAAGGACTTCTGCTACATATTCACATTCATCACATCTTTTATTTGGAAGGTAGACATTTTGTTCATCTTTAATTTGCCAAAATTTAAAATTCAGGCGTGTGGGGAGATAGGAGAACGACAAACATAAGATATAGGAAAATGTTTATTTTCACCCTCCTAATGTTGCAACATTATGATTTTTAACCTACAACTACGAAACCGGACACCAAGGGCCATCTGACAATCAAAATTGGACAAAATGGGCCATTTGGATATTTTTCAAAGGTAGTTTTCTATTTTTCAAAAATCATAAAAAGTAATATAATATGAAAAATACATAAATTTATTTTAAATTAGAAAGATATGAATCCAGTGGCAACTTTTTCTAAACAAGTGACCTATATGGTGGTGCACCATTTAAAGTTATTTGCATATTATTTATTTTATTCCAAGTATTTTTACAAAAAATAAAACACTAGCGATATACATAGATAATACCCAAAAAAAATGAATAGTGTGCCAACATGTAGGTCACGTTCTTTTTAAAAAACAGCATGGTTTCATATTTTTTTAATTCAAATGAATTATTTATGAATGTTTAAGTTTAAAATAATATATTTGTATAAAATTAAATCGAAAACCACCTTCAAAATCATCCAAAGGGCCACATCTATGAGTTGGATGATCTTTAGCGTCTGGTTTTATAATTGCGAGATGGAAATCAGACTTTTGTAGCAGTTGGAGGGTGAAAACAAACTTTCAAATGCCAAATATATATATGCGCGAGGTGTTTATTATTAGTTATCACTCTTGCAGGTGACGCGACTTACATGTGGAGGATTCATCCTGTGTGTCCGATTGAACCACACCATGGCTGACGCACAGGGCATGGCACAGTTTCTCGGCGCCGTGGCAGAGCTAGCGCGAGGCGCGCACGCTCCGTCCGTGCCACCGGTGTGGGAGCGTCACCTGCTGGAGGCTCGCAACAACCCACCTCCACAAGCACCAGCTCTACTGCACGACAAGTTGGACGAGCCAGTCCCCGGCAGTGACAGTAGTAATAGTATCATGGTTTCGCTCCATGACAGGGAGCAGCTCCGGCACCGCTCGTTCTTCTTCGGCCCCAAAGAGATCGCCGCCATCCGAGCCCAGCTCTCGCCGGAGCTCCAGAAACGTGCCACGAAATTCGACACCATCGCCGGGTGGCTATGGAAGTTTCGCACGGTGGCGTTAGCCCCTGACGACTCCAACGAGGTGATGCCTCTGGCCATCATCGTCAACGCCCGCGGCCGCCGGAGGACGGCGGCGACGATCACTGCCTCGTCGTCGGCCGGTAGTATCGTCATCCCTACCGGCTACTATGGCAACGCGTTCGTGGCCACGGTTGCCACGTCGACTGCCGGGGAGATTTGCGAGAATCCCTTGAGCTACACCGTTGAGCTGGTGAAGAAGGCCAAGGACGAGGTGGACATGGAGTACGTGCGGTCGATGGCCGACCTTATCGTGCTCCGTGGGAGGAAAACTCCGTTACCTACTGCCCCTGGCACGTACTATCTCTCGGACGTGACCAGGGCCAGGTTCGAGGACCATGACTTCGGGTGGGGTAGGCCGGTGTATGGGGGCCCGGCAGAAGGTGTTGGCTCCCGGTCCTTTCCATGGGTGTTGAGCTTCGTGTTACCCTTCAAGAACGCCAATGGGGAGGACGGTGTCGTCGTGCCGGTTTGCCTGCCTGGACCTGCTATGGACAGGTTGGTGGAGGAGATGGGAAAGCTGCGGCTGCACACGCCGGCTGATGAGACCACGCTGCGGTAGCCTGCCTCGCGCGCGCGTTTCCAGTCATCACGAGGTCGCCGTGTGCTGCCACATGTGCGGTGGTGAGCCTAGGCAGACGTGTCAATCCAGTGGATATTATTGTGTCGATCGTGAACCAAATAATGCAGGGTTGTCCCTCTAATGAGCCCAACTGTTTTAGGACACATATGGGTTGTACAAAGGATTCTCAAAATGTAAACTTCCTCTTAGTAATAATTTTATGTCATTAGTAGAGGTGTAAATGGTTTATTATATGCTATCCCCTGGTCCATTCTATCAAAAATAAATATGACGGTCAATATCTGAATCTGGACAATCAATTCATTACACAACTAAATTAAAGTTCAAGATATGTCTAACATATTTTATACTATCCGGATTCGAGTATGAATCTAGAAAAATATATGTATATATCTGTTTGTACATGATCCATTTTCATCGCTAGTTGTCACCCTTGAAAAGTCCTATTCTAACTTAGGACAACATCCTAAACAAATTTCATGACGACATCTCCTCTTTTTCAAGTGGATGTGGAAACTAACATTTATCTTGTCTAATTTCTATTTCTAAAAGACATGGCCTGATCCCCTCTCTTCACTGCAACGCACAAAGGGACAAATTGGAACATGCTCATCTGTTCCATGACTCTAGGCATAGGTACAAAAACAATTTTCAGATCGGTACAAGGGAAACGCATACTTAAATCTGGCAAGATCTTACCAGCCTTGAGCCAATGATGGACGATAAAGTGATTGACTTCTCTGGTGGGATCATCTCCTTTGCACTCCTCGTGATTACCAGGGTATCACTGAAAGGCATGGCCTTGACCTTCCCTATCAAGTGGAGGAAGATTGCTGGAGCCCGGTGGTGAGGACAGAGCATCATTTTTTTATAGCAACATTTTATAAACAACGATTTTATTGGTCTAATCATCAATTCACCAACAACTACTTGATAATATGTTGCTCCATGATACTTGTTGCATACAGATAAATCTATTTAATTTGGTTTGCTCGAATGTCCCATTGGAAAAAAGTAGCGGCTCATTTACAAAGGAAATAGGAACATCAACAACTCATGGTCTAGATCATTGATATTGAAGAGTGTGTATTTCCATTAGCTCGTATCTTTTTCGTCTCATGAATTTGTTGTCAGACATTAACCATATATAGGTAGTTTATTTTTCATGGATTGTCACAGGTTAGTAATGAGACCCATTCTGCAAAAATGTATTTCGTCTAGGTACAAGCATGACTGCAAGAGTATCTCATGCATTTTTGGTGGATTGTTGGTTGCAGCGTGGCCCTCGGCCCTCCATGCCATTTGAAAGTGCATGAGTAGTTTTGTTCCATGGGCTTCTGCGCCGCGAACGAATATGGCCGAGGCAACAGGGAGCGGTGTAACGTGCTAATGTAGCTGTTTTGAAGTTGTGAAGAAATGGCCACTTACTAGTGCATTTGAAAACTAGCAACTTATCGACTTATGGACTATGTCTTGCATGAATGACCCCTTGTGTTCAACCATTGAAACACAAAACTCGAGTGGGATGTACGGACATGCGCCCGCTGGTTGAGCATTGAGCTTCAAGGCTTCACGTTTTTTTGGGGGGTTGGGGGAATTGAGCTTCACATGCCCTGTTTTGCGACTGGTTTGGTTGGGCCGGAATCAGGATTCAGGAACAATAATCTGCGCGAAGTGATTGGTAGAGATCAAAGAACCCACACGGCTCCAGTCCACGACAACCCTTAAGGCCACTCACAACGACGTTTTCACACCGCAAAACAAATAGAATTCACATCGGTGTGAACCCACACTGCTCCAGTCCAACAAAGCAAAATAAGCAATCTATCTAATGAATAAGCAATCTCTCTAGAAACTGGGCACCATTCCTCCCCGCAATGAAAAACAAGGAGACATCTCTAGTAGGCAAGGTACTCGCCATGGAACACCCGCCAACTCCACCGGTATGTCCTTGTTTGGCCGGCAACCTTCACGTATAGAATAATGTCATATCATAGTGGAAATGACAGATTTATTTGTTTCCCTCCAACGTCTCATAACAACAGTGTGGACTAATGGTTAATTTTGAGCTCTGTAGCAACTAGCTGCTATCTTAGGAGAATAAATGGCTTAGCTTATAGAGAGCAGTAGGCAACCAGACTGCTCTGAACATTTACAAGTTAGATTGGGAAATGGCTCTTGAATATATACCGTGTAGTAGATCATCCTTTTTGCCTTGCATCAATAACCATGCATGTGTTCCTGGATGTTTTGTGGTGAAAAATCTTTCAGCAAGCGAAATGAACCAGGAATTGTGTGTCCTTTCATGCGTTTTCCGTTTGGGGCTTGTGGCAACTTTCTGATGTAAAATATTTTTTTCCGGAACGGTGGCAACATATTTGCCCAAATTACTATAAAAAAGAAAAAAATAGAACTAGCATACAAACCCTTTTGACCTAGGCCAATTCTCCCGAGCCTTGTCAGCACAACAAACCAGATCTACTTCACTTGATAGCTAAAAATCACTAAACCACGCTGCGGTAGCCAGCGCGCGTTCCCAGGCATCATGAGGTCGCCGTGTGCTGCCACATGTGAGGTGGTGAGCCTAGGCATACGTGTCAATCCAGTGGATATTGTAGTGTCAATCGTGAACCCAAGAATGTAGGGTCGTCCCTCTAATAAGTCCACCTGTTTGAGGACACATATGGATTGTAGACAGGATTCTCAAAAGTTAAACTTCCCCTTAAGTCTTAATAATATTTTTATGTCATTAGTATCGGCGAAAATGGTTTATTATATGCTTTCCCCTGGTCCATCCTATCAAAAATAAATATGACAATCAATATTTGAATCAGAACAATCAATTCATCGTACAACTAAAGTTTAAAAATATGTTAGATGTATGTCAATATTCACTATATATCTAACATAGTTTATGGTATCCGCATTCAACTATGAATCTGGCAAAAAAGTATCTATATATATCTATACATATCCGTTCGTATTTGATCCATTTTCATCCCTAGTAGTCACCCTTGCAAAGTGCTATTCTCACTTAGGACAACATCCTATACAAAATTGATGACGACTTCACCTCTTTTCAAGTGGATCTGGAAACTAACATTTATCTTGTCTATTTTCTATTTCTAAAAGACAGGGCCTGATCCCCTCTTCTCACTGCAGCGTACAAAGGAACAAACTGGAACACAAAAGATGTCAGACATATCCTAGGTACAAGAACAAATTTCAGATTGGTACCAGTGAAACACATATACTTAAATCTGGCTGTTGTGTGGGCGTACACAAGATCTTACCAGCCTTGAGCCAATGATGGACCATGAAGTGATTGACTTCTCTGGTGGGTTCATCCTTCATGATTACCAGGGTATCACTAAAGGGCACAGTCTTGACCTTCCCTCTCAAGTTGAGGAAGATTGCTGGAGCTCGGTGAGGAGGATAGAGCATCGTTTTTTGTACACACATTTTCTAAACATCAATTTTTATGGCTCTAATAATCAATTCACCAAAAACTACTTCGACAATTGCTGCTCCATAATAATTGTTGTATACATATAGATCTATTTAATTTGGTTTGCTCCAATGTCCCATTGGAACAAATTAGCGGCTCATTTACAAGGGAAATAGGAACATCAACAACATATGGTCTAGACCATTCATATTGAAGAGTGTGTATTGCCATTAGCTCGTATCTTTTTCGTCTCATGAATTTGTTGTCATCCTACGGTAACCATATATAGGTAGGTTTCCTTTCATGGATTGTCACATGTTAGTAATGAGACCCATATACTGTAAAATATATTTCATCTGGGTACAAGCATGACTGCAGGAGTATCTCATGCATTTCTGGTGGATTGTTGGTGGCAGCGCGGCCCTCCATGCCATCTGCAAGACTGCATGTGCATGAGTACGTAGTTTTGTTCTATGGGTTTAGGCGCTGTGATCGAATATAGCCGAGAGGCAACGGCGAGTGGTGCAACATGCTAATCTGACTGCTTGAAGTTGTGGATAAATGACCACTGACTAGTTAGGTTGACGCACGATGTGTCTCTATACGAACATGTTCACTTGAAACAATAATGTAATACAATTATACAAATTTGTTATCTTACTCTACTCAATTAAATTTTGAGTTTAGACATTTTTGTAAGAGTTGAGGGGGTAATTTGGACATAATCCTTCCTTTTTTGGGGGTGTGTGTGTGGGTGGGGAGGAGGTTTGTATTGGGCTTCACATGCCCTGCTTTGCGGATGGTTTGGTTGAGTTGGGCCGGAATCAGGATTCAAGAACAATAATCCCCACGAAGCGATTGGTAGAGAGATCAGAGAACCCATACGGCTTCAGTGCACGACAACCCTCTTAATTCCCACCGATTCGGAGTCTGTTTGTTTTGTGTTTGTCAGCCGTGCGACCGAATCGAGCCTGTATATAATAAGCCACAATAAAAATCATAGGCACCCTACAACGAGTTCTCACCCGTCTGCTCTAAACGAAGCGAGAAGCATGTTGGCCTGCGATCTTCAACCGCCGGCCACCAAAGGAGAACGACATGCGCGTATTCGTTAGAATCATGAACACAAGTGTCCATGAGGGAGCTTCATCCGTTCATTGCGTCAATATCTTGTGACTAGTCCTGGCGCAAGTCTATTTATTTATTTATTTATATATTTATTTATTTATTTATTACTAGGAATTAGGACACCATGCACACATCACTGTGATTTCAATTAGCCACCACCATCGTCTAACACTTGCGCCAACAAATCAAAATAAGCAATCTATCTAATGAATGGACACAAGTTTGGCAATCAAAAGGAATGCTTTTCTCTAGAAACTGGGCACCATATTCCTCCCCCAATGAAAACCAAGGACATCTACAGGCAAGGTACTCGCTATGGAACACCCGCGAGCTCCACCAGTGTTTCCTTGTTCGACCGGCAACCTCCATGTATACAATAATGCCATGTCATATTGGAAATGGCAGATTTATTTGTTTCCCTCCAACGTCTCATAACAGCAGTGTGGACTAATGGTTAATTTTGAGCTCTGTAGCAACTAGCCGCTAGCTTAGGAGAATAAATGGCTTAGCTTATAAAGAGCAGTAGGAAACCAGACTGCTCTGAATGTTTACAAGTTAGATTGGGAAATGACTCTTGAATATATACCGTGTAGTAGATCATCCTTTTTGCCTTGCACCAATAACCAACATGCATGTGTTCCTGGATGTTTGGTGGACAAAAATCTTTCAGCAAGCGAAATGAACCAGGAATTGTGTGTCCCTTCATGCGTTTTCCGTTTGGGGCTTTGTGGCAACTTCCAAATGTAAAATATTTTTTACCGGAACAGTGGCAACATATTTGCCCAAATTTTTATTAGACTATATAAAAAAGAAAATAAAAGAAGAGAACTAGCATACAAACCCGCTTGACCTAGGCCATTTGTCCCGGGCCTTGTCAGCACAACAAACCAGACCTACTTCACTTAATAGCTAAAAATCACTAAACCACACAAAAAGCACAAACTGCCAGTCCGCCACTTGAACACAATCCCTGCACAACAAATTGTATGTAGCACCTCATCTATATATAAGTTTGTTTTGGGCCAAGCCCAGCCGGCCAATAGCCTTGCTTGCACCTTGGTACATCACCTCTTCGGGTTAGGACAGGAGTCGAAAAAATTGTATGTTGCACCGCAGCATTAGGGGTGGCCATGGCCCCTGCTGGCCACCCCTTAGCTCCGCCCCTGTCAACAAGGACTCCTAACTCCTAAGAGCTTCAACCCAAACTGATCTGTGCCAAGAATGCCAAAGACGATATTTTTGCCACGCTCCTTTTTCTTTTTCTTTCCTGCCTAGATTGGACTGGCGTTATGTGAGATACATCTATCTTTCTCCAATGCCTTCTGCATTGAGATTTCTCCCTTTTTGTTTTGTGTAAAGGCTAGGTGCTATGTTCTTGGATGGAACTGTTTGTTGGAAATATAGGCAATTGTAAGTTTAATTTCTGAACTAGATTAAACATGATGATAAACAACATAATCATGACATCAGAAAACATGATTAAAACACAATGTACGTACTGAGGAATTGCCGTAGGGAAGACGAACGGCGCAGTTGGAACGACGAAGGTTCTACGGACCGAGCGCAGCAGACGATGTTGCAGACAACGGTACGCCGCAGCACCAGACTTGGACGGAGGACGAGCCGTGGTAAAGACGTCTTGAGCAGTCGCGCGCAGCGCTTCTCAAAAATCTTATTCGCCCTCTCCCGGTGCAGGATCTTGAAGACGTCTGGTTCCGGAGACCTGCTCTCCCGTTTGCTGGTGCATGCCAGCACTCGGGATGGAGTAGACTACGATGGCAACGCAGCAATGAGAAGTAGCAAAACCCTAACTTGTATAGACCTTCTTAGGGACTCCCAAACCTAGGGGATTCCCGTATAGAGTCTATGGTGCACTTCTTCCATGAGGGAGGTGGTCTCTATTTATTGGGAGGAAAACCCCCACACCCTCATCCATTAGCAATATGGGACTAATAGATGACGTACCCCCTCAGGTGCTAATGGGCTTTTGAGATTTACTTAGGATTATTCATATGGGCCAAGCCCAATAATCTAACAATCCCCTACCAGATCTCAAATTCCCATATAGAGATTCTGCTTGTTTCTCACTACTGTTTATATACCAGTATTTCGGCAAGGACTGTTAAGTTGAACTCTCGCCTAGAACTTCAAGCTACACTCATCCACAACTTCAACAATGGACTAAGCCTTGAATTGCAAGTTTTGTGCAGACAAGTTTCACTCAAAGACCAAACCAGTACTTGGCTACTTGTAGCCTACCCCACGGGTGGAGCATATACGTCGTACTCCTTGGTTTCTTCTTGAGCTTACTAAAGATCACCCAAATCTCATAGACTGCGACGTTTTACAATCGGGCTCATATAGGTGTGCTCTTTCAAGAATGTTATGTAGGACAACATCTTCGCTTAATCAAGCCAATAGAAACACATTAAAGCATATCGCTAACCTGCCTTACAGCATTTGAGAGTATTGCATCTTCACTCAGAGAGGGTCTAGTAATTACTCTCCTCAGTCAACCAGCAGTTTGTTTTTCCCAGGTCCTAATTCACGGGATCTCCGATCACATAGGTTGGGTTACTACTATGGCAACTTACACGGGTCTCATACCCATCTCCCTCGATGCATTTTCTATCACATTCCGTGATAAACCTTTTGTAAAAGGATCTGCCAGGTTTTTGTCAGTTTGAATATAAGTCACACTTATTACTCCGGAGTTTCTCAACTTCCTGACAGACTTCAGTCGTCTTTTGACATGTCTTGATGACTTCGCATTATCCTTAGCACTGTTCACTTTGACTATCACCGTTTGATTGTCACAATTCATAAGGGTAGCCGGTACTGGTTTCTCAACCACAGGCAAGTCCATCAAAAGCTCACGGAGCCACTCAGGCTCAACGGTGGTTGTGTCTAAAGTGGTTAGTTCCGCTTCCATGGTTGACCTCGTCAAAATGGTCTGTTTGCAAGACCTCCATGATATAGCACCACCTCCAAGGGTAAACACATACCCAGTTGTGGCGTAAAGCTCATCAGCATCAGAAATCCAGTTCGAGTCACTATATCCCTCCAGCACGGTAGGGTGCCCAGAATAGTGAATCCCATAACTCAGTACCTTCTAGATAGCGCATAACCCTTTCAAGTGCATGCCAATAATCTGAACCCGGGTTTGACATGAACCTGCTCAATTTGCTCATAGTAAAAGCTATGTCGGGTCTCGTTGCACTAGCTAAGTACATGAGTGAACCAATAATCTGAGAATACTCAGTTGGTCTTTGGCTTTCTTCTTGTTCTTTCAGAGCATCACACTGTGATCATAAGGCGTTGGAGAAGGCTTACTGTCTATGTAGCCAAACCGGTTCAAGACCTTCTCCACATAACGAGATTGCGAAAGAGTAATCCCATTATCTTCCTTAATTAGCTTAATGTTAAGTATAACATAAGCCTCTCCCAGATCTTTCATATCAAAACTCTTTGATAGAAAAGACTTGACCTCATTGATCATATCAATATTTGTGCCAAAAATCAGTATGTCGTTCACATACAAGCACAATATAACTCCTCCACCCCCACCATAGCGATAGTACACACATCTATCAGCCTCGTTAATGGCAAAGCCCGCAGAAGTTAGTGTTCTATCAAACTTCTCGTGCCACTGCTTACACACCTTGTTCTCTTGATCCTTCACCACAAACCCATCAGGCTGATCCATATAAATTTCCTCATCCAACTCTCCATTCAAGAAAGCTGTCTTTACATCCATCTGATGGATGATAAGACCATATGAGGCAGCCAAGGACAGTAATGCTCGAATCGTGGTCAGTCTAGCGACAGGTGAATAAGTATCAAAGAAATCTTCACCTTCTTTTTGTGTGTAACCTTTAGCCACAAGTCGTGCCTTGTACTTATCAATAGTACCATCTGCCCTAAGCTTCTTCTTGAACACCCATTTACAACCCTCTGGTTTACACCCGTAGGGTCGTTCAGTGAGCTCCCATGTTCCATTAGAAAGAATCGAGTCCATCTCGCTCTGAATAGCTTCTTTCCAATCATCAGCATCTGGAGATGCATACGCCTCAGCTATAGACGTGGGGGTATTATCCACAAGGTACACAGTGAAATCATCACCAAAGGATTTAGCAACCCTCTGTCTCTTGCTCCTTCTAGGAGCTTCACTGTCATCCTTCTCTAGGATATTCTCATTCTCAATAGGTTGTTCAAACGACTCAAAAGATGCAACTGGTATAGGAGTTATCTCAGTAGAAAATCTAGAAATGCTATGCATATCTTGTGCAGGAAATATATTCTCAAAAAATGTTGCATCACGAGATTCCTAAATAGTATCAACATTCATATCAGGTACCTCAGATTTAACCACTAAAAACCTATAAGCAATGCTCCTCCGAGCATATCCTAGAAAGATACAATCCACTATCTTAGGTCCCAACTTACGCTTCTTACGAATAGGCACATTTACTTTTGCGAAACATCCCCATGTGCGTAAAAAAGAAAGTGATGGTTTTCTTCCATTCCATAACTCATACGGAGTTTGATCTTTATTCTTGTTAGGAATTTTATTCAGGACATGACACGAAGTCAATACAGCCACCCCCCACCATGCCTTTGATAAACCAGCAGTGTCTAACATGGAGTTAACCAAGTCAGTCAACGTGTGGCTTTTTCTCTCAGCAACCCTGTTAGACTCGGGTGAATAGGGAGGTGTCCTCTCATGAGTAATGTCATATTCCTCACAGAATTCATCAAACACTTTAGAAAAATATTCTCCACCACTATCAGACCTTAAACGCTAGATCTTTCTCTCTAGTTGATTCTTAACTTCGGCCTTATAGATTTTAAAGTAGTCTAACGCTTCATCTTTAGTTTGCAACAAATAAACATAGCAAAATCTAGTCGCATCATCTATTAACGTCATGAAGTATCTCTTTCCACCCTTTGTCAACACACCATTCATCTCGCAAAGATCAGAATGTATGAGTTCTAGTGGTGCCAAGTGTCTCTCCTCGGCTACCTTGTGAGGCTTCCGAGGTTGTTTCGATTGCACACAACTATGGCACTTAGAACCTTGTGAGGCTACCTTGTGAGGCTCCCGTTTGCCGGTGCACGTCAGTACTCGGGATGGAGTAGACTACGATGGCAACGCAACAATCAGAAGTAGCAAAACCCTAACTTGTATAGACCTTCTTAGGGACTCCCAAACCTAGGGGATTCCCGTATAGAGTCTATGGTGCACTTCTTCCATGAGGGAGGTGGTCTCTATTTATTGGGAGGAAAACCCCCACACCCTCATCCATTAGCAATATGGGACTAATAGATGACGTACCCCCTCAAGTGCTAATGGACTTTTGAAATTTACTTAGGATTATTCATATGGGCCAAGCCCAATAGTCTAACACTGTTCACCCAAACAAGAAAGCCAAAATTGGTCCTTATGTCTGTTGCCTGCCAAGACCACAATGGAAACGTTGAAAAGATCTCTTTCCGTTGATTCACATGGAAGACACCTTTGCCTTTGGTCGACAAGTAACCGGACACTCCATGAGAAAGTGCAAATGGTTTTTTTTTTGGCTCCATGGCTTTAGAGAGAAATGGATTAGAGAATAGCAGATATGCACATTTATAATAGGAAATGGCTTGCATCTATATTCCAGCAAATTCATGACCATTTTGTTGTGTAGTTAACTAAATTTATTTTTACGCCTGTGTAATTTACAGACCTTTTGCCGAACAACTTTTTGCAAGGAAGAAGTAGCACTTTGTGTGTCTCATGCATTTGTTATTTGTGTTGGATACATGTAAATGAGGAAAACGACACTCTAAGCCATTATTTTTTATAGGGCGGTTACATAGTTGCTGAAAGACAAAAACAGCTAGCTAATTCACTTGACAAATATTTTTTTTTAATTTCCTTCTCCCTTTCTTTTTCAAAACGTGTGTTTTATTAAATTTGTTTGAATCTTATTTGAAAACATCTTGTCAATTTCACTCAACAATGGATACTGATTATTCCACGAAAATTAATCCATTATTTCATGCAATTATAGCTCAAATTCAATTTATATCAATTAAAATTCTATAATTGAAGTAAAAAAATTTAAATTATTAAACAGATCCTGAAAAATTACCAAAATTTCATATGAAACAATCTATATTTTCAATTTCCTATATAAAATGTTTTAAAGTCAAACACCGACTTGACCGTTACTTTGACTCAAATATTACTGAATCCTTCTCAAGTGTACGCTTCTTCTTCGGAGATGCTTCGTTTTATAAGTTATAATCATCATACATGACAAATTGTGCAAAACCTTGTCCATTGTTTTTAATCATAGCCTCTGCCCCTGATATCATGAGATCTTGACAAATCTCATGATTTGCAGACTTTGTTTGCTTTTTATGGAATTTTAAAACAATTTGGCCACAAGTTGGTGATCATGTTTCGTGAACAAGAGGTTTGAAATTTCCTTTCAGTTCCTGGATGAGGCCTCATATTAGACACTCAATAATGTGAATATAAGTTTTCCATTAATTTTATTATAAATTATGAATAATTTTTTGTTCAATTTTTACTCATGTGGAAATTTCCTTTTAATGAAAAAATAAACAAAATACAACAAACAGACTGAGAAATCTATCAAGTTTTAACATGGAGTACTACGTACAGTATATGTTAGGTTTGGAGGGTTGTAGTGGGGAAAATTATCATTTGTCGAGTGTCGATATAAAACACTTGGCAAAATGACTTGTTAGCTGAGTGTCGCCCGAAAACACTCGGCAAACAACTAGTTTGCCGAGTGCCAGCATCTGGCACTTGACGAAGATCTAACAGTCGACAAGTTGTTGCTAACATCTGATGCACGTGGCTTTTTGCATAGTATTTTAGTTTTGCTAAGTGTTGCCTCTATGTTTGCTGAGTGTTTTTTCTCCAATACTCGACAAGCTCCTGTTTGCTGAGTACTTTAATTTTGCGAAGTGTTTCTGTTGGGGCGCTCGACACATAATTAAGCTGATTGCCGAGTGCTCAACGAAATGCACTCAGCAGACATCCAGACACTCGGCATAGCCGGTTTCTGGTAGTGTTTGGTGAAATCTAGTACCCTCTGACAACCATATATGTGCAGGGCTTAGGGCAACTGCAGAACATACAGCTGCCCATTTCCATCTTTCTACATATCGAAGCAGTTTAGCTAGTATCGTCCGTAATATCAAATTTACAGTATAAACTAGAAAATGTTGCGCTCGTATATATCAGAGCTTCTAAAGTTTTGTTGCGGGTTTGATCAAATTTGATTTGAATTGTTAAATATATGTATACGAGATGTAGGTCGTTGAAATATGTGTCCATACGATAGTATATGAAGTCTGTAAATATGCGATGTAATTTTATTCATCACTTATACACATTACGGAGATTTGTTTCACATAAGTCTTAGGTTTTTTTTTGGATTTGTTTTCCGTGGAGTGCATATTGATAAAGTTCATAGGTTTTATGTGGAATAAACATAGGTAGAGTGTGGATTGATTTTTATCAAAATTTAGAGTTTTTTTTAAAACAAAGTGGCCCCACATATTATTTGGTTTATGGGGGCTCATATACGGTGGGACCCATGTTGCCAGGTCCCACGGTGGACCCTATTTGCGGGACCCATGTTGCCAGGTCCCACGGTGGAGCCTATTTGCAGGACCCATGTTAGCGGGTCACACATGTTGGTTATGAAAGGGCCCAAAGATGGTGTGACCCACTTGTGGGTCCCGTGAGTCCATAGTGGGGCCCACTTGTGGGACCCATGGTAACATCTCACATATAATAGGGCGTGGGACCCACGCCGCCGATTCCCATGAGTTCCATAGTGGGCCCATTTGCGGATTGATTTTATGGTTTTTTTGGAAAACTATAGTGGGTCCCACCTATAATTGGTTTTGTGGGCCGCATATAGGTAGGACCCACTTGTGGGTCCGTGCACAGTCACACGGAACGCGGTACGATGCCACGTTCCGCGTACCGGGTTCGTCGTTCCGAATCGAGGACGGGAACGAGCCGGATCGAGGCTCGGGATGGAGGCCGGAACTCGTCCCGGTTCTCTGGTTACGAATGTCTGTGCTGCCACCGCGCCGCCGTGCGCAATGTTTCCTTAATTGGGCAAATAATGGCCTAGCTGGGCCCTCAACGCTAGCAAGCAAGTAGGCCCAAATAAATAGCCCGTAAACTAGCTAATCGTGGTTAGTTGGTCATCTAATGTTACTTACCTCTCAAAAATAGTTCCACGTTTATGGCTCACCTGTGTTCTATGCGCAAGTTTAAGAGTTTGATTAATGTTAAATTAGATGCATCGTTCCAAAATAGATGGTTCATGAACCATGTCTAGGACCCAACGTTCCGAAGACATATACCCCCTTCGAACCGGGAACATACAAATGATCGATCCACGTCCTACGTACCCGTTTCTCATCCAGATCGAACCAAGAATTTTGTGACATAGGTCCCGTGGGCCCATAGTGGGGGCTACTTGTGGGACCCTTTTTAACGGGTCTCACATGTGGGGGGATGCCTTACAATTGTTTCTCGCCGTTGGATTGGCCGATCCGACGACCCATGAATTCTTACCGACGTGGACATCTCCTAGTGCAAGAGAATGCACCATGTTTAGTTACAAAGAGTATTTAGAGTGATATTATTGCATAAACCAATGATATACAGAGGACAACCTTCATCGATGAATGATATATAATTATAACTATACTCCCTTGATTCCAAAATGTAGGTTGTTTGACTTTTTGACCATAAGTTTGACCCCCTGTCTTATTTAATGTTTTTTTGCAAAATATCATATTTTTTTGTTATATCTTGCTTTTGTAATAGAACTTCAGGAATGACCTAAATTTTATTATGTCTGTACTATTTTTTTTGAATAAGACGACTGGTCAAACTTGAGGTAAAAAAAGTAAAACGATCTATATTTTGGAACGAAGGGAGTATATAGCATTGACACCCAGAAAACTAATAAGCTTCAGTTCATACCCCATCTAAGACCTCTATTGCAGGAAAATTTCTCTTTAACCTTAGTAAATCTGTAAATGATCATTTTTACTTCTTCATAGAGATGGAATAAGTTCATGATAACCTCCTTATAGTATTATAATGGAAAAAGTGTCGATGAAAATGGCTATGTCGGCTCAAAGTACAATAAGAGAGGGTGTGTATGGACGACACATTATTCTAGAAGATATTGTGGTACTGAATAAAACAGTCACGCTAGGCCAAAAAACTCCCTTTCGCTTGACATGGTGATGGTATACTAATTTGTTTCTATAATTCTGTTGATGCTACCACGGGAACTTTATAGAGGTGGCCGGTGTGAAAAAATGTGTATATGCCTGTTGAGCTACATATAAATTGGTACACTGATAAGGAGCATGGGCGTGTGGGTGGGGTGCATGATCCTGTCTGATACTATTCATGGTTCTAAGAGGTCCACGAGTTTGTAACATAGTAACACATGTTTTATGCTCTTTCGTGGTGGTTAGAATTTAGAGAGAGAATTCAGGGCGGGGGGGGGGGGGGGTAGGAGTCGGTGTGAAGTCCAACCCATCGAAAATGTGGAGCACGGAAGTGCCCCATGCTCCTGCCGCGTTGGAGGTAAAAGACATACGGGCTAAGGCTAGCCCCGATACACGATACCACAAAGGAGAAGTTCATGTGCTCACGATGCTACCAACCCGTAGATCGATGCACCTCTAAATTTATTTAAATAATAATTCAGTCAAAAAAATAGAATGGATATATATATTTTTTGTTATTTTCCATCATCATGAAAAGAATTAAGAATAAACACCACGTGCTGTTTAGCGTTTCCATGTCTTCTCAGCAAAAAGGTAATAAAGAAGAAATAGACCCAACGGAGATAAGGGCCCGGAGTTTTCATTAAGAAGAGAGACCTTCTCCGAGTCTAAAAAACCCATGATCTCCGGCTACGCCGATGAAAGGATTTTTCTTAAAGTAACCCATAAATCCGCTTCCGTGAGGAATTGAACCTGGTTTAATGTGACTACATGCCTATGGTCCCTAACCACTGGCGTAGAGGGGTCTCAGCAAGAAGATAACGCCCTATAAAAAGCTAGAGGGATTGCAAAGATTCACAGATGCCAACACAACACCAACACAATTCATCATCACTCCGTCGTCTCTTAGTAGTAATTGGCAATGCTCCTACTCCTCTGCAGCATCGTTCTTCCTCTCCTACTACTGATAATCATCTCCAACAACCACAATGGACACTCGTCGCTCCCTCGCGCACCATGGCCACGTCTCCCGCTTATAGGAAACCTCTTCTTCCTCCACCACACTCCCACTGTCGCTTCCCTCACCGAGGTCCTTCGCCGCCTCCACGCCGTCCATGGCCCAGTCGTGTCTCTCTGGATCGGCAGCAAGCCAGCCATCTTCATCGCCTGCCATGGCATCGCGCACCGCGCACTCGTCAACATGGACACCACCTTCGCGCACCGTCCGACATCATGGTACACTGGACTCAACAGCCATGGCGTCAACAGCGCCACCTACGGCAGCCGCTGGAGCCGTCTCCGCCGCAACCTCAGCTCTCACCTCGCCGGAGAACACGTCGCCGGCGTGCTCCGGTCGTCGGCCAACAGGCTCGTCAAGAGCCTCGAGTCAGCAGCAGCAGGGGAGCACGGCGGTGACGTCGTCACCCCGTCCGACACGTTCCGGCATGCCGTGTTCGGCTTCTTCGCCGCACTCTGCTTCGGCGAAGGGGTCGAGGAAGACAAGCTCAGGCGTCTTCGAGGCCTCCATGCCGAGATCATATCGCTCATCGTCGAGCTCGACGCGTTCCACCTCGTGCCCGTGTTCGTTCAGGTCGTGTGCTACTTTCCCAGGTGGAGGAATCTCATGAGAGCTCAAAGGAGTCACCATGTTCTTGTCACTGATATCATCAGTGCTCGCCGGAGAAGGCGAGAGGAAGGTGTCGGGTGCGACGTGGCGGAGCCTCGGTGCTACGTGGACACCCTTCTAGGGCTCGGGCTTGGGGAAGATGAGATGGTGAGCCTGTGCTGGGAGTACATGAATGCCTCGGTGAAGACGACGACCACGGCACTCGAGTGGATCATGGCACGCCTTGTGCTCCACCAGGTAAGCCACAACGTATTCAACCTATCTTGAAACTTGAAAAAGAACAAAAAAAAAAATTGGACATCTGAACGTAACGTTACAGGCTATAGCTTAATAGCTACATGTATCTTCTAACAGGATATCCAGCAAAAGCTTCGTGACGACATCGCCAGGCAAGCCAGTAGTGACCACACGACCTGCGGCGAGCGAAGGCGGCGGCGGCCATTTGTGGAGGCCGTGGTGCTCGAAGCCCTACGCCTTCACCCTCCGGCACACTACCTCTTGGCACACACGACGGACAAGGACGTCACCCTGGACAAACATGTGATACCCAAGGGCTCTATTGTGAACTTCGATGTCGCTAGCATTGGACGCAATGCCACTTTGTGGACTGAACCCAGCGTGTTCAGGCCTGATCGGTTCATGGAAGGCGGAGAAGGCACCGGCGTTCATTGTACCAACGCAGGCTGCGGTGGGCCGGAGACGATGAAGATGATACCTTTTGGTGCTGGACGGAGGGCGTGCCCTGGAGCAGGGGTTGCCATGACGGTGTTGCAGTCGTTTGTTGAGGATTTGGTCAGGCGGTTCAAGTGGATTCCGGTTGATAGCAATGTGGGAACAGATGTCGACACGACAGAGAAACAAGGGATTATAACCGAGATGAGGGTGCCATTACAGACTCGGTTGGTTGTCAGAAGAGACAACTTGTTGTTCGAATAGACAAGTTGAGTTTTATGTGCACAAGTGGTAGCATACTAAATTGTTCCTACTACCAGCTAAAAAAAAGTTGTACTATATATACACAAAAATTGCCAAATGGGTGTTGTTAGGCATTCATGTTTAGCTCACTCACTATCTTGAAGGTGTAGGACGTGGCTGAATATGAAATATGATTGTACAATGGAATTCTCCATGCTTTTTTTGTTTGTTTTCATAATTGGAGCTCCATGGAGAGAAGAGAGCGAAAGGAAGAGAAAGTGGGAGGCAAGAAGAATGGAAAAAGGGGAGTGTTTACCCCTCACCAGAGTGATTTGGAGGCTCCCATCACTCAATTTTTTTTAAACAAAAAAAGAGGAAGAGGAATCTGAGCCATCCATTTCTTAGATCCACTGATCCAAAATCTGAATGAGTAGAGCCTCCAAATCACTCAGGTGAGGAATAGCTTATCCAAAAAAAAAAAGAGAAGAGGGGTGAAGAGGTAGGGAGATAGGATATTCTAGGTGCAAGATATTTGTTTGTGCGGTTTACCGGTACGGCAGTAATGCGCGCGTTGTGGTGAAAATAATTCCTTCTTCTTGAGAACATGTGACAATGATAGTTAACATCTTGCTAATCACGTGGAAGGCTATGTGAGAAGTTGACAGGAGCCTCTTGTAGAATATTTGTTCCAAGAAGGCTATGTGAGAAGTTGACAGGAGCCTCTTGTAGAATATTTGTTCCAATTTGCATGAACGTAGTTGGAGTTAACCAAAAATAAACAATGTTAGCCGGCGCCGCAACTTGTAATTTATTCCGGTGGCAACACAAGTTCATAGCCGCACTTAACACAGGGAGAAGAGGCCCCTGACTTAATTAGCAGCTCATCCATTTATTGACCATTTCTCATCATTTTCTCATCCACTTCTTGACATCTCTCATGATGTCATCTTTCTCTCTTCTCCACCTCTGGCAAACTTTGTAGGATTCGAGATTAGGGGATTTTCGGTAATATATGTGTCCAGCAGCCGAAAAGGGAGCTCTGGATGGTAGAATAGTGGGCGGTGGTGGCAGTCGAGATGGTGGCGAAGGCGGAGGGAGGGGGGGAGTGGTGGACCCCTGGCCAAGGTGGAGAGGCGGACGAGCTCCGGCGACCAATTAGTGTGGGAGTGGTTGAGACAGCGGCGGCTAGGTGGCGACGGAGCCACGGAGGCCCGCATATCCACTCTGTTCGTTAGTTACCAGAAGCAGCAGTAGCAAAGAATTCTTGTATCATGTTGATACAGTATACAAATCTACGCTGTAGCAAGAATTCGTGTTGATCCAGTATACAAATCTATGCAGTAGAAAGATTGAAAAAATCCTCTATCGTGCAAATACAGAGCAACCCGTGGCAAGCAAGCTCCTACGATGCTAGCTCGCTCGAGGAGCAGAGCAGCTATTTTATCTGGGACAGAGCAGCTGTTTTATCTGGCCTGTTCATCCAAACAGACACATGTATCTGCTGGTCTTGGAGGGAACGGTGCCCAGGGAATCGAACGGACACAAGAATCCCTGCCGAGGGGGTTGCCTTCCCTGGCTTAGCTACCCTTCACGCGAATCGGCGAATGGTCCAGTTGCACTTCAGCTCCGGGCCTTTGCACGACAATGGGTCAATGGCTGGATAAGGGGACATTCAATGAACTGATCAACGTTGACCCCATTTCAGCTCCCAGTTTTTTTGTCCAACACGCACAGTGCCAGTCAAAATATGGGGCCCTTTTGCGGCCACATACAAACAACGGGCTTTTGGGTAGGAAATAGGAAACTTATGCCTCTCCGAATATGATTGGGTCGTCTGTCTGCCGTTCAATCGAATCGGACCTACAGAAACAAAAATGATCGAGAGGCATCCTACGGCTCTCCCAGTGCCCTACGAACCAGAAACGAAACCTGCGAAGCACACCTCACATCTGGACGCTTGGCAAGGGTGAAGATGCCTTCTAGCTTTAAAGTGAAAATATGAGGCTTCCGTCACAGATGAATTCATTCTGTTGCAGGATCCATATTTCTACCTTTTCATACTTCTCTATTTTCTTCCTGTAATAATCTAGGTAATGGAAAGTCCCTTGTAGTTTTATCTTGACAAATTTTGGATCGACAATATAATTGCATCTCTAGATCTATCATCTAAAGTTATTTGGTTTACTCCAAAGTCGCACTGAAACAAGAGGGGGCTCATTTGACGAAGAAAAATGAGAAACATTATGAAAAATGTCATTTTCCTTTGACATCTTTTGAATCCTTATGTGTCCAAAAATTGTCTAACACCTTCCATGTAGTACTAAGATTGGTCTCTACCCTTTCCATTGTAATCATCAATTCACCAATAAATATACTTCGACAATATGATGCTCCATTATACTTATTTCTAACAGATAAATTTTTCTTATAAAGTTTATTTAATTTGGTTTGCTCCAAAGTCCCATTCGAACAAAGAATGAGGGAAATAGGGACATCAACAACTTATGTCTAGTCCATGGATATTGAGGAGTGAGTATTTCCAAATCATCAAACATAATGAAAATGCTTCAGGATGATCTGTATAGGGATATGGGCGAATCAAAACTACAAAGGGGCCGGAGCGGATTTGTTTTGACTCGTATCGTTTTCGGCTCATGCATTGTCAGACGTTAACCATATATATAAGGGTGTAGCTTTCTTTTCAAACAATTGTCACATGTTAGTCATGAGTCCCATTTTGTAAAATGTATTTCATCTAGGTACAAGCATGACTGCATGAGTATCTCACGCATTTCTGATGGATTGTTGTTGGCAGCGCGGCCCTCCATGCCATCTCCCTGAGTGTATATATGGAATAGTTTTGTTTGATGGGCTGATCCAACATGGCCGTGGCCGGTGCAACTTGCTACTGACTGTTTGAAATTGTAAAGAAATGAATGGTCACTGACTAGTGCATTGGCAAACAAGCAACCATAACTCATCCGCTTCTTGACTGTCATTAATTTTTTGAAAATATCGTTAGAGTCAGAAGACTCAAGAACTCAGGAGTGTAGTGTACTGACATGAGCCTGCTGATTGAGCATTGAGGCTTCCGTGCATCACGTACTGGGACTACTCGGGACCAATACGGACAACGAGAGGAATGCGGCACCGCCGGAGGATGTGCGGCGGTAGCCGGTAGCTGTCGCCCAGGTACAAGCCAGATGTGCCGGGGAAGCGTGGCCAGCGTCAGGTCAAACAAACCTTGGGCCAATTAATTCCATATAGAAATTGATTCCATGATTACATATTTAAATGGCCCAGCATGAACACACCAACACAAAAATACCAATATATCCTTTCAATCAGTTTTTAAAAATAATTTTGGACCACAAGTACAGATCCATAGTTAAAACAGTTAGGTTTCCTGTAACATGTTCCTTTCACTTCTCACCCATTAGATCTAGTCAGATGGACGATTGTTGAAATTTCTAAGTAATGTAAAATTCCTCATATAATAAAGAGTAAATTACACCCACCATACAACAAGTTGTGTAGTTGTATCACTTTAGTCTAATAAGTTGCAAAGTGTGCAAGCAGATACACGAACTTGTTAGTTGTGTGCATATACGGTCATATATATGCTCGTAGATGTATTTTGTCTCTGTGATAGGTGAAATGAATGTGTTTATACATATAACCTCTTATTTTGTGTCCATCCTCGTATGTATGGTCTTGGTGTGGAGGGTCATTGGACGCTGGGTTTCCGTAGATTCGTAAAAAAACAACATGCCCCGATGATGACTTCAGGACCCTGGATTGTGCCGGCCGGTTGAGCAGATCACGCGACGCTGTTCCATTCGAACGAAGTGGGAAAGGCCAGCCTCCCGCCAACGCCGATGCCGAGGGCAATTGCCATGATGCGCCGGGTGCATGCTCCCATAGTCAGCGATGAAACGAGACGAGTGCTGATGGAACGAATTGTGCGAATATAGGATGGCATGCGCACGCAACTATCGCTTCCATGGACATTTCGTGCCATCGCGTGAGGGATATGGGGCAAAACTGTATGAGCTAGCTCTTCGTTTCTCCTTATAAATGATGTGACTCCCAACATGGCAACACGTCTTTGTTGAGCGATAGCTTGGCTCATTTAATTTCATTAATTTATCATCTTGTAGTTTTCCTGGAGTCACTGCAACTACAAAATACACACCGTTTGAGACTTGGAGTAATAGAATCGTTACCTGTCATGAGATATTGGAGATAGCCAACTAAACAAGTATCTGACTACGACTCTGGGTGCCAGCGTCGGGACAGTGTTTTGTTGCCAGGCAATTCTGTTTTGTTTGCCATACTTTGTTCATACATGCATGTATGAACGGAAAACGTGCCAACGGCGAACCATAGAACCAAAAGTAGTTGTTGCTAGCTCCTTGAGTCCGCCTGTTAGCATGTTTGAACAAAATTGGAGGCAATAAGCGATGAACTCCCTTCAAAATTGTTATCATACATTGGACAACTAACAGTTCTGATTTGTGGTCCATGGTTACTGCAGAGCTTCGATTGTGGGCCTTCATGGGACTTATTAGCATTACCTACAATCGATTAGCATGGATGCAGCACCGACAATGATTTCTAGAATAGTAGGCCAATAATATAGGGAGTTTGATCTTCATGTCAGGTTATCAAATTTTCTTGAATCTTAAGAATATCTCATAAACAAGGTAGTAATAAGCCCTTCATCACATGGCCTCAGTTTCTTACCTCTTCATTGGTGAGTCTTTTTTTAATAATGTCATGTGGTCATTTTAGTTATCTATAATGCATGTATTGTTCTCTTTCTTGCATAAACAAACATATGAGCTCAATGAGATACCTCGAACGTCTACATAAAAAGTTATATGTCATAGTTCCTGTACTGTCAACTATCTACCAATGCAACAACATTCCTTGGCTTGTTAAGAGAATTGGGATGGTGTCACAAGGCATCATCTAACTGTTTGCATTATGTCAACCGGTTTTCTTAGCGCGATTACATACAAAGGCGGCGTACCTGCGCTTCCATCTCCAATCTCCACCCCTGTCCTCGTGTGACTATGGAGCAAATTCTATCTATGTTTCTCGGTCTAACTTTATCTTAATGTTTCTCACTAGAAGAAAAAGGGGCATTCGTCCACCTCGCGTTAGTACCGGTTGTTTTTTGAGTCGGTACTAAGTCAATTTAATACCGGTTGGTAAGGCCAGTCTCAGTGGGAGGGTCATGGAGGAGGGTCATGACATTAAATATCATGCCACATCAGCAAGTTTGCTTACATGGCAGGGTTAGGGAGAGGGTCATGGGATGAGAGAGGAGGGTCATCACCATGACTCTTGGCTGGCACGGGTCTCCAAGTTTGCAGTCTTGGTAACTGTGTGATAACCCTTCCACTCAGACTGGCCTAAGCACAGTGCACCCCCGGGACCATTTAGTACCGGCTCGTAACACCACCCGGTACTACATGGTTGCATTTAGTACCGGTTGGTGTTCCGAGCCGGTACTAAACGGTCCCAGGGGGTTCCCGAGTCCCCCGTGCATTTAGTACCGGTTCGTAACACGGTCCGGTACTAAATGGTGGCATACTAAACAATCTATCCCGGAATAGTTAAAAGGGTAGCATCCATCTCTTGACCACATATGCTAGGTAGGTGGGATGGTCGAGGGGATACACGCAAGGCGAGAGGTCGTAGGTTCGAGACCCCGCGGGCGCAGGAAGCCTCTCGGGAGTTTCTTTTTCTAGCCGGGGGCGCATTACTAAATGGGCTGCCCATTTAGCACTGCAAATGCAATACCGGTTGCATAACCGGTACTAAATGTGACATCCCCGATTTTTGAACGGCACGAAATTTGACCAAAGTCAAAAATTTGGTCAAAATTCGACATAAATTTGCAATAAAAATATAAAATTGATCCCAAAGATTGGGAGAGCATGTTGGACACACAATTGGGATGAAATAGAGCATGGAAATAGCCTAATTAAATGGAGGAAAGAAAAAGAGAAAAGTTACTGTTGCAAATCTGAAATTAGGGGTTTGAATTTCAGTTTCTGGCCATGTTGAGCAGCAAGGTTTGAGTGGTCATAAAAAAATCTATTGGTTGATCTTTTGACCATGGTACAAAAATGAAAGTTGTCAAGTAAGGTATAATGAACAACTTTGTTTTTCGGATCAGCTTGAGCTTAGATGTAAATTAAGGAGAAAAACGTGGTTAAAAATCGAATCAATTACAGTTTCAGTCAATTTCAGGGTTATAAAGGCTGAGATGAAATTTCTCAAATTGAGCTCAAACCGTTGAGAATCTGAAAGAGGTCCAAAAATAAGAAATGAAATTCAAGTCAAGGCAGAGAACTTTTGTGTTTTGAGGAATAGCATGTTCTATTCAAAATTTGGGAGTAATTGGAGAAATTCAGTTAGTACCTTTGAATTTAAAATGTGTTACAGCAGCAACTTGGAGGCTCGAATTGGACCTCAATTCGTGCTCAAATGGGGTAAGTGCAAATGTAAGAAATGTAATTCAATGATCCAGATACAAGTTTGATGTTGGGAGTTTTGGAAGTTACCATATGTTTTTCGGAGAAAAGAAGTGTACAATGTCGAGGTTTGAAGTTTGGACTGAACTTAGGGTTTCATGTTCAGACGGACACCTTAAACCGACCGGTGATCCAAGCCCAAATTCGAGCGATCGATCGAGAATTTGAGTATGGTGCCAAAATAGAAAGTGAAATTGGATGTGTCACGGACAAGTTTCATTTGGGGATCGAGGAGAGTTTGAATGGAAATTTGAAAGTAATTTGAAGAATTCGAATTTCGGGTCTGAAATTGGGGATAAAAGTCGACCGACATTGGAGCTTCAAATCCGCGCTATACACTGCTTGAATCGAAAAGGGTGCAACATGAAAGTTGGAGAGTTTAGCTTCCTCTACAAGTTCTATGTTTGGAGTTTGGCAAGTTTTGATGAGGTTTTGGAAGAAATCGGGCCGCAATCTCTCGGCTCCAAAGTTTGGATGGGCGGCAATGGCGGTTCGACGTCGGTGGCTCGGCCACGCGTCGCCGGGCATGGCCTCGCCGTGGCAGTGGGTCAAGCAGGAGGTGGCAGACGTCCTAGGTCGGTCCTCGTCGTTATATACCCGTCGACGCCTGCGTTCTTCTCCTTTTCTTCTTCCTCCTCGCTCTCAGTTCCCTTTTTGGTCGCCGGCGTTCCCACCATCGCGCGCCGTCGTCCGAGCTCTCTCCTTCAATTCCCTCCACCCAAGGCTTCGCTTTGAACTCCTCTATCTCTCCGATCACTTCCCGTTGAGCTTCCTCCATCACAGAACCTAGCGCCGCCGTTTTTCCTATCTCTCCTCACCGCCACCCGCCATGGTCGTCGGCGCACGGGAGCAGCCTTGCTCCGGCTGTCTCAGCCCGTGCTAGAGGGTGAGTTAGCTTCCCCTTGGTTCGTTGGTGCTCATAGGCTAGGGTTGGATAGGTTTGCGGCTCGGGTTGGCCGGGCGCGCGTCGTCGCCGCCGCGTTCGCCGCCGTGCGCACGTCCGCCATGGCTGGCGCACGTGAGCAGGCCGCTCGGGGCCGTCGCGGTTCGCGGTTGAGGGTGCGTTAGGTTCGCCTTGCCTCGCTGGTGCTCGTGGGTTTGCTCGCGTGGCTTGCGACGTCGAGGTTTGGCCGGCCGGCGTGTCGCCGTCGTGCGCCGCCACCGGAGTCGTCGCGGAGGCGAGGGTGCTTGGGAAGCTGTCGAGTTTTAGGGCTAGGCGAGTGCGCGGAGGCGAGGCGGTGCCGTAGGGCTCGGTGTCGGGGTCGGGGGACCTCGCCGCCGGCGAGCTCGCCGCTGGTCAGCGCGGCCGGAGCGCGGTCAAGCGCGCTCCCCTGTTTTGAACGGGGGAGGGGCCTCGCGGGTAAAGAAAGAGAAAGCCCAGGGGGTTTTGTGCAAATGTTCCTTTTAGGTTTTTGAAATAGATTTAAAATTCGTGTTTTTCACCTTTTAATTCATAGAAAATTATAGGAAAGTCCAAAATTGATGAAACCAATTTTGTTAGATTTGTTTTAAAATTTGGCATCCATTAAAAATATTAATTAACCTTGTGTAGATAATTAATTTAAATTCTTTGTATAGATTAATTAAATAATTGTTTAATAATTGATAAAAAGGTTAACATTCTGAATAATTCTTTTATAATTAGAAATAATTTCTAAATTGTTTTATGTATTTATTTAAATGTTTTATCCATTTAGAAAATGATTTTTTAATCATTAAAAATAAACTAAAAATGATTTAGGGCAAGTTTATTTGAAGGAAAAATATAGGTTTATCTTTTAAAAATCTTGGGTAGTTTGTGTTGGCTTGCAACTTTATCGAGAAGGGAAAGTTGCTTAGCTTTTTCATAAAGTGTTGCATCGCATATCGCTAACCTGCATTACGTTTTAGTCTCTCAAGCTTCGGAGTACGATCTCGTGGGATTCGCGGAGGATCAGCGACAAGTCAAGGAAGTGATCGTCGTCGCTCCGGAATCTCGTATCGCGGAAGAATCTAACCTGTTGTGATTCCAGGCAAGCCCCGGTGCATCTTTAACCACCCATTATTTCATAATATTCATGAGTCCAATTCTTATGATTTTATGTGCATTAGGTTAGGGATTGGGTGAAACCCTTTGATGCATGAGATATCCCTTGATAGAACTATCCCTGTTAAGTTAAGAAATTTGATTAGCAACAATTTACCTTTGGCTATGCTTAGAAAGGTTAAGTAAAAGATGATGAACTAGGCCACCACCCATCTTATATGAATCATGAAAGATTCGAGTTGAAAGATAGTGGGCAGAAGTTGGTAGGAGGGATTGAGGTAAGCTCGATCCATAGTTCTGCCTACTTGCTTAATTGACTAAGGACCGATCCGTTGTTTAAGCAATTGATCGAGTGATTCTACCTGGTTTCTTACTGGGTTATGGGACCAGTAAAGCCAATTAGATTAGCTGGCTCGTTGATTGGAAATATCGCTTACCGGTGCTTGCTGGGTCGGAGAAAGGCGGGATCGTGACCTGTAACTCACGGGGTGGTCGCCAGACGTGGGGCCCACGTGGGGGTGCGTTCCCGGGTTCGGGTAAGGATATTTCCGGTCTTTGGTCCAACTAATTGAAAGGTTGTTGCGTACAGTAAGTACGACTGTGCGTGGCTGGGGGCTGGGTATCTCCTGCAGGATGTACATGGATCCGGATCGACACAACTCTTGGTTATGAGTGCACTTGATCAAATTTTAAACATCGTAGAGGAAACAAGTTGAACATGAGGAGGTTGATTCATAACTGCTGGTTGACCTTAGTACAACCTGTATGCAAAATATTTTATAACCTAGATGGATAAGTAACAACTCAATTGAGCATAAAATACATAAAATATAAGGATCAAGTTTTAGTAATGCTTTTAGGCAAAAGAGTCGAGTCAGCCAAATCCACATAAAGTCCAATCATATTCCTTGAGAGTCTTTTCTTTGGTAAGGCGGGTAAGTCTTGCTGAGTACCTTCGTACTCAGGGAATCTTCCCTTTTGTTTTTCAGAAGAAGCTACGGAAGAGATCACCAAGAAGATCCAGAAGACCTAGATCATCGTGGTCCCGGTGATTCTAGGATTAAGCCGGAGGCTGTAGATATGTGTGATATAGAACTACCTAGACTGGTTTGTATTAAACTCTTAGTAATGGCTTGACTTGCATTTAAGTTCTCTTCAAACCTGGCTTGTATCAAATAAGAATCTTGGTATGTTATGTAGAAATGGTAATGTTCGTTGTGTTCTCCTTACCGAAAATGATCCTGATGTATGGCAGAGGTATGAGTTAACGTGGTTTATCGAGGAGTCCTTGGGACACTCGACAGATCACCGGTTTAAACTGTTTGAAGTGCGTCCGATGATCGTAACAGGTCGTTATGACGCACTTGAGCCAGTTTAAATTGGCGGTTCTGCCACAGCTGGTATCAGAGCCATAGGTTGGGATAAGCAACGAACATTATGTATTTTCAAACCTCGGGACCATATTTTCTATAAAGGAAAAGCAGTCGAGTCGTTAGGTGGCAAGTAGAGATAATGGGTTGCTTGTTTTGCAGATGCTAACTGTTCGTGCGTGTCGCTAGAATCGTTAGAATTTTATGTGTAGGGAGAGTTATACGATGCCACCAATTTTCTTGCGAGTGTGAATGTGTCTGTGAGAACGTAGGAACCGCTGCATCATGCTTGCATTGCATGTTTTCAAAGGTTGTGGGGTTTGGTGAGTGGCGTAGGTTTAGAACCTCCTCTCCAGAGGTAGTTGATGCAACAGAACAGCCTTGGTCTTGGTTGGATCACCATCTCTTGATGACATCACCTGCATCTTCAGTCTTTGTAATGCAAGAAGGGATAGAAGCTGAGTGTGACCAGACTTTTATAAGCAAAGTGTATATGGTCTGTGTTGGGATCTTTTTGCAGAATGGCAGATCCACGGAACTCTCAAACTGGAGCGGAAGCTAGTGAAGAAAATCCACCTCCACCTCCGGGTCTAACGGAAGCTTTTGCTCATATCATCAGTTCTGGAATTGAGCAGACCCGACTGTTGAATCTTATTGCTCAGAGTCTTGGCAGTTCCTCGTCCAGTCGTCAAGCAAGACCACGTGAAGTCACTTATTCACACTTCTTGGAGACCCATCCTCCTGTTTTTACTCGGGCTGAGCATCCTCTTGAAGCAAACGAATGGCTTGGAACCCTGGAGCAGAAATTCCGAGTTATTCCTCATTGTACCGAGAGTCAAAAGGTAGAGTTTGCTGGTCTTCAACTTCATGGTCCTGCTGGTACGTGGTGGTCCAGTTTTCTGTCGAGGCAGACTGCCGGAAGGGATATCACGTGGGATGACTTCAAGACGGCGTTCCGTACTCAGTTTGTGCCTGCGGGGATTATGCGGATGAAGTTGGAAGAATTCCTAAAGCTTCAGCAAGGGACTAAAAGTGTGCTGGAGTACACCAGTGCTTTCGAACATCTGGCTCAATATGCTCCCGATCACGTGGATAATGAAATCAAGAAACGGAATTGTTATCTCCGTGGACTTAATGTAAGGATGCAGGAGAAGCTGGAAACATGTACCTTCCCTGATTACAGTTCTGCAGTGAACATGGCGATATCAGTTGAAGAAAAGATGAAGGCTCTGGATGAAAGTCTTAAAGAAGAAGAAGCTCTTAAGAGAAAGGATCTGGGTGATGAGACATTCGGGGGTGCTCCAAAGCGTTTCAAGGTGATCTATCGTGGACCGGCTAACAAATTCCATGGAAGTTCGCAGCAACAACCATCTCAGCAACAGTGGGTGGTAAGGAACCCTAATAACACTTCAAATCTGGTGCATCCACAAGAACAAGAGAGTCGTGATACCTCTGGTCCATCCAATGCTCAACCATGTTATAATTGTGGCAAGACTGGGCATTATGCTCATGAATGTCGTATACACAAGCAAGGTGGAAATCCAAATGTGCAGTCTCAAATGTCGGGGCAAGGAGTTGGTCAAGGATTTGTGAGAAGAAAGGTTTTCAATCCTCAAACCGGACATGTTCGATATGTGAACGTGGAGGAATTTCCAGAAGATGAACCAATGATGCCTGGTATGTCTCTATCACTAAACCCTGTCAACCTTTTACTTGATGCTAGTGTTTCATGAAAACGATGTGTGTGGCAACCCTCGGGAATAAGTGCGGGTGGAGAGAAAGGTTTTAAGAACAATATAAGGTATACGGTTTTGAGAGCCACCAAAAATAATATGGAAATAGAAAGGAATAAGGGTCTTCTAGTTTGAGTAATTAGGGAAGGTGTTCAGAGATATGACGTAACCACCGGCGCCACCTTAGTTTCTTTATGAAGTATGCTTAGAAGTTTGGATATGACACATTATCCTTTCCATTGTTAAGATCAAGTTGAGGCACTACTTGGAATCTCGGGACGAGATTCTTTTAAGGGGGAAGGGCTGTGACATCCCCGAATTTTGAACGGCACGAAATTTGACCAAAGTCAAAAATTTGGTCAAAATTCGACATAAATTTGCAATAAAAATATAAAATTGATCCCAAAGATTGGGAGAGCATGTTGGACACACAATTGGGATGAAATAGAGCATGGAAATAGCCTAATTAAATGGAGGAAAGAAAAAGAGAAAAGTTACTGTTGCAAATCTGAAATTAGGGGTTTGAATTTCAGTTTCTGGCCATGTTGAGCAGCAAGGTTTGAGTGGTCATAAAAAAATCTATTGGTTGATCTTTTGACCATGGTACAAAAATGAAAGTTGTCAAGTAAGGTATAATGAACAACTTTGTTTTTCGGATCAGCTTGAGCTTAGATGTAAATTAAGGAGAAAAACGTGGTTAAAAATCGAATCAATTACAGTTTCAGTCAATTTCAGGGTTATAAAGGCTGAGATGAAATTTCTCAAATTGAGCTCAAACCGTTGAGAATCTGAAAGAGGTCCAAAAATAAGAAATGAAATTCAAGTCAAGGCAGAGAACTTTTGTGTTTTGAGGAATAGCATGTTCTATTCAAAATTTGGGAGTAATTGGAGAAATTCAGTTAGTACCTTTGAATTTAAAATGTGTTACAGCAGCAACTTGGAGGCTCGAATTGGACCTCAATTCGTGCTCAAATGGGGTAAGTGCAAATGTAAGAAATGTAATTCAATGATCGAGATACAAGTTTGATGTTGGGAGTTTTGGAAGTTACCATATGTTTTTCGGAGAAAAGAAGTGTACAATGTCGAGGTTTGAAGTTTGGACTGAACTTAGGGTTTCATGTTCAGACGGACACCTTAAACCGACCGGTGATCCAAGCCCAAATTCGAGCGATCGATCGAGAATTTGAGTATGGTGCCAAAATAGAAAGTGAAATTGGATGTGTCACGGACAAGTTTCATTTGGGGATCGAGGAGAGTTTGAATGGAAATTTGAAAGTAATTTGAAGAATTCGAATTTCGGGTCTGAAATTGGGGATAAAAGTCGACCGACATTGGAGCTTCAAATCCGCGCTATACACTGCTTGAATCGAAAAGGGTGCAACATGAAAGTTGGAGAGTTTAGCTTCCTCTACAAGTTCTATGTTTGGAGTTTGGCAAGTTTTGATGAGGTTTTGGAAGAAATCGGGCCGCAATCTCTCGGCTCCAAAGTTTGGATGGGCGGCAATGGCGGTTCGACGTCGGTGGCTCGGCCACGCGTCGCCGGGCATGGCCTCGCCGTGGCAGTGGGTCAAGCAGGAGGTGGCAGACGTCCTAGGTCGGTCCTCGTCGTTATATACCCGTCGACGCCTGCGTTCTTCTCCTTTTCTTCTTCCTCCTCGCTCTCAGTTCCCTTTTTGGTCGCCGGCGTTCCCACCATCGCGCGCCGTCGTCCGAGCTCTCTCCTTCAATTCCCTCCACCCAAGGCTTCGCTTTGAACTCCTCTATCTCTCCGATCACTTCCCGTTGAGCTTCCTCCATCACAGAACCTAGCGCCGCCGTTTTTCCTATCTCTCCTCACCGCCACCCGCCATGGTCGTCGGCGCACGGGAGCAGCCTTGCTCCGGCTGTCTCAGCCCGTGCTAGAGGGTGAGTTAGCTTCCCCTTGGTTCGTTGGTGCTCATAGGCTAGGGTTGGATAGGTTTGCGGCTCGGGTTGGCCGGGCGCGCGTCGTCGCCGCCGCGTTCGCCGCCGTGCGCACGTCCGCCATGGCTGGCGCACGTGAGCAGGCCGCTCGGGGCCGTCGCGGTTCGCGGTTGAGGGTGCGTTAGGTTCGCCTTGCCTCGCTGGTGCTCGTGGGTTTGCTCGCGTGGCTTGCGACGTCGAGGTTTGGCCGGCCGGCGTGTCGCCGTCGTGCGCCGCCACCGGAGTCGTCGCGGAGGCGAGGGTGCTTGGGAAGCTGTCGAGTTTTAGGGCTAGGCGAGTGCGCGGAGGCGAGGCGGTGCCGTAGGGCTCGGTGTCGGGGTCGGGGGACCTCGCCGCCGGCGAGCTCGCCGCTGGTCAGCGCGGCCGGAGCGCGGTCAAGCGCGCTCCCCTGTTTTGAACGGGGGAGGGGCCTCGCGGGTAAAGAAAGAGAAAGCCCAGGGGGTTTTGTGCAAATGTTCCTTTTAGGTTTTTGAAATAGATTTAAAATTCGTGTTTTTCACCTTTTAATTCATAGAAAATTATAGGAAAGTCCAAAATTGATGAAACCAATTTTGTTAGATTTGTTTTAAAATTTGGCATCCATTAAAAATATTAATTAACCTTGTGTAGATAATTAATTTAAATTCTTTGTATAGATTAATTAAATAATTGTTTAATAATTGATAAAAAGGTTAAAATTCTGAATAATTCTTTTATAATTAGAAATAATTTCTAAATTGTTTTATGTATTTATTTAAATGTTTTATCCATTTAGAAAATGATTTTTTAATCATTAAAAATAAACTAAAAATGATTTAGGGCAAGTTTATTTGAAGGAAAAATATAGGTTTATCTTTTAAAAATCTTGGGTAGTTTGTGTTGGCTTGCAACTTTATCGAGAAGGGAAAGTTGCTTAGCTTTTTCATAAAGTGTTGCATCGCATATCGCTAACCTGCATTACGTTTTAGTCTCTCAAGCTTCGGAGTACGATCTCGTGGGATTCGCGGAGGATCAGCGACAAGTCAAGGAAGTGATCGTCGTCGCTCCGGAATCTCGTATCGCGGAAGAATCTAACCTGTTGTGATTCCAGGCAAGCCCCGGTGCATCTTTAACCACCCATTATTTCATAATATTCATGAGTCCAATTCTTATGATTTTATGTGCATTAGGTTAGGGATTGGGTGAAACCCTTTGATGCATGAGATATCCCTTGATAGAACTATCCCTGTTAAGTTAAGAAATTTGATTAGCAACAATTTACCTTTGGCTATGCTTAGAAAGGTTAAGTAAAAGATGATGAACTAGGCCACCACCCATCTTATATGAATCATGAAAGATTCGAGTTGAAAGATAGTGGGCAGAAGTTGGTAGGAGGGATTGAGGTAAGCTCGATCCATAGTTCTGCCTACTTGCTTAATTGACTAAGGACCGATCCGTTGTTTAAGCAATTGATCGAGTGATTCTACCTGGTTTCTTACTGGGTTATGGGACCAGTAAAGCCAATTAGATTAGCTGGCTCGTTGATTGGAAATATCGCTTACCGGTGCTTGCTGGGTCGGAGAAAGGCGGGATCGTGACCTGTAACTCACGGGGTGGTCGCCAGACGTGGGGCCCACGTGGGGGTGCGTTCCCGGGTTCGGGTAAGGATATTTCCGGTCTTTGGTCCAACTAATTGAAAGGTTGTTGCGTACAGTAAGTACGACTGTGCGTGGCTGGGGGCTGGGTATCTCCTGCAGGATGTACATGGATCCGGATCGACACAACTCTTGGTTATGAGTGCACTTGATCAAATTTTAAACATCGTAGAGGAAACAAGTTGAACATGAGGAGGTTGATTCATAACTGCTGGTTGACCTTAGTACAACCTGTATGCAAAATATTTTATAACCTAGATGGATAAGTAACAACTCAATTGAGCATAAAATACATAAAATATAAGGATCAAGTTTTAGTAATGCTTTTAGGCAAAAGAGTCGAGTCAGCCAAATCCACATAAAGTCCAATCATATTCCTTGAGAGTCTTTTCTTTGGTAAGGCGGGTAAGTCTTGCTGAGTACCTTCGTACTCAGGGAATCTTCCCTTTTGTTTTTCAGAAGAAGCTACGGAAGAGATCACCAAGAAGATCCAGAAGACCTAGATCATCGTGGTCCCGGTGATTCTAGGATTAAGCCGGAGGCTGTAGATATGTGTGATATAGAACTACCTAGACTGGTTTGTATTAAACTCTTAGTAATGGCTTGACTTGCATTTAAGTTCTCTTCAAACCTGGCTTGTATCAAATAAGAATCTTGGTATGTTATGTAGAAATGGTAATGTTCGTTGTGTTCTCCTTACCGAAAACGATCCTGATGTATGGCAGAGGTATGAGTTAACGTGGTTTATCGAGGAGTCCTTGGGACACTCGACAGATCACCGGTTTAAACTGTTTGAAGTGCGTCCGATGATCGTAACAGGTCGTTATGACGCACTTGAGCCAGTTTAAATTGGCGGTTCTGCCACACTAAATGCCCCTTTTCTTCTAGTGTCTGTTTTGAAACTTACACCGGTACATATACCAAGTTCACTCTTAGAATTTAAAATTTTAGTTTCTATAAACCTTGTAGATTTTTAAATTTTGAAGAACTTTCGTGTTGGATGCCTTTTGATTTGAACAAACTTTTGTGTTCAAATTGTAGGTGGAAATAATAAATAACCTATGTAAAGGGTTGCGTGGTGGTTGAATTTTGTCAAAATTCAAGCTCCATTTTTAAACATTTCCTGAGAGGAGGATACATGGGGTGGGTTGGATTTAGGCTAAACTTGAGGGTTTATTTTCAAGAGCATCGGCCTGAGAGGATGTTAGACGGCGGGTTGGATTTCTAGCAAACTCAATGGAGGGGGGGGTTTATTTGCAAGTGTGTCGGCCTGAGAGGAGAGAGGAACGATGGGTTGGATTCCGACAAGCGAGGGTGTTTTGCAATAGCTAAGTATGGGAATGGCAAGCTTGTGATGGTCAGATCTTGGTGCAGGTTGCGATGAGGTGTATTGAAAGTTCATGGAAAAAGATTGAGCTTATGTTCATGAAGATCACAATTTATTTATGCAATTTGCTTGATGTATACTTAGATAAGCTAGAGCCTTTTGCTTATCACAACTTGATCAAATGTAAATGCTTGTTATGCGAATTACTTATCATGCCAACTTCCTTGCTACTTAACCAAATTGCATAATCTTTGAGAGTCGTGTTCGTATGTACCCTTTTTGGACAAGTTTTGCGGAGTACCTTTGTACTCATGGTGCTATCATTAAAGTTGTCCAGGTGATGCGCCGCTGGAGCCCATATTCGAGTACTTCTACCCTGCAGATGGCGGTGAGGGCAAGGAGTATATGTCCATCTTTTATCTTATGTCCGTGAGTCACTAGCACATTCTTGAACTCATCTATTTTGTTATATATCGTATGAGAGCGATGGCAAAACTTTCCGCTGTAAGTTCATGTTTATATAATAAACTTGAACTCTATGCATGCTATGCTATGGAGATGAAGATGTTAAATTGTGCTAGTGGAGGTGTGTCCTGGGCATTGTTCGGAACACATCTCGTGAATGATCACGGTTAAGCTCTTTCAATTGAGTCGATCAATGGACAATTATTCAATTAACGGAGTTTAGATCGGAGGTTCCTCACAAAGGTTATTCTGGAGCTATATGTAAAACCATGACTTAACAACCACCATGTACTAGTGAACATTCCACAACACCAGAACACTTCCATATGGAGAAACACATATATTACACTATCAAGTAGACATCGACAAACACACCCCATATATATGAGGCCTCATTTCCAACATACTGTAGATCTATAAGAATTAACCTTCATATCTAGTTCAGGAAAACTAAATAAATGAAATATAGTTTCGTCTTAAATAGTTTTGTAATTTGATGTTTCAACTATATTCTAAGAAAATAATGTAGTTAGGTCTACCAAGAAGTGCCACCTACAGAGAATCGATGGGAAATATTACAGATACTAAATAAATAAGAAATAACCAGCGCCGACCGAACCTCTAAGCGTGACCAAGCTCTCGCAAGAGTAAATGCTACCGTGTTTTGTGTTGTGGTCACCATTGTGTGGACCTGCTGCACATGCATGGTTAGCTAGTAGTATTTATTGTGTGAACCTTCTCCCATGTTCTCTTGTCATGCTGTAGCTTGATGAGTAGTTTTGCTAGCATGTGTGCTGTACCTCACTCGTGCAAGACGGATACTAAATGCATCAAAAGCTTTGGCAACTCCAGTCCTTTTCAAACATTATATTCTTGTGAAAGATTGTTTGCATCTATTTTCTTCAAAAAGGACCACACATTCCATTGATCCATTCTATATCAGCAGCTCAACAGCTGTATTCTCCACACACACACACCACTACACAGCTCGATCACTAAGCTCCTGGCTAGTCTGGTTCTTCCTTGTGCATTAGCAATGGCGGTCATACGCGAGAGGCTATCCCTGCTGTGCCAGGCCGGACTTCTCTCTGTTGCGATCAGCATCCTTGCTAGCCCGGCCGCCATGGCAGCGCAAGAGAACCACCAGACCGGGCAGGTGACCGTCTTCTGGGGCCGGCACAAGGACGAGGGCTCCCTGCGCGAGGCCTGCGACTCCGGCATGTACACCCACGTCATCATCTCCTTCCTCAACGCCTACGGCCATGGCGTATTCAAGCTTGACGTATCGGGACACCAACTCGATGGCATCGGCTACGACATCAAGCACTGCCAGTTGGTTGGCATCCCCGTTTCCCTCTCAGTCCGAGGTACTAACAACTACTCGCTCCCCAATGGTAATAACCAGTCTGCACTCGACCTTGCCAACCACGTCTGGAACGCCTATCTCGGCGGCTACCGGAACGGCGTGCACCGTCCATTTGGCGACGCCAAGCTCGACGGCGCTGATCTTTTCCTCGAGCGTGGAGTTACAACATCGAAGCCCTACTACGACATGATTGGCAGAGAGCTCGCCAAGCTCATCGGCATGGGCACGGGAAATAACTGGAAGGCTATCCACGTCACGGCCACACTGCCATGCGCCTTCGTCATGAACCACCCCGCCATGAGCCACTACGAGCGCATCCACGTCCGGTTCTTCGACGAAGATGGCCACAACAATGGCTGCAACGCCTACAGCGAGGAGGTTTGGGACAGGTGGGCTGCCACGTACCCGTCCAGCCGGATCTTCCTTGGTCTGCCTGCATCACCGGAGGCAGCTAAAGAAGGATACCTCTACCCAAAAAGCCTCTACTATGGCGTGCTGCCGATTGTGCAGAAAGCGGCCAACTACGGCGGAGTCATGCTCTGGGATCGCTACTACGACAAAAGCGCCAACTACAGCAGCTATGTCAAAAGGTGGGCTTGAGATCATGTTGCATGGAATTAAGTGATATACATCTTGTTTGTGATGACCACATATGTACTGCAAGTTGTTTACTTTATATATGTTAATGAATGTACTGCTATCACACCGATGAATGTTTCACCAATATAAATAAAAGATTGGGTCATGGGTAATTGACACTAGTGAGAGATGCAAATTTGTACTGGTTACAAAACCCCATTTAAACATCTCTCCCAGAATATATATATAGCTGTGTTTAGTCTTTTTTAGACAGATTAAGAAATATGATAAAATGTCTCATATACCCTTCAACATAAATATCCATGAATGCACAATGCTTGTCATGCATGTCTCCACGCTAAATAAAAGAAATTATGCATACTATTGTTTACTCATCGAAGAATCACAAAGACAAAGGCAATCACAAAGACAATTCCTAAAAGGTTATTTTTGTCTGTGCACCCATTCAATCAGACTTCACACCTGAAATATAGTTGTATTCTGGAACAAAGTTTGAATGCTAAACATAGCTATATTTTTGGACAGAGGGATACTATTTGTGGTACTAAATAATTACAGTTAGCTTAATCATGAAATATATTTTCTCACATCATATATATTCAGAGCTATAGAAGTTAATAATATTTTCTATAAGTTTAGTCAAAGTAAAAAAAAATGTACCTTAGTTGAACCCAGAATTGTATTTTTTTTTCCTAGGACAAAGAGCAAGTCATACTTATCAATAATTGCATTCTTAAGTTCAGTCAAATCTAAAAAAGTGTGAGCGTTGTTGTAGTCAACGGCCACGCCCAACACCAATCAGGGCTTTTTCCTTAGACTTAATTCCTCAGAGACGTCTCTGTGGGATTTGGGCACTGAACGTGCAAAGTTAGCCCATGGATGATCGTTGCTCTTCGGTCCATGGTATTGGCAAAACCGGAGCACTCTTGGCTTAAGTTGTACAAAACTGCAATTAGACTGTCTTGCGAGGACATCAAGACTCGAGAGTGATCATTGATCATGTTACGCGCAGCAGCATGTGCATGTGAGCATGTCCATTTCAGACAGCCGGACAAGTGCTGGTCGAGTCAAAGATCAGACTGGCCATGCTTGATCGGCCCTTCTGACAGAACCATTGGAGGAGGGGCATACAAATCCGGTGAAGAGAGCATGCGAGCTTTGCTTCTCGGCCCTTCTGACACAACCATTGGAGGAGGGGAATACAAATCCGGTAAATAGAGCATGCGAACTTTGCTTCCCGTCTGAAGAAATGGCAGGAAACCACGGTCTGCATAAGCATGTTTGCGAGCAAAAATTGCATGAGCTGGTGTCGGAAGTCGCCTTTATGAATGGCGCAGACACCACCATATCGGTTATCTGAGTAATAGCTAGCTCAGCTTGGTGCCTTGGTTTAATGTCTCCGAGTAGTAGAGCTCCCACACACCTTTTTGTCACAATGGTGATAGACTCCGTGCTTGCAGATTTGCAAGCTGGCTTCTTGTAAAAATTCATGAGACATTGGAGAGAAACATGTTAGGTATCAGCTGTTTATCATGCAGATAATTCTGAAACCAAGTAGAGAGAGTGCTTTTACCTTATAGTATCGCTGGTAGTTAAAATAGCTGGCATCATCCAGTTTGTGGTGTGCATTGGCATCATGGGCTCACCGCTGGCCAAGAGAGCTCGCATCAAAATCACATGCCACAATACAACACTCTTAGCATTTTTTTTGTTTGGGAACCAAGTAGGATTGGCTTATGTTGATTCCATCATACTATCTAGATTTATGCATGTTTGGCTGCGACAAATGATTCTTGTTTGGTTATGAAGATTTTGAGAAATGAGATGGAGAGGTATTTGTGTTGATTCCATCTTGTTATCTAGGGTTTAGGGTGACAGATCTAGGGTTTAGGGTGACAGATGATTCTTGTTTGTTTGGTTATAAAAATCGAGAGAAATGAGATGACTCTGCCCATCCGCTCGCCTGCGCCACAAGCCCGCAAGCTGCTCATCTGTATGGATATTAGCTTATGGATGAACCTAACTACTCTAAACCAAGCAGAAAATAGGTCCAACTTAACCCAGTAACCTCAACACCCAAATTAAATACGGGTCTGACAAGGCATCAACGCTGGTGCACTCACGCCATTCAACTGAGCACAAACATGCAGTAATTTCACTTGGAAAAAGTCCATTTTACTCCCTCCACCGTACCTATTTACTTTGTCCATTCCACCCCCTAACCTAAATGTTGGCTTAATTTAATCCCTCTTTCTATTCATACTGGATTAATTTACCCCTTAAGCAGGATTTACATCTGATTTTGCCTCCATGTCATTATTTTGACCGGCTTCTTATTAGTTTGACAGCCACGTAATCTACTCATATGTGGAAACGTACAGAGCTGGCTTTTAAATGGAAACGTATAGAGCCGAGCCGAGCCGAGCCGAAGTGCCGCACGTCAAAACAAGACTGCGCCTCCGAGCCGAGCCTTGCTTTAGCCGCCCGTTGCCTGCTCCATGTCTTGCAAGTTGGCAAGTTGCAACCGTCGGCGCCCCCAGCAGA
Source organism: Digitaria exilis (assembly GCA_015342445.1). Classification (NCBI taxonomy): domain Eukaryota; kingdom Viridiplantae; phylum Streptophyta; class Magnoliopsida; order Poales; family Poaceae; genus Digitaria; species Digitaria exilis. The sequence continues at coordinate 307,654 of JACEFO010002479.1, forward strand.
GCAAGCTTAGGCTATCGAAGAGGATGATGTGATAAGCAGATGCAATGCAACAAAAAGGCAAACAAGGGCAGATTGACGAGTCAGTTAGCTGTTCTGAATAAATTTTCTCTAACAAAGAGCCAGTGACGGAGCCAACGAAAAAGTAGCATTAGTCATTGTATTTAGAAATCGACAGACTGGTACATCAATTCTGATGCACTTGTAATAGAGTTCTGAAACACCATTATAGTGGCGTCTTCAAAACAATGAACATGTAGCATTATAGCTATCAGGCCAACACTTGTGGAACAGCAAAACAAAGCCATCAAACAGAACGTGAGTTCAGAGCTATTCATTCAGAGTAAAACTGCCCAACTTAAATACTACTCGTTACTTAGTAAAACTGCCCAACTTAAATATACTCGTTCTTAAAGTAACTTTGACATCAACACAACTACACAGGCATGAAGCATCAAGCAGAGGGATGCACAGAAGTTCCATCTCAGAAATTTTTTGCATCCTCTAAACGTAGTCACTGTCAGTTGACGGCTTCATTATTTCAGCTTCCAAAACGCTAGTATCATTTTCAGTAGATGCATGCAGTAGCCACTCTCAGGCTATCAGCAATTGCTTTCCTGACATGTGCAATCAAGACGCCCAATCCTCCACAGGAACAACTAAAGAATAGAAGTCTTAGGGTGTGTTTAGATTGGGAAAGATTTCCGAAAAAACACTGTAGACCCAAAAATACGTTGTAGATGAATAGTGTTCTGTGGGTGAGAGGGCTGGGATAAATAGGAAAAAGTTGGATGAATTGTGTCTTTTTGGGTGAGTGTGGGTGAAACTAAACACACCCTTAATCTTGGATGAGCACGCGGCACGGAAATACATAATGGCAGAACCAAGGAATCAGGACAGCGAATCCGTCCTGGTTAAAAAGAAAGACTGAGATTGAGCAGAACATTGTTGATCGCAAACGAAATTTGTGGACAAATCAATAGTCTAGGGATAGCGGAGGGAGGGCGACGTACGGTATGCAGGACTTTTCACTTGGCAGATCGGCTTCTTGGCATGATGCAGCTCGGCTTTGGCCATAGATGGCTTGAGGCGCTGCGGCTCACCTCGGCACGAAGTCCACGTCAGGCAGCAAAATGAGTTGACTTCGGTCACAACCGTGAGTCCGTGGCAAAATCAGATGTGAATCCCGCTTAAGGGGGTAAATTAACCCAATATGAATAGGTGAAGAGATTAAATTAAGCCAACATTTAGGTTACGGGGTGGGATAGATAAAGTGAACAAGTGGAGGGAGTAAAATAGACTTTCCATTTCACTTTATAAATTGTGTAGCCACCGAGTAGACACGTGGATACCTATTTTACAAAATCTGACAATCATGAGACACTGGAGAAAGTCGAGTAGATAGTTAGCATGACTAGATTGTATAATTCTATACTGCAAAAAAAAGGAATGTATAATTCTAGTTTCTTTTTTAGCAATTAGTAGTCATGAGATTGTCAAATCATTGGGTGAGTATCGCATATCAGCGAGGAGATACTCCAGGTCGATCTATCTCAACTTTCATCAAATATGTAGCAAAATATAATTAGCTCCATCCCAAAATATCGTTATATATTTTTAATATGTTTAGATAGATTAAGATGTGTGAAAAAATATTGCGTATATCCATCATTATAGACATCCATGAATGCACATATGATCTGTGTTACTTGCCTTGCGTAGGATCGAGGATTACCGACTAGAATGGGGGTGAATATGCGGTTTTAAACTAAAAGCACGATACTAGAGAATTTAATTAGAAACACTAGATAAAATCTACAACTAGTTAAACTAGCCTATGTCAAAGGTTTGCAACCTAGGATGACAAGATACAATTCAAATTCTAGGTAATGAGATGCTCAAAATAAATTTCTAGTAAATAAATAAGGGAAAGAAATAACTGATGACACAAGTAATTTTTCCCGTGGTGTCGATGACTTGCTGGTCACCCCTAATCCACGTTGGGGTGGATTCAAAGCTTCCAATTTCTCCTCTACCAAGAATCCACTTGGTGTATGAGCCAATCTAGGAATCAATGAACCGCTCCAAACATCTTTCCACTAGAGATGCTTTTCACCACTCTGGTGAGGTAAAGCTCATGAACCTCTTCACAAGAATGAATCAAGAGCTTCTTCACAATCTTCTTGAAGAGCTCAATGAAAAACAATCTCCAAGCCGTTTATGAGGCGGCATCCTCCAAGAGTAACAAATCAGCAACTTTGCTTGAAAAACTCCTAGTGCCCCAAAGCTCAAACCTTAAATGCAAGCACTAGATGTCTCTCTATCTCACCAAAAATGCAATCCAAAGCTATGTGAGTGAGAGAGAGGGAGTGGAGAGCTCAAATGTGTGATTCAAGTGAGTGGAATGGCCAAGAGAGGCTCCCCACGCCGGTCACCCCTCAATTTATAGAGGGGTGCCTCAAATCCAACCGTTATATTCAAATTCCACGTTTTCTGCGAACTCGCGGACCGTCCGCCCCTACAGAATCGGACGGTCCGCCTTTATAAACCAACGGCTATGTGTCACATCACAGCGTGTCAGAACCGACCGTTATTCAAAAATCGGATGGTCCGCCCATTGGTAGCGGACCGTCCGCAGTTCATTCCACATTTACACAGAACGGGCGACGTTCGGACATGTCCGAACATTTTCCTGCGGACCGTCCGCCACACAGGGCCGGACCGTCCGCAGTGGAGTTTGAAATCCACCAGAGAGCGTCGAGCCTCTGTCCAAAAATTAGGTCAACGCCGGACCGTCCGCCATCACTGGCCAGACCGTCCGCCGTTGACAATTAAATTCACCAGAGAGCACATCGGCTCTGTGCAACTTTTCTTATAGAGGCGGACCGTCCGCCGTGCTCATTTTCAGCATATTTTCAGTTAGTAAAACTCTCATCTATATGCATGCAAATCCAAGACTTTGAGCAATGTGGCATTATTAACTCGTGAAGCAACTGTAAATTAATCCCTCTTGATAGTACGGCTATCTAGCCTACAAGTCCTGTCAATTTACTTCTCTAATCACCTCTTGACCGACAAAAAGAAAACCGTATCTTTATACCTTTGCCTTGAGCCTTTCGCCTCTTTATATCAACTTTTCTTTGCGGAAGCCATCTTGCTTTTTACCATACAATCTTCATGGCATCTCATAGCGCATTCATGTGACTAACCTTAATTCATATACTCAATGAAATCGTTAGTCCACAAAGTATTGTTGTTAATTACCAAATCATTAAACTAGGGGCGTAGATGCTTTCACCTTGCATGTCCCCATGCTAAATAAAAGGAGTTGTGCACGCTGCCCTTATTAACCACTAGGACTGCAGCCTACCCTTATTAACCACTAGGACCACAAAGACAATAAATTCCTATGTCATTTTTTTCTATTTATCCATTCAATCATACTTCACAACGAAAATATAGCAGTATTTTGAACCAAACTTTAGACGTGAAACATAGCTATATTTTGAGATGAATGTGTATTATTTATTGTACCAAGCATTTATAATTAGTTTTATCATGAAATATATTAATTTCACGCCGTAAATATCCTAAGATATAAAAAGTTAATAATATTTTCTATAGATTTTATCAAACTTAAAATTTTAACTTAGTTAAACTCACAATTAATTTTAACATAGTTAAACTAACACTTAATTTTAACTTAATTAAACTCACAATTGTATTTTTTTCTATGGTAGAGAAACATCAATAATTGTATTCTTAAGTTCAGTCAAATCTAACAACAGTATGAGCGTCATTGTAGTCAACGGCCACAAATCAGGTCTTTTCCAAACTATTTGTGAAAGACGGCATGATGAAAAAGAATTATTCACGCCATGCTATTACCCACCATAATTATTTTAGGAAAAAAAAACTCTGCCTTCAATTGCAGTGCAAACAGTTCCAGATAGGGATAGAGAGATTTTTGCCATTTCCTAATTTACATCCATCGTTTTTACAGCTCATAAATGCCCTACAAAACCATCGAAGGAAACAGCAGTCGCATGAAATACATATAGACCGTAGCAGTACTATTTGGGTAGCAAAAGATAGGCTTATCCGAAGTCCAAACTTCGGTCCTACATTAAAGAAAGCTCAACGCTAACCAGCTCACACCCATAGGCACAGAAGTACGTTCACCAAAGACACAACAACAGCCAAAAAACTAAGGGTTTCTGCACTCGTAACAGGTATTGTCAAGTATCAAACCCAGAGTAAACGCCACTCCCCCTCAAGAGCCGCTTCTCCTCCTCCACGTAGTTCTTCCCCCTGCTGGTCTGCCCACGGTCCCTCTTCCGTTTCTCCTTCTGTGAAAAGGAAGCATTCTTATGGTCTTTCTCTAAGAGTAATGGGTTGGGCAGTGCATTATGCACACCGATAAGCTTCTCTCCTTCAGTTACAGCAGCCCTTGTGCGCTCCCGTTCTTCATAGGACTCGTGTGCATCTTCTTTGCCATCACAGTCTTTCCCAGTGGACCATGACCAGTTAGATTCCTCCTGAGGGCGAACCGTCAAGACAGATGGGCCACCACGGTATCCATGCCGGCTCAAAGCACTGAAGTCCACACCACCAGTTTTCTTCTTCTTTGACATGGGTACTGTCCAAGAGCTAAAATCAATGTTAAAAAAAAACCCTAACAATGAGATATCATACTTGGAACAATGATCATATGGAATCAATATTACTACCTTGGCATTTGCTATTTAGCAAACAAAACCGTGCAAGCTTACAATGGTCCCAAAATAGAAAAAAATAAAAAGGCCCAACTTGTAAAGTTTGCTAATCCAACTTTATGGAAGGGAACACCGGGTCCATGTAAGCATGATACATGGGATCTGATGCCCAGAGACTAGCTAAGTGCTGGCCGGAGGTGGTCAACCTATGGATCTCTTCAGTAGCCCAAATTAGGGTCTCAGCTCTCACAGGGTGGATGATAACATCTAGACGCCGATGCTCATCATCACTCCCAATCCTTTGCTGATCCCACTTTTTCAATAGGATATTAGTGAGGTAATGCAAGGGTTGTTTGTACAGCTGCTTCAGAGATCTGCCAAGTCCCAGCCACGATGTGAATGGGATCACAGAATCACGGTAAGCAGGAACTGGAATGTGCTTCATGTAATGTTGATACATTTCAGCCCTCCTGATCAGAGCACCTGCATGATCCCATTACTACATTAGAAAGACCAGTCCTGAGGATCTGCAACAGCTCAGTCCATGTCTCAGAGGTGCCCAGCTAAGAAACACTTTCTTTCCCCCCAACGAATATTTCTAAATCTTAAATTCAATACTAAATTGACAAAATAGCATTGAGTATTCAAACTTGGCTGCAACTAAAAAAACAAGATTCAATAAAACGCACATCTGTATTTAAAAGCATATTCCTTATTTGCACAGATTCATCCTTGAAAAACTCCAAAAACAAATTTTCTGAATGTACCGGTTATCCAGATACAGGTATTGGCTAGAAAATCTGCAGCTATAGTAGTAAACCAGCTGAGAGTGAGAACTTGGGGTCAGGTAAGGAGAGCCAATCTAGTGTTATCACAAATCTGGGGGAAAAAGGGGTGGAGGTATTTCCAAGAAATCCAAGCTGCTACTGTATTAATATGCCCCTATCAGTTTCGGAAACTTGAAATTTAGCTATCCAAACAGAGAAGACTACATACAGAACAAGCTGACAATTTTCCATTGACATAAAGAAAGCTTTGGTATACAAGATATCATAGGCTTCGCTCAATCACAGGAAAACAACCATGGTCGAATAGAGCTCCCGTATTGCTAAAGTAGGGAGGGTTTCTCCCCATTCTTGGAGCGTAGCTTGTTCAAGTCTGTTTGCAGTTGCACACCTAATTTCTTAAGGAAAACAGATATCAAATAAGCAAGTCTTATCAGCAACTTGATTTATCTTTTTCTCAACATTCAATTTGGTAAAAGAAGACTAGGCTAATACGCAACAGTCTTCATAGGTGGTTCAGAAAAGTAGCGTTCATGCAGAGATGGCAAATATAAAACCTATGGCCTATGTTGCATCATCGAGAAGATGAAATATGAAAACTAACCTACACAAAATCAGCTGTCATATCAGGGGAAATGCACACTGCACAAACTTAAATGATGACAGTAAATTATAAATCAACCATATCAGTTCACTGCATGCACAAGTGAAACACAGGAATGCAAAGTGATTAACCTTCTGCAGCCGAAACAGCTTTGGAGGAATTGGGCAGCCCAAATGTCTTCCAACCACTCCCCTTACCGGCATCATCATCAGAATCTGAGCTCAGCGAATCATCAGAAGACACTTCCTGTGGTTCCTCACGCAATGCCCCTCTCTCTGTATCTAATAAACACAAATGGTGTCAGCATCACTCCATTAGGAAACAATCTTCACAGACGGTTAAAAATTAATACGCAGTTACAGATGTTCAACATAAAGCCTATGACCATGTGAAAGCTGAACAAGAACTACCTGACCCAGAGTCACTAGAGCATAGACCAGCCTACTTATGATTGCGCGATCAATCATCTAGAGGCCAAAGCATAGCACAAAAATTTCATAACAATAGCGGTGGACTAGCAATCCGCATAATGGCGTCAGCCAATCCGCCATCAAAAGACGCATATGCGATTAGTTTATCCTGAGCCAACAACAGATAGCTCTCACCTTCTGCTGCCGCGGCTGCTTTGGAAGCGCTCCCGCCCTTCCCAATCTCGGCCTTTTGAACGGAATCTGAGCTTGAAGAATCACCGGAAGAAACGTCCTGGGCCTCCTCCGACGGCGCCGCCCTCTTCATATCTGATACAGATCCGAGGTCAGAGCCCCTCGATACCGAGACCACAGGGAACCAAAGTCAAGCGGGGGTTTGGGCCTCACCTGAATCAGAGCGATGAAACCTCGCCTGAAGGAGGGGGTGCGGTTCGTTGGGGAGGAGGAGGAGGCGGAGCTCGCGGTCGCAGGTCGCCGGCGCCGGAGACGCCGAGTGGAGACTTCGACGGATTTTGAGTGGAAACCCTCGATGCCTTGGGCCTTGGACAGATCATTTGTCGGCCCTGGGCAGCATAGGAGTATATTCTGATCTTGGGCCACCTTTTTTCATTTTTTGTTTTTTTTTTAGAAGATGATCTTGGGCCACCTAGTAGATAAATTATTCACAACAGCCCCGGTTGTTTTCGGGCCATATGAGGGCCATGAAGCACTAGGCCCAGACTTGGAAAAAATGGGTTATGAAGATTATGCCTCTCTGTTTTTTCTTTTTGAACCACTCGCTGCACAAGCCTGAAGCCTCGGTTTGTTTGACGAATGACGACACCTAACCATGAGACCCGACGAGCCCGAGTGAAGACCGATCTACACTCAAGTTTGCGACATTATGCGTTTATATGCTCCTCTCAGAAAACAAAGTTAGCAAGATCATGCCATGTTCAAACTTCAAACTCAAAAGGATACCAAGTCTTCTGACAAAAAGATCCATATCAACCCTTCAAATTTATTCTTTTATTGATCAAATTTATTCATTCATTTCATTATTCGCATCTCACAACTATCCCAAAGTTCACGGCTGATGGATCACCACAAGATTCAAGAACGCAACACCATTTGGTTCCATTCCAGATTTCCAGTTGCTGGGTCCCTCTCCAACATGTTCAGACTTTGGGCACGGCGGCGAGGGACGCCTCCAGCTTGTCGGCCGAGTGCGACAGGTCGACCATGTCGCCCCTCAGGTACTTCTCGTACGCGGCGAGGTCGAAGTGGCCGTGCCCACACATGGCCATAAGGATCACCTTCTCCTCCCCTGTGCGCTTGCACTCCATCGCCTCCCTGATCGCCGCCGCGATCGCGTGCGTCGGCTCCGGCGCCGGGATGATCCCCTCCGTCCGGGCGAATTGCAACGCCGCTGCTCTCACAGTTCGTCAAACAACAAGACGCAATTGTTATGCTTGCTTTCTGGTTCATTTCCTTGTCGACAAGTTCTTTCATCAATTTGATGAGCAAAGGCAGAGCAGGACTGATTACCTTGGAAGCATTCAGTCTGCTGTATGGAGATGGCGTCCATGAACCCCAGCTCGTACACGTGCGAGATCAGAGGCGCCATTCCATGGTACCGAAGCCCACCTGCATGAATCGGATCTGGGACAAAGCCATGGCCAAGGGTGTGCATCTTCATGAGCGGCGTGAGCCCAGCGGTGTCACCAAAGTCATAGGCATAGACACCCTTGGTGAGCGTGGGGCACGCCGCGGGCTCGACGGCCCTGAACTCAGGGCTCATCCTGCCGGCGAGCTTCTCTCTGATGAACGGGAACGCGAGCCCACCAAAGTTGGACCCACCGCCAGTGCACCCGATGACGATGTCGGGGACGACGCCGAGCGCCGCCATCTGCTCCAAGCACTCCTCGCCGATGACGGTCTGGTGGAGCAGGACGTGGTTGAGCACGCTGCCGAGGCAGTACTTGGTGTCGCCATTGGTGGCCGCCACCTCCACCGACTCCGAGATGGCGATCCCGAGGCTCCCCGGGCTCGATGGGTCCGTCGCCAAGATCTTCTTCCCCGCCTCCGTCGCCGGCGACGGCGAGGGGTGAACCTTGGCACCCCATGTCTCCATCATCAGCCTCCTGTATGGCTTCTGGTCGAACGACGCGCGCACCTGCCACACCTGCATTTGTGCGTTCCATCGCAAATTCAGAACAGAGATGAGATAAAAATGTTCAACTGGAACAATGCAATCAAATCTTTAAAAAAACAATTCAATCAAGAACAGAGCAGGATTGCGATCGAGCAGCGAGGAACATGTGGTGACCTCGCAGTTGAGGCCGAAGAGGCTGCTGGCGAAGGAGAGGGCGCTGCCCCATTGGCCGGCGCCGGTCTCGGTGACGACGTTCTTGACGCCAGCAGCGGCGTTGTACCACGCCTGAGGCACGGCGGTGTTGGCCTTGTGTGACCCAGCCGGGCTGGTCCCCTCGTACTTGTAGTAGATCTTCGCCGGCGTGCCCAGCAGCTTCTCCAACCTCCTGGCCCTGTTGCCAACATTGCAAAGAAAGAAGAAACACCTCACTCTTCATTTTCACTCCTCTGAAGTCTGATGGCAGCAAAGCAACCGCCATTGAAACGGCCAAGAGATCGACGGAAGTTACCTGATGAGTGGTGTTGGGCGCCAGAGCTCGTACACGTCGATGACCTCCTCAGGTATGTCGATGAACCGCTCGTCGGTGACCTCCTGCCTGATGAGCTCGTCGGGGAACAGAGGTGACAGGTCGCTGGGATTCAGAGGCTGGTGAGTCTGCGGGTGGAGCGGCGGCGGCGGCTTCACCGGCAGGTCGGCGACGAGGTTGTACCATTGCTTCGGGATGCTTACCTTGGCACCGGAGTTGGCACTGGCCCGAGCGGTGAAGCTCAAGCTTCTCCTGCTGCTGGCTGCAGCCCTGGGCTTGGGCGTGCAGAGCAGTGAAGTTCGTTGCTGTGGCCCTGCTGCAGTGTAGACGGTATCCATCAGGACTGGCGTTTGCAATGTGTGGTGAGAAGTCACGAGCATGAACAGGAATGATTTAACGAATTGTAGTCATCGATTGGGCCAAAAATGTCGACTTCCGTAATCTAAACAATCATTGCGGGGATATCAGAAAATATTGAAAATCAAGTGTTGTGGAGATATCTGAACATATTGAAAATCAAATGTTGAAAATCGCATCCAACTTGATGGCTACTCCCACAAGGGCCCGAGGTCACAAGGCATCAACTTGCAGAAAATGATTCCTACTCCTAAGTGAAAGATTTATGATCTATCCAACTCCTTCATCCCGTAACGTCTTACGTCATGCCAAAAACTGAAGAACTAATGGAGATAGTAGGACATGGTTAGGACCAAAATCGACCTTTTTCTGCAATTTAGATCACCATTGTACAAAGGTGAAAGGAGGACTGCCTAAAAAAAATGTAAACTTTCACGGAATCATGGTATATCCAATCTTGGTGTCGGGCTGGCCCACACCAAAGAGATAACATAGTTTAAATTCCTCGAGATCTATGGGACCAGAAATGAAAAACTTAAAAATTCTAGATGTGGTGGGGGGTAGGCTCTCCAAGCAGCCTGCCCGAGCCCAACCCTGGCATCCAATTGAAGATGAGGTTCTTACGCCAACGCTGTTAGATATTACAGGAGCCACAGGCAAAGCTCTGGACAAGCCAATCGAGATCACCAAACGAGGAGGAACAAGCAAGCAAAGCAAAGGAGTCGACGGGGAAGATAGAGCAGGTGCACGAGTGTGTGTGTGTGTCCGTGACCGCACCTTGTGGCAGAGCAGGGCGAACGGCGGCGGCGGCGGCGGCGGCGGCCATCCTCTCCCTCTCCCGGCTCCCGTAGAGCTGATGTCTGCCTCCTCGCTCCTGCGGACTGTGGCGACTGGCGAGGCGACCTCGCTGCCGATCTTATGATCGCTGCCTGCCGCTGACCACCGCGTGGTTTAACTAGTCTAGAGCGCCCGCATGGAGTCGATGTGTGGCCGTGCCGATCTGATTGCCCTCGCTGCTGCTGAGTGCTGACCGCCGGGAGGTTTAACTAGAGCGCCGCGTGGAGCGCACGGGCAATTCTCACGTCCAGAATCCAGATCACAGCGTTGTTTATTCGGAGTCTGGCAGGGGCTGCGGCTGTTAATTTTTTTCTCCCTCTCTGTATCTCTCTTGATCTTGTTCTGGGCCGGCTGGAGAAGAGCAGAGGAGAGAACACGCGAGGAAGATCGGAAGAGGAGTGGGGGCGATCCGATTTCGAAGCTGGATAGATTGATCCAGCGATGACTGACGAGTGAGTGACCACTGGCCACCCTGTCAGCGTCGCTGTCCAACTCCCCCGCCCCGCGCCCTCGCTTTCAATGGCCAAGCTGACTTGCAAGCACCGGCACGGCGGCTGCGGCACAGGGGGCGCTCTCGTGTGGGGTGACCTCTCACTCACCTCCGGTGACTCGTTAGCGCAAAAGAACAAGAAAAAAAGTTTTCATTTTTTCATCACGCGCGTGCGTAATATATAGCACTATAGCAGCAACAAATGACGATTACGCCTCCCCGCCTGAACCCCCAACGAGTCGCCGGCGGCGGCGGAGCATCTAGTGGGCCCCAGCCCTACTGATGTGGCCGGTCAGCGTGGTGGGTGGAGCCTGAATGACCGCGGAGTAGTTTATGTGGAAGATCGAGCGCATGGGGCTGTAAAAAAGGATGTGCACGTTCAAGTAAAAGATAGCTTCGGCTGGCTTTTTTTCTTGACAGAGGTTTTGGAAAAATATGTCTTTAGCTCTTTGTCTTGCCTCTTTTGCTTTTCATTTTCTGGTTGACGGCCCAAAGCAGCAAAACACCATCATCAGGTCCATCTCGGCTAACCTCAATGCAAAATGTCTCTTCGTCTTGTCTCTTTTGCTTTACTTTTCTTCTGCAGAGCAACTGGCCAAGGACAACTGGACAAGGCAGATAGGAGCCAGACCATACCAAACACCATCTCGGGTACTACCCTGAGCTCAATGGGCTAACCTAAGGGTTTCTCCAATGGCTGGTTATTTGACTAGCTATTTGCTTTTTTTAATCAATGAACAGTTGTTATACAATGCTCACTAGCTCTTGCTTCCTAGCTAGCTCGCACGCTTTTCGATACAGCTCTCTCTCACGAGCTCTCCTCCCAAGCACCTGTATCTCCTCTCTCTCTCCTCCAAATAGCTAGTCCAAATAGATAGACCATTGGAGACGCCCTAAGCCAAAAATTGTTGGACTGGCAGGCAGTTTGCTAATCTCCTCTTGCACCTGACACTCGGCTCGTCATCATCAGCCATCGTCATGGGCCCTCGGTTTCTTCAGCTCATCATCAATGAATGCACTATTGCTCAGCCCACTAGATTGCACTTTCAACTCCCAAAAAAAAACCAGATGCGCTTGTTGGGGAAACGAAGCGCAGGCCCGTGGCACTGGTGCACAGCCCCATGGCCTGTCACAAGAGAAAAGGCCAAGTCCCGGGTTAGCAGCATGTTCGGATGGCTGGTTGGCTGGAAACCGGGGCTGAGGCTGGTTGTTGTGAGATAAAAGTACCGTTGGCTGGTTAATAGGTGATGAATGTGGCTGATTTTGTTTGAGAGAAGAACACTGTTGGTCTCGGAACCCTTATGGACTCCGAAGGACCACTCTCCTGGAAGGACGAGGGAAGGACATGAGGAGAGCCACAAAGGACTGCTCTCCGGGAGGACAGGAGGAGAGCCTTAAAGTAGCCCTACACATCATCTATTTTGCATTGCCCACGTCCGGATCTGAGATCTTCTCCGTTCCATGGCCTCAAAGGGCCATCTCGGGAAGGCCCCGCATGTCGAAACCCTAAGACTGGAACTCGTGTCTCTCCTCTACTATGTGCTAAAAATCCGCCCCTGTGCCCCGAAAAGAGGCAACTAGCAAATGGATGTGTGTAAAAGGATCTCATGTGTAAAGACAATCATGCCTATTCACCAGGAAGGCCTGAGGGCAAAGTAGTCACTCTACTTCGTCTGCGCTGAAGCCTCCCTAGAAGCCCTTGAGAGAGCTATTCCGCTCTCGCAAGGCCCAAAACACTATTTGGTTGGGCTCTCGTAGCCACCGATAGCTTTACTACTTTGTTCATCCACAAAAGAATACAATTATGGGGCATGTGCCGGTCAAGCTATCTCATATTTAACTAACTTTATTTCAAACAGAGTTATCATATATATTTCTAAATAATTTAATTATGAAATATATTTAATAAATAATTTAACTATACTTATTTTATAACATAAATGTTAGTATTCTTATATAAATTTGGTCAAAGTTCAATATATTTGACTTCTTGAAATATATTAATTGTGTTCTTTTGTGAACAGAGGAATTATATGTCGTCTGTTTGTAACTAACCATCAGTTCATTAGTTTTATTCTTATACGAAAATGTTATTCGGCGACCAGTCACGCTCAATCTGTCACAGCCAGTTCATGAAATCAGAAAGGGCTAAGAACACTTATTCAAATTGATTTACACTTACAAGCCACTTGAAAGTTATGCATGAATATATCCCCAATATAAACCTATAACCTAGGGGAACAATATTCGGAGTTACCGACTCGGGGCTTTCAAATAAAACCTAGCACAACAGCATCAGCAAAGAGGAACTAAGAAAAGGAAGAGCACCTGGAAGCCATTTTTAAGTGAAGAATAGGTTAAAAGGAGAGCATCTTTTTGGGCAAGTAGCAGCGAAGCTACTCAGGTAATTGGAGCCTACAAAAGCTCACTTCCTGAACCCTCTTTTTGTCCCAGGCGTTGCTTTTTTATATATAAAAAAACAAGCTCTAGGTGTTGCTTTCGCCTCTCTTTTGTTCGGAAGGCCAAATGCCCTAATGTACAATGGCCAGTTACCATTTTTTTTCTATCTTATAATTGTGAGAAATTATTTGAAAGTTATGTGTATACGCATATCGTACATATATACATCTATTGTGAATTTAGGTAGAGATAGCACAAAGGCTCTTAAACCCCTGAAATGCAAGATCAGATTGTAAATTAATAACGTTGAATCCTAGTTTATCTCAGCTCAATCCCTTAAGAAGCCAAGCTCAAGCTATATAAAAGTTTTTTTTTCTCTCTTTTTCTGTTTTTTCCTCGAAAACGGCCTGTCTAGTTGACGAAGGTCACATATTTCCTCTACCGGAAGCACTAATATTAAGGTGACGATGTACAATTTGTCCCCACTCAACTTTTATTATTACCGAACAGATTTTTTTAAGAAAGCTTTACCTAGTACTATTATACATTTTAAACTGAAGTGTAAAAAAAATGTTTGCAAAACTCTGCAGTATATTAATTATTCATTGTTTAGACTAACATAAGAAAACCTTAGAACATCCGTACCCTGAATTGGATAAGGTTATTAATGACCTACGGCAGAGTTTCAAGTGGTAAATTATTATAAGTTGATCGTCATCAGCTAGTATTTTGCCATTTCTAGTCTACGCATTCAGCAGCTAATTTTACTATCCCAAATCGATCTTGTAGTACACTTACAATTTTGTCAAAAGAGAGGATTCTCTCTCTGTATATATATAAACATAGATAAAACTAAAAGGAGACCAGCCTTAAATTTGCTAGTACAATTTTGGTAGTAACAGCCTAGCTAGCACTGGTAAAGATTTTCCATGTGCAAATCTAGCTGAGGAAAGATATCCAATCATTTCAATTCTTTTTCTGTCAGTGCGTGATGTCTTTCCAAGGCTGCAAGGGATACATGCATGAACAGCATATATGTGATAGAGGCTCATCTACTCACTCTATTGCCTGATCATTTGTGATGACAGCTGGAGTGATCAACAGCCAAATACAATTGGTGCAACATCAAATAAATTATATATGGCTAAAAAGCAATCAACAAGCAAGCTACATATAGCTCTCGCCTAACAGCTATAGACCTCCGATCAAGAGATCACGATCAAATGATTCTACCCAAAAAGTCACCATCTTAAAGCATTGCGGACACGGTCGCCAAAAAAAAAAAAACAGAATGCAATTCAGTGTACATGCAGTACTCTGCAATTCAGCAATCTGCGTTCGTCTTTTTTTTAAAAAAAAAATCCCAGTACAATCGAAGACGCTCACACAAACGCGCACACACTCACCTCTATGAATACATGTACGCAACCCTACCCCTATGAGCACCTCCAGGAGACTGAGCCGGCTGATCTCGAGACTGACGAAGTCACCACAGACGCCTCGCAATCGACGGGGACGTCGCCTACCACTGAAAGAACAATGCCGGTTAAATCCTGGAATAAATCTAGGAAAACGTGACACCGTGCCGAATCCAGGACTCGAACCCGGGTGGGCAGGTTCCACCACAAGGGTCCTTGCCAACTGAGCTAGACTCAGTTCACATCTGCGTTCGTCTTTGGTGTGCCTGCTGCGTGTAGAAGGAGGCGATGGAAGCCTTGCAAGCAGGTTTACATTATCAATAAAAGTTATTTATCGGCGGTTTGGGACAAACGGAAATATCGGATATATCGAAATCTTATCGGTGATAAACAAATTTTTCGGTCAAAATTTATACAAAAAGTTTCTTTTTCCTTATGTAATCTTGCAGAAAATAAGAAAATATCACCCTTTCATAGCACAAATTCCAGGTATAACGTTGGATTTGACACCATAAAGCTATACATTCCACGTTAATTTCTTAGGTGAAACAATTTTCAAAATAAGGCCAAATTTCAAAATCACAAATTTATCGGTGACAAATTTAAATTTATCGGTACCCATTGATAGTACATATATATCGAAAATATCGGAATATCGGAACCGATAATGTGAACCTGCTTGCAAGTACTCCCTCTCTCTCATCAAAAGGCTTTGAAAGTTGTAGAGCTAAGGGCTAAGGCAGACAGGCTGCCTGCCTGCAACTTGCACTTTGCAATGGGATTAGTGGCAGCTTTTGGGAAGTTTTGTGCTTCTTTTGACCGTGTCCTACCAAACTTTTGTACTCATCTTTCTTCTTATTTTACTTGCATTGACCTGGAGGTATCTGTGGCTTGCTGTGGGATACATGCATGTGCAGTGAAGCAAGTAAAGGTAGGATGAACAAGAACAATCTGTTGAGACTGTACCGGACCTATATATACGGAAAGGAATAAAGGAGTTTTATGAATGCTGTTCTTTGTCTGTTTTGGGCAAAAATTTGCGTAGGGATACTCCCCGAGGTAGCTTAAGCTGTGAAGGAAAGACGAGCAATTCTGTTTATACTTGTACACATCGTTTTACCTGTGCAGTCGATAAGGTCGAACCCAAGTAACAGTGTTACGCGACCTTATAGAATTTTACTTCTTCGCACTTGAGGCTGAGGGTACAATAATTAGGGCACCAAAGGGAAGCTCCTTCTACAAAAATGAAGGCTCGCTACCGTCCAACTCGTACGATCAATTGCTTCATTAGGTAGTGAATAGTGATCACCGCGTAGCTAGACCAAATCTTGATGAGCAACAACCATAAAAAATGACCCTGAAATGACCCAACGTATTAGTGACCCTGAGATGCCGGCTTATCTCCATAAACTTTTCAATTTGCTATCTCATCAACGACCGATCCCTTATCTCTGAATTACGTGATGTCAGAAAAGATTAAAAATTAGCTCTACCTTAAACGCAGGACTACAGCTAGAGAGCTAGGCTCATGACTTCATGTGATTGTGTGCATCGAAAGCCCAAAAATACTGTTTGCCTTCCATTATTACCATAATTTATTCATGACATTTCAAATCCAAAACCACTGCATTGTTACTCTGTTCAGACCTTCAGAGAGAGTTCAGAGAAACTGGAGGCAGCTAAGAGACATAGCTGGAGAGAAGTCCATGGAAGAATCTGCAGACCCCAGCCAGGTATTCACCTCTCGGCGGGTTGCGCCGACGTGCACAACACGTCGTTCGCTCGTTGCGCCGACGAACCCTGGCCGTCGGATGCCAGCCCGGAGGTGATTCGCGGCATCCGGACCGTCGGTGGCGAGCACTCCCTGTCCTATAAATTGAGGAGGGCCGAGCTGCCCTCCAAAGACAAAGCAAGCTGCAGCAGTTTCCTAGTGAGCTCACTCCCTGCTAGTGCCTGACAACTGTCTGTGCTCTGACAAGCTTAGCGAGTCGAGAACAAGAAGAAGAAGGCAAGAAGCTACTGTTCCAAGAGGTCGCCGGAATGGGAGCCAGCTTTTCTTGCTTCGGGTCAGGAGGGTACGCCGCCGACGAGCCGGCGTACGAGCAGCTGCGGCGGCCGTCGAGGAAGGTGCGGCCGAGCGATGAGGACGGGCTGTGGTACGTCGGCGAGCGCGACGTCGACATGAAGGCGTCGGCGTACATCGCCAAGTTCCATGCCTCCACCAAGTTCGTCGAGGGTTGAGTTGAGCATACGCATCGTCTTCCAAGCAACCGGCAGGTCTACTACCTGGGTATCAGGCTCTCTCTATTAGTCTATATATTCTAGTGATGTCTAGCTAGTCTCTACTGCTTCTCTGACGGCCTCCAGCTGATGGCTACTACTCGATCTACTAGTTGGTTCTTTGTCATTTGTTCGTCTTTGATAAGTCCCATGCATGGCTGCTATGGATGGGCCTATGCTGAAACCTATGTAACTATGTAAAGGATGTGTGTAAATTTGTTTTACCTAAATAAGAGCAGTGCTGGACGAGCTTTTGGATGTATATAAATGGATATGAAGTCCGTCTCTGGAATTAAATTCTTATTGATTAGTTAGTTTTGTGATTTAAAATTGAGATCATGTCAGCTTCTCCTGAGAAGCTGGGATGCATGGTATGTGATTCTGATATAGATCATCAGCTGTATGTACTGTGATGGCCGGGTGAGTGCTATTAAGATTTGAGAGGAACAAGGGATGCAAGTGATCAAGCAAAGGCCTATGGTTGATCAGTTCACTTGTTAATCTTTGTGTTACTCCAGCCAGGTTCTCCTCGTTGCAGAGATCAAAGAGGAAGTAAGAACTTAGTACTTACCAGGTGGAGTTGAGGTAAAAAGTTTCCCAGAAGAGTATGCATGTGTCTGCTATTTTTTCATTTCCCTTTTCTGTAATTATGTAAATTTTGTTCATCTTCTTTATCGATCAATAAATACATGCCAGGCACATTTCCTGCCGATCATTTGTTTTAAAAAAAAATCCAGCCTTGTGTGAAGGGATGAACCATTGATGAGTATACCGGCTACTTCCTTAGTCTCTGCATCAGAATTTTTAGGTTTTCTTTCTCAGCGTATCTAGTTGTCTCACTGAATAACAAAACAACACAGTCTCCTAGTCGTAAAAAATTCAACTTCTCTGTTGGATAAATTGATCTTCAGTTTCATGCTTGATAGAACCATGCATAAATTCATCAGTAAAACCTAGATGCGACATGATGTGTGTTTAACTGAACTAACAAAACAAAACTTTGATTCCATGATGGAAATCAACAGCATCCATTGTATTTTCCCTGTGATTAATGGCCTATACAGAAATAATAAATAATTTCTTCCTTGCCTTCAATTACAGTTGAGACAAAAATTGGACCGAGTTTTGAAGGAAAACTAGAAATCTACTGTGTGTAGACATATTTCTTTGAGTTTGAATCCAATGGTGCAATTCATCTTCGGGAGAGCACTACATACGATGGATAAGTTTTACTATTATTTTTTTTTGCGGGTAAGTTTTACTATTATTTAACAGAGAGTTGAAGGACATCACATTGGAATTTACATAGGAGTCATGGAGAAATATTGGGATATAACTCATTCAGTTGAGCTTGTTGAACAATTCTCATGCATATTATTTTTCCAAGTGAGATTTAAAAAAAAATCTTTGCTTCTTATAATTTATTAAGAAGTGTGTTGCTTTGGAACATTAATTTTATTTTCCATTTTTAAATTTGGGCTGCAATCCTATTTCCAAATATTGTGTCAAATGATCATTTCTTCAAATCTCAGACAATACATATATTTCACATGACAAAACGATTTTCTAGAAATGAATGGCCAGAGATTTTCCATAAAATCAAATGAAAATGATAGCTCTTTTTTTTCATAGTAGCTTTGAAATGTCCGCTACAAAAAAGAAAAAGTTTTCGGCCCACAAATGGAGTGCCATTTTGGTTGTCGATTGTATAGTCTTTTCAGTGCAATGAACATATTCTACAGCTACATATCACTCGCCGTTTAAAACACACTTAACTACAAAATGCACCGTTAATAATAATAAAATAAGAAGCAGTATGGCGATCTTCGCCGACAAAAGTTTGATGAGGAACACATTTGTCCCGTGAACTTGTCCCCGGCCGTTTCATGTATATGGTATCTCATAGGCCAGAACCGTGTTCCAGCCTAGCAATGTAACCATGTCCCTGGCTCCCTGCCGATCAATGTGTCACGTTAGATGACTAATCACCTTTTGTACTCGCTGCCGTGACATTTCCTCCATTCCATCACAAGTTGGTAATCTTATTCTGATTTCTGAGCACAATTTGTCTGATGTGTTGTTTGATGTGTTGCCGGCAATTTGTTTCATTCTGCGTTTGTTTAGCCGCAATCTAAATCCATCACAATATAATACAGATTTGACATAATTTTGTCTTAATTCCACTAGAACTGCAAATTTACACCTGAATCGATACACGTCGCACGGTCGACAAGGATCACCAGTATCCAAGCTCTTAAGAACATGTGATGCAAACTTTCCCGGCAAAAGGTTCGATCCAACTTAGAGGGATCACATGAATTTGTCTCTGAGCTCTCATCCTTTCTTTCCGTTAACGTTCGAAATTCCCCTCTAGCCATCATCACTTAGGGGTATCAAGTATTCTCGAGAGAAACTTTAGGGGTATCAAATCCCTCTATGGCAAATGTCCTCTTGTTAGATAAGAACGAGCCAATGATTTGTGACAACTCGTTGGACCTCTCCTTGAAAAATGATCCGAAAAGATCGTCGCTTTACATCAATGGCGCCGAATCACCGGTCCTCAGGGTCACTTTATATCACTTGCATTCTCTAGTAGGGTGCATTTACCAATTACTCTGCGTCTTTGACTGTCAATCCACAGATTTTGTGAACAAGACTGGTGAATCTGAATATTCTCAAGAGATGGTGGAGATATCGTTCTGAGAAAGTAGAAAAATACCCAGGGCATATACTCGAACACGTTCACTTTCAACTGTACAAATTGTGAGACATCTGCACCTGCAAGGTTTCCTGTTCCCACAACTATCTCAGTTTAAGGTGTTGTGGTCATAATTTCATAATCAAATAAAATTAAAATTTGCCCAAAACAATTAACAACTGTTCAAACTAATTTTATATAGTTCTGAAAAGCAAAAGGCTATTATGACGATGTCGAGGAGAAGATCACAATATATGTCTCCATACTTCAGATTAAAACTTTTTATATATGTCCAGAGTACACTTTATGCAAGTCTTAGCCTCAAACAGCCTCTGCGACGTTCTTTTGTGTTTTTCTTTTGATGGAGGAACAAAAAGAGAGAGAATTATGTCATCGCTTTAGACAACATTGGACGGAGGAGAGCCATCTTCAGACTGTTGTACAGCTAAAAGAGCTTGCAAGGGCCTTTCTGTACTTAGGGAGTACCAGTTTTCTCTGAAAAAGTGCACCAGGTTTCTGGAAAAGATCAACTAATGTTAATGCTATAGTCTTGCTGCAACAATCCTTAAGCTTTTACTAACCTTGTAACCTAGCTGTTCTAGTCGTTCAAGTCCGATTAATAACCTTTTCACCTAATAAAGGTTTCCCTTTTCAATTTTTAAATGATTCTTTTCTCTAAATCTTATAAGCTATGCTTCATGATTTTGACATCAGAGGCGTTTTGTATTGTTCTGTGAACTAAACCTGAGAACCTGATTCTCATCTAGTTTGGATTGCTCCTCAGCGGCACAATGTTTACTAAAATCTTCGGGTTAATACTACCATCTGGCAAGTGACAGCTGACAGAAACTTTGCTCTAGCTAAGATATGTGCTGAACTGCTGACCCAAGCTGTAAACCACAAAATCTGAAGAATAATAGATGGAACAAAAAGCCAACTGTTCTATAAGGCAACTGTCTCGCTCATCTGAAAAGAGTGTAATTCCTCATCACCTTAGTGAAAGATTTAGAGGACAAAACTTGCATTGGGTCATGAGGAACCAGTTCCGGATTGAAGTCACATGAGAGATTTTGCTTCGAACCAGCAGAAAAGCTGCGTAGAGCATCGATTCCCAGCAAGAATACAAGCTCGAGTAGCATGTGCTCTTATCCTCTGTACCTCTGGGTCTTATTGTCCATTCCGATTCCTAAACAGAATTGAGCATGTTTGTCCAACTGCTAAGTGAGCAACTTAGGATTAGTAGATGCAGAAGGTGGACACTGTGCAAGAAAGGAAATTAGTACATCTACAGATGTGCAATAAGCTATTCTCCAAATATCAGTGATCCAAACATTCATTGGACTACCATACTTTGAGCTCTATGTTCTCACAGACTAACATTCACATGAAAAACACCAACCAAAAACTGACCTTCCACAAGTGGAATTGGCAAGCAAAGAATTGGGACTGACTCCTAGAATAGCCTCCTACTAGCTGACACAATTGCAACATGCCATACAGTTGTTTCGATGATGCTGAAGGTGCAACTGTCACCTTCCTTAAGCTTATTTTCGCAGCAAACCTTTTCCAAACTTGTCCAGTCGTAATTGTTGGCCATGTTGAACCATACTGGCCAAGATCTTGTGTTGCCCATCGACATTTTCAGTGTGATTTCACATGCTCCCGAAAAACTAACTGAAGAGCAAAAGGACCTTTTCACAGCCTGCGGTGTTACCATTTTGCAAATGCTTCAGATAGGGATCTGAATGTTATAAAAATAAATAAATTCTGCAAGTACCACTGCTTGTGCTGAAGAATAGTTCTTAAGTAGTAGAACATGGACTTTCAGTAGAGTTTTTTTTGCATTGTAAAAGCACATTTGTGTTGCTTCAAACAAGTTTAAAATGGTCGTGGATTTGTTGCCTATTCTGAAAACAATAACACTTAATTTTTCTGAAAACAATTATTTTCATTCCTGGTCTTCCTTTTCTTCTTGACAGGTCAAATAGCAAGGTCTCTGTCACCTGCGTGATCAATATGACCCATAATCATAAAGTGTGAATACATAACTGTTAACTGAACCCATTCAGGACATCTGCAGACTGCAGTGGGCTGGCTCACCTTGTTGAGGCACAGCGCTTGGCCCTATCGCCTCTTCAGTCGTGTCTGTAGACTACAGCAGCTGCTGCTGCTGCGTACTCCTTGAGGCACCCGTCATGCAATGAACGGCTTAACTGTAAACACCATGTTATCCTTCATACCTGAACACCAGGATGTTCCCTTTGGAGAGATCATTCAGAAACTGCGCCCAGCCATCTCCATGTATCAACAGGCCTGTCTGGTCGCGGTCTAGCTCGACATGCAAGAACTTGTCGAGAGAACTCAAAATCATGGCCTTCTGGCTGCTGGGGTAATAAGTGTCAAGCAGGTGCTCACAAAATTGTCAGGGATTATCTGAAAGTATGTTGACAACAAAAGAATAACATTTTGAGCACACGCTCCACCCGGCTCCGACGCCGGGCGTGGCCGCGAACTCCGTCTAGCCGCCGCGGAGCTGCCACGGCGCCACCGCCCAGGCGACGGAGCTCCGCGCACCAGACCGCCGAGCTGAAACAGTTTCTCAATCTAAAGCTCAGCGACACGTAAGCTTTCTGAACAATCATCAATCCAAATTATGTTCTATGTATTCCATTGCTACCTTTAGAAATCAAAGGTGCAGGTCCCCTCGGAGTGTACTAAGTCAAAAGGTGACATAGACCTAGAGTTACTAGAACGAAAACGAAGCTTTACATGCTTTCCCAAAACACAAGCTTCACAAGGGGACAAACTTAGATTAGGAACATGACCTGAAACACCACTCTGAACAAGACTAGTAAGACGTGAACCACATAGGTGGCCCAAGCGTCGATGCCAAGTTTCAAAACTACTAGTGGAGGAAGAGACACTAGTAAGAGCAGTAGCAGAGTGAGCAGGCACATGTAGATAATCCATCAGAAAAACCCCATTACGGCGATGGCCAAGACCAATTAGACGGATCCTGCACAGTGCAAGAAGAGGCATCAAAAGAAATAAGGCAACCATGATCAGTAAGCTGACTAACAGATAGTAAGTTAACTGAGAGTTTAGTAATATGGAAGGATAGAGGGAACAGTAAAGTGGGTTGTAAGTAAGGTCTACACTTCTAACTAGCTTAATTGGTTTTTTTGTGTTCGGCTGAACTCGTCAGTGTAGGATGTGGTGCTCCAAGAGTGACGGAGTGGGAGTCACATTCGCTGGTCTCGACTAAAGGTTCGACGGGTTTACATCCTGATCCGCTATGCTCGTTATGCGGACGACTTCCTTGTAGCTATCAAGAGCCCCATCGCCACTACTTCCACGGTTTGCCGGCGAGCATTGGAAATGTTGAGTCCATTTGGTTATGACATTCTGGCCTTGGTTGGTAA
Organism: Digitaria exilis; assembly: GCA_015342445.1. Taxonomy (NCBI): domain Eukaryota; kingdom Viridiplantae; phylum Streptophyta; class Magnoliopsida; order Poales; family Poaceae; genus Digitaria; species Digitaria exilis. The sequence continues at coordinate 330,745 of JACEFO010002479.1, forward strand.
AACATCTCAGGGGATCCGGACCCTCTGGGGAGTGGGGGCCAGGTGGCGAAAGGAGAGCTCATCTCCTTCGACCACAGGCACGGCCGCACGGGCACGACAGGGGGTACTCCAGCTTGATGGAGCTCCTCTGCAGTACTGCACGGTACGTGTGTCACAAGGACAAAATAATGGCAGCATCAGCACGTATGCAGAGTGAAGGCATGATGAGAGGAGGATCATGCCTTTTTTAAATCAAGAATAACACAACGACCTGTTCAGACTCAAAATGTTCCTGCCCCATCCTCCACCAAAACAACAAAACAAACACCGACGAAAAGAATATGATCTCGATGAACTCAAGCATGCTAAAACAGCACAAACATGAACAAGCCCAAAGCAACATTGCTCAGTCTTGCTTAGTATGATGCTTGTTCAGTATTTAGCACGATAATTAAAAAGACACGGCAAAAATGACGACGTAACAGGCACTCTGATGAACAATAAATTCAAGTGCCCCAGTGAATGCGAATGACTTCCCAGTAATCAATTGTCTGCCTTCCTTTAGATTGTATGAAAGCCACAAGGCTGCCAGAACAGGAAAGAAATTGAGCACACCGGATTGCAATACGAAACAGGCACTCCATTACTCCAAGGCTTTCCTCCCTACTGTTGCTACAATGTTTACTTCCCAAACTGAGTACAGTTAGTCTAAGCAATGGAAAAAAGACAAAACAATTTGGAGCTAAACACCTAGGATAAACAGATTTGGTACCGCCATCTTCTCTAACATTTGGTTACTAGAGCATATATCACAGTCTATCAAAAGAAACAGGAGCACTATCCTTGCACAGAATAACACGATTAACTCTCCACCATAATGTACATTGCAGAGCTCAACCCCAAGACTATGTGCTGATAGGAACCTTGCAAGTTGCCTTGTTGTGACCATAACCCTTACACCTGCTGCAGCGCACTGCCCTCTTAATTGCAATGCGAGGATCAGCTGGCTTCTCTTTAGGCCGGCCAACACGGCGACGGGTTCGGATTGGGCACGGGTAAGTTGCTGGGCTCTGAGCTGGATCAATTATTGTAGGAGGCACAATGACATCAGGTATAGGGTTTATTGACAAGGAGTAGGTCATGCGGTACCATCCTGTCGTGAAGTACTTCAAACAGTAGTCGTACGCATACTGTCCAGTGTGCTCACATACTGCGATTACGTGCATACACGGCAACCCAGAAATCTGCCACCTTTGGCAGGTGCATTCCCCCTTGGCAAGGTTGACAACATTAACTGAGTCATCACAGACCTTAAACACGTTGCTACCATTTTCATCATTCTCTGCTGAGAGGACATTGAGTGTGCGAGCTTTGCCCACCTCTTCCTGCAGTTTTTGATTGGCTGCAGGTGTTAATACCTCAGTCCATGCATTAGAAGACTCCCGGCGTGTGTACATCATCTCCATCAACTTGCATCTTATTGTGTCAACCAATTGCACAACCGAAAGCTCGTATCTTGTGGGAACCCACTCGGAAATAATGCCAAAAATGTTGCATGAATACTGACCATAACGTGATCCCTTGAAAAGGGCATCTGACCACCGCTCAGGTTTGATCTCCAAAAGCCAAGCAGCAAGCTTGTCAGATTCACCTTTGATGAGCTCAATATATTGATTGAGCTCATCAGCTGTGCATGAATATATGGCCTTCTTAAGATGCTCAACCAAGGAATCTTTTACTACATCAGTCCATGCATCATCTAGTTGCTTCTTGAATTCTTCAATAAGAGACTCCACACAGTAGCCATGAGGGCTCTCAGGGAAAACTGAAGATACTTCATCCCAAAGCCCATGTTCTCCATTCGATATGAATGTGATCTCTCGAGATGTCCCAAGCGAAGATTTTAGTTGCTCAAGGAACCAATGCCAATTTTCAAGACTCTCGTCGTCCACGACACCAAATGCAACTGGGAACACATCACCTTCACCATCAACCGAAGTAGCAGCCAGTAGCTTCCAATGCTTATTTGGCTTCGCAGTTATTGCATCAAGAAAAAGGAGTGGCCTGCACCCATGCTGAAAACCATGGAGCGATGCGTTGAATGCAACAAAGAAACGGAACTTTGAATCTTCCAAAGCCACTACAGTTGCCACACTTCCAGGGTTGGTCTCTACAATCCTTTCACGAAACCAAGGCAACTGACTGCATGCCTCTTCGTGAGAGCTATAAAGTTCCTTTTGAGCAATTGATCTTCCACGCCAAGCCTGTGAATAGTTCAGGCTCAGCCCATACTCCCGCTGAAGATCATTTGCAATATCTCTTGGCCTGTAATTCGGACTATCGCGCAACTTTTCTTTTATGACACTAGCAACCCATCTTTGAGAAGCCAACCGATGACTTTTTACTGTTTCTGATTCACAAGTGTGGCTTTCAGATATTTTCTTGATCATGAATTCTTTCTTTGCAGGGGACTTCGATGCGTGTATTCTCCATGGGCAATCTTCACCAGTACACTCAGCAGTCACACGAGTTGAATCGTTCTTGATAAATCTGTAATGGAATCTATGTGCAATGGCATACTTATGTAAGGCATCACGGAAATCCTTAGGACCTTCAAACACTTGGCCAACTCCAGTTATCACATTTTTCCAACTTGCAGAAACCTTTTGCCTCTTAGACCCATCTTGAGTTGCTGGGACAATGGCAAAGGCATCAGCAGTAGTGCCTGAGTCAGCAACAATGTTCTTTGACCTGATATAAAAAAGGCCTCATGTCATTTTGAGACTTGTTAATGCGATTTCAAGAAATTTGTTAAAGTAGGGATGTGTACCTGTTGTCAGTTTTCTTCATAACATAAATGTCTGTCGTTTCTGACTCTGCATGGAATTCAACCATACGCCGTAGGTCCTTGTCATTGGAGATAGAAATCAAGGTTTTATCATTCTTTGGAAGGAAATACTTGAATGCAAACTGATCGGGCTTCAGATTGTTAAGTGTCGACGATATCTCTTGCTTAAATGCACTAAAAGTCCAGTCACTTTGGACAAACATTGCATGTGCCTCTCCACCTGAGTAAGACATATGGCCATCTGCATCGGTGGTGAATTCTCCACCTATTTGAAGAACAGCTACGATTTGCCCCTTCGCCATAAGTTTCTGCTTCCTACAAAGTGACAAGCCCAGGAATTCGGTTAGTTGTCACAGATTTCCTTTAAAAATTCCATGTGCAAGCTGTTCTAGCAAATGCTGAAAACATTTACTCCATATTTTGATCCACTCAAAAGCAAAGGGCGCAAAGACCAAGGATAACAAAAAAGGATATGTACTCCATATACTCCACATCTACTCAACCGTCTTCACTCCTACTAGCGATGGTGAGAGCGTCGTGCCATGCATCATGATGCATACACACTAACACGTAACGACAAAGCTAACCTGTGACGACAAAGCCGAACAGGACAGGGAGACAGGTGGCTCAGTGCCTGAGCATCGCATTAACTAGCACGCCATGCAAACAGACGTGGGCGTCCAACCCAAGAACAAGCACTGATACCAAACCTTATACGCAGATCAAAACTGGATTTCCATATTTTGGTTATATGCATGCCGAAAGTGGATAGAGGGAATATAAATAACTAAGGTTAACGGCATAGGAAAGGAAAAACACATCCCCAGAAGTGGAGTTCAAATTCAGATATAGTTATAGAAATATAGGTTTTACGTGCAAAAGGAAGGTGCTGCTCCTCTGAAAATGACTAGATGTCTAGTTATACTGAATGAAACAAATGACAAATATGTAGCAATATGAACAATACGTACTTCTCTTCCACAAAGTACTCCAAATTAATTGATCATAACAGAATTTTCGGTACACATAGTAGGTCTTTGAGCATTTCAAACAAATCGTACATGATGAAATCCCCTCTAACCTTACTGAAAACGAAAATAAGGTCCACGTGAAACTACAAGCCGATCCCTTTCCTTAATCACAGAGAGAGTGGCATTCAGTGTACCGTGATACATTACTTGGAGCAAGCAAACAGAAGGTACCGTAAAAATCTGCAGCACCCAGCAGGGAAAACCGTTCCGTGTGACTCGGATCAATCAAAGCCAATCTCAAGGAGACCTAGACTCGGATCAATCAAAGCCGATTTCAAGGAGAAGCTACGCACTAAACCTAGCAAACGACTGGAACCCAGCAGGCGCTAGGATTACCTGGGACGTCGGCGGATCTCGAGGACGCGGGGCTTCCCCTCCGGCGACGACGGCGCGAGGCGAGCGGTCCCCGCGGCGGAAGCGGGGGCGGGCTCCGACCAGAGACCCCGAAGACGACGACGGGATGCCACCCGATGCGCGCGCGCGTGCGCGGCGGAGCGTGGCCGGCGGCGGGGCTGGGGGGGGTCCCGGTTCCGGCCGACGCTGGTAATGGATCGGGGAGATAAGGCAGTCCCGTGCACGACTGCGGGTTTCGGATCTAGGGTTCGCGAGCGGGGCTCCGCATTCGGACGCAGGCCACAGCAGCGACCTGCTACCGTGAATGTGACCGTGTGGGTTCGCCCGTGCGCTCTAGCTCTAGTCTTTTTTCTTTTTTTTTTCCTTTTTTCTTAAGCCGTTTTTTAATTTTTTTTGAAAAATATCATTTTTACCAACTTCATCTATTGAGCTCGTTAAATCTACAACATTAATTTACAAAGCCAGAAATCTTCTAACCCCAAACTATCAAAACCGTTTGTTTTCCGTCTACTCTGGTTTGGATGCTCTTGATGTATGGCTTCTAATCGTGCTTGTGCTCAACTGCACTGCGGATCCTCGCCACTTCGGTCTCGTAACTGGTGTATGGGGTGACGACACCACGACGCCGTCGAAGAGAAAGCATGGTCGGCCGGCCAGGTCGAGATGTGGGCGTGTGGCCCAAGATGTTGCAGACCTGTCGAACGCAGTTGCGCGCCACGGCCCATGTGTGTGTGGGCCTTTCTGAGTTGGTGAGTTTTGCCCAGCAGGCCCCCAGGGCACACACGAACGAGTGGCCGCCCGATGGGCTTTGGCACGGCTGGAGACCACTCCTCAGTCCTCAAGTCTCAGGCAAGAAAGGAAAGAAGATATCCATCCCGGCGTGCAACACGAGTACTCGACCGGCCAAAAAGAAGACGTGTAGAGCACACATCGAGCAGGTGCCCCAGCCCTTCACTCTCACGCTCACGCTCACGCGTAGCACGCGCGGGACGAAAGGACGAGGTTGCCACTCTCTCTCTTTCACACGCGACGGCCGACGCGATCGTTGCCCAGCGGTGGAGGCCAGCACACACCAAACGCTGCAACATCACACAGCCGACGGGCGAGGCCGGCCACTGATCGCCGGCGAAAGGAGGTTTATGATCTGGTGACAGAGCGCGACAATGATGATAATTTGTGAGACACATCTATCACGTCGGAATTCGTATGGAAAAGCCAAGCAAGCCGAACGCGACCGACAGTCGTAGTACCACTGCTTGATGGCCGGCGTAGTGCGCGGTCGATTCGCCACATCGCAGCTAGCGTGGCTGGCTGCCCTGCCCGGGTGTGCTTCGTCCTAGTGAAAGCGACGGTTCGTCGTCGATCAATTTGTCAAGGATTAGATACGAGCCATCGCTCATCAGTGTGAGTGTTGTTTTGCTTTGGCCGATCGAATGCAGAAGCGTGACAAATAAAAACAAGGGGCACTTTTGATCGATCGATCGTGCTGTACCGCGCTTTCACTGGTACAGTACAGTGGTACTACTCGTAGTAGGCCGTACTAGCTAGCGTGGGCAATCTGTATATGCGCAAGAACATGGCGCATTAACATGTCCACATGCATCTTGGATTGCTTCAGTCTGTATTGTTTGGGTTCATAATTCGCGTTAAAGCCGGCCAATAATCGGGCTCGACCTCGGCCGTTCCTTTGGGGTTTGACATTCTAGGGTGTGGCCGGGTTTATAAACTCACAACTCGACGGAAGTTATAATTATTAGATCGATTATCTGGTGCGCACTAGCTAGCTAGATGTTCTCTAAGTAGTGACTATTTAACCGCACAATTTGGATAAAACTTTGGTTTCCCGGTTTCCCTTCAAGGGTACGATCGAGCGCTGATAAGATATATATGAACTGAACTGAAACTTTGCATCAGGAGTATCTATTTAGAACTGTTGGGAGCTTACGGATGTACACTGAGGAAGAAAAAACTGAGGCGCTACCAAACGATCGACGTGATTCCTTGATCATTTTTCGGAGCAGGAAGAAACACTACAAAGATTGCCTCATCACACTGCGCATAGCCACATTTCCATATTTTCTTTCCTTTCCTTGTCACTGTACACTCATCGTCATGAGTACGTAATACTACCGTGCCCCTCATTCTGGAAGAAAAAAAAAGGATGAACTCAGCAGAGCTTCGATCATTCTTCTTTACATAACGTTAAAGCTACTTTAATTTCACCAAGCATCCGGATCAACTTTAACAAAGCAGCAGCCCAAATTAAGCGCCCATCGACTCGCGGACTCGGCGCGAGACCGAGTGGACATGCATGCATGTGCCATCGATCGGTCAAAAGATTGAAAAGGAACTCCAGAATTGACCGACGACAACCATGGCGCCGGCCGATCGAGTGCCCTGACGCCGGCCTTCATCACTCTGCTTTGCTTGCTCGGCTGTTCCATAGCAAAGCGTGTGTGAAAGGAATGGACTGGTCCGAGATCTCCAATCCGATCCCATACGTACGATAGATAGATCAACAAACATCACTTTGGCCGCCGGCCGTTCGCGGCGTATACGGTATATCAATTGTATAGCAGTATTTTCGCACGCATGCATTAAACAACCCGTATCTTGCTCGCGCGCGGCACGGGGGGGGGGGGGGGGTGAACTAACGCGCTTGCTTGGAGGGGGCACGCACGCATATCGGGCTGGGCGCGCGCCACCGCTCGCCGCCGGAAGCCTCTAGATCTCTCTCTCCGGCTCAGGCGCGTGCCGCGTGGTCGTTGCAGCTCGCGTCGCGTCTACGTACGTGTGGGTGTGGCGCAGCCTACAGACACCGTACCGAGGCCGCCTTAGCCCGCGAGTAGTTTGCACGAACGCACACGGCACGGCTTGGGAAGCATAGAGAGAGAGAGAGAGAGAGAGAGAGTTGAATGCGCAAATGCGGCGACTCGGAGGCGCAGACGCCCTCTGGCGCTGCATGCGCATGCCGGACAGTGTGCCAGCCAGTTCGACGGTCGACGTCGATCCATATCCATCCACAGTGCGTGGGGTTCATACGGTGACGTAGGGCACGCCGTCCCCGCCCCACGTACACTAGCTAGTACGCCGCCGCGCTGCCCTACTCCTCTCCGCTCTACAGACGCGCGCCCATGACGCATGCTGCATGCATGCAGGGGATATGCGTAGTACAGGACTGCTGACAAAGCGATGACGTGGCGCGCATAACGAACGCACCTCCGGCCTCCGGGGTAATATGCCCGAGCATATAATTCTCTCGTAGGGCAACTCCAGCAACAAGCAAAAGCTCCTCCTACTACTACTACTGCTACTGGCAACGCCAACATAGCCCTAGCACCAACGGGCGGCTAAACTCTCGGTCCGATCAGAACGCGGCGGCGATACGATCGTGTCCGTCGGTGCCACTATGATCGGACCACCGTTTCCATTAGCTAGTAGCCGGACGCATGCATGGCTAAGTTCATCGATGAATGCCCGGCCTAGCTACTATTGCACGCACTGGTGAATTCTCGCTCACCATGATGCATAATTTAAATTCCCATCATTGCGTACCCACGGCCGGTAGCTACCGTCGTCGAATATCCGCATCTCACGGCATCAACACGTCGTACTAGAAGTTAAATAATATCTTCATTTTGACCATCAATATCTGCAAAATTAAGTTGTCACTATATAATACAGGTGCTACCACATTAATCCACATGGAAAATGCTTCATAATGGTATATACTAGTTATATCTCCATCTAAAATCAAAATGCTAATCTTTAAATCACGCACATGTTTATGTATATTATTGGCTATTAAAAACTTAAAACATCCAAGTTCAAAACCGTGTGGACTCATGCTAGATATCTAGTATACGCAGTAGTACTTGCAGGGTGCTAGTCGTAGTACACACCAGTACAGCTCGTAACTCCTTTTGCATTTCCGATTTTTCACCTCACACTATCCGGAGAGGCCGCATATGCGTGCCGCACCTGGCTTTTTCCTCCTTGGGGTGTCCCCACCTGTCTTCTCGAGAGGCCAAACCAGCTAGCTATCGCGGCTTCACTTCACCACCGTACCCACGTCCAAACCCAGCGGCGGCGCGCTATCCTCCTGCCAATCTGCAGCCGCCGTCCCTGCAGATTGCGCGTGAGGGAAGGGAAACCAGCCACCAGAACCATCCATCACCGCAGCACCTGACCAGAGAAAGAGACCCTGTGGGAGCCGCGTCACGGTCACGGCAGCCAACTCGCCAAAGCAACAGGAGACCCTCGATCGTCTACCCGCCCTATATATATACCTCCCAACCCCTCTCCATCACCCGCTCCATTCCCAGCAAACCAGGCAGCCACTTCCACCGCACTAGCTCGCTCGCAGGAGCAAAGCTGGCCAGACTACCAGAGAAGCTTCTTCACTGCTAGTAAAGGCAAAGAAGGAAGGTTTGGCTCAAAAAAAAAAAAGGCAAAGAAGGAAGGTAGAGCTAGCTAGAGATTTAGAGAGATGAGGCCGGCGAGAGGAGGAGGTGTGGCGGTGGAGCTAATGGCGAGCGGCGGCGGAGGGCGGCCGATGAGCATGTGGAGGACGCCGACGCCGTACCTCTTCCTGGGCTTCGCCTTCATGATGGGCCTCATCGCCGTGGCGCTGCTCGTGCTCATCTGCACGCGCCGCAAGCCCACCACCACCGCGCGCCGCGGGCCGGAAGACCTCGAGGCCTCCGCCGCGCGGGCCCGCCTCGCGCCGCTCGATAGGGAGGAGCCCAAGTTCGTCGTCATCATGGCCGGCGATGCCCTGCCGTCCTTCCTCGCCAGCGCCAGGCCGCTCGCCACCACCGCCAGAGAGACGCCTGAGACCGGCGGCGCCGCCGCCGCAGCAGCAGCCGTGTAGGCTAGCTTTCGGATCGCTCCGAAGTCAACAACCCTCGCGCCTGGCGAAGCGAGTGCCGACGCGCGGGGTCAATTTTGTCGAGGGATTTTTTTTCTTTTTTTTTTGCCCTTTCGTTTCCTTTCTGGTATGTTTGGAGAGGTCGGTGGCGTCGCGTCACCGCGTCAGCCATGGGAGCGCCGGCGGCTATGACGTCTGTGAAATGAAACGGTTTCGAAACAAACGAATTCTGCAAGCTTCTGGCTTCTGCCAAAGGAATATGTCGTACGTGCAGCTATTTCACTGCGTATGTTCAGTTGGATCCGTCCGTTTGAGTATACGTATATGTATGAGGTTTGTCTTCCTCGCAATCTTCTTCTGCATACTCACGCTGCCTGTTCGTAGAAAACCGCTCGACCATGGTTCCATGACCTCGACTCCTCTAACACGAGATCAGACCGCAACGGTAACGACGCGCAGACAACAGAAAACTGAACTATCATATAAAATTAGTCAAAGAGCGTGGATTTAAAATCGACATTGTATAAAGGGAAATACTAACAACTAGTGAAAGAGCAAGACATTAATTTTCTCCATACCTTCGTGAGCCTTATGAAGAGAAACTAGGGGCGTAGTTGACCCTAGAATAGACAGAAACTAAAGAACAGATATAAAGGGGATGTCGACTCGAACAACTCATGCATAAGCTTGATTGTTCTTTTTTTTCCCTAATGGTAGATTGACCTTCCTCATGATTTTCTTAGATATCCTTAACTTTCTAAATTTCTAATTATTTTGAGTCATTTCTCGATAGTGACTAATTGTAAGTAAGAATAATAACCGGTGGTGAAACAGAGTAACAGACACTCAAAAAATCTTAAATATCTTGTGACAGAGCTTAGTTGTTTAGTACTAGTGTGAAGTTTTATGCAGGATATTCCTCAGCATGATTCAGCGAACTTGCAAAGTGACAAAATGATTCCTGTTCCTCCGGTCCCCTCACAATACTTTTCACTTCCAGAAACTCAACGAAAACTCTTGTTCCTCATCATAAAAGAAAAAATCAAAAGGTGAAAATGAGAATCCAGAGGTCCCACAGGGCCACCATTCCAATATGAAAATGAAAATGCAGGTCAAGCCACGTGGGGCCGATCTGCCCGCTGCTTTCCAAAAGCTAGCTGGACGATGTCGCCGCCGCCGTCAGAGGGTGGAAGCGGCGCCTCGGCCGCGCAGAGAGTCGTCGTCACGCTCACGCTCGATCGTCCGTCGCCGGAGTGGAAAGCTGTCACAAACCAGGGGCAAAAATCGAAATTGACAGGGAGCAGCTTGCATGATTACCTCCACCACCAACGCACTACTATGCCGTGCAGAATATCCTGGAGCATATGGCCTCTCCCCAATGGCTCCGATTAGCATTTTCATATCAGACTGCGAAAATCTGCAGGCTAGATGGTTATCACAATCCAATAAATTTGATCCTTGAGCTTGTAGATTGTTACGATCTGCAAACCGAAATAAACAATTAAACACGTCCCTATCGTTTTTTTCTTTGAAATAAACGTGTTCCTACCAGCAGCAAAAAGGAAGAGTAATGTTTTTGGTTACTAGCTCGGTTTTAACTTTTAAGCGAGTGGCAGAGGTGCCGGCCGGCGTGGTGCAACTAATCTAGCAAGCCGACACGGAACGCCTTTTGGCAATGGCCCTCGCGCACCCTACGTACGATGGTTCGTCCGGAAGCCACGAACTCCGATCATCGGTCGCAACGAGAACAACATGATAAACGTCTCGATTGGTGAAAAAGAAAAAGATTTGTTCAGTTCATACATACGGTGGACAGAGCCAGGTGCCACATCGCTGTCAGGCAGTACGCACAAACGATGCTGCCTGTCTCTTTCCACTAGCCTTTCGATGAGATCGGAGAGACGCACGACGGCACGAGATCGATCGATCCATGCGTTGCAACTCAACTCTGGTACACGTACATCGCGTCACCAACCCAAGGCCACCACAATCGCCGCCGCACATGCATGCATCGGTGCATCACCAAGCTGCTCCTGAGGACAGGCCGGGTGGGTGACACACGACGCACACATTTATCACGTCAAAAACGCGCCACCACTTTGATCAAACCGGCACGAAAACCAGTTTAGAGACTTCGTCATATCTCTCTGTTAACATTGACCTCATCACATGACAGGTCCGTTCCGCGTAATATAATCCAGTGGGACGCGATCGACAGGAATGTGTGGTGTGATTGTTCTGCTGCTGTAGTGCCCGTCGATTCACCGCATCTCAACGACCACCGGATCGCCCTTGAAAGAGACGGTTCCTCGATTTGTCAAAAGTTATAATAAACTAGTGGCGCTGGTGGGCACTAATGAAAGGGTAGTTTGCTTTAGGCCGAAATGCGAAGAATTATGAACCAAGCAGGCAAGCAAGAAGGAACATACTAGTAGTAAAGTGTATGCCCAGATGTATTTTAAAATGGTCTGTGGATATGTTCAGCGCCTGAGTCTGCTTCACAATGTGCGTGGGTTTTAATTTCGCATATTTATAATCCAACCAATTCAAGGTCACGATCTGGACCGCTCCTTTAGATCTGACATTCCTGTTTCAGTTTATGAACTCACAATTGTTGGATGGAATTGGATGCACTTGTTGTATTTGGGGTGGATCATATCGGACCCCTGCTGGTAGCCTCAGCTCCTCGCCGTACATCCCGCCAAATAGCAATTATCGAAACCAATAATGCAATACTTTTCCTTTTGATCCATGCTGTCTGGAACTTTAGTTACCTTGGCATATGGACTATTTCAAGTAAAGGAATAAGTTGAAAGTTGTAGGTCTAGCGCCGAAATAGATGATTTTGAAATCCAAGTCTGTCTCCAACCAGACCTGCATGAAAAAGATTATGGATTTCCATTGTAAGCTGAAATTCAATTTAAGAACTCAGAGAAATACTCATGATAGCTTTTTAATATGCACGCCGACAAGATCTACTCACTCCGTTTTAAATTATAATTCATTTGACTTTTTTGACCGTAAGTTTGATGACCACTCGTCTTATTTAAAAATTATGTTTTTTTGTTATACCCTGCTTTATTAATAAAAATTCTTTAAGAATAACTTAAATTTTACTATGCTTACATAATTTTTTTTAATAAAGAAGAGTGATCAAACTTAGAGTTAAATAAAGTCAAACGAATCATAATTTTCAACGGAGGAAGTAGCAACTATCTATTATCTGTCAGCAAATTATTAGGCATAGAAATGCACCTTTTTTTTATGACCCTTGGATTAAGCAACGACACAGCACGGTGCGGGATGTTAAATTTGAACTCCACTCACGCGCACGGCGCATCCGGTCTAACAACTTTAACAAAGTTGTATACATGTATGTATATAATTATATAGGTAATATCTTCTTGATCCCCCCCCCCCCCCAACGTCCTGCTTTTTTGGACAGGGCCATGCTTCATCATGCAAAACCACCACTAATGTCGTCACCACCCCGCACCGCCGCGCGCGGCACCACCATTACACGATCCAAGTGCGCGGAAGCTTCCCGCGGCTAACGCCAAGACCTCGCCTTTCGCAGGGGCTAGCTAATATCGACTCACGATCGGAGTGGACATGTGCTCGCTGATGTCAAATCTCAAAACCACTTGCCACACCACGATAAAGCAATTGAGCTCACGAAAGTGACTGACTGACCGATCGATCGACCACTCGACGTACGACACTGCTCTATTGATCTCCTAGCTCGTCGGTTAGTTTGTCCAGAAGTGCGATGTGGCGATCCATGATGATGCACCACGCGAGCCTCGTGCAAAATTGACGACGCTCCTTTTATTTCGTGCACTCCTTTGTCCTTGCATACGTTTGCTGGCCTACTGAGATGTGATTTTCCTAGCTCCGCGTTCGTTATGCTTCGCGCATGCCTGCAGCTGGCCGGCCGGCACCTCGAATCCAGAAGATATGCAAGGCAATACACACACACACACACACACACACACACACACACACACACACACACACGATACGCGTAGTCAACGTCAAGTCGTGAACCATCGTCATGGCCGTAGCAGAAATACCGTGCACATGCGTGTGTTTTCTCTCGTAACGTCTCTAGTCCATGGGACAGAGACTGAGATCGACCCCGGGGACGCCGCGCCGCTGCGTTAGTCGTTGCTGCACGGCACGGCACGGCACGCACACGTCGATCGGCTGGCGCGGGCAGACGCTAGCTATATGCGTGCACGTGCGCGCACACAGCATCGAAACGCGCCACCGCCGCCGCTGCGCCGCGCCGGCACTCGATGTGTGGCCAGCGCAAAGGCATCGATCGGCACTCAATCGAAGATCTCGATAAACAAATCTGATGGTACTTAACAAGCAACGGCCCATGCTCAGTACAGATGACCAGGTCGGTCGCAGGCCGGCCGTGCTTCTAGCTTTGCAAGGGGCGCCGTGCACACACTACGGTTTACCAGCGTGTACTAGCTGTTGGACGACCTAGCGTGATGACGCCTAGGTTCCATCTTCCCATCCACGCACTACACGGCCGGTCAGTTCGAAACTTTGCAACAAATAACAAAGGTACAAGGCAGTACAATACAAGTGCGTAACGTATTTTCATTTTGTTTTTGGCAATACAGTGGGCTTTGCGAGGCACGCACATGGGTACATATACCGTATACCTTTCCCCGGGCTCTCAGCTCGTCCGGTGTCGTCGCCTCCCTCCCCATCTGCATGTCTCCAATGGCACGTGTAGCGATCTTACCCGAGAAATGGGTCCACTCAACTATATTTCACCTTCCATTGGTGCTAATACACGAAAATGTTCCCAAGTGCGGATACGACCGTCGAGTCGAGCTCGACTAACTGCAACTGAAGATCGTCCGTCCATACGCTCACTCGAAGGTGAGTTCCAAAGATCACACCATTCCACAATTCAAATTACAACAAGTCTTAGAGTTATTACAACCAAATTGAAATGATAAATAAAATAGTTTGAGTTCATGCAGCGGAAAGTAAACGAGATACTAGCGACGATCCATAGTATCGCCACGATGAAGTCAGCCGTGACGCTACTCCTCACGATCCTCAGGAGAGGTCGGCTCCCACTCGATGCTGTAACCAGGAGGAAGCTGGGAGGCCCAAGCCATAGAGGCAGCTACCTCCTGAGGGGATGGTCCTGAAAATTTAGCCACAAGCAAGGCTGAATATACTAGTTATACTCAACAAGACTTACCCGACTGGTGATCACTACATCACCGACTCCTAAAATGAGAGGCTGTTTGGCTAGTGGGGTTCTTTTGCCAAAAGCGACTAAGCTGATTTCTAGTTTATCCAATTTGATTTTTATTTCCTTTAACCTATCCATTCTAGGTGAGCCTAGCTAAACAACCAAGTTTTGCAATACAATTATTCCATACAAAGATTTCATCCTTCCAAGTTCACTTCATAATATGTCATACATCGGTCAAGCAGTCTCATTAACCGCGAGAAGCGGACAGTTCGAACCGAATTTACTACCTGGTCAGGGAAAACCCACACATACGGAATAGTTGGAAATGCCAACACACCCCAATCCTTTCTCCTCTCTCTGCGAGTGGCTCCCGAGTCCCAATGCCTCAGGGTAAAGGTTTACCACTATTGGGACTCACGCAACTACCCTCATGTGCCCATGGGATAACGTTTCCAAGAAGAGAGCTGTCGGACCTGCTCGCATCAATCGGATACCGGGACTTACCGGTCCCATAGTCCGTGCATATATGTGGTACGTTCAAAAGCTTGACACAAAAGTACCACATGTTTCCAATTAAACCATCGATAGACGGGTATCTACAATCATCCGTCCATCATCTCTAGTGTTTCTGATCTGAGTAGACATACAACTCCTATATCTCGCGAGTGTCGGAAAACACTCGACTTCTATCGGTCTTAAGCATAGCGACTATCGGACCTAACATACTAGTGTTCAATCAAAGGAACCTATGATCATGCAATCTAGGGTTTCATTCAACTCCTTGAAACTTAATGCACAAACATATAATCAAATAAATCGCGTAAGTAAAGTTAGGTTATGCTCCGGGGCTTGCCTTCCGGCTCGAAGCGGTACTCCTGCTCGGGGCTCGGATCCACGTGCACCACGTTCACCTCGGACTCCTGGGCAATCTCCTCGGCAGCGGGGACTAGCTCGTAGACTCCAACGGCGAGACCCGTGTCTACACGAAATGCATGAAATGCTTAAATATCGAGATTTAATATAGTTAGGGTTTGCTTAAATCTTGGTTAATGAATTGGAAAGGATAAACATTAATTATAAGTGAATATACCCTTTTCATTTTGAACCTTTACTTTGATTTTAGAGTTTTAGGTTTTTCTCTGTTCTTTTTCTTTTTCTTCTCTTTTCCACCATTTAAGTCCTTTTTCTATTATTCAAAAGGTGAACTTAGGAATATTATTTTCATGTGCCATTTGGCCAGAGGCCTGCTCATGCCAAGGCAGGAGCCTAGCCCAAAATTTGGCTCAAGATGATTTTTCTATAATTTATTAAAAATGTTCTTATCTTTTTGCCTAAAAATAACTAAATTCCTACAAAAATAACTACAAGGTTTCTGTCCACACCACTTGGCACAGTGACTTAGGGTACCAAGAGTGACCTCTCTGCAAGTTTATATGTGGTATTGATTTATGGTTATTTTTGTGGAATTTCACCATGTTTAAAATACCAAAAATCATTTAGCCATTTTCCAGTGTTCAAAAATTACCATTTTCATTTTTCTAAGGTTTCTAATGTCTTGATTAAGTTTTTGTGTGAAGGAGGTGATTTTTCACTGGGTGAATTATTTTCTGTGATTTATTTGCCAAAAGGTATAAGTTTGGAAATTCATAACTCTAAATCCACTGGGAATTTTTGTGCACCACTTGGGCAGAGGTCCTATGTCATCCATGAGTCCAACATATCCAAAGCTCAGCCCTAGTGCATGAGTGGATTTCAAGCTATGAAGAATGGTGTTCAAACTTTGTAAATTTTTAATCTGTAAACTAATCCTCCACTGAGTGAGGTGCAAAGGAAGAAGTTGGCCTTCTAGATTCACTGGTCACTACAAAATTTGTTTGGCATTTTTCTGATTTTTCTACGATTTTCTATGAATTTTTGAAGATTTCAGTGAATAGTGTTAAAAAGATAGAATCTATTTGCGCCGTGAACCCTAGAAGTTTTGAAAGTCTTACAAAAAGGTCCCTACATCTTTCACTTGGCCCCTTGGAAAAAGGAAAACGATACAGTTCGGTCCCCGAGCTCGCCGGCGTGCGTACGCCGGCCAAACGGCGGCGAGTCCGGGCCGGGGAAGTGGGGGAAAACGGAGAGGGGCTCACCGCGGTCCTTTTAAGCTAGAAGTCGACAGCGGGGATGGCCGGGAACGTGCTCGGTGACGACGGTGGCGGCTCGGCAACTCCGGCGAGCGGCGACCGGCGACGTCGGGGTCGGAGAAGGTCGGGGAAGGGGTCGATGAGCACCAGTGCGGCACGGCGAAGCTGTTGGTGCCCTTGGTTCAGCCGGAGGAGGAGTGGAGCGGGCTGTCCACGTGCGCGGGCGGCGGCGGAAAGCTCGAGCTTCTCCGGCGAGCGGCGCCGGCGGCTGTGGTGGTGGAAACGAGTTGGGGTGTGGTCGGGGAGTGGCAGTGAGTGATGGGGAAGCTATTGCGCGCCTCGGTTTGGCCGGAGGAGCAACGGAGAGGGCTGGCCGCGAGAGCGAGCTCGGCGGCGTCTCTGCGAGCTCCGATAAGAGTTTTCCGGCGCGGAGAGGGAGGGAACTGTTTGGGGGTTTAAGTAGGAGGTAGAGGGGAGGAAGAGGGTGCTCGGGCAGCACGGGGTGGGGGCTGGGGCAGCTCGGTGAGCTGTCGTGGCGACAGGCGGCGTGCGCGGCCGTTGGCGCCTTTTCCCGGCATCAACGCGCGCGCAGGCGAGCGGCAGGCGGCAGGCACGCGTGGGAGAGGAGAGGAGACAGGACGGAGGGGAAAAGCGACGCGCGTGGGTGCAAAAGTCGCGCGACGGACCGGTGGGCAACGGCGGCGGCGCTATTGTCCGGCGGCTCGCGGCGGCGAGGCTCGGGTCAGCGCTACAGTGCGCCATTGGCCACGCGAGCTGGCCAGACGCGTGCTCCGTGAGCGGAGACACGCAGCCGTGCCATTGGCCGGCTCAGGCGAGGATGGACGGCGGCAGAGCGCTGCCGGCGGCGAGCGCGGGCACGCGCGAGCGCGGCGTGAGCGCCCCGTGAGCGCGCCTCTGCCGGTGCAAAGTCAACTTGGTTGGCATGGCTCAAACTCCAAAAATTTGAACATGGCTCGGAAATCTTCCAACATGAAAGTTGTTTAGAATTTCATGAGACACGTCCCTGCACTGGAGATGATGAGAAAAAGAAGAAAATTTGGCCGTAATTCAAAAGGGGGTAAAACCCTGTTTTGAACTGAATATTTGAAATTCGAGGGGCTAGATGGCAAAATTGGCCAAAGTGCCAATGAAGGCAAAGTTTAGAAATGTAAAGATGTACAACTTTGCTTTTTGGAGATTTTGATGTTCTGTGGTAAAGTCGTGAGATTTGACTGAGATTCCATTTCAGCCTTGAATTTGAATTGGGAAATTCAAATTCCAAGTTTAGGGTTTGAATTTTGAGATGCTTCCAAGAGTTTTTAGGCTATGGTTTGAAAAGGGAAGTTTCTTGGTTTGACTTATACTCCAACTTTCCCATTTGCACTTTTTCAAGTTTTTAGAAAGTTTTTCAAGTTTCTTTATTGCTCCATTTAAATGGTTTTTGACTCAATTTGATAATTTTCCTCATTTTTTTTAATTCCCACTTTTGAATTATCCTAAGTTTAACTTAATCGCTTACTTTAGTGTTAATTAACACCAGGGATGTTACACCATGGCCAGCGGAATCCGCAGTCGCCACCCCCGACCACTACACACTCGGCTCCTCCATGCAGCGCGTGGACTGGATGCGTCCGGCACCTAGCTTCCACCGGCCACCACCGCAGGGACGAGACATCACCTGACCAAACTGACCTATACAACTCCCACCGGCAGAGCAAACAGAGGCAAAGCGCGCGCGGTTTCTGTGGTGGCTTCCCGTTTGTTTTTCCTCACACCCGTCCACAGCCTCACAGCAAGTATATATATATATATAAAGCTAGCCTCCTCCAGTCTCTCAAACTCGAAGCCAAGCCAGGCAAGCGAAGCGACCATCCCGGCGCGATCCACAGTGACAAGAGATATATGAGGCCGGAGAGAGGAGGAGGCGGCGAGGCGGCGGCGGGCCTAATGGCGGCCGGCGGCGGTGGGTGGCAACCGAGGCCCTGGCGAACGCCGACGCCGTACCTCTTCCTGGCCCTCACGGCCATGATGGCCGCCATCGTCGTGGCGCTGCTCGTGCTCGTCTGCACGCGCCGCAAGCCGGGGCAGCCGTCGTCGTCCTCGAGGCTGCAGGAAACAGAGCCCGACGGAGGCGAGAAGGTGGCGTCCGTGCTTATGCTCGTGCCACTCGATAGGGAGCCCAGGGTCGTCGTCATCATGGCCAGTGAGCGCGCCCCGTCCTTCCTCGCCAGTGCCAAGCCGCTCGCCCACGTCCCCAGCATTGCTGCCACTGAAGCCGACGGCGCCGCCGAAGCCGTGTAGGTGCAGAATGCCAGAATCGAACCATCTTCTAGCGGATCATGCAGCGCGCGACGCGGGGCAAATTTTGCACAGTAGACATAATGTGTTTCGTTTCTCTTTTTTTTCCCCCCTTTTCCTTTGGTATGTATAAGTAAGTACTGTGAAATGAAGGTTTGGTCTGGTTTGTTTCGCTCCACAAAGGCTTGCGGCTTCAGTTACCGCGCGCGCAGCGCAGGGCTTTTCCGGGTGCCGTCGCGTTTTCGAGCAATGTTTTCTCATATGGCATCACCTTGACAACATGACGCCGCCATATGTCGTCATCGACGGCTTACTGATCGACTTCCTGTTGAGTAGCAAACTTAACCAAGGAAGGCAGAGACCTCTGCATAGTTGCGCGTGCACCTGTTCGTTTCTGCTCTTTTTGCTTTTTCGTTGAGGACATCGCTGCACAAGTAGTCCAGGTGCACTGGGTATCGATCGGCAGCAGTTCAGCCGTCCAGGTACAGACGTACAGTACAGTAGCATGCATGCTAGGCTGCTACTGACCGTGGGAGTTCAGTAGTACTACATGCCTGTGACGAGTGATGACACGCACGAACGACGTTGATCTCACCGGCCAAGGCCAAGGGTTGTCAGTCGTCACACATATATAAGCTAGTCTTGACTATGATGAGCTACAATTGCAAGTTGGAACACGTAATCGGAAAGGCTAACACGACTGAGACGTCCGATGAGGGAAAAAAACCGGACGGTCCAACATATGTTTCGATAGTTAATACCAGATGCTGCAACTATTATTTCCGTTTCACATGTGTTCCTAGTGAATGTTGTATTTTGAATGTTGCAGATACTTTGTTTCTAGGTTTTTTTAGAACGGACGGCAAAAGCTTTGCCGAATTTTTATTAGAAGAGAGAACAAAAAAGTATGTACAAAAACGACTTGCCGGTTCTCCACCGACAAACAACTAGAAACAACTAAGATCAAACAGAGAAACGACTAAACGAAAGAACAACTAACAAGCAGGGGGAAGGCGAAGAAAACATAGACCAAACAACAACCATGACTCCAGAAAAAGAACTAGAAAGGTCGATCTAGGGCCCTAGTTATGAGAAGAATTAAAAGCCAATCTAAACTGCTGGATATCTTCTTTCATTAGGTGAGCCACTTCCTCTGTCGACTTGGATAAATGATTGAACGTTCTTCTGTTGCGTTCCTTCCAGATGTTCCACCAGAAATATATCATTAAGCCATCGAAAAAAGGTTTATTATCTTTATCAAATCTGTCCCTGCACTATTTCCACCACCTGTTCAGTGTTGACTGAATTGAGGGTGGCGATAGATTCGCAACTCCTAGGCAGTTCACGAGCTTAGCCCAAGTCTCTCTTGTGTAGTCACACTCCTTGCAAAGATGTATCGGTGTTTCAGGCTCTCTGTTGCAAAGCTTACAGATTGGGTCCCTTGGCCAGCCCCTCTTTTCCAAGTTGTCGGCTGTAAGAATCTTTTTCTGAAGAAGGATCCAAGCAAAGATACGACATTTAGGCTCAGCTTTTGACTTCCATATTGGGTGGTGTTGGGTATAGAAACCCCAGGTTCCTCTGCTCTGGAAGAACCCAGCTTTGATAGGACGTCTGTAGCGACATTATAATCTCGCTCGACATGATGAAATTCGATGCCGAGAAAGTGTTTTTCCAACTTGCGAACTTCTTCACAGTACGCATCCATGTCTTTATGGTTTCGGTTCCAGTCCTTGTTAACTTGTTTGATGACCAACATTGAATCCCCATACACCAGCAGACGCTTGATACTGAGGGTAATGGCCATCTTCAATCCGTGAAGAAGTGCTTCGTATTCTGCAGCATTGTTGGTGACGGCAAACCGAATCTGCAGAACATACTTGAGTTGATCTCCTCGAGGTGAAATCAACAGGACTCCAGCGCCTCCACCTTCCAGCTTGAGTGAACCGTCGAAGTACATGATCCAATGCTCAGGCTTGGTGATGACGACCGGAAGATTGTGCTCGGTCCATTCTGATATGAAATCAGTAAGGACCTGAGACTTCATGGCCGTGCGAGAACGGAACTCTATGCTGTATGTTCCGAGCTCAACAGCCCACTTGGCGATACACCCTGTAGCGTCTTGGTTATGGAGAATTTCGCCAATAGGATATCCAGTAACCACAATGATCTTGTAGGTGTCGAAGTAGTGCACGAATTTCCTGGATGTCACTAAGACAGCATATAGAATTTTTTGAACTTGAGGGTACCTTGATTTGGAGTCCGAGAGGACTTCGCTCACAAAGTACACAGGTCGTTGAATCTTCTGAAGATGACCTTCCTCGTCGCGTTCAACAACAATAGCGGCACTGACGACGTTGGTGGTTGCTGAAATGTAGAGCAAGAGGTCTTCGCCCGAGAGCGGTGCAGTGAGCACAGGTGGTGTAGTCAGGAACAGCTTGAGCTTGTCGAAGGCGACTTGAGCTTCCTGTGTCCACTGGAATCTGTCTTGCTTCTTGAGTAGCTTGAAGAACTCAGTCCCGCGTTCTCCAAGTTTGGAGATGAAGCGGTTGAGTGCAGCCATGCAGCCCGTAAGCTTCATGACATCCTTGACGATACGCGACGGCTCCATGTTCATGATAGTTGCTATCTTTTCTGGATTAGCCTCGATGCCGCGTTCGCTGATGATGAACTCGAGGAGCTTTCCTGATGGAACGCCGAAAACACACTTGGCGGGATTAAGCTTCCACCGCCATTTGCGCAAGTTGTCGAACATCTCGGTGAGATCAGCGATGAGATCCTCGGGGTTTCTTGTCTTGACTACCACATCATCAACGTAGGCTTCGACGTTTCGGTGGAGTTGGTCTTGAAGACAACCCTGTATCGCCCGTTGATATGTGGCGCCTGCATTTTTCAAACCAAAAGGCATTGTTGTATAACAATATGCGCCATATGGCGTGATAAATGAGGTTTTGATCTGATCCTCTTCTTTCAGCGATATCTGGTGATATCCTGAGTAACAATCGAGGAAACAGAGTAGGGTGCACCCGGCGGTGCTGTCGATGACTTGATCAATGCGAGGAAGCCCGAAGGGATCCTTCTTGCAATGTTTGTTGAGATCAGTATAGTCAATGCACATTCTCCATTCATTTGAATTCTTTTTCCTTACAAGAACCGGATTGGCTAACCAATCCGGATAAAAGACTTCTCTTGCTTTTGGAGGCGGAACGGCCTCCGTCCAAGCGATCAACCATGACCGCTGCGGCTTCTAGGCGGGCTTTAGCGAGGTCGATGTCAGGGGTAGATCGGAACCCCTCGAAGACGCTGACCCCGAACATGATGTTGGCCACAGGGGAGTTGAAGATGCCTTCCTTGTCGAACTCAGCATTGAGGTTTTTCCTCTGAATGAAGCGACGTCGGAGGGCACGGTTGCGGTTGCGCTCGACACGGAGTTCTCGGTCTGCATCGGTCTCTCCATCAACGGCTGGAGCGTCGTCGGAGACAACTTCATCGTCGCTGTGATCATTGAGGATGACACAGGACTTGCGGCCGTGGTTGTTAGGCCCGGTTTTTCTATTACTCATGGTAACAAGGAGTTCTCTGCCTTCCTGGAAGGGAAGCAGAGGTAGAATGTCCCGTACCGTGGAGGGTACGTTTGCTTCGTGGAGGGCCACCTCGGGGTCCATGTCAGGCCAATGAACGATAACCCCCAAGGGAGTTGTGGTCGTGACAAGATCCGAGGTGGTCCGGTGAGGTTGCCGAAACTTCCTCTTCAGGTGATTCTGGTAGATCGCGGCTGAGTTCGTTAGCCCGAAGGGAAACTGAGGCGCGCGCGATCCACGTGGTGAAGTCTTCAATCCACGGGAATCGGAACCAGAGTTCCTAGGTGCCCGTGGGGTTGTTGTCACGGTCCTGATCGTTGAACCCTGGCGGAAGTCGGAGGTGATCTGGAGTCCGCCAGGGAGTCGTGGACGCGTGGCTTGATCCTGCCGCTTGACAGGGGTTGAGTTGACGTGGTCGGCCCGAGCTTGAATCTGCTTCGGGCGCTATGTACTCCTCCGAGTAGGATACGATCCAGAGATCGTGTCAGAATTTAAGGTTTTCCGGGATCCTCGCGGAGTGGTTTGCGCGGGTGGCGAAGCTGATGCAGCCACCACATCGCGCAGTTGGTGTTGAAGCTCGCCTTCCTGGTTTGCGATGCAAAGCCAGGAGCCGAAGACGAAGGTGGCGCCTGCCTCGAACTTGGTGACGATGGAGGCGCTGAACGAGGCCATCGACTCTTTAGCGAGTTCTCGACGAGTAGATCCCCACGGACGGCGCCAAAGTGTCGACGAATTATGCTGACAACGTTCTCAAGGGGGTGCCCCGAGAGAAGGGTTTAGGAAGAAGTCGTCGAGAATCTAGAGCCGAAGGTGACAAGAGACAATTTAGATAGGTTCGGGCCGCAATGTGCGTAATACCCTACGTTCTGTATGGTGTATCTTGTATTGATCTGGTGTAAAGCGATGCTTTGAAGGGGGTCCCTGCCTCCCCTTATATATGCCGGAGGGCAGGGTTACATGGAGACCGTATAGGACTAGGAGACTTTTACAAGTTAATCTCTAATTCCCTGATACAGTTTATCCAAACCGACTAGGACTAATCCTTGTCTTGTGCGTCAAGTCTTGTACGTGGGCCGGCCCACAGGGTGGTCCGCCAGGGTTGTTTAGTCCGTTAGGACTCTACACCCACACCCTCTTTTCCAAGTCGTCGGCTGTAAGAATCTTTTTTCTGAAGAAGGATCCAAGCAAAGATACGACATTTAGGCTCAGCTTTTGACTTCCATATTGGGTGGTGCTGGGTATAGAAACCCCAGGTTCCCTAAGCAAAATAGACTTCTACTAGGACACATTGTCCTACTAGGACTCTTCAATTGTAACTGACTAGAAGACTTACCATGTAAACCTTGCCCCCTGGGATATATAAAGGAGGGCAGGGGTCCCTAAATTAGACCATCGAACAACGCCGTCAGGCATTGTATCGAGCAACGCCGTTAGGCATTGCCACATCTCATCTATACAAGATACACCATACAGGACGTAGGGTATTACGCACATTGCGGCCCGAACCTGTCTAAAGTTGTCTCTTGTCACCTTCGACTCTAGATTCTCGACGACTTCTCCCTAAACCCTTCTCTCGGGGCATCCCCTCGAGAACCTAGTCAGCATAAATCGCCGACACTTTGACGCCGTCCGTGGGATCTACTCGTCGAGAACTCGCTAAAGAGTTGATGGCATCCTTCAGCGCCTCCGTCAACGTCAAGTTCGAGGAAGGCGCGACATTCATCTTTGGTTCCTGGCTTTGCACTGCAAACCAGGACGGCAAGCTTCGGCATGGACTGCGCGACGTGACGATTGCGTCAGCTCCGCCGCCCACGCAGACTACGCCGCGAATTGCGCGGCGAGACAATGGCGTCTCCACCACCACTCGCGTGGGTCACCGTGCGCAGATCGTCAAGGGTGTCAGACTCCGACACGATCCTTGGATCGTATCCAACTCGGAGTAGTACCTGGAGGCAGAAGCCGAGTTTGACTCGAACAAACGATGACTCCGGCCTCGTTGCCCGCAAGTATCAAGACCAAGCAGATATTCGTGGTACAAGACTACTTGGCGGCCTGAGGATCATCTCCAGCATCCGCCAGGGTACTTCAGCAAGGACCGTGACCTCTGTCATCCAGGAGGCCAGGCCAAGATCAACCCTGCGACTCGTAGGAAGTGTCGCCAGGGTTCTTTTCCTATCCGAGCAGGGTTCTTTCTTCGACAAGAACCCAGACTACGGCAACCAACAGAGTTCTTTTTCAACCAAGAACCCGGAATACGATGACCAACCGAGTTCTTTTTTAACCATGAACTCGGACTCGCCGACCACTACTTCAACTCGGCATGAATCAAGCTAAGTATCATTATCGGAATTTACGATTTTCACATATCATCATATACATCGGCTTCCTCTGTCCCTGTGACAACCGCCGACGGCATCATGTCCCCGTGACATTTGCCGACCCACTCCATCTATTTTATATGCTCGTGTCTTGCACGTTTTCTCTTAACGGTTGCTAAAGTACTCGGGTAGCACACGCCTTAATCCGTGAAACCTCGACTCTTGCGTTCCGCCTACATATAAGCCTCCCTGCTGAGCAATGTAGTCTGTGGTAAGCCATCCTCTCCGTGAGCTGCGCGACGTGACGATTGCGTCAGCTCCGCCGCCCGCGCAGACTACGCCGCGAATTGCGCGGCGAGACAATGGTGTCTCCGCCACCACTCGCGTGGGTCACCGTGCGCAGATCGTCAAGGGTGTCCGACTCTGACACGATCCTCGGATCGTATCCAACTCGGAGGAGTACCTGGAGGCAGAAGCCGAGTTCGACTCGGACAAACGATGACTCCGGCCTCGTTGCCCTCAAGTATCAAGACCAAGCGTTTTTGGTGCAGATGTGGTGCAAGCGTTTTTGGTGCAGATCCATTCAACCAACTTGAATGCCAAAACAGAGCCTTGTTGCCCTTGCCGATCCGGACTACTGTGGATGCATGGAACAGATCCTTGTCAGTCTTGTCACACGGGATATCTAGCTTTGTCCATGGCCTTTCGACATTTTTCCATTGATACCATAGCCATCTGAGTCTGAGTGCCCTTGCAAGTCGTTCCAGGTCAAGACTCCAAGTCCGCCTAATTCTTGTGGCAGGAAAACTTTCGTCCATTTGACTAGGCACTGACCCCATTTACTTTTTCAGGCTCGTCTACTTTCCACAGGAAGCTTCGTCTCATTCTCTCTATCTGTTTGATCAACCATTTTTGAGTTGAAAAAACTGTTAGATGGTAAATCGGTTGTGATGTGAGCACGCTTTTGACTAATGTTTCTCATCCTGCCAGGTTTAGCATTTTTCCTTTCCACCCTAGTAGTCTTTTCCCAATTTTGTCAATCAGCAGTTGGACTTCAACTCTTCAAAGCTGGCGCGTGTGTAATGGTAGGCCTAAGTATTTTCCTGGGAATGAGGAAATTTTCCCGGGGAAGTCTCGAAGTGCAGTTGAGATGATTTCTTCAGTGCAGCGAATAGGAAATATTTCTGTTTTGCTCATATTTACCTTTAGCCCCGAGCACTTCCAAAACACCTGAAGTAGTTGACTTAGGCGACTGAGTTCCTCGCAGTCCGGATTGGCCAAAAGGGTTGCATCATCGGCGTAAAGGGAGCATCTTAGTTTAGCCGCTTTCGAGGATCTGATTTAAGATGTTTCGTTGTGCGGCCAACTCTATTATCCGTTGCAGGGGGTCAATGGCAAGAATGAACAGTAATGGCGATAGAGGGTCACCCTGTCGTACTCCCCTCGCGTGTCTGAACTTTTTCCCTGGGATTCCATTCAAAAGGACCCTGGACGACGAAGTGGCCAGCAACGTGGCAATCCAATCTCTCCACCTCTGTCCGAAACCTAATGTTGTCATCACGTCAAGGAGATATACCCAGCTTAAAGAATCAAAAGCTTTAGAGATGTCCAACTTAATGAATAGGGCTGGCCTTTTTGATTTGTGGAGGGCCTTGATCACATTTTGTACATAGACAAAGTTATCATGTATGCAACGCTTTTTGATAAAAGTGTTCTGGCTGGCTGACACAAGCTCATTCATTCTTGGGGCCAATCTGTCTGCCAAGAGTGTGGTGATTATCTTAGCAAGGTTGTTAATGAGACTGATCGGTCTGAAGTCTGAGATATCAGTTGATCCTTCTTTTTTTTGGTAGTAGTATGATATTCGCTTCATTTACCAAATCAATACGTCTTATTCTTAGGGAGTGGAAAGCCTGGACTGTTGCAGTTAAATCTTTTCCGATGATGTTTTAAGGACCGTTCGATTGGTGATGTTCCCATCTGATGTACGAGCGCTAGTACATCTCACACGCAATTTATTAGGTCGTACATATTCATTGTGGAGATCAGACAGAGGCAGCACCTGATGATGAGCTCAATATAAGTTTGGATATCCCTTTTGGGTCTGGTATCCCTGAATGGGTTTGTAAACCTCACAATTGCCTGGAATTAATTTGTCTCACTCAGGGCTTTTGTTTGTTTGTGCTATAAATTTCTGCCCGACCATCTTCCGATCCGATTAATCCTCGCTTAATTTCACGGTTACCCATGCGTCCCCTGCCTGTTGTGTCTCTGTTGTGTCTCTGCATGCAGACCGATCTGACAACAACCGCACCTGGCTAAAGGATTAGCAAGACTGACGGGATTGGAAAAACTTCGGCTCATCAGCACGGCACCATTGAATCTATTACCTCCTAGAAGGTAATATGGCATTAGATCTACGGCTCATAGTCACTTGGGAGTACCGTAGCAAAGCCCGACAGACTTTGCTCTATATCCGTCTCGGAGCAGGATTCAGTGACTTGCCTTGAGCAAGTCACGGCGTGACTAGCGGCCCCCTATCCGACGTCCATTTCACATCTGGCGGTGCTGAGCGATTCGAAGGTAGATAGAACTAGGACTTAGCCATTTTCTTGTCTGCCGCTGCCGCCGGCCACCTTGCCTTGTGTGTTCCCATCCGCCACGAGAACCTTCCAGCTACCCTCACCAGAGAGTCATCGACAATGCTGTCTGCTGATGCGCTCAGCGTCAGCATCCTCTGCACAACCATCTTCTCGGCCAGGCTGGGGACGACCTTTTGGAACAGCGCATCGACGGGAGCACCGCTGCTGCCGTGGTGCTTGACCTAGAGTCCCTGACTCCCTGGACGCGAAATCGAAGCAAAATCCGAGATCATGTACCAGTGAAGGAGAGAGATTGCGTTCAATCTGTGGCCTTGATTTTGCAGTGGATTCTGATTTGGTTCTTGGATTTGACGGAGACGGTGGCTTTAGCCTGGAAAGCTTCGTGTGGAGATGGTTGAAAATTGTTGGCCTGCTCTGCTCGATTATGCCATGCCGTCGGAAGCAGAGAGACGACGAGGGAAGCAAAGAAAGACACGGCCGAAGGAAGGAAAAGCAGAGACAGGCGCAGGAGTTTCCTCTCTGTCCCTCAACGCTGCGTAGCTGCCG
Source organism: Digitaria exilis (assembly GCA_015342445.1). Taxonomy (NCBI): domain Eukaryota; kingdom Viridiplantae; phylum Streptophyta; class Magnoliopsida; order Poales; family Poaceae; genus Digitaria; species Digitaria exilis. The sequence continues at coordinate 358,529 of JACEFO010002479.1, forward strand.
CCGGGATGGCCGGCCGCGCCTTTCGTAACAAGGGGTGGCCGAGTGGGGCAGGAATCGAATCGCCTCGGCTGGGGCTGGCTGCGGGCCGGCACCGGAGCCGAAGCGCGCGGCGTTGAGGGCGGCGCGGCACAGGAGAAAGACCGGCTGCTCCGTTCACGTGGGCGGAGGAAAAGCGAGACTCACGTGCATTCTCTGAAAAATAAAAAATGAACAAACTCGCTTCATCCGTTGGATCGCCAGTTACGTGGTGAGTCTGTCCGTCTCCGCCGCACGCCACGCAAGCAGTGACACAGCAGCATGCATGCATGCATGCATGCCGCGGAGGGAGGAGGGGTCCAATTGAATGCGGGACGCGGCGACTCGGAAACAGGGTTTCATTTTTCCAACCGGCACCTCGAACCGCCGGCCAGCTGTAGCGGTTAGTCGGTCCGGTTTGACCGTTTACCGCTAGAACCGAACAAATTCAAATTTTGAATTCAAATTCACATATCCGGCGGTTGGAGCGGTTAGCCGCTCGGTTTGACCGGTTAGCCAGACCGGTTTAGGGTTAGCCGGCCGGTTTGCGTCAAAAAAAATGGGCCTTAATGGGTCATCTACTTTTTTTCTTTTTCTTTTTTAATTTAACTTGTATTTGCCAAAAAAATATCAAATGAGCAAATATTTGAAAACTTTTTACACCAATAGATTACACACACCTTGAAGTATTTGTAGGAATTTTTACGATATTTTTCCATTTTTAAATTTAAATTTGAAAATTTTAAATTTTGCCCGGTTCAAACCGCCCCAAACCGCTATCGGTTCAGAACGGTTTGATCGGGAACCATCAAACCGGACCGGTTCCCGATGGTTTGGTTAACCCTGTATGTGTCGGAAACGCCAGATAGTCCACTCCAGACGACGAGCCGCAGCCGCCTGCCCTGCACCGCGCGCCGGGCAGTGCCAGGCTGCCAACCACTTCATCGATCGGTCCGCCCCCGAGTGACGCATACCCGGCTAGTCTACGTCTCTACGACTCTACTACTACTCTGCTACGCGTGGCTTCAAGAGTACTCGTACACAGACAAAGCTCCCTTGTATACGCCTGCGATTAGCCTACAAATTTACAATGCGGAGGTAGTAAACACTGCAGAAATTAAAAATGCTACGCGTGGGTTTACGAGTTTTATAGGCCGTGTTGAGTTGCAAAAATATATTTTTTTTCTTTCTGTTTATCCACTCATATAATATGTTCCTCTGAAAATTCATCTTTTATCTTTTCTATTCATCCTCCTCACACAACATGTTTTTCTAAAAAAAAGTATTTTTTTCTCCGAACACTACGCGTGACTAGGTTCGGCCAACCCCCTTTCCCAGGAATTAGACGCGCTGCGGTGCAGGTTCTTAAAACTGTTAACTGTAATATCCTGGTGGTGTGTTCATTCATGCCTGCCTTCATGGCCAATTAAAACTCCCATTACCACGATTCCACTGCCAACGTCGTCGAGTATCCGCTTCTCGTCCCCGTCCATTCAGGCTCCCAGCTGGCATGTCAGGAGTACCACTCGTACACTACTGCTATCCCAAGTAGGCGCGCCGCGCACGTACTCTGCTCCAAGCGTATCTTTGGCTTTTCACATCACGCTGCGAAAGGCGGGATATGAAACTTATTAGTAATACTTTGCTGTGTGCCACTGTAGTACTTTACATTTTTTGTCCTTAAAGGAAAGAAAATTGTCCACTAAATTTGCTTGGCATGACAAGATCATTACACAATTCTGAAATGTGCAGCGTGACAGCATTCATTTGCCATGCCATTATTAGTCAAAGGTTTAAAGTAATCTCGAAAATGGCTTGCAGTTAAAGGTCAAAATATAAAAGCAAGTTTGTTTTCTTTTCATCAATCAAGAAAAGAAAAGGAAAATCATATACCTCACCAGTCTCCTCTGTGGTGCCCCACCCGTTCCGTGCGCATGCGGCAGCTGGCTAGCATGACTCGATGTGTGACAGAAACAGAGCAACCGCACCCAGCCGCCGCCGCACCATCAACACAGCACCTGCTACTGCTGCTGAGTGGTGACCGCGCGCGCGCGGCTTCGTTTCCCCGCTGCCCCTGCCCTGCCCACCCGGCTATAAATACCCTCCTCCCCGCCGGCCTCCTTCCACGGCCACCTCCCAGTCGAAACCAGAGCCAGCCAATTCCCGTCGATCAGCAGAACAGAAGCAATCCAATCCACAGGGAGAGAGAGAGATTCAGATCGGAGAGAACTAGATGAGGCCGCAGAGAGTCGACGGGCAAGGCGTGGCGGCGGAGCTGATGGCGGCGCGCGGCGGCGCGTCGCCGAGCCCGTGGAGGACGCCGACGCCGTACCTCTTCCTCGGCTTCGCCGTCATGATGGGCCTCATCGTCGTGGCGCTGCTCGTCCTCATCTGCACGCGCCGCAGGTCGTCGTCCTCGCGCGCCGCCGCCGGCGAGAAGGCGCCGTCGGTGCGCGGGGTGCTCGTGCCGCTCGACCGGGAGGCGCCAGGGGTCGTCGTCATCATGGCCGGTGACGTCCTCCCTTCCTTCCTCGCCAGCGCCAAGCCGCTTGCCGTCGCCGCCTTCCCCGCGCCCGGCGCCGAGGCTCACGGCGACGACGCCGCGGCCGTATAGGCGCGACCGTCTCCCGCGTGCCCGGCGAACCCGGCGTTCGTCGGCGATGCGCGGGGCCAATTTTGCCGAGAGTTTTTTTTTTTTTTGGAGGATGTTCTTCAGCGTGGGGTGAGAGGTGTGTGAGCGCCCAGAACGCCGCCGGTGAGGTGTGCCATCGCCGGCGGCGGCTTTGAAATCTGTGAAACGAAGTTTTGTTTGGCTTGTTCGGCCAAAAGGTTCGGCTTCAGTAATTGCATTCAGCTGGATCCCGATCGATTTGCTTTGTTTTGCACGCAATTTCCTGCCGCGCGGACATCACGCGTGCTTGTGTCCCTCCAACAATTCGTAGTACGCCGTACATCATGAGTGAGAACACAGGAGATCATCAGGGACGGCGAGCCAGGTCTCCTTTGTTTCTCCAGCTGAGTCATCGCGCACTGACGGGCGGCCCCGCAACTGTCATCAAGGCGCGCGCCTCCACTACGGCACTACCACCAGCACCAGGGGTGGTGGCAGAATAATTTCTGCATTTTGTGAGGGTCTTAGTGCGAAGGTTCCTTTTAAACTACAACCCCCTGGTTAACAAAACGATCGGTACATTCATACTAGGATTGGATAGCACAATGATTGCATTGCAATTACCTCCCTTGCGTAACGCTAACGCCCCCTTTTCTTCATCACCAATCCGAAACACATGTCATGTTGATTAGCATTATAGCACGATTATTCTCATTTCAATCAACTTCAATAGTTCAGTGGTTAATACTACTCCTACTCCTATATGAAAAGAGACAGTTTCACGTCGACAAAGCCATGCAGCCGCGAACAACAAACCAACAGAATCGCGCACAGTACGACCGGCAACGGCATGAGGATAGCAGGGTGCAGCGGCTCGTGACACGTGTACGGTCCACGTTTGTGTACAACGTTATGCTGCTGGTTTTATATGGACCATAGTGCGCTGCTTTAGCAAAACCAGGGGCCATCAAGCTTTAACTCGCAATCAGATTTTGTTTGAGTGCAAATAACAGTATTTTATATTGTATCAAAGAGCAAATAAAGCTACCCACTTTGTACGATCAAGTGCCTCCATTTGCATTGCTTGTACTCCTGCTGTCGTCTCTATCTTCTGCCACAGCTCTGTACTTGCTGGTTCTTCCTGCACCTGATTTTTGTTGCTACATTCGGTGGCGCAATAGTTGGTAGTGGCAGCTCCGACCAGTCCCTGTAATTCATAAATTTGCTAGGGTGAAATGAGATAATTAAGTTCTAGTTGAAATATCCAAGAAAACTGTCCCCTAGAACTAGAAGTTTCTTAGAGAACAACTTTTTTTATTTTGGAAAAAGTATGCATAAGGAAAACAATGCAAAATTTCAAAATTCATCCCATAGGCGAAGCTAAGAAATAAAAAAAAGGTTTCAGGTACATGTACATAGGCACATAGCGCCATTATGCAAAACACACCTAAAATAAAATTCCAGCAATACGCATATGAACTTTGCAAGGCCGCACCTGATACCAATCATGCGTCCTGCTTATGTAACTATAGCTAATCCAATGTTCATTGTTCACCTATCAATCCACAACTATACTTGGATCGCTTTAATCCACTTTAGCAAAGGTGCTTTACTTCATCATCTCCCTTTGATTTGATGAACACCCAATATATATTCCTCAGGATAATTCAGCAGATGGGTTTACTAAGTGACAGAACGATTCGTTCATCGAGTAGTTCCCAATATCTTTTTCCCCTCTCATTCAAGAGTGAACAAAATCCTTTCTTTATCATACAAGGAAAAAGAGAAGAGCTCTTTTACAGCGCACAATACCACCATATACTAGCGGTTAAAAAGTACTAGTATATAAAGATCCGAAGGTTGAGATTAATTGTATACTATGCAAAAGGTCGTAGTGATGTAGTATTTAAGGGTAGTATAGTGAGCTAGGGGTAATCTAGGAAAGTAATTTAATGGCATTAGTGTAATATATTAAGAAAATGAAATAAAATTTCTGTATTATGTTATTAATTAGTATTCTTTTATGTTTTCATTATTTTGAATTGATATTATATATTATATTACATATTAGAGAGTGAGAATTGTTACCAATTAAAATTATTAAAATAAATAGGAATATGGTAAATTACTAAATTATCTTTAACAAATACTATATACTACTAGACACTAGTATTGTGCGCGGCAAAAGAGCTCAAAGAGAGTAAAAAAGAGGGAAGGATATGAATAATCGAGACTCGAGAGGTCCAATGTATAGGAGTGGCAATATGGTAAATGCAAGTCGGGCCACCGGGGCCGTCCTGCCGGCTGCTCTCCAAAAAGGAGCGTCTGTTGATGCTACTCTGCTAGCCTGGAAGCCAGGGGCGAACCCATGTAGAGCCCAATAAGGGCATATGCCCTCACTTAGGGTGTGTTTAGATTGTAGGAAAAAATACTGTAGCATAAGAAAAACACTGTAGCATTCGCTGGGAAACGTGTTTTGTGAGGGAGGAATAGTGAAAAGTTGGAATGAATAGTGAAAAGTTGGAATGAATAGTGAATAGTTGGGAATCTGAACATGGCATTAAGTTTGCGAACAGTGTAATTTGATATTGTTTCACTGTACAAAATACTATAAGCAAGACTATAGGTCCTCGCTCAATTTTTGCGCTAGGTCCACCCTGCTGGAAGCGGCGCCTCGAGCGCGCAGAGGGTCATTGTCGTCATGCTAGCTCGTCGCCGGAAAAGACCGTCCTCTCCTCCGCTAGCGGGGTTCTCATGTAGACGCAACACATGTAGGATAGTAGGATACGTACGTACATCATATATGAGAACGGACTACGGACGCTGCTCTTTCCCAGCAGTAGCAAAAAAGGTGAGTTTTTTTTTTCTTTTCTTTTTTTTTTTGGCATAAGGACGAGGACACAGTCCAGTTCCAGCTTAATTGTGAAAATTACCTGTATATATATCACTGAAACATTGTTCTTTTTAATTTCCTTGATTTTATTTAGGAGTTAGGGACTGGATAAGGATAACGTACATTGTACTTCTTATCACACACACTTGTACTAGCACGGCAACAGGGCAGCATCTGTTGCTAGTGGAAGCGGCGCGTCGTGAGTGCGTGCAGCAACCTTAGGAGGAAGAAGTCTACGAGCTGTGGGCGGGAGCTTTGTAGGAGTTGGGGCCGAGCCACGAACCAAAGGGCGCGGGGAGCAGCTTGGCCCCGCCATATAGCCATGATTGCCTCCACCAAACCCTCCCTGGCTTTTTACTTCTCCACTGCCGTGCAGAATATCCTGGAGCATATGACTTCCCATGGTGCCAAAATGCATCAACTTTGTGGCACTAGGCAGTCATCATTTCAACGGAGAAAATCTCTAGACTAGGATTGGTTCGTGTGATCGTGTCTCCCAAGCTAGGTCAGCAAGAGCCACCATGTGTTTTTTTTTTCTTATAAGGAAATTTGGCAATGGATGATTATTCATGGTTGTGGTGTCCGGCCGGGGAAGAAGATGCGCATTGCGCAGCGGACGAACTGGTGTGGGCTATCTGATCGGGCTAAACACCCCCCTAGGCCCCCACACACCACACACAAAAAAGTATATTCACGGAGGAGGACGGTGAAATCCAGTGTGATTGAGCTTGTCTTTCGTTTTTTTCTAACAGGTGATTCTTTTTTGGAAGCCTAAAAAAAAGTGTTCATCGATGTATGTTTATAAGAAAAAAATTGACCGACAAGTACTACATCAGCTTGAAATAGGTAGAAACGATCGAAATTGATTGGCCATATGTTTGCGGTGGTGTGGTATATATTTGCATAGGAGAAGCCGAGTAGGGCTAGATTATTGATGCAACAAACACGGTTATGAGGGTTAGATCTCTAAACCAAAGTAACATGCAGCTTTGTCTTTACAAAATTTAGAAGAAAAAGAGTATTGGGGCATGTGTGGTTGCACACTGTAACCATCTACGCTTTGCTTACTTGCGGCGACACCATAAAACACCAACAATGTTTGGTCGAATGGTAAATACAAAGCCACAACAGCTACATCTTTTGCACTTTATTTCTACGCCGAACTTAAGGCGTCATTTTTTTCTTCTAAAAAAATAAGGTATCAACTTTTGGCGCCAAAACCTTGGGTGACATCACGATGAGTCGATGAGGCGTGCTCAGTTATGGCTGGTGACTAAACACGCCCTTAATTACAATTTACATCGTCAGTGCCACTGTATTATCCCCCACAAACTTCCCAAACTAAAAAAGTGAAGGAAAAAAATGTAAATCTCTTGGTAAGAGAGGGCCATTTGAGCTGCCTGGACTCTCTGCGGTGTTTGGGAACTTGGAGGTATTATGCCCACGAATATTCGGCGTCTGATTTTGGATCCTTGGTTCATGCATGGATCATGGATGCTGCCAACAAGAGTGCGAGGACCGAGGGTAGTAGAGACCAGGGTTAACAAAACTAGTGGGAACCGGTCCGAACCGATCGGTTCCCGACCAAACCGGTCTGGCCCGGTTGAAAAACCCCCGTTTACTGCTCCCAAACCGACACTAATCGGTCTACTCGGCTAACCGGTCGGTTTCACCAGTTAGCCGGACCAGTTTTTTTCCTAACGAAAACCGGTCAAACCTTGGTTTTGTTAACCCTGGTAGAGACCAGCAGAGAGTAGCCTAGCAGTAGGAGTTGGCGCCATATTTGCCAGCTGGTGATCCTCCCAATGGCGCTCACTTCGGATGGATGAGAACGGTGATGAGTATGCTGCGCGTCAGATCATCGATCACCAGCAGCAGTACGTCACTGCCTTTGCCGCTTTATTGTCCTTTGTTTTAACAGGGACATGGTCAAACTAAATCCAATCCGAAGAGCTGCAAGTTTCTTTTTTTCCGATCATGCATGTCGATTTGCTACTGGCACTGGTCATTGGTGAATATTCCAGCAGGCACTCTCACACTGTCACACACCAAAAAAATACGCCATGCATGCATGATGTCGACACTCGACACACGCACGCACGTCATCATCGATCGATCGCGTCGACGCCGCTCGGCCGCCCGTGTGCATATCGGTCGCTTTCATCTCCCACAGTGCTCGTGCGCGCGGCGACCTGCCGCTGCAGCGTGCAGTGGGCAGCACTTGCTGCGGGATAGTGCGTGGCGGCGCGCGCACGGGGAGTACGGAGAGCCTCACATGCTCTAATATGTTCTGTATTATCCAAAATTCTAATTAATTGAAATCCTTTAACCCGTATACATGCGCTAATATCTTCTATATTATGTACTAAAATTACTTAGATTATTAACTAGTGGATGACCTTCCGTTCGTCCGGCGGCGTCAGTGGCGGCGACGGCGGGTGGATCTGCGCCGGCAGCAGCGCTGTTCCCTCGTCAGCCATGGCACGGCGAGCGAGCGGCCGTCGTCGTCGATGGCACTGGCGACGCGATGCAAGACGATACGATATCCGGTCCTTTGCGGCTCCAATCCATATGCATCAACCGTTCGTCGGCCGTGTTGCTGCTCCTGTTGAAGAACGGGCATCGAAACTCGGGAAATAAATTCTATACAGCGCTCCTGTAAAACGGAGTCTGTACAGCCTCGGCCTAGATGCTGCCCACCTGTCCACCCTCCTGATCCGACGCCCCCAGCTCGTTCGGCTCGCACGCACGTTAAGCTCGGCTCCGAGGCATCAAAGCTGCTTCCGGCTCCTGGGCAAAGCAGGCTCGTAGGCACAGCTCATGTTTACCTTCCATGAAACGAGAACCACGCGCAGAAACAAATCATAGGCCGCCAGATTTGCGATTGTGTTTGCGGCGGCAGCCTCGTGCCCTTGTCGCCGCAGCCATCGTCGTGCCCTTGTCGCCGTAGCCATCGTTGTGCCCTATTCTCTGCAGTCATCGTCGTGCTCATACGCGTATAGCAGCCAGGAGTCGCCATGGAGATCAACGTAGGCTGGTGAAGAGGATACAAATGCATTTGACTGTTCCAACACTGGTGATCACACGGCATGTGGGATCTGACCACAATGCACACCTCAACGACCTCTTATTTGAGATATAATTTATTTATTGTTTGGCACCAGAACGTTTTAATATGTGCTCGCACAGGAGAATGACCATGATGTTCATATGCCCATGGCGTCGTCCACAAAGTTTTGAATTGTGCAGTGATAAATCAAGAATGGAACTAGAGGAAGTCATACATACCTGAATGAAAGAATTAGTAGAGATTAGAGAACCTACATCCAATGGGCACTTGTCAGGCATTTGATCAAGCATATGTTGTGCCACGCGTGTTCCTTATCTGAACCATGCTTGCATCATGACTCATGAGCTCTGCCTGTGAAAGAATTCCCCAGCACCGCGGCTGTGGCGTATACCAATAATTATGCTCATCGCTTACCTGCACGTGGTGGTGGACGAGGGAGGCAGCAGCGCACAAACGCGGTGGCAGCAGTTGCTTGTGGCGTACAGGGAAAAAAATGAGCTGAGTGCATCAGCTGGGGTCAGGAGCCGCATGCATTTGAGCCGAGCGAGCCGAGCGCAATCTTCCTAAAACGTGCGTGCAAGCCGAGCGAGCTGGGGGCGTCGGATCGGGAGGGTGGACAGGTGGACAGCATATGGGCCGAGACTGTACAGACTCGTTTTACAGGAGTGCTGTATAGAATTTTTTCACGAAACCCTGTCACAGTCCCACCGTTATCACCGGGGGTGATTATTCACACATTTTGTTTCCTTTTTGTTGGAGAGACAAGTCTGAAGAACAGAGGGAGGGAATCGGGGAAAGAAAACTTGTTTTTGTAGTGGGCCAACTGGGCTGAAACAGCGCGTGGACAGTTGGTCTTGGGCCTACGCTTCAGTTAGGGCCTAGTGCTCTCTGAAATGTTTTTTTTTGTTATAAATAAAAACTTGTTCTTGTTCTAAAAAAAAACTGTTCCTCTCAAGATATCCCATGATTCAGGTGCGCACGCTGAACTCCGATGCAAAAATCGGGTCCCTACACACAATCACACTTCACACCCATACATCAATACATGTCAACAAGTTTATTTTTCCTTTAAAGAAACCCCGTACTTAGTATTCGCGATAAATTACAAGGAACACGCATCTTTCATAGAAAACAGGGGAGAGCTAGTTAAACTACACGGATTGTGCATTTCATAGTACTACCAAATGAACTAGGATGGCTAGCTAGCTGGTGGCTGGCATTAAGACCAAAGCTTTACTGGAAAATACCAGGCTTGTTTCATTAGCATAGGCCTACTAGTTACCGAGTAATATAATCCTAGTATAATTATACACCAGTAGTAAAGCACTGCTGCTAAACGCCTCCAAAGCCCAACCAAAACTGGCGTTCATCAGAAACTCAGCATAAACAACAGTTCATGGGTGCTTGACGTCTTGGGTGTAGATGTAATCTGTGTGGATTTCTGCCCATTTGGCCGTGTCACACCGCGCCTCATCCGTGCCCGAACTTCCTCTGCTGCCTGATCCCCTGCCGCCGCTGCAGGGCTCGAATTCCTGCAGATTGTTCAGCAAAGAGCACACCACCAGTTATCACGCCGATTCTGTACACATCTGGATATGTTTCTCTGAATGAAACTATTACACTGCTGGAGTAGTATACTGCTGGTAGCTTGTACAAGCATCTTTAAGGACTACGGAGATACCATGCCAAAACGTGGAGGTAACATGCCCATGCTTGCTGGACCTATGGTTGTGTTGTGTTGGGTGTGCAGATAAATGGTATAAGAATGCACATGTGGGCTGTTATCAGCTGCATCAAGGATGGTGTTGCTGTTCTGGATGTCGTAGCTGCCAGCGGGGGCAGCTTCCCATGCTATTGCACTCCAATCTCTCAACACAAGCAAGACTTAAATAACAGAAGCTTAAGGGAGAGTTGCATGATTCTTGATGCCAGGCTAGCAGCTTACCCCAGTCTCCAAATTAAGAAGGAATGGATATTGCAGGATGCGTAATGTCCTCGATACGAACATACCAATGCGAGGAGTACTTGCAATGCAAGCAACCAATATACAATCATTTGAAAGTTGTACATACGATTAGCTTGTCAACTGCCACCAACTAGTAGTCAAACATGTCCAGGAAAAACTAACGAAGATTCAGAGAGGATTTCAGCAATCAGCAGCATGCGTCGTGCGTACTGTCGCTTGGAACGAAGATTCAGAGATGCTCACCGGGATGGCGGTTGTGCCAGCGCCATGGTCGACAATGCCACCATGGCTCGTCGGCTTCTCCTGCTGCGCCGTCGACAAGAGCTTCCTCGACGGCCGAGCGCCCTGCGCCGCCAGCAAGGGAGCTAGCAGCAGGCACAGAAGACAGGCCATGGCCATGGCCGACATTCTCCTCCCGTGCATGATCACCGTGTCTTGCTGAAGAACGACGAACCGCCTCCTTGATTGTCTGATGATCTGATCGATCTCTCCTAGCTCCCCTGGGCAACAGAAGCTGGAAGAACATATATATAAGGAATGGAGAGAAGACGGAGAGGAAGCCAGCGTCACCAGCTAGGCGATGGGGGTTTCTTGGGAAAATATCTCTGATGCGTCATGCGCATGCCCCTGTCCCGATGTGATAGTGGTAAAACAAAAATTTGGTACGTGTGCATCGCATCGGGGTGCTGAAAACATCTCTAATGTACTGTACGTGCTCTGATCCGATCCGGTTAATCCTACCCTCTCCGTTCTGAATCATAAGAAATTACCTGGTGGAATTGACATGACCAAATAAAGTAAACCAGGGTTTTAGTATACCGAAACTCGGTGCACCGCATAAAATCATCTCCCCCCATTGTTGTTCTGTTTGACTTTTGCAACGTTCGCAGGGACCGAGCATCTTGCCAATGCCAGGACACGACCCAGTGCTGCACCCAAGGCCACCGTGCACGGACCAAGGCGACACGGTTGACCAAGTGGAGGAATGAGCGACGGGGAGACACGCGCGAGGGAGACTGGAGAAGCGCAAGTAGTAAATGGAGTCGGGCATCGAGCCGTCAAAACGCAGAGGAGACCTCTGCGTCGAGAGCCTCGCGTTGAGCGGCTAATCAATGGGTTCTGATCCGAAGTCAAAGTCTCAAATCAGGCGCCGTCCGTGCGTGCGCAGGCTCAGGCTTCGATCGCAGGGGGTTTGACAGCGGCTGGACATGGTTGGGAAGCGGAGCAACAGTGCCTTTCCCATGGGAAACATGGCTATGTGCTCACACGTGTCGTGACATATTGTCAATACTTGAGGCTACGGGATGGAGAGGCATCACTGCAATACTCCGTGCTAGTGGTAATCTACTACTAAACTCCGTTGAACTCAAGATGTTGATATGAGTAATGACCGTGGGTGACGGGAATGAGATTAGCTTCCCCAGCTTCTATAGTGGCTGCCTTGGTGCAAGCTAGTACTACTACAAAAACTATTTTTGGAGGCGAGCAAAAAGGTTTTCGAGGCGGTTTTTGCGTCCGTCTCCGACCTTGTGCAACAGAGGCGGTTTTCTATCCGCCTCCGAAATAGGAAAAAGAAAAGCACGTCGAGCCCATCACGGGCCCGGCAAGCCCGTCGCCACCGGATCCAGCCTTCTGCTCTGCCGTCGCCACCAGATCCGGCCTCTCCGCCGTCGAATCCGGTCATCCCGCCACCGGATCCGCCTTCGCTCTGAGCTTCAGGATGCCCACTGCCGCTCAAGCTCCTGGACGGCCGCCGCTGCTCGAAGACGCCCGCCACCGATGCTCGAGGTCAAGGATGCCCGTCGCCACTGCTCGTGCTTGAAGACGCCCGTCGCCGCTGCTCGAGCTCGAGGCCAACCGCCTCAAAAAATGCTCCATTAACAAAAGCCTTGATTCGGAGGCGGACGTCCTACCCGCCTTCGAGAAACTTTTTTTTCTAGTAGTGGTTGATAGTTTAGACAACTCAGCCCCAACGTGCTACATCTATTATATTATTACTTAAAGAAAAAAAGGAGCCACCACGTTCGCCGAGAAAGCCAAGAAATTCCCTCGTTAATCGGAAAAAATAGAAGGATTCGGGCCGTCGGATTCTATGAAGATCTAATGGTCTGTGGTAGTCTGAAGAGTCCATGTCCAGTATGACTAAAAGAAACCATATCCAATACATCTAACAAATAGACTAGAGTAAAGAGTCCTACAACTAATAAATATATATTATTTAATAAAACATTGTCATATTAGATAAAGAAGTTCATGCATTATTTTGGAATAAATAATATTTTTGTTACCACATTTATTAAATCATTGCGGAAGCTTTGTCAAATTCAGAGCTATAGATAGTCACGTAAGAACCATATATTTGCATTGTACTTGGAAACGATCAGACGCAAAACAAAAGAGTTATATATGTGTAACGTCATACACCTGTATTAAAGGGATCAGGACAGAAGGACAAAATAAACATGTATTTTTTTTTGCAATACAAAATAAATGTGATTGGGCCTACATAAGTAAATACATGTAAAGACTCACCTAAGTGATCGAGAAAAAATAAAATAAAAAATGAGATGGGCAAATTAGAAACCAACTAGGAAGGGAAACTTTTTTTTTTTTTTATCTTTTAGACATGTGCACATGAGCTTAGCAACACTCTGAAAACAATTGGCAATTACAGACTTGGTGGGTCATGCTTCCAAGTCAAACGGTGTTGGGCGTGGGCGAGCTTGGCAATTACAAAATATAAGGTTGCCACACGCAGAACAAAATGAACAAAAATAATGTAAAGTGACAAATAGATTTAAAATGTAAAGTAATAAAGTGGTAATTCAGTAGTAAGACAATTAATCTGCAAAATATCAGTTTGTTTTAAATCTAAAATTCTTAAATAATTGATTGGTGTGACACGATAGATAGATAGATAGATAGATAGATAGATAGATAGATAGATAGATAGATAGATAGATAGATAGATAGAAAGACAGACTAAAGAGACAATTTCCAACACGACTTAGAAAGAGTTTCATTGGACTCTGGTTCTTTTTTTTAATCAATATTGGACTCCGGTTCTGACAAAAGGAATAAAAGAGGGAAAAAGGAAAAGAAGGAAGCCGTCAAATGTAAATATGAGAACAGTCCGCGGTGAACCCATAAAGAGCAACGGTTGTTCTGTCTCACGATAGCTTCTGGCAATGATCCGAGCGAAGGCTTGACACGAGAGGACAAGAACACAACATGTTCAAGATGAAAGTTGACAAGATTTACCACCTAAATGTGAGCTCCGGCTTGACAATATGCATCAAAGATATTCATTGATTTGAGAACCTAGCAAGCTTGCAATCAAGATCGAGACAAGCCATGAAGAAGAAGAACCGATGAAATCAACTTAAAAGGAAAAGGAGAGCAGGGGTGGCACATGCATAGAGTTGTTCCGTGGATGGATGATCAACACGGTAGCCGGAGTGTCAAGATTAGATAGAGAGATACGGAGTCCATCTGTTAAAATCAAAAGGAGTCGTACTGTTAAAATCAATGCCAAATATGATAACAATAAACCATTAAAGAAATCATGTCCGAAACTTGATTTTTGAATTGAACAAATAGGCATTGACAGATCGGAAAGGAGATTTGAGATAGTTAATTTGGAATAAAAAAATCCTTAAAAAAGAAGCCGTTAAAATCCATGCCAAATATGACGACTATAGACAGTTAAAGAGACCATGTCCAATACTTGATTTTAGAATTGAAAAAAATAGGCATTGACAGATCGGAAAGGAGATTTGAGATAGTTAATTTGGAATAAAAAATAAAAAAAATCCAATTTGAATTGCCTCCAAAATGACACCAAGCGATTGTTCCTTCTGGTAAGACTATCTTATATTTCCTTTATATGACCCATAAAAGGGAGAGACTATTGTCCTGAATATTGCCGTCAAAATAAGTTGGACAACTAGAATAAGAATTAGGTTATTCCACAAGAATAAGTGAGAAGCAAGGAGTACGAAAAAAGCAACCATGACGAAAACGGAGCCCATTAACGATTGGAACAAGTGAGAAACGTATGTTCGAACAACATGACGAAAACAAAGCCCATCCATGTACATGAAGAAAAGTTGATTTTGGAGACAAAACTGTTACACCCAGACATCAAACCACACGATTTAACAGTGACATCCCAAGTAACATTCAGTTAACATAAAGCAAAATTCATGCAAGGCATCCATCGAGACTATTGACCCTATTTGTACGGGGCATTTTGCTCGAAAAAACTCAAAACACTCTGCGAAACAAACGAGAAAATAGGACATGCATGACAAGCATAACATCCACGCTTGGGTTTAAAATGGAATAAGCCTCGAGTAATTTGGCGAAGAAAAAGCCAATCGGACAAATAACAGAATTCAAAAAGATAAAGGTTAAATTAACTATATATATTTATTAGACTACAATACGATTAAAAAAAGCTACCACGTTTACCAAGAGAGCAAACAAATTCTTACATTAATCAGAAAAAGAGAAGGATTTTTACCATTTGATTTTATGAAGATGTAATAGTTTATAGTAAGTCAAATAGTCCACGTTCAATACGACCAATAAATATACCATGTTAATAAGAAAAAAAATTCAATATCCAATACGACTAATAAATATAGCATCTTAATCATAGAAACATCTCAAATACAACTAATAAATATTTTAAACCACTTAGTGAGTAAAATATGTAGATAAAGAATCCATGCCAAATATAACTAAAAAATATTAAAGTATACCATTCCAATTTGGGACCGAGTAATTATGCATAGAATACATAGAATGGGTAATTAAATCAAATTTTAAAATTTAAAATAATAGTTAGAAAAGAATCAATATTGAAAACAATTAATCTATTGCTTAATGTTAAAATAAAAATAGTAGTGAATTTATAAATGATTTGGGATGTGAGATATTTAATACAGAGTATATACAAAATATAATTTTAAAACAAATTAGAGGAAAATTGAGAGTTTATAAAAAAATATAATCTAATTTATTTAGGAAGCAAAATAACCAGTGAGTCTATAGAAGATATAACTAAAAAAACTACATCTACAACATGTAAACAAATTACTTATACAATTATTTTTATATAACATATATGTATTATGATGATAAAAAATCAATACTGCACAAATGTTAGTACATAAAAACTAGCCACCCGCGCTATTTGCGCGGGCCATATGCCTAGTTGGTATTATAATGCAGAGATATGCTTGCCGATGAGCTCGAGATGTTGGAAAGTCTTGTAAGAAGAAACCTCAGCTCAAAAAAGAAAAAGGAAAAAAACTCTCATCTCATCGTGGCGCGAGCAAAAAAGCTGAGTGTCGTTGGACTAATGAAATGCCCGCATGCACTATATACGTCTAGGCCTTATTAAGGAGGGAAAAAAATCTGTTCGCCTCTTATCTTGTCTAGGTAACTTGCAGAATCTGCTTTGAACAACATAATTATATGTTAACTTGAAAAGAAAAAAAAGTGAATCTCGATTCTTCCATAAGCCAGCAACCACCACACTTTGCCCGAGAACGAACAAAAGTTCAAAGCATGGGGGGTTGTGGAGTAAGCATGTACTATGTTGCTAGAAATACTAAGCCTCAAGCAAAAAAGAAAGAAAATAAAAAAAAGAGAAAAGATGCACGCCCAAAGAAAATATGCCATATGTTTATACATGCCAAAATATAAAAAATGAGTTGATGAGAAAAATAGAAATAAAAAATGCTTCTTAGTTCTTTTAGTTTCATCAAAGTGCTTTGTAAGACTATTTCCATACTTATTTATTTCAACTATGTGCAATCCGATAACGAGGACTCCACTAGTGCCTCGGGATCACACTTTTCCACTTGTGCATGTCCACCATCTAAAGTGTGTGTTCATTCTCTCCCTCTCCACAAAATAATTATTTTCCATGGCTTTTTGAGGAGTCTTGGTAAACCCATGAGATGTATTTCTTGTTTTTGATAATATCTTGGTAGGATTACCTTTCCTATAGCTCCAAATATTGCCTACATATACATGAAAGGAGAAGAAAGACAGTTATACGCGTTTGAGAGACAAGATGAGTTGAGTACTTCCCATGAGAAATTGCGTTAAGGTTTAAATTTATCTTGGCTTAGCAATTCTTTTTTAACTCACTCAATGAATCTCGAGATTTGTTTAAAATTGAGAGCATGGTTATTTAATTCTTTATGGGGAGTATTTAATTATTATCTACCCATCATACTTGATGAAACCAGTTATAATTTGAAACGTTTAAACACAAGATATTTTGAGAGCATTATGTTTTCTCGTGTATGATTAAAGTGCAGGGAATGAACATCGAAAGGGCAATGTTGATTTTTATTAGAAACTTACTCGAGGACAAGCAAAGTTTAAGCATGGGGCTGTTGTTGGCGCTCCTTAGCGACACACTTTTACCCTCAATTATCTCCAATACTGGCATAAATTTGATATCTAAACAATTGTCTATGCTCCATAACTAGGCCATTTTTGCATATGCATATGTTTTGATGTGACACTGGCCCCGGTGGGGTAGAACGAAGCCCAACGCACCGATCCGGATTCCCCGAGTCCCGCAATCTCAACACTGCAAACTCCTGCTGAAAGCTTGACACACCAGTCCGGCCTCAGGTCTACACGATCTGCACCTCGGCAACCTTAGCACTGCAACTTCAGCACCCCACTCGGGGAAAGGCCCAATCGCCCTAAAAGACTAATCTGATAGGGGAAAGACGACTCTCCCTTTTAAGGTGACTTCCACATCCCAAGCTAAGCAAGGTGAGATTATCTAGAGGCTCACACAGTCACCGTCCGATTACAACTGCGCCAGCTGGGCCCTTTTTTGTTGCATCTTTGCCATCGGGTAATAGTGGATGATGTTGACTCTCCCTTTTAAGGTGAGTTCCACCTCCCAAGCTAAGCAATGTGAGATTATCTATAGGCTCACACGGTCACCGTCTGACTATAACTGGGCCAGCTGGGCCCTTTTTTGTTGCGTCTTTGCCATCGGGTAATAGTGAATGATGTCCTCATTATTCCCCCCTTCTTAACACGGGCCCAGCTCTGATATCAAATGATGTGACACTGCCCAGGTGGGGTGGAACGAAACCCAACACACCGATCCAGATTCTTCGAATCCCGCAACCTTAGTACCACAACTCCTACTGAAAGCCCGACACATCGGTCCAGCCTTAGGTCCACACGACCTGCACCTCGGCAACCTTAGCACCGCAACTCCAGTGCCCCACTCGGGGAAAGGTGCAATCACCCTAAAAGACTAGACTGAAGGGAAGGGTGGCTTTTCCTTTTAAGGTGGCTTATACCACCCAAGCTAAGTAAGATGGGATTATTCAAAGGCTCACACGGTCGCCGCCCGACTACAACTGGGCCAGTTGGGCCTTTTTTTGTTGCGTCTTTGCCAGCGGATAATAGTGGAGGATGTCTCCATCATGTTTTTGGAGACTTTGTGAAATTACAGGTTTTTTGGGCTATTTTGGAGCAAAAGAGACGAAGCCCATGACGAAGACCAAAAGCCCATCAACCGGAGGCCTGAAGGTCAAAGAACAATCCAAGAAGGTTTTGCTTCGCTATCAGAGCAATGAAAATTTGTGATAACCAATTAAGGTACAAGCGTTCTGATTAATCTATCTATTTATGGTAAAACATACATGATAAGTAATCCTTATATGTTGACATCTGTCACTACTACAAGACGCATGGTGTAGATAACCAATTAAGGTACCTTTTGAGTGAATAGAAACATGTGCTAAAATTGGCCAGATAAAATTTGTGGTAAATTTTTAATGGAAAATAGGATACCTCCTACATAATTGGCACAACAACAAACACAAATGTAACGTTTATTAGTAGCCATCAAATATGTAATAGACCTGTGTACTGAAATTTTGGTATGCTACTTAAATTTAATTAATACCTGCTATTGGAAGGAGGATACATGACTTCTATATATTTTCTTATATCTCTTTGTTTCGCAACCGTACTTGGAGACTTATTTCTTTGTCAAGAGTAGCACGATAAAAGTTAGCAAGGTTCCGCTTTGGAGATATGGATAGAGGCTTGCCTAGGTCTTTGAAAGAATGAGATCAGTACCATTGCTATCATTTGTATTGCCCTCCTCATCCTATCTTCAGGTACATTTGATGTTTGGACATTTTATTATCGTTGATGGACCATTCAATTATAACTTAACACTGCTACAACATACTTGAACTCACAAGACTATGAGGCATACAAAGTTATTCTCTATGCCTTCGTTTGTTTCTAACTACTCATGTCCACAGATATGATCACAAGGGCAGCGGTAGTGGAAGAAGGTGGATCGCTTATCTCGGGTCCCTGTGTCCTAATATATACAAATCCATGTACAAACATCACAAAGTGCACCAGCTTCTGCAAAATGAATAGTCAGGGCACTAGCAAGCCTAAGATTGAGTGTGGTGCTTTTGGATGCAAATGCACATACTGTTGAATCTCTTGCAAAATCGAATGCATGACATATGCATATGTAATAATTTCAATGACAACAATATTGTGATGACATTGTTTGGTGAGATAAAATATTCATAAAGGTGTCTTTAATTAAGGACAAACTATCAAATGATGTGCCATTCTCATGAACGTAACAATACTCAATGGATTACATTTACGCTGAATGAATCAATAATTCCAGAAAGGATTATTCCGAAGCATTGGGGAAACATGTGTCTATATAGGACGCTAGGACATAGTTTCAGACCGTGAATGCTAATAAAGATGTGTATTCTAGCCCGCTTGTGTCGTCGCCTACTTTGGACGGCGGGCCGCCGCCACTGTGATGTAGTATGTCTAGTGGAGCTCGATCAAAGACGAGCTCGATCGAAGTGGCCACCACCGCCATGAGACTACCTGAGTGCCGTGAAGATACTGAGTGCACATGGACGACCATCAACGAGCGCACAACAGCAAGAAAGACTTGTCACACACACACACACATATTAGTCTTGACTGCATGGATAATGCATAGGGCTCCCAACAAGCAAGCTGAACCCAAGACTCAAAGGCTTACTTGGGTGAAGCACTTGGTTGTCCACATTAATTAGGACAAGTTTATGTTTGGCCTGAGAGCTGTCAAGATTTGAATATCATCGCGATGACCATGAGGATGAAGCTACCTGGACGTATAAACTACATCTATGCCTGAATATGCGCCTACTACAACACCTACGCCTACCATGCGCCATTCGAGACTGATGTCACACCTGGTTTTAGAAAGAAAACCAGATGCATCTCATATGTGTGCCAGGATCAATTTTCACACATATGATAGACCCCATGAATAAACAGAACATAAAGTTACAGCGGAAATAACAAAATAAAGACAATACAAACGTATTCTAGCAGCGGAATCTTGAACTCTTCACCACAGGCAACGGTTGACTGGGGGTTGCGTACGCCTAGCATCACCTTCAACAACTTCACACACCTTCTGAATACTGAGCAGCAATGAGCAAGGATGAGTACACTTATGGTTGGTACTCAGCAAGGCCACGGAAATAACCGGAACAATTTAATTATCAACTTCAAGTATATTAATCATGTAAGGGTCCAGGCCGTTCATGACCGCGAACACGGCTGTTATAACAGTTTTACACTCTGCAGAGGTTGTACACTTTCACCACAATTCGCGTAAAAGCTCCAAAGAACTTTGGACCCAACCATGCTGCACCACAAAGGCGCATACCACACTTCCGAGGTGTGATTGCATAGGGACGCTACGAAGCCTTTACAAAGAATTCCTACATGTGTGTTTGTTCCCAGTACCGACGGTTTCAACAGAAGATACCCTCTTCCGATCCCCGCACCAACACATCCACAAACCAATAACAGCCCAACAGGCAGCACAAACACAACATGTAGTTCATCTAATTATTCAGCTAAGACCAGAGCCATGTAGTATTGTGGTTGTACGGTTAATCCCGGGTGGTTCTCCATGGTTTCCAATTAACACATATGATCTCATAAAGCATAGGTAGAAAGATGGTTAGGGACACTTGCCTTTCCGCAAAAGAATACCACTGCTCAGTCTTCAACTCTTGTTCTTGACAGCTTCGGAACGATGCTCCTCTAATCGTAGCAAACATCGAGCACAAGCACAAACATGCAAGCAAAGAAATAAATACAACTAAGAACAATACACCAATCAAAAGAAAAGCTTTGAAAGAACGTACTAAACGATGGGGCTCGCTACTACGATCATAAGGGCGCAAGAAACGTTGAAAACGGAACAACGGTTGGAAAGGTATAGCTATCGGATAAATTATATTACAAAAGAAAGTAAAGACTATGTGCTTTATTTATTTTAATTAAGAAAAATACATGTAATGAATATTTAGAGAAATATTCATTATTTAAATTAATCAAAATTATACTTTGATACGAAAAGACGGATAAAGCCTAATTAATTTTATTTGTAAATATTTATATAATAATTATACCAATTAAACATTTTAATTTGCAAGAAAACATGTGAGAGCATCTAATCGATTAACTTCATATATCGTGTTGAACTAAACAAGTTAATATTAAAAGCACATTTAAGTTGGAAATTAATCATATTAATTTAGATTGCACAAAACCGGTGTTTAAACCTAATCAGATTTTAATTAGAAAAGAGAGTTCAATAATTATTAATCAAATTAGCATGTTTACTTTATGAAACAACGGGTAAAGCACTAGCCATATTTTAATTATAAAAGATTGATTCAATAATTATTAATCATATTGATATCATTTGTTTATAAAACAACGGAGTATAACCTTAAATAACTTTTAATTAGAAAAGCAAGTTAATATTTATTCATAAAAGCCGATGTACAAACCTAATATAGTTTTATAAAAAGAAAACTAGATTTAATATTGATCATTAAGCAATTAATTATTAGTTTATGAAAAACATTATATAACCTCACTAGCTTTTATTTAGAAAAACATATGAAGTAAGCATTATTCAAATTAACATCTTTGTTTATGAAAAGACAAGATATAAATCTTACCAAATTTTAATTATAAAAGGCTAGTTCAATAATGATTGACCAAATTAACTTTCATTATAAAACATGGAGATGTAACTCTAATTAGCTTTTAAATTAGAAAGCTAGTTAAATAAGAATTAGGGAAATTAATATTTATTAATTTATTCCAAAACATGAAACATGGTAAAAAACAAAAATCTACGCTTTTAGAAGATTAACGCAACAAAAACGAGGTTAAACGGAGACTAAACGTGGAATCTATGGATAAAACAAGGCTCAAGGGCTTCTTTGTACTAAATCTAACCTTCCAGGGGCTTAAACAGAAGAAACCAGGGACCTAAAACGTAATTACGTATGAAAACGCGAGGGTTCACGCGTAAAACGGCAACTATGGACTGCGGGTTAGAATCTATAAAAGATCAGGGGCTAAACTGATAAAAACAGGACTTAAACGGAAATACTTTTGAACTACCGTGGACTGCGGGTTGATTTCTAGAAAACCTAGGGGCTCTTTTGCAAAAGTTCCAGGGCGGACCGGTTGACTCCGATTGGATCTATTGTGAGCCGCTGATCTCCGATCGGACGGCTGGAAAACAACAGAGCGCTTAGGGTCGCCGGAGTCCGCGGCTCGCGGCGGCGCTACAACGAGAACTCGCCGGAGTTCAACGACGGCGGCGCTACAGAGCTTCAAACCTCGCCGCGGTTGGCCTGGAAGAGAGAGGGAAGGACGGGGATCTCGTTTTGGGGATCTAGGGCAAAGCTCAGTCGGTGGAGGCGGCTGGCGACAAGTCATGGCGACGGCGGCACTGGGCGAAGGGGTCATCAGCGATTCGGTGGGCTAAACGCTCAGCTAAGCAGGGGAATCGAAGGAGGAGCACGAGGGGATCTCAGGGATGCACTCACCGGGGCTGGAGACACGGCGAGGCGGCTGGATTCAGAGTCGTGGCGGCGCCACGGCGGAGGAGCGGCTCGGCCACTCGGCTCGCCGGCGAATGGTTGTGCTAGGGATGCTTCTAGGTAAAGGAATCGCAAGAGGAGAGCGAGAGGAACTCAAAGAGGTGCTCACCAACGACGGGGAAGCGGGTGGCGGCCGGAATCGAGGACGACGGCGGCCGGCGCACCGAGCTCCAAGGGACGGCGGCGCTCTGGTGGCGGAACAACGACGAGGACGGGCTGAACGGGGGAGTCTCGTCTCGGTGAAGCTCGTGGCACCATCAATTTGTCCCGACGAGGTCTCACGGCGGCGAATCGAAGGGAGAGGCGAAGGCGGCGGCTGGTGGCGCAAAGGGGCAGGATTTGGGGTCGTGGGTGAAGGGAGAAGGACAGCGCCCTAAATAGGCCGGGAACGGAGAGTTCTTGGCGTGCGCGCCACGAAGAAGTCCGGCGGCGGCGCGGCGTGCAAAGGCCGGACTCGAGCAGAGTTCGATTTGGGAACGAGCAGAGGAAGGGGATGACGACGCGGGCCCACGGTTCAGAGAGAGAGAGGGGAAAGCAGTGGGAGAGAAGAGAGGATGACAGCAGGGGCCCACACGTCGGTGAAAGGAAGGGAGAGAGGGAGAGAGGGAAGTCGGGTTGGGCTGGGAGAAGAAGAAATGGGCCGGCGTGGAGAGGGAAAGAGAGGAGGAAGTTGGGCCAGAATGAGCTCGGCCCAGGAAGGAAAAAGATTATTTCGGGAAATAGATTCTAGTTCAAAAACAATTCTAGGAAATCCCAGAAGATGTATTTAAACACTAGAAAATATTCTAAAATCTCCAAAAATCCTAGGAAAAATTCCAGAGATAGAGTTGGAGACTTTGAACCGAAATAAAAGATTTGGAGCTCAAGAAAAGAGATTTTAAAGCCTTCCAATAAATGGATTTGACTTTAGGAAAAGAGAATTAATTCCCAGAAAATCTAGGAAATTCTCAGGAAAGATTTGATCGACCTCTAAACGCATTTTGAAAACTTCACATTCAAGAAAGATGAGATTCAA
This sequence comes from Digitaria exilis, assembly GCA_015342445.1. NCBI lineage: Eukaryota > Viridiplantae > Streptophyta > Magnoliopsida > Poales > Poaceae > Digitaria > Digitaria exilis. The sequence goes on from JACEFO010002479.1 coordinate 382,116, forward strand.
TGACATGAATGCAACGCTTCAATAAAGGCAACTCAAAGCATTTTTATTTGATTTAGGAAAATGATTGTTTTCCTATACTAAATATCCTGTAAATAAGACAAATGTTGAAAAAGTTTTAATAATTAATGAAAATTGTTTATTTAATTTTCTTTCTAATTCACATCTCGAAATTCCAAATTTCGGGGTGTGACAACTGACGAGTTTGAACAACATGAACGGGTGAGGCTGACTTTTCAGCTATGCTACACTAGCACATGGAGACCGAAAAAACCATGGATGACATCGACACCCACATACAATACCACCATGCCGTTCAAGACTAATGAATACGTACACAACCGTGGAAAACTGGAATAGCTTCAACACACGGTTAAGAGTAGGGCGGGAGGGGGGCACGTGCAGGAAAATAAATAGAAAAATGGTTTGCTCGGCAATGGTTCGAACTGTACTCGTCACCTTGCCAAGGAAAGATTCCACCACTGGATTACTCCACGCCTTTGTTTGACATTAAAATTTAACTCTGTTTGAACCAGAATAAACCAGTTGTTCAACCAGGCAAACCAAAAAAACCATCGATCCGAGCACCTGAATGGCTGAATGATTGGTCCCGTGCTAATAACTGTGCACCGCCCCATGGACAAACGAGGCCGTAGATGATGCTTGGAGCCCTTACACATATTCACACCACCATCGCCACACACGCGTGCATGATTAACGTGAAGCGACGACTGAACACGACAATCAGAACGTCAGAACCTGAAGTTCTTCGCCATGCTAGACTTAGAGATGTAATTAATTAGGATTGGAGCTTTCAGAGGCCGTAAGAACCAGAAGACCAAACCACCCAAGTCAGATGTGCCCAAACGGCACATGTCATATAACCCATATGTTTAAGGGTTATTATTATGTGTATTTTTAAAAATATAAATAAATATATGTTCCCTATCTTTATATTTTTATATCTTACATACTTGTACACTGGCACACCTATATTATTTTCCTCCTCGCTTGAGAAAATCTTAGGTGACGTTTTCTCTCCGAACAATACTGAACACATGCACATTATGTTTTGTTGCTTGACCTATTTCATTCCTTGTTATGTGAATGTGTTTAGGAGTGGTAAGACTTGATTCTTTGTCTTCTTAATTACAAAACATCTTTCGGTTTCTCCATCTTCTATGTTGCAACATCAAGGCAATGAATATTTGTGATAACCAATTAAGGTATAAGAGATATGATTAATCTAAGCATCTATTTATTGTAAAACATACATGATAGGCAATCCTTATATGTTGACATCTGTCAATACTACAAGAGCGTGGTGTAGATAACCAATTAAGGTACCCTTTGAGTGAACAGAAATATGTGCTCAAATTGGACAAATAAAATTTGTGGTATTTTTTTAATGGCAAATAGGATACCTCCTACATAATTGGCACAACAACAAACACAGATGTAACATTTATTAGTCGCCATCAAATATGTAATTCAAATACTGAACCCATTTTCAAAAAAAAATACTGACCTCGTTGATCTTAAATATATGGTACATGGAAATAGATTGCATGCACACATGCAGCTGGGTTCTTCCTAGAGGCAAGTGGCCGATAGTCCGTTGATTCCTTTTTTTTGTCTTTTTAATTGTTTTATCTCATCTAATATTCAAGGGCCCAGATCTATTTGAAATCTTACCTCCTAGGTGATAATTGGAGTACCTTAGCACTTTTTTTGGGGTATGGAGTACCTTAGCATTGCCCTTCAAAAAAGAAAAATTGTTTTCCTTAAGCTGAAAACCGAGGCAAGAAGGATAACAGGGAGGTTCAATGCAGCAATATTTTACTGTCCGAAAAGTTCTTTTTGCATGGTAAACTGCAATTCGATCCGATAGCTCAAATATATAATTCAGGTGTCGATTAACTGAATGATTTAGACATCAGCAACTGCAATTATTTCCTGATGATGACTTAGAAGCGCTTCTGGCTAACATAGCTATCCATGACAATGGGGGTAGTCTGGCAAAGTACTAAAGCAAACTTTGGCTAAGACAGTAACCTGCTCTTGTAATAAAAATGCCCTCAAAGAACTAACTGTTATGGTGTTATGCAGTTTCGTCTTCTAAACCGCCAGATTTTGAGCCTTTTTTTTTTTCAGAAAAGCTGATGATTACATGCTTAACAAAGGTGTTTCGGCCAAAACGCCTCCAAATAAAATTATTAAAGGCATTTCTCCAAAACGCCATTAGCAAAACGCCTTCAAATGCCTGTTGAGTGGCAGCAGCATCGGATGAAATTTACACTAGCGGTCAGGCCAGTGTACGTGACGAAATTTATTTCCACGAGGGAGCGCAACAAGGTGCCGTCTTCTCAATTCTTATAAGCAGGCAAAGACTACTGCAAAGTTGCCTTTTTAAGATAAAATAATAACTGGTGGTGACAAGATGCAGCAGGTTTTATAGTTTCTACTAGGAGGACATCTGATTGTTGACTGAGCAGAGCAAAATACACCTAGGCCGGCCAGGAATTGTAGGTAACGAAATTCATTCCAACGAGATGTGCCAACTTCCGATAAACCGGCATAGGTTAAAAACTTCCCTTGTTTTTTATATTCCTTAAGATAGATTAAGTTCAGCCACAGAATAAGCAGAGTGAAGTTGGAAGAAAGAAATGAAAGAAAATTGTCATCATGCAAGCGTGGTGACGCAACCAATGGACGCAACTTAGGTCTATCACCTACTATATATTCCCTATTATTGCACATGGCTCCGTTGTGCTAATTATTTCGGGGCTTCTGCTTCCATTTCTTTCTGCAGTGGAACACTAGGGGAACATTGGCAAGTCCGTTGGATCCACCTTTTAGGTATTGATAATTTTTCTTTTCGGTTAGAGTGGCTTTTCGACATATGATTCCTAGGCTTCTCCAAACTTGATCAAATCTTCTTCGACGTACCAACTTTTCACCAGAAAACAAGCAATGGCGCCATCAGCAACGAATGCCCCTGCTGTCCTCCTCCTCGTCCTACTCATCATCATGGCCGTTGGCGGTGGTGGTATGTACACACGCTCATGTGCATGAATTACATGCTGCAACCCACGATGTCTTTGTTTGATTAATCTTTCAGTCAAATGTTGTTTGATATGATTGGCACACCTTGGAGAATGTTTTGCTGCATAAATGTTGATGGCTGGATCGAATCCATGCAGAGTCGGCGTCCGTTGATGATTATCCTTGTGGCTACCTGAGCGGCAATTATAAAGGGATATGCATTATATATATTCATGACAATGACTGCAAGCGGGTATGCATAGATGAAAACAGCAACAACGTTGGCGGCCACTGTGACGTTTTTGAATGCTGGTGCGATGCCATATGCCACACTGAGACTATTGCTGCTGCTAGTGCTCCAACCCTGCAATGATAGTATGATCCCCGCCTCAACAATGATCCCATGCCGGCCTTTGTGTAATAATAATATATAACAATGTATGATGGGTGGTACATGTGTTGTGACAAAATCTAATTGTCGTGGTGTGTGAAACTATTGACCGTTCGTGTTAGTAGGAAAGCAATAACAAAAACACTTTTTTAGAGCATTTGCAACAAATTAGGTAAAAATTCTAGCTAAACAAAGAGGTAAAAGAGTAGGTAAAAAAAATAGAAGGGTCCTAAAAGGGAGGGAAACCAATAGACTAGGTAAAGCCTAGACTCTCTATATTCAAAACTCCTTTTTTTTCATCCATGCTCTTCCTCCAATCCTTTTTTCAGCGACACCTCGACCGCGACTCGTCTCCATTCATGGTCGCCGCGGCTGGTCTCATGTTCGTGACCGGCTGCGATCCTCGGCCACTCGTGGCTGCCGTGACTCCACTTCCGTTCGTAGCCGTGAGAGATATGTGAATTTTCTGAATTTGGTCCAACAATCACTTAACATATATGCTTAAACACTGTTTGATGGTGTTGCCGAGCAGTAGAGGTCATCTTCCTGTCTTCCTATATGGATGGTGATCATCCAACCGAACTGAACTGAACTGAAACGAGCATCCAACACAAATTGTTTCATACTGAAAAAAATACCATGTTGAAGATCTGAATAAGCACATAGAGGACTGAGTTCTGCAGGTGCATCAACAAGCATTCAAGCATGCAAACCAACAACAGGCCCATACAAATAGTCAAACTGAACTTAACTGAATACAACCTTCTGAATGGCTGCACTTAACCGAAATGGTCAGAACCAAAGTACAGACCAAATTACAGAAGTACACATCTATGTCATGATGTGCGGGAGTGGAGCTTGATGGAGGCACATAGGGACGCCTCTTCGAGGAGCTCAACTTCACCTTTGCATCGAAATCTCTTTGTCTTCATCTTGTGTCTTATTGGTTCACTCATATACTTAGCTAGGTCAACGCTACCTAACATATCTTTTGTTGTGAACAAATTGAGTAGGTTCATGTCAAACTCGGGTTCTGATAATTGGCATACACTTGAAAGGGTTATGCACTATATGAGCTATTTGATTCACTATTTCAGGCACGATTAATGGGTCGCTACCTTTTAACTCACTATGCTAGCTTATCATCATGTTACGCTGATATGGGTAGGAATGATTAATTTTGTTGCCAAGATAATTGTTCATAAGAATGGATCTAATTTAGGCACTGCTGCCAGCCTGCTGATCCTGCGGTGCCTTCTTGTTGTGCTGATGATAAGTACGCCCAATGAAAACGTCCACAAAATATGCTACAACGGGATTGCCCGCCGCAATCCTACATAGGTTATTGTACTTTTGGTTTCCCTTATTGGTAATCTTAACAAGGAGCAATTTTGCAAAACATGAGATTGCTTTGCTTGTTCATGACGTCTTAGCTTGCATTTATTTTTGTTTCAATTTGACCTTGCATTCGTCACAAGAAAACATGGTTGCTGTACTGAAAGGTGAAGGCACTACCAATTGTGGATGACAAAAGGAATTTAGCCAGCTAATCACATCCAATCCATATCATGCCCATTTTTATATTGAAAAGGTCTCTCATAGTAACATCTAGATGAAGAAATCAGCCATTGGCGTCGCTGAAAACTGTTTTCCATCAGCTGAAAACCGAGGCAAGGAAGGATAACAGGGACGTGCAGTGCAGCAAGATTTTACTGTCCGAATTTTTTTACATGGTAAATGAGAAGCTTGTGGATGCGAGAAGCTGGTGATTTGTAGCCCATGATTGTTTTTTTGGATGTTTGCAAACTAAAACCTATGTGTGTGAATCAGAGATGATCTGTAGTGCATGATTTGTTTATGCATGTTTGGGTATTAAATTCATGTGTTGTGATTGTGAATCATAAATGATTTGTAGTGCATGATTTGGTTGTAAATGCTAGAAAATTAGAATTCATATATATGAATCATGTGAGATGAGAATGTTTCTTGTTTCTTTATGGTATAGAATGAGAGCTCGAGGTGGGGCCTAGAGGAGTTGCAGGGATGGTGGCAGAAAGGGTGGTCCTTTTTTTTTTTTGCTTTGCAAAATTACCTTTGGTCCTGGTTGGTAATACCAACTGGGACCAAGAGTGTCTTTAGTCTCGGGTCTCTCACCTTTAGTCCCGACTGGCTTGTCCCGGTTAGATAATTGAGACGAAAACCTCTTACCGATCGAGACCATAGGTGTTTTGTGTAGCAGTGTATAAAAATTTGCCATCTAAACGGACTAACTTAACGGAGCCTCGGTGGCCTGGCACCAGCAGACCTTGTACTTGCGGAAGAAGCTAGGCCTCCAACATGGCGGAGTGGCAAAGTGGCTGAAGCCTTGTTGCTCTCATGTCTTGATTCGAACACCTTAATCAAGCTATCCTGATCAAGGTAGTTAGCTTTTAACCTTTGTTCCTTTATTTTTTTCTTATGGTAAAATAATCCGGCCACAGAATAAGCATAGTGAAGTTGAAAGAAAGACCGAAAGAAAATTTGTCGCAAGCAAGCATGGAAAGACAACCAAAGGACGCTTTTGCGCATTCATACGTCCTTATTGAAACGCAGCAAAATATATGGATGTATGCGACGGCAAGAAGCAACAGGTTGGTTACCTCTCCATGCAGCTGGCGCGTTTAAAGCCCCGATCGATGAGCTGATAACAAAGAATGCCAATGATCGAAATACGTTAGCCCTGTTTGGATTGGGGAAGATGGAGAAGTATGGCAAACTTTATTGGGATGTATGTTTTATGAGGAAAATAAATAATATGAATAGTGGAAAGTTGTTAATTAATAGTGTAAATTGAGTGAAACTAAATGGGGTATGGATATTATAGTCTTTAACTTGATTATGGAAATAGGTTATACGAATAACTCTCAAAATAAAGAACAAGTGTTCGAACAAAGTGTTTCAACAAAATTGTGCATAATGATGCCCCAATAGTGAATCAAGCTACTGACGACGTATTGGTCCAGTACTATATATACATGAGGCATTAGTTGTACCAAAACCATGAGTTAAGTTCTACTTGTGATTAACCACAGAATCTGATTGCTAAGGTGCTGGAGGGGAGCCGAAGCTGTGGAGGGATGCTGCAACACTGCAACGACAACTACAACAACATGAGATGACTTCTAACGCTGGTATAAGCACTGGCCACCAATTTTTGCATTAGTTGATTGATCATGATGAGGCTAATTAGATCCTAGACGTTTAAGTGATAATCGTGTCTAGGAACAGATCAGCAGTTCTTACAGATAAGTCATTAGTCCAGCGACCATGTTATCATACAATCACCAAACTCACAATCTAATGGCCTATGAGAGCCATTTTCCTAACACGGGAGCCAATAACATACCTTGAGCAGAGCAGGGTGAACGAACACAGCAGCAGGAGAACCAGATGCAGCATTCTTTGTTCCTAGAGGAATATCTGATGGTTGACTGAGTAGTGCAGCAGCATCGCGATGAAATTTACACTAGCGGCCAGGCCAGTGTAGGTGACAACATTTACTTCCACAAGGGAGCACAACAAGGTGCCACCATCTTGTGAATTCTTATAAGCAGGAAAAGACTATGAAGGTTGCTTTTTAAAGATGAAATAATATCTGATGCTGACCTGATGCCGCAGGTTTAATTGTTTCCAGGAGGACATCTGATGGTTGAGTGAGCAAAGGCAAATACACCTAGACCGGCCACGAATTGTAGGTAAGGAAAGATGCCAAGTTCATATAAGCCGGCATAGGTACATTTAAAAACTTCCCCTTGTTTTTTTAATATCTCTTAAGATAGATTAAGTCCAGCCATCAAATAAGCAGAGTGAAGTTGGAAGAAAGAAATGAAAGAAATTTGTCAGCACGCAAGCATGGGGACGCAACCAATGGCCGTCCTTATCGAAACGCAGCAAAAAGGATGGACTTAATCTTAGGCTCTTAGCGTGAACTTAGGTCTGTCACCTAGTATATATTCCCTATTGCACATGGCTCTGCTGTGCTAATTATTTTGGGGCTTCCGCTTCTTTCTGTAGTGGAGAACACTAGGGAAATATGGGCAAGTCCGTTGGATCTGCTTGTCAAGTACTGATAGGTTTTTTTGGTAATAAGAGAGCCTTTTTTTTATATATGATCTCCCATGTTTCTCTAAACTTGATCAAATCTTCTTCGACGTACCAACTTTTACCAGAAAACAAGCAATGGCACCTTCAGCAAAGAATGCCCCTGTTGTCTTCCTCCTCCTGGTCGTCCTACCCATCATTATGGCCATTGGCGGTCGCGGTATGCACACACGCTCACATGCATGAATTACATGCTGTAATCCACGATGTCATTGTTTGATTAGTCTTTCAGTCAAATTTTGTATGATATGATTGACGCCCCTTGGAGGACATTTTGTTACATAAATGTTGATGGCTGGATCGGATCCATGCAGAGTCGGCGTACATTGGGGATTATTCTTGCGGCCACCTGAGCGGCAATTATAAAGGGTTGTGCATTGAATGGATTCATGACAATGACTGCAAACGTGTATGCATCGATGAAAGCAACAACAACGTTGGCGGACACTGTCATGTTTTCGAATACTGGTGCGAAAGCATATGCACCACTAAGACTGTTGCTGCTGCTAGTGCTCCGACCCGGCAATGATAGTATGATCCCCACCTCAACAATGATCCCATACCAGACCTTGTGTAATAATAATATATAACAATGTATTACGAGTGGTACCTAACGGTAGCTTATTTATGTTGTAACAAAATCTAGTTGTCGTGGTGTGTGAAACTATTGACCATTCGTGTCAGTAGGAGTATATCCCAAATATTCCTCTAAACCCAACCCAAATATTCATCATTTTTTAACACTAATTCATTTTCACAGCTTTATTTAGATCTACGTGGATCTAAACATCTACGAACTTTGTTTTCTTTCATAGCAACTCTGCACTCTGTTCTTCGCCACTACATAGGCTTCTGAGCAGGGCTAGCTCTATTACTTTGAGGGCCCTAGGGTGAAGAAGACATTATGGACCCCTTAAACTAAAATAGTCTTCGTTTGCAACAAAATTAATACTAAAAACTAAAACAACACCAAAATAAAGCCGTATGATTTGCTCATATAAGAATCGAACTCCAATGATCCATGGACAATAATGCTTTAGTGTAAGGCTCTCTATTAGCCTTCCATGTAGGATAGAGAATCTAGGAGAGTGAAGCACATGTCTCTGAGCTTGGTGAGGGCTGACATTGAGGGAAAGAGCCGCCGCTCACCGCTGGCAATGCGAGCAAGGCAGAGCGTGGCGTCGGCGCGGGAGACGGGTGGAGCGGCTGGGAACACCAGTGCCGGGGAAGAGGGCAAGTGGGTACCGATAGAAATAGCTTATCACCCAAAAATATCGGTGGGGGGGGGTGGTGGTGCGGTGGGTGGTGGCATGGCGGTGCGGCTAGGCGGTGGGAGTGCCACCTCGACTGGGGGCGGTAGGCGGGGCTGGCGGTGGGGATGGGGAGAGGAGGAATAAGGAGTTTGAGCAGGGGTTGGTCTGAAGAAGAAAAATGATGACATGTCCATTTTCTATTTGTTGTAATTTTTTATTGTTATTCTTATGAAAAATCTGTTGACATATAAAAATAGATAGTCCTTTTCTATATAAAAGACTGCTATATTAAATATTACTAGAAGCAAAGTACATGAAAGAGGTAAAGCCAGTGTCGGATGCACTCTAGGAGGTTAGGGGGGATTCATCCGTCTTGCTTCTCCATCTCTCTATTTTCTTTACAATCTGTATTCCATGGCTGTAGGGGGGGTGTCGGGAGTCCACCCTGCACCCCTCCAGAATGGCCACTGGGTAAAGCCGACCTCAAAACAAAGAAAGTAACACTGGAAGAACTGGACAGAGAGATCCATGAACTCTAGAATTACAAAAAGCCAAGAAACTGCACGTTTAGCTTCAGTTGCCAAACGATGATTAGCAGTGTTAGCAACTCTAGGGATTTTTACTGCCAAGAAGGGGTGACAGCGTTGTGCCTGCTTGATTTCCGACAAAATAGGCCGAAGCCTCCATGGAGCACTGACAAGGTCCGCATAGATAAACTGAGAGGCCAACAGACTATCAAAGCAAGTATAATAAGGTACAGTCAGCCGGCTAAATAGATGTCCATGTCATCAAAATCCTAGGTAGAGGAGTGAGAAAGAAGGAAAGAGAAAGGAACGGGCGCCTCCCGACTCGCTAGCTGGGAGCGGGCGTACGCAGCCTTCCTGTCATTCCATTGGCCTGCTGTCCCTGCAAAGCCTGAACAATGCAATAATTATGTGTGGGACCCACCACCACCGCTGGGTGGCTCATCTGAGCTGGAGCGCCATGCGCCCGCATGCGGGCGTTTCTATTATCCTTGCTCTCAGAAGCCAAGGCAAAAGAACCTGGAAGAATAACCATCAGACAGCTGACACCATGGAAGAAGGCTTCCAATTCTCCTTGGATGACTGAAAAAACCCTCTCTTCGCAAGGCCGGATATGCTGGACATTGGGAAGCGGGGCGCCGGGGCAACGGTGCCTTTCCCACGGGAAACTGAATGAGGCTTCGCAAGGCCTTTCCCACGGGGCGCCGGGGCTATGTGCTCACACGTGTCGTGACAGTACTGTCTATACCGGAGGCAACGGGATGGAGAGGCCTCACTGCAATAGTATAGGTTAAGGTACGGTGCATGGAGCGATACATCGTCCGCTAGTGGTAATCTCCGATGAACTCAAGATGTTGATATAACCGCCGGACGCCGGTGAGGCGTATTATATGACGACATTAGCTTCACCAGCTTTCATGGTGCCTGGCTTGCTGCAATATAATTCTACGAGGAAACTGAGTAATCATCTGGCCACACAATAACCCGTCCCTTTTTCCTTATTTTTTTAGTATGCAGATGTATTTATGACGTCAACAAGAAAAGAAGTACGTGCACACCTAATCTACTTTATGGTGTAAGCAAAGGGAAGGAAAGGGAAAGGAGTACACGACAAGCTGCTGTGACCTGTTTTAGCTTATTGTAACCCACTATCACGTCCTTAATACAGCAGTGTCCATTTTGTGCTACGATATGACTTGCCTCTCAACTGTTAATGGTCCGCTATCTTCAACTCCCCACTCTTCTTATCATCATGTTATGCTACTACAACGGGATTGCCTGTCGCAATCCTAGATAGGTCATTATACTTTTGGTTTCCCTTATTGGTAATCTTAATAACATGCATGGAGCAATTTCGCCAAACGTGATTGCTTTGCTTGTTCATGACGTCTGAGCCTGCATTTATTTTGTTTCAATTTGACCTTGCAATCGTCACAAGAAAACATGGCTGCTGTACTGAAAGGTGAAGGCACTAACAATTGTGGATGACAAAAGGCATTTAGCCAGCTAATCACATTCGATCCATATCTTTCCCCATTTGTATATTGAAAAAGGTTTCTCATAGTAACATCTAGATGAAGAAATCAACCATTGGCGTCACTGAAAACAGGTTTTCCATCAGCTGAAAACCGAGGCAAGGATAACAGGGAGCTGCAGTAAGATTTTACTGTCTGAAAAGTTCTTTTTGCACGGTAAACGCATCTGATTCAGCTGTAGATTAACTGAGTGGTTTAGATTGACTTTAGACATCAGCAACTGTAATTATTTCCTGATGATGAGTTAGAAACGTTTCGGCTAACATAGCTATCAATGAAAACAGCTTGGTCGGCAAAGTACTAAAGCAAAGTTTGGCTAAGACAGTAACCTGCTCTTGTGCTCGTGGTGGTCGTTGGGAAAATTGAGCAAGACAGAACTTGGTGTTTCAAAAGTTATGGTCAGCTAGAGTCACCATAAACTACAACCATATGCCGTATTATTTGTACTTTTGTATCCTTTGCTTTAGATATAATTGTATACACTATCCTAAGTTTCTGTGGCACTCTCCAACATTCCACACATACAAGTATTGCTTTAGGCAGTTCCAGTTGTCTTACAGAAATATGAGTCATTGCTAATGGCATTGGCAGGTAAGCAAATAAACACTTTGTATGGTATGCAAACTAGGCCTAGGGACATAATATTTTTTGTAGATTTATGTTCAAAAAAATATGTGCAAATGGCAACAATAAAAAAACCTTTGCTATGCTGGAATCATGCAGATGTTGCAACCATCAATTTTCAGGACTCCATTTTTCAGTCTGATGATGTCTGTCAGGGCATTATCCTACCCAATTTGCCTGCGTGTTTGAGTAGGCAAAACTAGCTCTTTTTCTAGACCTGAATTAAATACGTGAACCAATTTAAAGGTCTCTATATGACGCCAAACTAAGGGATTGACAAAACAGTACCAGAAACCTCACAATCATCCAACATGCATGCACCCAGATCCACCAAAGTGCACCAAACAGTTGGCTTATTACTGGCATTTGTTTGGCCTCTTTGTTTATCAAGTGCTCCTTTGTGGCGTCACTATGCAAAAAAACATTGCTGTCATATCTTTGACGCAAAAAAAGCTAGCCATAAAAGCAACGTCATCTCCCTGCCTGAATGAAAATTCTTGCAAAAGCACCTCATGGCACAAGGTCACAGTTCTTGTCCATTTGCTTACTACTTAAGTGTAAAACTCTGAGGCCCAAAAACAAAGACGCAAATTTTGTCAAGTCCCTGCTTCTTCAGGCTCCATAAGCAAAGATCATTTTCGAAAGCACTCGCACGTACCAAGCATGTATGCTTTGCGTGCAAATTTCCAATGTGAAAGTGGCTGGAATTGAGGCGACTCGTCCCTGGCAGAAATTTCCACCCGAGGAGAAGAACATTTCTGGATAAAGGCTTATCCCCTCCCTATCACCCTACGATTATTGGCGTGTGGTACTTGTGACAGATAAAATTTTTGCAATCAGAGGACAATGACGTATCTCAAAAATCGACAAGATAATCCTGCATGAGGACGCAACAGGACGCCAAAGGCAAGGCTCTCTCCCTCACTGCAATGCCTGTAACTTTAGGGCTCTTCTTTTTTGCGGTTTAAAGGAAGTCACTCACCTCATCTCCATACATCATCAATTCATCACTCAACTCCCTCCATTGATCAAAAGACTCTCCCTTTAAATACTGCAAAGCTCTTCCCAATCATCTCCTCCTCATTGCAACTTTTTATTTGCAGAGCTCCCTGCAACAACAGCTAGCATTCTAGCGCTTCCAATCATGCAGAGAGACACGGCGATGCTGGCGCGCCACCCGCTGAGCTCACCGGAATTCGCAAGCTTCTACAGCTTGCTTCATCACGGCGTCCACGAGCCGTCCTACTCCGGCGGCGGCGAAGGTCTGTGGCGCATCAGCTACAGCTGCCACGGCGGCGTCTCCGGCGCCGGCGAGCTGGAGCAGCAGGACGCCGGTGGCGCCGCCGCCGCGCGCGGCGACGACGACGAGCGGAGGGCGAGGCGCCAGGCGTCGAACCGCGAGTCGGCGCGGCGGGCACGGGCGCGGCGGAGGGGCCAGCTGGACGAGCTGTCGTCGCGGGTGGCCGAGCTCCGCGCCGCGAACGCGCAGCTCGCCGTGAGGCTGAACCACGTGGCGGCGGCGCGGGCAAGGCTGGCGCGGGAGAGCGCGCGGCTCAGGGAGGAGGCACGCGACCTGCGGGAGAGGCTCGATGCCGCCGAGGCGAAGGCGGCGGCGAAGGGGAAGGAGGAGGTCGCCGGCGATGAAGAAGCCGGGACGCCGACGGACTAGACAAGCGTATGCGCAAGGAGCAGCAGAGAGGATCGTCGCCATGTCCATAGCTGACTATCGTGAGAAGTGATCGCCGAGCTCCTGAGGTTGCTCACTAGCTCTGAACCAATCTCTGGACGCGTACCGTCCGTGCTTTTGTTGGATACATGATCAGAGCGTATGGGTTATTGTAGCCATTACTAGACGCGACTAGTAGTTACAGACTTAACAGTATTACAAGAGTTCGAACTTCGGAATGCGGTAAAAACTTCTCTATTTGGACTATATATAATGTTTCATGTGAAATTACCACGGCCATTGGCCTATTGAGTACTCCCTCCGTTCCAAATTGTAAGTCATTCCAAGATTCTTGGAGAGTCAAACTATTTCAAGTTTGACCAAATTTATATAACAAAGTGCTAAGATTTATGATACCAAATAAGTACCATTAGTTTCTTCATCAAGTATATTTTTAGATTATATATATTTGATTCCATAAATTTTTGTGATTCATTCTATAATTTTAGTCAAACATAAAAAGAGTTTGACTCTCCAAAAATCTTGGAATGACTTACAATTTTTAGGACGGAGGGAGTACCAGCGAGAGGATCGGATGGTTGTCGGTACGAGGCTAGACGCAGGCGAGCGAGCAGCACCAGTGCCAGCCGGCTCATGCTTTCTGAAGAACAGGCGAAACGATGCTCTGGTGACTGCTCTTGGACACCACATTGGCTATTCGGCTTGGCCACCACCAACCAACTCTTCCCCAGGGCATCAAAGGGCCCAGGAGATTGGTCATCCAATGCTCCAGATTTCAGTCTCTGACCTATGAACACCAATTTGTTTTCAAAAAACTAAAAAACTTATGAAGCGCAGAGCTTCAGAGAAGCCATCCTCCGTCCATCTACATTCCAATTCGTCTTTGCCTCGGTTATGCAAAACAACAAAATGCCACAAAGCTCACGTCAGCAGATGGAGATGCATTGGGCATTTTTGGGTTCGCATTGTATTGGAGGGGATTGAGGAGGATTTTAGCTAGCAGAGGATATTCTCTCCCAACTCCCCTAAAAAACCCTCCAATTTCCTCCAATAGGATGCAAACCAAATAAGGCCGAGATGCAGCGTATCCTCTGCAGGTCGCCAACCCAACCGAAACCACTACTGCTAGTTGCCAACAACCACGAGGAACACCTGCCGGAAGAAAGTATCACGCTCGCCAGGCACGACGCATCAGGTAGACAGGTACCAGTTCTCCCCGTGCATGCTAGCTACGAAGCTCGGAGCCACATCAGGTAAGAGACTAAGAGTTGATAAAAATATAAAAACGATGAGCCGACGCAAATATCCAACCCGAACAGTCACAGTGCAAGTCATCCGGATTTCATAGGTGACCATCAGCCTGCCATTCTGTGAGTTTACCAATACTCAAGAGATCAACTACAAGAGGAATCACCTGGTCGCGCACAGGGGGATGTAGAGCAGTTAAAAAGGCGACGCTATTACTGGCACCCAAGGGGAGTGAATGAAAATATCCATCGTAGTATCATATTTCTCAATGTAACCATGATTCATCAGCATAATAAAGAAGGGCAGTCAGTATTCTTTCAGATAAGATCCCGAATCAGGAGAATGAAATATTCGTTCAAAACTTGGAAATAAAAAGTGGAGGAACTTAAAAAAACAACAATCATTTTTACAGCATGGACGTTTATAGTTATAAACTACTTCTAGTGTTACTACTCTAAAAGTGGGAAAGTGGAAAAACATAAAGACCATTATGGAACAGCATGGACGTTTATATTTATAAACTACTGCTACTACTCTAGAAATCAGAAGACATAAAGCCATGAAGGATAACACTAGCAGTGATCAATAATGTTTACTTAGAAATGCTCCCAGCTGGCAACAATATTTAGAAGAACATTAATCCGATGCAAGCCTGATACTTAGTAAAACATCAAGTTATAATGTAACATCAATGTTATGCCTCCTTTTATTTTCCTAACTGAAGCATATAACAGGTGCTTGATCTAATACTCTTATAGTAACATGATTGTTTTATCGCAGCATGCTCTTCCAGGTTGATTTAACCGCAACAAATACCCATCGTGTGAAGAACATTCCATTATGGGCCCATTTGGATTGAAAACTGGAAAAGCTACCAGCACCAGCACTCTACACCTGGCGCTGGATCGACCTGCCTGAGCTAGTGCTCCAAGTCCCAGGCCAGGGCACCATCCAAACAGCCCCGCATGCTAGTACCAGAGTATGCTGAAGTCAATAGCAAGTGACCATTTTGCAATAACAATTTTAAATTTCAAAACAACCATCTCCTGACAAACGGTGCTGGCATAACCAGTGTTATTAAGTCATCTAATCTGACATTAGTCATGTATCAATTATCCAAACAGTCAGTGGGCACAGATTACTGAACAGCATGGACTCAGTTACAAAGCAATACTCCAGAAAAAGGCATACATGAAGGGAATCCAAAAGCTAAAACTATTGAAACAGTCATCAGGACAACTCCGTATCAAGATCACCAGAATAATGTAGCTGGTAACTAAGATTTTTTTAAGAATTATTCACCATAATGCAGATACTGAGTGTAAAATGGTAAGCAAGAAATACATTTAAATAGAAATCAATATTATGCCTCCCCCTTATTTTTTTTTCCTGAATCCTGAACAAGCATAAGAGAACACATCTAATATTCTAATAATACATTTCTTTTTCTTGCAGTGTGCTCCTGGATATTGATCTGATCTAGCTGTAATAGGTATCCAAGTGCAAAGGGCATTTCAGGCTGGTCTAGCCGCAATAGGTATCCAAGTACACAAATTCAAATGCAACATTTTAAATTTCTGATCTATTGCTTCATTTGCCTACTTGCCTTTCAAAGCACTAGCAAATTGGTTTCCACTTTATTGGGGGTGTAAACTGAATTTTCAATGCATCAGTTGGGATTGTGCTAATAGGAGAATTGTACTACTTCGAGCGGATCGGATGAGTTCGCAGAAGAAATAACCACATACAAGTATAAATAGCACTATAGCAGTCTAAGTAAATTTTTATGTCGATATATACATCTTTTGTTCAGTTGAAGGCAACAGAAAGGTATAGTGTATGATTTGAGGCTTAATGCACAGACAACAAGTAGCTACAATGTTCAGTCAATATTATGGTGGATGCCACTCGCTGAGCAAGCAAATACTAGTAATTATTCTATTAACAATTATATGAAAAAACAATGAGAATATTATTGTAGCACCAAGACGTATGTATAAATCAAATGACCATTTGAATTTCTTGCCTACCCCACTTGCTTGGGACAAAAAGCTATGTTAATGTTGTTGTTGTTACCATTTGAATTTCTGAAAATTATCTACACTACTAAACAGTTAGTGCATGCTTCATTTGCCTTTCAAAGAACTTGTGATTCAACATTGTTTGGTGGTAAATTGAGTTTCCAATACATCAATTGAGATGATGCCCATACGAGAATTGTACTACTTAGAGTGAAGCAGATGAGTTCACATAAGAAAATAACTACATATTGCAGCCTAAGCAAATCTTTAGCTTAATATATACGCCGTTGTTTCAGTTCAAGCAAACAGGCTGGCAATCAGCATTGCTGAATTGAGGCCTCACGCACAGAAAACAAGCAGCTATTATGCTTATTCTGATGGATGCCACTCGTTGAGCAAGCAAATCTAGTAAACACTCTACCAACAATTCTCTAGAAAAACAATGAGAAAGCCTTTGCTATATTATTAAAGCAACAATACTATGTACAAATGGTACGGCAATGTTCTCATCATTCAATTCCCAAGCAGAAACAGCTAAAATCCTGAAAAAGTTCAAGACCAGAGAAGTGCAATTCTCTTGGCATGCAACCAATGAGTGAGGTTTCTCACTTCTGTGAAGTACAGAATTGCATCCGACACATACCACCAAGCCACGACATGGTTCACCTTTGCATCGGGGCACCCAACTGTGCCGAGGAGGCAGCGATGGAACGGCGTCTCACCCTTCGCCGCTCGTAGTCCGGGTCGTCGGTGGGCAGTTCGTACCGGCACACTGGGCACGTGTTGCGTATGGCGAGCCACGGCCCGATGCAGGCCCCGTGGTAGAAATGGCCGCACGGCAGCCGTGTGGCGAGCTCCCCCTGCGCGAGCCCATCCTTGCACACGGCGCACCCCTGGGCCGCCTCCTCCGCGCGGAGGGCCACCACCTGGAGCCGCTCCACCGCCGCGCGTGCCGCCGGCGGGGCCCCGCCCACGGCCGCGTCCGCGAGGTGCCCCGGCAGCACCTCGAACTCGTCCTCGTCCAGCGGCACCGGGAGCAGCTCCCACCCGACGCCGCTCCGGAAGATGCTGTCGAGCTCCGCGTCGCCGTCGCCGACGCCGAAGTCGAACGGCGGCTCGTCGGAGAACATCGAGTCGTCCTCCCCGCTGTCGATCCCCTCCATCATGCCCAGCATCTCCCCCTCGTCGACGAATCCGAACACGTCGGCGTCGACATCGGCTCCTAGTCCTCGCTCTCCCCCTCCACCACCAACAGCAGCTGCTCGGGTCACGCCACCGACGCCGGGGGCAGCGTCGACGATCTCCTCCCACTCGAATCCGTGGTCGGCGAGCTCTTCCTCGAGGCAATCCCAGAAGGGCGGGGAGCGGGGCCGCGAAGGGGAGAGGCGGCGGAGGTCGGGGTCGGGGTCGGAGTCGAAGTCGAAGGAGAAGGGGGAGCCTGGGGTGGGGCTTAGGGTTCCGAGGTCGAAGCCCGGGGAGAGGAGGTCGCGTGGGCAGCCGAGACTCTCCTCAATGGACTGGGACAGCGTGGCGAAGGAGAGATCGCTGAACCCGTCGTCCCCGACGTCAAGGAAGAGCTCGTCGCCGAGGTCCGCCATGGGCGGCGGCGCTGCGGCGGGGAGGGGAATGGGTGGGGTGGTGGTGGTGCGGCCGTCGCCGTGTGAGGCGTGGCGTCCCCGTCTCGAGTTGGTTGTTTGGCCGTGCCCACTCACGCCTCACGCCGTCACACAGGCACACAGCCAGACGTCTCCGCCTTCGAGGTCCTCGGAAAATACGTCTCCCTGCAGCGTTTACGTAAACTGTCAAATACGTCTTCAGAAGCTGTCGCAACAAGCAAGAAGGCCACAGGTACAGACTGCGCAGGCAAAACTGTGCGCGGGACGGCGGCCAGGCGATCCAATCGCCTGACGCCATCTCGACGACATCCCGTCCCCGCGAGATTCCGCGGGAGGGGGCATTCCAGTCGGCTCTTGCGTCCGCATCGATGGGGCCATGGGGGGATAACCCCGGGCAGGGGGGAGAACTGTAGCGCGTGGACAGCGACGGGTTTTGATTGGATCGATTTTCATTGTTTGGCTTGTCTGATTGCATCACCTGGATGCAGCTTTGCATTTCCTGGCTATAAAGCGACGGGCCCTGCAGCTGGGCTGCGGAGAGGGGTCTCCCACAAATTCTGCCTGCTCGGCTCTGGTTTAGTTCAGTGGTTCATTGATTGGCTTCAGATCCAGGAGCGGCCTCATAATTGAGCTGAGTGGTCGGCGAAGGTTTGGCCTTTTTCTGTGTTTCCATATTCTTCTGTGCGTTGAGTTCCCGGTGAGGAGCAGATGGTTCTTTCTTCGATTGGATTGTGGAGAGTTCATTCCCCCCTGTTTGTGATTGTACTGGATTTAGCTGATGGGAATTTCGATAGATTGCATTTGCTAGTTGCAATGGTTGATCTCGAAGTTGTTTGCTGATGTGAATTGTGTTTGGAAAGATTGGAATCGTGTACTACCAAATCGCGTTTAACACTTTGATCATTGTTTTCGTTTTAGGAAACTTATTTGGGTCTTCATAGTGCATACTAATGAACTAAAGAGTTTCTATCAGAATTGTTTTTGTTTTTTCAATGGATCTGTATTGATTTAACAAAACTGCACATATTTTTAGGTGATTGTTCTGGGTAAACAGTATAAGTAATTGAGGAATGGAAATGAAAACTGAGTGTCACTCACTACTCAAACCAAGATAGATTTCATTGTAGGAAATATTTGAGTAGAAAAACGTGTAATAATTGCACTGAGTTGCTGACTGAAAACATTTCCATCCAGGAGAGCAGAGATAAAAAAAAAATGGGGATTGGAGATGGATCATCAAATGGGAACCAGCAATCAGCGCGTAAGGAAATAACAGACGAGACCACGCCACTTCTTCCAGTCAAGGTGGAGGAAGAGGGGTTTCATGAGTTCAATGGTGCTTCATTCTCAGGGGCAGTTTTCAATCTGTCAACCACTATAGTCGGGGCTGGAATTATGGCCCTGCCAGCAAGTATCAAGATGCTGGGCATCATCCCGGGAATTCTGATGATCATCATTGTAGCACTGCTGACAGAGGCTTCCATCGACATGCTTGTCAGATGTAGCCACCAGGGCAAGATTACATCATATGGGTGGCTGATGGGTGAGGTTTTCGGACAGTGGGGGAGAATTGCGCTGCAGGCTTCTGTCATCATAAACAACATTGGCGTGCTAATTGTTTACATGATTATCATCGGTACTCTTTTAAACTTGGCATTCTGCCATTCACTTCTAATCTTACTTTTGATCATTTTGAAATGTACTGCTGGATGTCTAGTTATGATAGATGTAGTTCTCTAAGTATACTTACTAGTCCTTTTTAACCGACATAATGACACAACTCTTTTTGGGCATGCCCTTGGAGCCCCACGTAGTTCAAATTATTACTTCTAATCTAGAAGGTATTTCAAATTCATAGCTTTAGAAACTATTTAGGAGCTTCCTGGCAATAATTTCTCTTGTCAAAAGAGAGAGAGAAGGAAATTCTCCTGTTGAATAACACATTACTCTTAAAAACGAACAACTTTATATGTAATGACAACCAACATATGTTCTAAACTTTGATAGGTGATGTACTCTCTGGAACAACATCAGCTGGTGTTCATCATCGTGGTATATTGGAGGGTTGGTTTGGAGCTCATTTGTGGAATTCCCGTCCTATCGTTCTTCTTGCTACAGCTCTTTTTGTGTTTGCTCCACTGGTGAGCTTTAAGCGGTTAGGTATGTGTACATGTTTGCATGTTGGGAAAAATATCCTTCAGCTCATTCTTTAATGCATTCTATTAAATTAAATCTTGCCATTTCCCACAGATTCATTGAGATACACGTCTGCACTATCAGTTGCCCTGGCAGTGGTTTTTGTTGTAATTACTGCTGGAATTGCCATCATCAAACTCTTCAATGGAACTGTAGCAATGCCCAAACTTTTTCCAGAATTAGATGGTCTTAATTCAATCTGGAATCTATTTACTGCTGTTCCTGTTCTCGTTACTGCCTACATCTGCCACTACAATGGTATGCACTATCATTTTACAAATACTTTTCTGATTGTTCTAACATTCATATTCTAAATACATCCTGTTTATGATTCCACAGTTCACAGCATTGACAACGAACTTGAAGACAGAACACAGATCAAACCGATTGTGCGAACGTCGCTGATCCTGTGCTCCAGTGTTTACATTGCCACAAGTTTCTTTGCATATCTCCTCTTTGGTGAGGGCACACTGGATGATGTCCTTGCCAACTTTGATGCTAATCTTGGCATTCCATTCAGTTCAGTTTTTGATGATATAGTGCGTGTGAGCTACGCTGCACATGTCATGCTCGTCTTTCCCATTGTCTTCTTTGCCCTTCGGCTCAACTTGGATGGATTGCTCTTCCCAACATCGAGGCACATTTCTCATGACAACAAGAGATTCACTATTATCACCATCGCTCTCCTTGCAGTAATTTATCTTGCTGCAATTCTTATACCAAGCATCTGGGACGCTTTCCAATTTACTGGTGCCACAGCCGCTGTTCTTATTGGTTTCATCTTTCCTGCCATGGTCATACTTAGGTAAATAAATGCTTATATGGTTCTATATTGCCTCCTAGACAATGCAATTTAGATAACACACAATAACATGCTTAACTTTTGCAGGGATTCTTATGGAATTGCTACAAAGCGTGACAAGGTCCTTGCTGTGACCATGATTGTGCTCGCTGTTCTCTCAAATTCTGTTGCCTTATACAGCGACACAATGAACATTTTCCGTAAAAAGGAGGTGGCCTAAACTTCAGACTTAAAGGAGAGTCATTGCCAATGCAGGAAGCATGGCTTCACATTGCAAAATTCAGATGCAATTGAAGGAAGATGATGGTGCACTTCCGTAGAAGGAATATGGTCTCTTTGTTCATACCTGAGAATCCAACCACTTGAAAGAATTGGATGCTTGAAATTGGGTGGTCTTCTGTAAACAGACCGGCTCAGTGTCCAGTTGAGCCGCTTGCATGATATGTGTATTCAATGTGCTTGTATCAGCATAGAAGTTAGTCTGCCTTGGAAAAAGCTTTCTTCCACAATAATGTACAGTCGTACTACGTACCAATGTTTGAGTTTAGTTAAAATTTGTCAAATGCGGATGTCACGGTTAAAAAAATTATTACTATTCCCATGTCACCATCTTTTTGTTTATACGGGAAGTTGCAGAATTCCTTAACTGCCAGTGATGTTGATGAAATTGCATTGCCAATTTGCCAACTAAGAGGTCTCAAATATGGTATCATTAATATAACGACTTATACAATACAGAGTACACAAAGACAGTTCATGATCAGCTGTTACAGTACACGTGTTCTTGCCTTCTGCTTGGGGCAAAGGGGCGCCCTTTCTTGTGCAGGTTTGCTGAATCTTTCTGCATCTTGAAAGGTCAAGGCGCCAAGCAATCAAGAGCGCAAATTAGGCACTCCAGGGCCCAGGCTGCTACTGACAGCTTCTGAGATGAGGGACCCCTTAAACAAACAAAAATCGTTATTTCTTGCACAATTTCTTCCCCCCTTATTCTGCAAACAAAATCTTCTTCAGTTACGATTCTTAGCATCCAAGTTGGCCAATGGGTACACTGGTCGAATCGTTGGGATCTCTAATTGCGACAGGCTTATCTTTCGGTCACTATCAACCTGTTTTTATCATAAAGAAAAGAAGAAACTAGCAACTCTTTTCAGGTATCAGATGAGTGAGCCTAGCGGCCTAGTGCACGATAGTTTTACACTTGACGAGTTTGATTAGGTGGAAACTCGTCGCATAACGACAGTCCAATCAAAGAAATGATTATCAATATATGATAAATTAGTTACAGATGGCTTGATTTGAGCCACAAGTTGAGACGTTGAGACAGAGTCAATAAGAGAATGATTCAGAGGGACCCACATGTGGTTTTCACCTTGGTTAAGGCCGTGAGTTGTTCGTGGTCCATAATTCTTCTCCACAATCTACAGCGAAAAGATGATAACGAGGGGCTAAAGGCTCACTTAAGCAGCTCCATCGTGCGTTCCAAAGGGTGCCATGGGAAGAGAGATATTGCTGCCACCCTGACCATAGAGCGCGAGGGTGCGAAACAAAAATGCTTAGCATGGGTGCAAAAACTGGCTCTCGGTTTCTGTGATGAAGCACCTTAAATAATTCAACTTAAATACAAATTAGCTTGGGTATTAACACTCAGTCGACTAAGGCAGGGTATTCAGGGGCACTCGGGTATAACGTTCCGACTATGCCACCATTGTCTGGATCGTTTCGCAACCTCACACGAAGTTGAGTACCCAAATTAGTACATACATCTCATCTCAATTTTGCACGCAGGAGTACACATGGATAACTTCATAAAAACATGAATCTCATATTTAATTTAGTACAACAGAATGTGTTCAACTACACAGCGGAAGACTTTATAAATCAACTCGGTTCTATTACACCATCTTAATATAGAGCCATTATAAGACGATCCCAACACAAGAGAGCATCGATCAGCTGACAGAAGAAGTCCACCGACCAAACAATACATAGCCGATTAGCAGAGGCATCAGCTGAGCACGAAAAAACACTACTCAGCCAGAGAGGTTAATCGGCTACGGCCTAGCTGCTATGCAAAAGAAAACGGCTACATAGCTACTCATCAGCAGGAACGAACTCCAAGCGCCATCCATCGGGCAACTCCATCGGCCAGACGCAGGAAGCATTGGTCGATGTCTGGAACAAAGATAGCCACAAATAAGACTAAGTATACTAATACTCACAAGACTTATCCGATCAACATGAAACCGATAAAATCTAGACTTATGCAAATTGTTTGGCTAGTGGGGTTGTTTTGCCACAAGCATCTAAGAAAGGGATCCTTACTTTCAAGATTTTAGCCAAGTTAAATATTCCATTCATCGGCTAGGTGATGGCAAAAGAAACTAAAACATTCCACTTCATTATACAACCACTATCATCATTATCATCATACACAAGTTCATCTCCTTCATCAGCCACTTTTTTATGTTCAGGTTGTTACTCGTAGTGACAAAGAGAACAAGTAGTCACAATAGTCGTGTGAGACCGATGAATCGATGCTTATTTTGCAGAGGGAAGCCTAACAACATGTCACAAGAGCAAGTCCCATACTTCCGCTTGTGCCAACCTTTCCCATCAGACCTTGTCAACTCATACTTCCTCTTGCTAGAATTCGTATGGCTGCAAGACGAAACTGAAGTGCATGGAGTGGCTCGGTGGATGTGGTGAGGACCCCATGTGTCTAAGTTGCCTTCGAGGTCTAGGATCCGGTGCAGTGTTTGGGGTGTAAGGTGCAATCGGTACTTCGGCGAGGGGTCTTGCATGGCGGTGGCCTCTTCGGTGTGGTGCGGTGGGCGCCTCTTCTGACTTCTGCCAACAAAAGGTCGTGGTTGGGAGCAGGGGCGGAGCTAGGATTGGACCATAGCGGGGCCAGACACCAAGTCAAAAATACCTTATAAAATTATAAAAAAACAAATATGTCATTACCATGTAGACTAATATGAAACTATTTCATTGTTTGTAGCAATCGTGCAGCTTATATTCTTATGACATATTTTGAGATGAATATGCAAGGGTGTTGCGTACTTGTGCGACAAGCGTTACCACCTGATACAGAATAGGGATTGAAAATCAAGCGACTTAGTTTTATTTATTTTTAGATTTGTTTTTTTAACGAACTTATTTTTTAGATTTGTTGCACCTAGCATGTAGTATCATAGTTGATTTTTTCTTTCTTTCTTAAGGCCTTGAGATGCAGCACTTCAAACAGTCTTTTATGGCCAATGTAGCCACTGAGACACCAATTAACGCATTACAAAAGAATTATCGATACAGCTAACTAAGTTGTACTAAGCTTTGATCAAGACGAATATGAAAACAGTTCATTTGTACCTTGGGAGAGATGGGAGGGGCCATGGCCCCTGCTGGCCCCCCTGTTTCTGCCACTGGTTGGGAGGCCCACGGTGTGTGTTTGTGACCTGAAGACAACGGTGGCTTGATGGAGGAGTTGTCATAGCTATATGGCTTCCACTAAACTATGGTAGTCACTCCTGCATGGCAGTGCCTGGTTGGTGGGTGGGGGGGGGGGTCTCTTGTGTTGTGGGCTACTTGTATGGTTTTCTCATCTCATGGGTTTGTGGTGGTGCGGTATGAGGCTGAGTAGAGTCGAATTGAGTTGTGCGGCCGTGTTGATGTCCCAATCCAATCGGCCAGTGTTGTTGTGGTGCCCAATCTGAACGTATTCTTGGGCAGCTCTCATACATGGTTCATTTAAAATAAAACATATGATAGAGCTGTCTCTGTCTCTAGTTTAGACAGAACATGGTTCCCGTTATTTAAAAGCTCAAGCTGTACTATTCCCCATATGATTCTTTACTTGAGTTACTGAAATCTAACAATTAAATATTATATTAGATTTCTTGGATCACGATATTCTCCTTTTCTCGTGGCCATTTTGCGACTGTCATAATGCCTCGTCAGTTGAAATCTTCCGTCCTACACACAAATTCAATCGTTTCATGTTAGCGTTGCTCCTTCGGAGAACTACATCCACGTCGATCGTGCGTGTCTCCTTAATCAACAACATGTAAATGAAAATGAAGAACTTACAAGAAGAGCTCAGGGGAGGATTATTGCAGCGACCGAAACTGATGTGAGACGATTCACCAAAGCAAACAGTATGCAAGCCTTAAACATGCGATTATTTATAGATAAAATAATTAACAAGTGTGCTTCGTAGGGTTGCTAAATATGTGACGGATCTGTCTCTAGTTCAAAGCATAGCTCCAGATCGTCTGACATATTTCTCTCTATGACACAGAGGCATAAAACTCCCTGGGCCCTTCGATGCTCATCTGATGGCCAGAACCAACACATTGAAGGCCAGACCGTGCAGAGTACAAAGGGTCCCATAAACGCAACATAGCCCATCAAGACACAAGGGGCGGTGTTTAAAAAAAAAAGACACAAGGGGAGGAAGAGAAAAGAGAAAAATTCCTTGTATGCTTCAAAAAAGATTTAGCAATACATTCTATGTATCAAAAAATTACAAAATCCCTTAGATGCCATAGATTCTAATTTATCCCTTCTATATCCAAACTGTTAATTTTGCCGTTAAATACAGGCTGAAAAGACCATTTTGTCCCTATAGGACAACCATTTTTGTGATAATTTTTTAACAGAAAAACCACTATGATCTCAAACAACCACATGAAATATATGTATATCTCAAACATATCACAGAAAAAATCATATGCATTTTTGCCTTAATGGTGAACCGCCGGCACCTCTTTTTTTTCTTTTTTTTTTGAGCTTACCTTTGTTTTCTGGAACCGAAGCAAGCAGCAGTTGGATCGGCTATATTGGGCTAGCTTATTATGGCCTGTTTTAGTGTGCACCGTCAGATGAGCATCAAAGGGCAGGTGGAGCTTTATGTCTCTCTATCATAAAAACAAATATGTCATCTGGTTCTCTGTCCTACTAACATAGTCAACTGTATCATGCTAGCGTTGCTCCTTCACACAAATACAATATCGATCATGCGTTTCTCCTTAATCAACTACGAGCAAATGAAAATGTAGGACATATAGGAAGAGCTATCCACCAGAACTTTGAGACCATTAATTCACTAAACCTAACATTATGCAAAACCTAAATAATATGAAATATTTATATAGAAATAATTAACAAGTTGTCTCGGTACGGTTCCTAAACATGTGATCGATCTGCCTCTAGTTCAGGGAGAACAGTGTTCCCTTTATTTAGGCTGTTTACCTTATGATTCGATTATGACTTTTTTATAAAGATTCTTTGACAACTTGATTTATTGAAATATATTAGCTAGATACTAGCTTTGATATCATAAACCTCAAGTTACTCCTTAATGTTCTCATACCAATGTTGCCGCCCTCGCAATGCCTCATCGGTTAGCACTATTTTCTCGTACCAATGTAGCCAACCCCCCCCCCCCCCCCCCCGAGCGCAGCGCCCTACTCACAAAAAACAATTGTATCATGTTAGCACTGCTCCTTCACACAACTACATCCATGTCGATCATTCGTGTCTCCTTATCAACTACGAGTAAATGAAAATAGAGGGCTTACAACTTACAAGAAAGAGCTCATGTGGGGATTATTGCAGCCACAGAAACTGTGAGATTGTATAAATAACCAACAAGTTGCCTTCATTGGGTTGCTAAACATGTGATGGATCTGTCTTTAGTCTGCGAACATGGTTCCTTTCATTAAGAACTTCAAGCTGTACTGTTTCCCTTATGATTATTTGATGACTTTTTTTATTAAAGATTCTTTGATGACTAGCGGTACGCCAGTACTGAAATCTAACAGCTAAATACTAAATCAGATTTCTTGGAGACCTCGAAATTACTCCTTCACTTCTCTCCGGTCATGTTGCCACTCTCGTGATGCGTCGGCAATGGACATCCTCTGCCCTAGTCACAAAGTCAATTGTCTCATGTTGGCATTGCTCCTTAGCACAACCACATCCCCATCAATCATGTGTTTCCCCTTAATCAACCATGAGTAAATATAATGAAAATGGAGGACATATAGGATTATTGCAACCACCGGAATTGTGAGACCATTCAATGGAGCTAACAGTATATATGCATTATGCAAACTTAAATAATATGAGAATTTATAAACAACTAACAAATTAGCTTCTAGGGTTGCTAAACATGTGATTGATCTGTCTCTAGATTAGAGAGAACAGCTAACTATTTGCACCCCTGTAATGCAAAACTACGACTTTTGGCTTGACCCTACCCATCATGACAGTCCAGCTAAAAAGTACAAGTTTTGTGTTATATGGGTGCAAGTACTTTTCTTAAATTAAACTTATAGTTGAATTTTGTGTTAGTTCGATTTAAATAGTAACAGTTTTCTTAAATATTTTTTTGGAATAATGATGCTTGTAAGGAATTTGTGAATAAATCTGCAAAATTATCACATAACTCTATTTGCAAGATTTTCATTTCCCCATAAAATAGTTTAGGAGCAATCAGTTCTGTGATATTGCTCCCTTATATAACATGCTTTCATTTGTGAAATGCGAACAGAATTATCTTCATTGATAATTTGTTGATTCCGTGATCGGACCAATGCAACATGATTGTTGTATGTGGATGATCATTTTGTAAAACTATATGTATTCTCACAAAGCTTCATATAATGCAATTATTTTAGAATGATTCATGGATGTGACTACAAGATTCAACTTTGATGAAATCCAATATGTAGTTGTTCCGTCCTGTAAAACACATGACCTTTTTGCATTCTAGTATTGTGGGGACGAGACATATAGGCACTGTTCTTGGCCAAGAATTAACCAAGATTAATTGTGCCATGTCGAGCATGTGTTTAATGATTCGATGAATCACAATTTCATCATTTAGAGAAGTCTTACACTGATTTGATGCTTCAGAATTATAGGCTAAAGTTTTCATGATGATTCATATGAAACTTTAGTAGTTTGGTTTCAGTTTATATTCTGGCAATATAGGGATTAGTTAGCCAGTATATCAATATCCCACTTTTTTTGTGTTTTGATTTGATAATAATCAACCAAGTTCTTTGGTGCCATTTAGATATCTATGGAAATCATATCTAACTCCGGCCTATATGGCATTGTTGGAGTTGCGCTTAATTTGAGCTAGCAAGGTATCTACAAATGCAATATAAGGCCTTATGCATTTTGTATGATAGATAAGAGCATTATATTTTGGCACAAAGTTTCTCATCCCAGGGTCTAAATGGATATTGATCCATATTTAGGGAATGAATGAACACATGTTAATGGATATGATTGTCCAATATTATTTGGATATTGATGCATAATATCACTTAAATATTGGTAAACTGATACAGGTGTGTTTAGTTGAAAATTTAAACATCCTTTGGTTATATCCAATTTCATCTCGGATTCCGTCATAAATGAATGCTTGTTGTTTGTGTGTTGAGATGATCAAAATTCGTTTTGGAATTTATTTTTGAACACACATGCAATCATTATTATTAGAGTAATTCTTTTATTGAAGATACTCAAGCAGTCAGTTGTACCACAATTAACTTGAATTGTTCAAAATATGTATGCTGCGATTTTTCATTTGGATTTATCATACAAAATCCTCTGGGGACATATGAATCCGATCTATCAAATTCGATTGATCTGCCAATAATTGAATATAGGAACATAGTTCTCACACATACTATGATGTATGTTTCTCGATCTCTACGTGAAACCATATATGCTATAAGCTCTCGTTATTTCACCACCTTGCTTTCTTAAAGAAAAGGATTGTGAGAAGTAGATAACACTTCTTATTTGGAAACGAGAGTAGTTGTCCTTAATTGCCACCTTTAATTTGACCCAATTGAGCATTTGTAAATACTCTGAGTGTTTGTCAACACTCTGCCTAGGACTTTTGGTCTGGATCTAATTGAAGGTGTACAACAATTTTAATAGGAGTATATGTCGACAAATTTGTAGTGTTAATATGATTGACTAATCACAACATATATCTTATGAGAAATTAACCATTTTAAATTCTATGTCATTTCCCACGACCATAGAATTAGGTGTTCCATGACCCAGTGCCTGAATTTATGTGCACATATACTGGGCTTTTGAATGTTAAACATTCATAGGCTTTGGATTCAAATAAATCCATAAAGTGTCTAACAATATTCATGATGTTGATTTGCATTTACTATCTTGGCGGATGTCTCCCCCTGTTTCCGCGGCTGCTTAAAATACTTCTCCCCCTCTTATTTTGAGATGGGAGTTAAGTGATATTTCACTCTTTCTAGCACATTATTTGTAGGAATGCATTTCATGACACTTTTGGCGAGTAAATGCATTTGGCAGGTTATTTGCAATGTGTTGCAAATATAATATGTTATGAATTGTTGGTTCAGATATTCTTTATGTATACGTGGATATGAGGATCAAATGTGATAACATAATTCTTGGCATTCTATATTTGTGGTATTAATCTCCCCCTAATGCCAGGAATTTCCGTCAAAAATGTACTCAGCATACGGGCTTGTGAATAATCCCTTATGTGAGTAATCCAAGGTATATTATTAATGACGGAGAACTACCTTATATGGATTCTCAATGTCATGGATGTATGCTGTGGTGGTTATATCGGTATGAGTAAAACATAACTGATACGCAGATGGGAAATATTAGATTCCACGTACATAGTTACTACAAAGGGCATCTAATTAATCACTATACAATAACTACTAGACATATCTTAGTTCGATTCTTTCCCAAGAGGCCATCCTTTTGCGGAAAGGATGCCTCCAAAGGGCCAACCTGTCCTTTGGACAGGTATATAATGTAAACAATCCCCATCAACGAGAACATCCATTCTATTCTCTTATTTACTTTTCTATTGTTCCATTTTTACTTCACAACACGTTATCAAGCACTTTCGACTCTACTGAGTATTGAGAAGAAGAAGAGGCCGTGAGGCCTCATGTTCCCTGGTAAGCACCATGGACGCTAGAAGCAACTTGCAGTTTTTTTGCCACGGTTTCGTCATTCTGCCTCTCGTCAACAACCGTCGTCTCCTCTGCTTCCGCACCAGGGGAGGCACTTTCCTTGCACGCCATGGATGGCGTCCTGCAGGACGTCGTCGTCATGGCCGCCGTGGTGGACGTCGTCGCCATCATCGCTTCCGTGGCCGGCGTCGCCGCTGCTCGTTCCCTGGTTGCCATCGCTGGGCTACTCGTCCTAGCAACCAAAGCCCTCGTCATGGGGCTGCTCCACCAAGGCAAGGCCAGCGGCCTGGCCATTCCACGCCAGCGGTTGCGGCTGCTAGCAGCGCTGCCGGCAACTCCTCGGAGCGCACAAGGACGGCAACACCGCCGTACACCGAAGGCATCGTTCTTCCCGAGCAGCAGCGCCTCCCAACGCCAACTCCAGTGGAGGAACCACCACGCCGCCCTCTGATCCTTCACCTTCGCCACCCGGGGTCTTCTGCCATCAGCATCGGGATCATCCCTGACCTCAACGCTCCCACGGCGGCAACGACGAATGGCGGAACTGGGTTCGATCCTCAGGCCAACTCCTCCAACGTTGGTAGCATCCTTGCGGTGACGGCTTTCACCGCTGCAAACGCTGCATCTGGCTTCACCGGAATTTGCATGGCGTCACACCCGAGCATCACCGTTGGGACCATAGCTGCTCGCCGTGGTGCGCCACCGTTCTTCAACAATGGAATAGCAGCAATCGCATCCACAGAGTCTTCATCGGCTACACCTCCATCAACCACCGCATCGGCCTCCTCCAGTGCGACAAACAGCGAGGCGACGCCATCGGCACCCGCAGCACTGGCCGCTGCTCCTTCACCGGCCCAAATCTTTGGGCGGGTGGAGGCCGTCGACCGCCGCCCCTGAATCCACCGAGGCACTTGGAGCCCAGCCTCGCTGGGCTTCTCCTCAAACCACTGAAGGCCGGCGCAAGCCGGCAGCCGGCGGTGGCCGGCGAATCAGGGGCAGGAGCGTAGAAGGGCGAAGGGGAGGCGGCGCTGCAGAAGGAGGCAGCGGCGACAAGGATCCACGGCAGCACTGCAAGAAGGCGGCGGTGGTGTGGATCTATGACGGCGGCGCAGGACGGCGGTGACAGGCGGCGGCGGCGGCGCCACACCCTGCTAGCGGCGGCGGCGGAAAGGGGCAGATGGTGCGGTTACCCTAACCGCACCCCTCCCCTGCCTCATGCATCGGCCAACAGGCCAGGCCGCCGTGGGCTTTCCGCTGCTATGGGCCATCAGCAGGCCGACCAAGCCGGGCCGGCCCAAGTCGCACAGGAGCACCCCCTCCTCCCTACAAGATTTGCACTAAGACCCCCAGAATTACACATGGGTAATCATATTATAAGTTTAAATCGAACTAACACAAAATTGTTACTATTTAAATCGAACTAACACAAAATTCAACTATAAGTTTAAATCGAACTAAAATTCTGGGGGTAACACAAAATTCAACTATTAAACTTATAGTTGAATTTTGTGTTAGTTCGATTTAAATAGTAACAGTTTTCTTAAATATTTTGCGCTATGTCTAGCGAGCCGCAAAAGCTATGTCTCGTCTTGTGCAATTTGCAATATACATAAGTGCTCCAATTTCACTAAGATATGGGACTTCGGGTCCCAATATTTCTTCATATCACTCTTTGGTCGAAATTGATCTTTATTCATATCAAGAGATCGAACGACCATAGGTGTTTTAGATGGATAAGATTTATCCATATTAAATTTCTGCAAAATTTTCTAAATATATGCAGACTAATGAATTAATATCCCTATAGGGAGATGCTCAAGCTGAAGGCCTAAGCAAAATTTGGTTTTACCCAAATCTTTCATTTCAAATTCCGTCTTTAGATGATTGCGTGCTTCATCTATGATCTATGTCTTGTGTACTTCCAATGATATTGAGATCATCTACATACACAGATATAATGCAAAAATCTAGTAGGAGATTTCTTAATGAATACACATGGGCAATCATCATTATTTGTAAAGCCCTTCTGTAGAAGGAATTCATTTAGTCGGTTGTACCACATTCTTCCCGACTATTTTAAGCCATAGAGTGACTTTTGAAGTTTTACACAATACATGTTGCGAGAATGATTCTTGTTCGGAATATCAAGTCCTTCAGGAACTTTCATATAAATATCCGAATCTAGTGACCCATAAAGATATGCTGTCACTACATCCATGAGATGCATGGATAGACCTTTTTCTGCTGCCAATGATATTAAATATCGGAATGTTATACCACTCATAACTGGAGAATAAGTTTCATCGAAATCGATGCCGGGTCTCTGCGTGAACCCTTGTGCTACAAGCCCCGCTTTGTATCTCACCACCTCGTTGTTTTCATTTCTTTTACGAACGAAAACTCATTTTGATCCTATGGGAAAAATGTTTCGAGGAGTAGGTATCACTGAGGAGAATACCTCTCATTTATTGAGCGAGCGCAATTCTGCCTCGATTGCCTCCTTCCATTTGATCCAGTCGGAGCGCTTGATGCACTCTGCCATGGTCTTAGGTTCTGGATCAGGTTGAAGGTCACTTGCAATCTTGGAAGAAAAATTAATGTCGACAATTGTAGTTTTTCTATTAAATGATTCTCCAGAATCAATATAATTTATGGTAATTTCATTTACCCTTTCAGACTCTTCCATATTTCCCAATGTAGTAGAGCCAGGGTCTTCCGATGTCCCAGCATTTTATTTGTGTACACATTTGTGCTTGGGATGTGATGTATCTGTTGAACATCAATATTATTTGGATTTTCATTACCCAATTGGTGTTTATCAACATGGTGTTGATTAGCATTTACTGTTTTGGAAGAAGACTTCCTTTGTTTTCGCGGAGGCTTATTTTGAGCCTTATTCTTATCCTTTGTAACCATTTTTCTCCCCCTCTTATTTTGACTTGGGAGATTTTGAGTAGGAATTGCTACTCTCTCTAGTACATTAACAACAGGATTGTGTGATTTAGTGACACCTTTATAGTCAGTAAATGCGTCTGGCAGGTTATTTGCAATATTTTGCAAGTGGATAATCTTTTGAACTTCACGTTTAGATTCTGTAGTACGTGGATCATAGGACTGAATACCTATGAAATTCCAATTTATTTCCTGGCATTCTGAATGGTACATTGTATCTCCCCCTAATGCCGGGAAATTGTCCTCATCGAAGATGCAATCAGCGTGACGGGCAGTGAATAAGTCCCCTATAAGAGGCTCGAGGTATTTTATTATTGACGGTGATTTATACCCCACATATATCCCCAATTTTCTATGGGGGCCCATTGATGTCCGCTGCGGTGGTGAAATCGGTACATATGTAGCGCAACCGAATTGTCGCAGATCGCAAATAATAGGTTGATTTCCACATACTAACTGCAACGGGGAAGCCGTATGATATGCAGTAGGTCTTAGTTGAATCAAATCAGCGGCGTGTAATACCGCGTGACCCCAACATGATGTTGGTAATTTGCAATTCTGTAGTAATGGTCTTGCAATTAATTTTACTCTTTTGATAAGAGACTCGGCTAATCCATTTTGTGCATGTACGTAAGGTACTGAATGTTTCACGTTTATGCCTAAGGCCATACAATAATCATTGAAAGCTTTTAAGCAAAACTCAGCGGCATTATCCATCCTTATTGATTTTATAGGATTATCTGGATGGTGTGCTCTTAATTTGATAATTTGAGCAATGATCCGTGCGAAAGCATGGTTTCTCGTGGATAATAAACACACATGGGACCATCTTGTTGATGCATCGATAAGTACCATGAAGTACCTAAATGGTCCAGTTAAGGACCACAAATATCGCCTTGAATGCGTTCAAGAAATTGTAGTGGTTCAGCCCTAATCTTAAGATAAGAGGGTCTTAAAATTAACTTTCTCGTGGCACATGCGGTGCACACAAAATCTGAATTTTTGGGAAATTTTGAAGTATGCATGTGGTGACCAGTTGAATTGCCAATAATTTTTCTTATCATTCCTATACCAGGATGACCAAGGCGATCATGCCAAGTCTTGAAGATATCAAGATGTTGAAAAATTATCTTGTATGTAACATGTTGTACGGGTTTAATATATGTGAAATACAATCCAGTTGATAGTGAAGGAATTTTCTCAAGCGTTTGCTTGGCATATCCGTCGTCTTTAGTAATGAATAGAAATTCACTATTGTTGTCATTATGTGTTTCTACATGGAAACCATTTTGATGGATATCTTTGTAACTCAATAGGGTACGAGTTGATTCAGGATACAGGAGTGCATCCTCAATTTCTAATTGAGTACCCATAGGGAGAATTATTGTAGCTCGGCCAGAGCCTACAATCACACCATCACGACCTGCGATAGTAGTAACATTTCCTCTACTCTTTGTTAGAGTTTGGAAATATTTAATTTATCTGAGTATGGTGTTAGTGGTACCACTGTCCACTAAACAAAATTCTTCCTCCATTTGGATTGTTACCGTGAAATAATCTATAATGAGTGAATTAAAATATTAAGGTCAACTCAAAAGATTATATAATATGTACATTTTATTGATCAAGTATCATATGTCTTACAATACTTATGACAACAAATATTTACAACACAACTTTAATGTTTACATAAATATGGCTAGATAGTCTAATCTAGATGGTAATGGAGACTCAGTTGGCGTCTCCATACATGTCGTTGGATTCAAATTCTGTGGCAGAACCGCCCAATTTAAACTGGCTCAAGTGCGCCTGAGTACCCTCACTTAGGATAATACCAGCACGCACTTCAAACAGTTTAAACCCGGTAGTCCGTCGAGTGTCCCCGGGGCATCCCGAATCATCTACTGACAACATTCTCTCAACCATAGCTCAGGATCAACACCAAGTTGGGGTACACAAAAGGCATTACCTTTTTACATAAATACGGAAGGACACGAATTATTACAAACCGAGTTTTGAAGCAGCCTTAAATACAAGTCATAGTGCTAAGATATTAATACAAACTAGTTTTACACAACGGAAGGGATATTATAACCCGAGGGTACTTTATTCATCTAGAGACATCTGGGACCACCGATGCTCTAGGGCTTCTGGCTCTCCTCTTCGCCTTCCTGTTGTGGAGCATCCTCTAAAAAACAGAAAGGGAAGAACCCTGAGTACGAAGGTACTCAGCAAGACTTAACCGCCTTACCAAAGAAAAGACTCTCAAGGATGGATGATTAGGCTTTTTGTGATTATTTGGCTAACTCACTTTTGCGGAAAAACTTTCTAAATATGGGTCCTTATTTGGCAGTTTTAACTCAATTATGAATTAACTACTCAACTATGTTTTAAATACTTTTTTCATACAAGTGATACTAGGCTCAAACAACATTTTGAATCATTCCCATGTAATGTTCAACTTGTTTCCTCTACGATGTTTAACACCAGATCAAGTGCACTCATAACCAAGAGTTGTGGCGATCCGGATCAATTTACATCCTGCAGGAGGTACCTAGCACCCAGTCACGTACAACTGCGTCAGCTGTTCGCAACAACCTTTCAATCAGTTGGACCAAAGCTCGGAAATATCCTTACTCGAACCCGGGAACGCATCCCCACGTGGGCCCCACGTCTGGCGACCACCCCGTGAGTTTCAGATTACAGTCCCGCCTTTCTCCGACCCAGCAAGCACGGGTAAGCGATATTTCCAATCCACAAGCCAGCTAATCTAATTGGCTTTACTGGTCCCATAACCCAGTAAGAAACCAGGTAGAATCACTTGATCAAACTTTTAAACAACGGATCGGTCCTTAGTTATTTCAACTAGTAGGCAGAGCTAAGGATCGAGCATACCTCAATCCATTCTATCAACTTCTGCCCACTTTCTTTCCATATTAAGCCTTACGTGATTCATCTATGATTAGTGAGAACCTAGACCATCATCTTTTACATACCCTTGCTAAGCATAGCTAAGTGGATATTTCTAATCAATTTATTTCCTAGCAAGCAAAGGTAGTTCTACCAAGGAGTATTTCATGCATCAAAGGTTTTCATTCAACTCCTAACCTAATGCACACAAAGGAATAATATTTGGACTCATGAACTTCTGAAATGAAATGGGTAGAGATGCTCCGGGGCTTGCCTTGAGCCTCAAGAGAGTTAGCGGCTTCAGAGATTTCTTGAGACTCCGGGGCGATCACCAGAACTTCCTCGTAGTGGACTTGTTCTTCGGGAAGTTCTACGTACTCCACCTCCGAGGCTTCAGGTTCTAATATACAATGCAAGTCAGGGATTAGAGGTGCAACAGTTTTAAAACATAGCACACAAAACTTTATCTCTCGATACAGTCCAACATAACTACCCATCCTTTTCTAAAGAAAAAGTTGTCTTATTTGTCTAGGTGAAATAGTCCTTATTTCTTTTATATTTATTAAATAAGAATTATTAAGTGTACTAAAATCATTTTCCAAAAATCCAAAACCCTCTATCTCTTTTAAGTGTGCTTGTAAAACATGATCCTATTTTTAAATGCTTTTAAAATTAAACTAAATATTTTTAGCAATTAAATTCCCAAGAATGGTATTATTATTAAATCCTAAACAACACAAATTTAAAGGTTTAGTATTTTTATAGCATAAAGGAAAATCTAAGGAAACTATAAAATTTTATTTCACATTTTTCTGATTTTTCTATGATTTTCTATAATTAAAATAGTAAAAAACATAAATCAAATCAAAATTTTTAAAACCTATTTGGCTTTCTTGCAAAAACCCCTCTCGGCTTCTTTCTCTTCCACCCCGAGGTCCCTGCCCACGCGGAGCAGAGCTCCGGCGCGGACCGAGCCCCCGCCGGAGTTGACCCGCGCACGCTCGCCGGCGGCGGGGTCCCCCGACGACGCCAGCTAGCCTAACGACCACCCCACGCGACGGTGCACCCATTCTAGCCCTAAACCCCCACGGCAAGCTCTAACCCTAGCTTCATGGCGGCTCGGCGGCGATGCTCGATGGCGCTCCGCGCTCCGGCGAACTCACCGCCCTAACTGGTCCCGCAACAGTTTCGCGAGCAACACCAAAACCTACGACACCTTGTGCGCGCGCCAAGCCAGCCCGCGCGGCGCTACGCGCGCTAGCGCCTCACACCATCCATGGCGGGAGCGCGCGCGGCGAGAGCCATGGCGAGAGCCTGGCAGCGCAGCCAAGGCGAGACGGTGGACGACATCTACCCCTTGAGCACCAGCAGACCTAGGCACACCTAGCGCGCGCAACCGCTCGGCCGGAGGAAGCCCGAGCGAGGCTGCTCACGCGCGGCGGGCATGGCGGAGGTGCGCCACGGCGGCGAACGACGTTCCCAACCCGAGGAACGTCGTGCCCGGCCAACTAAGCCCCAAGCACCTTCCTAGACCTCGAAGCAACACTGCTGCACGCTCATAGCTCGGCCAAACCAACTGTAACAGCACCAACACGAAGAAGGGTCCTTACCCCGACGAGACGGCGACGAGGAGCTGCAAAACCGAGCGACGCGGGCTGCGGAGCGATGGAGGAGAAACAAAAGCTAGCGGGAACGAAGGAGGAGAAGACGGTGAAGCTTTTGGTGGAGAGAAATAGGGCGGAGAGGGTCGGACGGCGGCGAGCACACGAGGATTAGCCGGCGGCCATGGCGGGAGACAGAGAACGGCGCGGTGAAAAGAGGAGAAGGAGAAGCCGTCGACGGCGCTTTAACCGCGGATTGCAGCTGCCGTTGCTTGACACCTCCTGCTGCGCCTCTCCCCGAGCTGTCCCCGAGCGGCCTCGACGCGTGGCCGGTGAACTGACCAAGCGCCGCCGGCGGCCGCTTCCAGCTCTGGCCGACGTCACCTTTTCCCCATTTCGACAGCTCAAACAGCGATGTTGCACGTCAGTTTCCTCCGAAAAACGTATTGAAACTTCCAAAACTCCCAACATCAAACTTGTAGATGGATCATTGAATTGCATTTCACTTGTTGACACTTACTCCATTTGAGCAAGGATTGAAGTCCAATTCAAGCCTCCAAGTTGCTGCTGTAACACACTTCTAATTCAGAGCCACTAACTGAATTTCTCAAATTACTCCCGAAATTTGAATAGAACATGCATCTGGTGTCAAAAACAAATTTGAAATTCACATTCAGGAGCACAACTTCCTAGCTGGAAGTTTTTGCATAAAACTTCAAATTCAAACTCATTTGACATAAATTCATTTCAGCTGTCAGTTTACTGAATTTAACTGAAAATAGTTTCTGAACCATTTTCTCTCGCGTTTTTCTCCTTAATCCAGCCATATTCTGAGTCTGATCCAAAAACAAAAGTTGTTCCAAATCCTTCCTTTTACAACTTTGTTTTAGACACCTAAGCCATACAACCCACAGATCGATCACAATCTCACCCCAAAGATAGCTGCTCACTATGCTTTTTAAGAGAACCGAAAACAGCTAAGTGCTGTTGTCGGACGGTGAAAACGCTATGGACAGCATACTACAATTGCTTGTGAGCAATTCGTGAGCTGACCGAGCTAATGCAAAATATAAAGATTAAAGTACAATCTTAGTTGTTGTATTTTCAAATATGTATGAAGGTATTGCACATATATTTATATTGTAAGCAGTCAGATCTGAGCAATGTACATGCTTCATCAACCTCCCGTAGTCCTACTCCTAGCCAAGGGTTAAAGATATTTCTCATAGATCTCAATGCACTATGTTGTATCACGTAAGTATAGGGACGAATTTGACCCAGAAAATAAGAGTTGAGGGACTAGATTGACCGTTTTTAAAGTTGAGGGACGAACTTGACCCTTAGACCAAAGTTTAGGGACTAAAATGGCTATTTTTCCAAGAATTAAACAGGAGAAAGAATGAAATTGTATCTTACTATACAAAATATAGCTTTGACACAAATGTCAATGCTTTGAGCCTAGTCTCATTGATTGTACATATGCAGTGCACAGACGTATCTTCCTATCTTAGTACACACCATCTGTACATTTCTTCCTATAATTAACTTGAATATGTGGCTTCTAATATATATGTATATATGTGTCGTATTTTTGCACCTTATATGTTGCAAGTAAAACAAAATAATTGGTGTTGACGCTGACATTCTCATCAATATGCTAACTATAAATAAAACTCCTTGGCAAGCAGATTGGCGAAGGCGCCGAAGTGACGGAGCAACATGAAGCAATCTTACGGAAGTGTGGCGGACTTCCCAGAGTGATAGCTGCTGCAGCAAAAATGGACACCAAGGCTGCGCTGACGAGTGGTGGTAGCTTTATGCACTTGCTGGAGACCGATCCAGGGCTTCGGGATCTGTTCTCCTGGGTGCAATCCTACTTCCGTTCCATCCCAGATACCATCAAGCCATGCAGCTTCTATCTGCCAATCTTCCACACCAACCAAATAATCCGGCGGGGGCGATTGGTGAGGCGGTGGGTTGCGGAGGGCTACACCATGGATACCAATGATACGACCGCGGAGAAGATAGCCGAGGAGTACTTCTCCAAGCTCCTCAAGTTGAGCATGGTCATGGTGCCGGAAGGGGACCTTGGGGAGATAGATTTCGTGGAGTTCTCCGTAAAAGCTTCCGCGTGCCATGTTAATGGTTTCTTGCGTGAGTACATCATCTCACGGCCAATGGAAGACAATCTTGTCACCCAACTGGAGGGCCACTGCTCTATGAATTTGCGAGGTACAGGACGGCACCTCGCCGTATCTAGGAGCTGGGAGAGGAAGAAGAACGAGGGAGTGTTCAAGGCCATGGACTTCTCACGGTTACGGTCACTCACCGTGTTTGGGACATGGGAGTCATTCTTCCTCGATGACACTATCAGGATGAGGCTGCTTCGGGTGCTTGATTTGGAGGACGCATCGGGTGATGTAAAAGATGATGACGTGGCACTGATGGTGAAGCGGCTGCCTCGCCTCAAGTTCCTCTCACTGAGAGGCTGCAGCCTCGTCAAGTGCCTGCCCGATTCCTTGGGTAGCCTAAGTCAGCTGCAGACTCTTGATGTCAGAGGCACCTCCATAGTCGCGCTGCCATCGACAATCACCAAGCTACACAACCTTAGGCACATTCGTGCTGGTACAACCTCAGCTCCACAGTCGTCCGCTGGTGAAGACGACGTCACTGAAGAAGGCACAATTCTATCACCGGCAGCACCAACAGAGAGCCCGATGCCACTAGTGAGCAAACCACGCACTGGTGCTCCTCTCAAGTCTTCTTGCTGGTCTGGGTTCCGCAGACGCCAGGGGCTTGCTAATGTTGGCGTCAAGGTGCCTGGGAGGCTCGGAATTCTGACTGCCATGCAAACGCTGGGTATTGTCAACATCAGTGCTGCCGGCAGTGAGGCTGCCATTGAAGAGAGGTTCAGCGGACTTACCAAGCTGCACAAGCTCGAAGTGTCCGGGATCAATGGTAACAACAGTCATAAGTTATTTTATGTCATCTCTAGTTATGCCAATTTGGAATCCTTGTCACTTTGGTTTGACGAAGACAATCAAACTGGCTGCTTGGATGGCACATTGCAGCCACCTGAGCGCCTGGAGAACCTTATGTTGTGTGGGCTACAAGGTAAGTTACCAGAATGGATCGGGCAGCTTCGGAATCTGAGAAAACTAAGTTTACAGATGACAATGCTGTCGCAAGAGGAGATAAATATCATCTCAGATCTACCATTTCTAAACATCCTAGATCTCTTCTTAAATGAATTCCAAGGTGGAGAACTAAAGTTTTGCAAACGTATGAATCGTCTACTCATCCTCGAAATCAGTTGCAACTCAAGGTTACATGCTGTTCAATTTGAATACAATCCTACAATGAAGGTTTTGAGTATTATCTGTTGTGGACCATCACGCGTGTCTTCATTGCGGTTGTCTCGGTTAGAGAATTTACACAACCTCAATGAACTGTGGCTTAGCGGATCCTATGATGTGGCATTGAAAAAAGACTTGGAGGGGCAGATTGCCGAGGCTGCACGTCAACCTGGACGCAGACAACAACCTGTTTTGAAGGAGGGGCGATCGTTACCGAGGTCGAGAACTTCATCAGCTACCTAGGCGTGTTAGCACTTTGCAGGACTAAGCTGTTGGTCCTGGCCATTTCCTTTCTTTCTATCGTTTTCCTTTCAAATGGCTCTTTCATTCATTTCCTCTAGAGCTCCGTTCATCTTTCGTTCTCAGTCAATTATATTGATATATCCTTTCTGTCTCAAAATAGCCGTATGTATGGATTGTATATGTATATACAGCTATGTCTCTGGTCCTATTAACTAATTATGTAGTTTGTACTGCACTACCGGATTTCGCAAATTTGCACACAGCAGCAAAGGCCCAAATTTACGAAATTTCTCCATCCAAGGTTATTTATGAAATTTTGAATTTC
Source organism: Digitaria exilis (assembly GCA_015342445.1). Taxonomy (NCBI): domain Eukaryota; kingdom Viridiplantae; phylum Streptophyta; class Magnoliopsida; order Poales; family Poaceae; genus Digitaria; species Digitaria exilis. The sequence goes on from JACEFO010002479.1 coordinate 423,587, forward strand.
AAATTTGAAAAATCCATACTTAGTTTGCATTGACAAGATAATTTCAAATTAAGTAGTTGTTAACTATAAAGTTTCCTAACTTGTTATGATCTACAACTTTCATTATGCAAGTTTCTCCATCCGAGGTCATTTGAAAAATCTCAAATTTAAAATTTAATAAATTCAGACCTTCTTTACATTGGTAAAATTAATTGAAATTAAAATGAGTTCAACTACTGAGTATAATAACTTCTGATTATCTACAACTTTTATTTTGGTAGTTTGTTCATTTGACAAAGTGATAGTAACATTGTGCACAAATCTCATAATCTCTTCTCTAGTTTTATGAAATTATACGGGAGATATATTTTTTTGAACAAAATTTCATCAATTTGTTCGAATTAAGATATGACTAATGTAAAAGCTATACATCGTGATGATTTATACAACTTTATAGTTCAAAACTTTATATTTTAGATTTGTTTAGGCCTTTTTAAAATACGATTTGAAAATTATCTTTGCTAAGTGTCTCACAAAATACACATGACAAACACCTCATTCTACATATTGTCCTTACCCCGGCACGATTCGCATCACAACAGGGGGTTGTCCATGTTGTTATTACATTTCTTTACGTATCGACCTGTTCGCGTACCTTCAACGAATTTCTTGTGAGCATCTGCTCTCGACCACGCTTCCGGGCTATAACCCTCGCCCTATGTGCCTACTATACGTGTCTCTTGGCCTACTCCAAACGCTATAGCATACAGGCAGTTGGTCTCTCCGTGAGCAGCAGCGAAGCAGGGAGAGGCTCACAAATAGCTCCTGAGCTGCGAAGTCGAACCAGTGCGCCGCCGCACCAAAATTCGCCAAAGTTCTAGCTCGGCAACCACTTCGCCTATTTACGATTCTCATAAACCAGGTCGTGCTTTCTTTTATTTAGGGTGGGTTGGTTGGCTATATGATGTGATTCATATATGAAATGATATTCATATATGAAATGATGCAAAAATAATAATAATATTTTTTGTTTGATTGAGTGAATTGTACCAGCTCATCCAGGATGAGGCCACATCCCACTTAATATGTTATTCTACTACTTAGAATGAACCGTGTGGTACAAAGAAAATTGGTTGAACTAACTCATCTAGGATTATCCATTCATGCATCACATGATTTATGTAACCAAACACACCCTTAGTAATAAGCTCAGCTGAAGAGCCCTAGACCGGCAGCACCTGCAAATGAAACATGCATGCCTTTCGCTGCGTACCTTTACTTGCTTCGGAAATCAAACAATGCATTTCTTCTCAACATAAACATATATTGGTATTTCTCTCTAGCCTATACTTGACCTTGCGTACAAGCCTATTATCCTATATGTATGCCTATATGTGATCCATATGTGCTAAGCCGGTACTTGTTACTTACTTCTATCTCGAAGCAATGTACTTCGAATTCTAAATTTAGGCGTACTTTCACCTATGTGACCCATATGTGCTAGTATGAGGGTATTATGGGGAAAAATATTTGGACAATTTTTTTTAGAAATGTCTGATAGGATTATAAAGACTTCTCATCTGCATTTCACTCCTCTCTCTCGTGTGACCGGCAGCGGTGTTTGGATCGCTGCAGTGGGATGAAGGACGGTGGCGTGGGAGGCCTTGGGAACATGCGCAGTTCACTCTTTTGCGTATTGTTATATCAAACTCCATCATCTTAACTAGACAAGCTATGCTTATCTCAAAGTCAGTCCTAATTAAAATCTAAAATAACTTGCGTATGATTTCCTCTAATCAACTTGGTCGTGAAGTCGGAAGGATGCATATTCACGCTGCCATCGTCAGTGAGAGGGCGTGCAGCACCACGTAGCCAACGCTCACCTACCTGCTATTGATGGTGAGTAGATGACGGCGTGCAGTCACCGCTGACGCCCAGTCGAGCAGGCAACCAAGCTAGGGCGGCGGCCGGTCACGGGGACGGGCAGGAGCAACGCGGGTAGGCTATGGCGGCGGCCCGGAATTGGTGGCATTGGGAGATCGGAAAAAATATTAGATGCCTAATCTGATAAATAATAATTACTAAATTAAACCTATTTATGGATGGTCAGATCTTCGCCATACTACATACTACCAACTAGTAGTATAAGGCACCGTAAAAGAGCTCATGTGCTAAATGACTCTCTCGAATAAGATAGCAGCAGCGGAAGACTGTACTTGGAATTCTAAATTTAGACAGAATCGTAACAGCAGGCAACAAATTACAAGAATCCAGTATGACAATGTAAAAACACCACATAACGTTGATGTTTTGCTTGCATTTCCACACTCCCTAATCTCCGATCAAGCATGGCGTGTACACAAATGATTCAAAGAATCCACGATAGTATGTTCTTGGGTTTATTTCTCCTAACACTGAACCTTTGCGTTGTTGAAATGGAAAGCCACCGTCATACAAGAGCCATACAAGAAGATAACCTCCTTGAATGGATGAAATCCAAGGAAATCAACATGCTCATACCAGCCTTCCTCAGCGTCTTCTTCATCTTCTTCTTCTTCTTCGTTATTTGGTATATCAAGAATGAAATCTTCATCTGAATCCCAATCTTGTTTACAGTCATCGTCAAAAGCATCTTTGTTTCCCCATCCGTCATCGTAAACTTCCATGATCCAAGGGCATGGGCATGTCCCCTGTTGCTTGTCACCTTTCTTCCTAGTTTCCGTCCACCATCCATCTGGATTAAGGGCGCTCTGATGCTTCAACAACCACTGTGTTGTCCTCTTGTCAGCAGATTCACTGAGGACCCAAATACGAAGACGTGCCTTCCTATCAAGTGCTGCAAAGTACACCCCATCTTTTGATTTCCCTATAAATGAGCGTACACCCTCATCGCACTCGGCTAACTCTATTGGAGATTTAATAACCATGTACGTATCATCTGACAACGACAACCTGCCAATGAAAAAAAAAACCCGTGTATCAGCAAATAAACTATCTTTCTGATATAAAATTGAAAACCAAAATATATAAGGCATGTGAAATCATGAATGCCATTTACCTCGAGACAAATTCACCATAACAATGCACATACAATGCCCCCTGCCAATACGCGGCGAAGCGCCACCGGGTATCATACTCATCATGAAATTCTGGTGGCGGCGGTAATCCGGCGGGCGGCGCGTCACCGCCTTCTTTCCGGACAAACACCCTCTCCTCCCACGCCTTGGTGGTCGACGACAGCACATGCCATGCCCACGCCGACGACGGCGGCTTCTTCCTTTCCTCCGTAGTGATGCGGCGACACGGCGGGGTCGAACACGACGAACGCACGGCGGTTCCAGTCGTGCTCGCCGCACCGGGGAAGGCGCGACCACCGCCGCGTCGCCGGGTTGATCACGAACATGTTGTCGCCGTTGAAATCGTCGCGGCTGCGGAGGACGAGGCCGTTGCAGTGGTCTTGGACCCTGTACCACCTCCAACGTTTCTTGCGATCGACGAAGCTGAACTTGCCGTCGACGAGCCATGGGCAGCCGGGAGTCGTCGATGTTGGTGGTGACGGACGGGCGAAGAAGTGGGGCCTGTGATGGTCGATGTAGTTGATGAATATGCCACGCACGGCGTTGGGGAGGAGGTGAGGGAGTAGGAGCCGCTGCGAGTCGATGATGGCGCGCCACGCCTTGCAGACGCGACGCGACGACGCGAGGCTGCGCGGGGGGAGACGGCTGAGGACCGACGCGAACACATCGTCAGGTAGTAGAAAGGTCACGGCCGTCGTCGACGGATCCATGGATGATGCAGATCGATCGATTGCAAGAGGAAATTGCGGCGCGTGAATTGGGTAATTAAGCGAGTACTATATATTGTATATGGACGTGGGCAACGAGACGCGTCTGTTTGCCAAATAGTACGAGTATCAGAAGTCCGGATGGGATACGTCGGCGTCTGTTTGCCAAATAGTACGAGTATCAGATATTGCAAATCGGCTGGTGATCTTGGGTGCCTGGGTGGGGACGTGGGGTCTCTCATCCGTAGATCGATCAAATGAGCACTTGTGTTTCAGGTATCAATGAGAATTGAGAATGCACCTCCTGCTGTCGAATTGCATGCATATTCCATCTAGTCGACGAATTTATTTAATCAAGTATTTTTTTAGAGTAAATTGCATCTCTCATAACACAACTTGTAGCGTTGTATCATTTTAGTCCATCAAATTATAAATCATGCACCCAAGTGCAGCAAATTGTTTGTTGTGTGCATATACGGTCCCAAATACGCTAAGTCAATATATTTTTGTCAAGGTGGTAGATTAGGTGGAATGAAAGAGAGTTTAATGCCATGTGAATCTAGCTGCAATAACGACAAATACGTTTAAGTAGTAAATTTGTATTGTTTTGCTAAATGTCGAGGGACTGAATTTTTAGGATCGTGGATTTATACTTTCTCTTAACATATTGGAGGTTTGGAACACATATCTATCTAACTCATTTCCTCAGAAATTTTATACGATTCTGGCATCGAAGGATAATTTATCCATATAAAAATATACTACCAGCTTGGTAGGTTTCCTCTAATTCGAAGTCCTAAACATGCCAGCTTTGCGGACATTAATAACTAGCGCTGAAAAATTTTCACCATCTTTCTATAAAAGCAGGGTGAATCCTCTTTCAAAAAAAATTCATCATGAAATAGTGTGCATGTCGATCACAATTATTGTCTTTGTGTTCAAACTTTTAGCATTTCATTTGCTCTGTTGATATATATGATAGGCGTGTTTGCGCGCATTATGTATCTTCATTATAATCATAAATTAAGTTTTCTTTTTTATGCATGAAATCCAAACAGAACCAACAGCATGAACCAAACTTCCATCGCTGTAGGTTGACAAAAGCATCTGCCAATGAACTGAATTTTAGAAAAAACTCCAAATTACTTCTCCTGCTCCTCGTACATTAGAATTATTGATTACTTATAGGCTTATGTGGAAAATATGGAAAAAGTACAATGACTTAACGTATCTAGGACCGTATATGTATAGAACAAATAACTTGTTGTATGGAATTGCACGATTTACAACTTGATGGACCAAAGTGATACAAAGCTACAAGTTAGGGTATGATGGGTGCAATTTACTCTTTAATTTATCCCCTAACATAATGTCTTTTTTATTTCTACATACTCAAGTGTGGTATTATGTTCAAATTTGGCGAGATGATAATAGACTTATCCTAACTCATTTTAGAAAAATATAACATAATATTTTTATCATTATTTTGATACTTTGAGATATTTAATAACAAAGTAATCCTTAGGATACAATATTATAAGAAAAATAGTTATTAAAAAATTGTAATTTATTTCTATAAACATTTTGATGTCCACTACAGCTATGCAAACATTTAAACGGAAACTCAAGTTGTGTATGGAGAAACAAAAAAGACAAACTATATTAAGGGTGAATTGAACCAGATCTCATAGTTAGGGGTAAATTGAACAATGAAATAGTTTAGGAGATTATGTTAACTTTAGCTATAATTAAGGGGTGTAATCTAGACTTTTTTCCCCTTATGTTTCTATAGGGTGTCTGAAAGCTAACTTTTGTGGTTTATCGTAACTCTTGTGCTTCGTAAGCACATTCTATTGTGTCTCAGGTGCTTGCCCCCTGTCTGTCTGAAACTGCTTGATGCTGACGTTTGACGCTTGTCAGATTTCATCCAATACCAGCTTAAGCATCCCATTGACGTTTACACCGTCTTTGCCATCACTTCAAGTCCTTCTAATCCCTGCTTGGCCTGCAAATAATCATCTACATTTTGCTTACCTGAGCCTGAGCTGTTGTTTGCATGTTAAGCGTGGCCGGCCGTTGACAAGTTCTTGCATTTCCGATGCGATGCCGTAGCACCATGTAGCAGTAACATGCACCCCCGTGCCTTATGCTTCACAGTTCACACTACGCATGAATCAATGAATGCAAATCTAGCTTCAAAATCAAACTTAATTTCTGAACGGTAAGTGCAAGCAAGCGACCTCGTTGCCAGCTGACATTCTTTCTCTCCAAAACAAACAAGCTGCTCCCTGTCCAAGACTTCAACTTCACATGAGTTTATTTTTTTAAAAAAAGAAAGGCGAGCCAAGAAAAAGTCGCGGTTTAACGTTAGCTAAAAACCCAGGCGTCAAAAGGGGGCCCAAAGTTAGTTAACCTGTCAGCAGCCCGCACAGTACAGCGACCCCGCCTGCTGGGCAAAACCAACTGCCATGTGGGACCCCCCAAAGCTGGACCCACATGTCATGGACAGGCCGTCACCTCGAGTCAGCAAAATGCGAAAGATGGACGCGCGCGCGTTTCCCGAAAGCGACGGCGCCCCCGCCCCTACCGCCGCCGGCAGCGCTAAAGCGAGTCGCGTCACATGTTCGCTTTCCGCCTTCTCTTTACTGAGGTGGCGCCAAAATTGCTTTTCCTCCCGTTTTCCCGTGAGGATTCCTCCAAATTTGCCCCGAATTCAGCCGGGGGCCTTCGGATTTCAAAATTCAAACCCTCCTCAAGTTGGCCACCATCTAAACACAAACACAAGGCGGCGGGTGGGCCCCACCGCGGCTTTGCGTCAAACAAATTATTACGAAACCACCCCTCCCGCTGCCTCCATTTCCCCCCTTTCCCCTCTCCGATCGCGGGCGGCGGCAGCGGCAGCAGCAGCAGCTTCCGCGAAGGCCTCCAGTGGTCCGGCGGCTCCTATGGGCGCCGTGGCGTCGACGGTGGCGGCGCGGTTCGCCTTCTTCCCGCCGACGCCGCCGTCGTACGGGGTGGAGCCGCCGCCGTCGCCGGCCGCGGCGGCGGCGGACTCGGAGGTGGTGGAGCTCAGCGGGGTGCCGGTGTCGCGGGCCCGCGGCGTGGAGGCGCGACGGTTGCCCACCAGGCGGGGCACAGAGGTGGTGGCCATGTACGTGCGCCAGCCCGGGGCGCGCCTCACGCTGCTCTACTCCCACGGCAACGCCGCCGACCTGGGACAGATGTACGAGCTCTTCGTCGAGCTCAGCGCCCACCTCAACGTCAACCTCATGGGGTACGTGCGCTCTGTCATCCCTGCGATTCGCTGCTAGGAGACCCGCCCGGCCCGGGTGCTTTTCGTTGGGATCCTGCCTTCCTGTTGCAAGCAATTCGTTTTCATTGTTATGCTGTGATGCTAGTATCAGGTTGCATCGTTCGGGAAAAAAAGGAATGTTTCTTTTTAGGTTTGAAATTGTTGGTATTGCAAGTCTTGTATGTTCTAGTTTAGAACTCGCCTGCTTGCTTGTGATTATTCCGGTACATTCGAGGACGTTCGACACTGTAGCTGCTTTGTGGATTAATTAGATGGTTCATTTTCACTAGTAGTCATCTGTTATGTCACTTGATAGAAATTGTAGTATAGTAGAATTGAAGTCAATTTGATGATTTGGAGGAGGAGGATGATTGTTCAAGGTCGTCTGCGTTGTTGGCTTGTGTATGTGTGGAAGGTTAGTGCTAGATTTTGTTGCTACTCCGTATATGTGTAGTTGTTGTTTTGTGCCTGAGGGCGAAGGGTGAGATACTATGTGGTGTTTATTGTTATATCGTTGGGAATGTCCTAGGAAGCTACAGTAAAGCTTATCTGGATGTGTGGTTCAGAAAGTTTGGCAGTTCTGGTGTACAGTAGGTGGATTTCATTTAAGGTGGTAATTGTTTGCTAGTGCAAAATTTAAGCTGACTGGAAAGTTTGGATGTTGATGTGCTGTACTATTGATTGAGGTACACATTTGCTTGAGTGTCAAATTTGTTTGGAAGTTCTTGGATCTAGGGAAGGAAGACTGGTCGTCTGTATTGGGAACCTTTAGTTGTGAATCTTGTTGACTTGTTATTCAGTGTTAAATAAGTCCGTACTATAGAACTGCTAGATTAGTTGCAGTGGGACCCATGTTCTTTTTTTTACAATTTGAATAACATCACCTAATCTATGGATTATAGTTGTGCCTAATCGAGATCTACTATCCTTTCACTTAACATGGCTGCTGGAAGCTGTTTACATCGGGATAGAGTCATTATTGATGCTCACTTCTTACTCCTTGTTTTCTTGCACTCTTCCAACTTTACTCGCTATTACTTTGTCATGGCTTGCCTAAGATAATCTAACATAAGCTACTTTCCGCCTTGCTGGCCCTTTCTGTGACACCCTGTCACTGACAGCCTGAACTTCAACTTTCTCTGACTCCCATCCTGTTAGCTAAAACCCTCAGTGAAAACCTCCCCTGTCCATGTGAAATCTGAAATGCTCTACAGCATGATTTATTATTTGTGGTGTTTCTCATCCATCCTGTCACTGACAGTCACTATTGAAAGTTGTGAAACATTCGCCTAAAGTCCAATTTCTCAATTTAGGTTTGAAATGTTTATATTAATTCCTATTTGGTTACACTTTGGTTAAAAGTTGCCCATTGGCTTCTGTATGTCCAGGTTTTGCTACTGTTTTTAATTTTGGTATCTTTTTTCTATAGCGACATTTTAGTTATCATGTTTAGCTGAGGCAATTAGGCATTTCTGGTATCCTGGCTATATTTAATTAGAGCCTGGGATGAGCTGTCATTTGGTTAGAATCATTGAGCTGTATAGTGGATCTAACTCTCCGTAGCCAATTTGAAATCTTGTGGTCTGAAGTCTCTGATCAGGTCTTTGCTCCCACTTAACTTTTCTGATTTGTCATTTTGTTTCTTATTGAATGCATGAGCATCCTTTTTTTGCCATATTATAATTTTAGCCTAGTTGCCTTTTCTGCGGTAGGGACTTGGCTACAATTTTGTCTGTAGTTTGTCTTTTTAACTGGTGCACCTATCAGACTATTGCCTTGACACAATGGAAGCTTTAGTGTGATTCATTTATTATGCATATCTTTTAAGCTTGTTTTGACCTTCCTATTGTGCTCATGATATATTCGCTTCTCATTTTGATGCCTCATCAGCCGTGAACTTTGTGTGCCTATTTTATTATGCGTTAGTAACTTCTGAACTGTACATTTTCCTGCAGTTATGATTATTCTGGATACGGACAATCATCAGGGAAGGTATAAATTCACATTTTTCTAGGAAAGTGCTTTCCCTTTGCCTTTTTTTCATGCTGTTGTATGAGTTCCAGCTCCCCTCATGTAGCATGATTGACCAGTTTAATTCCATTTGATTCTGCAGCCAAGTGAGCAAAACACTTATGCTGATATAGAAGCTGTTTATAGGTGTCTTATAGAAACATATGGAGTCTCTGAGGAAGACATCATTCTATATGGTCAATCAGTTGGAAGTGGCCCTACTTTGGATTTAGCATCCCGTTTGTCTAATTTGCGAGCAGTTGTACTGCATAGCCCAATCTCATCCGGTATAAGAGTGATGTATCCGGTAAAACATACATATTGGTTTGACATATATAAGGTGATTGCTTTACTTTATTCCTTCTAATTTAATCACATACTTGATCTAATACTATTAATCTGTTCACAGAACATTGACAAAATTCCCCTGGTCAAATGTCCCGTGTTAGTAATCCATGTGAGTATTCTTCTGGCAGCAGTATTTTATTTTTTACTTTTAAATAATGTTCAACTCCATGTGTGCGCATGCATGTGTGTTTCTACTGTCATTAGATTCTGTCTTGCAGATAGGGAACCTGGGTCTAAGGCTACAATTTATGATTATATATTATTTTTATACTGTTTTATTGTCCCAATTCAAATACTAGAATACTGTTTTTAGTTTCAGAGTTCAGGCCATAAGGGTGCCTCTTGCCTGTAATCTTGACCGTGATGTCACAAATTCATGCATATAAAATGCTGGTTATGGGTGCCATACACAACTACACAAGGGACAAAAGTGTTTCATAATCTTTCTTCACAGTTACTTTCCTAACTTCAAACGTCTATGTGATTGTTACTACTATTTAGAAGGCACACATTTTCCTCTTTAGGTAGAACTAGTATGTCCTATTGTGATACAAGATGATCTGCTGATTAGCTACATAAAGATTTCTTGTTACTACTTCCAGATACTAAATGTACCCCATGTGCAGGGTACAGCTGATGAGGTTGTTGACTGTTCTCATGGAAGGGCACTTTGGGAGCTATCTAAAGTGAAGTATGAGCCTCTGTGGGTCAAAGGGGGGAACCACTGTAATTTGGAGTTATACCCAGAATACATTAAGCACCTGAAAAGGTTTGTCACAGCGATAGAGAAATCACGACCAGTGAAAGATGAATCTCCAGAGAGTTCAGGTCCTTCAGATCCTAGTGAAACAGGATCCGAAAGTGCAGAGAGCTCAAGGAGAAGCACAGATATTAGGGATAAGCCAAGGTCAAGCATTGATCATAGATCAAGCACGGATCGACGGGAGAAACCTAGAGGTAGCATAGACCGGAGAGATAAAAGCAGAAAAAGCGTAGATCAACCTGACAAACCACGGGCTAGCGTGGATCAACCTGACAGGCCACGGAAAAGCATCGACCGGTTTGTCTATACGCCTCTATGCATTCTGTTTTATGTTTTTAGTGGATTTCTTTTCCAAGAGATTTTCCTTTTTATGTCCACTTGACTCGTGCAACGCCTCTGTTCTACGATGTGGCAGGTTTGGAGGGATGATGAGATCAGTCAAATTGTGCAACATTGACTGTTTCACTGCGGCTTCTGGGAGCTGAAAGTATCAGAAGGTTAGTGTCTGGTAGTCATCTGTATGTAATACAGTCTGTATACATCATTCAATTGGGTGTTGTTAGTGTGACTGGAAAGAAAAAGTTTATTGGTTTGAAGGAGGGTTTGTATTTTTTTTTTACTCTGAATTGTTTCTTGAAAGGAAACAATCATCGTTTCGCTAATTACATTATGAGTCTTGAAATGTGGTTCTGCTTCTACATTGCCCCATGTGCTACTGTGGCATGGTAAGCAAGCTCCGTTGGATCACGGTGGCATGATGATGGTGCGAGACTCGGCATGAATGAAGTATCACGTACCGTTTCAGCAGTGCTCCCATGTCTGCTGCTGCCTTTCTTGTTCGCGGGTCAGCCGTGTTTTTAGCAAGTTTGTCAACCAAATTGCCTTGCCTTTTGCTTCCCTCGTTGCGCAACGTCGAAGCGTGTCTGGCCGCTGGTTTACTCGACCCGTGGGCCTGGAGGGAGTCGCTGAACCAGCTGGCTCGACGGCACGGCCGCCGTCCACATGGGGCGGCTGGCTGGCTGTCGTGCCGGCCAACCGGCAATAACGAGCGGGCGTTGTTGGGAGCGCGCGCGAAGCGGCCGGGTCCGCCGCGGCCGCGTGCACATGCTAGCTTGCTGGAAGTAGCGACTAGCGAGGCCGACGTCGGCCGAGCATATGCATGTGCGTGCAGACAGCCGCCAGTTCGGCCCAAGCCCAGCGGGCTCCTACGGTCCTACCCAGCAGATGCTGAGCATGTTCTGAAAAAAAAAAAGCAGATGCTGACCAGTGACAACTGGGCTCTTAATTTGGGCTGGCCATGCATGAGTCCAGCTATCTCTATAGGCCGAATGCAACTGGCCCAAACAGTGCCTGACCTGCTGCCTGCAGACTGCTCAGTAAAACGAAATGGCTGTTCCTAAAAAAAAAAGTAAAAAGAAATGGCTACTATTTCTCAAAAAAAAAAAAGAGAGAGAGTAAGAAGAAATGGCTTGTGGGTGATATGGACACGTAGGAATGGTAGAAAGATGTGCAAGGAGAGATCAGGAGTAGGATGTGCGCTAGCAAAGACTTGAAAAGGCACTCGTGTCGTACACGTACAACCCTCGGTCCGAACTGACGCTGCCGCGCGGAGGAAAATGTGTCGCTGCCTGCAACCACGATCGGAGCGCGGCGAGACGGGGAGACGGACCTCGCACGCCCTCGTGCTCCTCCCTCCCCCACAGAAACCAAAAAGAAAAAAAAAAAGGAACGCTAATGATGCGCCCGCCGGAGCTCGAGGCCTCCCGCGCACGTTCGCCGGCGCGCCACCCGACGCCTCTCCATCGGTTTCCTTCCTCGGCTGCCCGGTTCTGCCTGGGTGGGCCCCGGATCGTCGGACCTTGTAGCCGGCCCGCGCCGTCGCCGGAGACGATGGCAAGGGCGTCCCGTTGAGCGAGACAGCAGGTTGATGGAGTTGGCACCTAGTCGATCTTCACCGTTCTGCTTGCTTTCTTATCCGCTGGTCCATCACACACAAGTTGCCTGCCGGATTGCTCTCGTACATGCACAAGTGTCACCACCAGGGTCCAGCATACGAATCCAACATATACTCTAGGGCAAACCTCTGTCCTTATCAGTAATGATTCAAAAACTTCTTCTACTGGAAACTTCAAATCTACCACTGGACTACAGCTATGTGTACGGTGTACCAGTCAAAGGGCCCAAAAAGCTTGGGCTTTAGACGTTACGGTGTCTAGAAGGAAGACAAATTTCATCAGTTCAATTATTCAACCGCAATTCGCAAATACAGCATGACAAGTAAATCCCCCAACATCCGAACACTGGATTTCGGATGGCCTCGGTCTGGACAAAAAGGAGTTATGCCGTACCCTGGATCATCTCACTTCAGATGCGCAAAACAGCCGAAATCGCATTGCCGAGACATGGGCTGTGTTTAGTTGGGAGTGGAGGAAAAGAACTTTTTCTAGGAAGCGTGTTATGTGAGAGGGATGAATAGGAAAGTTGGAATTGAAGGGGAACTTTTCTGGGAAACGTGTTTTGTGAGAGGAATGAATAGGAAAGTTGAAAAGATCTTTCTCTCCTGCCTCAAACTAAACACGCCCATGAGCCACGCAGCTGGTACGACTTGAGTCCCAGAAGACTGTGTTGACTGTCTCAGAGAGTACATTCCGGCTACAGTACGATTTGTATGAATCTTCACACCAGGCGCAGGGAGGGCTCGGACCTGTACCCAAACTCATGTGCCCGAGCAGCGGAACCCAAGCTCAAGCTGGCACTCAGCTCATGCTTTCCGCGGCCACTTGTCATGCCCAACACCTGAAAAGAGGAAAACCTAACTGGTTAGTCTGTCTACGCTCAAAATCATGTGTAAGGAAATGGTCCAAATTCAACCAGCTGAAAATGAAGACGATTCGCCATGCGTTCACTCTCCCAAGTCCATCCCTGATTCAATGCTACCGACAATGGTAGTCGAACACAAGGCGTCCCTTGCGTGCCGAGGGCGTCTGGTTCACACCCACCAATTCACCACTGGTTAAATTTTAGGCGATCATCTAGGACTCCCAACGAATCAATATGGTTTAAGGTACATGTGGGGGCACTGAGGACATTACTTAAGACCGACGGGAGGTGAAACTCTAGGTTCCGGCCTTGGTCACCGGGAAACTTTCTAGTTGGCCACTAAAATTTGCCTCCTCTTCCTCACTGCATGCATTGACGGCAGCACTGCGGCAGAGGGCCCAATGCACTCAAAATCTTCTATCCCAAGCAATTTGCCGATCCTTGGAGCACTTTTACAATGCATGAGATCCTTGGAAACCACTTCCTGGCAGATGGCAGTGGACAAACTTTGATTAGTTCCAAGCACATGAATATACTAGAGCCAATAATAAAACGGTGAGGCCACAGATTACTGTATTGATTAAAAGTACAGGTGCAGCATTCTATGAACAGGAGATTTTGCAACTCTACTTTGACCAATGGAGGGCCCATGTCTCTGCAACCTTATAAATCTACCCTTCCTTTGTTCTTCTTTCTCCTTCCTTACTGTTAGTTACATGACAGACATACCTAAAAGCAGGGCTAGACAGTTAGTTATGCAGCCGTTAAACTGTATAAGCTTCTTGCTCGGGCTGGCCATCCTCTCGGCCACCCTTGGCCCCTTTGTCACTATCGCACATAGAGGTACATATCAACAATCCTTTTGAGTTTGCATACTTGAGTCAAGTTTATTTTGCCTCTTCATTCCCTTCTTGGTGTAAGAATGGATTGTTACAAACTGAAACACATACTATCTGTTTTCAGAATTGCTGACGGTAACTGGAAGCAAGAGAGGAGCAGAATTGCTGGTACAAATCCAAAGCACTTCCATTATAGTTATAGAATTATGTAGCCTGTAGCCAGGACCAGGACTCATCCCAGTATACAGTAATTAATGATGTGTCAAATGCAGGAACTTAATGTTGAAAAAACCAGCGTAGATGAGGATGCTAGAAACACTGTATTGACAGGACGAAAGCTAGCTTTTGGAGATGCAGTCACAGAGCAGAAGAATGCAGAGAATTCTGGAAGTAAAACAAGCTCAGGTGCAAAACATTCTGTTGGAAAATGTGGGCATGGAGGAGGGAAGGATTTGAGTATGAACTGTTATTTTAGAAGTAGAAAACCTCCACCAAAGGTTTACTTTGATGGCCACATTCCCTTCACTGCTGATTACCGTTCACCCCGGAAACACCCTCCCAAGAACAACTAGAAGTAGATAGGGTACAGCTAAGTAACTATAACTAGTTGTTTTCTTTTCATTTCTCTTCTGGTTTGCCATCTTCTACGTCAAATATGGCTCCCCTTCTTGTTACATACATGTGTTTAGTTATGATATGACAATGAGTTTTGTCTTGATCTTTCAAAAAAATATTTTGTTGTCTCTTGCCATGTCAGCTATGCTTCTTTCGGGAAATGGTCAGCATTTATGCACTGTTTTATTCAAGATTTACTCATAATTTTCAATTTTCCAGTTGTTACAAGCTTTGCAAAACAATAACGTTTCTAAAGAGAAAAAAGGGAAAGCCTACGTCAATATTTTCTGTTCAGTTTGAATATTGTTACATTCTTAATGCAGGAGAAATTAAGAATTACCCTACTAATTCACGTGCGCCTTCAAACCTAGAGGTGATCTCTTCCTCCTTCCTGACATCCTATATCTACATATTTTCTTGGTCAAAAGCTAGCATGAGTTTCTGTAGAACTTACATGAAACTTAAAAAAATCATACTTCAGCAGTTGCTGCTATCCAAGTGTTCTTATCAAGAAATATGTGGACTTATACCTGTACATGTTAGATAGATGAAAACTCTACACAATATTGTTAGATATTAAAATGGGAAAGTAAGATTGAGTTACTGCTTACTATTGACTTTGAAATTCATAGGCACGATCACACACTACTCTGTCTCTATATAAGACTGATATTTTCTAGGATATAGGCAATCTGTCCCAGTGTCCCCAAAAGCCATCATGGCAATGAGCATCTATATATCTATCTTTTATTTTCCCTGTGTTTCCTTAATTAGTGGATTATGGACACTAATTTCCTAGTAAAATATCTCAGGATAGTAGTACCAGGATGCAGGCAGGACCATCCATGAAAAGTGTAAAACTAGAAGGAAGCCAATCTGTGATAGCACTCAATATTCCAAACCCTCAACATATCAGAAAATTGCCATCCAAGCATTCTTCCAGGAATTCAAATGCAGGCCCCAAACAAGAGTTGAGGGATTCAATTGTTCGCAGTACATTATATAGGCTTAATGAGGATTCAAAGGAGAAAATGCTAGAGGCCAGTGATGAAGTTCTGAAATTTCTTAACAAGGACTACCATGCCACTCCCCGAAAGAGGAGACCTATTCATAACTAAGGAAGAGTGATGCACCTATGCCAAATCCTCGTCTTTTAACTTAAATCAATGCTCTGGTTGTGAGCCAGTATGATCTAGTGATGTTTTTCATTGTGTTGTATTATAAGGAATAATATGTCCCCGTTCATGATAACACATGCTAGTGTGCCGTACACTATATGAAGCACTTAAACTCTTGAAATACAGCCTTCAGAGATAAAATGGCATAGTCAAGTCCACAAAGTAATGATCTTATGAAAAGATCACAGGTTAAATGTAGTATATAAGAACTAGGTCATGATCTAAATGAAAGGCTAAATAAAGAAGCATACAAGATGAAAACAATGATTCAGAAGAAAGCTACCTTTGCCCCAAGTCTCTCACCAATGGGAAATGCAAGATGTGTTTGCAACCACCTCTTCTGAACCCAGGTGCATTGTGCACTTCTGTAAGTGAATAGTTCTCATTGGATAAGAGCAGACCACCCACGTTTTCCTTCATCTCTGTTGCAAGTCGATCATTATATAAGTTTGCTGCCTGATTCAGTTAGGGACTTATCACACAAGTGCCTCTATATATGAGTTACAACCAGTGAGCCATTCCAGCAGGGATTGCAACGCAATAGTCTGTCAGACGAACTCATTTTTAAGCAGATATTATCAGTCACACATGTATATCCAGGATAAGCAGAAATTCTCAAAAATAACTAGACGTGTACTGTTTCATCATTATCTGTGGCCCAAAAGTTGATTGGTTCCTTGATTTTGTAATATCATGAAAGAGATTGTAAAAGTTTGATATGCGAAGTACCATGGCAACATCCAGAAAGAACCATGGGCACTCAAATAAATTTACATTCCACTACAAAAGAATGTACTACAGCCATTTCTTTTTTCTTTAAAAGACAGGTGAGTTAAAGCTGCCAAATTCATTTTCTAAAATATGCGCAACAAATTTGCACAAATTTTAATTATTGAATAAGAGTTCAGCAAAGAGGTAGGCAGGATCTTAGTCCTGTTTAGTGGGTGGTCAGGTCGTTTTTTATCAGCGAGTATGGAGATCCTCTCCAGTTTTTTTTTCTGAGTGTGGAGATGAGGGACACACAGCCCTAATCCTTGTATCATAACAATGAAATGATATGAAGTTATCCTGTGTGTTCGAGAAGAAAAAAAAAATCAAAGTTCAGCAGGCACCTAGCTTAGACAGCGTTTAGCACCTAATCACCTTCTAGCCTACTTATGTGGTGCTTAGGTGCCAGTGTTGCCACTTGCCACCCCATGGTTCACCTAGTGCCAGGTAATAACATTGAAGAACGCCTAGTAAAAGAACTCTGTAAGTCTGAACCACTCACCGAAAGGGAGTTGCTTCAAAATGTAGGCTCATTTTCGATTTGAAGTAGTCCACATGCATACCACTTAAGTTCTCTCTCACAAACGATACTAAAATTAGCTACAAGGTTGTAGGCTACAACCTTATGCAATTTACAACCACTGAACCTCTGTGAGTCAGTAGAAAGCCTTCAACTGTTAGAAACCGAGGGGTATCATCTAACCAGGGAACCAAAATCAACTGATTGAAGGGAGATGTGTCCTAAGTATAGATCTTTAACATGCTGGGTGCACAACCCAATTCGTCTACCGTCCAAACTCCCATGAATTGATGACGAGAAACCTGTCCTCCATCCAGGAAAACGTTGTTTCTCCTTCACATGAAGCACATACATACTTGGTGAAGCAGATTGGCAGCCCATGACAAAGCAGTTGAATTCTCGATTGGGAACTCTAACTCTTGACAGTGTTAACACAAACAAACCACTACTAGAAATTCCATACATCAAAGCTTCATCAGTGGAAGCCAAAGAATAACTAGATTCCAAAGGTTTAATTGTTGCCTCAAAATCCTCAACCATTGGAATGCCATGATCATCAAGTTCAAAACGCTTTTCTGTCAATTTTTCATACATCCGATATTTTGCAGATAGTGTCCTGATGCAGGATTTTCTGACACATTCAACAAACATAAACTGAAGTTCTTTGAAATTATCAGCCTCAGAAAACCATCTTATCCAACGATGAATTATTCCTGCAAACCAACTTACTATCAACTCATCATCTTGCAAGACAAGGGTCGAAACATGCCTAGGGAAACCTTCAAGATTAATTAGACCATATCGATGAAGGCACTTCTGAATATAGCTCAGAGGAGCATGAATTTTGATGGTACCATCATCAGTGCAGGTACTTACTGATTCCTCACTCTTTAAATTGAACAACAATAACTCCGTAGCAGCAGTTTCTGATGAGATATAATCTTTAGCTTGCTTCTGAAAGTTGTAGAATGCATCCCTAAGGTCTTGCGCAAGTGCTGGTTCAGCAATGTATTTAGATAGGAGAACATCCTCATTTATCTCATTTTTGGCATTGACATCCTGCATCCACACCTTTAGTAAAGTTTTGAACCAGTGATCTGTCTTCATTCCCTCTTTCCTAAATTTTGCAATGTGATCAAGCAAAGGGGTGCTAAGGCCAAGTGGCTTGATCTCACTCTCTTTTATTCTTCTCAAACCATATGCCAACCACTTCTTTCCTACTCTAAGATTCATAGCATCCCAAATCTCTTGCTTCTGAGAAGCAAATAAACCAACCTTCTCCTTCAGCTTGTGCACAGCTTTCAGTTTAGCACTTTCCTTTGTTTCTACTCTGATTACAACACCACAAAACTGTAAGCCCCTCAAATTCCTTCTGACTGGCATAAGACGTAATCTATCGTCAACTTCCAAGTAAAGTGATGTCCTTAAGTAAGCAACAATTTCAGATTTCATATCTTCTGCAGCATCTCTGGATCCAGAAACTGCAACAAAAATTTCATCCATATATCTACAAGCATATAGCTTTATCTTTGTCTGGCAATCTGTTTGACCTTGACTAATTTCATCTCTCCTGTTCAGTTGACTCCGAAACCAGCGACGCAAAGTTGACCCATGATCTTCTGAAATGTCTGTCGCCTCTGAACCAAGGCCTTCATGTTTCAAGCAAATCCTAAACACCTCATGGTCAAAGCTGTCAAGATATATGTTCATCAGGATTGGTGCAAGTATTCCTTCTTGAGGCAGCCCATGGCCCTTGGGGTACCCACCAAATACCAAATTGATCACCTTGGCATCAAACATATTTTGCATGAATGCAACTAACTGGGTGTCCTCGATCTTCTCCTGTATCAGAGAAATAAGCTTACAGTTTACACTTCTATCAACCTCTTTGTGCAATGGGACAGTGAAGCACCAATCTGGAACCCCAATTTCATCTGATACGAACCTGAGGGCTGAGTGATACCCTCGCCCACTGCGACAACCATGTGATATCTTTGAGAACTGAGGCCTGTAGACAACCTCCAGCACTACCCTTATTGCTTCCTGAACCACTATCAAGTTCAGCCTAGGAAGAACAAGACACCCTTCTCCACGTCTCTTCGCCACCACTGAGAAAGCGTTTGCTTGGACATCAAACTCCCCACTCCTCAGCTGATCTGCCAGCGTAATAAAGCAGACATCGTCCTTTGCAGACGCTATATCAACGTTCGAATTCAGCCGGACAATGTCGTATGCATCCTCCAGCGTCTCAGCGTTCGCCACAACCTTACCCATGAGCTCGTAGAACTTGCCGTTCAAGTACTGCGCCTTGACCCTCTTCTTGATGCGGAGCTCCGTCAACCGCTTCCGCTCCATCCGTGTGAGGGGCTTCCTCTGCCTCTGGACGGCTTCGGCCGACTCAGCGAGAAAAGCCAGGCTCTTCGCCAGAGAAACTGGCGATTCGACGGCTTGCTCCGCTGCGTCCTCAACCACATCGAGCGAGAAGTGATGAGCACTGTACCGACGGACGAGCGCGCCGCAGACTCCTGGTTCCAGCAAACGAAACGTCAAAAAATATTAGCGCTCCGAGTCGTCTGGAGAGTTTGGGGTTAGGGAGAAGAGAGGGGCACCTTGCCGTTGAGGCAGCGGCGCGCGCCGCCTGGAGAGCTCTCGGAGGAGGCGGCCGCGACCGGACGCCAGGAAGGACATGGCGTCAGGCGTCCTGGTCTAGTGGGACATTCCGTCGAACAGATGGTGTGCGCTGCGGGAAGAAGCGGGTGCACCGTTTACTAGAAGCGGACCGAGCAGTAGGGCGAGATAGGGCGGCCGCCCTACCTACGGCCAGCAGTAAGCCCCTCGCCTTCTCCTCCAAGTGCTTCAGTTCTTAACTTCTCATGCGCCCGGCCGCCATTGTTTTGCAGCATCCTGCCTGCGTGCTTTTTCGTAGAAGAAGACTATGGAGGCGCGTTTGGGGATGGGTGACGATGAAAAGGGTATGGGCCTTGTAGGCTATGGATTTACTGAATGGACCGGCCCAACATTATCAATTAAAGCCCAGTCAACCAGCTGCCTCCTATCTCTATCGTTTTCGGCACAATCCGGGTCAGTGGCCTAGTTGCGGCCTTCGCCCGTTTACGCCTTTCGTTTTGGCATAGAATGGTATGGAATAGGCTCCAAACCACATGAAATATCTTGGCATGGAATCAATCTCAATCTATCCAAAATGTTTGTTCGGTTAGGTATGGAAGGGTTTGAAACCCAGCATGATTTGGTCTCGTTCCATGCCAAAAAGGCCTATTTCATTCCATGAGTATGACCTCATGGAACCAAACCCCATAGTTTGAGTGACATGCATGGAACCACTCAAACCATGCATGGAACCATTCCAGCTTGGGAGCAATTTCTGGGGTGCCGAACAAGCCTTTAGGCCTTGTTCGGTTGCTCGGGTTTAATTTCCGAGCTGGACCAGTTCCATGCATGGTTTAGGCCTTGTTCGTTTTGGCATGGAATGGGCTCCAAACCACATGGAATATCTTGGCATGGAATTAATCCCAATCTACCCAAAATGTTTGTTCGGTTGGACATGGAAGTGTTTGAAACCCAGCATGGTTTGGTCCCGTTCCATGCCAAAAAGGCCTATTTCATTCCATGAGTATGACCTCATGGAACCAAACTCTATGGTTTGAGTGACATGCATGGAACCATTCCAGCTTGGAGCAATTCCTGAGTTGCCGAACAAGCCCTTGAGTGGTTCCATGTATGTCACTCAAACTATGCGGTTTGGTTCCATGAGGTCAGACTCATAGAACGAAACTAAGCCTTTTTGGCATGGAACGGGGCCAAACCATACTGGGTTTCAAACCCTTCCAGGCCTAACCGAACAAACATTTTGGGTAGATTGAAATTGATTACATACCGAGATATTCCATGTGATTTGGAGCTCATTCCATGCCATTCCAAACCAAAACGAACAAGGCCTTATGCCTTGTTCGGTTGCTTAGGTTTGATTCCCGAGCTCGACCAGTTCCATGCATGGTTTAACTGCTTTCATGCATGTCACTCAAACTATGGGGTTCGGTTCCATGAGGTCAGACTCATGAAACGAAACTAGTCTTTTTGGCATGGAACGAGACCAAACCATGTTGGGTTTCAAACCCTTCCAGGCCTGGAGCCTATTCCATGGCATTCCAGGCCAAAACGAGCAAGGCGTTGTAGAGCTCGTGGGCCCAACCAAGATATTTTTGTTTTGAGATAAACTAACACCCTTCTGAATTCATGTCTGCGCTTGTGTTACAAAATACAGACAGAGCCCACAAACCCTAATAAAAATACCAAGGCGTCGTATCTTGGGAAAAAAAAGCACGAAGTGATTCTAAATAAACTGAGCATTATTCAGCTTGCATCATGTAGTTCACTTCAAAGAATCACTTAGTTCGCGTCATTAAATTCAGACTTGGCTCACCAGACCTCCTGAATAGAGGCTCCTCACTCAGTGAGCCCTGCCAAATAGAGGCCTTGAGATCCATCTCGTAATAATCGCTAAATTAAATTGGTGATACAAACAAAATGTATAAAGATCAAACAAAGGACTATTGCCAAGCCCAACCAGCAGTTTATTCTCCGTAAACCTACAAATTCAAATTCATAAGTACAACAGTTTCGGCTGTACTTTTGCATTTCTCTGTATCTCCTTTGGATCACATCCACGTACGGTGGACAATATACGGTCAAAATCAAGTGCCCAAGGCTCCTAGGTAGCAATTGGTGAACAAAGCAGTCAAGTATGAACGATCTAGACCCTTTTCAAATAACCGATGTGAAATTTCAACTATCTTGAATTCCTGTGTATTACTAGCTGCTTGATCCTGAGGCCCTGTCGAGGTCCCTCTGGTTGAAGTAAAATAAGGAAAGCTTGTCTGTGAATGCTGATTTTATGGAGATTGGCGAAAACCCTGCATATTCCTTGTCTACTTTAGCCAAACCGACTTGAAGGATGTACTTGACGAGTTCGTGTTTCTGGACAAATGGTTGTGCTGCAAATTCCTCCAGTGGCATCCACTGCAATCAAAAGGTTGAGTGTTATCAACGCGTTTGCTCAGATGCTGTTTGAAGGACTCAAGTAAACCCTATAAAATGTGGGGTTTTACGTTCAAATAAATATTAACGATTCAATGCTGGAATTTTGGTCCCAAGTACCTGGCATGCTTCTATTTCCGAATCTTGCTTAGTAATGTCGTATGAAAGTGGACGTAGCAGGCATACAAAAAATAGATCCGATTTATCAAAAAATGCTCTGTGGCTCTGCCTGCAAATGATAAAGAGATGCATTATTTAAAACCATACACTGAGCCATTGCAATAGATTGCATCAATAGAATGAAAATAAAGGAAAAGAGGACTTAAATTTCATATTGAATGAAACTCAAAGCACTGGCATTTTTTCCTGCTTTGGTTATATAGTATCAGAGTATCACAAGTTCACAACAGTACCTAAGAACTAAAAATGTCTATACATAGTATGTTGAACAATATTTCTATTTCTTTGAGTTGTTGGTATGTTGGGCAAAAGGAACAATAAAGCTAAGTGTGACAAGATACCAGGTAAGTCGGTACTGGATAAATACAGAAAAAAACTGGGATAAGAAATTCCAGTCGTTACCTGAAGGCCAGTACTTCAACAAATTCTGCATCAATCTGAGATATGTTCCAGAAAGGAAAACAAAATGAGTACCCATTTGGCCAGACAGAGTATGTTAAAAACAACTTGGGCTTCCGTTTATAGTAATACATACCCCCGTCTCTTCTTTTACTTCTCTTACAGCACCAACATTTATATCTTCCCCCTGTATGTACCAATATCTTGTGAATTATAACAGGACAAGTTGGTAATGGACATTGGACAAACTATGAATAATATCTCTACTTGTTCAGATCAGAATTTTTACTGGTTCAACAATGCCAGTTGGAAATTTCCATACACCAAGACCTCGAAGTACACCACTCTTTTCTTGTACAGCCAATACCTGCAAGAGAATTTCTGGGATAAGGAAGATAAAAAAAACTGTCCAAGGATTGATGCTTAATAGACTATCCTGTTGTCAACTCATAACAACAGTAATTGACTAACAATGTTTTTTTGGATACGTAAAAGGAGGTACAGGAACAATAACAAGCAAAATCCTTCAGGCTATCATATTCATTTTGTACCTCTCTTTTGTCGTTCGTTATAAAAGCTCCAATACCCACGCGGTGGGTTGCATTTACCGGTAGCGTATGTGTTGTACTTGGAAGCCAGTACGCAAGCATCAAGTATGTTTCCTCTGCATGATGGTACCAGAAACCTTCCTACATATACACAATGAAGTAACAACATTTAAGATATATAATAAAAGTGAATCCTTCTGTACAATTTCCGTGTACTGAACAGTATGACCCCCTCCAGCCATTTCTCTTCAGAAGATAAAAGATCATGTAAAAAGAAGTGTTATCAAAATTGTGAGCGTTACCAACTACAATAAGAAATCAGCTGAATTGAGGTGACTCAAATATTCTACTAAATACTTCACTTTTGAATACACAAGTTACACCAAGTCATACGACACTACAACTACAATATTGAAAAGGTGAGTTTAATTACCTCCACAGCTGGTGTAATAAGGTTGGAAAGGGTGATGGGCAATTTGATCCAGACACCTCTTATTCCCTATAATGAGACAAGTAAAAAGTAAATTACAGCCATGGGAATAATAAATGTAAAGCTTCTACATATAAAATAGTTTTTCAGTGACAAGCTGCGCACTTATGCATCATGACTGCATCTCTTCCCCTTGAGATACCCATGAATAACTAAAATTATTTTTTTAAAAAAAAAATGCCCTTGGAATGATGATGGCGATGATTACGTGCAAGTACATTAATCTCTAAACGATGGTGGCAATGATTACGTGCAAGTACATTAATCTCTGCATGTCTATGTCGCATGCCTTGGATATGGTTGATGGGTCCTCACGGCCCCCATAGAAAATACATATTGTACTTAAACCTTTAGTGTAGTCATTATGCATGGCACCAAACATTTTTACTTCCTGATCCTCCTATACACATGTGCCACCATGTGCCTTTGCAATCCACGGTTCAAATTTAAAATGTTAGGATAAATATTTGACACATACATTCTCAACTTAGAGGCTGATAGATAGATTTTTGACAAGTCATCACATCAGAATGATAGAATACATAGTAACATTGAGGTGGCGGGGGTCACCTGCTCCCTCCATTTCGCCAATGCTGCTTTCAGTGAAGCTGAAAACACTCCAGGATCCATCGGAGCCACCATCTCTATAATAACACCTCCATGCTTGTCATTCACAAAAGGTAGCTGCTGAACAGTCCCACTCATCTCGGCCACTGCCAACTCCGGCGCAAATGTTGAATTCGTAGAACCTGACATGGCTCTGCGGCCTAGCTCACCTCTCCGTCTTCTCCCTGCACCTGCTAAAAAGTTGATGAAAGAAATAAAATCGTGAACCATGGCCGTGCAATTTGCAAATGTACAGATATATAACATTTGGAGCAATGATAGTTGTGGATGATGGATAGTGCGAAGTGTGAAGAGTCTTGGAAGATTTCGGCTGTTTAGCTTCTAGTACCATGCCCCCAACGAATTGACGAGATGGAAAGGGGAGTGCGGCGAATGTGACTAATGAGAGGATGGGTGGGAAAGGCAACAGCCGCAAAATTGCCATCATCCCTTCTCTCTTTCACTGTCCTCCATCATGGTCACCCTTTCCATCCATCCACTGATCCACCCATTTTTGTTCCCTCCCCCCCTGGATCTAAAATCACGCGTATCCCAGAATACGGGAGTGGCACGGTCCACGTCTACTCACCCGGGCCACCAGTACCATACAGCCATTACACTTCCTTTTTTTTACCCTGATATTAATTTCTGCGCGAATTCAGAAATTTCGCGTGGTATGAGATCACGGTTTAAGCGCCATCAGGCATCAGATGTACTGTAGTACAAGACGCGCGTAAGAAGTGAGTGGACACCAACGGATACGGTACGGATCGATCATTGATGATCCAAAAGTCAAAACTAATGCGGGAAGCCATGGGCATGCTGTAACAGTGGCCGATCCGGCGGCGGCGAGGTTCCCAGAGATCGACTCCCCTTTCCCCCCTGCGACGCGAGTACGCCACGACAGCCACGCGGCGGTGCTGAGTGAGTGAGATTAATCGAGTCGAGCGGGTCGAGAACATACGAACGCACCTCCGGTGGCGAGCAGCGCGGCGCGGGGGCGATGACGGCAGCCGGCGAGTCCGAGTGCCCGCGCCCCGGCGGAGGTGGTGGAAGACGGCGAGGACGAGCAGGAGAGGCCTCGGTGGAGCCGGGGCGGCGCGGCGGCGAGGCCCACCGGGCGGAGGAGGAGGCGGCGGCGGAGCAAGACGAGGGGCAGGGCGGCACCACGCGAACGCGTGATGGGGAGCGAGAGCGAGTGGGCGGCCATCGGGCTCAGCGCATCCCCTGCGCCGTTTTATATTCGGGGAGGGGAGGACCGGAACAACGCCACACTCCGGACGGAGGTGGAGCAGGTGGCAGCCGCCGCGCCGCAACCTGCCGGCCGCGGGCACGGTGGCGCCGCGCGGAGCCGTGAGGAGGCCGAGGGTGGCTGGGTGGGGGTCGTCAGACTAGTCACACCTGCGCGGCTGCCGGTTGGCTGGTTTAGATGGCTTGCTACGAGCCAATCGACGATTTATTTTTAATCTTCTTGATCTATAAAATATTAAAAAAATTTATTTTTTGCCATCCAACTCTTGGCTCAGTTTGGTTTTGGCCTTCGAACTCCAAAACCAGTTATATTTGGCCATCCAACTATCAAAACCGCTCAAATTTGGCCATCGGACTGTTTTCATGAGTGGTTTTAACTTTTTTATTTACAATTTAGTCCATAGATTTTAAAATGATTATTACTTTTTGCTCGTAACTCCGATTTAGGTGATTCTTGCGGTCACATGTTCCAACGGTGAGCACTATATTTTAAAGGAATCTTTATATTATTTTATCACTATTTGTTATATTATTTTTTTTGTCGTTGTGTAGAAAGAATAATATAAGAAAAGTAAAACAAAGAATTATAAAATAATATAATCAACATTTTAAGAGATAGAGTTTATTGTTACGAATGCATGACCACTAGAATCACTTAAATCAGAGATAGGAGAAAAAATAATAATCATTTCGTAACGAAGAGTTTTACATTTTAAAATATTGATTATATTATTTTATAATTGTTTGTTTAATTTTTCTTATATTATTTTTTCTACACGGCGACAAAAAAATAATATAAGAAATAGTGATAAAATAATATAAAGATAACTTTAAAAGATGATGCTTACCGTTACGAACACGTGACCGCAAGAATCACCTGAATCGGAGGTACGAGTAAAAAGTAATATCATTTTAAGATTTAAAAACTAAATTGTAAATAAAAAATTTAAAACCACTCATCAAAACCGCCCGATGGCTAAATTTGAACGGTTTTGATAGTTAGATGACCAAAGATACTCGGTTTTAGAGTTTGATGGCCAAAACCAAACTGAGACAAGAGTTAGATGGCCAAAAATAAATTTTTTTCTAAAAAAAAATTGTCCCTAACTAATAAATACGTCGGAAAGCAGCCATATTGGTTGCGCCGCGCAACGGACAAGAGACGTGTAGGGATGGCAATTTTACCCGTGAGTGTGGGCACCCACAAAAGTAAATCCAACAATATATGAATTCGTGAGATTAAGTCTCTAAGTATAATTTTTATTTTGCTTTTTAACGGTACAGGTGTGTGACTAGATATGGTTTGACCCTCGATCCTTATGTTGTAATTTTTATTTGCTTTGATGAAAAAGACTTGTTAATTTTGCTTTTGTAAAAACCGTGGGTCGCTCTATACCAAGGGCAGATGCAGGCCACTTTATCAGGGTCAGCTGACCCGATAAAAACTTCTAATCTCCAAGGAAATCTGTCAACTAATGAAACTGACCCTGGTGCCATCGATCTCTAGATTTGTCCCTGTCTGATACCCAACCCGTACCGGGCGAGAGTAGGCTCGAGCAAAGAATTTTGCCCCCCAACGGGTAAGGGTTTGGCATCACGGGCAGGTGAATGGCTTATCTGCGTGTGGTGTAAAAAAAAAAAAGACCACGACATGTCAAAACATGTGGCGCGACCAAGCCGGTCGCGTTGGAGTATATGGCGCCACTGTCATGCCTCGTCTGGTGGCGCAACCAAAAGGACTACTTTTGGGTATACTAGTTGGAGACATGTGTTAATATTTTAGATTTAAAAAAAAAGATTTTTAAAAAAATTCCCCATCGACGGCGCCCGAGTAGAAGCCAAAGGAGGGGGCGTTGGTGTACGGCTCGGCGTGGTGGTCCTGTGCAGTCCTGGCTCGGCTGGATGTGTGGCCCGGGAGCCGAGAGGAGGCGCGTGCAGGGCGCAAGTGACCGGGCGGTTCGCGGCTGCCTTGTTGGCTGTGGATGAGCCGTGACTGGGTGGGAACGGCAGCCCCGGTTGTGCAGATTACGGCGGTGAACAAGGAGGGCAAGGTGGTGGGAGCACAAGCTTGGGTTGGCTGACGGGACGCCGAGCCACTCTCGTCTATCCACCCGGCGTCAGCGCGTGACCATCTGCTGATTAACCTGTCTGTCATTACGCGGCTGTCTAATCCTCTGCGGCCTTCCCTCCACCCCCCTCCCTACCCGAGAGGGATGATTAGCCTAAGCCCCAGGGCGAACCATATCACAAACCCGTCGGCGTCGACCGTCATCTCATCTTATCTCACACGTTTGACCCTGGCGCCCGATCCGATCCGGCCGCAACAAAAGATCGAAATCGCCATGCGTTCCAGTCCAGGCAACCCTCGAAAAGAGTCTTGCCTCGCCGCCAAGTAACGCTAAGCAAGCAACGCCGGCACGCAGCGCAGGTCGCCGTCCGCCCGCACTCCGCACACGGGAACCGGGCAGCGCCAGCACCAGCATGGCAACACAAAGTCAAGGCACAAACAGTCTCGCACAGCCAAAAAAAAAAACACTTCTTTTCCTTCTATATGTAGCAGCATACTACGTCAACAAATTGCAGGAATGCACAGTTGCACACTATACGTCTATACATGTGTAACATGTTGACAACCCAAACACTGTACATTTCCACGACAGGGCACAAGTAGACGACACAGCCAAAAAAAAATAAAGACTTGACGGATTCAGCACCCCATCCCAGAGGGGTGAAGATGACTGCTGGAACTTGTTCTTGTGGATCCTTGGGCGCGCTGGCTGGCTCAGCACCAATTTGCCTTTCTTTGTTCGAAACAAGTGGTATACTGTCTGAAAGTGAAAGGAGCTAATTTGCTTTTGGTGTCTCAGAACACGTCGCCTGTGCCGCTTTCGGGCACCCTGTACGAGTACCCAATATCGTCTGACTGCCGCCGTATGATGCTCGCCCTCTGCATCAGGCGCACCAGCTGCTGCACCACCTCCGACATCGGTGGCCGGAACTCAGGCTCCGACTGCAAGCATAGATAAGATCACATAAAGCAGAGAGCATACATGGTGATCTTTAGTTCTTAGCCCACATTTGAAAGGGAGTGATTTGGCTCATACGGCAGCCGTAGTAGCCCTATTTTTATGACTGACTTGCTGGGTGTGCTAACTACGACTTGAGTGTTCACACTCGGGTGCAGGAGTAAAGAATGTTTTTTTTATTTTTAAGCAATCATGAGAGATGCATGGCGATATGGCAAAAGCAAAACTAAAGAATGTACCTGGACGCAGATGGCGATGATGTCGGCGAAACGGGAGAGGGATTTGGCAGGGTACAGCCCGTCCATGGCTGGATCGACCATCTTGGCTAGCAGGTCGATGTCGTGAAGCTGCGGGGTTGCCCATCTCACCAGGGACTGCTCTGACCTCTCCCTGGACCTGCACAACACAGTTGTCCAAATTGTAACCTTTGATTTAAAATGAGTTACAGTGATAAAATTTACCAGTCATAGAAAGGGCGATGGAGCCTATATGTTTTTACCTATCCAGCGGCTTACGGCCTGTCAGTAGCTCTAGCATCACTACTCCAAAACTGTAAACGTCACTCTTTGTGGTATATGCTCCTGACATGGCGAACTCGGGGGCACTGTATCCGAAAGAGCCAACCACCTCAGCTGATACCTGGCGTACAATTGCAGCCCCTTCTTTAGATCAAGTATATAACAACTTGAAAAAGGTTGAAGATGACGCTTCAGAAATAATTGGCATTGACGAACTTGCCGCGCCACATCTCTCTTACCTCCCTCTCAGGATTTGGTGACAGAGCAGCAAGCCCACAGTCAGACAGATGTGGGCTGTACTCTTCATCAAGGAGGATGTTAGACGACTTGAAGCTCCTGTGTACGATTGGAGGTAGGCACACCTCATGCAGGTACCTAGAGAATTTGATGCTACATGTTAGTACGATATGTGCCTGAATTATAACATAGCCGTCTCGATCGATCATGGAATGAAAATGTTAGATTGCTTGAGTAGCATACTCTAGAGCCCGAGCGGCGCCTAATGCAATCCTCACACGGGTGTTCCATGTGAGTTTCTTGCCCATTCCATCAGAGAAGTGCAATATATCGTGCAATGTTCCGTTTCCAATGTACTCGTACACGAGAAGCCTTTGTCCATGTTCAACACAGTAGCCTGTAAGAGACACTATGTTTGGATGCTTCAGCCGTGAAATGTTGGAGATAACCTCGAGGAAATTTTCTTCTTCATACAGAGACAGTGATGCACTGTCTATCTTCTTGACGGCAAGTACCTGTTATCACATGGCCATACGTTAAAAAAAGGTATCTAAAGTCTAAACAGATTCGTACATGGCCATATGTTACCAGTAGTATAATGCAAAAAGGGGTAAATGGTCCTTGTAAAAAGAAGAACAGGTAAAATTATTTGAACAGACAGATATGGATACACAACCTGATCAAATCATAGCACATCTTTGTTGTGACAAATATAACAAACAATTGGTTCACAGTTTTCAGTTAAGTATTTGAATATGGTATTACCTTCCCATTGGGAAAATCAGCCTTGTAAACACGACCAAGCGAGCCCTCGCCTAGGAGAGAGTCTTGACAAAAGCTATTTGTAGCAACTTGGAGAGCAGCAACTGTATATGAAGTTGCTGTAACAGGAACCTTTGCCTTTTTTACAGTAGAACCATTTGTACCATAGACTCTCTCTGGAGTCATCTTTCCATTAGAATGGAGATCTGAAGTTGCTACAACAGCATTTTCATTGCTGTTACTCGGGGTCGGGATTTCCCTATTAGATGCTGCAACAGAGAAACACTGAAGAGTGTGAGGATATGAAATACAGAGTGGCCATAATTTAATCATGTGAATTGGGACTTCCTCATCTTGTTCGTATCTACATTTTAGCAAAAATCCTGATGACAGCAAAATAATAAGTTGCTTACCATCTTAACTCACCAATTTGATAGATTCACATTTTTCTACAAGTAGATTTTTTAAAGTATCGCCAATTCATTAACCAACAGAGAGCAATCTCAAGATTTTATCTGATGAATTATGGACTATCAAATGACTAGAATGCTAGTATGATAACATAACACTATAATAGTACAATGCACAAAGAAATAGGAGCATACCTCTCTCTATGTTTACTGCAAGAGCACCTACAATATCTTTTGGCTCACTGCTCCCATAATCATTTCTTTTCCGGGTCTTGTGAAGGCAGAATATCAATGTGAAAAGCACGCATGAGGCAATAGCTATTGAGCCAACAGCTATCCCTACAAGAGGACCTGTTTGCATCTTCTTGTCGTCTTGATCAATAGGAGTCCCAGTGATATTTGGAGCACTTATAGGTTCATCAGGATGGTTTGGCTGATCGCGAGTATTCTTTGGAGGTGGCGTCAGAGTTGGCGGTGGGGAGGCAGGCATATTGGCAAATGAGTTCCCTTCAACTCTATGGTACAATTGCACTATTTGTCAGCATGCAATATATAAAAAAATATTCCCATAAAAAAAGGAAGAAAAGCATATTGGTGCATACATCAAATTTGGAATTGAGCTGAATTCTTGTGGTATCATGCCGCTGAAATTGTTGTTTGCAATATTTCTGTACAGAAGTAGATCACAATACATGACAAGTTATCAGAACTCAGAAATACTATGAAGGGAAAATGAGCAGCCATATTGATATGTGGGAAGTCACTTACAGTGTGGCAAGGCTTAGATTGCTGAGGACATCAACTGGGCCTGATAGTTGGTTGTTTTGCATGAACCTACATAGCGTGTTAGAAGAAAACTATCAGAAGATCAGAGCCATGAAACTGAAATACAAATGATGGGAAGATCTGAATACTTACAGGCTAGAAACTTTTGATAGAGAGGCCATTGAAACCGGAAGATTCCCCGTCAGGTCGTTGAAAGATATGTCTCTGAAAGGATTTTTAAATAGCATAAGATGAATTCATGGAACTGTGTGAAAGAGCATATTAGCAAACGTCACCATCCACATTTGGGAAATTTAAGTGAATCTGATTTTTTTAAAAGAAAATGTAAGAGTAAAAATATTATGTGAACACGGATATTGTAATGGATACTCAGTAAGCAAAGCTATATTCTGAACATGTTAACGATTGTAATTAGTAAGCAAAGCTATATTTTGAATATTGTGTTTGCGCTAAAATATATACCTATTTCAATTTGATAATGAAGGTGATATTCAATACTGAAATAGTATGTGCATGACAAATAAATTCAACGGCCAGTAGACCTTACAGTTCTGAAAGTGAATTGAGGCTTCCAAACAGTTCACCAATTTCCTGAAACAACGAGTTGTGGCTGAGATTGCTGCATGCAGTGGTTCTCTTGCTGTTAGATTGTGTCAACTAAAAATATGATCAGGACAAAATACATCTTTGTATTGTGAAGTAACTTACAGGTATTCGAGTGAAACCATGGTGGATATGGAGTACGGAAGATTACCAGACAAGTTATTTTTCGCCAAATTCCTGTATTTCACTTTAAATCAAATTGCTAGAACCAAATAGAAGGAATCAACATGTAGAGGTTGGGAGAATTTACAGATAGGTAAGGTTTGGTGGTAACTGGTAAGGAATTGCATCATGCAAGAAGTTGTTACTTAAATCCCTGCAAGTTAGGAAACAAAGATATAAATTATGAAAAGGACACAACAGATAGAATTGTATTCTCTCGAGTGTTAGCTCATACATTGTTTTCAGTGCCTGTAGACCGGACAGTTCGTAACCAAGAGTACCGTTCAGCTCCATACCAGAAAGCTTGCTGCAAAGCGTCGAAAGAAACAGAACAATTCAGTTATGAATCTCAGTTACAACAATAGTCACTATTTTACCAGAGAATAATTACACAATCTTCACAGCAAGCATGAAAAGGCAGGCCACTATGTCTATGTTATCCCATGGACCAATACAGTATGCTGATTGCGCTTAGAATATTAATTTGGCCATAACACCAGCCAGCAGCAACCCTTGGTTCTGGGGAAAAAGCAGAGCAGCGGAAGCAGCTACCTTCTTTTTTGGGATAAAAGCAGAGCAGCAGCAGGAGCGGATGGACTTCTAAATGCTAGGCACCACTAACAAACTTTTCAGCGAGCACGAGAAGAAAGGTTTCAGGTTCATCAGCGACTTTCCGTGCTCACTGCAAGGCGCCAAATAATTCCAAAACATTCACAGACAAAGCCACAAAAGGGAGTTGCGGTTGGGGAAAAAAGACCAAACACCGACAGTTTAGAGTTCATGGAAGAAGAATGTGGCAGAATATCTTGTCGTTGTCATATCTTTTACACTCATCAGTGAGCAAAGGACTGACTACTGAGGGTATGCTTACATTGAGGTGACGGCGGTGCCCGAGCAGGTGATGCCCGTCCACGCGGCGCCGCAGGGGTCGCCGCCGCCGGCGGACCATCCGACGAGCTGCGCCGGGCTGTTCCATGAGCTGTAGAGGTTCCCTAACGCCGTGACTGCAAAGAAACCAGAGCACCGATCACACACACACATAGCGAGTCATTAGCAAACATGTTCCAGGAAACCAAGAAACGCGTTCCTGATGAACAGCATTACCATCGCCGGCGTCGGTGTCGGCTTCCGCCGCCGCCAGAAGCGCGAGGAGGACGACGAGGCCGCCCAGTGCCGCCGCCATCCCTGACCTCTCTTTCTCTTCTCCGACCTTTGCTGCTCCCAACAGGAAGAAGAAACAATACCCCTTCCGTTCCCGGCCGCGGCGTTCCTCTACGACACCACGATCGCCATGGCCAATCCAATGCCTCCCCCTTCCCCGCCTCCCTCCTCTGCCAGCGCCACGCGGACGGCTTTATCCGTCGGCGACAGCTCACGCGCGCGCGGGCTCGCGCGATGCCATGCTTGCTCAAGTCACGACCCGGGCAGCAGGGCAGGGGGGAGGAGAGCAAAAAATGGGATGCAGTGTGGTGTCGGCAAAGCTTAATTCCTCTGTGTGCTGTGTGCTCGCTGGCCGTGGTGTGGGTTCCCTCCGGCAAAGCTTAATTCTTAATGCGTGGGAGGAGTCGAGAAGGGAGGGAGGGGACGGCGTGATGGGCACTAACAAATGTGGAGTGCGACCTGGGTCTGGCACCGATGCTATGCTGCTCGTGCATGGCCGAGCTGAGGACGATGGCGAGCTCTAAACTACTACTACTACTGCTGCTGTGATGAAAGGTCGAGCCCGGTGGGTGGGTGCTCGGAATGACGAATTGATTGGTCATTCGCCCGTCGGGTGGAGCGTCAGAAGACCATTAGCCGAGCATGACGGGTCCGCTCCAGCGCGAAAAAGTTGGTTCCGTGAAGGGGGTTCCGAAGGCAAACCGACAACTCTTCCTAATCAGAGGACGGTAAGAAACAACACTATGGACTTCCTGCAGAAGAGTCTGAATCCGTTGAAACCGTTAAGATACAAACATTTTCTCAGGTTAATGAACATACGAAAGTACACG
This sequence comes from Digitaria exilis, assembly GCA_015342445.1. Classification (NCBI taxonomy): domain Eukaryota; kingdom Viridiplantae; phylum Streptophyta; class Magnoliopsida; order Poales; family Poaceae; genus Digitaria; species Digitaria exilis. Next base: position 457,527 of record JACEFO010002479.1, read on the forward strand.
GGCTCATGAAAAGTTGGTAGCAGGCTGGCTAGCACTAGCAGCGACCGGTAACACCCTCGTGTCGTGTTATCCTCTCGACGACCTGGTGTTTTTTTTTTCCCCCATTTCCGTCCCCTTCGAATGTTGCTGTTGATAGACATCGATTCATCAGAAGGGGAAAAATATAGTGTTGATGGACATGCCATGTGCCGAGGGGATTCTGATTTGGACGCCTGAGTTCGGGCTAACCAATCAGCTCGCTGGTTAAGGACTGTAATCGAGCGCGCCCGTGACCTGTGATGAGTAGATGACCTAGCGAGGCTCGGGAATTCACCCTCGCCCCGATCCCGCGACGGGCGCGTTCTTGGGCATGTGCTGTCGCGCGCGTACTCGCGTCCCGGCATCGTCGTTACTCACCGCAGCCTCCGTCTTGTCGGCGCGCCCCCGGTGACACAAGTACGGAACGGGGGAGGACTTGCTCGGCGGCCACGGCGGCGGCGCGCCAGGATCCCGGTGCCCGGGCACACGCCCACGGTGATGGGGGAAGCAGATCATTGGGTGCTCCACTTCTTCCTCTGGTGCGCCTCGCCTGGGACTGCCCTGGAGTGGCGGCAGAGAGAGAGAGCCGACGCGGCTCACCAGATTTGTTGCACAGGATGGCGAGAAAAGGAAGGGGTAACGGAACGGTGATGGCGACCACGATCTGCAACTATAAGTTGGAGATGAAAGGGGTTTCACCATTCAAAGCCAGACGGCAACGCGCAACTAGAAACGAGACGCAATTCTTGTGCCCGTACTAATGTCTCCAAGGCCAAATTAAGCTTGTGGGATACATCATTGCAGCAACGAAGCAAGCGTCTGGGTTTCGTCTGAATTTTTAGACGGTGACCGGCAGCAACTGAGCTCGACGATGAATACCACGAAAACTTTATGCAAAAACCTCCTCGGACGATACGTTCTTGTCACCACCACCATTCAGGTTTAACCGCCGCCACAAGAAAAGATTAAACGAAACGATCGATGAGACGAAAATACAGTGGTACTCTCGTGCACAGTAGTATAAGATTTAGATTCTCGATGAAGCAACGGTGTCAAAAAAGGAATGGGCATTTAGCATTAGAAAAGACTAGCTATCCACCAGATCCGATCAGAGGACGTAAAGGGCATGACAAAAAAAAATAACCCAGTAACCGCAATCGTCCGGACACCAGTAACCGCAATCAGGAATAAATTGTCATCTGGTGCAACCAACCTTGTCCACAAGTGCCGACATTCGACCAACCAGGGGATCAGATAAGAACAATTGGGCACTTTAACCCACCAAACGCTGAGGGAGACATGTAAGCCAAGTGATTAGTAGTAGATGCTATAGATGAATAAGACGGGGGACATCCAAACTTTCCACTTTTACACACTCAATACCCCAAGTAGTTACTGAATGACGAGGCATAGAAGGTTGGAATGCTAAATTTGAGAAGCAAAACGAAGGAAGAGAAAAGCAAGGAAGGTGCTAGCTTCAGATGCCTAGCATGTTTGATGAATATGGTCGGCACCTGTAGTGCCGACCTAGACTGACTGAATGATCACCGAGTTGGCCAAACCAGCTTCCTCGATGGTCTTGGCTGCGTCCTCGAGCGGCTTAGGAGGGAACCCGGCCTGTAGTGTGTATTCACTGGCTTCTGGTCTTGTTGCGTCGATGAATGCCCGCACATCGCTAATTGTGTGGCTCGTGTTAAAACGCGCAACCAAGCGGGTGCCGTCTGCAAACCTGATTTGGAGGGAGGTTGATGGCAAAGAATCGTCCACTGTGATTGTCCTAGGGGCAGTGGCCGTACTGGAAGCAGCAGCACTAGAGGTGTTATCGTCAGAAGGGGACACTAGAGTTCTTCGTTCCCCTTGAAATGGAGCAGCACGCTTGACTGGTTCCTGTATCAAGGAAGTGATGGATATTTTTTAGTGTAAAGGTTAAGCACTATGTGGAAGTGGGACATTTTAGGATATTATGATACTTACGGTAAATTCTTCTTCCTTCCGGACAAGATTGACATTCACCTTAGATTTCCCATCGGCAGGCTCAAGTTCAGTTGGGCACTCAGAATTCTTGATGCTCTAGTAAAATAAAATGAAGAAGATTAAGATTATCGTGCAGTACAACCAACTAAGCACAATCATGAATCATGCATGGAAAGTGCATCAAACTAAAGGAGAGAACAATAAGAGAAGACACAAAAAAAAAACTAAACGAAAATGTTACAAGAATAAAGCACTGGAACTAGTAACATATTAGAGCAAAGAGGTCATGAGCTCGAGACATGACGTGCAATTTTAAGAGAGAAAAAAGTTTACCTCTTCCACTATTTTAAAAACTTGGTTGGGCTTTTATATGAGGCAAGCATTTTAGTATAAAGCTCAATAAGAACAAGCACTTGCTTAACAGCTTGAATTATTGCTGAACTAGCAGATTCATGTAAAAAGTTCCAAGTGTTGCTCCATTTCAACATTGGGTTAAGTGGTTTCCTTCCTGTACTACAAATTCAAATGTGAAAAAGGACTTCATTGAGAAAAAGAGATGTCAAACAGAAACAATCTGTTCCATAGTAGGGAAATTTGAAGCTACAAAAAACTTTCCTCTCACCTACCAAACAGCTCCTGCCAGACATTGAATTAATATGGGACCAGACTAAAGTTTCAGTTGTGAGACATTATGATGAAAACAGCTGAGAGCCAATAATGGTTATCCAAAATGAGAAAGACTATTACACATGATCTACTATTCACCTACGTTAGAAATCTATTTCAATTAAGTCTGACACACCGCAACAACAAATGCTGGGGCTATGTATCCACAGGATAGTTCAAAAAAATATAACCAGAAGGACCAGTCTGATTTGAGACAAAAAGAAAAGGCGAACACAAAATATAGAATACATAACATAAAATCAGTAAAGCAGAAATATGATATGTGAGGTTGGACAGAATAAAGTTCTTTACCTCTAAAAAGGATGCATTTTCTGGATCGTCGAAACTTCTAAGTGGGCCGTCATTTACTGTAAAGCCATTGCTCCAGAAGTAGATGTTGTGAACAATTTCTTCTGGCGGCTGTGGTGCATCACGCTGTACAGTTTCACCTATCAGAAGTCTGCCAGTCCCAGTAAAGTTCCTTGAACTAGATCTCCGGCGACCCTCAAAAGGGCCTTGCTTAGCCCCCTTCTTTTTAGCTTGCTTGAATACCTCATCCGCATTGTTTTTACGTTTTGACCGATCTCTAACGACCATTCCACTGAAGATAGAGAAACAAAAGGTATTAAGCGTAATATATATAAGAGCATATTGACAAAATTACTGACCATTCCGCTGTATACATTTGCATGTCTTTTTTTAACAACATTATATAAATCGAGTCCTCAAAAAATTGAGTGTCAATCCCATGCCGATACACATATTAGTGGAGAGAGAAAGAACCATAGCTCAAAGTTGGTACACGATGAAACAAACACCATCAGACCAACCTTTTAGTCTTACATTGTATAGGGCAGAACTAGCTTTCTAGGTAGTTTAGTGATGAGAAAAGTGTCTAGCAAAGACGAGGCGATGCCAACTAGTTTCTGATGTGAAGATAGTTTTTCCCATACAACAAAATAACTGGCATTTAATTGATAGTTTTTCATTTCCTGAATCTTCCATGGCTCAGTTTATTTGTAGTTTTGACTATAATGTCATGTTTGTCAATGCTACAAAATGTAAGCAAACTGCTAGCCCTATATGATGACACCTGGAATTAAGACAAGAAATGACTTATGAACTCGACAGGGACCGAGTCCTTTTATCATGCTTGCCAGATTTCATAGTTTACTACAGATACCACAAGTAAGCTTTCTTACATTTTGATGGCTTTAGTTGTCTAGTCAAGGTGGCCCACAGTGAAAATGTACAAAACATCACATACAATAGCAACCAACTTATGATGATAGAACTCCCATCTTCCTCTACTTCAGCAGTACAGACATACACAATGTGACATAGAATATAGCTCCTCCATAAAAGTTCAACAAAAGCTAAACAGAAATACATCACTATCGCAAACTGCGACTAGAATGCAATAGAACTAGTACTACTCCAATTTCCTGTTCTGAGACATGCGTGAAAATTTTAACAGGTTACTTGCAGTTGTCGTGCAGCAATAAGACAGATTCAACGACATAACTAGACACCAAAGTAGGGCTGATTACCAAACCACAAAGAACTCATGATCATTCAAAACTCAGGCATGGTTCGTTTGCCTTATTACTAATGGCAAAAAGATTCAAATTAAGGAGTTGTATTTAAACAAGTATGCACAGAAAGATGCCAGCTATTTTTGTTTACCTTAGAACCTGCACGACATAATAGTTATGCACAGAAAGATGCCAGCTATTTTTGTTTACCTTAGAACCTGCACCACATAATAGATTGCTAACCAACAAGTTTACCAATTATTTGGGTCCACCAATTCAACCAGCTATCATCAGTAACTAGTTCTCATCCTAAAAGTTTCAGAGATCTTTTCTCAAAAAAAAAAAAAAGTTTCAGAGATCCGCTTCTGAGTTCTGACCATGGTTTTCAGCCATTAACAGCCCAGCTCTAAACTAGGCCCTAGTGCCCTACCCTCCAGTGTGGGGCCTAATTGCCATGGAGCCCTAGCCTGCCTAATCATCTATCAGCCTGCAGGTGAGGTGCCAAAACAGGAACAACACTATGATCAAGAAATACAGGCTACAGGTGGAAATAATAAAATCACTATTACACATTTGGGTTCCAACCAATTTTTGCAAATGTTTCGAGAACCTTAGCAAATAATTGATGCCATAGCTATGATGAGCCAATGGCTTGTGAGTGCTGCATATATAAACAACATCAGAACATAACATATTGTAAGCATGCAGGCTATATACTCAAGTTATGAACGTCTTTTCTCATGATTAAACTTCACAACTACTCCCTCCGTCCCAAATTGTAAGTCGTTTGACTTTTTTTATCCCAACTTTGACCACTCGTCTTATTCAAAAAATTTGTGCAAATGTAGTCAAATTTAAGTCATTCTTGAAATTATTTTATTACTAAAGCTAGCTATAACAAAAAATATGATATTTTGCGAAAAAATTTGAATAAGACGAGTGGTCAAAGTTGGAATGAAAAAAGTCAGACGACTTACAATTTGGGACGGAGGGACGGAGGGAGTAACACATAGTCCTCCACCTCAGTACTAAGCATAACCTCTAGCACTTCATCATAAGAACATAAACTCCTAGCCTATGCAATGACATTGCACCGCCGGCAAAAAGGGTTGTAACATGGTTACATGCATTGTCGATTGCGGTTAATGCCTAGTGATAATAATGCTGACAGGCCAGGACATGTAATTGAACTAGAGTCCAAAACAACTTTATGGATCAGAGTGAAATTTAGCAAAATCAGTATACTAATAAGAAACACAAAGACTCCCCTATTTCAAGCCCCGTTTGATCATATCAACCTACCAGCAGCACAACCGCCCTTCAAACCTCAGCCTCGCAAATATTATGAAGAAAAAAAACGAGAAACAAGATCTCAGAGGTGAGTGCCTCTATGATCTAGTTCGGAAATCGGAATGGACAATAATCCCCAAACCAGGAGAACAAATAGAGATCACCTCTTCTCGCCGCCGGTGTAGTACTCGGGTGGTGGGGCCCACTCATCATCCTCTCCGGAGTCCTCGTCGGACCCCGCGCCTCGCTTGCCCCCACGGAGATCGGAGAACGTCCTCACATTCCCCCGGCCATTCGAACGCCCACCCGCCCTGCTGCCGCTCGCGCCCCGCGCGTCGTGGCTCTTCTTCTGCCTCTTCAACGGCCTCCTCCTCTCCTCCGCCTCCGCCGCGGCAGAGACGACCGCGGCGTCCTCATCGTCGTCGCCGTCGTCCCCGATGTAGTCCTCGTCGTCCTCATCCTCGTCGCCAGCGCCGCCTCCCACGTAGTCCTCGTCCTCCGAATCCGCGCCGCCTCTGTCAGCGGGAGGGGTAGGGAGGGGAGGCGCCGGATCGGCCGCGGCGGCTTCGGCGCCGGCGTCGCCTTCCACGGAGTCGTAGTAGGAGCGGACCGCGGATTCGAGGTCCCAGTTGTGGCTCTCGAGGTAGAAGGCGGCCTCTCCGGGGGGCGCGGAGGTGATGCCGCAGAAGGACTCCACCATCGACGGCGCGTCCGCCGGCATCGGCGCGCGGCCGGCGTCCCCGGCGGCCATCTCGTCTGCGGCGGCCGCGTGTCGAGCTGGTCTGGCGGCTGGCGTCTGGGGCCGGGGAGGCTTGGGGTTTGGCCGTCTGGTTTTTCCCAATTTTTTTTCCTGCCCTTTTTGACCTTCTCGGTGTCTGGGCCTTGGTGAATGGCCGAATGGGGCGAAATTGGAAGAAGAGGCAAGCTATATAGGCTGAAATGGTTGGCCTTCGCAGGAGCAGGTTGGGCTTTCATGTTTCGCTTTCTGTGTGGAGGCTACTTAGCTGTGGGCTCGATGGTTTTATTAGGCTATTTCATTTTTGTTAGAGCTCATGAACCAGAATCTCTTTTTTTTTTCAGAACAGACACGTTTTTCGTGAAGGCATGAACAATATTTCCATGTCTCAAAAAAATAAAAAATAAACATACTTGTATAAAAAAATCAATACCAAAGGGCGGTGATCTCCGTCCTCTGTCCCAACTCCCAACGAAATACTTACATATACATATACATATACATAATAATAAATAATATAAATAAATAAACTACCTATCATCGCTCGAAGTTTTGGGGAGCCGGTAGCACTCGGCCGCTTCAGCACGCCTTTTTTTTTTTTATTCAGAACGTCTCTGGTGACTGGAGCACGTCATTTTTTTTATTCAGCACGTATTTTAACCACTGGTTGAGCTATGGTTAAGACCTGCTTTGTTTGGGCCTTTGGTTTAGACCTGTTTCATTTGAGCCCAACGACAAGATGAGAAAAATCACACAAAGCTGAGGCCTTTGTCGTATGCAGTGTCAATGTGCATAGGGCCTTTCTTTGGGCACTTGTGCTCGGCAACTCCTCAATCTGCATCACCCGGTCGCGCCAAGCGTTTTACCCCAATCGCTACTACTCACGTTAGCGTTTTACTGTCCCCAGTCCGACTGAAAAAAAACCCTAAGCGGACGTGGCAGGTACGTCGACGGTGTATATCCACGTATTAATCTTTCTCCGCATCGCGTTGGGGTCCTGCAGCCTACCCGCTGGTCATAACTCTGCTCCATTGCCGTCGATTCCGCCCGCCCGCCCACTCCGCGCTGGTCTTCATTCGGTCGTCGGCCGCACCGTCATGCTCGCCGGCCTGCTCTGCCGCCGGTGGCGTAGCACGCGCGAATGGCTCTCCTGGCGGCGCCGCAAGTGTCGTGGGCTCTGCAGTTGCCACTATCTCCTCTTCCAATCTCAGGGAAACGACGACTCATCGTGTGGGTGACGCTGCCACAACTCTTCATGACGTTGTCGGCGGCTCTGAGCTTGCTTCTTTCTCTTTCCCTCCACTCGTGCCCAGCGGCCAGCGGCTCTAGCTGCATCACCGTTGGTCGCCGCCCTCGCCGCCCACACAACAGACCCTCATTGTCGTTCTTCTCAACCGGCGAAACTCTCACTACCTGGCTCATCTACCGGGGAACATGATTATTTTCTTGAATAGGGGACTATGATCCTCCGTGGTGGGGACTGTAGGAATCCTTATCTCTGGCTTGATCATTCATACCAGGGGTAAAGTATACGGATCTTTTGACCATGGATTACTCATTTTGTATGGTTGAAGCATTCAGAATGCTCCTGCATGTTAAAGTATAAGTTAATTGCCCATCTTTCCCTATCAGCTTAAGTTTTTGGGTTGAATTGGTTTGAGCATGCAACTCAATACTATATAAATGAGTTTTGAGTTGATCTATTTACAATTTAAGGTGGACATTTAAAAAAATGCAACTACATACACATGCTCTACAGTACAAAAGTATTTTTAGTCATATAAGACCGTACACATGATGTACGGGCGCGGCGTTAGCGCGCCTACCGTGCTAGTGTACATGCACCACCATACCAAAGGGCTCTATAAAAATGTATAGTCAAGAAAATATTTCTTAAGAAAATGCTGGGCCAGCAATCTGAAACCATCATTTCCATTATCCAAGCAACTGAGGCAGCAGACAGAATGCAAAGCAAGAGCTCTCGTCGTATCAAAAGAACCCAGTAATTTTCATGTCGTAGAAATTTCTCTACATCTCAGACCACGAGATTATAAAGTATAAATCAATCCAGTCCTGCGAACCCCTACAACACGCATTTACATGGCAGGGGTGGCCGTGGAACGGGCAACTAAAACGCAATTTACAAGCATCATACAAATCGCTCCTAATACGTACACGCAAGGCACAACACTCGCCAGCCGATCGTATACACACAAAGCCTTTCCCCCCATCCCACAAAGATCAAAAGCACATCTCGTCACACCAAAAAAAAAAGCACCCAAAACTCGTTCCTGCTTCCAATTCCAAGAACGAACGACCGCCATTTTGCACCGCCGTCTGCCTGCCCGTCTTCCTTTCCTTCACGAGAAGCCGATTGTCTTGCCGAGCAGCCACAGGAACAGCGTCCACTCGAGCATGAATATCGTGTGCAGGTATGCCCGGTCCATCGTGAACCCGAACACCGTGATCCCGGCTCTGTTGTTCTCCAGGTATGTCACTGCAAACGAAGCCAGTTGTCAGTTGTCAAGAACAGTTCAGCAAGAGGAATGGTGATGGAGAGCTAACGAAGCCAATGGCTTGCTGTTTAGATTACCTAGCGCCTGCCTCTTCTGGAAGGAGATGACATGCGCTTGCGGCAGATGGATCTTGGTGTTCTCCAGCAGGTCCTCGTCGCAGGTCTCGCTCGACTCCGTGTCGCTGTCGCTCGAGGAGTCCTGCTCGATCATGGAGTTTTGGTTGGACCCAGGCTCCCCTTCCTCGTCCGGGACGGGCGCGATGGTGCAGCAGGCGTGCCACTTGGTGGTGTGGCCGGTGAGCGCCTGCGCCTGGTGGGTGATCTTCGCGGCGCTGCTCAGGATTATGATCAGCCCGGACATGAGCACGACTGAACATAGCTGAAAAAATGTGAAGAGACGTTAGAATATCCTCATTCAGCAAGAAGACATCCCGTCAACTTAAAAAGGGAGAGGAAGCTGTGGAAACATTAAATCACTGTTAGGATTTCGAAAGTGTCATCGAAAAAAAAAATCACAGTCTGACTCTGATATTGCAATTGTTCTTTAATTAATAAACAGGGGGCTTTGGTCAATGTGCACGCATGTTGAGTATCAGGAATCCACTCTTTGACTATCGTATGTCCAAAATGCATCTAACTGGCTGTATAGCACTTCCCTTTCAGACGAATCGCTATATTGTCTACTAAATGACAGTATATATGCCAAGTAAATCAATGAATAGGTGGTGTAAGATTACAACAGGAACTTCCAAGTTAAAGTATTCATGAGTTAGCTCCTGTTAGGGGTTTTGCTTGTGATGTCATATGTCAATTAGTATATCTATCATTGTATTTGCATCTTGGTTCCTGGGCCTGGCATAGTGGTTTTGCAACTAATACCTCCAGAAATGAAGGAATAGGTGTGCAGGAGGACATCTTCTCAGTCCAGACCAGACAGATAGGATATCACGTCACAACTCAGCTTTGCTGTTTCTAATACACCACACTGTTACTAACTAACGAGGCTGGGGGGTCACACTAGAATCATCGAGAAATTCCAGTCCAATTCAGTGTTCTGGCCACCTGCTTTTCTCGATTTGATTAGGCACAATTCTTGACCTCCTCATGTAGGCATTCCATCAATCAGCTCAATGATTCTATATCGTGCCAATTGCGGTTAATTAAACGTGACACATCGGCAATTATTGATTCCGTCTAAATTAAGAAACGAGACGCAGTAAACTAAAGCTTCTGGGTTTGCCGTTAGAACATAAGCGAAATTTGGGGAATCTAACAATTATGCCTAATTGGAAGCAGGGGATGTAAAAAAAAAATTGATCATGAATCGATCGAGCATATAATAACTCACCGCGAGCTCGCCGGTGTTGAAGAGGTCGTCGACGGAGTCGTGGCGCGTGGTGAGGAGCACGGAGGCGAACTGGCTAGCGGTGGCGATGAGCAACGACGCGACGATGAACTTCCGGAACCGGTGGCTGATGAGCTTGAGCTGCTTGCGGATGTCCAGATGCTCCCGCAGGACGCTTTCGACCCCGGAGCGTCCTTCCTCGACCTCCTCGAGCAGGGACCCCGCGAATTCCTCAAGCCTGAGCCCCTGGAGGTGGCAGATGAGGCGGAACAGGACGCAGGTGAGGAGGTACACGGCGCTCCGGTACATCCACGACGCCATCTCGAGGGAGCACGCGAGGACGCCGCCGACGACGTCGTCGGCGAAGAAGGGGAGGCGGTCGGCGGACGTCGCGTACCACCAGGCCTTGTACGCGGCCTCGGCGAGGAAGCAGGGGGCGACGAGGGATGCGAGGAGGCGAAAGGAGAAGGCGAGGCGGGCGGTGTAGTGGAGCCTGACGCGGTCGCTTTTGGTGCGGCGGAGCTTGTCGAGGTGGAGGAGGCGGCGGAGGCCGATGCGGCGGAAGGAGGTTGAGAGGCAGAGGAAGGCGGCGGCCGAGGCGGCGGAGAGGGAGAGCTGGACCACGGCGGAGAAGGGGCGGCGGGTGGCGCGGAAGGCGAGGAGGAAGTGGGCGGCGGCGGGGATGAGGATGGTGAGGACGAGGAAGAGGAGCCACGAGAGCGCGGCTTGGGCTGGGGAGGAGTGGTCCATGCATACCCAGCGCAGGCAGGAGCGGAACCACTGGAGCTCGTCGTCCGGGCGCGACGCGCACCGCTCCATTACGCCTCGCTTTAGCGCCGATGGGAGCAGTGGCTCCGCCGCCGCCGCCGCCGCTGCGGATGCGGTGCTCGACCGCCGGCCCATGGTGGGGGCGTGGGGCGTGCGTTCCCCCCACCGGAGGCGATCGCGTTGGTCGATCGAGCGTCCTGGGTGCGCCGCCGTGGAGCTCTGTTTCTGCTTGTGCGTGGCGAGGAGGCGTGGCGCGGGTGGTGGTGGTGGTAGAGTCCAAGTGGAATCCTAGAGGGAGAGTGCAGCAAGGTTATATAACGGTGGCTGACTGGCTGGCTGGCGGGGAACGGGGGAAGGGGATTGCGTGCGGTGGCGATCTAGGCATCCGGCGCGGTGGGGAATCGCGTGGAGGAGCCAGTGGGAGGGGAAGGCTTGGATGCCTCCATCTCTCTCACCGGCAGGCCGCGGCAGAGTGTGCACCAGGGCGGGGCGGGGCGGCGCCGGATCACGGGGGGAAACGGGGTGTTTTTCTATCAGGTTTTCACGGCAGGACGGTGACAGGAGGGCTCTGACGTGAGGGGCGCCGAAGACGCGGCGGCGGCCGGGGTCGCGGGAGGCTGGTGAGTCAACGCGGCCGCTGTGTTGAGTTTAGCATAAGAGAGGTTCGTATCATATGTTAATGTTCATGTGCTACTGCTCTATGTTTTGATGGGGTGTCGTGTCTACTAGTCTAGAAGTACTAGACCTGTCCATTTGCATGATCGCGTCGTTCCTGACTGGCGAAGATCGGCACGGGTCATATCATATCCTTCAGGTGCAGAACAGCACAGCACACCATATGCAACCTGTAGTAGTAGTAGTAGTTTACTGTATACTACTGGCCTACGGGGAGTTGCCATTGCACAGGCAAATCGAGTTATAATAAGCACCGGCATGCGTACGTCATTAACTACAAGAATGGCTGCCGCTCCGTGGCAGAAGCACCCAGCCGCTCTGAAGCCCGATCCCTGCGCCCCCCGGGCACCTGCCAACGTTGAGCCGTTGATGACACGCTTTTTTCTATGGCCAAGTGTTGCTCGAGAAGCGCGGCCGGCGACGTATCCCAGTCCCCACCACACGCGACACGTGAGCGCGGGACCCGGTCGGATCGGGTCGACGGCATCCCGGACAGGGCGGAGGTGGTGGCGCGGGCAGGAGACCGATCGCGCACGCCTTTTTGCCTCTCCCGCCACAAGTGCGCGCGCGTCGCCGTCCTGGGACGCCGTCGCGGCAAAGGCATGGGCGCCGAGCGCGTGGCTGCGACGGCGCCACCCGGCGCTGTCTCCTGCGCACCGTCCCTACCGCGGGAAAGGGACGGCGGCCCGTGTCGCCGCCGCTTGGCCGGCGCCAAAGGCAACCTAGCTGCTGGCCGCGTCTCGGCGTGCACCGTACAGTAACCTCGGCTGATTTTTCTTTTTTCCCCATCCGTCCCTCACAATCTGGAAATGATGCATGCATTCTTGAACGATTCGGCGTGGGCCATACCGTGATCAGGACTTGTCGAACGGAAGGAAGGAAACGCGCCGAAGAACACGGCCGGCCGCGTGGTCGGTCGACCGCCCACACGCATCGCGGCGAGCTCGGGATCACCTATCATGCCATGTGATCCAGCTGGAGTTCTGGACTCCCTCAGTCCGAGCCCACGAATCGCTATGCCCGCGGGGTCGCCGCACCGCACCGACCTGCAGTGATCTGGACGCTGGTCGACAGGTCCAGGCAGAACGAAACAAGAGATAGCGGGGACGTGGCGTGGGTGTCGTTTGCCGCGCCGGGTGAGCCAGGTCCTGGAGCCCCCTGAGGTCGACGGCTCGGCAAGTGACAAAACGCCGGGCGCTGAGTCACGCATGGACCGTCAGTAAAGAAAATGGCTGCCTCTTTCGACGCTGGTGTTTCTTTAGTTTTTAGGCCCCGTTTAGTTTCCCAAATATTCCCCAAAAGTCCACTATTCATCCAACTTTTCCCTATTCATCCCACCTCTTCTACTCACATATCACTATTCATCTACAGTGTTTTTTTGGTGAACAGTGTATTTTCGGGGAATCTTTCCCCAATCTAAACACACCCTTAAGCTTGTGTTTGGTGTTCCATCATTGATTGATTGATTGATTCATCATACATGGGAGCCAGGCAGGGTTCCCTTACCGAACCGGACGGTCGAACCGCCGCCCGGCGGTAGCGGTAAACCGGTCCGGTTGGACCGGTTACCGGTGGAAACCGAATGAATTCAAATTCCCCGTGTCGCCGGTTAGGACTGGTTAGCCGACCGGTGGCTTGGAAAAAACGGTCACCGGTTAGCCGACCGGTTGGACCGGTTAGCCGGCCGGTTGGCTTGAAAAAAAATGGGCATGACCTATCCGCAAATTAATGGAAAAATTGACCACAAATGCATACAAATATCCATACATATAATTGTGCATACAAATATCCATACAAATAGTTTAGTAGTCCTCTGATACAAATAATTGTTCATACAAATAGTTAGTTTAGTAGTCCTCTCATACAAATAATTGTTCAACGGTAGCATTGCGAGGCCATTTCATACTCCGCGGTGGACATCACATTCAAACCCTGCCTTACAAGCAACTCAGCTTTGAACTCTTGCCAAGTTTGGCCCGTCCAGGCCGATGTCGTCTGCCATTCCTGAAGCAACATATTATACCAATGAGGATCTTGCCATTCGTACACCCATCTCATCGGTGGTTGCATGCTCAACTCCGGTATAGGATAGTGATAACTAGACTGTGAGGATTCCCTGTAGGAGGAGCTAGAAGAGAACTGTGGAGAGTCGTAATCCGCCGGTCCAACCGTTCTCCTCTGCGACATCGGTGCTCCATGGTCAATGTCCTGGGTTGCATGTGTGAACTCAGTCTCCTCTGCAATCAACCATATAGTATAATTAATACTCATAAGTCAGAATAATAAAAACATGTTCATATGTACGTACACTTGGTACCTGTAAAATGGAGACCAGCAGGTGGGTTTGAAGGTGACACGCCTCCGCCACCGCCACCGCCAGCAGCACCGCCACTACCGCCACCACTGCCACCACCATAATTGCTATCATCACCATCATCGGCAGAGCTGCTGTCCTGAGACTCCTGATACTCTGGACTTTTATCACCCTCACCATCATCAGTTTCTTCATCGCTCAGGACTTCTACTTCTTTCTGTTTGCCTTTTCCCGTTGCCTGGCCTCGTTGGCGCTTCGGGTTAACCTTGCTAGGCGCGATGTGGTACTTCCGCTTCCCTACATGAGTGTTACCTACATGTCGCCGTGCCCAATCACTGATGCAATCATCCCCTGTAGAAGTACGGAGGTCGGCCGGATTTATTTTATCAGCGACAATATTAGAGGAGAGCGGTGTGTCACCTTCATCATCGTCCTCGTCTAGAACAGGAGCTTTGTTTGACCTTCCATATTCCATCCATTCCCGCACCAGATTTTTAGGATCATAGAATGAAAGATGGGCCAGCTGCTCAATGAAATCACCTTGATCCCGTGGAGGATCGGCAACATCCGCAAGTCGTAGGCGTAGGTTGTAGTTGACATAGACAAGCTTGTTCAGTTTTTTGTGTGACAACCGATTGCGAACCTTTGTATGCAGCAAGGCAAAAGTACTCCAGTTCCGCTCGCATCCACTTGACGATCAACATTGAGAAACAAGCCGCAAAGCAAGGCTCTGCAGCTTGGGAGTTCTGTTGCCGTTTATCATCCACCAAGAAGATGCAGTTGTCTTTGGGTCAAGCGCCATTTGTTGTGCCAATTGTGTGCCAAAGTCACCACGCCGTTGTCGAAACAGCTCAGCCTCTTGCAATGCCTGGACGGCGCTCGAGATATCCGTCATGCGCTGAAAAGCATCCTTCAGTGTACTCCACATTTCTGGAGTTGGAATAAACGTATAGGCATACCTCGGATTCAGGACACAAGCTGCAAAATAGAAAGTACCACGAATGAGCATAAGGTGTATGGAACGTGAAAGTATAAACTTTTGTTCACAATGAGCAGAAGCCGTCTTACCTGGAACCACACAGGTGTCAAAGAAGATGTCCTGCAACCTTCCGTTGTAAATCGCTTCATACTCTTTGAACGTGGAAACATTGCGGCCAAAGAAAGATTGCATTTCATTTCTCACACTCTGTACGGTCATACATACCTCGCACATGTTCGGCCGCTTGTCCTGATCAGCAAAGCGAAGTAAGCTGTATATTGGTTGGACTGAGTCAATGACAAATTTCATTCCCTCCCACCACTCTAGACTTGAAAATCTCGTATGAGTAAATCTACCCATATTTGAATTGGCCCATTTGCTCTGCAAAAATTCAGGAGATCCCATCCACTGCATAAAACGATCACGTTTCCGATACATGCTGTCTAGGAACATGTAGTTGGTCCCAAAGCGAGTTGCACACCACTTCACCAACTCACCACCAATCGCCTGCCTCATCATTGCATTCAACTGACCATGATTGTGTAACCACGCTGATATTTTCTTGCATTGACCGATCAAATCTTGATGTTCGTACCTTTCACCGATATCCTTTAACATCAAATTGACAGTGTGTGCTAGACAAGGTGTCCAAGTAATGTGTTCGTATGTATCTTGAATCCCCTTGCAGGCTTTTTTGTGTTGGAGCCGTTGTCCGTGATCACATGAACGACATGCTCTGGTCCAATTTCGTCCACCACCTTCAGAATCTCCTGGTAAATACACATATTCTTTAGCAACATCCAAATCATATTCGGATCGAAATGAACTAGGTACGGGGTTACCTTCCGCTGCAGCCTTCTCCTTTCTCAACTTCTCTTGAGCACGTTGAGCAGTTACCTTCTTAGCCCTTTCAAGTTCACGCTGAAAGTACTCACGCACCTCCTTTGAAACCTTTTCACAATGGACGACCTCCGTCCCGCGGCCTGCCAAATGTTGTTTCAATCTAGTGGCACCACCTCCTCCCTTGGACTTATGACAATAGTTGCATCTCCAACCGGGGTAAAGATTTTCACCGTGTTCCCATACAACATCTCTATCTCTGCCAGACATTGCGTATCTGCAAACATGGAACGAACATAAACATATCAATGTCAACTTGACAACACATAGCTATATCACAATACTTAAATCCTACATCCATTTCCTTATTTCTAAAATCACAATACCCTACATCAAAATATATATACATGGCTTCATAGTTCATACATTCTAAAATCACATGGCTGCAATCAAAATATACCTAAATATCTCCATCACTACATCCATTTCAAAATTTCATAAATCACAAATAGATTCAAAGTTTCAAAGTCTCCATACCTCAGTCGGGCGGCTAACCGCCGCTGCCGGTCGGCTTACCGCCGCAACCGACCGGTTAGCCGGCGTCTGCAGGCGGTAACCGGGCCAGCAACCGTTGCCCCGCAACCGGAACGGCTAGCCGACCAACCGGACCGGTTACCGGGATCTCCGGGGCGGCTAGCCGGCACGCGCGGCGGTTATGGCAGCTGGCGGCGCAAAATCGCCTGGAGGAGGAGCGGCTGCGCGGGGGAGGGGGGGGGGGAGAATGAGCGCTGGCCGTTGGGGGAGGGGGGGTTAGGGTTAGGGCGGCATTGGGCCTTCACGGGCCTTAAATGGGCCGGCCACCTTTTTTTCTTTTTCTTTTTTGATTTAACTTGTATTTACCGAAAAAATACCAAATGAGCAAATATTTGAAAACTTTTTACACCAAAAGATTACACGCACCTTGAAGTATTTTTAGGAATTTTTTCGACATTTTTCCATTTTTTTAATTCAAATTTAAAAATTTCAAATTTCCACCGGTTCAAACCTCCTCAAACCAGAACCGGTCCGGGGCGGTTTGGTCAGGAACCGGTCAAACCGGACCGGTTCCCAACGTTGCGGGGAACCCTGGAGCCAGGTCGGAGCAGGTGTTTTCCTCTCTCTTTGGTCTGGCTTATCAGGCATCATGTTGCATGACTAGATTACACACGTACTAACTACACGTACAGCTTGGTGCTTATCAGGCCAAGAAGCTGACACCGTCTCATCATCCCCGCTGCAAACCCCAAGGGCTGCTTGACACGAACCCGTCAGAGCGGCTCTTTTCTTTCGACAGAACAGAGGCCACATTCCTTTCTTTTGAGCTAAGAGTGGCCGCATTTGTACTGTTGCAAGTGCAAGGTCCCGACCGACGAGACTAGCGTCAATTATTGCATTACTTTTTAATTTGATTAACCAACCTGATCGGCCAGGCGGAAACCAGTTGACTGGATGGGTTCCTCCGGAAAAAAAAAAGAGAAGGAAAACATTTGACGGGGCCATTATTGGTGGAGAACTACGTGTGGTCAACGAGGGACACTATTCAAAACCATTTCCCTGCCCCTTTGGGCGGTTTGGATAGTTCAGACATATTTTTTTTTAATAAGCAAAAAGGGAGGAGAGCCACAAAGTACCAAGGATCATCTGGCTCTGGATTCGCAGAGCCAAATTGTGTAGGGCAACTCTTGGTGTCACAAAAGGAGGGAATGAACAGTTGAACTAGAAAAAGGGCTCATTTGCTGTTTCCAGCTTGAGAAAAGAAATGCCCTGGGGGCAGTCTCTCGCTCTTTTTTTTTTCCCCCTTTCTGAACATAGAAACTTTGCAAACAAAAAAAATTGAGAAAATTAGTTTCTTACAAGTCTTTATGTCATACTCATGAGAGAAGGTTATAATAGTGTCATAATGCGATTATAGGCAGTAATAAGATGTCAGGAATCATGAGATGGCAAGCACAGACATCTCCAGCTCACTACAACCTCAGTCCTCAGGCCGTCAAATATCTCATAAAAAAAAAAAAAATCTCAGGTATGTGCCATCAAGCTTGCAACAGTCATACGGCTCCCAGCGGTTACCTACCGCAAGAAAAAAAATCCAGGAAGTGGACATCGACGATTATTCTTCCATCATGAGGCCGTGCCAAAAGTAGGCTGGGCAGAAGGACACCTGGGCCCTGTTGACTCTTCTGCCGGCTGTATGTAGTGCCAAACTCAAAGATCCCGCTGCTTCCTCAACCGTTTCTGAATTCTGGTTTCTCATGGGATCCTCACCGATGGAGTCGTGGGATTTTTTCTGGTTTGGGTCGCCAACCCACCATGAAACCAGGCCAACTCAAAACAGAATAAAAAAGAGGTATCTGAGCCCGAACCTACGGCGTATTGGTCTGGAATGGGTTCTAAATTTTACAAACCATAAGAAATTGGTTAACAGGCCTGGTCTAACAACAGTATCTTGTATAAATGGTACTCCCTTCGTCCGGAAAAGAAAGCAATTATAGCATTCAATCAAAATTTGTCTAAAAAAAATGCAATTCGTATCTCCTACCTAGTGTAGGACCCACCAATAGATGTTCTAATCATGAGATGTGGCTATGTGTGGGACCCACACACTGTCTAGGTAGGACCCACATGGGACCCGCGTATTGTTTAGGTGGGACCCCCACATTATTTACGTGGGACCCGCTATTGTTTAGGTGGGACCCGCGTATTGTTTAGGTAGGAACCACGTGGGACCCGCACACTGGTTAGGCGGGACCCACGTGTGACCCATGTATTGTTTAGGTGAGACCCACTAATTGCTATAGGGGTACATGCGTCATTTTACCTCTTTATTGGTATGCGTGTACAAACCTAGAATTGTATTTTTTTTCGGACGGAGTGAGTACATCAGTTCTGCACTATAAATCTAAATAAAGATATTGTGACATAGTAGCACAAAAGAAACATCACCCTCCCTTGCATGGGAACAATGAACCGAAACAACTTTAAAGCTTACAAACTGTAGAATTTCCTTCTTGCACTGGGCAGTGGCTATGGTCTGGGCCACATTTTAGTGTTCAGAACCCAGTGGCGAATATAAAGGAAATGAGGTTAGATAGATACCGGCCAATGGTGAAAAATAGTGTGACAAGCCATGGAATCAAATTTGTAATTACTTAAGGCAATATATGACACAATAATTGTGTAAATTAATAGGCAGGATAGTCTGACAAGCTGCACTATGAGGGCAAAGACTGAGGTGTAATTCCAACCTTCGGAAACCGAAAGTTGATCTGAAACTATTGCTGTTTGCTACAGCTTACAATAAGTGACATGTAGTAGAACTAGGTTCTCAGTGTTAGTGACGCTTGAAGAATTCCACCATGGGCTTGTATATGAGTTGTGGAGCATTGTAACCCATCACAAAGTCACCATGGGCGTAGTCAGGCATATACATCACCTCGATGTCATCACTATCGTGCTGCCTGACCAGCGTCCGCAGAAGGTGCCTGGTGTCAGGGACATCGCCGAGGAAATCTTGGCCACCATGGGTGAGGAACAAGGGAACATGGGGCGGAATGGACGAGAGATTGTACAGTGGGGGCTGTGGCTGATTGTAGTGCTTCATGTTCTCCTTCTTGTTTCCATAGTCATACTTTCTAATCCCTTCTTTCCTGACCACTTATGACAAATAAATTTGAGAAAAAGGAAAAGTTAGCGCTGCAGCTGGGATTTGGCAAAATATTTCTTAATTACTGATAAGGATTCTAACACTGTGACATGTGGATCATGTTTTTGATAGAGCTTGATTGTGGACCATGCTGTAGGAAGATGCATGTAGTCGAAGTATTGAGGCAGCAGTCCGGCCCTTCGGTCATCAGATCAAATTCATTGCAACCACAGTTAGTATGATCACAGCCCAATCATCAGCAAACATATATATCGTTTGGAATTAGTTAAACTGGAGGTAATGATAGTACCTGCTACAGCTCCAAATAAGTCATAACAGTCAATCTCAGGGTCGGTGCATACTGCACCCAGCACTTCTTGTGCAACTCGCCTGTAATGAAGCGGAACATTCATAGCAATCCACAATCACAAGTGACAGATGAGATTTGAGATGTGTTACCCAAAATAACAGCGCATACTATCTTTACATTTTAAATAGATCAGCGGTAGCTTTTTCTTAAGGCAAAGGATCCCTGTTAGGTACTCTAACATCACAGGAAGCTTCAGCTTCTATGAGCTCATAAGAGCGCTTAACACAAAATTCCTCAGAATAAGTATGTGACTGCGGTGAAAGGCGATGTTATTGAAGCCCACACACTTTATGTATTCTTCCTAATAAGAATATAAGAAGTTGTAGCAGAGATGCTTACCCAACAGGATTGAACTCGTGATAGCCTAGCATATGAATTGTCTGCATGATACAAAAACAGACAGAGATAAAACATTGAACATGGCCATTATAATTAACAATAAGGAGGTTTTACAATGCTTTACTTCTGCAAGGAAGATATGAGCTGCAAGCCTTATAAGTTTGGATCTCATCCTGTGCAGATAAGCAATTGGGCAGAGTAACACAGCTGATCTCACAATGTCTAATAACTTGTGCTCCGAGAAGGCTGCAAGAATAATCAGGGTTCCCTACAAAATAGTAAAGTTACAGCATCCTCACAAGATCCAACCATTGTATATTAAATAGGGTCATATGATTACCAGGGAGTGACCGACATAGTGGACTTTCTTGCCTCCCGTTTGATTGTAGACAAACTGAAGTACTGCAGGAAGATCATAATCAGCAAGTTGATCCCATGTCCAGTCCCAGAAAGCCTGCACAGAGAAGAAAATATTCTTTTAGTGGAATAAATGACATGCAGTTTCTTGATCAAGCTAGAGATATGAACCGGATCTTCTGGGGTGAGGGAGGTATGTTTCCGACTGGATTTTGTTCCACGAGTATTGGCAATCCAAACATCAAAGCCACCGTCTGCCAGAATGAAGCCAAGAGACTGTTTTGGTGTACTTAGCACCCAACAGAAACCATCCTGTCCAATCAGCATGCCATATTAGTTGCGAACAGAATTCAAATTGCGTGTGTTATGTTCAACAATGTCCTTACCACCAGCAGCCCATGGAATAGAAGTACTGGTGTCCTCTCAGTTGAGTTACCAGCATCAGAAAGGCCATGGGGGATCCTCTTTAAGCTAAGAATATAGCCATCTTCTGTTGTGACCTGATATTCTTCACACGGATAACCATAAGCTGCTACTCGTGCCTTGCACATACCCAAAGGATGGGGTTGTGGGGGGCATTGATCATCTGAAGAATTGTTGATCCTCCATGAGAGAACATTTTGCAGGTTCAAGGCAATGAATAGAATCAGGATACAGGGTAGATAGATATTCCGAGCCATCCCAATTAAGAACTAAGACTTTTGGCACTGAAACTAGATCTTCTTGTACAAAACCTCTACAATAACTAAGGATGTAGGCTATAGTTTTGTGTGGTTCCAAGAATAGGGGGCAGGGGTAAGCTGCAGGGGTGGCCTTTGAGTAAGACTGAGCCTAGCTTCATCCTAATTGGTAAGACTGGCCTTTGAGGAACGCAAATTTATAGAACAGGTTGTGCTTTTCCTTTCTATTTATGCATGCATTATTTTTCTCTGAGATAAATAAACTATTACATTAGTTCTTATTGTAAGTACTGAATTTGAGATGGCATCACCAAGAGCTAATCAAGTGAAATAAACAGAACTAGCTTTCATAATACCAATCACGCCATCTTGATGACCAGAAACAGATAGATATGTATAGATCTCAGTTCACAGCAATTGTGTGATCTCAAATTCTGTTCATGACCTCTACGAATGTTGCAGACGGAAAGGTAACCATTTTCTGTAACGTACCAATGGAGTTTAATTGCAATTTGGAGGGAACAAACATTTGGTAGCATCACTGGAGCATGCTTCCGAGATGCCCATCACATATACCATATTCATCAGTTCTGCATGAACGAGATATGTGATAGTAACATCCTATGCTATCCTAAGTACCAAGAAAAAAAGGAACATCTGAGTTTGATCCTTAAGTGAAAAATATGAAAACTGGCATTGATCAGAACCAACTAAATTGAGGAAATCCAACAAAAAAGCAAAATCCTAGCAAGGTACAGGAGATAATTTGTTTGCATATGCCCTTTGCCATAAAGTAAGCTGATTGATCACTAAGCCCGAAATATATGGTGCACTGTATATATCCGATGCAATATGTATGCTCTCAGAAAGACTACATTTTGATGTCCATTTGTCCAAAGACAAGACTACGCATATGACTCCCAACTGTTTTGCTCTCCTGCGGCAGTTGTGCTATGAGTATGGTCTCAATTCTCAAATACATCAGGAAGCCACGTTCGCCAACTGCTGCGGCAAGGCACCAAGGGTAACCGTGTGTCTGAGAACAGAAATATATAAACAAAGAGGAAGAGCATCGTACTTTAATCAGTAGTGGCCGCCTTCACGAGCATTTGCACGAACACGTGGCGTGCATCCGAGGCGACCAGACGAGGACGAGGACTGCCTGCCCTACGCTCCCGTGCCGTGAGTCCACGTCCCTCTCAATGCCTCATCTGTGCCCGAAAGCTTCTGCGCCGAGGAGCCTCAACCAGCCGGCGTGGGCAGTGGGAAACTGGGAACCCTCACCGTTCATCCATTCACCTTCCGGAGTTCCGGTCGTCGCACACAACCAGCGCCGGCCGCGGCCACTCGGTCGTGGGCTGGCGGCTTGAGTTGCATTTGGATCCAATTGATGCCATGGGAGCCATGGACACATTGTTGTTGTCATGTAAAGCCTAAATTTACTTTATATGGGCCTTTCGACCTAGTCGAATTGGCTGAGCTTGTTGGGCCTTTGGAAGAATCAGAATGACGGACCTTGCCTGTGTTTGTTGTTGGGCCATTGGCTGGGCCAGCGCAGCATTTTGTTGCAGTTTTCTTCTTCTTCTTTTTGTTAGTTCCAGGCTGCACTTAATGATTTTGGTTTATCTAAAAAACTTAATGATTTTGTTTTTTCTAAAAAAACTTAATGATTTTGGTGGTGGATGAGCTGGATGACGAGAAACGGTACGAGCAGTGACGAAATGGATGGTTGTTTCCCAACCCCCCTCGGCCCAGCAGGTTCTGTTGACGGGTCGAGTAGTAAATTAGTTAGATATCGGGATGTTCTTTATTTTTTTAAAAAAATATAAGCAAGAACACCGCTATGTCAATAAATGATCTGTATCCATCGGATTACCATCCGGCTAGATGGTTGATACTGTAGATAGGTTTGGTCTGGAGACTAAACGTGATTTGGCCCACCAAATAAAATCGCGCAATATAATCAATGTTTTTCATACATTAAATACGATTCCATAATCTCATTCTCTCGTTTATTGTTGCAGATTGCAGTCAATCTCTGATTAGATTCGGGGAAAGGACAATTTATGGTTTGATTTCCTGTAAGATAACTCATGCAAAAAAAAATTTGAAGAATGGAACTTTTGTAATTTCACCATTTGACCCAGCGTTTCCATTCCTTAGGGAAGGGTTCACAGTTCACTTGCTTCTCCACTTTTCCATACAAAGCACACATAGATTTTTTTTTCTTTTGAACGGGTGGCACGAGGCAGTGCCTATTTCATTGAAAAAGAGGGAGTTTTACACTGGGCTAGCCGGTAGGTGAATTACATGGTGCTAGAATTCTCGTCTTATTAGATTCGTTATGCATATGATTGGCCCCAGCCGATGACCAGGCAGCCGCCTCGTGAAAGCACGCATAGAATCTGATATGAGCAAATAATAATATATTTTTAATGAAGGGATATTGGTTATGTCTGTGAGAACAAACCATCCATTCCTTTCATGTTGTTTGGGGTCCTAACGTCTCCTACCAAAGAAAGGCAAATAACTTTGTAAAAGGTAGCAACTGACGCCTAATAAAACACTGCTGCTTAAAAAGATATTAGGCTACTGTACAAGTAATTAGAACCTCTGGAGGCACCCTTTCAAAAAAAAGGGACCTGGAGGCACACAAGAGACCGGTCTGTGTCTCATGAAGCCTAGACCGTGTTATGGAATGAGCTAGATTGCCAATCTTTGTTTGTACTCATGAAGATGATAGTGTTATGTTGTTTCCATTCGAAGAAATGATGGATTTCAATGCGATGTCACAATGACGACGACGATGACACAAAAGGATGGAGGTAAAAGGGGACCAGTTGGGGCAAAGGATTGTTGAGAGAGGGAGGCGAGTAGGCGGATAAAGGAGAGATGAGGCGTCACCTTGTTTGTTCGGAGTTTGTTTGGTCATATATAAGGAGTTGGTGCTATATACGAACATAAACATTCATATTGTTATACTATTCAGTGGTCCGCTCTGACCTAAATGGTTGCACACGCCGGTTTCAAACTAGATCGCATGACGTTATTTAGAGAGCATCATTTATGCAACCATAAATAAAGATGCACAAATCACGTGTACCGACAAAAAGAGTATCCATATCCGCAAACTTGTAACGCTCTTAACCTAGATGGCGTCGTAGGTCGGTTTCGAGTTTGAAATATACAAAACCACACGTGATCATTCATGAGACGCCACTTATGTAGCCTCGAATAAAGACACGCAATCATCGTTGGGATTTTTTTTCTATTTACGGACAACAATATCCATATAACCAAACCTCGTACTAGATCATTTTCCGCATATGAACAAAAGTTTGAACACAATAAATGTCACGTCATCGCTCATTAAACGTCATTTTAACACCAAATAAAGCTGTACAAACCTCGTACTAGGAATCTTTTATTGCAAACTTCATGCTAAAAATCTATTTTGTACATGGATGAAAATTGTCATAGACTCGCTCTGGCTTTGATGATGTTACACGCCGGTTTTTGCGTTACTAAATCGCCCCGCACCTCTCATGAAATGACACTTACGTAACCTCAATGATATACTTGGACTCTTTATCCTAGCACCCACATATTTTCACATCATAAACATATCAGTTCTTCACCCTTACCTATATTGTTTGTTCATCCATCACAGTAGAAGACGATATTAACCATTCACTGCTTCAGTTTTTTACCTGATAGAATTCGACAAGACTTTGTGATGACACAGGGCTACGGTTAATGCAAGTAGACAACGGCGGTTTGCCTTGTTGTCATCATCCCCCCACCGAACACCACACCTCGCCGGACATGACAACACCATTGTCGTCACCTTTTGTTTAGCGACGATACACAGGCGCAAGCGGCTGAGGCAGTGAGGCCTTGCATTGGCTGATTGGCAGGCCGCGTGGTTCGCCCCGGCCGGACGCCAGCATTACCCGGACGCACCCCGGGAAGCAAGCAAGAAAAAAAAGGGGGAAACGCTTGCACCACCAGGCGGGGGCAACGCCGCGGCCGGGCCGAACAAGCGCGGCACGCGATCGACCTAGTGTTTGTTGTTGGGCAATTGGCTCGGCCAGACCAAATGTAAAGAGTCGTCCCAGCGCAGCATTTTGTTGCAGTCTTCTTCTTTTTGTTACTAGTTCCAGGCTGCACTTAACTTAAAAAAAAAAGTTCCAGGCTGCGCTTAATGATTTTGTTTTTTTATAAAAAAAACTTAATGATTTTGGTGGTGGATGAGCTTGGATGACGACAAACGACACGAGCAGTGACAAACTGGATGGATGTTTCCCAATCCCCTCGGCCCAGCGGGTTCGGTTGACGGGTTGAGTAGTTAAGTCAGATATCGGGATGTTCTTTATTTTTGAAAAAATATAAGCAGGAACACCGCTATATCCTGGACTCCTGGATTTTGATAAATAAATGACCTGTATCCATCGGATTACCATCCGGCTGGATGGTTTGGTACCGTAGATAGATTTGGTCTGGAGACTCAACGTGATTTGTCCCACCAAATAAAATCGTGCAATATCTTAACCATTTTTTTTCATACATTAAATACGATTCCACACAATCTCATTCTCTCGTTTATTGTTGTAGATTGCAGTCAATCTCTGATTAGATTCTGGGAAAGGAAAGTATGGTTTGATCTCCTGTAAGAGAACTTATGCAATTTTTTTTTTGACGAATGGAACTTTTGCAATTTCACTATTGGACCAGGCTTAGGGAAGGGTTCACTTGCTTCTCCACTTTTCACTAGAATGCACGCAAAGAATATGATATGAGCAAATAATAATATCTTTTTAATGAAGGATATTGGTTCTGTCTGTGAGAGAACATACCATCCATTCCTTTCATGTTGTTTGGGGTCCTAACGTCTCCTGCTAAAGAAAAGGCAAATAACTTTGTAAAAGGTAGCAACTGATGCCTAATAAAACACTGCTGCTTAAAAAGATATGAGGCTACTGTACAAGTAATTAGAACCTGGAGGCACCCTTTTAAAAAAAGGAACCTGGAGGCTCACAAGAAAATTAAAAAGACAAGATAATTGTGTGGAAATTTGCCTTGCTAGCTAACAATGCATGCTTTTTTATATATTTTTAAAAAGAGACCGGTCTGTGTCTCATGAAGCCTAGACTGTGTTATGGAATGAGATTGCCAATCTTTGTTTGCACTCATGAGGATGATAGTGTTATGCTGTTTCCATTAGAAGAAATAATGATGTATTTCAATGCGAGGTCACAACAACATGGTGAAACAAAACGATGGAGGTAAAGGGGGGTCAGTTGGGCAAGGATCATTGAGAGAAGGAGGCGGGTCGGCGGATAAAGGAGAGATGAGGCGTCACTGTGTTTGTTCGGAGTTTGTTTGGTCATATATAAGGAGTTGATGCCATATACGAACATAAACATTCATATCGTTGTACTATTCGGTGACCCACTGTAACCTAAATGGTGGCACACACCGGTTTCAACATAGATCGCATGACGTTATTTAGAGAACATCATTTATGCAACCATAAATAAAGATAACACATACACGTGTGCCGATCAAAAGTATCCATATCCGCAAACTTGTAACGTTCTTAACATAGATGGCGTCGGTGGTCGGTTTCGAGTTTCAACAGATACGAAACCACACGTGACCATTCATGAAACACCACTTTATGCAGCCTCGAATAAAGACACACAATCATCACTAGGAATCTTTTCTATTTACGGACAACAATATCCATATAACCAAACCTCGTACTAGATATTTTTTCCGTATACGAACAAAACTATGAACACACTAAATGTCACGCCATCAATCATTAAACGCCATTTTAACAGCAAATAAGGGTTTACAAACCTAGTACTAGGAATACTTATTACAAACTTCATGCTAGAAATCTTTTTTGTACATGGATGAAAAAAGAATATCTATATTGTCATAGACTCGCTCTGGATGGCATACACCGGTTTTGCGTTCCTAAATCGCCCTGCACTTCTCATGAAATGACACTTATGTAACCTCGAATATTAACCATTCACTGCTTCAATGTTGTTTGTGCATCCATCACAAGACGATACTAACCATTCACTGCTTCAAATTTTACCAGCTGAAAGAATTCGACATGACTTTGTTTTTTTTTTGAGGAATTCGACATGACTTTGTGATGACACATGGGCACGGTTAATGCAAGTAGACAAACGGCGTCTTGCCTGTTGTCTTGTCATCATCCCCCCCACCGAACACCACCTCGCCGGACATCACATCACCGTTTGTCGTCACCTTTTTGTTTAGCGAGGATACCGTCACGTCTTCGACTGGCGCATGCAAGCGGCTGAGCCCTTCTTGCCAGGGCCGCGTGTTCGGCCGGCCGTACGCTCAGCATTACCCGGACGCACCCTAGAATCGAGCAAGAAAAAAAGGGGAAACGCCTGCACGGCTGCACCACCCGGGGGCGACGGCCCGGCCGGGACGAACAAGCGCGGCACGCGACCGGCCGGTTGACGACGCGACGACAGCAGCGGCGCCGAACGGCGCGCTACCGAGACACGCGACGAGCGAGCACACCACCGTTGGTCTATATAAACACCAGAGACCCCCGTCACATCATCGCTCACACCACTCCAGACAAGAGTGTCACACATCACAGTAGCCACATCGGCATCCAGCGTCAGTACACTAGAGCTAGCGCGTGCGTTGTGTGCGCGTGTGTTCCGATCCGGTTCCGGCCGATCGAGAGGGATGGAGAAGGAGAAGGAGACAGAGAGCGAGGTGGTGGCGCTGGCGCGGCAGGCGGCGCCGGCGGCGGCGAGAGCCGAGCGTGCGGCGCACCAGGAGGCGGCGGCGATGCGCCCCGTCCCCGTGCGCAAGTACCGCGGCGTGCAGAAGCGCCGCAACAGGTACTGCGCCACGGTCTGGAACGGCACCACGAGGAAGCAGGTGTGGCTCGGCTCCTACGCCACCCCCGAGGAGGCCGCCTACGCCTACGACGCCGCTGCCCGGCGCGTCCAGGGCCGCTGGGCCAAGCCCAACTTCCCCGACCCCTCCTCTCCGCCTCCACCACCGCCGCCGTGTCAAGCCGTCGCCACGGCGGCGGCGCCGACGCTCACGAGCCTCACACTGGCGTTGCGCGCCCTCCAAGCGCGCAACAACATCATCAACCACCTGCTGCTACCAATGCCTGGACTACAGCCGCAGCCGCAGCGGCAGCCTCTTCTTCACCCCTGCTGGGCCCCACCACCTCCTGCGCCGCCACGGTTCGTGAGGCTGCCATTACTACCTGGCCCCGCAGCAGCCGGTGCAACTGCACCCAACGCGGCGGGGCTCTACAGGACGACGTTCCCGTCGACCCCAGCTGGCGGTTACGTGCCGGCGAGCCTGGAGGAGCTGAGGCTCAACTGGCCATCCAGCAGTGAGGAGAGCAGCACGGCGGCGGCGGCGGCTGTCCCCAAGCGTCGCAGGATGGCTGTTCCGTCCGCCATGGCCCTCGAGGATGGCGCTGTGGTTGGAGATAATTTCTCCGGTGACGGCGGCGGCGCTTCCTCCTCGTCCGTGGCGTCTACGTCCGGGCGGTGGTAGTGACTGGTGAGGCACAGTAGGAGGCGGTGCCGTGACATGGGCCCATGGCAAGGGGGACGAGCGTAGCATGTAGTTCCCTTTGAGTTATCTTTTGTATCTTAGGTTTAATATAATTTATGTTCTAGATGCTGATCGTCGAATGTTACAACATTGGTTGGTTTCTATGTTAATTTTTGTTTCAGTGTCATGTGTCTCTTTCAGCACCATTCTTGTATGTGCTAGCATCAAATTATGGTAATCAATTAGTATTTTTTAGTAGCCATTTCAGCACCTTTATCTTCGTTCTCATGTGCTAGCAATAGTTTTAGCAGAATTTAATCGGTGACATTTTCTAGGCTGAGGGGAAAAAAATACATTATTCATTTCTTACCAAGGAAAAAATTGAACCGTATCGCTCCCTCCTTGTTCCCGGATCTAGTCAGAGGCTGCGTGCTAACCTCTAATAAAAGAGAGAACGGGCCATGATTTTATAAGATTTGATTTGGTGGATGAAAACAAAAACCAATAAAAGCAACCAAGATCTAGATATAGAGATCCACCCCCCCCCCCACCTGAAGATTCACACCGTAGATGACAAGTTCGTATTTGGTGGATGAAAACCAAAATCAACTAAAACCATATGAGATCTAGATATAGAGATCCATCCCCACTGAAAATAAGTAAATCAGAAAAATTAAAAGACCTTAAATGAGGTTCTTACCGTGTGTAGCTCATAGATGACAGGATGCTTCGGCATGTCGTGTCAATGAGACTAGAAACATGATCTTCCTCAACTTCACATAGCTTTGACCTATGCCTATCGTGGAAGGTTCTGATCACTCATGTATGACAGTAGTACGTAGTTCAATATATTTGCAGACAGTAGTGAGGAGGCTGATGAATTCCAACGCGAGGTCGTCGCAGCGGTGGTAGCACATAGACGAATGGAGGCGAAGCGGGATTCGGTTAGTCTTGGGCTAGGGTTGTAGCAAGAAGGGAAAGGGGCGAGAGGCGGCGGATAGAGAGGGAGCGGGGCGCCGATAGAATTGCTCGGAGCCCGCTAGCTAGGGGTATATATAGCAGCTCAAGGCCGTATACGGACATAAACATCCGTAGCGTCATTCTCGTGACTCGCTCTGGTATGGATGTCATCACACGGCATGGCAAAAACCACACGTCATTAATCGTGAAAACACCGTAAATAAATGTGCCAGCCTTGACAAAAAAAAATAACCGTAAACAAAGGTACACATATTCATACTTAGAATGCGTTTTTATTTATTTTCTCCTATCCCTAGCATTCTTAAAAAAAAAACCCTCTCGTATCTCTTGCAAGTATCAGCTTTTATCCCAAACGCTAGTTACCAAGTGTGCTTGCTCATCCATCCATTAATCGAGAACATCCCTCCTTCACCACTTTCCTTCTCTTTTTTTTTTCTTTCAACCAAAAGAACTCATCACTGGGGTGGTTGGTGTGGCATGGGGCAAATAAGACAATCGCATTGTTTGCCTTGCCGCCCATCCACTACCCGCCAATGGCGTGTATGTGTAGGCAGATCATGTCGAGACTCGAGCGACGGAGCGAGGGGCTTCGTCACTCACTGCCGTTTCGGCTTTGACTCGAGAGGAACCGGCCGAGATCGACGCCGCGGGCTGCATGCAGCAGCCCGGCCAACGCCGCCGCGCACGTACGCCATCTATCCCCACCGCTAGCTAACGGGCGCGTACGACGAGGCGCGAGCCACGGAGAGAAAAGCTCGCTCGCCGCCGTAACGCTGGAAGCAAATTTACACGGCGCACGCGATACTGTGCGCGCGCGCGGCCAAAGGCCAAGCACGTCGTCCCTGACGCTACAGCCGGCCTAGCCGTATGTGCCAAGGGAAGAAGGGGCCGGACGAGGCGTATCATGCAGTTCCTTTGAGTTATCTTTTGATCGTCGAATGTCACAATATGGGTTGTTGATCTATGTTAACTTTGTTTCAGTGTCATGTGTCTGCGAACGATAAGGTATATCCGAATACACAAAAATGAAAAAAAAAAAAGCTCCACACCATTCTCTTGTAGTGGTAGCCTCAAATTATAGTCATTAAGGAGTCGTTTTTAGTAGCCATTAGTTTCAGAACCTTTATCTTCGTTCTCATGTACTAGCAATTGTTTTGGCAGGATTTAATTGGTGTCTGATTCTAGACCGAGGAAAAAAATAAAAATAATATTTTATTCCTTATTACCAAGGAAATTGAACTGTAACGTCCCGCCTTTGTTCCCGGACCTAATCAGAGGCTGCTGCGTGCTAACCTCTAATAAAAGAGAGAGTGAGCCATGATTTTATAAGATTTGATGTGGTGGATGAAAACAAAAACAAATAAAAGCAACATAGATCTAGATATAGAGATCCACCCCTCTCCCCCACCATCTGAAGATAAGTAAACAAAAAAAAATCAAAACTCTTCGAACGAGATTCCTACGGGATATAGATGTAGCTCATAGATGTAGGGTGCTTCTTCACATCGTGTTGATGACAAGTTTGTATTTAGCGTATAAAAACCAATATCTAGATACAAAAATCCACCCCCGCCGAAAATAAGTAAATCAAAAAGCTTGAACGAGGTTCTTACCGGATGTGGTTCGCAGATGATATGTGTGATGGTTCTTCACATACTCGATGACAAGTTGTTATTTGGGGGATGAAAAAACCAAAATCAACTAAAACCATATGAGATCTAGATATAGAGATCCATCCCCCACTGAAAATAAGCAAATCAGAAAATTAAAATACCTTAAACGAGGTTCTTATCGGGTGTAGCTTGTAGATGATAGGGTCGATGAGACTAGAAACAGAACCTTCCTCAATTTGACATACCTTTGACCTATGCCCATCATCGAAGGTTTCTTTCTGTAGAACCTAAGACAACAATAGTAGTTCAATATATTTCTAGACAGTAGTGTTGGAGGTCGGCGGATTGCAACACAAGGTCGTCACAACGCCGGTAGCACATAGAAGAATGGGAAGGGATGAGGGGCGGCAGACAGAGGGATGAACGATGCGCAGATAGAATTGCTCCGAGCCTGCTAGGGGTATTTATAGTGGCTCAAGGCCGTATACGGGCATAAACATCCGTAGCGTCATTCTCGTGGCTCGTTCTGGTATAGGCGACATTACACGGCATGACAAAACACACGCGCCATTAATCGTGAAAACACCACCGTAAATAAATGTGCCAGCCTTGACAAAAAACAATAGTCGTAAATGAAGGTACACGTAATCATACTTAGAATGTGTTTTATTTTGTGCTAGCCCTAGCATTCTGAAAATAATTAAAAAAACTCCACCTCTTGCATGTTTTATCCCCCCCCCCCCGCCCCCCCAAAATGGTAGTTACCAATTTGCTTGCTCATCCATCGATTAATTGAGAAAACCCCTCTTCACCATTTTATTCCTTTTTTTTGTGTATGATGGACTGCCATTGGCACAGAAAACTGTATCCACCAAGGGAGTTGCTAGCGCCCGGACGTTCGGCGTCTGCGCGCATCACCGGACGGTGTTTCAGTGACATGTTGTATGCAACATCACATAGAATTTTGAAACATTGAACAGATTTTGGGAACATATGTTTTAGATGGAACATTAGGGAGACGCGGGCAACAAGAATGGAACATTAGAGCATCGGGGTGCATACAGTTTCGGTGGAACAGTAGGAGTTTCAAATTTGAAACATTAGAGCGACGAGGGCGAGCTGAGTGGAACAAAAACGCACGAGAGGTTGAAACAACTTTGTTGGAACGACTGCAACATTGGAGGAGTAAAACAGGAACAATCGTATTCGAATATTGACAAAGACGTTGCTCATATTGGAACAAAGAATAGTGCATGGTTGAAACATTACCTGCATGAAACAAAATTGAGATGGAACATAGTATCGTTTTCTTGAAACATTCCATCGTAGGCGGAATATCGCACGTGATAAATTTGCAAAATTATGCAACGACATTTCATTACGATGTTGCACCGTTGGACAACATGAATGAAACAAAATACCGGTTGAAACAAATTGGCGTTGGAACGGTACACAAATGGCGCAACAACTCAACAATATCAGAGTGAGGACTGCAACAGTCGATGATGCCTCAAATCTGGATTGTTGCACGGATTGAAAATCAGTAGCGGGGGCGGTTGGAGTAATGTATGGTTCAAACGATGGAACAAGCAATAATCAGACGCGAGTTACAGACTGAGAGAGGAGCAGTTGGAAGCCGGCAGGAGATAGAGATGGAAATTTGAGTGGACCGGAGAGTGCGTGGACGTGGATGTGCCATGTACACCGTCCGGAGGAAGGGGCAATCGTTCGGACGTCTTAGTCGTAGCAATACCGATCCACCAAGCATCGTCCTCTAGAAAGTATTTTGCCTTTAGCAACCTCGCACATAAACTGTCTGGGTACACAAATAATCTCCCAGCTTGGCGCGCTAGCAGCTCGTGTTCCCCAAATGCTAATTACCAAATTGTTTGCTCATCCATCGATTAATTGAGAAAATCCCTCTTCACCATTCCATTTTTTATGTCTTTCTTTCCCTTTGTTTTTACCGAGAGAACTTATGACGGGGGTAGTTGGTGCAGCATGCAAAGACAATCGCCGCATCCACTACGTGTAGCCAGATTATGTCTATCAAGTCGAGACTCTGAGCGAGGGCTTCGTCGCTGCCGTTTCCGCTTTGACTCGAGGGAATTGCCGAGATCGATCGAGGCGCGGGCTGCATAGCAGCCGGCCCGCAGGCAACGCGGCGCAAAAACGACCGGACCCGAGAACAAAAAGATAAACGAGTTGAACGTTTGTTTCCAGAGGAGTTTTAGTATGGCTGGAAAAAAAATGAGAACCGTTGATCTAATGGTGGTAAAGTTGGCGACACCGTGAGGTACCAAAGAAAGATACCAGAAGGTACCAAATAAATATATTTTTGTTGTATGAAAATAAATACTTAGGTAAACACTCAACTTGATCGACGGTTAGCACTAATCGGCAAAAAAGTACCATCTGATGCCTTCCAATGCAACCATTATAAAACTCCTTTGACATCTAAAATCAATTTGATCCATCAACTTTTGTCAGGCTTGTTGGTCCCTCATCTATTAAATTGGCTAAACCCTATGTATGAGCTTAATTTCACCTCTTCTCCTATGTGACATGCTACACGGTATGTCTAGAGGCTAGACAGCGGGTGTGAGAAAATTGGTCCTAGATATAGATTGACTTTTTTTTTTATGATTTCTTTCTTGCATCATGTATCGTAAGAAAATATGGTTCAATGATGAACCGAAGGACAACGAACAAATAACGAAAAAGTATAAAATTTGATTCATAGACACATAAATCATATACCATTTAATCACTTAACTCTATGCTATAGTAACTTACCAATATATAATTATTTCCAAGGCAGGTGACTTATATGCTATAATTAATAGCTACACAGTTTGGATTATCATAGCACATCAAGCAAGCAAAGACAATCGCATTGTTGCCTTGCCACCGAGGCACAGGCACCGACGCAAGCCACCAGCCGCTCCGGACAACATCGTCTAGTCGCTTATGATGTGTGCATCGTCACTACCGTTTCAGACTCGAGCGAGGAAGCGGCTGCGAGGCCGGCCGGGGTGCAGCTAGCAGCCCAAGCAACGCCACGCCGCAAACGCCATCCCCACGGCCACCGCTAATTAGGCGCTAACGGGCGCATATGACGAGGTCGATGACTGTAACGGTAACGCGCCAAGCAACCACGGCAGGCGATTGGTGTGGAGTCGGGCAGGCCGCACGCCAGCCGGAACACGAAACCGCGGGCCAACCCTGGAAGGTATGTGGTCCGGTTTGAGCGGTTCTGGCTGTTTTTTTTTTCACCAAACCGTGAGCATGTATTCTGTTGTCACAAAAGGAAGAAAAACATTACGCACCATTCTCTCTCTTGTGTGTGTGTGTTAGCATCAAATTATAGTAGTTCAATATTTTTTGCAGCCATTTTGCCACTTTAATCTTCATTCTCTTGTACTGGCGGTTGTGTTTTAGCAGGATTTTAATTGGTTGCAGTTTTTTTGCCTAAAAAAAGGAAAAAAGATACATATTTATTTGTTATCAATGTGGTAGTTCCTCCTCCCTCTCAGATAAAAAGAGACGGTGATAGTGCTTCATATTTCGAAGAATATATATATTTCTTGTTGTCGGACTTGCGTGCAAACCTTAAAAGAAGAGGGTTACCAATCAACCAAGATCTAAATATGAAAATCTATCCCCCACAGAAACATATTAATTAGAGGCCGGCGCGCACGCTAATAGCCCATGCATGCATGTTTTTTTTTTAAATTTGTTCTTTCATTCTCTACTGCATTTCTGTTTCTTTCTATCTCTATCTAGAAATGAATTGTTCCAATAATATACAAATTTGATTCACCTTCTATATGCTATTCCACCTGTATAAAAATAAATTGTTTCACCTATATAATTTTTTCCCACCAATATAAAAATTCATTTCTTATGTATCATGTATGGCATTTTGTTCCACCTGCATAAAAATGAATTGTTCTACCTGTAGACAATTTGTTCCTTCTGTATAACATTATGTTCCACCTACATAAACGTGATTTGTTCCACCTGTACAAAAAAAATGTTCCTTATCTATAACATTATATTCCACTTGTATAAAAATGTGTTCCACCTTCTGTATAATATTATGTTCCACCTGTATAAAAATGAATTGTTCCATCTATATAAAATTTGTTCGCTGGTATAAAAATTCGTTTCTTATGTATAATATTCTGTCCCACTTGCATAAAAATAAATAAGTAAAGTACGTTACCGGTCCCTAAACTTGTAGCATTGTGTCATCCTGGTCCCTAAACTCACAAATCGACTAGGTCCTCAAACTTGTTCTGTTGTGTCAACCCAGTCCCTAAACTTGCAACCACCTATTTAGGACCTCAAATTTTTTCACTTGTGTCATCCCAGTCCTTAAACTTAGTTTGTACTATCATTTTAGTCAAAACAGAACAATCTAAAAACATAATATCAAAAAAAAATCATAACCTTTTAATATGAACTCGAATGAAGACAAATTTCTATCAAAATTGTAGATCTCGTTGGGATCTACAACTTTGTTGTTGAATATTTTTTGAACTAAAAATATTAAGGGTCTCAAAATATTATTATGTGTTTAAAGTTTTTGAAATTTAAAATTTAAAAAATTACAATTTAGGACAAAAATGACTTTAAATGAAAAACTTTTTAACTACAAAGTTGTAGATCATGTCGAGGGCTATAATTTTGATATAGGTGTTCTCTTCATTCGAGTTCATATGAAAAAATTATGAATATTTTTTTCGATCTGAAGTTTTCAGATCACCTGTTTAAGGACCGGGATGACACAAACGAACAAGTTTGAGGACATAAATGGATGATTTATAAGTTTAGGGACCGGGATGACACAACCGAACAAGTTTGAGGACCTAAGTGGTCGATTTATGAGTTTAGGGACCGGGATGACACAGCGGTACAAGTTTAGGAACCAATGACGTACTTTACTCAAAAGAAATTGTTCTATCTGCATAAAAATTTGTTCCTTCTATATAACATTCTTTTCCACCTATATAAAAATTTGTTCACATGACATACATGGAATTATTTGTTTCATGTTGAAATAAAATTAATTGGTCCACAAGTATAAAAAAATATTCTAGAAAACATTGCCAAAATGTGGTCAAATATAGTCTAGTTAAACTAAAGATCTTGCCATAACAAAAACAATGATGCAATCAACATTTAATTTAAATGTAACCCGCCGTCCATACTCCTCTCTCAGGATTTTTTGCGAAAAAGCCCTCAAATTTTCGCGAACTCAACCCGCGGTCCACCCCAACCGGCCAAGTATTATTTTCAAACAAACCCCTCTGCTTTGTCCAAATCAACCCGCCGTCCCCTTCCTCTCTCAGAAACTTTATTAAAAATACCCAATTTTACATAAATTAGGTAACAACCCGTTCTATTAGCTACTTCCATACAAGCAACACTATACGTACATTTCGACCACCAAAACGCGTTCGAAACAAAACATAACCAATGTAAAATTTTATTATAATTTTAAAACCTATGACTTTATTGTAGGGCGTATTTTAAACCCAAAACACTTTCACAATTATTCTCACGGCTATTTATCTACACCCCGATGTAGAAAAAAAATTGGTATAAAAAAATTTAAATTCAAAGTGTTCCATAATCCATTCTCACCTAAGATGCGGGCATCAAAACATCTCTAAATAAAAAAAACATGAAAACGACTCAAAATTTAAAAATAAAAACATATTGTAGAGAAAACGAAAAAAATCAAACTCCCTTTTTCTAATTCGCTCATTATAGCTAACATTGCACATCAAAGATTTTAATTCAAAGTGTTTACATAATTTGTTCTCACCTTTGATTCGGACATCCAAAACATGTCCAAATTGAAAATTCAAATATATTATGCATGAAACTAAAAAATATAGAAGTCACTTCTCCAATTTGCTCATTATAGTTAACATCTGAAATCAAAATGTTTGTAAGTTAACATCTAAATGTTTTTTTATTAAACATAAAAGTTGCCCTAAATACCAAAATCTATTAAACTTCACACATAGCAAACATAATGCAATGCTCCTTTGTAATTCTCTTGCATAAATTTTTATATTTCAATATACGTCAAATAAAATACACCTAACGTTCCGATCTACAATGTTTCCACAGAGCGCTTTTACGGGTTCAATGCGCTCTAGCATTTATTTTCAAAATAAAAATTATACTACCAAATAAAAAAACACAAATACATGCACTGGCCATCCGCGGTAACGCCGCGGCCTTTTCTAGTTTATAAATTATAGATTTTATGTGGACCAATTGCCACCCACAAGCCATAGAGCAAATAAAAGGGTGTGTGGGCCACCAACGCGGCCCAGTTACCACCCACAGGCTGTAGCAGTCCATGTGGGGTGTTACGCCATACCTTAAGAACGCGACCTATCGTGAGATCAGATTTAGATGTAAAGCGAGCAAAAAAGTTCGTGGGCCAACGCAACCCAATTGCCACCCAGAGGCCACCACATCGTGTGTGTCTAGACCTATCGTCAGACCTCTTCAGCATGGGCACTTTACGAGTTGCATGGCACATGCACAATCAGGATTATGGGCTTATGGCAATGTCGAGGGCCCAAAAAAGACTTTTCCAGGCCCAGGCCTAACTACCCACGAATTATTTCAGCCCAGATGCTAGCATAATAGTAAGAAGCATGTTCGCTGTTGTTGTCGAGGCTGGCACGCAACGACACACGACGCGCAGCAGGCAGACAGCGCCGTGCACCCAGGACGTTGCCATCCGACGTGGCCCAATGACGCGTCGCGGAGCCTTATCCCCTCATCCAAACTCCCATCCGCATGGCGCTGGGGCCGACCACATTTGCCCCCTCCCCTCGTTAACATCCATCCCCACAGCTTTTTTTCCAGTCGCGCATCAGCTACCACCAGTCCCATCCGCCAGCGAGCGAGCGAGCGCAGCAACGAACCAGCGCAGCCATGGCGTCCACCTCCTGCTTCCTATACCAATCCACCGCCCGCCTCGGCGGCGCCGCCTCTGCTCGCCCCCAGGTGCCACGTGCCCAGTTCGTCTGCAAGGCCCACAAACAGGACGCCGCCGCCGCAGCCGAGGGCGACGCCGCCGCGGTCACCCGCCGCGCCGCGCTCACCCTCCTCGCCGGCGTCGCTGCCGTCGGCGCCAAGGTCAACCCCGCCGCCGCCGCCTACGGAGAAGCAGGTATATATATAAGTTTATATATATGTATATATATATAACAAGCTTCGTTACATCAGTCAGTTGTTAGATATAGGTTGATGGATCGGTTAGTTCTTGCCGGTTGACACGTTTGCGATTGCAGCCAACGTGTTCGGGAAGGTGAAGAAGAACACGGACTTCATCTCCTACAACGGGGACGGGTTCAAGCTGCTGATCCCGTCCAAGTGGAACCCTAGCAAGGAGCGCGAGTTCCCCGGCCAGGTGCTCCGCTACGAGGACAACTTCGACGCCAACAGCAACGTCTCCGTCATCGTCCAGCCCACCACCAAGAAGAGCATCACCGACTTCGGCACCCCCGAGGAGTTCCTCTCCCAGGTCACCTACCTCCTCGGCAAGCAGGCCTACAGCGGCAAGACTGACTCTGAGGTTTGTTTAATTCACGGCTACCTTTTCGATCATGCATCTAGCTAATTGCCTTTTTCCTGCAACTGATCATGTTTGCTTGTGTGTGTGCGCGTGCGTGTAGGGTGGATTTGAGACTGACGCGGTGGCGACGGCCAACATCTTGGAGAGCTCGGAGCCGGTGGTGGACGGGAAGAAGTACTACAACGTGTCGGTGCTGACGAGGACGGCGGACGGTGACGAGGGAGGCAAGCATCAGCTCATCACGGCCACCGTGTCCGATGGCAAGCTCTACATCTGCAAGGCGCAGGCCGGCGACAAGAGGTGGTTCAAGGGCGCCAGGAAGGGTGTCGAGAAGGCAGCCAGCTCCTTCAGCGTCGCATAATAATAAAAGCATATGGAATCGGAATTTCTTTCTTTGGTTCAGGGATGCACCGTGTGAATTAATCGAACGTAGATAGTGAGGTTGGGCATGCATGTGTGTACTCCTCTGATTGTACATGAGAACAAAAAGACTAAGGAGAGCTCCATTTCGTCCCTGCAAAGGATTTGATTTCTTTGCTCTCATTCACGATGTTTAACAACTCTTAGTGCTAATATATTATATATATGCTTCGTTTTTGTACCTTCCCATCATCGAAAAGTAGACAGTAGTGCTTCCTTCCGTGGGGTTGGATTTGTCCTCCACATTCGTTTACATTTTTTTTCACAAAGGATTAAGCCCGAATTTCATTACTAGACAAGCAACGAACTCTGCTCTCATCCACGATGCTTACCAACTCTTAGTGCTAATAATATATGCTTCGTTTTTTTACCTTCCCATCATCGAAAAATAGAGAGTAGTGCTTCTTCCCGGGGGATTGGATTTCTCCTCCACATGCATTTACATTTTTTCACAAAGGATTAAGCCCGATCGAATTTCATGACTAGATAAGCAACAAAATTACAGAGTATTTGGTCCTGATCACCTACGAGACCTCACCCCACGCCCCTAGACTGCTGGCACTAGGGCCCGGCATCCTAGGGGCACACCAAATGTTCATCCTTGGTTACAAAAGGAAGCTAAACAACCTGTTTTAGGAGCACCAAGAGGGTCAGCCACAACCATTGAGTTACAGGAATTGCACCAAAACAAACGCAGCACCATCAAAGACCCTTATGGACTGCGACAATCAGCATCCCTTTTATGACAGAGTAGTGCAATAGTGCTTCATCATTTCGTGTTTCCTCCCCTTTCACCCTCTTTAATTTATCAGCACCACTCCTTTGTCTCCCGGCGACACTTCCTCACCACTGCATCGCCCTGTTCTTCAGCGCTTCTGCTCCTTTTTCCAGTCCATCCTTGTCCTACCCTTTTGCAACAAATATAACCTCAGTAGAAGATATGTTTGTTTTCATATCAAAACATATTGAATTTCTAAATTTCCACAAGAACCAGCAAATCGCTTTTTCTAGTATGTGTTAAGTTAAAAAGTGAAGAATGGTATCCCAAGAAAAACCGTGTGCGTGATTGCGACTCTTATGGAAAAACAAAACAAAGTTACAAAGTACAAAACAATAAATCTTGATAGTATGTGTTTTTAAGCATATGTAACATTCACGGGTCAGGAGACCAACACTAGTCCAGGTAAATAAAGAGCACACATTATAGATAAATAGATAATAAATAAAGACAGAATTCCCTATATGCCATCCAAAAATTAGACCCATCCCTTATGTGCCATTAAAAATATAGTCATCCCTTCAATGCCATTGAATTCTATTTTTTTTATCCCTTACATGACATTCCGTTAGAATCGTCCGTTAACATCACGAAGTACGTCCTTGTGGGCTCTTGATTTGTTTCTTTTTGGATGTTTTTTTCTTATGAAACAGCTAAGGCATGAAGTTTAGGCTTGTGATTTCACCTTTCCCATGGCTGCTCGATGGCTCTCGTCAGGCCTTGCCGGAGCTCCGGCAACCCTCAAATGAAGATATACAAACCTCATACTGGGAACATGTCCTTCTAGCCGTAGCATTTGCAATTTTTCATATCATACACATTTCATTTGTAACCCCTACCTTATTAGTTTTTTTTGTACATTTATCACTTGGCAATATTAATTATTCACCACTTGAGTTTTTACCTAATACATATCTGCATGGCTTGGTGAGAACTGAGAAGGATTAATTCTAGTAGACTAAGACTTGCCATCGAGCACTACCAATGGAAGCATACCTCGTTGGATATCATCATCTGTCTCCTAAAGGGTTTATTCGGTTTGCATCGCACTGGAGGCATTGAGGAAGATTAGAAGGGACTAAGGGGGATTTGACTTGGGATTTTATTTCTCCCAACATGAGAAACAATCTAACTAGGAAAAGGGAAAAAGCTCAAGACTATCAAGGCAAGCAAACATGGCACACAATCTACCTGAGAGTAGGCTGACCACTGACCATTGACGCAACGGGAGCCGAGGGGCATGTTGCCTCTTTCACTAACCTCACCGGCTTGTCTGAGACACATGATCACTGTCTATAAAATGCTCAAAACCCCATCACATCAGCTCACACCACACCATAGGCATCAAGGGACGATGGTAGAGCTAGTGTGTGTCACTGTATCTGAGCCCAACCATCTAGCTAGCTAGTGTGAAGCCCTTGCATTGCCATGCTTTATATCTTGAGCACTTGCATTGCCATGCTTTATATCTTGAGCACTTGCATTTGATGCATTGGCCAGATCCCTACATTGATGCTTTTGTTGTTTGTCCCGAGGCCACTTTGCAGTTGAATGTAGGGATCTGATGGCATTTAGTACATTAACCACAGTGTTACATTGAGTATACTTGAAGCTTGCGCCGTTGTCATCAGTTCCAACGCACTAAATGTCATGCCATTTTGACAACCCCAAATAAAGATCTACATGCCTCATACTACGAATTTTTTCGTACACCAAAAAATATTGTTTGCATCATCATATACTCGCTCTTGGACAGTAGTACATGCAAGTTTTTAACATCCTAAATCATGCACATGTTCTCGTCAAATGCCAATTCTGCAACCTCAAATCAAGATACACAAACCTCATGCTTCGAACATGTCCTGATAGCCATAGCACTCACAATTTTTCATATCATACACATTTCTTTTGCTAACACTTGCCTAATAGGTTGTTCGTGCATCCATCACTTGACAACATTAATCATTCACCACTTAAAATATTACACGATAGAATTCAACACTGCTTGGTGAGAGGGATTAATTCTGCTAGTAGACAATGACTTGCGTTGTCATGGATCCCCCAACCCATCGAGCACCGTCGATGGAAGCAGAGCTCACCGGACATCATCATCTGTCTCCTAAAGGGCTTATTTGGTTTGCATCGTATTGGAGGGCATTGAGGAAGATTAGAAGGGAATAAGAGGGAATTTGACTTGAGATTTTATTGCTCCCAACCCGAGAAGTGATCGAGTGAGGCAAAGGGAAAACACTCACACTATCAGAGCACACAAGGGTGCCATGCGATAAGGCTGAGAGTGGGGTGACCACTGACAAGTGGCGCGACAAGGGCCAAGGGGCATGCTTCCTCTTGCCCTAGACGCACCAGCTCATCCCGTCATTTGTGACACACGATCACCATCTATAAAAGCTCCAAACCCCCATCTCATCGGCTCACATCACACCAGACATAGGCATCAGACGGCGGTAGGTGGTGGCGGTGGAGCTAGCATGTGCCACTATGCCGTGTCCAACCATCTAGCTAGCTAGTGTGAAGCACATACAGTAAGTAGATATGAACCCATCGTTGTCTCACACATACTCCCACCCCGCTTTGTGCCACTCATGAACACCGTAGACTGCCAAACTCGCCGACCACTGCTATATATGTCTTATAGTCTTCTACACAACCATATTGTGGTGTGTAGTGCACTAAGTAGATCCGAGCCCATCTTTGCCTTGCAGACCCGCTCAACTGCCGACCATGAGCACTGCGAGGCTGCCCAATTCACTGGCCATTACTATTCATTGAGTCTTGAACCGGGCTATGACAACACTACTACAGAGTGTTTGTATTAGTGACGGCTCATCACCACCAATTTTGGGTGAGTCAGCATTGATGGGTCATCACCGTCGGTTCCAATGGCTCAGTGCGGTAGTGCACGTGTCAAAGCAGAGAATCGGCAGTTATGCCCCCTTCACCAATGGCTCGATAAAAAAAACGGTGGTTAGGGCATCACTGCCAATTCTTTATTAGGGTCGATGGTGAAGGGACATTTCACCAACGGTTCCTAATACGGCCGGCGGTGAAAGCCACGTACAATACAAAACTCATCTTCCTCTCCCCTTGTCCTCCTTCCACCTGATACCCTCCTCCCTTTTCTCCATTGTTGTGGCCATTTTCTTCCAATTGCTCAAGAAAATCCATTTTTGAAGGATACACATTAACAACTTATTTAGGTTGGCAACTAGTGATCCTTTAAATTCATACCTTGTTTATTTGGCTAGTTTTTTAAATTTGGCATGAATTTGATGGTAGGCTCTCTTGGTTCATTTTAGAGCTCACTTGTGGTGGATTTCAATGGGGGTGATCCGAAATTTGAAGGTTGATCTAATGACTCTTTTATTTATGTGCTAGATTTGCTTTAGCCTAATCGTAGTCATTGTTTCTAATGTCAAATAGAGTCTTTCGAACATATAGTAAGAAAAGAAGAAAAAGGATCCTAAAGCAGCCTAACACTAACGATCATTGTGGGGTTTATGTTATGTATTGGATGCTTGCTTACAATGGTGATGAGTGATGACTATAGTGCAGTAGACGCGCATCTATGTTTCGAACACTCCATAATTACCATTCATGACTTGCATTTAGTATTTGAACCTAACAAATACTTTTTTATTTGTTTTGCAGAAAGAAGGGTTGGACACTTCCGCATTAATGAGCGGCCAGCTAATAATAATATCACTTCAAGAACAACTAGCCGACTTCATTCTAAATCACGTTAAGTTGTCAATCCAAGGGGAAAGTACCACTTGTAATAGTATGTTTTATTGTGTACTTCTGCATGTATTTCTATTTTGTGTTAGATATATATTGTTGTAAAATGGGTGAATATGTATCTATCTATCTATCTATCTATCTATCTATCTATCTATCTATCTATCTATCTATCTATCTATCTATCTATCTATCTATCTATCTATCCTTGTGGTGTATATATGATTTTTTTTGCTAGTTGGAAAAGTTCATCATAATATGTTCAAACGGGTGGTGATAAAGGCTCGTCACATTCGGTTGGGCACACAAACCGGTGGTAAAGAGGGCCTATCACAACCAGTTGGGAACACAAACCGGTTGTGTTGGGAACCCAAGCCGGTGGTGATGGACTGATGGTTCCATCATCACAACTGGTTTTGCATACAAACCGATG
The DNA here is from genome assembly GCA_015342445.1 of Digitaria exilis. Lineage (NCBI taxonomy): Eukaryota > Viridiplantae > Streptophyta > Magnoliopsida > Poales > Poaceae > Digitaria > Digitaria exilis. Next base: position 501,787 of record JACEFO010002479.1, read on the forward strand.
GTGATATGTCAAATAAACCACCGGTTCCAGCAACTAGTTGTTCGCAACGGTTTTGAAACCGGCGGTGACGAGGATCCGTGGAGTAGTCCAAGTCAACCGCCTATATATGTTCCCGATCTGAAGAATCCAAATGGCCAACAATTCAATGAGCAATTCACCTACCTGCTCGGCTGCTGCCGTCCCAAAGCGCCGCATGCTATCCTTCTCGTCTGGCTTGTCCGTGGCTAGCTAGGAAAGCTTCACAATCACAGACAACGGCACCTAGTCGTCTGTTGCTCCTCCTACGCCAGATGAGAGGCACAGTTAATAGGCTCATATGGATCTACGAGAGAGAGAGAATATTTCAGGGATTATTTATAGAAGTGGATTAGTGACGGGATTGAGAATGAAATAAAATATTTTTTATTATCCCTTTCATTATCCTTTAATCCTCTTGTATCTCAAAATGACCTTAGGGCTAGAAACAATTTTACGTACGTGTTAGCACTCGTACGTAGCGAGACATTGGTACGTATCACCATGGCTACCTCTCCAAGTGGGAGATCCATAATGGATAACCCATGAAAAGGTTATTTATATGGGTTGTCGGGTACCACATCCATAAGAGCTTATATGTATTATAATTTTCGAAATGGATATTATTTTTTGCTAATGTTTAAATAAAAGATAAAAGAATCCCATCACAAGGAAACCAAAGCCCAAGCTTTGGAGCCCATCGCGCACGTGTGGCCCACACACTCTCCCAGAACAAAATTGGGCCAAGACTAGTTGACGGCCCACAAAGTTCTCCCGTTCCCATATTCCCGTTGCCACCCGCGCCCTAGAGTATGAAACTGAAAAATTACGCGGGACGAAATGCGCTTGCGCCAGTCGAGCCGCGGCTAGCTGTCCGCCGGCTAGCTGGAGCTGAAGACGCCGCCATTAAAATCCAGCCCTCTCTCCATCCTCTGCCACTTCCATTCCATCTATCTCCAATTCTCCAAACACACTTTCGCCGGCGGCGAGAGAGATCGATCGAGAGGGAGATGGACGACGTCCACGGCAACTTCTTCCAGCTCGTGAAGGAGGCGGCGGCGGCGGCGAAGGCCGAGCGTGAGGAGGCCGGTCTCCCGCCACCCCAGCCTCCGGAGAATAAGGGCTACCGCGGCGTGAGGCGGCACTACGGCAAGTGGGGTGCGGAGATCCGGGACCCACTCGACAGCGAGCGGGCGTGGCTCGGGACCTACGCCACCGCCGAGGAAGCGGCCTACGCCTACGACATCGCCGCTAGGGTCGTGCAGGGGAATAGGGCGAGACCCAACTTCATCATGGCTCCGCCGATGCCGGAGGATGAAGATGCTAACGCCGAGGTCGTGTTTGCTTACTTCGCCGACCTCAGGCACTCGCGCCTGGCTCGCGCCGAGAAGCGCGCGGCTGAAGCGGCGGCGGCGGCGGCAGCGGCGGCGGCGCCTCCGGTGCCGGCTCCGGCACCTGACGTGACGACCCCCGCTGAATCCGATGCAAACAACGCTGACGCCGATCATGAGTGATTAAAAGGATCGGATCATGTTCCTGTTATGTGGTTTTGTTCTGCTATGGTGTCTGTAACTCTCTATCTGTGTCTGTATTTCTGTGTGTCGTCGTCATGTGTCTCTGTTTTGCTTTGTGTGATGTCAACTTGTTGTCTCCGTTCCCCTTTGTAATCAAAGAACAAGATCAGTATTGCTGAATGTCATCATGTGTTTGTGTTTTGAAATTGTAATCGTTCGGCTCTTAATGTAATCGTGTGTTCTTGCTGTTAGCCCTGTGCGTGCTGTGTTGTTTACTGATTTAATCTTCTTCGTAGTACATGCTGTCAATTCCGTGAGTGTGTTTTCTGTTCATGTTGCCTTTCAGGGTATTGTGTAGCTAGGGGCTAGCCCTCATGATTTTCGCTAATACACTGATGCTCAAGAGAGAGCAGACTCCCTGCGTATTGGAGGGGAAAAAAAGGAGACATTAATTTTATATGGAGGTGGCTCACTGCAATGTTCCTTTGCTTCAGTTCTGAACTTGGGGTCTTTAGTCATTTTCCATGTGGTTATAGCATTATTATAAATTTTCAGCATGTAAATATGAAATACATCGTCCTTGCTCCAACAGTACTAATTATTTATTTCAGGATATTTCCTCTATAAAAAGGATCAAACCTAAGTTACTTGTAATTAGCTGGAATATTATTTTCCTTAAGAACTGCATTTCATAACAAATGCTTTCTTTGGTCCTTCTCCCCTTCTTGTGGGAATGGGGATGTTCTACAGTTTGTGATGGATTTGATCATATATATATATATATGCATGGCATATGGGGTCCATGAGTAACTTTGATTATAATGCAAAAAGAAAGAGATTACAATGACATCAGATCATCAAATGTTTTATTCCAAAACTTGATTCGTCGACACAGAGGATGCCCATTTTTTAGCAGAATGAGAAGTGAGAATACACACATATCTCAGATTTGTAATGGCGCTAAAAGGATTATTTTGTTCTTGTCTGAGGAGGTACCCAACCTGCTTACTATTTGTCGAAAAGCGCTCGACAGAAAATGTTACTAGAGATGCATTGTAGCACATATGAAAATGCTTCAAAATTTGATTGATTTATTCACCTTTACATTCGAGTGAAACCATCTGTTCACTCATGCAATTCTGATTGAATTAATTAATTAAATGAATTATTCAGTTGTTTTAGTAATGTCGTTCCTTTATTTCTAGAGCAGTGTACTGTATAGGGAAAAGGTTTGACAATCCAAATCACATGGCAACTGTTCTGTTGAAAAATTATTAGTTCCACAGTTGCTAGACACCCATGTTGTACACATTGCAAATGTAACACAGCTATCAAAATGTTTGCATTGAGTGGCCGCACCATACACACTTAACTTATATTGGAACTTTGTTGTAAAGACAATCAGTATGATATGACAAAGAAACAAGAGTGATGTCAAATATTGGATGGTTATAGTTTCTAATTTCCTAATGAAATAACACTTCGATTTCCATAGCTTCAATTTTATGCTAAACAGGCTAAAAATATTCTCATATGACTGAAACAAGTTGGTCATATTATATTTATTCAGTTCTTCTGATAGATTTTAACAAACAGGTTCTAGTGAAACTTGCTTGATGTAACTAATAACTTTGATGACTGCAAGATTTTTTTATAATGCAAAAACTTAATATCAATAACCAAATTTAGGTCATCATTATCAGCTCTTGCATTGATAACTTTTATGCACCTGGTATCTGGATTTTCTTTCATTTTTCTGGTATGTATTTTCAATTGGAGACATTACACAAATCAGAATAGCAAGCTGTGTAACATTACATGTTTACATATTGATCTACCAATAATTACATGTTTGATGTTTCAGTGATAAATTCATATTAGATTATTTATCTCATAAATTTTGGAATGTTGTACATTGGTATGTGGATATGCCTTGGGCCATCAATTGATTAAGCATTTTGGGTAACACCGTACCGGTAATGTGGTAATTAAAGGAGAAATAATTAATCCCAATGAACTTCTCAGTTTCATTTGTGGCCCCCACCTATTGTTTTATTAACTCTCTTCTGCATTGTCCAACACCAAATGTAGGATTTTATTTATGTTAGAAATGCAACTCCATGGTCAATAATCCAAAGAAATTAAAAGGTTTTCAAAACCCTAGTGGTGAAGTTTTTCAGATATCAGGTAGGAGAGCTAGTACAGATTATATATAGCAGGCTGCCATGCATATATAATTTCATTTGCACATTGCATACGATAAGCATTTAACATTCAATGGTACGTCTATGAATTTTTGTAGATATATTTGTAGTTCTTTGATAAGTTGTGACAGAAGCATATGAGATAAACAAACACACATGATGACTAGTTCATTTGCACATGATTGCATTGTTTTCTTCAGAAACGGATTATTATTGTATTATTACTGCAATGCTTCCCCATTTAAAGCGAGAGATCTCTACAAGATATTCGGTCCAAGAAAATGAATAGATGCACACAAGTTGCGCTCTATGCACCATATCCTTGATCTTCAATTAAGAACTCGCAAGATTGCTTCACATCCTCCTGGTAAAACTTACAGCCAAACCAGTGCAAGAGACTGGGCTGAGGAAGCATTGTTTATAGACATTAGGAAAAAACTAGACGTTACGTCTTGGTCAGTCATCTTCGGTGATCTAATATTACCTCATCAAATAAATGAGAGAGGGGGGGGGGGGGTAATCTGATCTAAGCTGGAGCACACAAGGTGTCGAAGCCATATCATCTGTCCATTCATGATCCCAAAATTTACGCTGCAGTTTATCAAACTATAACATAACATCAAGCTCCACATCAGGTGTCTCAATAAAGCCAGATGACCCGGGTGATGCCATTGTCCTCAACTTTGGTTGGTGACTGCTAATATTTTTTCTATGATTTTCAACAGCTAGTGACAACATGCGGCGTGCATTAGATTTTATGCAAAGTGATCGTCCAGCCTATGCCCTATCATCAAAATATTGCTCAACCATAACTACTTTATCTGTTTATGGTGTTCTCCACTGTTGACCAACCTACCCTAGATGACGGTTTGTTCAGCAATCCTTTGCCGGACCATATCTGGCCCTTAACAGTGAAAATACATGACAGTAAAACAATTTAATTAACAGCAACATATAAATATTGAAATCCTCGTTTCGTGAATAAGTAATTGAAAGAAGGATTGAACATGTTCTTAAAACATGCACGTACTATATGGATGGTTTGTGAACTGGGTGAGAAAATTTATTTTCATAGTTTTAAGTGATCAGTCACAAACATGTCATCCAATGTTAAGTATTTGAATAGTCACATTTTACTTTACACCAGCAGAATCCAACATGACTCTAACTAGGCAACTTATATTGCTAGTCGATCACATGTCAGCTATTTTTTGAAGTAATATGCAGAGATGCTGCCGATAACACTCAAACCTGACCACAATCTGCCCCCCGCTCCGGTGATATTTCCAATCCGTCCTTCTTATGCTTCATTGTTAACTGCAATGGAATTTGTTTTCCTTTTCACATAAGCATCTTCTTCATCAAATTTTGCATTAATATCTTATTATGAATTTCCTACTATTCCAGTACAGAATGCAAACCTACACAAGCTTTCAGTCGCTTAACATGCATGAACAAACTTTTCATTATACAACTATAAAATTATTTGACCTGATGATCATTTATCTAACTAACATTTTTCGTGTCATTCCACATTTTGTATCCAACTTGGAATTAATGTGTCTGTGAATCCATTTTATATGCAACATTTAATAATTCACTAGTTACATATACTCCACAAATGATTGATGCATTTTCACCTAATTTAGGTATGTGGAAGGTATTCCCTTGAGCAAAAAAAAATAACAAAATAAGTCAAGTCTGTAAGTAATGATGTCATATTGATGAACTATATTTTTGCATCTAAATGACTTCAAATAAGAAATCATCAACTCCAAAGTTGTAAATCTTATATATTGAGACTATATTTTTACATAAAATTTTTCACAATATAACTTTATATGAAAATATATGAAACTTACAAAGCATGTCAAACTTGTAAAAGCAAGCTATTATTAACAATGGCTCTTAGACTAGAGCCAGATGCGCAATTAACAGTCAATTGGTTAGATAATAGACTGTGTAATAATATTATATTAATGTTGTCATATTTCTTTGTCCGTTTAGACTTACTAACTGCTGCGAAGCTGCAGCTACTGTATTAATTTATATAATGCATTTGGCTGAGGAACCAACCGCGCAAAATATTCTATGGTAGTGTTAATAATTCTTCACAAAAGTTGCATTGATTAGATAAAAAACAAGCTAGGAAAAATTCTAAATTACTCCTCTCAAGTATACCCAAAATCCACATAACCCTCTAAACGATTTCTTGGTTCAATTTACCCCTGAACTATGCCATTTGGTTCAGTTCAATCCTTACTGCATTTTATATTTTTGTTTCTCTATGCACAGAAAGATAAATTGTATTAGTGGGTAAATTAAACCAAAAAATAGTTTAGGGAGTAATTTAGACTTTTTTCAAAAAAAAGAGTAGAAAAAATGTCCATCGATGTCATGGATCATGGTTGAGTTGTCTCCAATCCCTGCCATGCTTCGAAAATCATGCTGCATTTCCCCCCTAGGTATTCCCTGAGCTCATCCAATTTGCACCTTATCATCCATTCCTGAGTCATGGCTGCAAGTAAATTACGACAATTACGCATTTCATTCAATTCCGACAGATATATCAGAGCTTGCTTTGGAGTTTTCTATGTCGGCATGCACCATGATACTCCATACGCATTACACAACATTATCTCGAAGTTGGTGGCACATGCTCTGCGCATTGCATATAGTATAGGTTATTCACCAATCACCATGTGGTACCTTTTACCTGACGTTTTTCAGATGTTAAAAAAATGTTTTCCAGTGTGATGACTGTTTCACTCGCCCCTTGAAGGTGGTAGTGCGTGCTGCATCCTGGAATCATCAGTTCATCCCGGAATCATTCAGACGTGACATAGTTCCTCACTGGAGGCTGACCTTGAAAACATAAGAATTTCTTGTTTTAAAAAAAGCTGGAAAGGGCAAAGAAAAGACCTCCTCCTATTTCCATTCTCCGGAAGCAAAAGACGTTGAATTGAAAGCATCATCCGAAGAGTGCTTTCCTCCTTGTTACACGCGCATCTATCGATATCTCTTACCGAGCAACAACGTATAACAAATAAAGACGCGGAAGAAACTGCATGGAAAGAAACCACGAGCATCCCGGCACAAAGGCAACGACGCTTCCCACTGCACATATTGACCATCCAGACCTCCCCAGCCATACGTGTAAACCAGCCACGATTCTGAATTTCTTTCGAGACGAACGCAACGGCAAGAAGGAAACCGAGGAGACTGGCGAGCGAGACGACTCGGTTTCGGTAGGTAGCAGACAAACCGTAGGAATGCGTACCCACACAACGACACCTTTGCTTCTGTTGCCCTTCCTTCGTCCCGTCTATAAAAGAACGTGGCCGAATTGGGCTGCCACTATTTCGCAGCTTCTTGTCGTTCCATGGTTAAGCTCTCCTTTTATTAGAGGATTGCCAAATTTCGGCCAGCTTTCGTTCACCTGCCTTCGTTGTCTCCTCTGCCATTGCTGCCTCTTTCTCTCTCCTCTCTGCAGGGGAAGGGGGAGGAGACCCCGGCCCATACCAAGACCTCGCCGTCGCCGTCCGGCCGGTCGATCAGGTCCTCTCCGTCTCCGGGCGTATATGGCCGTGAGTGCTTCTCCCTTTTTGGCTCCCGGTTTATTATTTGATGCGTACATGATCTTGTTTTGCTTTGCTTTGCTTGTGAATCATCGTCCATTCTCTGTAGCCGAATTATGTAAGCATGTCATCAACTTTGTCGGGAATCAAAATGAGAATGATCATGCATGCATGTTCTGACATACTCCTATCCAAGAGAACTCTTTAGAATTTAGAAAACATACTCCTATCCAAGAGAACTCTTTAGAAAACATGTCATTAGATCATCGTGTGTCGTGTTGTCATTCCACATCTTAATTTGCAAACTAGGTAGTTGATCTCGATTTCTTTGGCATATGATGGCTTGTCAAACCCAAATTATCGCTGGCAATCAAGTGATGCTAGGATCATGATTCATGTATAACAACATTATGCTGAGAAATAATCATTCCACTGAAATATTAGCAAAGGAGACAGGGCTTTGCAAGTAGATTGATGGATAGGCACATATGATCCATGCCTAGATGATTTTCGTGTAAACTTATAATAACATATGTTCATCTTTCTTGAGATGAGCACGAAAAGATAAGCCAGCCAAATGATTTGCTTCCTCTTGAAGATTTCTGCACTACGTCTACCCTTAAAAATGTAAATGCTCTTGATTGAACACGTCAAAGAATCTTTTTTCTTTTTTTTAATCACCTTTTCAAAGCATGTAAACACACGATTCCGTTTTCTACTTGGAGGCACGTTGTTTTCACTTAAAGCTAGCGTCAACCAGCTGCAAATTCTGAATGGGCTAGAGAAGAGTTGACCCGTATCCGTAGTCCTGATCTCTTGTATCGAAAATTTTGCTGCCGTTCTTAGACATCTGAATTACTTTTGGTTTGTCAGAATGGCATCGCATCATAGGATTAAACTTTAATAAACGGATTATGATCCAGACATCCAGTAAATATACAGAAGTTGCAATTTGCATTTATTTCCATGTTTATTTCACCACTGCATTGCACCTGAAAACATGCATGGACGCACCTGCGTGCAGAATCGCCCCACCGTGCCCAAGTTCGGCACCTGGGACAGCGACAATGCCGGGTACACAGTCTACTTCGAGAAGGTGCGCGAGAACAAGGGCGCCACCGCTCCCCCACTTCACCGGCCGTTCAACCCCAACGACCCCGACGAAGGTCCCATGATGACCGTCCCTCCACCGTCGTCGTCATCAAGGCCGGCGACCTCAGGCGGCCACCGCGAGCGGCATCATCATCAGCAGCAGAGGCGGCCCACCGGGCCGCACGGGCAGGGGCAGGGCCACCACCGCCGAGCCGGCAGCAGCAGCAGCGCCGCCGCCGAGCAGAGCAAGTTCGCGCCGCCGCCTCAGTTCCAGCCACGGCCCAGCCCACAGCCGGTGGCCCAGCACTATGGTGACGACCACCATCACCACCGCACCGGCGGACACCACCAGCACCAATCCCCGGCAGCGCACGGCGGCGGTGGCGGACACCGTGCCTCGCAGCAGAGGCAGCAACACCACCACGCGGCGCCGGCGGCTCGGGCGCGGTCAGCCTCGCCGCAGAGCAACACCTCGGTCAGTGTCTTTGATTATATACTGTTGGGGATGCGGCCTAAGCAACCTCTCCGTGGAAACTATGAAAACTTTAATATGAGCGATAAGAAAATTATTGAGAACCTGGTTGCTGACGAGGTGTGTGGTCTTGGTTTTTTTTGGGCAGAACGGCCGGCAGAGGCCGACGACGGTGCCAAAGTTCGGGGTGTGGGACGAGCAGACGGCGGCGTCGGCGGCGCAGGGGTTCACGGTGCAGTTCGAGAACGTGAAGCGCCACAGGGAGGTGGCGCGGACCGCCGTGCCGCGGGCGCCGTCGCCGCCGGAGGGCGCCCCGGCGAGGCGGGCCCACCACCATCAAAAGACACCCTTCGTGTCCAAGGTGAGTACGTTGACGTGGATGGATCAGATGATGGTTTTTTGCCATTTTGGATGTTCAGATGTTTGACTGATTTGCTGTGCGATATTGCTTTTGTGATATATGCACAGATGTTCGGGTGTTTCCTTCCTCCGACGACGGCCAAAGACTGAGAACGATGCATCTGAATATAAGCGGCCTTGCAATGGCGGCATTTCTTCAAATTTCGGTCCCCATGATTGTCTTACGAGGCTTAGCGTGTTCTTTCATTTTATTCTAGTGATCGAGAGCCGAGGGGAACGGAATGAAGGGTGGAGGGGAAATTTCATTAATTGCTATTATGATTGGTGTATTCTACACATGTTATGATGTATATATATTTATGTGTATATTGTCACCATCTATATATGTAGATTAATATCGAGCACCTAAATTTGATATTTGTTCAATAGTTAAATAGATCACACACATTGTTACATATCTGGAGTGGAGCCACACGTACATGCATGCACACTCTAGTCATAAATATTAGACCGTGTTGGGTGTAAAGTAATCAAGCCGGAAGAAAATTGGTGACGCCTTTTCGGGTCAACACACGATAAGCGCTAGATCGCGCGGTAGCCGGAATCTCCTCGTCGGAGCTTCTGGACAGGGAGTCAGACCGATTGTCACTGGAGGTCAGACCGCCCGTCACAGGGCGTCAGACCGTCTGTAGGCAGAGGCGTCGCGAAAGCCTACGATCGTCGCCTCGGGAGGGACCCCGTCGGAGGCGGCGAACCTAGGGTTGTTCTAAGGTCGGCAAGGCCACCTAGAACGTCCTAAAACGCCATGGAGACGAAGAAGGAAGAAGATGGGGTTGGAAAAGCTAGGGTTTGAGATAAAAGGTAAAGGTAAATGTGTTTGTACGATTGGGTAGATGTCCTCAATCGGCTACGGCCCTTCATAATATAGGGTGGGGAGGTCTTGCCCCGTGGGGAGTCAATTCCATAATGACGTCCCATCAAAATACAACTCTAATTCGGATTAGAACTGCTACAGGCGGTCTGACCTCCTGTACAGGCGGTCTGACTGCCTGGGCCCGGGGTTGACCTTTGCTAGAGCCATAACTCCCTCATCCGGAGTCCAAATCAGGCGATCCACATATGCATTTTGACCTTCTCGACGAGCCCTACGCAATGGTGGAGTTAAAATCATATTTTGAGCACTTTTCTACAGGCGGTCTAGACCGCCTGTACAGGCGGTCAGACCGCCTGGCCCATTGCCAGACCGGCTACAGGGTACAGCCGGTCATACCGCTTGTTACAGGCGGTTAGACCGGCTGTTGAGCCAGATCGCCATTCATGCTATTTTTGGTCGTCAACATATGCCCCCATGTTTCTTGCTAAAGCTTGCGTATCAAGAAACATTAATTCAGTCTAAGGGCGACCCTCTATTGTCGGCCATTTCATTCTAAGACGATATCAACACATTGGCAAAATCCTTTCAAACACTTTGCCAAACAATTGGATAATACCTTCAAATGCTCTTGACAACTGAAATCCATGCAATCATCAACTTGAAAGAATGTTACATTTGCCTTCTTATTAAATACTCGAGCTATCTTCTTTCTAGACCTGCTCCAAAGCCTCCAAATGCCTGCCGGTCACTCAAAGGACTTCTTGACCATAGACAAACTCATAGGAAGTAACTTTGGCAGAACCATGTCTAGAAACATGTCTTATTGCTAAACTCAACTTCACCATTAGCTTGAGCATAATATGGAGATGAATTGAGCAATTTAATACCATTGGATTCAACGAACTCACGTACCTCCTTAGATATGAATGATGTTCATTGGCAAACGAATCCCAAATCCATGTATAACATGCTCGATAATAAACTCAATCACCTCTTTCATAGTAACAAAAACAATCGGCAATTATTGTAAACCAATAATAGTAAACCCGCTTAAGGAGCCACTTCATCATGCGAGCCGATTGTTGCGCACCACAAATTTCTTCATGAACCTCTACCATAACCAACCTAGCTTGATCAGGATATAAACACTTTAAGAGCAAACCATCCGCAGTCCGACTATATAGTTCACTATCAACCAAAGCAAACTTGAAAGCCCATCGTCGGACTTTTCAATCCATTGACCTGCTAGTATCCTGCAAATACCACCAAAGGCTTCCTCCAAATACCAACATCGGCCTCAACAGATTGAGAGGCATCCACAGCCGAATCGGTCTTTCAGAGGCACAAGCGGTCAGACCGCTTGTCATGGCGGTTAGACCGGCCAAGCCGGTTAGACCGGCTGCACCAGGCGGTTGGACCGCCTGTCCTAGAGCAAGCATGTCGGCTTCGCAAAACATCGGCTTCTTTTCTCGAAAATTTCTTTTCTGAATATTATAGCCTGATGCTTGCTATGCCAACACATTAGCTCTAAGATTCTCTTCTCTTGGTACATGATAAATCACAAATTCATCAAAGCAAATTATAATGTCTAATCATTTATCAAGATAAACATTTAGAAATTCATCTAAACATTGACATGCTTTGAATACTTGTTGTACCAATAGAAAAGAAGCACCACAAACTTACACATGTTTTACTCCCATGTAATGTAAGATCTCCAAACCGGATAATAAAACTAATACTCGGTCTGAATAATTATGCATATATGATCCAATCGGTTAAGAGCTTCAGAAACAATATCATTTGGTGATATAATAATAACACCAACACCATAACCACCTTCGCAAACCGATCTATCAAATTGCATGGAGTAAAAGTAATATAGTCGACATTTAAATTAAGTTCCTCATTAATCAATGTTAAATAAAATCGGCAATGATATGTCTTTATAAATTTCAATGAATCAAAGACTAAATCATATTCAATTAATGCATAAGCTATTTGCTGATTCTATCACTCAATATTTGGTCTATGCAACATGTATTTAATTATGTCGGTTTAACAAGCAATTATGCAAGTATTTTATAGTAAATAATGCCTCAACTTGGTATAAACATGATGTATACAACTAAAAGCATACCTCATTTCAGCGTCCAATAATCTTCTACTTGAATATGCAATAATAAAATCCTTCCCTTCGGTCTTTTGAATCAAAACAGCTCCAATAACGCTTTCTTCGGCCATAATATATAGTTCAAAAGAAACCCTTCTCCTAGGTGCCCGAAAAACCGGAGGCGAAGATAAATAAGATTTTACCTCAAAGGCTCCTTGCTGTTTTGCCCCCCCAAGTAAATTCAGCATCACCCTTCGACCGAAGTAAAGAGTAAGAACACCTACATAGCTTCCCCAGGATCAAAATCAGGATGATCAGGACCTTCCTCCATAAGAATATAATCACCCCAAGTATGGGGCATTAGCATCCATATCTATATGCTCTGGTGACGAACTGTAATCAACAAGTGGTTCATCGTCCTCAACACTGGGAACCGATGTCAACTCGTCATCACAAACCATGCGAGCAGAAGAAACATCATCCAGTAGTATCTCTACCTCAACCGGTCGGACCGGCTGTGCAGGCGGTCTGACCGCCTGCTCGGTCGACTTTGTAGAACTGGCGGTCTGGACCGCCTGTACACCCGGTTGAACCGTCTGTACCGCTGGCTTTGGCTGATCGTTCTTTTTGACTCTCCACTCCTTCTTCTGAGAAAACATAGGTCTATGCTTGTTGAAAAGCTCTTGCTTCTCTAGCTCTTGTTTCTTTCTCTCCTGAAGACGCAGCCTTTGAAGTTTCCTTCTCTGCGTACGAGTCAAACCTGGAGGACACCATCTAGGAAGAAAGTTAAACTCATTACGGCTAACTTCATGACCATTAGCAGTGGGAGTCTCCGCCATAGACTTCTCAACCAGATTGTCTAGAACAATCGGTCTTTTATCTCCATCAAGTGTAGTAGCCTTTACTGAGTCCACATTCTTCTCCTGAACTTTCTCCTCCATCTTCTTAGGCCGATACACCTGTTTTAAAACAGGTGCCTTCCTCTTCTGGGATGGCCGGTCTAGACCGCTTGGGCCCGATGCCCTTGACCAGATTGACGAACAGACAAACGGTCACGAATGGGTAGTGCAATCCTGTCTAGAACATGTCTTCTTGGTTCCCTCCATCCAGAATGCAAAGAATGTTGTGACACCGACTGATACGACACCCACATCACACCATTGTCATCCCATATCGGACTTAACTTCCAAGACACATGATGACGCTGCACTGGCTTGAAAGATGCACCTTTAGGTGATCTCACTTCTTTTTTTAATGGCCGATCGCTTGGAACGGCCTTTTGCTGGGAGTACTTGTCGAGAAGCATATCAAATGTGACCTTTGGCTTTGTACCATATCCTCTGTCATTAGTCAAACTCACTTTCAAAGCTCCAACCTCTGAACGCTTCGTTTTCAGCACCTTTGGACGACCATGGTGTGGGCCGGTCTGACCGCCTGCTGCAGGCGGTCTCACCGCCCGGCCGGTCTGACCGCCTGCTGCAACCGGTCTGACCACCTGTGTAGAACAGGTCCAGACGGCTGCAGTCCAGGTGAAACGACTGACCTTTGCCCCCCATGTCCAGAGGCTCTCAATGTGACTTTGAATGTCTCTTTTCCATAAGAAGACTTCTCACATGTCACTTCACGGATCAACTCCTTCCCTATCAAAGTGGGTCTTTCATCTCCCACCACCACATTCTTCCCTTTGGTAGATTCGACTTGATGCGGCCGAATCAAAACCTTAGGTTGCTGCAAATCCAAAGTACTTACCGGGAAAGAAGTTTTATCCACCTGCATGTTGTGAAATTTCAAACGGCCTTCATTTATACCCGATTGAACTTGCCGACGGAAAACATTACAATCATTGATAGCATGCGAATAAGAATTATGAAATTTACAATATGCATGCCTTTTCAACTCTTCCAATGCAGGTATAACATGAGAAATCTTAATGTATCTATGTTTATACAATTCATCAAAAATACGATCACATTTAGATACATCAAATGTAAATTTCAATTCTTCTTGCCGACTCTTATGAGCCAGCCTAAGAGATGAACAAGAATAAGCTTCAACTTTAGAAGGCCATGTACATTCAGCAATATTAGCATTATTATCATTATCGGTCAAAACAACGGATTTACCATCAATAACATGCATATTAGACCGACATGATTTAAGACCCTCCTTTTCTTTATTCATTCGGTTTTGAGCCACTTCAGCTCTAATGTGAACTTGAGCAACCGAATGATAATCACAATTATCAATTTTCTCTCTCATAGAGGATTTTAATCCTCTAAAGCATAATCGAGCAAGATCAACATCAGAAATTGATAAATTGAAGCAACGGTTTTTAATCTCTTTAAATCTTGTAAAATATTGAGAGACGGTTTCATCCTGACCTTATTTAACCGATGCTAAATCCTGCAACGTTGTTTTGTACATAGCATTGGCCGCATCCAGCATACCATCACGGCTATCAGCAGCCGAATTTGGCATAACGGGTAACGGTGCACGCCACTCCGGAACAACTGTCACAGCACTAGAAAGATTGGTCTGACCAACCGCTGAGGGGATGTGACCGGCCGTACAGGCGGTCTGACCGGCTGAGGCAGTCTGACCGGCTGTACCGGCGGTCTGACCGCCTGTAAGCATTGATCCAATTGCAATGACCGTGTTCGGTCTGGGCAACTGGATCAGCGGCGGAGTCTGACCATCACAAGAATTAGGTAACATACCACAGAACATATTATCAATATTAGACCATGGTATGACAGGCACATCACTATTATGAACCGATTTTTCCTTTTTAAGTATCTCTAGTCGATCTAAACGTGCAGAGACTTCATCAAGACTAGGCATACTATTAACAACAATCGGGCTAACCGTATCAATAGGGGAAGACGGTTGTAAAGATGAACTTACAGTGTTGATTACCTCAATCTTATCACCGCTCATCTTGAAGGATGGCATCACAAACTCCTGAACGCGTGTGACCGTGTCTTGATCCTTCTTGAAGCCCTTCAAGAACTCGCTCTGGAGATGTGCTAAAACCATCAAATACATCTAGCGTCCTTTCTCATCGAGATCTTCTATGTTAGAGGGGATATCGTCTTGATCAATCCTGGATCCCATTGGTCTAGGGTCGAATAGATCGGTTATGAAAACCAGATTTTTCTTCCCCAGTGGAGTCGCCAAAATATGTTGACACCTTTTCAGGTCAACACACGATAAGCGCTAGATCGCGCGGTAGCCGGAATCTCCTCGTCGGAGCTTCTGGACAGGGAGTCAGACCGCCTGTACAGGGGGTTAGACAGCCTGTCACAGGAGGTCAGACCGCCCGTCACAGGGGGTCAGACCGCCTGTAGGCAGAGGCGACGCGAAAGCCTACGATCGCCGCCTCGGGAGGGACCCCGTCAGAGGCGGCGAACCTAGGGTTGTTCTAAGGTCGGCAAGGCCACCTAGAACGTCCTAAAACGCCATAGAGACGAAGAATGAAGAAGATGGGGTTGAAAAAGTTAGGATTTGAGATAAAAAGTAAAGGTAAATGTGTTTGTATGATTGGGTAGATGTCCTCAATCGGCCACGACCCTTCATAATAGAGGGTGGGGAGGTCTTGCCCCGTGGGGAGTCAATTCCATAATAAAGTCTCATCAAAATACAACTCTAATTCGGATTAGAACTGCTACAGGCGGTCTGACCTCCTGTACAGGCGGTCTAACCGCCTGGGCCCGGGGTTGACCCTTGCTAGAGCCATAACTCCCTCATCCGGAGTCCAAATCAGGCGATCCACATATACATTTTGACCTTCTCGACGAGCCCTACGCAATGGGGGAGTTAAAATCATATTTTGAGCACCTTTCTACAGGCGGTCTAGACCGGCTGTGCAGACGGTCAGACCGTCTGGCCCATTGCCAGACCGGCTACAGGGTACAGCCGGTCAGACCGCTTGTTACATACGGTTAGACCGGCTGTTGAGCCAGATCGGCATTCATGCCATTTTTGGTCGTCAACAGAAATTAAAAGTGATCAAATCAAATCTGTTACTTCCAGTGGTACAAAACTGAGTCTAAATCCGTGACGAGGCAAAATGATGTGGTGTTTGTCCGGCGCAAAACACCTCAAAATTATGTTGGCGCCTAGTTTAGTCTACTCGCTTAAGGGATTGGCGCAGCTTGTGTATGTAAAAATTCTACTCTCTTCTTATTAATATAAGCTGAAATCATTTCAGGTCTTTTAAAAAAAAGGTGAACTCGTAGTTCTTCTTCAAAAAGGTTCTTAGGCTTTTACAGTTCCCTCCTTGCCAAAATTTTGGTTACAATTTTTGTGAATGATTTTCTGCGTGTGCTATTTTAACTGAGGAGCAATGACAATCAAATGACCATGGCTAGTGGCCGCGTACCTTTCTCGTGCTATGAACGCAAGCATGAAATGCAGCATTGATAGCTGCGCATTTAAAGTCTCACGCCACTGAGATTGCAACCTACCACTTGCAAATGGCAAAAGCCCAAAGAGCTTGCATCGTAAAATTGGAACCTATATATACCACTTGGTTTCTCTCACTTACAGTACACATATAAATTCCTCTTTGAGCTTTTGCCGTTGGTATATTGCAAGCTATTCAGAGCATTGTAAAATTAGAGATCATTGGGCTGCTTTGATTTAATTCTTTATACAATGTTTGATGAGATATTTGAGAAAACCAATTTAGTCTTATATAGACATGGTGACCATCGGTGCAAGAAATACAGAGGTTTGTTGAGAAGCCAATCCAAATTCTAACACCTGACTCATGCCTTAATAGGATTGATAAGAATACATGTACCAACAAGTTGCAACTTCTTTTTAGGAAGCTCATCCCAAAGAACTTCAAGGTTAAGCATGCTTGGTCTGGAGCAATTTTGGGACATGTGACCTACTACAAAGTTCTTCCTAGATGCGCACAAGTCGGGACAAAGTACGCAGAAAAGACATGGTGTGTTAGTTTGTGAGGAAAGTCTTGATGCCCTAGAGAGTTATCAGGCCTACCCAGACCCGGTCCAGGGGGTGGCGGGACGTTCAAAAATCATAGTAATTTATAAACAGATTTAGTGGTCTATGAAGAAGCATCCTATGATAATGCCACGTATTCTCTATTTTGAGATGAAGCTATCATTGTTGTTTTAATCCATTGCCTCCATAATATACGCATTGTGACTAAATTGTTTTAATTCCCTCAGTCCGTACTCCCTGGAGTCAGTAATTTTTTTTTTTGCGGTTGCATGCAGTCAGTATTGTTCACATTTAGATCAAGTTTTTCTCATGTTATGTCATTAGGACTCTCCAGGAGCCAAAATGTAATTATTTTTCATGACATGGTTTCCATGATGATTTCTTCAATTTTGCAACCAGTCTTCTTGGAGCCTTACAAAGAAAGAGGTAGAAAATAGCCACCACCTAAACCTGACAGAGCAACATGCCAAACACGCCCATCTGCATCAGATGCCATGCATATCAGTTGTACGATAGCGACTCATGCGCAATTGGTCTTTGTTGTTGGCGATAATAGAGGTAGCACTGAGCTTAGAGTAGGCCATTTTAGGCCCTGCCAGAGCCTATCGGCTTTTGGCTCTCTAAAATATATTGCAGGGTTAGACTTGGTTAGAGCTAGCAAGCTAAAGTCAAAAATGTTTTAGACCAGCTTCGGGCAATTTAGTTTAATTATTTGTTATCTAAAAATAATTATGGATAGAGCGAGCTCAGCCCAAAGTTGCCTATGAGATGGTATTATATTTGATACCCGAATTTAGCAGCAGGACAATACTGTGTGAATAGTCATGTGTTCCCTTGTCGAAGCATAGCCTTCGTATGCCGTTCATCATTTTAAAATGGGAGAGAACGCGAGTTCACTGACCCCAAGCTCCTGAAAACTGAAACAAATTTGCAAAGTATGCAAACCGGTGGGTGGTGAATAGAATGTTGTAGAACGCATGAGAGCAAGTTAGGGCAACTTTAACGTATAGTCTTGAACAGTGCTAGTAATTGTCACATCATGAGGGTGCTCAGATCCAAAAGTGGATACATAGCTTAGTTAAAATATAGCTCATCAACTATCTCGTGGAGCATCTTCCACCGGTCGTGCGCTGTCAGCTATGTGCCCATTCTGTATTGCACCAAGGAATCTTTTTCTCTCTCCTCCCTAGCACCTCCTTAGCCACTACGCTGGAGCTGTCCTTAGTCAGTATAAAAATAGTTGCTCGAGCTTCTAAATTACGGAAAATTATTATACAAAGCGGAGAGAGCTATTTGAGCAAACCAACTTGTTTTTTTGTATCAAGTCATCAATGCAAGGATTTGATACTGGAAGATCTATCATTTCGTTATTTTGCATGTGTTTAACTAAGAACATATCTAGCAACAACCTTAGTAGTTGAAACGGATGCACACAGGCATACCGGTCATGGAAAACGCTTGTAGCAATCTGGGATCAATTAGTGTTTTTCCTTTTAAAATCTATCCAATTGTTGGATTACAAATTTAGTAATGTCGAGCAGAAACAAATTCTCTTAACCACTTTAATTACTCCATGAAACTTCTTTCTGCATTTCTACTTTCTATGTGACATAGCCATGGCTTTTGTATTCATTACACCCATTTTACACTCTCATTCCACCTTAAGGGTGTGTTTGGTTGCATATTTCAAAGAATATATATGGATGCTTCTGAATAATGTGCTTCAACAAATTTTGTTGAATCATATGGTTAATCACTCTCGGTAATATATTGGTTTAAATGGAATGGCTTATCATGGTTGAGTTGACAAGACTCACCCAACCAAACATTAAAGATGGATATTAATCTTGAACTATCCCATGCATAAAGTAGACGGTGCATCCAACCAAACAGTTGTGCGTGAAGGTGCAGTAGCGTGATCTTTCATCACCATTGTGTCTTATGTTTGATTCAGAGAAATGACTTTAGCACAGCTATTGTCATTTCTCAATAGACGTTTCGTGGCCCAACTGATATACATTGTGGCCTAGGCCTTTGCGGTTGTTTTCTCCTAGGCCGCGACCCATATCTGTGTTGGGCCAGCCCACAAAACATCAGTCGGCTCTACGACGCAGACAACTCGAATCGAACCGTGCGCGGCGCTTCACTTCTTTCCGCCGGTGCAGGCGCAGTGCCCTCTGCAAATTGCAAAAGTTTCACAGGACATGCGCTGGTTCCACAGGAAATTGCAAAAATTTGTTAGTAGCCACTCGCTAGTTTCCTCATGAGACTGACCAGAGCATAGCTTTTGAGGTTTCGCCTCAAATCAAATGGGTTCGTCTGCCTCAAACTCCTCGGGTGCTGTAAATTTGCAGAGGTGTTTCACTTCCCGGCTGAGGCTGTGAAAACAAACGTGTCAAACGCCATAGAGTAGACAGAGATGCCGAGACAAGGGACATTGTGAGATATTTGGGGAAATCAATCTGCTGTTGGCTTTCAGTGTAATCATGTAGCCTTACAGAATTGCTTGACAGGGATATTGCTGCTTAGGCAACAGAATTTGGGCCTATATTATCGTGAATATTATGTATCACTTTGACCATGGAGAATCTAATTGATAGATATATAGGGTGCATCAAAAAGATGCTATAGGATTGAGCAACCAAATCAATTGGGAAATATTTCTGCATTGCAATACATTTAACGTGATTTCTTTTACCAGTATTTGTATGATTATGTTTATAGCAAGCTAGGATAACATTGAAGTACTGATTTGATTAGACTTTTGGAGGTCAAATGCCCATGATAATAACACTCTTAGGCTCATGAGTATAAATCATATTTTAACCAAACATGTTGGTCTCTCCGAGACGACATGGAGACAATGGATAGCCTTTTTTTTTAAATACTAATTATTGATATGTGTTATTATCTCTACTATTGTGTGGTGAGAAATCTTGTTTAACCCCATATGAAAAAATGGAAGGCACCCCCTCTTGTTGCTGCAAGAATGAAAATGTGTGACTTCCACAATCAAGTACAAAATATTTGCAAAAAATAAAGAGTCTAGATTGCAAAAGAAGTGTGGCACAATAACATCATCAGCCTTTTGCCAACAAACAATTGAACAGTCCTGTTAAAAAACAATAACAAATAACAACTATACTAACAAGCCTAAAAATATGAGTTTAATTACATCGTTTCATTCCCATCAACTATGTAAGTAATAGTATTTTCTATCAGTAATCCTAATAAAGAGGTACCAAAACATCCTCTTATCCCTGATCAACAGGGTGTGTATATTCTACATCAGTGTATATGTTTAGAGTTCAGACCATATATACAGCCTCATCAGGGTCTTCGTTCCCAATTAATATGAGCCCCTCCATGAGGATGGGGAACATGAACCGCATTGGCTGGCAGCCGGTGGTCACCACACCAGGTGGTACATCGACGATGTCACAGGCATGGTGCTTCTTCAGGACGCCTATCACACTTGCTGTGTCCCCCTCTCTGATGAACCTGCCAATTTTTGTTGCAATATTTGTGAATAATGGTACCTGAAGTGGGAAAACAGCCAATGCGATTATGATGATTTGTTGTTGCATAGCTTTCTTGTGTTCTGAGCATAAGCTTAGATGCAGCACTGACAATATGCATGTAAAGTCTCACAAGATCTGTATGTTATATAATTCCTTATTTGAATCGTCTATAAATTCCTGGTTCAGCTTTCGTTATTAGCATATAGTAGGCTGCAAGCTATTAAGACCATGGCAGAACAGGAGATCAGTGTACCTATTAAGTTATAGTAAATTGGTATACAAAGTTTAATGAGATGTTTGAGGAAACCAATATACTATTTGATACATTCTATGATTAATATGTGGAATTAACTTCAATAGGTCAATTGCTGTACTATTTGGCATGTTTTATCTGAGAATCGGATCATAATCAGAGTGGCATGTCTTTATAAGAACGAATTGTGTTTTCTTCTGTGAAATCTATTTAACTTTCATTTTTTATTTTGCTCCCTTATTTTTTTGAGTTAACATGGTTCGTATGTCTCGTGAACAAAATTAAAAAACATATTACCTAGGGGTTAGCAAATTGGCATAATTAATCAGTAAACCAACATACTAGGCAGAATAAGTTATCGTCTTTTCTCTTGGTGTTAACATAATCAAGTGGATCTTCTCACATTATTTAGGTAGCTCCTTCTATACCTAATAATGTTTCAACGCCTTATTCTGTGGAAAAATGTTTATATTGCTTTAAATTCATTTTCATTCAACGATCTTACCCTTCCTTAGCGCACATGGCGCCATTGGAGGACAAATCGTTGTTTGCCATCCAGTTCTTCAGGTTCAGTGACGTGCCCTTTCTGTCACCATCAAAGTTGATCGTTTTCAGTTTGATCATCGGAGTGATCTTGGCACCCTCGCCGGCACGCACATAGAACCTCTTCCCAGAGTTCCTGTCGGAAATGTAGAAGTTTGCCACCCGTGCCTGCCAAATCCATGCCAATCAGTCGGACTGCATTTGAAACTGGCGTGTGTAATAAGTTTAACGGTGCCGGCCAGTAAGCACTAAGCAGAGCTTGACCTCGGAGTGTCTCAGCTGCCACCGGCGGCAGCAGCAACCTCGAGCCCATCCACGGCGCTCGAACAGCTGAACGGACGTGAACACACACCGTGCGGCGTCGTGGAAGTAGGCGCCGAGCGGGTGTCGGCCGCAGGTAACTTGCTGCAGTAGCAGAGCACCTCGATCAGCAGCCGGTCATGTACTCATGTCAAAACTCAAAAAACAGAGCATGCCAAAGAACTGAGCATATTTGAGTTTGAAGCCATTGTTTTGGACCTTGGAGGAAGGAACGACAAGTTAGGGACGCATTGCTTTGGTGAAGCAAAAGTGGTTTGGTAGCTTGGCTTCCTCAATCAAGCCATTGACCACTACATGCGAGTCATCAGTTTTGACATTCTCTGACGCATAAACAAGTTGAAGCAACAATTTGGACCAACAAAAAAAAAAACATGTAAACAATGCATATAAGGACACAGTACAAGATCTGCGCCACGTTCCCAACACAATAGAATAGAGTCTAGTTTTTTAGTTGGAATGCATGGACTCTGGGTGACTGTCGATGCGATTGTTAGCAGCGACGTGAACGAGCAGAGACGTCGTCGTACGTGACTGAGGCAACAGATTTGGTAAGGACGAAGCAAGGAAGAAAGGCAATGGCTAATTGATCTTAATGAGAAGATTGATTGATCGGATTGAAAGAGTGCTCACCCCGGTGATCTTGACGATCTCGCCGACGGGCATGTCCCCATGGCCATCGAACACCGTGTCGGGAAACCGCCGGAAGTATCTCTCCGCCTCGCCGCCCCTCCGCCACGCGTTGGACGCGAACACCGCCGCCACGGCGGCGACGGCGCCGCCCGCCGCGGCGAGGACCTCCCACCTCCGCCACGACACGACGCAGAACACCCCGGCGCCGATGGCGGCCATGGCCGCCACGGCCACCAGCACGTAGCACGCGAAGGGAACGCCGAGCCTTGCCGTCCCGCACGCCGCCACGGCCGCGCCGCCGGTTTCGCCCGCCATCTCCTTCCTTCCGCCGCCGCCGCTGCGTCTCGAGCTGCCCTTCCTCGAGGACCCGCGCGCCGGCGAGGGCGCCGGGGACGGGCCGACGAGGAGGCCCGGCTGGTGCGAGAGCTGCGACAGCGGGCCGGACGCCGGCGACGGTGACGGACGGGGAAGCGGACCGGAGCTCCGGCGCGAGGAGGACGCCGGAGACGGCGCTTGTGATTGCGACGCGGCGATGTCGAACATCCGGCCGAGCTCGCCGGAGCGCGTCACGTCCCCGCCGGTGTACGGCGGCGTGGCGGCGGACCCCGACGATAGCCGCCGCTCACGCCTCCTGTCCGGCACCGGGCCGGACACGTACATCCCGCTCCCGATCTGATGCATGGCCACCGATCGCCACCGAAAGAAGCCGCGGGGCCAAGAAGTGGAAGAAGGCGCGCGCGAGGAAGAAGAGGATCGAGGAGAAGAGGAGTCCAGTTCACTCCCGTCACGGCGTGGATGTGAGACTACTACTGCTAGGGCTGCCGCTTTAGGGCGCAACGTGGTGTCGTGATCATCTTATCAAGAACAGAGTAGGAAGCACTGCACTGAACACGGGCACTCCACAGTCACAGTGCTCCCGGCTAATCTCTAATGCTCGTTGCTTGCTTGGTCGCGAATTCATCACAGGTCGGCAGGCACGAGTGGATTGTATCGGACCTGTCAATACGATTCAGAACAAATCCGCTAGCATTTGATTACTCGAGCCAGGTCGATGGCCTGGTGGCACAGAGCAATACGGCCGGGAGTGGCGGTGAAACTTAGGAGAGCCCGCCACCCGGCTCCCAGCTCGCCGCCGGCGTGCGCCCGCGCGTGTACGTGGCGCCGTGGCACACGACACGCCGTGCCCTGTGCGGCAGAGTCATTAGTCATTACTAATTTTTAACTACGATTTCAGTCGCTGTCAGTCCGGGGATGCTCGCTCTTTCGGCTCAATTTTCTCCTGAAGCGACGCCAGATCAAATCCACTAATTGCTCGAGACAGCAAAATCACCGAGGGGGGAAGCGAATTGATCCTGCGACATGTGGTAGTCACGTTGGGGGAGAAAAAACTGAAATTTTTTCTCTGCGTCCGTCCGTCTCTAACCTCGGGGCAGAACAGAATCCATGAGGGCCATCCATGACGCGCTGAGCTTGGCCGGTTTCCGTGATCGCCATTGGGACAGCGACGCGAGAGCACTTGCACAAATTGCACGCATTAACCAACCAGGATTAGTGGATCACGATCACCACGGCATGATGCCGATGCGGGCCGATCTCCAAGTGGCGGAGGGCCAAGAAGACAGCGACGCCATCGGCGGCCGGGCAAAGCTGCCCCGCGCTCGCGAGCGGCGTGCGAATCCCAGCGTCCCACATGGCCACGTGGCGCCGCCAGATAAGCCTCCGGCGATGCTCCCCGCCGCGGCGCCGTAAGCCCGGCCTCGCCGGCGACGCGCGGGCGGCTGCTGCTGCCGACAGTTAGGCGGGGGGAGGACACGTGGACGCACGGGGCCGGGCGAGAGGAGCGGACGGTGGAGATGCGGCGGGGGCCGGCGAGAGAATGGGGGAATGCATTTGTGTTGCCGTCTAGTGAGTCGTGACACGTGACGGAACGTTTCGTCGTTTTCGGGCCCATGTGACAATAGGAGTTATAGGGATGGTGGTGCGTGGTGAGGTGTATTCACACTTGTATCTTGTTTCACGGTTTCAGCGAGGGAGGGAGCGAAAGAACACAGCGACGCTACTGCTAAGGCCGGGTGGTGCTCCCCACCAAGTTCAGCAGGCATAGCCGTGCCACGCTCCTCCAAATCGAATAGCTGCACAACCCTCCAACGTCGATTACGACTAGATATGATCATTTATTAGTTATTAATTACGTCAGGTTGAGCAAAAAATACTCGACATTTTTTTTAATTAGCCGAAGTTGATTTGACAATCATGCTAGAATTTTTTTTTTTTACTCGAGCCCGACCAGACACATGCTTAACTAGGTTCAGTTTTACGGCGGGCTATAAATCTTGGAGCTCGTCCAACATATTGATCGGGCCAGGTCAGGTTCGTCAGATCGAGGATGGTTCCCAGATCGAGTGGTCGATGATCTAACTACGTCAAGAAGCCTATTTTTGTAACCTTCTTTCGGTTTAAAAGAAGTAACGAAAAATGTTGCTGCATGCTCAAAGGTTTTATCCATTGTTAGATCAAGATCCTATAGGCATAGGCTAGACCGTGATTTCCGATAAAGTGGAGAGTTCTCATACATCTCTATTATGGTGGCAATGTGAGGTACTTTACATTGGCATCCACTAGGAAATGATCTTCAAATGAGAGTACAAGATGGTACCACTTTCGTTTCAAAATATAGATTGTTTAGCTATATTTAGATGCACAATTAGTAGTATATACTTAGATATACATTAGGTATAGATACATATTAAAAACTATACATTTATATATATGTCAAAATGATCTGCATTTTAGAACGGATGGGATAATAGCTATAATCTTCAGTGGGGCTTGACAAACACCTTTTATGAGCCGATTTGATTGAAAAGGGGGCCAATGCCAATTATGAGTAGGTTAAGAGGCTCGAAAAAACTGTCGGGATCTATGTCTGTCGTGTGGTCACTCTAATCGATCTGGCGCTAGTGTGATTGAACCAAACAAATTGGTTTCAATATAATGGACCCACTATTTCGTATTTATCCAAAGATCCAGTAATGTTTAGGACCATTCCCTTAGCAGAAAAGCTAACTGGTAAGGATTACCCACAACCTTGATGAGTAAGGTGAGTTAAGAAACCTTGGTTTTTGAAAGCTTCATGGGACGAATTTGAATCTACACTGTCTGTACCGCAATTTGCCTTGCGCCCAGTGCCTAAAGAAAAATTGAAAACTTTGGAATAGATACCATTTTCTCCTTATTTTGTACCATCCACCAATACCTTCGTTTTTGCCAGAAGAATATTAGCTTTGCCACTAGGTCACCATGTTGCCCACTGGAGGCCGCAAAATATTTCAAGGGAATTTTATGCCAAGAATTATGCCAAAGTAAAAGCTTGACTAGTTTATTGGGCCATATGTTAGGACACAAACAAATAAAAGCTTGGGCCATAACGTTACATAACTGTATTGGATCATATGGCATGTGTGGTCACTATTATTGGGCCATATGTGGATATGCCCATATGTCAACACTGTTATTGGGCCACGGTGGGCTCCATTCGAGCCTCGAAGTCGGCCTATATATATATATACCCTGAAACGTTTACCCGTTCTCCCTTTCCCTGTACTTTCCCTTTTCCCCTTCACCAGAAATTGGCAAAGATATGACGCATTCGCTGATGCAAACTACTACACACTCCTACGTCCTTTGCCACAGAAGACAGAACGCCCCTCCATATGGGATCGACGCAAACTACTACTCCTACGTCGAGAGCGCGCGCATCTGCACGCCGTGCCTTTCGCCACCACTCTTTTCCCGGCTCATTTTATGCTTAGCGTCTCACTGCAGGTCATGACATCCCCAACCTTTTTTCTCCCTTTTTCCGTCCCAGATATCCTTTTCCCGGCGCTTTTCTTTTTCTTTTATTTTTGTCTGTGGCAGATATCTCTCTCAGAAGCTGTATTGTAGCTGCTAGCTGGGGGTGATCGATCAGAAACAGAGCACCCGATCTAGGTGCCGCAAGAGAAAAAAGGTGCGCCCTTTTCTGAACTGCATCTTCACGAGACATCCTTGAACACCTTTACTCTTTCCGGCTTATCTCTCTGGAGCCTCGAGTCAACAGCACCCGCTAGAGGTTCTCAAGGGTGCCAGAGACGAGGAGGAAGAAGAAGAGCCGTCTCCTTCGTGCCCGTGTCGGCCATTTGTGTCCTCAGCTCCAAGAATTGGATTGCGTAGCGCATGGTCTGGATAGGTGTAGCTGCTAGCGAGCTAGAGCTTCGTTGGGATTGGATTGCGTAGGCATCTGGGGTTGCCGGCCACCGACCGTTGCATGGGCATGAGAGCTTGACATCTTCTTCGTTTACCTTGATGCTTGGTGAAGGTAGTAGTTTTCTTTGATTTTTTTTTTTTGGATCGAGTGGTGACGCGGTACGGTAGGAATCTCCGAGAGCGTGGTGGTGCCCCGGCGAGCAATGCTCATGGTGGTGTTTTTCCGGCCATCGTCCGGCGCCTCAGTCCATCGTGATCGGAGCGGTGCCCACGCCGGCACGCCGCTCGACTCGTGATGATCATGGCGCCCCGGATGCTTTCCTGCTTCCGGCTGCCGCGCACGGGCGGTGGCCCCGACCAGCCCGGCGCGGCGTCCCCTCGCCGTCCGGCGCTGCCGTTCGCGGCGTCCCCGTCGACCTCCGGCCGCGGCAAGACCCCCTGGCCGCCATCGGAAGCCGTGGACGACATGGAGAAGAAGCGTTGGGACAGCATGGAGTCATGGTCCATGCTCCTCGACACGGTGATGGGCCCCACCGGCGAGGGTGGCTCTTCTTCCTCCACGTCCACCACCACCACCACCGGTGCCCGGCGCGAAGAATGGATGGCCGACCTCTCCCAACTCTTCATCGGCAACAAGTTCGCCTCCGGCGCCAACAGCCGCATCTACCGTGGCATCTACAGGCAGCGCGCGGTGGCCGTCAAGATGGTGCGCATACCGGAGCGCGACGAGGCTCGCCGCGCCGTGCTGGAGGACCAGTTCAACTCGGAGGTGTCGTTCCTCTCCCGCCTCTACCACCCAAACATCGTGCAGTTCATCGCGGCGTGCAAGAAGCCGCCGGTGTACTGCATCATCACCGAGTACATGTCGCAGGGGACGCTGAGGATGTACCTCAACAAGAAGGACCCCTACTCGCTGTCCGCCGAGACGATACTGAAGCTGGCGCTGGACATCTCGCGTGGCATGGAGTATTTGCATGCGCAGGGGGTGATTCATAGGGACCTCAAGTCGCAGAACCTGTTGCTCAACGACGAGATGCGTGTCAAGGTGGCGGATTTTGGCACGTCGTGTTTGGAGACCAAGTGCCAGGCTACTAAGGGGAATAAGGGCACGTACAGGTGGATGGCGCCGGAGATGACCAAGGAGAAGCCCTACACGCGTAAGGTGGATGTGTATAGCTTCGGCATCGTGCTCTGGGAGCTTACTACCTGCTTGCTCCCGTTCCAGGGCATGACGCCCGTGCAGGCTGCCTACGCGGCGTCCGAGAAGGTACGTACCTGCCTGTCTGTCTGTCTGTCTGAAACTAACTCTCTGAATGGTCGATCGATCGATCGATATGATCACTCTGGTGTGTGTGTCATTCTGAAACTGAATTTTGTTTCGTTTGTTCCTGATGGATGATTGGTGATATCATGTCGTCAGAACCTGCGGCCACCGCTGTCGACCACGTGCCCGCCGGTGCTGAACAACCTGATCAAGAAATGCTGGTCGGCGAACCCGGCGCGGCGGCCGGAGTTCAGCTACATCGTGTCGGTGCTGGAGAAGTACGACCACTGCGTCAAGGAAGGGATGCCGGTGATGGTGCACCAGGACCTCAGGCTCTGGCGCTCCTTCGCCAAGATCTTCAGGATGGGCTGCATCGCCAACAACTTGTCCATACCGGTGCATGCGTGATCCATCATCCATCTCATCTCCTAGTCTATACCTGAAAAAAAATGCTACAGCTGCTGCTGCTGTGTTCATCTCTGTGCATGCTTAATCTGTTTTATTTATTGTCTGATCGAGAGACTAGAAACTACTAGTATACATTCATATATATCTGTCACAAATTGGCATAAAAGATGTTCGGAACCAAATTGAATGTAACTCGATCGAGTGTAAATTTCATCTTTCTGATGAGTGATGACCATTTCAATTAAGAAAACCCAAAGAATATAATATAATCGGCGCATTCAGAACAGAGTACAACATTCTCGCCAGTGGTGAGTGAGCCCCTATCTATATACGGACAGCAGTGAGCGGCGATCATCACAATGTTGCTGCTTGCTGCATCTAGCATCGATCGATCAAATCAAAGCAGCTGCTCGTAGCACAGGTCCAGCGTCTCCTTGGCGAAGAACTTGTTCACTTTCTCCGTGGGGTGGAACGAGTCCCAGAAGAAGAACTTGCCCGCGTCCTCGCACGTCATGGGGCTCTTGTCGTTGCACATGTAGGACATCTCCACCTTCCCCGTCGCGCAGCACCCTTCCTCCACGTTCTCCAGCCCTGCCATTGCCATCCATCCCAGACGCCATGAGATCCTATCGAGAACTCGTGTGAGATCACGAACAAGAAGGACCCAAACCAAAAAACTCACCGAGCGTGGAAGGGTTGGTGATTAGGTCGAGCATGTTCTTGTAGACGTTGATGTAGGCGACCTTGAGCTTGGGCCGTGACGCCATGAGGCGTCCGAGCATGGCGACAAGCTTTTCGTTGTAGTCCCGTGCCACCTGGTTGTACTCCTCGATGCATCCGCCACGGAACACGTTGAGGGTGCGCTCGAGTGGGAGGCAGCCGATGGGGCTGAGGCCGGCGAAGGTGACACGCCGGGCGCCGAGCCGGTGGATCTCGGCGAGGAACCACTCGGCCTGGGACACAAGAAAGTCCTCGAACTCCTCCACCGTGAACTCCATGAACCTGCCGGTGACGAACAGGTAGTAGTTCTCGAGGAAGTCGTTGGTGCCGATGCTCACCACGTAGAGCGCGTCGGAGACGATGCGGCGGGCCCGGACGCGGCCGACGTGGCGGCGCAGACGACGCTGGTACTCCTTGAAGTACTCCACCTCCTTCCACAGCGGGATCACTGACTTCACGAATCGAACAAAGAAAACGTCCATGCGATTCTCAGGTCAGTCAAGATTCAGGAATTTGAGGACGATAGTGAATCAAAGGCAGAGTATAATCAAAGGGAAAAGTCCGATTTTCAACCCGCAACTACAAAACCGGACAGAAAAGGACATCCAACTATCAAAATCGTGCAACTAGCCTGGTTTCAAAGGTGGTTTTCCGTTTTAAAAAAATATCCAAAAATAATTTAATATTACAAATCATAACTAATTTATTTTGGGCTATAAAGGTACTCCATTCACCTCCTAAGAGGTAATATCTCAAACAAATCTCAGCAATCAATTTTTGAAATAAATAAAATATTTTAATAATTAATGTATAGAGAGAAAGGAAAAAAATCATATAATATCTAACACCTTCCTTAACTGGTCTTCCTAACTTAGTAGATTTGGATAATAACCATACATTTTCTCAGATTTAATATTGCAGTTAAGGAAAGGTAAATCAAACTCAATCAAATAGACATGCTATAATGAAAACAAATCCCTTTGTAATAGACCTAATAGTAAGATTTTTCTCAATCAAATAGACGTGTTATGGCTATAATGAAAAAACAGTGGTTCCAGTCTATATCCCTTTGTGCGATAATGAAAAAAAATAGACGTACCTATCAAATAGACGTGATATTTTTTTCATTACAGCACGTCTATATTCCTTTGTACTAGTCTTAATGTTGCAGCTACGGAAAGTTAGATCTAATAATAAGATTTTTTCAGATTTAAAATTATAAATTATAAACATTAAACATATTACCTAGTAGGAGGTAATATGTCCTCAAACTTTCCTTTTATAGATATTTGGGTGTACCTTAGCAAAAGCCATTTATTTTAAGTAAAAAAGATATGAATTTTGTGCTAACTGTTTTCTAAAAATATAAATTATATGTTGGTACACCATTTAAAATTATTTGCATTTTATTTATTTCTATTTCTAGTATTTTTTAAAAAAATAGTAAAACACTAGCAATATAAATAAATAATACCCAAAAATAACTTTGCATGATGTATCAATAGGTAGGTTGCATTGGTTTCATATTTTTTATTTAAAATGAATAGTTATGATTTTTTTTAGTTTAAACAAAATTATTTTATTTTTGCATAAAATAGAAAACCACTTTCAAAACCGCTCAAAGGCTCTGATTTGCACGGTTTTGATAGTTGGATGATCATTTTTGTACGGTTTTATAGTTACAGGTTGAAAATAATATTTTTATTATAGTTGGAGGCTGTAAATTGGACATTTCCCTATAAACAATTGCAAAGATGAACAGAATGTGGGATCCTGATCTGCACACAGTGCTAGATTCAGAGGTTGAATGCCACCCACGAGGCTCGCTCTGGGTTCAGGAAACAGGGCACGCGCACGCTCATCCATCGAATGAATTGGCGCCAGTTCTAGTGTGGCCTGTGGCCGGGGAGGGGTGCTTGTCCCGAAATGGTTGTGGAGCAATGAACGAAATTACTGTGTACTCCTCTGAATAGTTCCTTCAACAGGGAGCACCATAACAATTTTGTCCCAGACACCCCCACCATTTGCAACTTTAGCAAACAGTGTGCTAGGCTGCTTTCCGTAGCAGGATTAAGAGTGCACGTGATTATATGTCAGTACAAGTTGATGAAAGGAAGAAGATTCATTTTCAGAGAAAAAATAGCAAGTTAATTTGCAAGATCAATCTTGCCTGCATAAGTTTAAGAAAAACCCAACAATCTGCTAATGTCAGAAGGCACAACATCTGATTCCACCAGGGTTAGGATCTTTGACAAAGGCATGTGTTTCTACAGCTTTTTCAACCTAGGATGGTTTCTATTGTTCTTTTTTATCGTCCATACCGTACTTGATTTTTTCCCCCTTCTTTTCCACATGTAACTTTTATTTTGGCCGGTAAAATATATATCCAACAACAATGAAACCATCTTCTTCATCTACCTTCTCCCTCTTCTCCGTTGCCACTGCGTGATATACCTTGTCCAACTTTTAACCTTCGGCAACTTCATGGTACTGGATTTGTCGTCGCGACCTTTAAGGGCAACCTCAACGCGGAGTAAAAAAAAAATAGTGGCCTCACAACTTCCACGTAATACACACGAGCTGAGTGTCTTTTTCTCCAACGCAAGCATCCATGCAGATCTGACAAAACAGGTATGGTAGTACTCGCTCTTGTCTCTTTCTCTCTCGTGAGGCTTCGGTAACTTCTCCATATCACACTGACATCTATAGAGCACCTACTTTTCTCCACCTACATGGCCTGATAAGGCCACTATCTGGATGACCGTGTTGGGCTTGGGCCTGCCCTAATTACCTCCACTAGCCCATCGATGCTAGGATGTCACCATGACGCCCCTACACCACGCTCCTTCCCTACCATCATGTGTTGCCGCCTTAGAGCCGAGCTTATTTTAGCTTGGTTTCTTTGTCAGGCTTGAACTGAGTCATTCATCCTTTTTTCAAGAAAAAACTAAACATTTTTACTATTTTTTTGGGTTACCGATCAGCGTCACACCCGCACCCGATCCAAAGTGAGTGTTGGACAGAACCTTTTTTTTCCTCTTCTCAAGTCCATGGCACCCTGTGTCGCAAAAAAAAAAAAAAAAACCCTGCCGACCAAGAACCTCCAACATCCACCCATCATCATTCCTCACTCGTCCATCCCTCGATCCTAAGGATTGTAGGCTCTCCTAAAGGTTTGTTTGAAAAGAAGTGTATTAAAGCTCAATGGAGTGAGCTGAGTCTAGATTTAAGTAAATATCCCCTCAAATAGTCAAATTCCTTCTGTTCCACTCCACTCCAATCTACTACCTCCCAAATAAGCCTTAGAGAAGATTTGTTCCGGAGAAAGTCATTTGTCTTTGTAGAAGGTTTTCCCTCGCCGAGCTGGGAAAAGCTCCATAATTAGAAAAGGGGTAGGAAGCAGAGGAAAACTCAGATGTGGTATGGAGAAGCTTTTCAGACACCTTCTCGGGAGCTTACGTCTGTGCAACACTCAACTGTTTTAGCGGCTCCTACTACGTAGTACATCATTTTTCAGCGGCCCAACTAATCCGACCATGCAAAAATTGCAAACGAAAATCCAGAGGTGACAGAAAAGAAAGCACGAACAAACTACACTGACCACCGTAGTACATTGCTGGTCGCGACAGGTTGGCTGACCAACCGTGCTACCGACTCTTAAAACCACAGAAATTCAGTGACGGACCGGAGCTTGAAAGCACTGTCCGCAACCATTCCACGCACTAAATGCGGAGGTTTTAATGCCTCTGCAGTTGGTTGCCGAAGAGGAAGAAACCAGAGAAACAACGCGGTTGCAGCTGAACACCAAAAACCAGATGACGATTCACGTATCAGCAAAACCTCGTAGCACATGCGAGTGACAAGGACTGTCAGTGCCCGATTGGTCAATTATCTGGACCCTAATCCCTCTAACCTTAACCGTCTAATCGAGGTTTGAAATGCTCCATGCTTCGAGACGAATGGAGACTGAATGATGCAGAAGGACTGTAGTACTGTACGAGTGTGGCCCAGTCAGTGCCTTTCCGCTGCCAGACTTTCCGGTGCCACTTCTTCGTCCCCTCCTGGACAAGAACAAGATCGGGCGAAAGGGAAGTGTAACTACTCGCCTGCAGTTTCGAACTCATGGAACCTTCTCCCCGGCGACCCATTTTCCTACCGTTTCGGCTATGCCACCCCCCCCCCCCCCCAAGTGAACGAATTTGCTATGTTCAGACGTGACGCCAAACAGACTACAGAATCGTGTGTGTGCAGGAGTTCGTTCGCACTGCGTTCAACTCCGCGTGGTTGGTTCAGAGCCTGTTCGGTTGCAGCTGAATTCAGGTTGTTTCAGGAATAATTTGGGTGGATTCATTCCCAAAATGACGTTGCTTACGAATGGATGTACTGCTCCAATCCCTCCCAAACCAACAGACGAACGGGGGCGTACCAGGACGTCGGCGGTCTTGTTGTCGAGGCC
The DNA here is from genome assembly GCA_015342445.1 of Digitaria exilis. NCBI lineage: Eukaryota > Viridiplantae > Streptophyta > Magnoliopsida > Poales > Poaceae > Digitaria > Digitaria exilis. The sequence continues at coordinate 535,341 of JACEFO010002479.1, forward strand.
GGTGCCAGCGGAGGCGAAGCAGACGCCACGTGCGAAATCGTCGATGCCATAGGCCGGGTCGAGGTAGGCCGGGACGAGCGGCGGGAGGCCGAGCGCCTCGGAGATGAAGTCCGGCGGGAGGCGGCCGTTGCAGAACCGGCCGGTGGGCTTGGGACCGCCGGCCATGTCGCGGCCGTACGGGGCGAAGTCGCTCTTGAGGATCGTCCCGATCGCGTTGTTGTTCCCCGTGTCCACCGTCGAGTCGCCGAACACGATCACCGCCGGTACCTTCGGTGACGGAGACGTCGCCGGAGACGACGACGACGACGACGACCTTGCGCCGCCGCAGTAGGATAGCTGCAGGGCGAGTATCAGGAGCGCCGCCGCGTAGCTGGGCCGGAGATGATGGCCGGCCGGCGAGGGCATTGCGGGTGGTGATGGATGGAGGTGATGAGGTGGCTGGCCTCCGACTTGGGGGGGGGGGGGGCGTGTACGATGGCTGGCTGTGCTCTGCAGCTGCGGCGGCCTGCGACACTGCGAGCGTTGTCTGGTGGTGGTCATTATAAATAGGGGAGAGGCCACGCGAGGCGGCGGTGATGAGGTCCCGACGCGGCAGGCGGCAGGCGGAGCCAATCAAAGTTACGTCGAGCGACGCATGATCTCACAGACTTTTGTAGATGGTGAAACACTCGTTCATGGGAGGCACCAAAAAAAGTGGGAGAATTGTTTTCTTTATGAAAAAGTCTATTTTCCACCCTCCAACTATTACAAAAGTCTGATTTTCAACCAACAACTACAAAATCGGACACTAGAGACCCTCTAACTATCCAAACCGTACAAATTTGGCCCTTTGGGTGGTTTTGAAGATGCTTTTGTATTTTTCAAAAAAATTTAAAAATAATTTTGTATTAAAAAAATCATAACTAATTTATTTTGAATTAGAAAATATGAAATTGGCGCCAATGTTTTTCTAAAAATATGACATATATGTTGGTGCACCAATAGAAGTTATTTGCATGTTATTTATTTTTATTCTAATTATTTTTAGAAAAACAATAAGACACTAGTAATATAAACATATAATACCCAAATAACATTAAATAGTGTGCCAATAGGTTGGTTACTGTGGCAGAACCGCCAATTTAAACTGGCTCAAGTGCGCTATAACGACCTATTACGGTCATCGGACGCACTTCAAACAATTTAAACTGGTGACATGTCGAGTGTCCCAAGGACTCCTCGATAAACCACGTTAACTCATATCTTTGCCATACATCAGGATCGTTTTCGGTAAGGAAAACACAACGAACATTATCATATTTACACAACATACCAAGATTCTTACTTATTACAAGCCAGGTTTTGAAGAGAACTTAAATGCAAGTCAAGCCATTTCTAGGAGTTTAATACAAACCAGTCTAGGTAGTTCTATATCACACGGCTTAACCCTAGAATCACCGGGACCACGATGATCTAGGTCTTCTGGATCTTCTTGGTGATCTCCCACGTAGCTTCTTCTGAAAAACAAAAGGGAGATTCCCTGAGTACGAAGGTACTCAGCAAGACTTACCCGCCTTACCAAAGAAAAGACTCCCAAGGAATATGAGTGGGCTTTATGTGGATTTGGCTAACTCGACTCTTTTGCCAAAAGCATTATTAACACTTGATCCTTATATTTTATTTATTTTAGCTCAGTTGAGTTATTACTTATCCATCTAGGTTATAAAATATTTTGCATACAGGTTGTACTAAGCTCAACCAGCATTTATGAATCACACTGATCTTGTTCAACTTGTTTTCTCTACGATGTTTAAACCCTGATCAAGTGCACTCATAACCAAGAGTTGTGTCGATCCGGATCAATGTACATCCTGCAGGAGATACCTAGCCCCCAGTCACGCACAGTCGATCCTATTGTACGCAACAACCTTTCAATCAGCTGGGCCAACGACCGGAAATATCCTTACTCGAACCCGGGAACGCACCCCCACGTGGGTCCCACGTCTGGCGACCACCCCGTGAGTTACAGGCTACGGTCCCGCCTTTCTCCGACCCAGCAAGCACGGGTAAGCGATATTTCCAATCAGTGAACCAACTAATCTAATTGGCTTTACTGGTCCCATAGCCCAGTAAGAAACCAGGTAGAATCACTTGATCAATCACTTAAACAACGGAACGGTCCTTAGTCACTTAAGCAAGTAGGCAGAACTATGGATCGAGCTTACCTCAATCTCACCTACCATCTGCTGCCCACTATCTTTCGACTCAAATCTTTCATGATTCATATAAGATTGGTGATAGCCAAGATCAACATCACTTAACTTACTAAGCATAGCCAATGTAGATTTTTGCTAATCAAATTTCTTAGCTAAGTAAGGATAGTTCTATCAAGGAATATCTCATACATCAAAGGGTTTCAACCAATCCCTAACCTAATGCACATAAAATCATAAGATTTGGACTCATGAATATTATGAAATAAATGGGTGATTCAAAGATGCACTGGGGCTTGCCTAGAATCACGAGCAGGTTAGATCCTTCCGCGATACGAGATTCCGGAGCGATTACGATCACTTCTTGGACTTGCCGCTGCTCCTCCGCGAGTCCAACGAGCTCGTACTCCGAAGCTTGAGATACTAAGACATAATGCAAGTTAGCGATATGCTATGCAACACTTTTCAAAGAAGCTAAACAACTTTCCCTTCTCGATAAAGTTGCAAGCCAACACAAACTACCCCAAGATTTTTAAAAGACACACCTATATTTTTCCTTTAATAAAACTTGCCCTAAATCATCTTTAGTTTATTTTTAATGATTTAAAATCATTTTCTAAAATTATAAAGCATTTAAATAAATACATAAAACAATTTTAGAAATCATTTCTAATCATAAAAGAATTATTCAGAATTTTAACCCTTTTAGAAATTATTAAACATTTATTTAATTAATCTAAACAAAGGAATTAAATTAATTATCTACACAAGGTTATTTAGCATTTTTAATGGATGACAAACTTTAAAACAAGTTTAACAAAATTGATTTCATCATTTTTGGACTCTCCTATGATTTTCTATGAATTAAAAGGTGAAAAACACGAAATTTAAATCTATTTAGAAAACCTCTTAAACACTTTTGCAGAAAACCCCCTGGACTTCTCCTTCTTCAACCCCGCGGTCCCTCCTCTGTTTCAAAACAGAGGGCGCGGTGCGGCCTCGCTCAGACCGTGCTGACCAGCGGCGGAGCTCGCCGGCGGCGACCCCCAGGCCACGGAAACGGCACCTATGGATTCCCTAAGAGTTGGCGCACCTCTTCCCCTTCTTTTCTCCCTCGGTTGGTGCTTGCAAACCGGCTCGCGATGGCACAGGCGGCGGCGCCAAGGCTCGGCTCGCCGGCCGACCAAACGGCGGCGAACTGCGGGCTCCTCTCTAGCCTGAGAGCACCACCGGACCTAGGGGAAACTTGTGGGAGAGCTATCTCAGGCGGAGGTGGTTCGAGGCGACCTGGCCACGTGAAGCCGCGGCCAGAACCAGTCGGAGGGGTAGAAGACGACGGCGCTGGAGCTCTGTGGTGGATGGGGTGCAAAGATACCTTGTTGGGAGAATAGAGGAGGTCGATACGGAGCTTTGGGTGGGAGAAATTGGACTGCAACGGCCGGACAACGGCAGATTTTGCCGGCGGCTGAGGCAAGAGCCGGAATGGCGAGGAAGAGGAAAAGAAGAAGAAATGAGGCAAGGGATGGATGTTTATCAATGGAACTTGATTCTAGATGACCGCCACCTCATGCATGACTCACCGGCGCCGTCTCTGAGCGGTGACGACGCGTGGCTCGGCTCAAACCGACCTCGCCGACAAGCAGCTTGCTTGCTAGCTTCTCTCATCCTTCAAACCGCAACATTGCGAGCCCGATTTCATCCAAAAACTCATCTCTACTCATCCAAATCCAAACATAGAACTTGTAGATTAATCCAAGCACTACAACTTTCATTTTAACTCATGGCTGATTCGAGCAACAACCAGCGCAGAATCCGAGCTCCAATGGCGGGCGACTCTATTCCCCATTTTCAGACCCCGACATCAAATTCTTCAAATTACTTTCAACTTTCCATTCAAACTCTCCTTGATCCCCAAATGAAACTTGTCCGTAACACATTCAATTCCATACTCAAATTCTCGATCAATCGCTCGAATTCGAGCCTTGATTCCCGGTCGGCTAGGGTGTTCATATGAACCCTGAAACCCTAACTTGGTTCAGAAATTCAAACTCAAATTACTCCCATATTTTGAATAGAACATGCTATTCCTCAGAACACAAAAGTTCTTTGCCTTGACTTGAATTCATTTATTATTTTTAGACCTCTGTCAATTTCTCAACGGTTTGAGCTCAATTTGAAACTGAAGTTTTCAGCCTTTTTAACTCTGAATTTCCTCAACCTTTTTCTGATTCGATTTTTAACCCAGTTTTTCTCCTTTATTTGCATCTAACCTCAAGCTGATCCCAAAAACAAAGTTATTCTTTATACCTTACTTGACATCTTTTGTTTTCGTACCATGGTCAAAAGATCAACCAATAAATTTTTATAATCACTCAAACATTGCTGCTCAACATGGCCAAAACTGAAACTTAAACTCCTATTTTCAGATTAGGGAATAGTAACTCTTCTCATTTTTCTTTCTCCATTTAATTGTGCTATTTCCACACTCTATTTCATCCCAAATTTGTGTCAAACATTCTCCCCCAATCTTCTTGATCAATTACACATTTTTACTTCAAATTTATGTCGAATTTTGACCAAATTTTGACTTTGGTCAAACTTCGTTCCGATAAAAAATCGGAGATGTCACAGTTACATTTTAGGGGAACTTTTGGTATTGATTTCATATTTTTTGGGCTCAAAATGAATTAGTTATGGTTTTTTAAAGTTTAAATAACATTTTTGCTATTTCTATAAAATTCAAAACCACCCAAAGGGCCAATTTTGTATGGTTTGGATAGTTGGATGGCCTTTTGTATCTGGTTTTATAGTTTAAGGTTGAAAATCAGACTTTTGTAACAGTTGAATATGGAAAACAGACTTTTCCCTTTTCTTTATCAGTGTCCTTTTTTCCTTCTAATTACAGGGTGACGGGTGCACCTAAAAATTCTAAAAAAAAACAGTACACAGCCCAATTAACACATGTCTAGAAAAAAAAACGATAGGCTTTTGACATTTGCAAGGGGCGATGCTCGGATAGAAAACGCAGGCTTCAAGTACTTTAAATCACCTATGTCCAGCTATAGTTAAAAAAAAAGGGCGGGTGAAATCTGGTTTACTCCCTTTTCAACATGCGACTACAAAACTTGACACAAAGCGCCACCCAACTATCAAAATCGGACAAATTTATCCTTTGAGAGGTTTCAAATATCGTTTTCTGTTTTCCAAAAACTATAAAAAATAATTTAATCACAAAAATATAACTAATTCATTTTAAGCCAAAAAATATAAAGTATGTGCCAGTTGTTGTAAAAATATAAACTATATGTTGCTACACCTTTATTTATTTACATATTATTTATTTTTATTCCTAGTATTTTTAGAAAAAAATACTTATATTATAGTGGATGACCCTTTGTGTCTGGTTTGTAATCGCATGCTTTAAGTCATACACTCATACTTATGTTATAGTTGGATAGTGTAATATCAGGTAATAGTCCCCACATTAATTCGATGCTTGAACCCTACGGCATGAGGAAGGCGATGCCTGTATCTTAAAAATGGGGACCGATTTTCTCAGCATCGATAATGGCGTCGTGGTTGTTCATGAAGAAAAAACGGTCGAAAAGGAAAGAGAACGTTGAAGCACCGTTTTTGAAATTGGTGAGATGCTTTGCGTGCTTTGCTTCCTAATGCTTCACACTATAATTATGGCTTCTCACAATAAAGATTTGAGTACATAGATGGGTCATGATCTATGTAGCAATGTAGTATACTCTACTACTAGAGATGGATCATTCGTCCCTCACACGTTAGTACCGGTTGTCTTAAAACCTGGTACTAACGTGTCCCTGGAGGCTCCCAAGGGCCCTCGGACCATTTAGTACCGGCGGGTAACACCAACCGGTACTAAATAACACCATTTAGTACCGGTTGGTGTTACCAGTCAGTACTAAATGGTCCCGGGGGTTTCCGAGGCCCCATGCATTTAGTACCGGCTGGTGTTACAAGCCGGTACTAAATGGGTCCGCGGGGTATAGTTCAAAAGCAAAACATATCCCACTCAATCACAAGTGATGCATAGGTGAGATGGTAGAGGGGGTTACGCGCGAGGCTAGAGGTTATGAGTTCGAATCCCACGAACCGCGCACGCGCATTTACGGGCCTCCTGGAAAGCTTACCAATTTTTTTCTTTATTTTTTTGGCTCGAAACCCGTTAGTACCGGCTGGTGTTACTTTTTTTGGCTCGAAACCCGTTAGTACTGGTTGGTGTTACCAGCCGGTACTAACTGGTCCACCCCACCGACCCTGTGGCCCCGTTAGTACCGGTTGCTGCAACCGGTACTAACGGGGCTACCCATTTAGTACCAGGAGCTCGGTACCGAACGCATAACCACTACTAACGCGGTTTTGCGCCCGGTAATTAAAGGTCTCTTTCCTACTAGTGCTCTACAGCGCAGCCTAGTCACCAGGAACGCTAGCCAGCTCCCGATCACCGGATGTTTTTTTTTTAACTGACTAAAACTGCTCGCCGGTCGATCGTTATCCGTACCTTTATCTTGTGGTACATTTTCAGGCTGTGATGCTGACATCCGATCAGAAACCATACTGGTAAAACCCGGTCACGCTATGTCACTGCCTCTGCCTGCCGTTGAGATGGATGCCCAGGGCAAGTGCAACGTTCAGCGTCATCCGCCAAGCTTCTCCGATCCCCCAAACCGTCGTTTTCCAGCAACTCTCTCGTGCCTTGATTGCGGTTGTGCCCGATCCACCCACGCCGCGCGCATGTCCATCCCCAGTTGCATGGATCGCGACCCCAAACCGGCGACGACGACGATATCTACCAGTCTGGGAGAGCCCCACCAACACCACCAACGAGCGAGTCCAGGGCAAAAGGTTGCAGGGAGACGGAACCCATCGGACAAGGCGATCGACGACTGCATATATGCGCCGGACGCGTGATGCGCGACGAACAAAACAGATCGACACGGCGGTGGGTGTCGATCGGTTCGGCGTCGCCGTCGTCGCGGCCTTGATTGCACGGTCGGTTCAGGATCCTAGCTCTCTAATGGCACAGCCGCGAACTTTTGGGGTATGTTTAGATTGGAAAAGATTTTCCAAAAAATACATTAGAAAAAAAGAACACTGTAGATGAATAGTGTTCTATAAGTGGAAGGAATGTGATAAATAGAGAAAATATTAGATAAATAGTATTTTTTTCAGGGATGGCCGCGCGCACTGGATGCCGTACCGTACGTGACGTTGATGCGTGTGCGGAACTGCGGATCAGGCGAGGCGAGATTGGGCTGGGTGGCGAAAGGCACCGGGATCGTGCTCTTCTTTGTTTCCTTCGACTCTTCCATGCACATCGATCTCTTGGATGCGATTTGATTGGCGTGAACGAAGGCTGGAATGGTCGATCGAGCCGGTGATCGTGCTGTTTTCGTTGTGGATGCTAGCCAGACTGGCGGACAATCGTAGTCTCTGCAGTAGGAGCTCTCAGGCCTCCCTGACGGCATGCCCAACGCGCCACGGTGGAGTGCTGCCCCAACCACCACATCAGCACTGAGTGGCCATATCACATCAAAGAGTAGTCTCGCATTGATCCAGAGTGCCCTGCAGAAGAAGCAGTTGGTTCATCTGACAAAAGGCCAGGGAGTACTTGAAACACGCGTTGTGAAAAGAGTGCTGCTTCATTCCTGATGTAGAATTGTACTCAAAGGTGCATGGAGAAAGAAAAGGGGTGGCAAAAGAGAGAAAAGTGAAAGCGATGCATCAGAAGTGCATAGTGGCGTGCGATGTAGAGTTAGAGGTCTTGATTTCCCTACACTGACGTGGAGCCTGCTTTTTAGTTGAGGCCACTGCTACCAGGGGCTTTCGTTGGGCTTGCTCTGATCAGCTTCAGGTCGACTGCGATCACCGGCGACCGGCAACAACTTAGCTTGACAGGGTCGAGTCACCAGGCCACCTCCGATGGCTCTGCGGGGGGGTCTGTACTTGTACATCGTGATGGGCGTCTTTTACCTTTTTCCCAGCCACGTCCTACGGTTCTTTCTTGGTACAAAGCTGGACGGACACACAGAGACCTTTTCTTTCGGCCTTGCACGGACACACGGTCCGGAAGGGCAGTCGTGCAGGCGCAAGGGCATGACCATGTCACGTCACGCGGGAACAGTCAATTAATGGTTGGGCATACTGACTGTGGAGCTGCTTCATCCGAGAACATAGCAGTACGTAGGGTCCTTTGCTCGGGCTGTCCAAGGCTTCATTGTCGAAGAAGAAATGGAAAATGATTTTATCATATTAAGGGCACTCTTTGGATGAACTGAACAAGGACTCCAAATTAGTACACTGTCTGATAAGAGGTAAACACAAACTAATCAAGACTAATGGATTGTGTCTGCCAACTGGTCATTATTTATGTAATCAATCCATATTTAGTCATAATTTGTCCATACTAATTAAATTTATAAAATTAGTCGTGCACTCCAAACAAACCCTGACTAGAGAGGACTCAGCCTTCGTCCATTGCTCACCTTTATATATTACTTAAAATGCACAAAGATGCATTTTTTGAGACAATGTCGGATGCAGCCAACGGTTCTAGCCGGCTGATCTCCTTCCTCCTCTGTTTCCTTCATTGTTCTCTTCTTTCTTCCTTCTTCCGTATTAAGCTATCTATCTTCTCCATTAACTCACCAACTATAGGGGGCTTGAGGCCCCCTGCACCTCCTCCAGGTTCCGTGAGGACCTATCTCCGATATCGGACGCGTGGGTGTTTAATGCATCTGACGGTTGCAATTCCCCGGCTTTCCCTCACATATTGTTGGTTCGCTCCCTAGTAGGCTTGAATTCGTGCAACCTCGATGTCGTCGTCCGCAGCAGCGTCGGCAGGCTCACCTTCTCCATCAAGCCGCGCTCCCGCGCCTCCGTCTATCGTCGCGATTCGATCTCCCTGCCTTTACGACGCTGGCACCAACCATGCCCCGAGCGCCCTGTTGAAGGCGAGATTGATGAGGTAGTCCAGGAACTGCCCCCAGTGATGAGAACGTTGTCGTCACGGATCCTGGCCGGCGATGCCTTGGAGATGTACAACGAGGTGGTAATGCCGATGCTGAGGCCGAGGTCATGAGCCATGGAAGCTGAGAGCCGATGACGTAGGAGTCGAGCATGCAGCCGATGCAATGCGAGTCTCCATGACCACAGGATGCGTTGGGCGCCTACGCGTCCGATATCGAAGGCCGGTCCTCACGGAAACTGGCATTGGGACCGTCCTCACCTAATTTTTTTCCCCCATAAATCTGCCCCTGCTTTGAGAAATTTACTGAATGTCAGGTTTGTATCTTTGCAGGACGGAGTAGGGAAGTTATAGCTACTCTATCGGTCCATCTTTAAAAGGTTTTACCCCTGTGGCACAGAAAGTTTACAGAAACAAATATAGTTTTCTCCCTTGGACTAAAATTGGACTTCTAGCCACCTTGGTCTTAAAAAAAGGTGGAATCAACATACAAATTAGTGTTGTGATAAAATGACACTATGGTCCTTTACTAACCATGCTAATTTTAGTTACTATATCTTAGAAAACATTAGTGGCATTTAGTTTGGGCTCCACAAGATTGTACTCTTTGTGGAATATTTTTTTGTTAAATGTCAGGTTTGTGTCTTTGCAGGACAGAGCGATCATGAAGTTCTAGCTACTCCATCATTAAAAGGTTTTAACTACCGAAAGTAAGTTTAGAGAAACAGCAACAGTTTTCTCCCATTTGACTAAAATTAGACGGGTTGGATGGATCTCAAAAAGAAAGGAAAAAAAAAAGACAGGTTGGGAGGCCGTTCATCCGGTTCTCCCTGAAAACAGGGGTCACCATCCACAAAACAGCAAGATCCCGTTCGTGGTGCCTCCTGAACAATAGCTGTTCATCATGCAAACCCAACCTCTCCTTAAATCCCCCCTGTTAATGGCGCCATTAACTCCCAACGCTCCTACGCCATCATCACTCTCCTCTCTCCCTCTCCCCCCTCATCAATCGCCTTCCCCAATCCCCTGTTCCTTCCTTCCGCCGCGCTCGTGATCCTGTCGCCGGCGGACCACCGGTGATCCATATCACCAGCGACTAGCGAGAGACCAACCGATAACCAACAACCATGGCGGCGGCGGCGGCGCCCATGCGCACGTGGATGGTGGTGGCGGTGCTGGCGCTGGCCTGCGCTCTGCTTCTTCTTCCGCAATCCTCCGACGCGGCGCCGGCGGCGAAGACGACGACGGCGAGCGCTCCGGCGAAGGCGGTGTCGTCGGACGCGGCGAAGCCCAAGTGCGTGCACGGAGCGGTGAACGACAAGGCATGCCGCGTCGGCGCCGTGCACGACCCGGAGAATTCCGAGGAGGAAGGCTTCAGCGTGAGCGTCAAGGCGCCCGCCGGCGCTCCCGACGCCGATAGCGACGACGACTACAACGACCCCGACGTGCCCAACGACGACCTCGTCGTCGTCGGCCACTGATCGGTCGATCGAGACGCCGACCGGTCGATTGCAAGCATGAAGGAGGATGACGGTTGATGACGGATTGGCTAATGCATGGAAACTAATTAAACCTGTGTTAGTTCGTGATCTTGATGGGTCGAAACTGATTGGACTTGAATGTTGTTCGGTTGTTTCATTGATTGTTCTTCTTAACTAGTGTACGGTAAATTGCTTAAGGCTATTAATCATCAAGTGTACTGTGAATTTGAGATCCTTTGTCTTGTGCTGAAGTAGTAACAAAAAGATGCATGAATGATGCCTTTTTTTTTGTGAAAAGATTTTAGACATACGTTTTATATCTAGGAGACTAGGACTAGGAGTATAGTAGGAGTTCTAAATTATATTATATTACACAACTTCTTCAACAGCTCGTATGATGAGTGTAGCTAATGAGTCAATCCTGTTAAAAGAAATTGTTAACTCGTGTGTGTTTGATTCTATAGTAGCCGTCAATTATCCAATAGTACTCCCATATATATGAGTTTGATTCTCTCTATCTCTCTGCGGAAGTTATCGCTTTGTCCATACGCGTATGTGACCTTCATGGTGACACACAAATACCTTGGGCACACATATTAGAAACATACCTATTACGACTTTGGGATGTATATTTTTTTGAAATAAATGAGTTAGCTTATTTAGGTGCAGAAAGGGTTATTTAGGTGAAGTTTTTTTGGGGTTGTCTTAAGCATACACGTGCGGGCCTTGTTGAACCGCGTAGAAAACCGGGGCCCGGTCCCCACCTGGTGGGCTGGGGGAACTAATGAGGCCCATTAATTTGGCCCTTATACACTTTGCACAAAGGGCAAGGTGTCGTCTCGTGGCCGGCATGGATCCATGATGGCGTGGGGTTCGGGCATGCCATATTGCCATGGTTCCCCGCGTATTCTGGAGCGAAACATGCGAGGGGTGTCTCCTTCCCCGCTGCGCCCTCTCTCCACGTCCACCCCATGATTGCGCCAACTAGCAGCTGCTGCACACCGAGCTCCATCTGTCAGCTCCTCCATATATTCCAGTAGTCCCGTTGGTATACTGCTAGCTAGCGTACGCCCTCGTCACGTACGACAAACATAACACGTACTATACCTCGACACCCTGTCTGTATAGCGTAGTACAGCAGGAGTATGTATACATCATGATGCTGATTATTCTTCGTGCCGTTAGTTTCTAGTTTGACTGCGAGTTGGTAATTAGTAGTTACCCTGGCCGGCCGGTTGGCCGGGCGGGGGTTAAAAGGCAGGGGGAAGGGGATGATTTTGTTGGGTTAGCGCGTGGGAATCTGATTAGTGAGGGCCTGGCACGCCACCTGCATGAGCCCCTGTTCCTATCATCACCTCAACCGGTCTACGACCCTCCCCTTTTCCGCTTTGTCTGCGTGAAGAAGCACCTATCATAATCATACGGGACCTGGTCCACTCTACTATACTCAGTTCCAACTAATAATCTATCCCCAGGAATCATGCATTTTTTTCACTATATAACTAGCTAGTATAAAAATACTATGATCCAAATTGACCTAGGAGTACATAGCCTTCAAATGTTATCTCGTCTCAGCTTCAATCGTTGGATAAAAAGAAGGATAAAAAAGCAAAATTAAGCCTGACAAAGTATTTTTCATTATATAACTAATATTCTTTTCCTATATATATAGCTAGTATACAAATATGATCCAAATTGACCTATGTATAGGAGTATATTGCGGTAAAAGAAAAACTATTCATCATGCTGGAATGGAATGAATCAAGAAGTACTACTAGTACTGTGAAAGATGCTCAAGCAGACTGAAAAGATCGATTCTTTTAACGGATGGGTGCAAAGAGAATGGAGCTAGAGTGAAAAAGAAAACCATTATGATGATAGGGAAAGACGAGATCAGGTAGAGCAACCCTATGCGGGGCGTGTCCCCTGTGACGGTGTCACGGCAGAGCCGCTTTCGCGCCGCTGTCCCCGCCGCTTTGTAGCAGGTGTTCTGATTGCCCGGCTGCTCTCTCTCTCACACACACACACACAAGAGAGAGAGAGAGATGATGGTTGTTGGTTAAGAAAAGGGAGAGACGAGGAGGAGCCGAGGATTAAGAAACTGGGGTTCAGATTGCAGACAGATTTACGTGCAAGGTGCTCCCGATTAAGAAACTCGGAGCCTTTTGTACGGGCCTCCAAGGCTTCTTTCTAGGCACACACATTCTGCGCTCCTGCTCCCGATGCTGCCCACCTAGGTCTCCGTCTCCCTCGTCGTCTTCCTCCTCTCGCTGGCTCGTTCTCTCTCTATCTGAAAGAAGAAATGGAAAAAAAAGATAACGCATGTAATATATGTCGCAATAAAGCGTACCAAATTCACTGCCTAATTAAAATTCTCATAAAATCCATTCTACTAACTGAACCGCATGAATGGTCATTCAATTAATCCGCAAAACGCTCGACCTACCCCACTATTGTATGCCGACCATCACCATGCATGCAGCTCAGCAGCAGTGTAAATGTGTAATGAGAGAGAGAGAGAGAGTACATCTTTTGATCTGCCCTTGCTCATCATTCTGCTCACTACCCTCCCTCATGGAGGCCGAGCATAAAAACCCATCGCATGCTAGCTAGGTCCCCGGCCCTCCAGTATGTGCCCTGCAGCCGGCCCTTTCATTCTCAACCTCTTCATCTTGCCCTACAGTCACTTCAGCACTGTGTTCATGGCCTTGGCCTGCATCTAAGCTCCTGCATGCATGGCTGACCGAATTAGCATAGCTTATATGCCAATAGCTAGTGCATCCATATCTGGTGATCCCTGAGATTTACATGTATATACCGTTTGCAAAGGCTTTTCATGACGCTCCTGATTAACCCTAGTGATGCATAGAAACGCACTGCCAAAAGTTTCTTTCGTCTCCCCACTAGCCGTGTGCGTGGTTTCTAGATGCATTCACTTCTGATTAAATGGATCGTGCAGGATGATGATGTTGCCTCCTGGTATGTAAATATCCTTCTTCTTATTGCATATAAAGATCATATGCGATCTACTATATGTTTACTTAGCCTCTTGATTTTAGTGTTTGATTTGTCCCATGTCATAGTTGTAGGCGATGAAAGAGTGGAAAACACACCATTATAATTTATATGGCTACCTGCAACCATGAGAGCTCCATCCACGCATGGTTGATCAATGGAAAGAGCGATATTGGTGAGGTTCAATCCGATGATAGATTTTACAACGGCTGTAGAATCACTATCTGATTGAGCCGCGCCAATATCTCTTCCGCTTATTTGGAGTCTCTTCCTTCTACACGGAGCTAGGTGCCAGTCATGGCATGCGGGTCAGCATCATAATTCTATCTATGTCATCACCATTGTTTTCCATTAAAGCCTAACTATTTCTGTAGACAATTAATTGTCATCATATTTTTGGCAAGAGATTAATTAGCTTTATATATGAATTGACATTGTCATGGTTAATGCACAATCTCATCCAAGATTTTTATCCACTGTTCTTCATTGATTATTATAGTACAGTATATTCGGTTTTAGTGTGCAGATGTATAGTTAATTACTTATTTGTAGTCTAGATCCATAAATTAAATACAACTGATACATCGTTATCAACATTTTTCAAGATGCAATATTTGTGGTTTTCATTTTGCTTATTGTTTGAAGAATTTTTCTGTGCAGGATTCCCTTAATTCTTGATTTAATTTCTACTCAAGCTATGTACAATAAGAATTTTGTTCGAACTGCACTGTTTCTTCCTTTTTATGTGTTAATGGCTAACGCTATATCTCGGAGAGGCATTATCAAATATATAAAGTTCAAGTGCATCAAAACCTATATTATCACAATTTTATGAACTGTATAAATGCATGCATTAAATTGATGGTATCAAACTCTAATCTCGTGGTACCAGTTGAATGCCCATTGTTACGATAAAGATATTTACCGTAGCTAGAGGAGCTACTAGGATAAGAATAAGCCCCTTGGAACATAGGATTCATGGAGGAATTTTGTAGGATTGGAATCCTATATAGAATTTTTCCTATGTGGCTCTCTGGAACAAAGGATTTGGTTATCATGAAGTCCTTCAAAATTCCAATGGAATGGCTGAACTCGTATAATTTTGAAGAAAATATAACATTAGTCCAACGTATATATTAATTGGAAACTTTCCTTTGTCTAAGTGTCTTTTGTTCCTGTGTTTTCTATGTTGCTTCCAAACACTCTTATAAACTTCCATTCATATGAAATTCATATCCCTCCATTCTAAGATGCCCTAGAGTTTTTATTCCCTCCTATTCCAATTCTAGGCCATTTTAGGATTCTAGTCATTCAGATTTATCCCCGATACAGAAAATTAAGCCTATATATGCATTGACGAGGCATGGTTGGCAAACCTGATTAACTCATCATGAAAGATACTTCTATGGTATCTAACTTTCTTAAAATTACATACTTTTACACAAGCTTATTAGTGATAGTGTTGTATGAGACTATGTCACTGTCCTAGTAAGGAGGGATTTATTAATTACAGAAACAGGAACTTCATCATCCACTTTTGTAAGGCTTATTTTGATTTATAAAAGGTCATATTACTAAATAGTTTATTGTGAATAGGGTTGAAAAGATATATCTACAATTGATGGTCTTTCTAAATTATTCATAATATGTTGTGATATCATAGAATGCTCAGTCTAAACTATTAATAATATATTTTTATATTCATATTTTGTAGTTATAGTCTATAAATTGTTCCCAAAAAAGTGTAGAGGCGGCTATCCTGAATATTCCATTTCGGCTATCCTGAATATTCCATTTCTAACTAAAACACTTTAGACAGTGGCTTAAAATAGTTTTCTTGTTTTTAAGATATTGCGCATAGTATGGAATTTTGACACATATATTTTTTCCCTACTACAGCTATGCTTGAGCTTAAGTAAAATAATTTGAGGAATCTTATCTTGTTTTTGCCAAGAAAGTTGCATTGAGTGAGTCCTGGGGTTGTCTAGCTATTCGAGACAAAGTTGGGTGAAAGCAGTAGCAAAACAATAATAGTTCGTTCTATTTTTGATGAGCAACAATGACTTAAACTGAATGTTTGTATGCACTGTTTTATGAAATTTATCTATCGCATGGTGAAGAAAATTTTTAGTTCGCATTGGATATACTTGTGCATAATTTGGAATAAATGCATAGAACAAAGCTGCAGCCTTTCTTTTGCGCATTGTAGAAATATTGTACGATCCTGTGTAAAGAAAACACGTTTTTTCAAGTGGTGTTGCAAGAAGGAAAAATAACTGTGAATCATATTAATGGGGCTTGAGTAGCATAACTTGAGTAACGAAAAAATGGTCGTATGTATGGTAGCTTTAACTAGAATGGTTGCCGGTTATTTTTTTTATGCAATGCATGTTTTAGCAATAATATCCATCATACAGTGGAAGAATACCATATATATAGAACATTGTTTCTCTCGTACCCTTTTTTTTTGTCATTGGAAGCTCCAAGACTAGAGGCGAGCTATACAGGTGGGATAGAGGCGAGAGTGAGGAAGACTATCATTATCACTCATAAAAATTAATTTTCTATAGTATCAGTAGTAATAATGCTAGACTATTCAGCTGAAAGTATTCAGGTTTTTCTTGGGACAAAAACAGACATTCGGATTGGGGTATGTAGTGTATGTGAGTGGGGTATTTGCGCGTAGCGGTGGTGTAAGTGTACTTGTATGAACAAATACCACGGGGGTGTTCGGCTGGCTGTTTTCGTTGCTTCTTTGGCTGCGGCTGTAGGTTTTCCAGCTGATGTTTGGCTTAAGGCTGCTGCAGCGCAGCTGCAGCCCAGCGAACACTCCCCACAATTGTACCCACATGACAGGCATAAAAAAATATTTTTTATCATTAATAAAGTGCCATGATTTATTCCCTAAATAAAGTGTGTGTCATTTGTTGTTATTGTCCCAAGCCTATATGGATTCGTTTGTGCGGATTGGAGAAGCATGTAGAGCTGAAATGGCTAAAATGACCTGAACTTTTTTTTTAAAAAAAAATAAATAGGCTGAAGTGGATATATTCTACTTCGTTACGCTTTATGGGCTTGTTACGGCGAACTCGTAGGACTCATGGGTGGGCTTCGTTTATAAATAGGCCCCCATATATTTTTGGTATATCACTAGTGTAGTTGGTTGGGTTATTTGTGATGGGACCTACCCACCAGGGTTTAAATCCTTGATTTGGCACTGGTTCTCGTATTTTTCTGGATTTATTCTAGAATTTACCGGCGCTATACATTCAGTGGCAGGCGACGTCCCCATCGATAGCGAGGCGCCTGTGGTGACTTCGCGTCCTTCCAAGGTACTCATAGGGGTAGAGTTTACGTACGTGTGTTCATAGGGGTGAGTGTGCGTGCGTAAGAAATTAAAAAAAATTATATTTTCACTTTTAATATTTATGAGCATTGTAAGAAATTTCTTAGGTTTCCGTCCTCGTAAAATAAAAAAAAACAGGTAGTGATCCGAGGAATCATCCAACACTAGTATCTTGGCTCTTAGGACACGCAGCTTCGACAGCGATTTCTACATGCAAGCAGGTACACTAGCGCACAACTCCACTCCACGAGACCGGCCGGCAGCCTAATTCGCGTGGCGTGTTGAGAGACCTCCGCCGGACCGCCACCGCTACTCAAAAAAGAAGAAAAGTGAGTAGACTAGCTATACACAACGTGTGCAGACGTTGCAGTGTGCTTGATCATGGTATTGATCGATCACTTGGGAAACTAACCTGTCTCGTCATCCAGCATAGAAAACTCCCGGGCAAGTGCATTTTCTATTAAAACATGCAAGCCTCTATTCTCCAATAATTGTATTGGCACGCACTAGATAGCCAAGTGTCTAGATAGCCAAGTGTCAAGTGTTCACTAATCCTTTTGTCCACAGCCTCAGACCTTCAATCAAGTACTCCATATGACAATGCTGAAGATCGTGCTGGTAGCCGGAAAGCCATTTAGTAGCTTGACTTAAACACATATATGGGCCGGCCAGTGTGCGTCTCTGGTTGTGCATGCACCTAGCTTGGCCACAACTTGCCACTTTAGCAGCCCTTGAAGATCACGTGAATATCAGTCTCTCTTTTAGAACTTTTTTTATAACCCCATTCCGGCTCTCAACTGACGTGGACTGGAGTGAAAAACAAACTTAGTTTTCACCTCGATCCCTCTCGATACATACAGCAGATTGGGTGGGATTAATATTTTTTCTGTTTTTTTTTGTGAGTATGGATTACTACTTTCTAATGAAAGAAGTTTTATTTATGAACTTCAAGATCATTACATCGAGATGATACAAAAACCCTATAACACTCTCGTCCTCGGTATAACAAAGATGCATACTGGTAACACTCAAACCATAAACTAGACTATTCGTATATCCGAGTAAAGAAAAGTAGTTGACCAAAAGAATTTAGGGATTACTATGTATTATAAAAAAAG
Source organism: Digitaria exilis (assembly GCA_015342445.1). Taxonomy (NCBI): domain Eukaryota; kingdom Viridiplantae; phylum Streptophyta; class Magnoliopsida; order Poales; family Poaceae; genus Digitaria; species Digitaria exilis. Next base: position 553,490 of record JACEFO010002479.1, read on the forward strand.
AGTGAAGTGTACATATAGTCCCTAACTTGTATGGTGTGTCATATAGGCCCCTAAACTCCTAAAACATGTCTTTAGGTCCCTAAACTTGTATAGGTATGTTCTCTAGGTCCTTGAACTCATAACACCTTATCTCGCTCCTAAACTTGTATGGATGTATCATCTAGGTCTATAAACTGGTGTAGTGTGTCGAACAGGTCCAAACAGTATCCAAACTTTTGTTGTGTGATGATGTGGCATTTCACATGGCATCTACGTGTATTTACAGTCACAAAAAAATAAAAAATAATTATGGAACCGATATGTTAGTCACATTGACCAAACTTTTCATTACCAACCTTAAATTCCACCCCCCCCATGCTGCCACTCTCGCCGCCCCCGAATCCATCGATAGCAGGCTAGGCCACCATAACACGGAGAAGCCTAGAAGAGAGAGGGAGAATTGAATTTATTTTTTTAACTTTATCCATATGCCTAACATATTAGTCTCACAACTATTTTTTATTTCTTTTTAGTGACCATAAGTACACGTGACATGCCACATCATCACACAGAATGGGTTTGGAAACTGTTTGAACATATGACACGCTACACAAGCTCATGGATCATGGATCTAGATCACACACTCATATAAGTTTAAGGACCTGAAAAGATGTTACGAGAGGTCGGGGATCTAGATGACATACCCATATAAATTTAGGGACCAAAGAATTGTTTTGAGAGTTCGGAGGACTAGATGACACACCCACATAAGTTTAGCGACCGCACACCCACTTCACTCTATAAGAAAACACGGCAAACGATTTTAACATATATGGATGTTCTCTGAACTTGTGATGCTCACTTTCTGTGTGTGCAACTTCTAGCTTAAGAACTGCACGACTAAGACCGTCGCAAGTCACAAATTAATCACACACTTTGCCATGATCCTTGTTTGATCGTGCACGGGAGAGAGTAAGTAGCTCGTCTTAAACAAGCTCAACCAAGACATCACAAGATCACCGGGCGTCCGCCATGTCTTTGATAAATGAAATGCCGATCGAGCCGTGGTGAGACCTGCAACCAGCAACCGAGTCAGAAATGATCCGGCCGGTCGGTTGATCTCACACACCACTTACACACACGCGTCAGCATTCGGCCATGGGTCCGGGTCCGGACGTAGCTTCACCCACGGGTTCGTTCCCCACATCCTGGCGCTGACTTCTCGATCGGGAGCTATCCGTCGTTTTCACCACCTATATATTTGTATACAAATCCTCTGCATCCGTCCAACCTAGCTTTCTACTTTCCACGTGCAATCCTTCCTGTAGACATATTGAGATTCACTTGAAAAACTCGATCGGAAAGTCGGTGGAAGTGGACACAAGCGCATGTATGCATCCCCAGCTCTCAGCTCAGCACACAAAAAAAACGAAACAATAAACTGTGGTTAGTTGCACAAGAGGAAATTGGACCATGGAACTTTGACTGCGAAGCTACTGTCGGCCGGTCGGTCGTCTGCCATCGTCATTCGAGCTCTCGTACATGTTCGAGAAAGAAAAAAAAAAACAACGGTCATCCATTTCGGTTCCTACACATGTAGGTAGTGTACTTGGTATATGATCGGAGTACTGTAAATCGTCAGCAATTGTCGTGCCAACACGAGAGACAAACAAACCAATGCAGAACATGGTATGCCAGAAAATCCTGCAACTCAGGTGGATCGATCGCTTTGCCTGATCCATATGACATTCACCAAATGTGCATCTCTCCTGTTGTCAGCATGTCACGTCGGCGTCGGCCACCAGCTTTAGCTTTCAAGTTTCAAAGATCAAAGTCCACTCGGGACCAAGCGTGGAATTTCTAACTTGCACGCCAAAATTCTCCCCTGACTCGAGTCGACTGCGTGCAGGTCGACCTCGTATGCCCGCCGCCCCGGTGTCGCTTCCACGACGCTTCCGGCCGGCAGCCTCGCCCGTGCATGCTGATCGTCACCTGTCGATTTTCCAAGGACGACGCCGGCCGGCCGGCCTTCAATCACTCCGTCAATACAAAGAGATGGCGACCAAGAACCCCAGCATCTATCTCCAGAGCACCCGCGCGAGCGCCTATATAAACACCGGAACGCCACGCCTCAGTCGACACAAAGCCAAGCACTAGCAGAGGCAGAGCCACTGAATTCTTGGCGTCGTGGTCGGAGCCTCTCAACTCAAAGGACACACACGTTGACACGTACGCGTGCTGTCAGCTGGGACAGACATACGAGTGATAGCATTATTCTTGGGTCGATTTGGCGGCGAGAGAGACCAGCAATGGCATCCAACAAGCTCACCAGGTCGCCGCCCCCGGCAACGGCCGTCGCCGTGGCCTTGCTCCTGGTGACGTGTCTGGCGATGTCGGCGACGGTGGCGAGCGCCAGGCCGCTGAAGCCGTCGTCGTCGGAGGGAGACGACACGCGCGTGGCGGTGGTGGTGGAAGCCCCGGCTGGGGGCGACATCCAGACGGTTGTCGGGACGACGACGACGGCGGAGCACGGCGGCGAAGCAGGGTGCGGTGGCCATAGGTTCATGAGCATCGACATGCTCGGTGGGGTCAAGGACTCCGGCCCGAGCCCCGGCGCCGGGCACTAGCGAGAGAGGAGGTCGGTAGCCGCCGGTGCACGATCGATCACTCGCTCGATGAGCTGGTCTCAGCAGAGAGGTCAAAGCTTACGCTGGCACACGTGCATACGAAGCATATAGTACATGCTAATGCTAATAGTATGGCAAAAACTTACTATACCACACGTGCTGATGCTGTTCGTTAGTTTGTTTGGTTTGTTCTTTATGTACGGTTTGGCTTAGAAAATGACGAAGAGATATTACCCATGCACATATAAAATCTGATGATCAATAAAGGTATTTACTGTTTTATACTCTGTTAAGAGCAAAGGTGCCTGTGCCCTGGTGTGGTTGATACGGTCAGCAGAGGTTGTGGTGTACGGACATATCGAAGCATGGATACGGAGAAATTCCACAGCTCGTCACGTCAGAGAGAGCGCCTGGCACTCCACCAGGAGGTTGGACTCGACGACCGACGGGGCCGGTCAGAGGTCCACGCATCCGGCGCGGCACGGCAGTGACGCCACGAGTCCTGGTTTGCACGCACGTTCAAATCCGCACGTGGCTCGGACTCGGACGACGATTTGACGCCGGCGTACATGCGTGCGTGCGTGCGTGCGTGGAAGCACCAGGCTTCCACAGTTCCAGGGTGCCGCCCCAGTGTCCTTCTCCGACGCGATCCGGCGGATATGCCGTCGCGGAGACTATTCTTAGATCTATTTTATTTTTTTATCTATTTAACATGAGCGACTAGGTTTCTTCTTACATAGTTCTTTTTTATTTCACGATTCATATTATTTGTTTAAATTTATTATAGTTCGGCCTAAATAAATTCATACCCCTCCTGGTTATTCCTACCGTTCGAAGGTCCTGTTACTTCTTTTCATTTGTTTGGAACGTTTGCTAGCGAGGCTACAGCAACTTACTTGAAAAACAATAATTTCCTCTTAAGCATAACATACTTGTATAGTGTTGGAACATTTTTCATGTATGAACCTTAAATATTTCTCTTTTGAACCAAGAACATTTCTCCTTTCATTTCATATTGTTTTCATTATATTTATCATAGTAGATGTTGTCGAGTTTGGGCCTAGACCTTCTTTAAAGTTGTCGAGTCAATTATGTGAATCGTGAATGTAATTCAGCGGCTGACTTCCCCTGTCATTACAAGACAGTGAAGTCCCGGCATGTATTGCCGGCATTGTGTTTTTGGGTGAATATAACTGCCCATGTGCACAATGTAAGAAAGTTTCAGTTTGCACTTTTTTAAAAGAAAAGATATAATTTCAGTAACAGTAGACCGCGAAGATTAAAAATGGACACGTACGGGTGTTTGAATACAAAAAATCTTAACCCAGCAAATCAAGCCTCGTCTCATCGGACACTAGGCGGCGTCGAGGTTGCTGCCGGCGACGTCGACGACGAAGCGGTAACGCACGTCGTTACGCTCGAGCCTCTCAAGCGCCTCATTGACGTACCCCATCTTGACCACCTCGATCTGCGACGTGACGCCCTTGGCCTCACAGAACTTGAGCGTCTCCTCGGCCTCCTCCACGCTGCCCACAAAGCTCCCAGCAATGGACTTCCTCCCAAGCATCAGCATGGGGCTCACAAAGCTCATGGGCTGGTTGATGACGCCCATGACCAGCAGCTTCCCGTCCAGCCTCAGCAGCGCCAGGTAGGGCTCCAGCGCGTGGTGCGCGGGCACCGTGTCGATGACGTAGTCCAGCGTGCCGGCGGCGGCGTGATAGGGTGCTCGTGTCTGTGTGTAGATCTAGGCTAGGAAATGCTTAATCTATACGTATGTGCATGTGTATGTGTCACTGTGTATATGTGTTCGTGTGGAGTCTAGATCTAGGAATAGAGTAGGAGAAAGAGTTAGTCTATACCATCACGAGTAGAGGAGTTGGATGGCTCTGTTGATGCCATTGCGGGTTCGTTGGGGAAGTTCTGCGCTCGGGCAGCGACGGTTGGAGTAGATGATGAGGCCGTGGCTCTGCGCAGTAGATCCCGACGTCCTTCAGGGCGCCACCGGCTTTGGCCGGGAACGGCGATGAAGGGAGTGGTGGAGCTTCCCGCCGCCGTAGCGCTAACCCTCTAGATCGGTCTAGGGTTTGAGTGTAGGTGGAGATAGCACTCAGTGCAACTTCGTGTTCAGAGCCGTGGCCCCCACCCCTCTCTATATAGCGCTGGCGACAGGGGCCCACCAACCATTAGGGTTGGGCGCCCCCGATCAGGGCGCAGATCAAGGCCCAAAGGCCTTTGGGCCTTTTGGGGCTGAGGAGATCAACCTAACAATCTCCCCCTTGATCTCACTCTTTATCTTATTTTCTTTTCCAGTATATCTTTCATCTCATCTTAGATTTATGTACAGAGCTTATCTCATCGTCACGATCCTTTATCGATACAATCAATAGCCACCGTACATGCCTCTAGTCAGAAACGAATTCTTATATCTTATCGGGCCTTCTAATCCAGGAATCATAGGCTTTCCCTTAAACCCATACCGGCTAAATGTTCCTTGAACACATTGGGTGGTAGGCCTTTCGTTAGCGGATCCGCAAGCATATTCTTTGATCTCATATGCTCGAGACTTATGGTGTGATCTTGGATTCTATCTTTTATCGAATAAAATCTTACTTGTATCGGCTTGGTAGCCGTACTTCTTTTGTTGTTGTGGGCATAGAATACTGCAGGCTGGTTATCGCAGTACATCTTTAATGGTCTTTCTATGATATCCACAATTCGTAAATCGGGTACGAATTTCTTTAGCCATTCTACCTGCGTCGAGGCCTCATAACATGCTATGAACTCAGCATACATCGTTGATGATGCTGTAACTGGTTGCTTTGAGCTTCTCCAAGCATGAAGATGTAACCTGTCGTGGATTTTTTGTCATCTTCATCTCCAGCATAATCTGCATCTGCATACCCTTTAATCTCTAGGGAATCAGATCTTCTGTAAGTCAGCATGAGACCTTTCGTGCCTTGCACATAACGGAAAGCTTTCTTCACCAGTTTCCAATGTTCTATTCCTGGTTCTTCTTGATATCTGCTTAGCACGTTTGTGACAAAGGCTAAGTCAGGGCGAGTGCATGTTTGTGCATAAGACAAGCTCCCAAGAGCCGAAGAATACGGTACCGCTTTCATCTGTTGTCTTTCATATTCATTCTGGGGACATTGGAATTTCCCAAATCTATCACCCTTGACTATCGGAGCTGGAGTAGGATTACTTTTCTGCATATTATATCTCTCTAAAATCTTTTCTAGGTATGTCTTCTGTGACAATCCTAGAACCCCATTTCTTCTGTCTCGATGAATCTCAATTCCTAAAACGAAGGAAGCCTCACCGAGATCTTTCATGTCAAAGTTAGAGGACAAGAATTTCTTTGTTTCTAGTAATAGACTAATATCCCTACTTGCCAGTAGGATATCATCCACATACAGTACAAGGAAAATGTATTTCCCTTTCTTAAACTTTGCGAATACGCAATTGTCCTCAATATTCTCTTTAAACCCAAATTTCTTTATCGTTTCGTTAAACTTCAAATACCATTGTGGGTATAGAGTCCTGACGGACTAAACAACCCTGGCGGCCCATCCTATGGGCCGGCCCACGAACTAGACTTGACGCACAAGACAAGGATTAGTCCTAGTTGGTTTGGATATACTGTATTAGGGAATTAGAGATAAACTTGTAAAAGTCTCCTAGTCCTATACGGTTTCCATGTAACCCTGCCCACCGGACTATATAAGGCGAGGCAGGGACCCCTTCAAAACATCATCATCAATACAAGATACAACATACAGGACGTAGGGTATTACGCTCCGGCGACCCGAACCTGTCTAAACCGTTTCTTGTCACCTTCGGCTCTAGATTCTCGACGACTTCTCCCTAAACCCTTCTCTCGGGGCACCCCCTCGAGAACCCAGTCAGCATAAATCGCCGACACTTTGGCGCCGTCCGTGGGATTACTCGTCGAGTTTTCAAGTAGAGAGTCGATGGCCACCTTTAGCGCCTCCATCGTCACCAAGTTCGAGGCAGGCGCCTCCTTCATCTTCGGCTCCTGGCTTTGCATTGCAAACCAGGAAGGCGAACTTCAACACCAACTGCGCGACGAGGTGGCCGCATCAACTCCGCCACGCACGCAGGTCGCTCCGCAAGGATCTCGGAAGACTCCAAATTCCGACACGATCTCTGGATCGTATCCTACTCGGAGGAGTACGTGGCGCCCGAAGCAGATTCAATCCCGGGCAGACCACGACAACTCAGCCCCTACCAAGGGGTAGGATCAAGCCACGTGTCCTCGACTCCCCGGCGGACTCCGGATCACTTCCGAGTCTCGCCAGGGTTCTACAATCAGGACCGTGACAGCAACTCCGCGGGTACCCAGGAACCCTGGTTCCAACTCCCGCGGGACGAAGACTTCACCACGTGGATCGCGCGTAGGACAGTTTCCCTTCGGGTTAACAAACTCAGCCGCGGTCCACCAGAAGCACTTGAAGAAGAAGGTTCTCCAACCCCGGGGAGCAACCTCGGATCTGGTCATGACCACAACTCCCTCGGGGGTTATCGTCCATTGGCCTGACATGGATCCCGAGGCAGCTCTCTTCGAAGCAAACGTACCTTACACGGTACGGGACATCCGACCTCTGCTTCCTTTCCAAGAAGGCAGAGAGCTCCTTGTTACTAAGAGTAACAAAAGAACCGGGCCTAACAACCCCGGTCGCCAGTCCTGCGTGCTCCTCAGTGAGCACAGCGATGAAGAAGTTGTCTCCGATGACGCTCCAACAGAGGAAGGAGAAACCGACGCGGACAGAGAACTCCGTATTGAGCGCAATCGCAATCGCGCCCTCCGACGTCGCTTCATCAAGAAGAAGAACCTCAACCCGGAGTTCGACAAGCAAGAGATCTTCAACTCCCCTGTGGCCAACATTTTGTTCGGGGTCAGCGTCTTCGAGGGTTTCCAAACTACCCCCGAGATCAACCTCGCCAAGGCTCGCCTAGAGGCCGCAGCGGTCATGGTCGATCGCCTGGATGGAGGCCACTCCTCATCCAAAAGCAAGAGTTCTTCGCGCCAGCAAGCACCGTCAGCCAAGCGTCAGAGCAGCCACTACGGTAGCTCCGCAGGCCAAACCAAGGACAAGAACAGACCTCGCGAAGAACCCCGCCTTCCTCGCGAGGAACCGCCCAGGTCCCACCGCCGCGAAGAACCCCGCCCAGCTCGCTCTCACGTCACGCCGAACGACGCCCGCAACGATATCATCCGGATCCGAGGGAGAGCTACCTCCCACGTTGCGGACTCTGCAGGAAGATGCGACGTCCCCAACCCCGATGCTTTACCATGCTACACACGTGCCATCCGCATCAGTTCCTTCCCGCGGAAGTTCAAGCCGCCAGGCATCACCAACTTCGACGGGAAGCAAGATCCAAATATCTGGCTGCGCAGATATTCTTCTGCAATCGAAGCATCAGGGGGCGACGACATCTCAAAGATGCTCTACTTCCCGGTTGCGATGGAGCAGGGTCCGCTCACCTGGCTCGAGTCTCTCCCTCCAGACTCCATCGACAGCTAGCACGCGCTGAAGAAGGCTTTCGTCTCCAACTACCAGGGTTCTTTCGAGCGCCCTGGCAGCAAATATGAACTCCGCGCGTGCAAACAGAAGCCAGACGAGTCCTTGCGCGACTACAACAGGCGATTCTTCGCCATCAAGGCATCCTGCGTTCCCATTCCCGACTCCGAAGTCATTGACTACTTTCAAGAAGGGATGACGGATCGCACCCTCTTCCGTGACTTCGGTCACAACCGTCCTCGCGACCTCGAGGAATTCCGCGCACTGGTGTCCAATTGGATGGACACCGATGATCAAGAACGGGAGCGCTACGGCAAGAGACCCAACAACTCTGGTCGCAAGAACCAGGAAGACAACAGGGATCAGCCGCGCGACTCCTTCCATCGAAACGGCAACAACCCACGGAAGCGACCACATAACACGGTCGCAACCGTCCAGACCGTCCGCTCCGCCAAATCCGCGCAGCAACGAAGAGAAGAGTTCAACAAACTCCTCAAGAAACGCTGCCCGTACCACACCGACAGCAAGCATACCATGGGCGAGTGCGTGCTCCTCCGGGAGACATTTAGCACCCCAAACAAGAAGCAGAAGTTGGCTGGCGACGGAGACGACGACCACGACAAGGGAGACAGCGGTTTCCCAGACATCAACAACACTGTCAACGTCATCTTCGGAGGCATGGCAGTCAGCGACACCTCGCGTAACCACAAAAATGCGAGACGCGAAGCCTACGCAGCAGAACCAGCGGTGGTTACACCCCTACGGTGGTCGGATACCACCATCACTTGGTCCCGAGAAGACCAATGGGCCGAGAACTTCTCCCGGCCGATACCCCCTCGTCCTCGAGACCGTGGTAGCAAACAGCAGGCTCACCAAGGTCCTGATCGATGGAGGCAGTGGGCTCAACCTCATCTTCGCCAAGACGTTGAAGTCCATGGGCCTCGACATGAGCACGTTGCAGCCGGCAGATACCCCTTTCTACGGCATCGTGCCAGGGAAGGCCGCCATCCCCCTCGGGCAAATCACCTTGCCCGTCACGTACGGTACGTCATCCAACTACCGTACAGAGTTCATTAAGTTCGAAGTTGCAGACTTCGAAACCTCCTACCACGCCATCCTCGGGCGACCAGCGTTGGCCAAGTTCATGGCCATCCCCCACTACACCTACCTGGTGCTGAAGATGCCAGGGCCTCACGGCGTCCTCTCCCTCCGCGGTGATATCAAGCGCTCCTACCTCTGCGACAAAGAAGCAGTGGAGCACGCCGTCAGAGCCGCGTCCACCATAGATCGCCAGGAACTCCAACCCGTGGCTGCAGCCGTCATCGCAGAAGACAATGACGCCCCGACGCAGAAGAAGACACGGGCTATCAAGCCTGTCGAGAAGGTCGCAACAAAGACGATCGATCTCCAAACTGGAGACCCATCGAAGACAGCCGTGATCGGCTCCAACCTCACTCCTGCATAGGAAAGCGCGCTCGTCGACTTCCTGCGAGCCCAGGCGGACATCTTTGCTACAAAGCCCTCCGACATGCCTGGAGTACCCAGAGAGTTGATCGAGCACAAGCTGGACCTCAACGAGAGCGCGAAGCCCAAGAAGCAGCGCCTCCGAAGATTCGCCACAGAGCGTCGGGAAGCCATCAAGAAAGAGCTAGCTAAGTTATTAGCAGCCGGCTTCATTAAAGAAGTCTTCTATCCGGATTGGTTAGCCAACCCGGTTCTTGTAAGAAAAAAGAATTCAAATGAATGGAGAATGTGCGTTGATTATACCGATCTCAACAAGCACTGCAAGAAGGACCCCTTTGGGCTTCCTCGCATCGACCAAGTCATCGACAGCACTGCCGGGTGCACACTACTCTGTTTCCTCGATTGTTACTCAGGATATCATCAGATATCATTGAAAGAAGAGGATCAGATTAAAACTTCGTTCATCACGCCATTTGGTGCATATTGTTATACAACCATGCCTTTTGGCTTGAAAAATGCAGGTGCCACATATCAGCGGGCTATACAGGGTTGTCTTCAAGAACAACTTCACCGAAACGTTGAAGCCTACGTCGATGATGTGGTAGTCAAGACAAGAAATCCCGAGGATCTCATCGCTGACCTCACCGAGACGTTCGATAACCTACGCAGATGGCGATGGAAGCTCAACCCCACCAAGTGTGTTTTCGGCGTACCATCAGGAAAGCTCCTCGGGTTCATTATCAGTGAACGTGGCATCGAGGCAAATCCAGAGAAGATAGCAACTATCATGAACATGGAGCCACCGACCACTGTCAAGGATGTCATGAAGCTTACGGGCTGCATGGCTGCACTCAACCGCTTTATCTCCAAACTAGGGGAACGCGGTACCGAGTTCTTCAAATTACTCAAGAAGCAAGACAGATTTCAGTGGACTCAGGAAGCTCAGGACGCCTTCGACACGCTCAAGCTATTCCTGACTACGCCTCCTGTGCTCACTGCACCGCTCCCGGGCGAAGATCTCTTGCTCTATATTACAGCAACCACCAATGTCGTCAGCGCCGCCATCGTTGTTGAACGCGACGAGGAAGGCCATCTTCAGAAGATTCAACGGCCTGTGTACTTTGTGAGCGAAGTCCTCTCGGACTCTAAATCCAGGTACCCTCAAGTTCAAAAAATTCTATATGCTGTCTTAATGACATCCAGAAAGCTGCAGCATTACTTCAACACCTACAAGATCATTGTGGTTACTGGTTATCCTATTGGCGGGATTCTCCATAATCAAGACGCTACAGGGCGTATCGCCAAGTGGGCTGTCGAGCTCGGAACATACAGCATTGAGTTCCGTTCTCGCACGGCCATGAAGTCTCAGGTCCTTACTGATTTCATATCGGAATGGACCGAGCACAATCTCCCAGTCTCTACTACCAAGCCTGAGCATGGGATCATGTATTTCGACGGGTCACTCAAGCTGGAAGGCGGAGGCGCTGGAGTTTTGTTGATCTCACCGAGAGGAGACCAACTCAAGTATGTTCTGCAGATTCAGTTCGCTGTCACCAACAACGCTGCAGAATATGAAGCACTTCTTCACGGCATGAAGATGGCCATTACTCTCAGTATCAAGCGTCTGCTGGTATATGGGGATTCAATGTTGGTCATCAAACAAGTCAATAAGGACTGGAACCAAAACCATGAAGACATGGACGCGTACTGTGAAGAAGTCCGGAAACTAGAGAAACACTTCCTCGGCATCGAATTCCATCATGTCGAGCGAGATTACAACGTCGCTGCAGATGTCCTATCAAAGCTGGGTTCTTCCAGAGCAGAGGTGCCTAGCGGAGTGTTCGTCAATGAACTCTCCAAGCCATCAATTTCTGCAGCAGCAACTCCTAACGCCATCACCTCAGCTCCAGAGGTTATGCTCATCGACGCCACTTGGAGTGCTCCGATTATCGACTACATCTTACACGACAAACTCCCCGTCGAGAAGGCAGAAGCTCAGCAAATTGTCCGCCGTAGCAAGTCCTATGTTATAATCGGCGATACACTGTACCGACGTGGTGCACGCTCTGGCGCATTGATGAAATGCGTCTCACAGCAAGAAGGAGTCAACATCTTGGAGGAAATACACGCAGGAGAATGTGGCAATCATGCAGCTTTCCGCACCATTGTAGGCAAAGCCTTCCGTGCTGGGTTCTATTGGCCTACAGCTCTACACAATGCTGAGGAAATTGTTCGTCACTGCAAGGGTTGCCAATACTTCGCTCATCACTCGCATCAGCCTGCTCACAAGATCAAATTGATACCTCCGTCATGGCCATTCGCATGCTGGGGGCTTGATATGATTGGGAAACTACCCCGGGCGCCTGGTGGATTCGAATATTGCTTCGTCGCAATTGACAAGTTTACAAAATGGATAGAAGTCTTTCCGGTTGTCAAACCAACCTCTGATAAAGCAGTCCAATTTCTCCAAGAGTTGATTCTTCGCTTCGGGATACCACACCAAATCATTACAGATTTGGGTACCACCTTCACAGGCAACAAGTTCTGGGATTACTGTGAAGACCGCAGCATCGAGGTATCTTACGCCTCTGTCGCTCATCCTCGTGCCAATGGACAAGTTGAAAGGGCCAATGGCATGCTCCTCGATGGACTTAAAGCCCGCATGGAAAGAACCCTGAAGAAAGCAGAAGGCCGCTGGATGAAAGAACTCTTTCCAGTTGTCTGGGGCCTACGATCTCAACCCAGTAAAGGTACAGGGCAATCTCCCTTCTTCCTGGTGTACGGATCTGAGGCCGTTCTACCCGTTGATGTCATGCACGGTGCTCCTCGTGTTGAAGAGTTCCAAGAAGCCATGGCAGATGAACAACGAATGCTGGAAGTCGATACGGCTGAAGAAGCACGACTGGCAGCCTTGTTACACAATGCTGCGTACCTTCAGGGGATTCGAAGATTTCATGACAAAAATGTGAAGACAAGATCATTCCAGATTGGCGAACTGGTGCTCCGTCGCATCCAGAATACAGCTGGTCACTCCAAGCTTACTTCACCCTGGGATGGTCCGTTTATTGTTTCCAAGGTACTCAAACCAGGCACCTACAGACTTCAAACAGAAGATGGTGTGGATTTACCAAATCCTTGGAATATAGAGCACCTGCGCAAATTCTACGCGTAGCTCCTTCACTTCAGCAGTGCTTCGGCACCACAGGAACTCATCGCTCCGGCGTCCTGGGTTCTTTTGTAAACATTGCTTCGGCAATACATGAACTACTTTCTTCGGCAATACATGTTCTCTTGTACCGTTGTTTCGGCAACGAGATATATCTTAATAAAGCTCCCTTCACGGAGTTGTCTATTTGTCTTCGTGACATTATTTTAAAACTTCCGTGTTCTTCTTAGACTCGGACAGTTTCTTTTACATGCATTCGGAGCCTATAAAAATGAGGTCTCTCCGGGTTCCTTCGGGGCCAAAAACGGATCTGTTCCTCCTGTACAAATGAGGTCTCTCCGGGTTCCTTCGGGGCCAAGAACGGATTTGTTCCTCCTATTACACTACCCTGTGATATTTTTCAGCTTAATGCTGCCGCTCCGTGGGTCTTACTGGGTTCTTGCTTCGGCAGACCACACACAGTTAGTTCCCAAGTATCCCCCTAGGGTACATTTTTAAAAAAAAGATAGCTTACGCTATAAGAAATCTCCCTGGGTTCCTTTGGGTCCTTAACAGGGTTGTTTTTCAAGTTAAAATCTACTCCGCGTACATTTTGACTAAGTCCTGGTTATTCACACAGAGACAACCCAGGAATTCATTGAAATTCTTGGTTTTACTTCATAACATGGCAATAAAGATATATTACATTGCATGGTACTTATATTACAATAACATCTGTTTCTATCTACAGCCTAAGGCTCTGAGCGATTGCTATTGCAACCGGCTCGACCTCTTGCTTCAGGTCCCTAAAGGTAGACTCAGTACAGTCTGGCGCTGCGCCTTCAACTAATCTACCTATGTCTACCTTCGGGTACCTGGACTTAACTACTGCAAGGACATGCACAAGACAAGCCTTCGAAGATCTCTTGATATAAGCTTTCAGCTGTCTTGGCATGGCCTTCAGGCGCTCCAGGAATGTCTGCAGCGCTGAAGGGTCTTCGTGCACCAAGGCTTTCACCACCGGATTCGCTGCCTTCTCAAGCTGCGCGATCCGGTTCAGGGCTTCTGCCAGGTCGTCGTCCGACTTCTTCATCATCCGCAGCTCTTCTTCAAGTTCAGACATCCTCTTGGCCGCCTGCTCGAGCTTCTCGTCCAGCACCTTCTTGTCTGCTAGATGCTTCTGTGCTTGGACGAGATCTCTGGATAGCCGATTGTTTTCTTCGCGAGCACCCTCCAGGTCTTTGGCAAGTTGCTTCTGCTGCTCGAGGATTTGGATCAGTTGTTCATCGGCATCCTTGCGCTGTTGGACCGCCACTCTGAGTTGTTCTTTGACGCCTTCATGGTCAGCAGTGAGGGTCTTCAGCGCTTCTTCATAACGGTTGGCCACATTGGACCAATCCGTCATTTTGCTCTGGGCTGTTGCAAGTTGTTGTTGCGCCCCTGCGAATACAAGACAAAAGACAGAGTTGTTATTGAACACAGGCAAAGGACAAATGTTTACAAGACTTTGGTGGCTACAGCGTACCTTTGAGCTCTGACTTCGCCGCTGCAAGTTTCTTCTTCACGTCCTCCTTCTCTGCGGCCAATTCCTTGGTCCGCAGGTGCAAGGTACGGATCGTGTTGGCGTCTTCCGCCTCCTGGAGCTTACGATCTTCGCGCTCACGCTCCAGCTCCTTCTGGAGACGGTCCGCCTTGGCGTGCATCAAGGATATCTTGTGGAGGTATTCGGTTTTCTTCCTTGATGCCTCGCCGACAGCCTACAACAGAGTTGATTATACAAACTGCTTCATCAATACTACAAGATCAGGGTTGTTTTACTAACCTTGAAGTAGGCTACTGCCCTCTCGGCATGGTACATTCCCCTGTCAATGTGGTGTTCATCCTCCTCCGCGTCCAAGATATACTCGAAGGTCTGCGGGTTCGGATTGAACATTGGGTCGAAGCTCCCGATGCGGAAGCTCCTTCCCTCCTCTTCAGCTCCGGTACTCTGAGGTACCCTGGGGATTTCTTCGATCCCTTGCTCTGGGGTTGTTTCTTCAGGTTGTCTCCCCCTTGAGCTCTCTGCTTCTGCCCCCGCCTGAGTTGTTCCTGTAACGCTCGGGGGCTGCGCAGAGGACTGGTCACGGCGCTCTTGCTTGGATTCTTCCATTACTGTCTCCGTGACCAGTTGTTCGATGCCCGCCAGCACCTCTGCGACTATTTCTTCGACTTGGGCTACTTCTGGTGCTGGCGGGTCGGCTGGCATAGCTGTTTGGACTGCTGGCAGGGTTGTTTCTGGAACAACCCTGGGTACTTCGGGCACTGCGGCCTCTGGTTCTACAGCCATGTGATCAACCTGGGATTCTACCCTGGTTGTTGCTGGAGTATCTTCAACACTGGCATATTGAAGCTTGTTAGTCACATCAATATACTAATACGGTAAACTCAACACTACTTCATGAAGTACTTACATGGTGGAGGGCCGCATGGGGATCTCTGGCTCCCCCAAGGTGAACTCCTCCTCTACCTCCTGCCCCGCCGTCGACGGTCCTGCTGGACAGGGTTCTTCCATGATTGGTGTTGTTCCTTCGAACGGCGCGGAGGCAGGATTGTAGATCTTGTGCAGGATCTCTTCATCAGATAGTGCACGCCGCGCAGAGCTGCTTTGCTGCGGCATGCTGGTTCCAATTTCACCTAAGGCTATCCCCACTGAAGTTACTGATGTTCTGGGTTGTGGGGATACCTTTGCCCTCCCCTCTGGAATTGTTCTGGCTCAGGGCTTGGGCAACGTGCGTGCTCTCTTCGGCACTGGTGCTTGCGCTTCAGATGGCGCCGGTCTCTTGGACCTTTCTCCTTCCCTGGAGGTCGCTCCTGCCTCGGCTTGGGCTTCTTCAGGGTCCTGTGGTTCAGATTTTATCATTGGCTCATCAGGTTCCTCACTTGCCACTGGCTTGCTTGGGCGACCTTGTTCCCTTACCTTAGGATCCACACAGCGTGCTAATAGCGCTGCCTCCTCCGTGTTGCTTGGATCTAGAGGTGGCAGGCTTACATACAGTGTGCGCCGGGCTTCATACTGCGATGACCAAGATGTTAGTTCACCATATATTTCAACAATGCAGAAATGTATTCGGATAAGGTATTTACCTCGGGTGTCATGGTAATTGCGGAAATTTCCGGTATCTCTGGAAATTGATCATCATTGATCACCAAGAACTTCTTCAAGAGTTGGCTTATTCTTTTCTCTGATAAGTTCCCGGTGGCATTCCTTGAGGGGTCTGTTTCCCCAGAGTACTTGTACCCTGGGTTACAGCGTTGTCTGCAAGGTTGAATCCTCCTCAGTAGGAATGACCGGAAGACCATGGCTCCTGTTAGGCCCTGTGCCTTGAGATCTCTAATCATGGTGAGCAGCTCAGGAATTTGAATTGCTTGATTTGTGCCAACTGTTTCGCTCCAGTTCAACTTCATCACTGGAGGATTGCCTGAGCGGCTCTGCAGCTGTGGCTGATGGTTCCAAGCATAGAACCATTCCTTCTGCCAGTCTTTGAGGCTTTCCTTGGTTGTGTAATCCAAATATAATGGCCTCATGCCCTGGCGGAACTGGATCACTACTTTGCCAACTACTTGTAGTGGTCCGCTGGAGGTCTTAACCCTAAAAAGATGGCGGAACAGGGCGAAATGGGGGTCTATTCCTAGATATGCTTCGCACAGATGAATGAAGATGGATAGATTGAGAATAGAATTGGGATTCAGATGACAAAGCTCGATCCCATAAAACTGGAGGATACGGCGGAAGAAATCACAAGTGGGCATGCCAAACCCAACTTCATAGAAAGCTTTCCATACCGTGATTTCCTCGGTATCCTCAGTAGGGTATTCATGCCCATATGCGCATCTCCATTGGCTGATCTGCTGCGCGGGCAAGAATCCGTCTGCCTCCAGGGCCTTGATGTGCTTCTCTTTCAAGATACTGGTCGGCCAGTCGCTGACGGGATCTTCGACGACGGCCATTCCCCCCGCGGGTGCCGCCTCCTCGGTCGTAACGACCTGCTTCATTGCTTCGGCCTTCCTCTTCGAGCCCTTGCCGCGGCTTGATCCTTCACCACCGGCCATTTGGGATCACTACTGATTTGGTGTGGATTGGATTTGAGCTTGGGGGCTGATGCGGAAGCTTGAGCGCGATTTCTGGATTGCAAGAACTGCGATTACGGCAAACCCTAGATCTGTTTCGTGTAAGCGTACGGATACGAGGGGTCGCGGGTGGTTTATATGGGCTTTTCGAAGCGGTTACTTCGGTAATTTTCACTTTTGGTCCTTTCTTGATCCTATATTTGAATTCGTTCAAATTTAGGCTCGGGGGCTGCGGATATATTTTCAAGAAATATTTTTCTGAAAGTTTTCGGCTTCAATTGGTAAATTTTTGAAGAATTTTACAAGACTTCGGGTTTCTTCGGAAATTGATTCTCTTTTGGTTCGGACTTCGAAAGAGCCTCGAATTTCTTCTTCAAAGATAAACGAGGCTCGGGGGCTGCCCAATTGGGCGCACCTAATCGGTGCGCACCAATCCGAACTTCGAGAAGACTTATGAGCACATCATTACCTATTGAACAGCATGGTTGCAACTTCCAAGATCAAAGAACCCTGGCGGTTTCAAAGAACCCTGGCGGTCTCAAAGAACCCTGGCGGATTTCAAAAGAACTCTGGAGGACCTCAAAGAACTCTGTATTTTCAACAAGGCTGTTCTTCAGGAGATAAGGTGCTCGGGGGCTTGTGGGTGTAGAGTCCTGATGGACTAAACAACCCTGGCGGCCCATCCTATGGGCCGGCCCACGAACTAGACTTGACGCACAAGACAAGGATTAGTCCTAGTTGGTTTGGATATACTGTATTAGGGAATTAGAGATAAACTTGTAAAAGTCTCCTAGTCCTATACGGTTTCCATGTAACCCTGCCCACCGGACTATATAAGGCGAGGCAGGGACCCCTTCAAAACATCATCATCAATACAAGATACAACATACAGGACGTAGGGTATTACGCTCCGGCGACCCGAACCTGTCTAAACCGTTTCTTGTCACCTTCGGCTCTAGATTCTCGACGACTTCTCCCTAAACCCTTCTCTCGGGGCACCCCCTCGAGAACCCAGTCAGCATAAATCGCCGACAACCATTGTCTCGAGGATTGCCTCAATCCATAGATGGATTTCTTAAGATGACATCCCATGTGTTCTTTTCCTTTCACAGCAAAAGCCATGTAAATATTTTCTTCTAGATCCCCATTTAGGAATGCCGTCTTTACATCCATTTGATGTAGTTCTAGATTATAATGAGCTACTAGAGCCATTATAATTCTAAAAGAATCTTTACAAGAGACTGGTGAAAACGTCTCATTGTAGTCTATACCTTCCTTTTGTGTATATCCTTTAGCCACGAGTCGAGCCTTATATCTTTCTATATTCCCTTTGGAGTCACGTTTAGTCTTGTAGACCCATTTACAGCCTACTGTTTTGGCTCCTTCAGGAATTTCTACTAAGTCCCAAACTCCATTGGAACTCATCGATTGCATTTCATCTTCCATGGCCTTAAGCCACTTGGATGATTGCTCACTTCTCATGGCAGCTTCGAATGTGGTGGGATCATCCTCCATCCAAAACTCTTCTATTTCATACACTTCATAATCATCTGGGATAGCTGTTCTTCTTACTCTTTGAGACCTTCTAGGGGCCTCATCATTTGGTACGTTTTCTATTGGAGGATGATGCTGCTCCCCCTGATCTGCGGCGATATTTTCTATAGGATCCTGAAGGACAGTTCCATATTTTCATTCTGTATTGCCACAGGAGGGAACAACTCAGGGACTGACACTGAGGGTGCAGTCACAGTCGGTAGTGAGAAAAATGGCTCCTGGATCATTGGAGTGGGTGCACACACCCGCTTCTCCTCAAGATTAATCTTTCGAACTACCGTGCTCCCCCGAATCATTTTTTCTTCTAGGAAGGCAGCATGTCTTGTTTCCACAAACTTTGTGAATCTATCTGGACAGTAGAAACGATATCCTTTTGACTTCTCTGTGTAGCCAGTAACATGGCAACTCACTGTCTTAGGGTCTAGTTTTCCAATGGTTGGGTTAAATATCTTTGCTTCAGCAGGACTCCCCCACACCCTTAGGTGATTCAATGAGGGTGTTCTGCCTGTCCACAGTTCATACGGTGTTTTAGGCACCGCTTTACTGGGAACTCTGTTGAGAATGTATATGGCGGTTTTCAAGGCCTCCATCCATAGACTCTCTGGCAGTGTGGAATAGCCTATCATGCTTCGTACCATGTCCATCAAGGTACGATTTCTTCTTTCAGCTACTCCATTCTGTTGTGGGTCGCCCGGCATTGAATACTGGGCAATAATTCCTTGTTCCTGTAGGAACCTTGCAAAGGGTCCTGGAACTTGTCCATATGGGGTATGCCGACCATAGTATTCCCCTCCACGGTCGGATCGTACTATCTTAATCTTTAAATTGTGTTGATTCTCAACTTCAGCCTTGAATATTTTAAATTTATTCAACGCTTCTGATTTTTCTTTAATCGGGTAAATATAACCATAACGGGAATAATCATCTGTAAAAGTTATGAACGAATTATAACCGTCTATACTCGTAACTGGGAACGGACCGCAGATATCTGTGTGAATTATTTCTAAGATGACTGCGCTGTGTTCCGCATGTTTTCTGGTTATCTTTACATATTTCACTTTTATGCATTCAATGCATTTGTCTAAGTCTGAGAACTCAAGAGGTGGAAGAATTTCATTCTTAACCAGCCTTTCTATTCTCCCCCTCGAAATGTGGCCTAAACGACAGTGCCATAATTTCGATGACATACTCTGAGTTCTCTTTCTTTTTCTGTTGGTGGGTTTGGATTCTTTTGCATTCACATCACAAACAGTATTCACACATTCACGTGGTGATAGTAAATATAAATCGCTCTTTCTGAAAGCAATAGAAACAATCGAATCGTTGTAGTCTATTACACACTTGCCGTTTCCAAAACGGCATTCAAATCCATCAATATCAAGTTTTGAAACACTAATCAAATTCCTTTTAACAGAAGGAACATAGAAAACATCTCTGAGAAGTAACTCAAATCCTGTGTCAAGCACCAAGAGAAGGTCTCCCACCGCCTCCACTTCGGCTTCCACTCCATTCGCGACTTTAATCTTTCTTTCTCTTCTTTGAGTTGTTCGCGTTTGGATGAATCCCTGTAAATAATTTGCAACATGAATTGTTGCTCCAGAGTCAATCCACCAAGTAGATTTCGCATAATCTATATACAGAGATTCATTTACAAATGAAATAATGTTCTCACCATTCTTCTCACACAGCATCTTGTAGTAGTCTGGACAATCTTTCTTGTAATGTCCCTTCTTCTTGCAGTAGAGACATTGATCTTTGTCCACAGTGCATTGCCCAAGCTTGGGCTGATGCTGCTGGAACTGCTGGGGATTCTGTGGAGCCTTAGACTTGGAGGATTCACCCTTGGTGAAGTGACCCTTTTTCTTTTGGTTGTGCACATAGTTCACAGAGCCACCATGTGCAATCTTAAGTCTTTCCTCCTCTTGGGCAAGCATTGCCGTTGTCTTCTCTATGTCCCATTGCTCAGGACTCAAGTTATAACCTACTACAAAGTTCTCAAACTCTGCAGGAAGTGATTTGAATATCAAATAGACAATGTGACCCTCATTGAACTCTAAGTTCATCGGTTTAAGTTTGTTGTTGATACTTATCAAATTGTGGATGAACTCTCTAAGTCCACCTCCTCTGTATTTTACACCAACCAGTTTCTCAAGCAACTGATGAGCATAAATCTTGGAAGAACCAGTATACTGATTCTTGATCTTTTCTAGATATTCAACAACATTTTTACAATCTGTGATTGCCCCCAAAATGGTAGGCTCTATGGTGTTCTCCACCACTGCTACACATTTCTTGTTAGCAGGTTTTCATTTGATCATGACTAGATCAAAACTCTCTTTGGATGCTTTGTAAACATCCTGTGCTTGCTGCCAAGCAGTATCTGTCATATCATCCCCTCTGACTGGCGCCTGAGGCTCTACAGGCACCGGATGTGTGAGAATCCAGTCCAATTCTTGCATGGTGAAGAAGAGATTCAGCTTCTTGTACCACTCGTTATAATTATCTCCCCTCAGAGTTGGGATATCTCTGATGGCAACTCCAGCTAAAATCAATTAGGAACAAGTGAGAACAATATATGAGAATAAATCTGAATATGACTATATGTTTTATCATCAACTTTGGTCAGAAAATAAAACATATAGTGACCTTTTACATTAAAACTTAATCACCTTTGGGCAGAAAAAGTAATAATGTGTGGAATAAACATATCTATGAAATCATAATATCATTATTCTCAACTTTGGTCAGAAAATAATAATATCATAATTATTCTGAAATTTTAATCTATGACTTGAGAAAATAAATTATCCCTTTGGTTCAAATTTAAATTTCAAGTCAAAATTAATCATCTATGCAGCGGAAACTGTAATATTATTCTATTCAGAAGCAAAATTCTGTAATCTATTCTCTAAACATTTATCCCTTTGGTTCAAAATGAATAGAGATTCAAATTCTGTGCAAATTCATATTCAAATTCAAATAAATAACTTCTGAAATGAATAAAACAAATAATGAAAGTCTACTGTGCTGCGCAGGCCGGTCAGGCCCGCTCGCACGCGTGGCGCACGCAGCCCATCTACGCGCGCACGCGGCCCAGCTCTCGGCTCGGCCCAACTCGTTCGCTCTTCGGCCCAGTTGCGCGCGGCGCTTAGCGACTCGGCTCGGCTCGCACGGATCGGCTCGGCTCGTTCTCTATGGCGGCTCGGCTACGCAGGCCGCAACCTGGGCCTGGGCCGCCAATTCGGCCCAGCGCGGCGCGACGATCGACCCCGCCTCGATCTGGACCGTCCGCTCGATCCGACGGCTCAGCGCTCTTTTCGCGAGTATAAAATCGGCCGACGGCCAAACCCTAACCCTAGACTTCCATTCCCATTCTCTTCCCCCCCCCCGCGATGCAGCCGCAGCTGGCTCTGTCTGCGCCGACGGCGACCTGCTCGCCGCTGCGCCGCCGCGCCATGGCAACCATGGCCGGAGTTTTCCTCTTCTCCTTCTCCTCTTCCACACTCTTCACCCTTCCCGACGGTCGTCAAGACATGGCGCCGCCGCGGAACCCCTCGCCGGCGTGCGCGCTCATCTAACGGTGAACGCGCCGCTGTCGAGCGGTTCGGTGGTGTTGTCTTTGCGCGCTAGCGCACCGGCGTCCCGGTGGCAAAGCGCCTCTTCTTGCGCGCTCGGAAACCGGCGTCCCGACGCCGAGCGGTAGGTCTGTTCCGGCTAGGTGTAGTCGGATCTGTGTGTGGGGGGCTTCTAGATCTGTGATTTGGGGATGTGGATCTATGGTTTTCGAGGGTTTTTGGGTTCGAGGGTATTGGATCTAGGGTTTCTGATGCGGATCTAGGCTAGGGTTTCGGGATTTGATCTGTTGTTCTCGATTTCTTTCGAAATCCTTTCTCTTTTCTCTAGATCTACACTGGATCTAAACTTCAACCTCGCGACTGATACCAATTGATAGGGTGCTCGTGTCTGTGTGTAGATCTAGGCTAGGAAATGCTTAATCTATGTGTATGTGCATGTGTATGTGTCACTGTGTATGTGTATGTGTTCGTGTGGAGTCTAGATCTAGGAATAGAGTAGGAGAAAGAGTTAGGTCTATACCATCACGAGTAGAGGAGTTGGATGGCTCTGTTGATGCCATTGCGGGTTCGTTGGGGAAGTTCTGCGATCGGGCAGCGACGGTTGGAGTAGATGATGAGGCCGTGGCTCTGCGCAGTAGATCCCGACGTCCTTCAGGGCGCCACCGGCTTTGGCCGGGAACGGCGATGAAGGGAGTGGTGGAGCTTCCCGCCGCCGTAGCGCTAACCCTCTAGATCGGTCTAGGGTTTGAGTGTAGGTGGAGATAGCACTCAGTGCAACTTCGTGTTCAGAGCCGTGGCCCCCACCCCTCTCTATATAGCGCTGGCGACAGGGGCCCACCAACCATTAGGGTTGGGCGCCCCCGATCAGGGCGCAGATCAAGGCCCAAAGGCCTTTGGGCCTTTTGGGGCTGAGGAGATCAACCTAACACGGCGGCCATGGCGGACGCGTCGGAGCTCACGAGGTAGCCGTCGGCGGCGAGGTGGTCCATGGCCTCGCCGCGCTTCTTGTCGGAGGAGCTTATCACCGTCACGTGGTGGCCCATGGCCTTGGCGATCATCACGCCCATGTGGCCCACCCCGCCGAGCCCGAGGATGCCGCCGTGGAGCCCCGGCGTGGCGAGGCCGAACCGCTTCAGTGGGCTGTACACTGTCACGCCCGCGCATAGCAGTGGCGCCGCTTGCTCCGGTGACATACCCGCCGGAATCCTCACCACGAACCTGGGGGGGAAAGGAAATTCAGATTATATACTCTTTGATCTTTTCACATGCTGTCAGGTGTCAATAAATCAGTATCACATACGGGGGTGTTTAGCTCCGCAAGTTTGTCCAATTTTACAGTAATACATTCTTCTGGGAAGCGTGTTTGAGAAAATAAATAGGAAAGTTGAATGGAAAAGTAAAATTTACTATAGCAGATTTTGTTGATAAGCGTGCTTTGTGAAATACTTCGCGAAAAAGTTTTCAGGGTTGCTTACTTCTGGTCTACGACCATGGCGGAGGAGAAGCCGCCCTGGGTAGGTTTCCCGTCGGTGTAGACGTCGTTGTAGGACCAGATCTTCTTGCTGCAATACTGCTCGTTGCTGGACGTGCAGGGGTGGCACTGGCGGCAGCAGCCGACGATGAGACCGACGCCGACGATGTCACCGGCGGTGAACTTGGTCACCTCTACTCCGACCTCGGACACCTCACCAACGACCTCGTGACTGGACACATGAACATGAAGAAATCAGTCAGCATTACATACTTCGTTGTAAGAAATTGACTCGCTGTCTGAATGTCTGATCTCTTTGACAAAATATTTTATTCAGACCTACGGAAGCTAAAAAAACCTGATCACTTGGAAAAGGTGATCAAATCTTCAGGCATGCAGGAAAAGGTGACTCTCGCACTACAATTACCATTATGCAAACTACAAATTTTCCGGAAAACCTAATAAACTGTCTTCATCATACTTGCCTGAACTAAAATCAAGTCAGTTGATTGCGACTTCACTAAAAATTACCGGTTTGCAGCATGAATGAATATACTAAGATTGTACAGAAATCAAACGAATCTTTGTTATATTGACGTCCGGGCGCAGATGGTGTTACAGGTCAAGTGAAACATGCAATATGATAAATTTTGCAACATGTAATTGAAAGTTTGAAACATCACAACATTTGAGTGAAACATGCAACAACGAAACATCCCCGAGCAGAAACATTGAAAATATTTCGACATTGAAATACTGCAACAAAATCAAATTTGCAACATTCAGATAAACATTAGAACGTTAAAACATCGCAACAAGTGTCCATTCACGTGTAAATTTTGCAACATGGCAACAAAGGAATAATATACATTGCATCGGATGGTGTTGCATGCAACATCAGCACATGTTACGTGCAACATCAAGTCGATTTCAGAAACGTTACAACAATAAAACATTGAAACATTTGCTCTGAATTTTTGAAACATTGAAATATTTACTCTTGATTTCTGAAACATTGAAATATTTACTCTTGATTTCTGAAACATTTACTGTAAATTTATAAAACATTGAAACAATTGCAACATTCATGTGAAACATTTGAACATTAAGAGGAGAGGGTCCGATATTTTCCCTACATTAAGAGGAGAGGGTCCGATATTTTCCCTAGCCGTCGGACGTCAGTTGCATAGCATTACTGATTTTTAATTCATACATTGTATATGATTTTTTATTTCCTTTTCTGGTTTAATATATCCGTTTACATGAAGAGAGTTCTTGGGTAACAAAGTAAACCGCGTGTTACATGAAGAAACTGTGTGCTTACCCAGGGACCATGGGGTAACGTGACATGCCGAGGTGATTCTTGGCTTGGTGGATGTCCGTGTGGCAAATCCCGCAATACAAAACCTTCACCACCACATCTTCCGGTCCAGTATTCCTGCACACGATCAACACATCAACACACGATTATTCACAATGCTATCCAATCTTCCAGCAAGAGAATGAAATCAAACGCGCTGCGATGCAAATATGCAATGATCTCCGGGACGATACGATCAATGCCGAAAAATCCAACATGTAAGAAAAGGAAAAGGGCAGGTAGCAACAACAATCGAGAATCGGATCTGTGCGTTAATTTTCACCTCAACGTGTATGAGTAAGGGGAGAGGTGGCCGCCGGCGTCCCTCGCCGCCCACCCTACGGCCGTCCTCTCCGACGCGTCGCCGCTGCCCATCGCTCGTCTAGTTTGTTGGAACCGGCTCTGTGCGGTCGTACGTCGCGAGGAAGAGGGAGAAAACTACCTTGTTCTTCGGTTCAGAGGGAAATTAAAGAGGTCGACGCGTTGAGGTGAGGTCTGGGGTGGCATGTTTTTTGTTTATACAGGCCAATGGGGGCAATTGGTAAACGTTACGAATTACTATTGCCAGCTAGTGATGGGGTAGTATTACACGGTGTAAATACAAACAGTCTTCGTTTTGGAGTCGAGAAGGAAAAACGCAGTCCGAGTAGTTGATTCGTGGAGTAAGTACTCAATCGTGATTCTAGAAGATTTTGATTCAATTTCGTTCGTTAGGGTAGGTGACGTGCAGCGTATGAGGCAATTTTTCACTGTGACTTGGGAGTGGGATTCGAATTAGCGTAATAGACGCATCTTGGCTCGAACAATATTCCTTTTACGACCCGAACACTCCCTTCAACTCGTCTAACGAAACTGACCATGCCCGACACCAAAGAGAGGTAAGCCTATTCAGCCCGTCGCTTGGAATTATTCCTGGGCCGGGCCACAGCAACAAAGCCCATTTCCCGGTGAAAAAATCGTGGAGGCATGTGATGAGCATACAGAGCGACCGGAACGAACAAGAATCTCACGTTCTTGGTCAGGCTAACGGTAGGCCTAACTCCCTTGTCCATTTCTGACCTGCCGACAAGCAAAGCAAACCTCAACACTTTCGGCTTCGCTCCACGCGACCTTTTCCACGCACGACAAAGTATGTATCAACACCCACCGACTCATTTGCCGTTGCCCAGGCCTCATCGTGAGGTTCAGGTATGGACATCCTCACATCCAACCATTCCTCCTACCCGACGTCTGCTCTACCAAAATATCAGCAAAATTCATTTTTTTTTAAAAAAAAGAATGAAAAACAAAACAGATACTATGTTGAATCGAGGCAGGCAGGAAGATGGTCTCATGAAAGTGCGATCGTTGGGGCGCCAGATTAGTAACGAACCATAGAGACCCCAGCGAAAAAGGAAGGCGAGATTTGCCAACACGACAGGTCGACAGCAACTCTTGAGCTTGCCAATGGAGGAAAAGATTAGGCAGAGCTGGCTCTACCCGTGTTAGATCGATCGCATTACGGCATGGGTGGTGGAGTGTGGCGATCTAGATCGTCAACTTGCGAGATTTCGTCGATTCGTTGGAGACGTTCCGAGACGAGACGACAGATTTGCACCTGCCACCTGCATTGTTTCCTTGCCATTCATTCACCAAACACCCGTTCAAACCCAAGAAGATTCGGCAGCGCGATGCGCCAGACAGAGCTGCGGGATGACACGGTGACTCTGGTGTTCACAGAAATGGCGAGTTCAGATTGTTCACGATCCAATTCGTTTCCGTTCCGTTCCTGTACATTACAGAGGAGGCAGCGCCGCCATAGATACAGCTTAAGCTTTGCTTTGCTCAGCCTTGCATTTGCATCTATCCCCCTTCAACCCTCTCCATCTCCTCTCTTTTTTTTTCCCAGTTCTAGGCTGCTGTTTATGTTTGACAGCAGTTGGAGAAAACAAAAATTAAAAAAAAAAACTCGAGATTAAGTCTTTGCTACTAGTAATAAGAACGGATTGCGTTCATCCTGATCGGCTAGTCTACTGCATTCGGCCGACGCGCTCCGCGGCGGCGCGCATGACGCCCTCGACGACCTGCGGCATGAAGAGCTCGGCCCCGCCGGCGGCGCCACAGCCGGCGCGGACGCCGACGCTCGCCATGTACCGCTGCACCTCCGCGCGGATCAGCTCCTGCATCGCCGCCATGAAGTCCGGGTTGAACGGGTACGCCGCTGAGGGCGCGACGGCGGCGACGGGAGCAGCCGCCTGTGGTGGTGGTGGCGGGGAAGGGGAAGGCGGCGATGGCGGCGACGCCGGGAGCTCTTGGAATTGGCTGTGCGCGCGGTCGTGGTGGAACCGCTGGTCCGTGCCGGGGAGCGACAGGGAGAGGGAGGTGAGCGGGTCGTCTTCCTCCACCGGCCGGCTCATCGCGCAGTCCGCCGGCTCGAACCCACCGGACCGCGGGACCGGCCGGTAAATCTGCCCTGAGCCGGAGCCGGAACCGGCGCCGTGGCTGAGGTCGCTGCGTTCGGAGACGGTGCCGGATCCCGACGACGGGGTGTCCGGCGAGAGGCTGAGGCGCTTGCACGGCCGCGCCTCGGACTCTTCGGCGACGGTTGTCGTGGCGGCGGCGAGCTTGCGCTTGAGGGAGCAGTTCCAGTGGTTCTTCACGGCGTTGTCGGTGCGTCCGGGGAGGAGGCGCGCGATGGCGGCCCATCGGTTGCCGAGCCGCGCGTGGGCGCGGACGATGGCGGCGTCCTCCTCGGCGGTGAACGGCCGGCGCTCCACCTGCGGCGACAGCTGGTTGCACCACCGGAGGCGGCACGACTTCCCCGACCGGCCGGGGATCTCGCGCCCGATCGCCGTCCAGTTCCTCGCGCCGTGCCGCTCCACGAGCCGCCGCAGCGCGTCGTCCTCCTCGGGGCTCCATGGTCCCCTGATCCGGTCGCACTCCGCCTCGGCGCCCATCGTCTCCCGGATCCCGGAGTAGAAGAAGAAGAAGAAGAAGACAAACAGAAACCGCGGCGTCGACCGGTCGCGGTGGCTGGTTGGTTAGCGGCGGGGCGGAAAGGCGCTTTGGTTCCTTGCGGTTCCTTGTCTCGTGGCGAGATCGGAAGGTGGGGGAGGTGGAGGCGGTGCTAGTGGAGGCGGTGCTCGAGGAAGACGAGACGGGTTCGGTTGGGTTGGGGAAATAGTGACCGGGGAGCGGAGAGTATTTATAGCGGCGCGACGGCCGGTGACCTGACCGGCAATACAGCTGGCACCCGGCGCACGCGTCGCGAGCCCCGGAGCCACCTCACGCGGCCGTACCCCCCGCCGGGCGCCTTGTCGTTTTCTCCAGCTGTATGGCATGTGGGGCTTGGCGCCTCCGGGCCCGCGTCCCAGTGAGAGCTCGGTTGTTTTCGAGCATGTGGTCTTGGCCTTTGGGGAGTGGGGCGGTTGGCCTCGGTGGATTCGAAATTTGAACCGTGTCTCCTGCTACCGTTCGGTCGTAGTACGTGGGGCAGTGGGAAACGCGGGGGTGGTGCCGTTGCGAAGCCGCGGGGGTAACGGCAACTGAAAACGGATGGATGGATGGATGGGCCAGCCCGGTAATTTCGGTAATCTAATGGCGTCTGCTCCACTTTCCCCTTTTCTCCGTTGCTACTCCAACGCCTCCGTTACGAAGTGGTGGACTAGTACAATGGTTGTGTTTAGATGCAAAAGATCTTTTGCACTTACTATTCATTCCCCTCACAGAACACGCATCCCTAAAAGTTCCTTTTTCACCTTTCCTATTCATCCCCCTCACATAACACGCATCCCAGAAACAAAAGATCTTTTCCCTTCATCAACTAAACACAGCCAATACCACTTGCACGGAGCCAGCTGTTTCTCGAACCGCAAAATTCCGTGGCCACGATCGAAAGCTCTTTTTTTTCCCGCCTCGTCGTTTTGCGACGCAACGGCGCGGCCCGCAACACGACAAGCGCGGCGGTGGTGGTGGGAGACGGGAGTGGACTGAAAACTACTCCTCCCCGCCAAAACGAAACGGAGCGCCGCGCTCGCACCGTGGACTCGTGGTAGTACACGTAGACGTGCGCGCCCAACCAACCAACCAACCAACGAACCAGAACCGACACGAGACCCGCGCGGGCTGTGCTTATCCATCCATCCAAGTTCCAACCATCCATGATGCACCGGTACACCCATGCCCATGCGCATGACCACATCCACCCGCGTCCGCACGGAGCCGGTCCATCCCCCTGCGCCCTACGTACGCCGGGTGCACGCATCGCCAGGTCATCGCGACCGTCCACGCCCCCCGCCCCACGTGGGGTCCTTTCCCCCGCCGTACAGGCGTGTACCGCCCGGTACGTACCCGCCCTGGCCTGCCTGTCGTTTCCCCGCCGCCGTCTATGACGGGTGGCCCCGTTATGGGCAGGCCGGGCCAAACCGGCAGTTTGGGGGCGCGATGGGGCTGCAGGCGATAGATAGATAAGGACGGTCCCCCCGGGCCCAGCCAGGCTGGCGCGCAGATCTTTTTGAAAAGCGGCGCGGTTTCGTAGGGAAGCAAAGCAGTTGTATGTGCGGCTCGGGGCGCGCTGCGTGGTCGTGCCCTCGACCCGCCACGTACGTTCTTGGCGCCGCTCGTGGCGGTTGTGCTCGTAGAAATCGTGGGAAGACAGCGCGTCCGTTCCGTTCGGGTAGTTGGACGAACTGTCGGCCGGTCACAGCTCTCGGGTGCTCACAGTAACCGAAAGCAACGGCAGTGCGATGGCAGTGTGAGACCAGTGGTACGACTCGGGGGAGGCGCGACTATCAGGGTGTGTTTAGATTGTAGGAAAAAACACTGTATTATAAGAAAAACATTATAGCATTCGTTGAGAAACGTATTTTGTGAGGAAGGAATAGTGAAAAGTTAAAATAAATAGTGAAAAGTTAGAATAAATAGTAAATAATTGAAAATCTAAACATCGCCTCAACTTCCAGCGGCGAGATCGGTCGGCGCATTCACACAGGGCCTCGTGCCAGGGGCCTGACGCGCGGGGCCCGGCGGAGGAAACAAGGCCGTACCGGGGGTGAGTCATCATCCTGGTGGTGGACGCGCGGCACCCGAGGCGCGGCCAGGCTGGCGGGGCATTGAACGGCCCCCCGCCCCACCGACAGGAGCCGGTACTGTACTATCCCGCGACCTGTGGCTCTGCCAGCCAACCAACCACCACTCCCCCCCGGTTGCGCACTCACTCCAGCGTCGTCCACCTCACCAGTCCACCACCGCCGGCCGTAGCGCGCGAGGACCGGGGCGGTTGGCGCTGGCGCACGCGGCGCGCAGCTTCCTCGCACCTTCCTTCCTGGGACGAGGACTTGCTTTAGGGCTCCGTGCAGCCACTGGGGCGAGATCTTTGCGGCGCGCGCGCATGTGCTGGCGCCGTGGCGGTTGCATATTTGCAAAGAAGGGGGTGATTAGGATTAGCGCCGGCAGGCAGGGGATTCCTTTGGCTGCTGACCCACAGCCCTAATCGCGCTGTCATGCGGGGGTGGTCTGCGGCGAGATCGCACCCGTGCTGGGAGGATTAGGATATCTGTCCGTGGGCCCGACCGCACGGGGAACGAGGCGGAGCTGGGGTCAGCAGCTGGCGCGGGGCGGGGCGGATCCGTGGAGGAGCGGTTTGCTACTTGGACTGTAGCGGCAGTGGTGCGTGGGCCGCGCTTCCTGCGTGTGTGCCCGGCGGCGATTAGAATAAGGCCTCGTTTAGTTCCCAAAAGATTCCCTAACTTTTCACTATTCATCCAACTTTTCACTATTCATCCCACCTCTTCTACTCACAGAACACTATTCATCTACAGTGTTTTTTTGGTGAACAGTGTATTTTCGGGGAATCTTTCCCCAATCTAAACACACCCTAAGTTGGGGGGGTTCGTTCGTGGACGGATGGAAACTACTCCGGTTGCTTGTTTTACGTACATGCAGCGTCGACCGCTCGATTCAGTGCGTGCGTGCGTGCGTGCAGGGAGTAGTATGGTTTCGTTTGGTTTGTTAGATCTGAGGTTAGGTAAGAGCAACTCCAACAGAGTAGGTAAACTGAGATAGATATGCAAAAATAGACAAAGTCGAGTAAAATTGTCTTCCAATAGAATCGCTATCTTCGTCGTCCCGGTTCCTCGTTCGGCATCCCGTCTCCGTCGGGAGCTATCTTTGCCTATCCTTCCCCGTTCGGCATCGCCTCTGCCCATGCGGTTTCTTTCCGTTCCTGCGCCCCCGTCGTCCTCCCGTGCGTCCCTCCCTGCAGTGGAACAACAGAGGACGAGTCCACCGGCGTGCGATGCGAGGCAAGCTCCACGACGTGCGTGGAAACTCCGCCGGCGGGAGGGCAGCTGCAGCGGGTTCGTGAAGGAGGACACCGCTAGTCCGTGAAGGAGGATGCCGCCAAGCCAGATCGCCATGGATGACCACAGATTGGGTAAAACTCCACCTGCCTCCAAATCCTCCATGTGTCAGCCACCCAGTTCAATTCCTTCCACAGGGAGCTAGCTAAAGACCTCATCCACTTATCTGCTAGACAATGCTGTGGCAGAGCTCGCTCCGGTCGCTGCAAGGGTGTCTGCGGCGTGGCTCCTGCAACCATGGAGCCGCGTGGCGGGCGCACGACCGCGGCACAGCGGCTAGCTTCCAGCGATGCGGGGACCTGCTGCGTCAGGCCGCCATGATAGAGCATGCGGAGGCCCCATGGTGCTCAGGTGGGCAACGGGCACAGGAAGAAGGCCAGCACGACATAGTTGGGACTTGGGATTCCATTTACAGAAACTGTTGGATTGCATCACATTTTGGTAGCTGTTTTTATTCTATATAGTAGCTAAATCTGAAGTTTAGCTATTCATGTTTAGAGAATCCATTGGAGATGCTCTGAGTGAAGGTATCATCGGCGAGCGTCGCGAATTCGTGGGGAGAGAGAGCCGTTCGTTCGTTGGCGAATAAACAAGGCGAGAGGCGGGATTGCTTTTGGGGAAAAGAGAGGAGGGGGGCCAACGGGAACGACAGGCGGTTGGTCAAGATCAGGGTCGAGCAGGCCACGTAGCCGCGTGCATGCTCCAGAATCCAGATCTCTGGCTCTGCACTGCACCTGCACGGGGCTGCCAACCCACGCTGCGGTGTGAGAGGAGACGGTCGAGCCTTCCGGGAAGGCAACACCCTCAACTGATGAATGAACCTCAGACACCAGTCACAACTCATAAGACAGCCACGCATTGGTTGCTCAAAAAAAAAAAATAGACAGCCAGGACGCATTGGGGTTTTGTTTCCCCCTAGAAAAACTTGGAAGGTAGCAGCACATGGGCTCAGCCTCAGCCCACTGGCCGTTGGATGGATGGATTTTTTAGGCCTTGGAAACATGGGCTTCCAACGCAAAGCCTGCTCCTCCGCCGGACCTCTATGCTGATTTGGGCTATGTTAGGCCGTGTGAGTTAGACGGGCTGCAAACGACAGATTATGGGCCTTTAAATACAATTTGGTGCACACCGGATTTTCTATACATAGTCCAGGAAATCCTAGCTTTCACATGTTTTAATATTTGATATTCGCATAAACAAATGACACCTATTGGTCTCAGCAAAATATAGCTCTACCTCTCTCCTAACCCCCCCCCTTCTCTCCTACCCTATCCATAGGCGTCGGCCCCTCTGCTCACCCTACCCCATGCCGCCAGCATGAAGAACCTTGTCGGAAGAGAAGACGCCAACTCGCCGGAAGAGCGCCCTGTTCAACTTTCAACTTTAGTGTTTTCAACATTTGCTGTTTCATATCTCAATATATCTCTTTTGAAGTTTCAACATTTAGATCGTCAAATGTTGAACAAGCTAATAACCATGTAGAGTTAATTCTATCAAATTGTTTAACATATTTGCAACAGCTATATAAGATAATTGGACTAAAGTGGGCTTTAAAGATAGATGACTAGAAGATGAATAGGAAGCCCTGATTTACACCTCTTTTTTCACCCATAGTGGTTCGGTAGTATGGGCACAGAAGAATTGATCAGTACACCAAGTCAACATCAAGTTTTATGGCAACAAACCCAATTGATTCAATCAAACGAACCCTAACTAAGAATATTAGTGACTAGTGAGCAAAAAAGAAACTAGCCAATGTGATTTTCAGGGCAAAAATATTTTCCATGTAAAGTGTGGCAAACCATAATGCTATAATATAGCCATCATATGTGATATTTTAATTATTTCATCCATGTATGAAATAAAAGCCATTTAGATTACCAATGAGTGATTAAATAGGTAAGAGTTTCTCCTTTCTACCCTTATTAAATATCCTCTCACAAAAGCAGTACTTTATGAATATTTCTCTTTTAGTGGGTGAAGGGCCAAATGCCATTCCATTGAAACTTCCACATGGGACAGCTGGTCATTAACATGTCATCACAACTTTCACAAGTGGAGTGATGTGCCCATAAAAGGGGATTACCTGTAAAGTCAAAGACTAAAAATGTGACAAATTTGTAAAAGTAGTACAAAATTTTAGTTTAAAATGTCGATATGTTTATGAATTTACTCATACGCATGGATATGATTGCATAGCCCACAACGATTAGACAAAAGATGTTTCCCTTAATCCCCGCACCACTACCCTCATTCTTATAGACCTTGCATTAATTTCACATGAAGCCATGCAAGCGTGCTTCATTATGAACATAACAAAATGAGGTTCCTCACCACACACAAATTTGCAACCGCCACGAGTCCTGTTTTTATTCCTTCACCAACTCTTGTTTCCTAGCCACATGATGTTTCCAACAACACCAAAGTATACAAGGGTTAGCAACGGTACCATGGCAGTGAACCTTGAAAACGTCCTTGAGCAATGATGCGAGACACATGAGACCTTATGTGCTTCTTATCCAACTCTAGCATGTCCACGAAGTTGCAGGAGACCTTATCCTCGACAAGTTCCAGGGATGCCTTCTCCTTGCCATTGACTCAACCGAATCCACCTCCTCTCCAAGCTCCATAGAGATATCTATCTACCAAAGCAGGTGTGGATGCACATGGGGGCTAGGGGAGCCCCCCTCCCCTAGCCTCCTAATCCTTTGGATCCCCCCTAAGACCCCCTCCCCCCCCCCAATATTTTCTAGACATAAACTATGAGAAGAAGAACATGAGAAAGAAGAAGAAAAAGAGGAGAGAAAGGAAGAAGAAAGCCCCCTGCCTTCATTGTAGTTCCCCCCAGTGACCATAGGGACTAAAATCCACAATGGGCTTCACCTTCATTTCTATTGAGGAAGTCTGACACATAGTTCGCAACCGCCTAAGGGCATTGTGCGCCAACTTATAATATATGAGCCATCTATTGGAAAGTATACCAATTAGAGGATGTTAAGAAATCATGATCAAAACTTTAATCATCATCTAATGGAAAGTCGTTATCTCTCTGTAAGGAAGTAAAGAGGCTTTGTGTAAAAAACATGCACACGCCTAAAATATCAACCAAACTGAAAAACCGTGATACACCTAAGAAACCAAGATGGAGTGAGTATTAAGGATCCATTTGGTAGCTCACCGATTTAGCTTCTTGGCTGAATTCATGAGAAACTTTGCCAAACAGTTCTTTGCGGAGAAGTGATTTAAGAGTGATTCCACGGAGTGATTTTCTTAAATGAACTAAGAGGTTGTGAGCTATAAAAAAACTCTTCTTAATCACTTCTCACTCTATCACTTTATACTTCAAATTTAACTAGAGAATCATGCAGAATCACCATGAAAAATCACTTCTTATGAATCAAAATTAGGAATAAGAGACTCCAAGGATTTAGCTTTGAGGACTGCTTTGTGCTCGTAGCTAATGCATTGACTATTTTATCTATGCATCTAGTTAAATTTTTCTTTCACAGTATGCTATTTTATTGCCCATTAACAACATGCTGCATGCATATACATTTTACTAGAACTTTACGTTAACATGTCCGCTAAACCTGGCATGAGGTTAGTAATAATTCTTCTATCCACAAGTGAAAAGCAAAACACCCCCTTAAAGAACCATCAATGCATAATCACTCCTGTTTATGGCACCACGACGTAATCCTAGGTATCACAGTATTACTCCCTCCGTCCCAAAAAACGATGCAATCCTTGCATCCCGATGAGTCCATCCACATTAACTTGGACCAAAGATATAAAAAGAAATATTACTATTTATGATATCAAATACTTAGAATTAGATTTTTTATGAAATATATATTATCATATCATATAAATATGAAGATATAGATATTAATAATATATTATATAAACTTAGGCCTTGTTTAGACGAGGAAGTTGGTGAAAAGTTGGAGGTGTAAATAGTGCATTGGTAAACGTGTCTATGAGAGAAGATGTGACTCGATGTGACTGGAAAGTTGGCGAACTAAACAAATCCGCACTTGCCGTGAGCATGCAACCACGAAAATTTTTACATGAGTCAGGAACTCAGGATCAGGGAAAAAAAGGTGTCACGCTGCCCACCAATCACGCCAGATCAGGTTTGTGTAGGATGCGTTTAGATTGTAGGAAAAACACTGTAGCATTCGCTGGGAAACGTGTTTTGTGAGGGAGAAATAGTGAAAAGTTAGAATGAATAGCGAAAAGTTGGAACGAACAGTGAATAGTTGGAAATCTAAACATCGCCTAAGAGGAAGGATAATGGTTGCGGTAGCTACTGGCTGCATGGATCGAAACTCAATGCACGATGATGGTGGACCTAGCTGATATTAAATGTAAAGCAAGAAGGACAACCAATAGAAGATGTCGTAGGGTGTTTACGCTCGCTGAAGCGGGCGTCTCGCTCGTCGCTCGCCGTTCTTCTCTCTCTTACTTTATCTCTGCCCACATAGGATTTCGCGGGCTGTAAGTTGCTTATAAGGGCGTCCACAATGTAGTCTCAAAGCAGTCCATATATAGCAAATAAAATAATACTTTCAGCTAGCTTGTACCATTGTGGAGGTAGTCTAAATAGCAGTCCATAGTTACTGGTAGCCATAAGCTTATGGCTTGTTTGAATGGAATAAAAAAAATGATATTTGTCCAAGTTGCAGCAGGAGCCAGGGAAAAAATGGCCAGCGCTGCTTTTCTATTATACCTCATGTCACTGTACATTCAGTCATTGTATCGTGGAAGTGAAATTAACTAAGGCCTACTGACACAAAGCTGCTGACACTAAGGCCATAAACATTGGGCCGTGTTTAGTTGAGAGGAGGAAAAGAACTTTTTTTTCTGGGATGCGTGTTATGTGAGGGGGATGAATAGAAAAGGTGAAAAAGGAATTTTTAGGGATGTCTGTTCTGTGAGGGGGATGAATAGGAAGTAAAAAGTACTTTTAGCAACTAAACAGGCCCTTGGAGTCGCCCTAATACTTGGCTCTAAAAAAACCCGACTCCTCTCGTGCAGTCGTGCCGGAGCCTCCTGG
This sequence comes from Digitaria exilis, assembly GCA_015342445.1. NCBI lineage: Eukaryota > Viridiplantae > Streptophyta > Magnoliopsida > Poales > Poaceae > Digitaria > Digitaria exilis. The sequence goes on from JACEFO010002479.1 coordinate 589,712, forward strand.
CCTAACTGAAGCGTCAGATCACGCCGCGCTTTCCCGATCAGGCCGCACCAAAAGGGGCACGTCACCGGCGCACGTTCCAGATCCATCCCATCGCCTCCCTCCCAGAGAGAGATTCCCGCAGCCGGCCGCCCCGCCGAGCCGATCACGCGTGCACGCTGCCGTTGCCGGCTGGGCAAGGCAAGCAAAGCAGCAGCCGCCGCATCCCACTTCCCACCCTGCACGCGATTCGCGCCGCCTCTCTCGTCTCCTCTCCCTCCATCCAACCCTAGGGGCGCCGCTGCACGCGATTCGCCCAGCCCGATTCGATCCACCAAACCCTTCCTTCTCCCCGGCGGCGACCGGCAATCCGGCATGGATCCGCACCCGCCCTTCGATCACCCGCACCACCGCCGGGCGCACCCCGGCCACCACCACCACTACCTTGACCAGCACCACCTCCACCACTTGCCCGGCGGGGGCGGCGGCGGGAGCAGCGTTGCCCCCGCGCGGTCCAGGTATGACTACGAGTACGACTCCCACCCGCTGCAGTACCTCCCCTCCGACCACCACCACCAGCGCGTCCACCACCAGCCGCTGCCACCGCCGCCGCCGCCGCCGCCCCAGCCGCTGCCCCCTCCGCCTCCAACCGCTCCGCACCACCGCCACGACGGGCCCCACTACGCCACCCTCCGTGCCCCGCCGGAACCCTACTCCCCGCCGCCACCTTACCGCAACCCCACGCCTCCCCACTACCCCTACCACCCACAGCGCCACGGCGGCAGCGGCGGCGACGACTTCCGCGCCGCCGACGAGATCCGCCGCGTCCCCAGCCATCACCACACGCACCATCTGCAGCCGCAGCATCATCACCAGCAGCCGCCACATCATCACCAGCAGCTGTCGATCCCGTGGGAGGAGGCTGAGGAGGAGCGGCGACGCTATGCTGCCCACCAGCTCCGTGGATCGCCTCCCGGGCACCAGTTCCGTGTATCCCCTTCCGCCCACCAGCTCCGGGTGTCGCCACCGCCACTCCACCAGCTACGGGCATCTCCGCCTGGCGGGCGCAAGAGGTACCGCTGCGCCATGCATGACACGGGTGACCAGGAGAGCACATCCAGCTCTGGCCCGCCTCCGCGCCGCCAGAGGCAACAGCTGCACCCAAGCTACTCTCCACCTCCAGAAGACGGTTTTGTAGATAGGGTAAGTAGTTATTCTGGTTACAGCAGCCATGAGGGCTTTGTAAATCATAGTGACAGTAATGGTGGTAGAATGATGCCAATGTCCGCGTCGGCTATGCCACCTAGCTCGCCCAACTCCATGGCTGCTGGGTATTCGAGGCGTGCCCAACAGAAAATCCCCCCTGCAAGAGTGTCTGTGTGGCAGCGTATTGAGGAGAATCCCACAGTATATGCGCCGCCTTCTCCAAGGAAGGTGCCAAAGGAGGTGCATATTTCGCCAAGCAAGGCTAAGAACTCTGGGCCGACTTCAAAGGAATTGGCCAGCGTGATTTCATTGGATTGCAAAGCAAAGAGTGCTGATTCTAAGGATAGTGGTGATAATTCAGGAATGAAGAAGAATGCAGCGAAGAAAAATGATAAGGTGTTGGCTTCAGTTATTGTAAAGCCTAAATCGGTGGCCAAGGAAAAAGATAGATCTGTTACTAATAAGGTTACCAAGAAGCCTGATAAGGTTGAGAAGATACCAGGTTTCACTGGTGGAGGTGTGGGATCAACGGCTTTTCCTGGTGCTGGTGGGAAGAAAGTGAAAAAGATAGTCATCAAGAAGATTGTTAGGAAGATTGGTCCCAAAGATAAACAAACTAGTAGCCCAATCGTCTCAGAAAAGAAGGATGCCAGTAATGCTAATGCAAATGCTTCTGAGAAGGAAGAAGGTGAGATCACATCATCGTCTTTTGAGAAGGATGTTATTTCTGCACACAATTTGGTCAGCACTAGTGATACAGCTGGAGTTGGTAACACTGTGGAAGTCCAAAAGGGACAAAATGGTGACTTGGTGGATCTGAGGAAGAGCAGTGTGGCTCCAACAATTGCATCTACAGATACCCCTGATACAGCAAGTGTTAGCAGTAGAGAACATCCTGGAAAAGAAGATGATAAGAGGTTCGTTAATTCACTCGACGGTGATGCTTCACCAGTCATCAAATCTACCAAAACATTTAATACAACTGGTGAGCATCCTGGGAGAGAAGAGGATGGGGGTTTCATCGATTCTCAGAAGGAAGTCAGTGATGGAATTATGGCTGTTTCAGGTGCACTCAATGTTGCACGTACACATGAGTATGAGCAGGATAACATTGAGAACAAAGTTCCCGAAGTCCTGCATGGAAACAAAGCTGCATACATGTATGAAGGTAAGGATGATACAGAAGAAGTTAGTGGAACTCGGAATAGCAGGAAGGAAGAAGGTGATTTCCTTGTAAATCATTCCATTGGAAGACCTATGACAGCTGAAGTTAGAATGACTATGAGCAAGGATGATAATGAAAAAGAGAGTATGATTCTGATGGGTGCAAGTGAATTTTGTGTTGCTTCTTTAGGGGATTCTGAGGGTGCTCCGAAGATAGCAGAAGCCACTGTTACTCAGGGTTACCATAAGGAAGAAGGTAATACTATGCTGAACAATCCAAGAGAAAATGATGTGCTATCTGCTAGCTCTTCTGGAACCCTTAATGCTCCGGAAACTAGTGTTAATGAGAATAAGGATAAAGAGTATAGATTGCCCATTGAACCAAGTGAAACTCCTGCTTCTTTTACACACCTGATGAAAGCTTCAGAAGTTAGTGTTATTGAGGATATTCAGAAGGAGAGCCAAATGGCCATTCATTCAAGCTCTTCTGAAAAAATACAGTGCCCCAAAGCACTAACAGCAGAATTTACCAGTACGTTTGTTCAGAGTGAAGCAGGCAAGTGCACGATGGATTCTAGTCGAACATATGTTGGAACTTCAGATAAATCTTTGGGTATACCAGAATTTGTTGTAGTGGATAGAACTGAGGATAGCAGCATGCAATGTCTTCTCCATGATGCGGAATCTGCTTTAAGTAAAGTTGTGAATACAGAATTCTCTGATCTGAGGCCATCTGTAGATATGGAGAGCACAACTCTGCCACCGTTCGATGATGATCCTATGGATGATAATGGTGTAGGAAGGAATACTGGCGCATTTAATTTGAATAATGGTGTAGGAAGGAATACTACATCCCAAGTAGCAGAGCTGACTCCTAACAACAATTTCTCCTTCTTACATTCCCATGATTCACCATCAGTATCTGGTAATAGTGAGCATTCTATTCCTACAGCTTTGACCCTTGGTAATAATATCTATTTCAGTAGTGCAGAGAGTGAAGGGCAACCTGAGAAAAACCATAATCTAGTGGAAGCAAACCAAGGATTTGATGTTGTGACAGTAACAGAATTTGGTGATATCAATAAAAGAAAAGGTGAATCTGGCAATGACTTGATCAATGCAGGTGTTCAAAATTGGTTGACTTTACCCCTGACAGTCAGTTATGTGAATAACGATGCTACTGGTAGTACTGATAGGTTAGATTCGGACCAGATTATGGATGAAGGTGCTTCTTATGGCAGGGATGACAGCCTTAATCTATGTGGTAGCAATACGCCTCCATCAGACATGTTGGCAACTAAAGAGAGAAATAAGGATGTTGAGAATGAGAGTGATATTGATCTCCCAGGTTCTGTTAATTCTGTAAATGTTTTAGATCAATGCAGTATTCACACAATGGATAAACCCATTCTATTATCTTCACAATCGATTGATGCTCCAGGCAGGGAATTATCTTCTTCTCAGGTATCTGTTAATCCAGAACACACCTATCACAGTAATACTGAGGATCCTGTGGCCGCATCAAGCACAAAGCCTGATTCATTATCTTCCTGGATTGAGGCCATTGTGTTGGAAGCTAAAAAAGAACAATCAGGCAAATCCATTGTACCTTCTACCAGTATTCCAGACAAGCTATCAGCACCAAAGGAGGACAGCAGGAAGGCAGTGTCAGATTCAGTAGTCAGCTCTGTAGTAAAGTCTCCTCCCAGAATTAATACGGCGAGCTCCACAGTTTTGAATGTACCTACTAAGCAAGTCACTTTGCCTAGTTCATTGCGAGAGCCCCCTCGCTTAAACCAGAATGCAAGGAACAGGACATGGCGCCGTGACAATGTTTCTTCTAGTTCATCTTTGCATGTATCTCAGCCCTCAGGATTGCCCCCTAAACTGCCAGTAATGAAGAATGGAAAAAATCAAAACTCCTATATCCGCAAGGGTAATGCTCTCATTAGAAATCCAGCCACTGTTAATCAACCTCATTCTTCTAATCTAGATGCTCAAAGTAAGTTTAGTAAGCCTGTTATGAGGAGAAGCTTGAACTTCGTGAGGAAAGTTGATCCAAATGATGCTGTAGCACATTCTAATATTTCAGTTGAAAGACCTAAGACTCCCCCTTTGCCACTTCACACCAAATCCATCAGTTGTGCTGTGAATCTTTTGGAGCCATCATCTCAGACTTTGCAGAAGCAGCAAGTTCTTGAAACTGAAAACGAAGATTCTAGTGGGCAGGTTAACTCAGGTGTTGATAATGCAATCACTAGTTTGCATAAGTCTGAACCCCTGGAAGCTGGTAAATCAGTTTATGTAAGACAGAAGTCAAATCAACTATTTGCTGCACAGGGGCAACAGCCTGGTGACCCAAGTAACAGTTCCAGGGATAAGGTTCTGTTGTTGCAGCCATCCTCAACATCTGATCTCTATTTCAAGAAAAGGAAAAATCAGATTGTTTTGGGTTCCTCTACCACTGATGTTTCAAGTGCAAAGGATATGACTCAGGCTGAGAATATAAAGTCAGGTGAGAGTAAATCTTTAATGTTTGCATCCTCCAACAATAATGTCACTGTGGCCAAGGACAGACCACACAAAGGTATCATGTTGTATAAAATACTTGCTCCTGGTACCTTTAACCAAGTTGTTGCTATTTAGTTAAGATGCCAAAATTCTTCTAATACACTGGAACTTGGTAGGAAATTACATATAATTTATTCGACATCTATCAAACAAGTTGTTTTAGTTGTCTTTTTTTTTCCATTTCCAGCTGTGTTTGTCAGTGTAAGGAACATTAACTAAATTGAAAGATTGAGAACTATAACTAGAATCTGAAAGTATTGGAGAACTATGCATATTTGACCTTTCTGCTTAGTATCCCACTGTTCACTTTCTGAAGTTTGAGATATGAACACCTTTCTCCTGATTTTTTATGATGACCTCACCATTGATTCGCCTACATGATTTGGTCACCACTTCTAAGCAACTATTGTGTAGACAACAAGTTTGTCTTAAGCTACTTTGCTGTGGGACTTTCTATCTTTTTTCTCTTGAACTTTGACCTCCAAGGGCATGCAGCCTGTTATTAGAATGACGAAGTGATGCTAATTGATTTTGAAATATCATATTTGTATTTTTTTTTTTCTGAATGCAGCTCTTCAGACAACAAAAACTATGGGAAGTTTCTCTCATGTGTGGACACTTAGTGGACAACATCCGCAGAGGAAATCTTTTGTGGGAACTAGTCATATGAAGGTCTTCCCTCGTATACTTCCATGGAAAAGAAAAATGTTCTGCCAGAATTTCAGAAGCAGTTACTCTTCATTGTTGAATACAAGCTCTTTAGGGATAGTGAGGTACTAATAGCAGATTGATGATTGATCTGATCTTTCCCCTATTCTCAAGAACCGTTCCATTCAATTTGTTAATGGCATGCCACACATTTCTATCATTTATCAGAAAACTATTGCAAACAAGGAAGAGAAGTACCATTTATACTGTCTCGACTGATGGATTCTCTCTTCGGAAATCTGGAGTGTTAAGTATGGGCGGATCAAGTTTGAAATGGTCAAGGTCCCTCGAGAAACATTCTCAAAAGGTTAATGAGGTCTGAATTCAACTTTCCTGATTGTTCATATTTAGCAATCTATGTGAATTGGGTGTAGTGAGAAAATCATCATAGCATTATATTCAGATGCATTTCCCAATACAAACCTATGAGAATAGATTTACTAACTTTAACTGGACTTTCTTTTTTTGCTCTCCTAACTGAAGTTTGTTAGCCTATCTCGAATGTAAGTGAATATCCTTAATAATGTAACTGAAGTTCATTATTAGAGTGCCAGGTGAGTCATCAGAACAGATACGCTGTAGCTTGTTTGCTGGTTTTACTTGTTAAGTCTTATATAGAATTGGTGCACTTGCAGAATCTATGCTTTTCAACTACGAGAACACTATTTTCTTTAGTTCATCACAGAGCTATTACTTTGCACTAGTTTTGTTGATCAAACATGAACAATTTGGAATCTGGATTGCAGGAAGCTACACTGGCAGTTGCTGAAGTTGAAAGAAAGAAAAGAGAAAAGAGAAAGCGGCAGGCCCTCCGTATCAAGGGAAGGAATGGTAATCAACTAGTTTTTCAGATATGGTTTGATATTCTGTCGCCACTATCTTGGGAGAGTTGAATTGGCTTATGCTTCTCTGCCTTAAAATCCAACTAGTTAATGTTGCCACAATTGGAAATTCTTGGTTGACTAGCAATGGCTTCTGATGAATAAATCTTTCCATGTTGGAACACATCACTTTGAACTGCCCTTACTAGAGCTGCAGTATCTAGTCTCATAATTATCATATCTGATAATTGATTAGCTCACTGAAGTATTTTTTTTACTGATGGTTCATGATTCCCAATTTTTTTCAGAGAAATACTCTGCACTTGTTGCTGCTAACCAATTAATAAGAAATAACAACAGAGCATCTTCAGATTCCAGGGTGTCATCATCATCTTGCAATGAGTATGTTTTGCACCATGCTTATGCTTTCATTCCGTCTCAGATTAAGAAAAAAGCAGAGTTCTGACATCTCGATGTCTTTCTAAGCAGGTATGTGCGTGTTAGCAAAGGTAACCAACTGGTCAGAAATCCTAAGAAAGTAATTCGCATGCTAGCAAGTGAGAAAGTTCGATGGAGTTTGCACACTGTTCGAACACGCTTGGCAAAGAAGCAGCAATATTGTCAATTCTTCACTCGCTTCGGCGAGTGTAAAAAATCTGGTGGCAACTGTCCCTATATCCATGACCGAGCTAAGGTTGCTATTTGTACTAAATTTCTTACAGGCATGTGTTCTAATACTAGTTGCAAACTGACTCACAAGGTAAGATATTTCTTCTTGATTCTACTGCTGATCATGTTTTTTATTTTCCTTTTCCATCATGAGTATCTGTCCTGCAGGTCCTTCCAGAAAGAATGTCCGATTGTTCTTACTTTCTGCAAGGTGATTCACTTCAGTTTCGTTGCACCGATGTTCACTATCTTTTTGCAAACATTTGCTTTCTTACATGTATGTTTGGCATGGCTAGCAGGGCTCTGTACCAACACTGCCTGTCCCTACAGGCATGTGAAAGTGAACTCAAATGCTCCTGTTTGTGAAGATTTTCTGAAGGGATACTGTGCTGATGGTGATGAGGTATTTATGATATTACTAGAAATCTACTGGTAGTCTTTTCAATTTTTTATTTCCGTACCTTTGCCTTGAATTAGAGGGTAGGTAGGCACATTGTTTTTCCGGATGGACGGCATAAAGCCATTGCTTCCACTTCGGATGAATTGTTTATTTCGTACAACTAATGTATGTAGGTTATTTTTATGTATATTCTTCTGACATTAAAGGTTCTATGAGATTTTGTCTCAAAATGTACACACCGTTTTAGTTACCTCAATTTGGGTCATCTAATTTAGTAATATTGATTCTTCATAGCAAAATAGATCAGAAAGATTATGGATGTGGAGTTTTGTCACCTACGCTGAGCATGGCTCTGCTTTAAAGCAGAGCTTGCTTAACTTTCAAATTTTGGGGACCTTACATGAACTTTTACATGTTATGAATCAAGATCACTAATCTTTTCATGGACTTGAAACAATCTCTATTACAAGCAGTGTCGTAAAAAGCATAGCTATGTATGCCCCATCTTTGAGGCGACAGGAGAGTGCCCACAAGAATCAAGGTGCAAGCTTCATCATCCCAAGAAGAAAAACAAATCCAAGAGAAGAGTTGACACCCTCCAAAACAACAGCTGGGGCCGTTATTTTGACACAAGCATTGACCATGGCAGTGGGACAAGGGTAGGCTCTTCAGAGGAAGAAGAGAGACAGAAAGTGGAGCAAGTCTCTGGTGATGAATTTGCTGACTTCATTGACCTTGGTGCTGATATTGAAGTCGCTGGAGATGTGGTTGCTTCAGATGACATGCAGATGATGGAATTGGATTCGGGGAATCTAAAGATGCAGGCTGACAATCTTGACGCACTAATAAAGCCACTTAGGATCATGAGAACCGCAAGAGTTTGATGGATTCTTTCATTGGACTAGATTCAGGTGCAGTGTTATTGCTGAGCGAGGGCTGTAATGGCGTGCTTGGAGTTTTGATGTCTTGAAGACTGACTTGGACAAGGGCGTTCAGTTTTTTGCATAGTTGAAGGTTTTATTTTGTTCGTCTTGTACATCTCTTAGGACATATATAGGGTTATATGCCAGTCATAGAGGTATGATAGTTGCTGGCTGTGTAATACCTGTGTTTCTGAACATAACCCAGGAGTTGAATGTAACAAACAGTATTTTACAGTTGCGAAGAGGAAATAGAAATTTCATTTCTATACATAGCCTTGCACATCTTGTTTCGTGTTTGCGTTTCTGCCTTTTATCTAAAGATACATTCAAGGGAAATGCTTAGCGTAAGCAAAAACTGTTGTACTCCAGTTAAAACTAATGTACACGATCTTTTGTCAGATACAGATTTGTTAGTGACAGCAATGGGCATTATTCAGTTCTGAGAAAGGGTCATTCTCATGTTTGGAATCTGATATTCAAATATGAAGAAGCTAATGCAACTAGATCGATTTGAGCTCATAATTCGAAAGGAGCAAAGATCACTGGGTACAAATAAGTATGCACTGGAACGCCATATATACAATAATACAAACAACAAAGCTACAGCTAAGCTCTTTCTGTCTTTCAGGTCTTGCGGATTGCACGCATAGCGTATGTTTCGGGACCAGGGCCGCTCTGGATGGGCAACACGCATTACACTGTTACAGACCGCAGCAGCACCAGTGAGCTCGATAGCCCAAGGAAATGCGAGAGAATTGTGTTGACTGAAGCCTGCACATGACGAGAGAAAATGGCAATAAATGGTCAGTATGTTGACAACTGCTATTGAAAATTCAGAAACTTGTTTCCACAGTACCAAATAAGTTAAACATGATAAGACCTACATAACTAACATAAATCATATTGTTGTCACGACGAGGAGAAGACCATGACCATTGGAAATGATCATACTAATGATTCGATTAACGATTTTCAGTTCCCTGGACCTAGCCTGTTCAGCATTTGTGAAGTTTGCATATGCTCAGCATCTGATGTTCCAGTGTACGTCTTACGGAAATACACAGAACAAACTTTCCCAGCTCCATAATAAAACCAGACCACTTTGGAATCCCGAAACATGAAACATCCACTGTTAACAAGAAAGAAAATGATCGGATGGAAAATAAATAATGGTATACCTGAACAAGAAAAATGTCTAGAGCAAGAACAGGACTCTGGCCAGGGGGTATTCCCTGGTAGTAGGGAACTGATGAGGTAGTGAGGGCTTTGGGGACCAAAGCACCTACAGTCGCCTGCAGGCCAAGAACTGCAGCACCCATTCCAACAACATTAATCACGATACTATTTCTCAGATTCTGAACCACATTGGCACGAGGAGGAGCCTGAAAAAAGAGAGGAGAAAGTGGGTTTATTTTTTGTTGAGAACTATGCCTATAACAGTTAGCACATAGCCACACAAAAGAGGAACACGCGGAATTGAATTTGGGAGTTTGTTTCCATTCTTAATTTATCTTAGATCAGAATTCTGTTCCAGCCAATTTAACTCCAACGATGTCCAATAGCTGTGTGTGAATGGTGCATGATCTACGTGCGGACATGAGGTGACTGTAGAAAGGTAAAATATGGTTGACAAGATCATAGGCTAATGCAACTGATGTATCGGAACAATATCTTGTTTAACATGAAAAAGCGATCTTACAGCGGTACAGTTATTTTAGGCAAAGGATGTACCTTAGCAGGCTCATTTGCTGTTCTTCTAAGACTTTCAGAAAGGCGGATGTAACCAAATGACCGGAAAACTGAGATAAAGGCTGCGGTGATACCAACTGCAGTTGCACTGAATGTAAAGGGAGCCGTTACATGCCCTGTAGCAACTGCAGTGAATGTCAGGATTCCAGCCGAAACAGTTGTGCACACCAACTGGGACCAAAATCCGAGGTTACCCAGATTCTTAAAATACCGCGCTGTTTTCTCTAGTTTTTTGCTAACCTGGAGAAAGAAACAGTAAATGAGAATTGGTTAATATACTTGAGAATTATGCGAATTGGTTAATATACTTGAGAATTATGCGAATTGGTTAATATACTTGAGAATCATATTAAGCAGAGTGATTGACATGTCTGTGAGCATGAGAATCGGTAGATCACTTAACCATATGATGGAGAAAAATAGGTTGACAATATAGAGAAGCCACTATGTTAGAGTTTGTTTAGGACACAACTATGCTAGATCAGTAGCGGAGGACGGAATAAAATCAAGGTATGGCAAAGTTGTATATCGATAAAAGTAGGTGTACGTATATACAAGTTATTTATTTCTGTAAAAAAAAGTAAGTTATTTATCATTCCAAAATGTTACACCAGTAGTTATTACCGAAATCAAATCAGAAAGCAGATGGAAATTAATTATTAATTTAAGAAACTGCAAAAATTTTCATATGACAGTATGTATGTGTACCAATTTTCCTTCCGATCTGAAATCAATCTTGTTAAGTTCTTCCGTGACCAATCGCCACCCTCTTGTGCACTGCCACCGTGCGAGTTATGGCCTACAGGGTGCATCTGATCTGGCTACTGGTTTTGCGATTGTGCTTGTGTTGCAAGTTAAGGAGATAGCTGGTGCACTGTATCCATATGAGTACTTATTGCAAAACTAAGGTATGGCAACTGCCATACTCTGCCACCATAGCCCTCCGCCACTGTGCTAGATTGAAGATCTACCAAGTTGCATAACAGTACCATTACAAAAGATAGGCACACTATTTGGAGCAGATTACACATTTCAGGAAGAATGAACAAACAATATCATATTTTACAAGAAATTTACAATTTTGGTGCAATTAAATATGGTATCTGAAATGGAACAACTAAACGACATCTCAGTATGAAAATTTGTGAGTTCTGATGGACTAAAAGGAAAATGCATCGACAAAGTTGAACAGGAAGTTGGTTCTACAATCCTGATGGTTGCTGGAAGTGTTCATAACAAGAAGAAAGGATTGTAGGAAGTTAACTAGATGACCCCAAATATGTCCCTTGACCCCTGGCACTCTTTGACGTGCCAGGCATAAGTACCACCAGCCTGCAGAATGCAGCTTGTTGCTTCGCTTCTGGTGTCCTTCAGAGAAGCAGAGCAAGACACTACCACGGCATTGCCTAACATTTCACTCGTACGTTCTTGAGGGGCACTAGTCTGGAATATCAGCACTAATTGATCGATTATTACAGGAAACCAGGAACAACGAGTGCAAGGTTGCAGAACCAATCTCACCAGAACACTAGACCAAGTACTAAACTGTCCTTAACCAGACAGCAGAAATGCTAGTAGTACGGCTACTGGAACTCAACAGATCAACGGAGAGCGCAAGTGGCACCTGAGCAAGCTTGACGCGCGCGGCCTCGTCCTCCTCATAGAGAGGAGTAGGGTCCGAAGGGACAAACACCGCCGCCGTCGCCGTCGCCGCGAGATGGCGCGGCAAAGAGCTTCGCCCGGCAGCATAGGACGAGGTACCAGTACCGCCGGTGGCGGCCGCGCGGCGGGGAGCGGTGAAGCGGGGCTTTGGCGGCGGCGCTGAAGCGACGGGATAGGACGACACCGGCCGCCGCCTCGGCGTCGGGAGGGGCGGCCTCAGCGGCGCCGGAGAGAGCAGAAGCGGCCACATTTGTGCGCTGGCGTTCGGCGGTTTGCCGGTCACGGGGTTTCTCGATTCTTTGCTTGGACACACAAAAAGCTTCGACGACACCAGCTTTTTCATAATCGGTTCAAAATTTGGGGTGAGGGGTCTTTTTTCCTTTTTCAAAAAGAGAGAGGGGTTCCTTAGATATCGCCGAAAACGAGAAACCATGATTTGGAATCAGGTAGACTTGTTAAAAAGGATTAAACTACAGCTTTTTTAATATCATGATTTTGAATAAACAGAAGGTTTATGGCGTTTAACATCTAACAATTTTTTTTATTAAAGTAGCATTCTTTCAAAGAGCTTGAGTGGAGCCTAAAAAACAGTTTGGTTAACTTTTAAAATATGCTGAAATGATCGTCATTGGCATTTAATAATTTTAAAAGATATATGTTAAATGAGTTTTTTGGATAGAGGCTAGAATCATCCTTAGATATTTAGACATAGCGACCGCTACTCATAAGGTTGTTGAAAAAAAAAACATGACCATGACTTATTTGGAAGAATGCTCCTTCTTGTTGAAAACTAATACTCACAACTACTACAGAAACAGAAATTATAATTCTCTCGCTCGACTAGATCTTATTTAGTCAAATCCTCTACCACCTTTTCTCGCCATCTATTTAAAACAAAAATTGAAGTACTAGTATAATCAAGGTTTAATATACATGTCTAAAACTTAGTTGGTCTATGTACAATTGAAAAAAATATTTACTATTTAAAAAGTAGCCACTCCATTATAGGTAAACCTTAATGAGGGGTTCTTAATTGGGGCTATAGCGGGGCTTATTGAGTGTTTACTCACAAAACCTATATTATGTTATTTATGATTACTGAACAAAGGGTTTTATATTAGTCAAATCACGTAGTATTGAACTTTTATCGATAAATCGAAATGCGCTTCTTGAACACACAATACAACCAAAACTCACGCCCACACAAAAAAGTGAGAACAAGAAACAACCGCGGCGGCACACGGTGAGCCCACCACACACGATTCGATTCTACGACGGTCTCCACCGCTCCCCCGAGGCCCGAGTCGACCGCCGCCGCCGCGTCACCTCACCGGTCGCCAGGCCATGAATTCGGTGGCACTCGCGCCGGCTCCAGCCGTCTTCTCCTCGGCCTCCGTGCGATCCCGCCGCGGCGCGGCTCCGGCCACCATCTCCTCCGCCTCCGGGCGGTCCCGTCGCGGCGCGCGTGGTGCCGTCCGGTGCGAGGTCGTATCCTCCTCCGCGCCGTCGGCTGCTGCTCCCCAGGCCGCCAAATGGGCCCAGAGGACCGTCGTCCTCCCGCCGCAGCGCCGTGGCTGCCACCTCATCACCTCCAAGGTGCCTGCCTGCCCCCCGCACTCGCGCCCCCCGTCCCCCCTCTTTGTTCGTACACAACTTGAGTTGAGTTGTCTGTTCGATGCGGTGATGGTGCTGTTCTTACAGTTAGTTGTTTATCATCCGTCGCAGATTGTAAACGAAATTAGGGATGACCTGGCCGAGTTCAATTGTGGAATGGCACACCTATTCTGTATGTATTTATTCATACTGGATGCATTTCATTTTTTTTTATGCGTGCATATTCTTCTTGTGTATGGAAATTTTATTTTATCATTGACGGAAAATACATGGTCAGTTAGTAATCACTAATGCTGAGTTTTTGTTGTCCATAAGATGTATAGCACCTTTTATACGACAACGCTGATGTCTGAAGTTGGTCAGCAGTTCTCAGTTCATTTTTTTTTAATGCAATAGAAAACTAAATTAATGTCGAGCAGGCTTGAACGCATGGACAAACTGGTTCGTTTTCTTAAAGCAACATAATATGGAAATTAAATTCCTGAAAATATTTGGTGTTATGATATGGATGATGCGTGCATAATTTGTGAGCGAATTCAAGTGGAAACTCATGATAACAGCCAATATTTCAAATTCCAAGAAGTGGAACTTTGTTTTCTTTAGTTTCAAGATGAAGGCGTTGAAGGTTCTTAGTGACTTCCAATTGTGTGCTTTTACATCTGCATGACATTAGGGTAATACGATAGACAAATTCTTCAGCATCATGATTTTGCTTTTTAGAAGCAAATGATAGTATTGCCTATTCTGATATCCACCACTTGAATACTTTTGCAATGCATGCAATTTCTTTTTGGCATTTATGCAAAAAGGAAAGAAAGAAAACAGTTAGTATGCGAGCTGACTTTGTTATCCATTCAATTTTATGAAGGAAAACATGAAAGCATGGTCATGTACATTTTGCTGTTGAGAAGTATCGGGCGTGACAAAAATATATTCAGATGTGTTTTCGTGGTCTTTAGAATATAAGAGAGAAGAAAAATGAAACTTGAGATAGAAGATGCATTTGCCCCCTCGCAGGTTGAGTTTTTTTTAGATAGAAGATGCACCCTTGGAACTTTATATTGTGTTTGATTTGAGTTTTTAGTTACTGTTCTTATGGAATCTCCAATGAGTATATTTCAGTTCTCAGTATTTTCAATACTAGTAAAATTGTCATAATCTACAGTGCAGCACACAAGCGCTTCGCTTACTATCAATGAGAACTATGACTCTGATGTCCAGGCGGACACTGAAACATTTCTTAGTCGCATTGTTCCAGAGGTGAAAGTCATGATATTTCCTGTTCGATTCTGTTTATGGGTGAATTAAAATGGTCTCTTAGTTTTCATCGTTTTGTTATGATCAGGGTCCATCTGCTCCATGGAGGCACACCATGGAAGGTTAGTTTTTTTTTTAAAGCCTGATGCAGCTGGACTTTGGCATTTCTTGTTACCATATATTTTTTCAATTACAGCATTGTGTGTATGAGTATTTTGAGAATAGACAGCAAACTATAAGTTGAGTATTAGTATTTTTTTCTTCTAAAAATATCTCGTTTTATCCTGTTAGCATTGTGTCATATATAATAAACTTAACTGTAGCAAACATTGGGAGCTTTTATTTTATAAAATCCCATGCATCTGATGTTTATTACTTCTGTCACTTTTTTTTTGTGGCTGTCTGTAAGCTATATGTAGAGACCATAATATACATGGTTAGATCACTCAGTAATTATCAGGTCCCATTTGCAGGACCTGATGACATGCCAGCACATATCAAGTCGTCAATGTTTGGTTGTTCCCTGACGTATGTGCAGCCCCTTCATTCCTCTCAATGACTTTTGACGTCTCCAACATGTTTATAACATTTGTTTTATTTACATCAGGATTCCAATCACCAATGGGCGTTTCAACATGGGAACTTGGCAGGTGCATGAAAATATCTAACTTTGCTGTAGTGTAGAGGATTCCAATTAATTGCCTCTAATATCACAGTTTAGGATTTTGTTCTCGAGGTGCCTATTGAGAAGAAATAGGAAATTTGAGATAAAGAATGTAGGCAAGTTCTGAGCACAGTTCATTCAGCGTACCATCTACCTACATTTTACCTGAATTTGAACCTGATTTAATCTGCAGCATGTTGTGTTGGGATTATTAACCCCAACATCTGATGTTAGAAGCAACAAGAACATACCCACTGGTACCAGTTAGTTAGATAGGAGCCTGGGTTCCCCTGATCACTATCGTAGCATGTGTAGAAGAATGCACAGTTGCACACATGTGTGTGCACGTGGTGGAGTTATGTGTGTGTGGGTTGTCTCTGTGCATGTCCTCCTTGTATCTGTTTCTCTCTATTGATATATATAGTTAGTTACTAATCATTAGAATGTGATGTGCGTGTACCTGGGCTGTGCGCCCTGGCCTTTGTGTTGGACAGCTCTAGTTGTATGTTTGGTTAGTGAGATATAAAGAGATCTGGTTTGGTCCTGTTTCATAAACTACAATATCTCACCCCTATATATTTGTACATCTATCTTAGATCAATCAATCCAATATTACATGCAACCTCAATTGCTTTCACTAATACTGAGCATTCCAATCTTTTAGGGTATATGGCTCTGTGAACATCGAGACCGTGCTACTCCTCGCCAGATCGTGATCACGCTCAATGGGATCTAAGCTGCTCAATGTTAAGCGCTGGAATGGGGTGATTTTGACATATGTAAATCATTTGCACGGAAAAATTGTGACCTTTGTTCTAAATGTGATATGAGCTCCATTGGTTGGATAGTCTTATTTGTAATATCATGTCAGTACAAGGGGAATAAAGTCTCTTCTTCACATGCTGCTTCTCAAGTACCTTAGGCATCTATAGAATGTTCCAGATATGGCGTGGTGGTTCAGTGAAATGCTCTAAAAGTTGTTATTATTTTTAAGGAAAATTCTGCTGCATTTCACCCCTCCTCCTTTTAACAGTTTATGAAATGCTAGTTTTTTTCTTTTGCTTGCAGTCCATAATAACTGTTGGACAGTGATCATTAAGCTTGAAGCGGGTTGCCGCACCACCCTGTGATTGACACAAATATTCAACATATTATGACATCATATGTCTTCTCAAGACAGGTTTCTCCTCTTGTTTAGGTGGTTTTGCCTACCAGACTTGTTACCACAATCTGATGACATGGTGTTCAGTGTTTGGTGCTTGAAGAGTACTGCCATGGTTGACATACTGTTGAATTACAGACTAAACTCATTGGTTGTTCGAGGAGCTTGACTGATCTATAATCGAACTGAATGTGTTTTCAATGGTCATGTGCCTAGCATTCAAAAGGTTTTGAGCATACTCGCATCTGGGGCTTGGCAGGGTTTAGAGGTTTATTGCAGCTAGTTGTGATTGGCCCTTAGCATAGTGTTGTTTCTATAGGTCATTTATTATGTTTCTGTGCTACAAATGTAAACTGTTAAGGGTTTGTTTAATGTTAGCAGTTAATACTTTCTTCTTCTTAATGCAACGATACGCAGTCATCTTGCGTATTCAAGGAAAAAAACTCTTGCACTGATTTTTTTTTATTCACTAGATATACAAGTAACTGAGAGACAAAACAAGAGAAAATAGCCTGATACAGTACAAATGTGAGAATAATGACCAACATGTCCAAATGCTGTACAACTGGGATATATTGATTTCTCCATGTATTTTTGCTAGCAGAGCTTCAACCACACAGTCCACTTGTGGAAGAGATTTGGTTGAGAGCAATAGAGACATTGGTGACAGGATGGGGGCAATGTTCTAAAAGGTAGCAAAATCCATCTGATTACCCATGTACTACTAATAGTAGTTATATAATTGTATGTCTTGTCCTGGTCATGTCATGCAGACAGGTATGGCCATCTATTTCTTTCCTATTTTTAAAAATCTTGGAGGGAGTGACAAGGATGATCCAGGTCGCAATGGCCAGTAACAGCAGGTTGATAGTTCATCCTTTTGTGAGTCGAGCATGACAGTGGCAGCCATCCTGACAGGTCTTGTGGCTGATGTCAAAGATACATATTATTGAGGATGCTAAAGAATCGTTCATGAGGCATATATTTTGGTAAGCTTATTTATGTTCTTACTTATCTGATGAATTTACTAGGAGATAAGAATTTATCTATTCTAGTTTTAACTGTACAACTAGTCATAAGAACCTCCTGAAAAACATGTAACTCTACGTGGGTTTCAATGCATGTGAGAAGTTAAGACAATAGAAACTGTCTAACTCTATGAATGACATCATAATCACCTTAGAAGGAAACCACCATAATTATTTATTACAGAGTTATTATTATTCCATGTTCTTCCAAAGATGCTACTAATTAAGTTACATTCTGTGCTAGTTAGATTTATAAGCTAACGCTAACAGCCAGTGGTAGCCTTTTAAGAGGACTCTAATTTTAGCACTACTTTGTCTGGTCTTGATAGGACCTCCTCTTTTTCCTCCTCTCCACAATCTAGCATTGAGAGTTTACAGCCCTTCTTTTACGGGGTGGGTGGATAGCTTATGCCAAGAAGTTAAAGCATCGCATGAGGTAGTAAGTTTTTTCTTTCCTTATCATGTTTATTTACGTTCTTCATATATCCTGAGATTATGTTTTACATCTACCTGTTTCTTCAATTTTTAATCTTTTATTACAAGGAAAATGTGAAAAAAAGCAAAAGGCTCACACCCAGCTGTTAGGATTCCTCAAGTTCTCTGTGAGGTTGTGTCCCCCCTTAACTGGTGTGATCATTTGAGCTTTGTGCTTTTCATCAATTCTGAATGCTACTTCCCTTGTTTTGTTAATTATGCTTTTCTCTTCCCAAGCGCAACTCTTCCATATGTTCATCTCAAAGAGCTATTTCCTAATGCAGGTTCCCCTCCCACAAAATGGGAGTAAGATACCCTCGAATGTTTCTTATCCTGCTATTACTTCATGGAGCTAATGCTGCTTTGAAGGACCCAGCACAGAAATGGCAAACTCTAAGTGGTAACTCCCTCTTTCCACAGATATAAGCATTTCTGGGTTCCTGTTAAGTTAAACTTTACTTTGACTCTCAGTAACAAAAAATATTAAGCATTACTAATATAAAAATTGGGTTTCTACAGTATTCATGAAACCAACTATCATAATACTTTACTCTTTCTATTTGAAATAATTGATTTTTATAGCTATTAATGGTCAAAGTAGAATATTGAAGACCGTTGATGTCCTAAAATGCTTATATTTGTGGACAGAGGGAGTAAATATGCTGTCACCTTGTATTTCTGAAAAAAAAAATTGAGTGAACAATTTTATGTAGTCATTGCATTGCACTGCATGGTATTCCTGACACTCTACTCTGTAGGTGCTCCTCCATTAGTCATAGCTCGTGGTGGGTACTCTGGGTTGTTCCCTGATTCAAGTCAACTCGGGTACCAGTTTGCCTTGGGGAATAGTCTCCCTGAAGCTGTTCTTTTCTGTGATCTGCAACTTTCTAGCGACAATGTTGGATTCTGCAAGACTTGCTTGGCACTTAACAACTCAACGCTAATAGCTGAGGTTTTCCCTAAGAAGGACAAGACATACAAAGTGAATGGAGAAGATCAGCATGGATGGTTTTCAGTGGACTTTACTTCAAATCAGCTAATGCACAATGTCACATGTGAGTAAAAATCAACTTGAGTGACTCTCCAAGGAGCTTGTCATGGTCTTGTTTATTCTGTATGCTTTCAGTTATTTGTTACAAAATCCAGGAAACGAATTATTTACATTTTCTTTTGTTCTAGAGGACCTATACGATTGGAGTTCTTATCGTATTTACTTTCTCTTCTTGTTATCTCCAATCAGTATTGACATAGCATGCCATTCTCTGACCATCCTGTAGTGATCCAGAATGTTCTGTCTCGCCCAAGTGTATTTGATGGCACCATGGGAATGAGCCTTATTGATGATGTAGTAGAACTCCGCCCCCCTCAACTTTGGATTAATGTACAGGTAAAAATGATTTTTGCAGCTAGCTATAGTCATTTCTTTCTAATATCAGATACACACATCTAAGTTCTCCTCTTGTAAACTATACTTTTGCTAATACCTGTTCTTACCTTCCCATCTGTAGTATGCCCAGTTCTTCCTAGATCACAAATTAGACATCAAAGAGTATATATCATCTAAAGCAAAAGAATTTTGGGTCAATTATGTCTCCTCGCCTGAAGTTGGATTCTTGAAAAGCCTTGGTGTGAAGCTCGGGAAAAGCAATGTGAAACTCGTTTTGCGGTTTCTTGACGAACAACTTATTGAACCTTCCACAAAACAAACCTATGGAGCCATTCTAAAGGACTTGAAATCTGTTAAGACTTTTGCCTCAGGAATTCTCGTCCCCAAGAGTTACATTTGGCCTTTGAACAAGGATCAGTACCTGCAGCCAGCTACTAATTTGGTGAAAGATGCTCATGCCCTAGGCTTGGAGGTCTATGCATATAAGTTTGCCAATGATGTCATCTCAAGTTACAACTACAGCTACGATCCTAGTGCCGAGTACTTGCAGTTTATTGATAATTCTGACTTCTCTGTTGATGGTGTCCTCACAGACTTCCCATCCACAGCTTCAGCAGCCATTGGTAAGGACCATTGTTTGAAAGAAGCAAAACTGATGTTCACAAGTAGTGTGGTTTAATTAGACTATTACAGAGTAGCAGTATGATTGTGATTACTTCATCGTGCATGCTGTAATGCATGACAAGACTATTCTTGTAACATGACCTGACAATTGAAAACAATGAATGCCGATTCTATTGTGCGCTCTTTAACCTCTATATGTGCTCTCTGTCTTTCTTTTTGCAGCCTGTTTAGCACATACTAAGGACAACCCTCTTCCTCCTCCTGGAGGTAAGAAATCTGTCCTTTAACCTGGTATCCTAATTGATACCTTTGCCTTTTTGCGATGCCCTGATATCTGAACTTGACTAGATGATACCAGGCCACTGATCATTACCCACAATGGTGCAAGTGGCATCTTCCCTGGTGGCACGAACCTTGCGTATCAACAAGCAGTGGAAGACGGTGCAGATATAATCGACTGTTCAGTACAGATAACGAAGGATGCAGTGCCGTTTTGCTTGGACTCTCCAGATCTTACGAAAGGCACAACAGCAGCAACAATGTTCCTGACAAAATCTGCTACTGTGAATGAAATACAGAACGGGTCTGGCATCTTCTCATTTGATCTTTCATGGAGCGAGATCCAAACCCTAAAGCGTAAGTATAACTACATTTGCTTTTCCACAAGTTCTCACTTCAAAACGCTAGCATGTTCCATGCTAACAAGTTCATTTTCATCCCTTTAGCTGACCTTGTTGGCCCGTTCAATCAACAAGGACTGAAAAGAAACCCAGAAGCAAAGAACAGCGGGAAGCTCATGACATTAGCTGATTTCCTTGCTTTCTCAAAGAGCAGCAACATCTCCGGCATAATAGTTGACATTCGTGTAGGCAGGCTTTCTTGAATTCATTCTTACGTGTCATTCTAATTCACTTCAAATTTCAGATGGATGCTGTTTGTCGTCAATGCAGAACGCTCCGTACCTTGCAACCAGAGGCATTGCCATTGTCGACGCTGTCTCCAGTGCGCTCATCAATGCCAGCTATGACAAAGAGACCAGGCAACAGGTGCTCATCGCGTCGGATGATTCCGCAGTGCTCGGAGCATTCAACAAGTTCCCAGCCTTGAAGCGCGTCCTCCATATCAGCAACGTGATCAGCGATGCCTCCAAGCCGTCTGTGGAGGAGGTGGCCAAGTTCGCGGATGCCGTGTCCATCAGCCGAGGGTCGGTTGTCCAGGCGCATGGGTCATTCCTTGTGCAGTTCACAGATGTGATCCACAAGATGCGCGCCGCGAACCTATCAGTGTACGTTGGGGTGCTCAAGAACGAGTTCATGAACCTTGGATTTGACTTCTGGGGTAACCCGATGGTGGAGATCGTGACCTACTCTTCTCTGATGGTTGATGGGATTGTGACCGAGTTCCCTGGAACAGTAGCTGAGTACTTCAGTGAGTATGAGCGTAACCTGCTACTTCCTTTTGCATTATGCATGCTTATGAAGAGTGAAGCTTACATTTCTTTCCATCTCTTTGTGAATGCAACGCAGGGAGCCCATGCAGCGACTTCAGTAAGAACCTGTCCTACACAATCTTGCCTGCACAACCTGGGTCTTTGCTCAACCTGACAGAGCCCGGTGCCCTGCCACCGGCGCAGGGGCCGGCGCCAGTGCTAGAACCTGCCGACGTCGTGGATCCACCGCTGCCGCCAGTAACCGTCGGTGGTCACGGAGCTGCATCGCCTTCAAATGATTCAAGCACTAAGAGTGGCGCCACGGCGGCCAGCGCCAGCGCTGGTCTTAGCTTGTTGGTCGCTGGGCTTGCTGCGCTCTTGGCGGTGAGCTCTCGGTGATCCTGAAGCCTTGGATGCTGGAATTGTACCGTGGTTTTGTTTGGATATTTTACATCCCATCAGAGCTAATTCATACTGCAAGATAATGATGTACTTTAAGCCGGTGACGTTACATACGTAGACACAGAGATTAGACAATGTTTTGTTGTTTGGATGCTAGATTTTTTTTTTTCAAAACACATGCACGCACGGGGGCACCTTATCCCAAGTTGACCTTGATAGTAAATCTAGTTTCATATTTACAATTGAAAATATAAAATTAGTATATTTATTTAGTACATTTAATCCCCTCGGAACTATCGAGCGCAATCTAAAATTTACCCCTTCGTGACACCACGTAGGATTTGCTGACATGGTGTCACGCCATTCAAAATCACTATTTAAACTGCCCATAGTGGAAAAATAATCTGTTTCAAAAGCTTTAGGAAAGACCATACGATTTTCAAATTGACAGCAGATACCTTGGCATGCAGACTCGGCCAAAAGTTCAAGAGGTAAATAGGAGTTTTTTCCTTCTTCTAAATAGGCTTGTTTTGTTGGTGTAAATTGGAGTAAAATAGGCTTCTAAATTGGAGTTTTTCCTTCTTTTGTCAACATCTCTGGCTGGGTTAGTGGCAGAAATGCTCCCAAGCAGGTGCACAAGGAGAACTTCTTGAGATCATCAAGAGTCATCACTCATCAAAACCATATTTACTAGTAATTTTCATTGTGTATTTTAAAATTTATATATTTATTAATTAAGTTGTATGTCCACTGAGACTTGTTTCCTACATCCGACACAAGGATGTCTCCCCAATTGCTCTTCCTGCGGGAGGAAATGACATCGATAACAGGTTGAAATGATACTCTGTGCTAAACAACTTCCAGCTTACTTTTAACAAAAGAACCCTGCTATTCTTCCTATGGCTTTAACGATATTATTCGAGCTACTCAAGTAAGGTTTCCTTAGATTCTGAATGGAGACAGGATCACAGGATAGTACTTCCTTTTACTGAGGTACTTGACTCGAGGAGGCTTGCAGTCGTACTGAAACTACTGAAAGAGAGTGATCAGTTGGTTGAGAGTGAAGGCACAACTGGAACGAGCTTAAGAGTAACTATGTTCTTTGGTTGAGATTCTGTCGTTCCAGTTGTGCCTTCACTTGTTTTTAAGATTAGGAGCCGCCAAATTTGATATAGCGCCGTAGTAAGAAAGCGCCTGGAATTGCAGTTTGGTCTTTGAGTGGCATTCGTCTCTGGTCTCCCATCCCGTGTGCTCATGTCATGGATGGGCTGCGGCATCATGTGATCAAGTACTAAATCCAAGATCATCCGAGGATGATTCCAACAGAAGTTCCTGATCAACTGACAAGCCAACGTCATGTTTGACCACCTGCTAGCGTAGACAGAATATGCTTGTTTTCTGCTCTCTGAACCCTGTGCAACTGAACTGGTAGGCCTTGTTTACTTCGCCAACTTTCCAGTCACATCAAGTCACATCTCCTCTCACAGACACGCTTACCAATGCACTATTCACAACTCTAATTTTCTACCAACTTCCTCATCTAAACAAGGCCTATTAACATGGAGTACTGGATCTGGTAACACCAGACAGCTATGTGATGAGTTCTGTAGAACGTCTGCATCAAGGTAATAGGCAAACCTTAACTTGATTTCTGCCATGTATCACTGTATCTGTATGTAGATTTTTAAGCCGGATTTTTTTTTATTCTTTTCCCTTTTCTTTAGGTCTGCTCACCCTGAGTGGCTAACTTACACATGGTGCGAGATCTGATTAAGCTTCATCACTCATATGTCTTTACTAGTTCTTGCAAAGTAATGCAAGATAATGCTGATGCGCTAATAGAGATCTGCAGGCTGGATTTGCTGTGACATGGGCTATGACAGTCCACTGTCAGTGTAGCACCCCATCTTCAGTTCTTTGCTGGTATAATAATTTTCACTCCTGTTTTACTGTTGGACGTAGTTGCGCACAATTTATAGCAGTAAAATTATATAACTGAAATCTATCTGCTTATTTTGACTGGTTCTATTGCGCCACAAAACTGAAGGAACCGCGCTAGTCAAGGTTGCTGTTAATAGACGTGTACCTTCCCACAGGAGCATATGCTATGCATGTGAATTAGCAGTGTGGCTGAAGCATGCTTATGCACACACTAACTATACTGTCACTGTCACACTCCCTTCATAGTTCATTCAGATACTCTTGGCCATAAGTTCACGCTGACCTGCTTTAAGAGCAAGTATTATAACCAGCTGCAGGCGGGCTGAATCCGTGCTGGCGGAGAGAGAAGAGGAAAGAGAATGCCGAGCGGGCGTGAAACGAAACGGCCACTTCAGGCGGGCGAAAGCGTGCTGCACGCTCTGGCCATCGGCTGTGGTAAAGCTGCAGCTGTCCTCGCTGTATTAAACAAAGCCACCGTGGATTCTATTTCGCCCGCCTGCTGGCTGGCTCATTGCCCTTGCTCTAAGAGCCTGTTAGCTTGTTTCACAAGCCTTGTCTGCATGCATACCCTCTACTTCTTTTTTTTTCTTTCTCTAAGGACATGTTCAGATTCCCAACTATTCACTATTCATTCCAACTTTTCACTATTCAGGGTGTGTTTAGATTGTAGGAAAAAACACTGTAGCATAAGAAAAACACTGTAGCATTCGCTGGTAAACGTGTTTTGTGAGGGAGGAATAGTGAAAAGTTGGAATGAATAGTGAAAAGTTGGAATGAATAGTGAATAGTTGGGAATCTGAACATGGCCTCATTCCAACTTTTCACTATTTCTCCCTCACAAAACACGTTTCCCAGCGAATGCTACAGTGTTTTTCTTATGCTACAGTGTTTTTTCCTACAATCTAAACACACCCTAACGCAGCATGTGAGTTGGTGACAGCGGCATGTCATTGGGGGAGCATGCCGGCCATGAACTTTTTTACCCCATATGTTTAACCTCATTATCCGCGGTCCAGGGCGTATGAAGTCACGAAGTGGATGTTAACCTGTCATCAGTTGGGGTTTATGACTAAGGCCCGTTTAGTTTCCCAAATATTCTTAAAAAAACACATCTAACTTTTTTCTATTCATCACATCTCTTGCACTTCCAAAACAACTTTTTTCTATTCATCACATCTCTTGCACTCCCAGAACACTATTCATCTACAGTGTATTTTTGAAACAGGGTATTTTCGGAGAATCTTTTCCAATCTAAACACAAAACCCGTGTCCACTGGCTAACCTCTGGCGAGGTCACGTGCCACGAGGCCCGGCCGGCAGAAAAACCCCTGCCACCCCCGGCCGACACGGCCGCCTGTTACATGCTCGAAGCACTAAACGCTGCACCGTCCCCAACCTCCCCCAAGGATGAAGGAATCGCTCGCCGGCCGTGGTCCATCTCGAGGTCCAGGACGGCAGTGGCGACGCCACCATGGATCATCCAGTCCAGGGAATACGAGAAAGAGCACTGCAGACATGCACGGTCACGGCGGGCGCCACCATTTTCGTCGCGTCCGTGCACGCCGGACCCCGGCCGGTGGCCGCTAGCGCCTGGCGAGCAGTAATCCTCTGAGCATGCGCGAGAGCGAGAGATCAAAGAGAAAGGCTTTGAAATTCCATTCACAATCACAAACAAGAGATTAGTATGTTAATAATTAATCTCGCGGCACCTGCAAAATTAGTGACAGATCTACAGGCCCTAGCAAACAAATCTTAAAAACTCGCCACCAGAGATTACAACCACCACCAACCATCCACCCTTGCAGTAAAATTATTGCGATTAGTAAACACATGCAGCAACGCAAATCCGTCAAGGAATGGCGGCGCCGGAGCCGGCCGACGCGCCGGCGGGGGCCGCCATGGCCGTCCTCTCGAGCACCACCACGGCGTCCCTCATGGCAGGTCTCTTTCCAGGCGCCATGGCGCAGCACGAGAACGCCAGCCTGAAGCACGCGAGCAGCACGTCCTCCCTGCCGTCGGCCTCGCCACGGAGCGTCGGATCAGCCATCCGGAGCACGCGGCCGTGCTCCTCGGCGGCGACGAGCCCGGCGTGCCACTGGCAGAGCTCCACCTCCGAGTAGACTCTCCCGGAGAGGAGCTCGAGGAGCACCATGCCGAAGGCGTACACGTCCCATTTCGCCGTTGGCCGGAGGTTCTTGAGGCACTCCGGCGCCTGGTATGGCGACGGGTTGGCCGCCGATGACGTCGCCGCCGCCCCCGCCGCCGATGCCGAACCGCAGGGGCTCGCGCCGGGGCCGGGCATCTGGGAGAGGTCAGGCAGGCTGCTCGTTGAGTGCATTGATCGTTTGCTCCCGAACAGCCGAGCAGACGCGCCGGCGCGGTGGCCGATGGCCTCGCCGGAGAGGAGGCGGTCGAGGCCTAGGTCGCCGATCCATGGCTCCATGTCGGCGCTTAGCAAGATGTTGCTCGGCTTCAGGTTGCCGTGCACGCCCTTCTTCTCGTGGATGTATGCTAGTCCCCGTGCCACGCCGCGCGCGATCCGTAGCCTCGACTCCAGGCTCAGGTGCAGCGGCGACGACGACCCAAACCGCCCTGCACAACGCAGCGAGATGTCATCGCAAGATCAAGTGAAAATTGTGACAGTACTACAATGCCAAATGATCAATGCAGTGTAAAACTGCAACTACTCGTGCAGCCGAGGACAGTTTCTTTCAGATTTTTGAGTGATTTGTAAGTCAAAAGGACTATCAGTACTACCAAAATGAGTCATCAAGAATATAATAGCAGGGATCTGTGTGATCAATGACAAAATTTTTGTACAATCAGTACCTCTGACAGCACGGTTAAGAGCAGGACAATAGATGGATTAGCACTACTAATGAGCATTAATGCGGCAGCACAGTACAGTCAGGAAAGGTGCCATCTTTGCCGTTGCAGCCAAACTTTGCAAATGATTGAAGCTGGAGATTATGAACTGTACTACAAGTGGATATCTAGTTCTGCTAAGATGTCGATATCAAATTAAGCAACTTTTCAACGCTTGAATGCGGAGTAATTTAGTGCTCTGAAAGTGGTTGCAACTGGCAAAAAATGGTGATTGGTGCGAGGTAGACGAAGGAGGACTTACTGCTGAACGCGATGTTGGCGAGGCTGCCATTGGGGGCGTAGTCATGGATGAGGAGCTTCTCGTCTGCGCCCCAGTAGAATCCTCGCAGCCGGAGGATGTTGGGGTGTCGGAACCGTGCCACGGCGCGGACCTGCGCTTCGAAGTCCTTGAGCTTGTCGGCGCCGCCGCTCTCCCCGATGCGCCGGACGGCGAGCGCCGTGCCGTCGGCGAGCACGGCCTTGTACACGATGCTCGACCCCGTCGCGCCGAGGATGTACGCCGACGCCTTGAGCAGCGTCTCCATCTCGAGCTCGCCGTCGCCGTCCACCGTCACCAGCGTCGCCGGCGCCGGCGCCGCCGCCTGGTTGTGCTTCTTGCTTCCATGGTCCTGCGGGGTGCTCCGGTCGATGAGGCTTCCTCGCTTCTTGAGCTCCTCGTCGTCCTCTGACTCGCCATCCGACGACACCGAGAACTCGGAGCTATCCGAGCCGTCGTTTCGCCGCCCAATGCCGCAGCAACCCATCGACGTCGACGCCTTATCTTCTTTAGCCCCGGCGAGGTCAAGCGTCTTGACCCCACCATCAATTGCTCGCATGCTCTTCTGCTGCATCGACGGCGGCGGCGAGTCCTCCTCCCGCCGCTGCGGTCTCTTCTTCCTCACATGGTACGCGTACAAGAACAACATGAAGAGGAGCCCGACGCCAGCGATGTCGCCGACGACGATGGCGACAATGGCCGCCGGACTAAGCTTATTATTATCCTCCCCATGCGGCGCCTGCTGCTGCTCGCCGGCGCCGCCCGGCGAGGCACGGGCGGGGTTCTTGGGGATCGCCGCGAACGCCGGCGGCGAGTCGGTGGCGTTGGGCGGGTTGGACAGCGACGACGGGATCGAGCACGCCTGCTTCACCGGCGGCCCGCAAAGGCCCGGGTTGCCCTCGTACGCCTCCGGTGACTGCTGGGCGAACATGCCCGCCTCCGGGATCGCGCCGGTGAAGTTGTTCCTCGACATGTCCACCGTCGCGTTCGCGGGAACGACGGCGGCGAGCCCCGTCGGGAGCTCGCCGGTGAGCTTGTTCGATGAAACGTTGAGGAGACGGAGGTGGCCCCCGCCAAAGTCCGACGGGAGGGAGCCATTGAAGGAGTTGTTACTCAAGTCAACGAGCTCTAGCACCCCGAGCCCGCCGATGGGGAGCTCGCCGGTGAGTTTGTTGTCGGCGAGCCCCAGCACGGCGAGGCTCGGGAGCCTGCAGAGCGACGCGGGGAGGTGGCCGGTGAGCGCGTTGCCGGAGAGGTTGAGCTCCTGGAGCCCACGCGCGTACGCCCCCGTGGCGTCCGGGAGGTCGCCGGAGATGTGGTTGCCCGCGAGCGAGAGGACGCGGAGCTCCGTCGCGTTGAGGAGTGTCGCCGGGAGGGCGCCGGAGAGCGCGTTCCCGGAGAGGTCGAGGTGCTGCAGGTGCTCGATGTCTCCCAGCTCCGGCGGCAGCGTCCCCGTGAGATTCGCGTTCGGGAGCACCAGGCTTATCACCCGCGACACCGTCGCCGCCGCCAGCGACGCGTTGATGCCCGCGGTGCCGTTCCATGCCGCCGCCGCCGTGGAGTTTGCGCCGCCGTCGGAGGAGGAGGTGAGGTTCACCGTGTCCGGATTTGGGTAGCCCTTGCAGACGACGCCGTTCCAGTCGCAGGGCTCCGCCGCGTCGTAGCTCCACCCGGACAGCACGCCGAGAGGGTCGTAGGTGACCGCCGCCCTGAAGGACATGAGCAGCGTGCCGTCGGCATTGAGCCCCGCCGCGTCGCCGCACAGCGAGGTGGTCCCCAGCAGAAGCAGCCACAGCGTCGTCGCCCACACCGACACAGCGCCGCCGCCGACGCCTCTCCTGCCCTCCATCGCCGCCGCGGGCGCGAGGTGCCTAACCTAAGCGCCCAGCACCGACGCCGCCACCATGTCCTCCTCTTCCGCCAACCTCCGCCGAGCACAAACACACACAGAGCGCGGGTTTGACCCGACGGCCCGGCCGGCGAGGTGGAGCGCTGTCGATTGGTAGCTCGGCGCCCTCCCCTCGCGGTCAGGGCGAGGGGAAATTCGGGCTCTCGAGGAGGAGAAATTGCAGGTGGATGGAGACCGGAGGGAGAGGCGGTGCAAGGAGACTAGCCGAGGCAGTGACGAGCGAGAGAGGTTGCCAGCAGCAATGGCATGTGAGGAGGTCTGGGCGGAATAAAGAAGCGACGCGCCGGGTGGGTGGCGTGGTGTGGAAGCAGAGAGAGAGAAAAGGAAGGAAGCCGAGGCACCCCGCGGCGACAGATTCCCGAAACGGCCGTGTCCTCGGTAGGGAAAAAAAAAACCGTTTCGAGCGCCTCCGCCCTCCACGCCCCTCCTCTCCGTTGCCCGGCCGCTACAAATTTTCAAGTTCGGGTGCCTGCCGGCCGGGCCCCCCGGGCCGGGCCCCACGTCGTCCTCTTGTCCCTGACGAGACCTCGCCCTCGCTCGCTCCGTATCGACGGCCGCTATGCGCAGGGTTTTTTTTATATCGAACCGGCACCAGGAATCGCCGCCCTCGCATACCGGAGCGGTTTGAGCGGTTCCCGGTAGAAACCAGACAAATTCAAGTTTTGAATTCAAATCTATATGAATCTCTAGTTTAGTCGGTTTGAACCGGTAAGCCAAGCGGTTTGGTCTGTAAACCGATCGGTTTTTTTTTTCGAATCACACAGTAAAGACGTACACTTGCCCCTACAAACATACGCACGCAACCCTATCCCTATGAGCACCTCCGAAAGACTGGGCCGGCAAATCCTCCAAATTAACGAAGTCA
The DNA here is from genome assembly GCA_015342445.1 of Digitaria exilis. Lineage (NCBI taxonomy): Eukaryota > Viridiplantae > Streptophyta > Magnoliopsida > Poales > Poaceae > Digitaria > Digitaria exilis. The sequence goes on from JACEFO010002479.1 coordinate 619,459, forward strand.
CCACAGGCGCCTCGCTATTGACGGGCACGTCGCCTACGACTGAAAGAATAGCGCCGGTTAAATCCTAGAATAAATCCAGGAAAATGCGAGCACCAGTGCCGAGGGTCGAGGACTCGAACCCTGGTGGGCTGGTTCCACCACTAGAAACCTTGCCAGCTGTTGGGCGGTAAGCCGGCTCAATAAAGAATTTGTCATGTTTTCAAACTTAATTAAAAAATTTAAAAAATAAAACAATAATTCCTAAAAATATTTTAAGGTGCGTAGAATCTAATGGTGTCAAAAAATTTCAAATATTAGTGTATTTAGTATTTTTTGTGTGCATTAGAAGTTCAATTGGCTGATTTTTTTCTTTTCCTTTTTTGGTTGAACTTCTAATGTCTGCAAAAAATACCAAATAAGCAAATATTTGAAAATTCTTTATACCAATAGATTACACGTACCATGAACTATTTTTAGGAATTTTTCGGTATTTTTCCATTTTTAATTTAAATTTGAATATTTTAAATTTAACCTGTTTGAAACTGCCCCGAACCGCTACCGGTCCGGGCTGTTTCTCCGGGAACCGCGGAACCGGACCGGTTCCTAGCTGTTTAGTAAACCCTGGCTATGGGTGGGAAAGCTTGACGTCGAGCGGCGACCGGCCGTCGTGCCCAGGTCACCATCGCCGGCAGGCGGCGCAGCTTTGGGTTCGTTTGCGGTTGGGGATGGAATTAGTTTGCCTTTGCGCGCGGATAGTAGATGGTACGTAGTCTTTCTCTGCGATTATGTGCTGATCGATGGAAAGTGACGGGTGTATGTACACGTATTGATTCCGTCGATAAAGTTACGTTTACTTCCAGCGGATCGGATGATATGGGTGTGGGCTCGACAGTTTGGTACCGTGTACCGGACTGCCGGTCTGCCTTCTTTAAAAAACTCCCAATCTTTTGGATACGAAACGGACACTTCACTCGTACTTTGGACACTGCGGCACATGTTGCTACGTCGATCGGGTGGCTGGATGGCGCTTTCATACGCTGCTTACCCACCGGCGGGCGCGGCGGAAAGGATGAGAAGATCCATCGGCTCGATACAGTTTTTGCTGCTTCGACCAAACCCCCTGACAAGTGCATGTTCTTCCATTTTACTACGATTTAATTTTTTTGATCAATATATCTACATCCGCCTCAAAAGGAAATACATTGTTAGTTTGTCAATTCAAGTATTGTACATTACTCGTACCATCCTACTAAACTGAAATAATTCTACCCATCCAAATAAGTAAACTTAAGGGTCTGTTTAGATAATCCAAAAACCTAGTGATTAATGAGCGATTTACAAACTGAACGGCACTACAGCAGCAGCAGAAGACAAATGTGAACAATCTACAGCAACGCTTGAACAGAGATCCCCCTGTGAGCAGCAAATATGAACAGACCGAAAACCTTGCCAAATGCCATCAGGAAGAGACGACACTGCTGATGAGTCAGGGATGGGGGGGGGGGGGGGGGGGGGTCCTCAGGAATAAATGCATGGATGATGAACCATCGTCCATGGCATTAATGCGAGACGATCATTTCTTAACCTTGATACTGTGCCATCAGTGCACCTAGCTACCTGCCTACCTTGATAGTTGATATTGTGCCGTGAATGCAGAGGTCCCCCGGCCGGAAGAGGATAACCGGGTTGTCATATTACTGTACAAACAGTGTCATGCAGGGCCCCTAATGTGAAAAGGGGCTGGACGACGTACGAGACGAGACGAAATCGATCGAATCCTCGATCCTGTATCATCCTGATCGATTCATGCACGCATGCATGCATGCATCGTCGTCGTTCATGCGACCATGCCAAGTTGCCAACTAATGGTGTGGCCACTAACACTGTAACACATGTGTCCGGCCGTGCACGCACCCAGCGTCGCTTGGGCTAGCTAGCTCCTGCTCCCGTGTCCCTTTAGGCTTTTAGGTCGACGAGGCGACAACAGCGAAGTGAACGCCGCACCGCCTGTCTCGTAGCATGTACCGATGTACTCCCTCCATTCCAAATTGTAAGTTATTTCAAGTTTTTTGGAGAGTCAAATTATCTCAACTTTGATCAAATTTATATAACGAAGTACTAAGATTTATGGTACCAAATAAATATCATTAGCTTCTTTATTAAGTATATTTTTAGATTATATCTATTTGGTTCCATAATTTTTTGTGATTCACTCTATAATTTTGGTCAAACATACAAAGAGTTTGACTCTCCAAAAATTTTAGAATGACTTATAATTTAGGACGGAGTACATCCATGTCCGGTTCTATCCTGCACATGTTCCTGGTCACATGGCGTGTACGCTCGCTGGGTGGTCGTGCTCGTTCCATGCTTTTTCGTTCTCTCCATCGACACTGTACGTTGTGATCGGCAGACATGGACATGCATTTTATTTTTGCCATGGTCACAGTTACTCATGCTCAAGCTCAACAACAACTACATGATTAGTTTAGTGTGAGGATCTTATCGACGGGTGCAGTCGCTTTCACGACTGAGGAAATGATTAGGCTTTTATTTATACATGTCCAGCTAAGTTTGGTTGCTTGTTCAGCGTCACGCAAGGCAGTTTGTAGGCCATGATTCCAGAATCATGGAGTACGTTGTAATGGAGCTGTCTGAGTAACTGATGGTCAACGTCATCGGCACTGTATAGTGGCCAATTTCTCCAGAAGAGAACTGAAGGACATAATAGAGCCCGAACGAATAGTACAAAGACATATAGTATAATGCATGTGCCTTCTTGGTGAGTGTACGTACGTCTACGTACAGGAAACTGGAAAGTGAAGGGCAGATTGAGATCGTACATGAGCTAGACATGCATGTTCGTCTGTTGTCGTCCATGATCCATCCGAATTTTTGCATGCCCTGAAAAACAAGGGCGTGCATAGTGATGGTGTTACAGGAGAAAAAAAAAACTCACTGATCACTGATCCATACTACTGTATACGTTATTCAAGCTCGATCTCGCTGAACCATGCTTGAGTTCTTTAAAGGGAAACTGATCACTTCCATACTACGGCCCCGTTTGGGACGACTTCGTTCCACCGCGATTCTCTCCGACGCTAGTTTTATGGAGAAGTCGCTTCTGTTACAATCGCGTCCTGCAAAATCGCTCCGTTTGGTCCCCTTCACAATCGCGTCCACGGTCCGTCGTGCTCCCGAGTCATGCAGGATGCGGAAGTAGAACTACCCTCCGTCACCCCTAGTTTCCTTTCCTGATCCTTCCTTCCTTCGAATTCTTCAGGGAGCGGAAGCAGAACCATGACCGGCACTAGCAACAACTCATGTGCCGCTTCTCGCCGCCGGACTGCCGGAGAGAGGCTTCTTGGGCGCGCCAATCTCTCTCGCTGCCGCTACCCTGTCTCTCTCCTCACCGCTGTCCCTCGTCCCCGCCCACCAATCCCCGGCGAAAGCCCACCCGCCGCGGACGCCGAGCTCGCGCCGCACTCGCTCGACGCGGCGCGCCGGAGCAGACGGCCACGGAGATGCGGGTGCTCGTCTCCTCCGCCTCCGACTCCACCTTGGGACGCCGGGACGCCGAGAACCTCGTCACCTTCGTCTCTGACTCCGCCTCGGGCCCCGCAAGGTGAAGGGGAGCAGGCGAGCAGCAAGAGGGCGGCGGCGGAGTGCAGGCGGCGGTCGCAAGAGGGCGGCAGTGGAGTGCAGGCGGCGGTGGGAGGTGCGCACGGGCGGGAGTAACTGGGAGATGGCCCCGCCGGCGCGGAGGAAGGCTGGTCTGCCTGTGGAATCGAACCGCGTTTTGCCTAAGCGTCTCGTGAGCCGCTTCCGCGTTGCAGTAGAAAACCGGTGGTGAGTGAAATCGTGTCCGATGGAAGCGGAGGCAGAATCGGCGCGTTTGGAAGCATAAACAGATTATATTCAATGGAATCAGCCCAGAAGCTGTCCCAAACGGGGCCTACGTTATTCAAGCTCGATCTCGCTGAACCATGCATGATTTTTCGTTCATTAGTTTGGTCAATATTTGAAGGGAAACTGAAAAGATCCTGATGTGACACTGAGGCACCAATGCCTATAACGTGTTCTGTTTTATCATACTTGTTATTTTTAGCTTCTTATTTCTAAGTCAAACATTTCTTTACCACCATTACATAAAAAGTCGTGGAGTAATACATGGCCGGTCTTTCAATTTTTTTTGGGACATACCAGGAGGGTCTATGAACCCTTAAATCTATTTTTCAATTAGATTTGGCTCTCTAAATTTAGGCTGCGTTTAGATTAGGTAAAAATCTACTGTAGCACTAAAAATACACTGTAGCTGAGTCCTGAGAATCCTGTTCTGTGAGTGGGAGGGATGCGATGAATACGAAAAAGTTAGATGAATAGTGTTTTTTAGGAAAAAATTTAAATCTAAACGCACCTTTAGTGGCATATCATCTAATCCATATAATTTAACCGTACATGCAAATTACATAGTTTTTCCCAATTACATACTCTAAACTGACATTGGCAATATCTGAAAGGATCGAGGTATTGCTGTGTGCCACGCTTGCGAAATAATTGGAGTCGAAGAATTGGGGTCCCTAGCACTGAATACCTTGCCAGTATGTGTGATCACACACACCAAGGTCCAAAGGTGAAGGGACCGTGACACCCTAAGAGAGAGGGGTGAATTAGGTGTCTCTAAAAACCAAGGCTCCAATTGCACATATGAAAATCTATTTTAATTTCTATCTAAATGTGCTCTAGGTTTTCTCTATGTGTTGCTATCTCTATCGCTACAAAGTTTTGCACTAATCCTCGTTGTTGGAGCCCCTCTCAAAGGGAATGCCCGTGCAAGGGCATAAACTCCCCGGTCGGGTAACTCCGTGGGTGACCACGGGACTTCCCACGCGTAAGTGGGTCTCCGCTCGTCCCTCCCCGGATGCTCCTCGCCGCCTCCACTTGGTAGAGCTTCGGCCAAACGCCAAGGGCCTCTCCTCCCTTGCATAAGCACTGGCGGCCACTCCACAAACTCCGTTGGAGGGTCTCGCAAGACTACAAGCCCCGGATTTACAACACTTGGTGCGTGCAAGCACCGGTAAGCAAAGAGGTATGCAAACCTCGCTAAACTCTAGGCTAAATACCTAAGAGATGCGCTAAAGGGTCTAGACTAGCACTAAGCACTTTGCTAATTACCTAGATCTTATATTTAGCACTTTGGTGGATTGAGCACTTAAGAATGTGTAGAACACTTGCCAATAGCTTCTCCCAGCTCAAGCACACTTCAAATGGCCGAGGCAACCCATATTTATAGCCCCAACCAAAGGAACTAGCCGTTGTATAGCCGTTGCACACTTTCTGGGTAGGACCGACTCATTTGGTGACCTTTCTATGCCACCACCGAATCAATCGGTGCTCACCAGAGCCGAATAACATGTTCCAGGCATAAGAACCGACTGATTCGATGGGAGGACCGACTAATTCGGTGCCCTTGATGAGGTACCACCGAACCAATCGGTGGTAGGCCTTTTCGCTGCCCAAAAACGCCTTCCTCTAGGGGGGACCGACTCATTCGATGGGGGGACCGACTCATTCGGTGGGGTAGCACCGAAGCTTTCAAATGCTACTGTGCCTTATCTGCAGCACTGTTGAGAGCACGGTTTTGGCTGTTTTTACGTCATTTTTCACCGATTTTCGTCCTTTTTTTTACACTTTTGTATGAGATAGAAGCAAATTTCTAACCATTTGCATGGCTAAAAACTCATCCTCAAAAATCTAAAAAATACATCTTTAAACACATGTTAGTCCAATGACTATGCTGTCAATCAATCACCAAAATCACAAACAATGACCTAGAACCATTTTCGTTACAAAAGGCTCCTCCAGCCTTGGTAGCTTTGGGGCGTTGCGTTTGCATGCATGGCATGGCATGTGATGAGTGCACGACGGGCCAGATGGGTTGGATCATCGATCATGTCACCATGATGCGAGCGTGAGATATTGGCGGTCACTCTCCAGCAAGGATCTCATCTGACCGACGGCAAAGGCGAGTAAAAAAGTGGCTCATCTCACCTCATCTGGGATTCCTATGATGTACTGCCACTGGGCCCTCTGTTCGAGTGCATATGTTTTTATTTTTTTTCCCAAGAATCTTTTGATAGACTCTCCTGCTAGGGTTTATTATTTCATTATTGCCTCCGGGCCGGGATGTTGGTTGGTTGTCTCAATTACTTTAGTGCCTGTGGAATTCATCTGGCCCATGCTAAGCAAAGACCAGCTAACACAAGCATTAGGGTAAAAAAAGGTTTTTTTATTTGTTTACTCGTGTATTGGTACTGCTTTATCCAAAAGATCATCCTCTTTGCTCAACTCAACCTGCAGGCTAAAAGGATCTTTATGTTAATCCAGCACATTACATCCTTCAGCTGGAAGGCAAGAAATTCCGTGTGTTAAGTCATGGTAACTTGCTTCAGCCTTCAGCAGCACTCCTAGTACCATGGTCAGAATAATTTACCGCATGTTGGTCTTCATGTTCAGTTAGCATGGTCAAAGCAAGTAGTTCCTCCGCAGTTACTGCAGACTATGTCCCTGACGTGTGGGACTCATCCTAGTAAAAATGGGCAAATTACTGTACATAGCAGCACCGTCTCACTTGGCGTGTTAACTCTGGATAACAAATGCTCTTGCGGTACATTAACGGTCACACCCGTACAAAAAAAAGTTTATCTCTGTCACCATCAGCACATGTATTGGACTAGCGAGCTGCACGGTCTTCGTGTTGAGTCACCGTCAAAAAGGGCAAGTTACTTCACCTGGCTGCTTCGGCCGTCCGCTTGGCGTTAACTCTGCATAACAAATGCCTTTGCGGTACACTAAACGGCCACACCCGTACAAAGTTTATCTGTCACCAGCACTTGTCCTGGACTAATGGTACATTCAGATCTAGCGTTGACAGCGATAACTCTCTTGTAATTGTATCGCTGACAGTGAGACAGAGAGGAGCAGAGAGGCGCCATGCTGCATGCAGAGAGAGATCAAACCTGGAGATGAGTGAGACAAGCGCATCAGTACCACCATTGAAAAGCGTGAAAATGTGTGATGCAAGGTTACACGACAGATCTCTCTCTCGTTACGGTGAAAAGTTTGGTCACGTGCATGAGCCGTGCCGGCCTCTGTATCCGTACACCCTACTAGCTTAATCTACATTTGGCGGCACGCTAGTAGTAGCTTACGTACGTGGTCGGCCTCACGGCGTGACGCGGTCAGGTCACATGCTGCTTTGCTTTGGTGTCGCCGCGGCCACGGCGAGGTCGTCGCGCTTGGACGCGACCGGCGGCCAGCAGACAGCGCCACGCCACTCGCCGCGCCGCGCCGGAGGAAGCGACAAGGCCACCGCGACGACGCCGGCCGTTGCGCTTGGCCGCCACCGAATCCTCCTCCTCCTGAGATGCAGATTCCGGCGTGCCTCGCCGTGGCGCGCGCCCAATGGGTGCGTGCGTGACGTGACGTAACGTAACCGTGTGCGTGCATGGCCGTTCTGCTAGGATCGAGCATCTCTACTGCATCTGCTGTCACAGTGTTAGAGTATAATTTTGTTTTTCTGTTACAGGGAGATCGACAGGCAGATAGAGCTGTTGCACAAGTCAAAATCTCCGTCTGAAACGTCAACCAGCCGCTGCTAAAACTGACATCGATCACGAGTACTAGTAGAGTGGTACCAAAACGGTAGTTGCGAAAATACAATGTCGTTGATCATCAGTTCAGCACATGATGTACGTAGTGGTAAATGGTAACTCCATACAACCACTGTACAAAGTAGTAGAAGCCACACTGCGACATTGCACGGCACAGGGCCACAGGAGAAAGAAGGGCCGTGCCATGCCAGCAGCTTCTGGATCTTGGCCATCTCCGGCGACGAATTTAAACACCCGGGTGGTCCCTGCCGGGCTCCGATCCTTCCGGTTCAGCCGCCTGCATGCTTCGATCCGGCTTTCCTTTCCCATGGAGCCGCAGGCCTGATCGGGCAAGGACATGCCATGCCAACACCATTCCTCTCCTTCTCCTCCTCCTCGAGGCTATCACCATTGCTAACGTGCAGGACCACACGCATCCCATGGTCCCCGGCCACCGGCGGCGTCGTCGTCGTCTGCGCCAGCCAAGGTCACTGCTCGCTGTCGTCGGCCACCTGCGTCTCTCACTTCTCATGGATGGCTCCATCTGCGTCATCACTGCACGCTGCCGCGGCGGCGGTGGTAGCATAGCACTATAGCTGTAGTGGCCTCCAGCTAGCTCGCAGCACAGTGGCAAACTGGCAATGCAAGCCAGCAACAACCACCCCTTGCAAAAACAATAACCCTGGCCATGAATGCCACTGCTCCCGTCGCTGCAGCGACCGAGGCCATGGCCATGGCGTGCCCGTCAGCCCGTCCCTGTGGGCACCTCCTGCTTTGTCATGTTTATCTTTTCAATTTTTCTATTTATCTTTATTAGAAAACACGTTTTTTAGAAAAATTCTTCTTCAATTCACTTCAACTTTCCTATTCATCCCTCTCACAAAACACGCTTCAAAAAAAGTTCTTTTCTTCCCCAACCAACTAAACACCCCCCTTTCGTGGGCTGGGAACAGTGCCGTATGGTGCGAGCGCCGTAAATGTGCCGGAGGGTACGCGTCCGTCGATGGACGCCACAAGGTTTTTCCTGTAGAAAGAAAGGAAAATAAACCCTGATGAGAGGTCGTAAGTGAACGGTTAATTGCAGGGTTACGTACTAATAAATAACTCTATTGTCCTTGTTTCACCTACCCTTATGACCTAGTACGCGTTTCTGTCATCTCCGATCCAGTGACATGCGCTGAAAAGAACATTTCAATTCAGGCGCCATGGGCCAGGCCGAAGCTTCACACCAAACAAACATGAAAGGTTAAAAAGCTCAATGCGAGTGCCAGAAAGCTAAAAAGAAAGGTGATCAGGAACAAACAGCCTAGCATGAACACAATCAGGACGTGGTAAGACTACAGCTAAGCCTGTGATGCCGTGGATAATGCTGATCCAAGAACATGCATAGCCTTTCCCTTTGCTGTAGCAGCCGCATCTGAGACCTTGCAAAAAGGCATTAGCGAGCTTCCAAGCGCAATGGACTAGAGCACAGAGGAAAAAAAAGGGACCGCCTTTTGATCCCAACAGCGTCCGTTCAATTCCCCGTGTCATGAACCTGAATGAGATTGGGGGCATGGTTAAGGTCAACTGACACTATCAAATTCATGAACAGTTGATGTCGTCGTTTGTTCCTCTCGCCAAGTGGGTGGCGATAGATGCCCAACTTGGTGAGTTAAAAATAACATTTCCCCCCTTTTTGAGGGCCAGAGGTGAGTATAATGTGGATTGTTCAATGGTCAGTCTGGTTTCACACATGATGCTGAGTTCCTAGGACCTGGTTTCCTGATCTAATGATCTACAGTCCATCACATGTGTTTGGTTGGTGCTTTGTATCACCCAGCCATCATGTTCCGTGTAGACAATAATTGAGGCTCGTAGATTTTTGGTTCAGTAAAACAGTTAAAAATGGACGAGCTGGTGTTTTTTTTTTCTGAATCGATCTTGCAAGAAATTAACGCTAAGGATGATGCAGGTTCTTGTGCAAGGCATGTACCCCTTGTTTTTTTTATTTTGAACAGAGGAAGTAATGCTCCAATCTGAATTGAATTTTTGGAAGGAAAAAAAAAAAGACTGAATTGATTCAAGTATGGCTCCAGAAGATAGTGAGCCTAGACACCTCCATGCTAGTATTTTTCAGCTATTTCACCCCGGGAAAAGAAAGAAAGGAAAGAAGGACAAAGAACAGAACAAGGGCAGGTTGAGACAATCAGGTTAGACAGATTTTGTCAAACTTTGCCACCAGGACACAAGGAACACTGTGTAAACACAGATGCAATCTCATAGACTCATCATAAACCAACATAGGCTTCAATATTAAATTTAACACACGGCCCCAATGATGTTACTGAAATGATTTTTTTCCACCTGCTCCGAGGTTAGGTCAGTCTACCACTACCACCTTCATTCTTCAGCAATCACCACCAGTTCAATATGGAGATTGAAAAGAATCGGTGCAAGTCTGCGTTGGCATTTTAACCACCACTGCTTTGTTATGTGCAGGCCTCTCTTTCTGTGTTACAGTGCAGAGTCTTTCTTCCTGACCTCCCGTGCGAGTGACTAACTGTCTGAGCACGCGTGCAACGGCTGCACTCACCTAGAGACCAGAAAAGCAGCCCGGGAAGACCTGCAGGTAAAAAGTGCATAGCAGCATCCTTTGAGAAAGGTTGACCTGTAATGATTGACAGACCAGCCAGTATGCTGTGTTTAGATGGGTGGAGAAAAAGTAATTTTTTTTTCTGGGATGCGTGTTATGTGAGGGGGATGAATAGGAAAGATGAAAAATAAATTTTTGAGGATGCGTGTTCTGTGAGGGGGATGAATAGGAAGTAAAAAGTACTTTTGGGAACTAAACATGGCTACATTTGTGAGATCTGAACTATTGAGGGACCTCCTTTCACCCCTGTGGACATGTGTGCAACTGGACCTTGAGACGCTGGGACCTGGGACTACTACTTTGTGTCTCCCACTTCTAAAAGACATGGATGCAGCCAAACTACAAATTCATCAAGTCACTTGAGTAGGCAGTGCATATTTCAAAAGCAGGTGAAAATAGGTGCAGAAATGATCTAGTGGAAGATATTAGCTTCATGCCCCAAAATATGATTTGGGGGAATAAAGTAATACAGAGTGACTGAACATATTTTCAACTTTAGAAAGATACCATCTGAATCTCATCGACTTGTACATCACCCAATAGGATTCAGAACTTGAGAGTAGTAGATTACTGAAAATTCTTTACATTGCAGTTCTCAGCACATCAAAAGTTTCAGTGAACCGATATATAACACAACTAGACATACTGGAGACACTATTTCCTTTCAAGGTAAAAAATTTACCAACATATTGATACATTGTAGATATGAACATGTAGCTGTCTTAGAAGCAGCCGTCATTTAGACTTTTTTGAGGAAAAAAATGCTCTCATTTGATAACAATGCATCTGCAGGAGAACCTAGCCTCATCTCCAAACTGACCTCAAAATGCAACATATATCTGCCTGGCTCAACATCATCCAAATTCAGAGCTCTCGCAACAGTAATTTTCGGAAAATGGAAAATAGCCAAATCGAACAACACATACACTTCAGCATCTTGCAAAGAAGTATACACTTAAAATATATATCACCACAAACAGCAAAGCGTTCTTCCTGGATTCACAAAACAAAAGCTAAAGTACGAAAAGCGAAGAGTAAAGTACACAGAATCATTATCACAAAGCTTGTCAACAACATTATCAGCCATGTTTCCTATTCTTGAAAAACAAAGACATATTTGTCTTTTACACAAAATCACAAACCAATGAACTTTGCAATGATTAACTACTGATTTGCTCTGTCCCTGTAAGACCTCCAGAATTTGTGTACCTTTTCATTGATACCAAGAGTATTCTACAACAGTCTGTGAAACCTTGAAAGTCGAATAATAGAAAATCTCATTCATCTACTGATTAATTAGAAAACATGTCAGTGTGAAGAACAGAAAGTTTAAGGCGTGTGTGAAGAAAGTTTAAGGTTTTGCCACATCATATCAACCTTCCCCTTTAAAGTTACATCTAGGTTCAACGAATCTTAGACTTAATCCTCTGGTTCATCGGACTACTTTAACTACTAAATTCCTTTTCCTATGATTTCTGTTTTTCCATTAAGCACGATAACAAAGAAAAAAAATGGAAGTCCAAAAAAGGTAGTAGCGTACAAGGAATCAGTACTTGGTATTACCAAACTGCCGGAAAAATGACAAATGGCCTGCCACTGCTCATACCACAAAAGCTATTTGATTAATCTGCTAGAAAATGAGAAATGTCTCTTGAATTTGCATAACATGTTATCAAATATAGTTTTATGGGTCTAGAAAGTTTCCCTGTTCACCCCTATACGACTCTAAAAAATGCTTGCTGCCACAAAACCAAATCATGGCTAAAATCTAAAGGCTAAAACCCCATGACAGAACCTATTGATTGAAACAAGCCTTTGGCTACTGCTAGGTTAGACCCTAGACATATCTTTCTGTTAACACCTATCGCAGGTTGAATTTTGTGACTGGGCAGTTCACCAAATAGCTTAAAATGATAGGGAAATGTTGAGAAGCTAACCAAATAACCGTAGTTTATCAAATAAAAAAATTGGAAAGATAAACAACACCTTCAAAGCAGTCCAACGGGCAATATAAGCATGAAAGAACAACTGAACAAGAATGTATCCGAACTTTTCGAATACAAAGAGTCCAGTCTTTCATACCACTTTTTTGAAAAATGACCACATGTGCAGGTAACAGGTACCAAGTAATCAAACGAAGAAACTGCTAGGTTCTCCACCATTACAATATCAGTAAATACAATGTGCCCATATCAACCAAAGTAATTCATAAACTGAACACAAACCACTTAAGAAAGATGATCTGCGCTGAAACCTAAAATTTGCGCTTCAACCAGCAGTTTTGCGCCATCCTCTAAAAAACCCAACAAAAATTTAGCTACCAAGTACTTTGGTGAAATCGATCTCCGACTCCGAGGGTCCTTATCTTCAGGAGCATGGCAGACGAATCGAGAGCTGGTGCTAGAGCCTGACTGCCTGAGCATGGGGGCCGGATGGGAAGGGGCTTTGCGTTTCTGGCTGAAACAATGTAAGGAGGACGGTGTCACCGGCCTGGCGTTAGCTCTAGCGTTGCAGTGTGAACTGGGGACATCTGACGGCAGGATTCAGGTCGATCAGAAAAAAGTACCATGAAAACCTGCAAGTTCATTTGAGAAATGCTGACCTGTAATGACTGAAAGATGTGAAGTCAGTTTCAGAGTTGCATTTGTGAGATCTGAACTGGTGAGGGTTCTCCTTTTAACAGTTTGGATGTGTGTGCAGCTGGCCTTTTGAGATTACGGGAGTACTCTGCCTTGGGTCTCACAGTATTGAAAGACATGGATTTGGATGCAGTATATGCAACCAAACTGTAGTTTCCACTTTTCAGCAAGTCACTAGAGTAAGCAGAGTATGCTTCACACAGACAAATGTAGGTGCCGAAATGCATCCATGATCACATTTGCGTGTTTCATTCAGTGATTTGGCTATGGTAATTTTCTGAAAGAAAGAAAATAGCCAAATCAGCCAGCACAATATTTTGTGTCTTGCAAAGTAGCATTCTTTAAGTTCTCTATAACCTACACAAATAACGTAATGTTTTTACAGGAACCACCGGACAAAAGTCTTCATTATAAAAAGTGAAAGCTAAAGTACAAAGAAGCTTGTCAAAGTTAGCATAACACAATTTCTTCTTCATGAAGCTTCTCAACAACATTATCAGATAAATCTAAAAAAACAACATTATCAGATAGTTACATTCTACAAGCCCAAAGTGTCGCATGCACTTACAAAGACATGTTTCGTATTCTCATATCAATAAAGACAAGCATCTTTAACTTGAATCCCTCAACAGTCATTTTTAACAATTCAATGGTTAATTACTGATTTCAACCTGAGTACCTTTTCATTAACAAACAAGTATCAGCACTTGTATCAAATTGGTTGACTAGAAAGTTACAGTTTGCAACATGGAGCAGTAGTTTCAAATCATAAGTAGATGTATCGTTTCAAAAAAAAAAAAGTTGTATATATCGTTTGATCGGCCAAAATGAGGATGTGTGACAGATAGTGGAAAACTAAAACAAGTTTATAAAATAAAAGATAACACATATTAACAATATGTATTTTAAAGCATAGGGCTTTGCTAAAGTACACCCAGATAACTATAGAAGGAAAGTCTAAGGACATATTACATCCAATGAGGTGATAGGTTTAATGTTTATTATTTATATTTTTAAATCTGAAAAATAGGAGATATATCTTCTCATTAGATCTAACTTGTTCCTTTTCCTTTGTCTTATGGATTTACGCAGTTCTTTTAATTTTTTGAACAAAGAAAAAAGAACGTGCCATGGTCATGATGTAACGTGATTTGATGAGAGATAGTAAACCATATGTGTGGCATGGTTTGAAAAAGATCGCTGCACAACTAATCCTAACATGGTATAATAATTTTCCTAACATGATATAACTTGAGATGTGCATGATGGAGTAAAAAAATCATCTCAAACAAGAGAGATCCATGGACGTGTAACAAATGTACCTAAGTACCAGCGTGTAACAAAAATTATCATGCATGCATACATGCAAACAGTCACTCCTATCCCTGGAAAAGCAGCTCAAAATCGGCACATGGTGGGCATGGGCTCATGTGAGGATTATGAAGATCTCGGTTTTCCTTTTCTTCTGTTTTAATTTAATTATCAAAATGTTTTATCTATTCTAAAAATGGATGGCTGTGATTCATCTGAAGTCTTACCTCCTAATAGGTGAATGGAGTATTTTAGCATGCCCTAAAGCATATGATATTTGATATTTGTAGAATTCGAGGATCAGGAGACCAGCTCTAGTCCAGGTAAATAGAGAGCACACATTATGGATAAATAGACAATACTTAAAATAACTCATCGAAGAAACCACATGGAAATGAAGCCAGTTGTGCATGTGGTCACTAGTTATGCTTATCCCCTTACATATGCATGACCACTGCCTTATCATTGCGCCTCACCATACATAGAGGTAACAGACAAGGATGCATTGTCGTAATGAAATGTCTCCAACCATAGGCTAGCCTGGTTCGACGACCATGGCTGATGACATGGCCAGGCTAAGGTGCACATATATGGGTAGTCGTAGTCGAGCTGGACTATAACGCATCGGTGGACTCGATGCTGCTCAGGTCATTGCTTACTGAATTGTGTTGGCTCGTTGGGATTGGGAACATAGATTGTCTAGGATGAAAAACACAGCCTGCCAGATGGCAGCACCTTTGGCTGCAGCTGCACCGGCCGTGGAGCTTACTAGATGGTAGAATGCTATGGAACGATGGAGATGTGCATTGGTTCAAGAACGACCCGCTGGTGTGCTCTGCTGAAAAGCTGTGATGTGGCTGCCAGCACATACGGTGTGCGACCACTAATAAGCAGAACAGATAGCGAAGCCTCACCAGGGGGCACCAATAGTCTCATTCCCAAACCAGTGCGTGCTTCAACGCTTCCTCAGTATTTCTTCTATCTAGATAGTTCCACAGTCGGTGCACCTGCACCCAATGGCCATGCCCTCTACTAGGTCATGCATTTCATCACGGGCGGCTATGTCCCTGATCTGAACGAGTTGATGCTCATCTATCCAACAAGCAGCGAGGTGGCCATCACCGAGCCCATCCGTGGTCATGGTTCGGCTCTACTGCAGCTGCCCCTAAGCGCTACTGGTTGTTCATCTCGCCGGCCATGCCCATCGAGCATGGCCAGTCCGTGGTCGGGGATGAATTCTCCAACAATATAGCACATGCTCACCAGTCGGTCTACGTTCGGCCATGATATGTAGTGGCTGGCTAGCGGCGCTATGTGCATGGGACCGTGGACAAGTTATCTTGTCCTTATTGTCTATATAATATGCGTGTTTTATATGTCCATCTTCAAAAATATAATATTAAAATATAACTTCTTATTTTACAAGTCCACTTATTTTAGTGCCAAGTTTATGAGCAACAAACTACCAGTATACGTGATTAGCTGCGGTCACACTATTCTCTAGTGTGTGCAAGCATCAAATTATTGTACTTCAACATTTTTTGCAGGATTTTAATTGGTAAAAGTTTCTTGTTTGAAGAAAAAAAAGACATATTTATTCGTTGTTGTTACCGACAGGGGAAGTGAAAAAAAATCCATAGGGAAATGACCATAGCATTCCGTCTTCTTTGTTCGCTGACCTAATCAGGGCTTATGTCCAAATCTTTAATAATTAATTAAGGGGCCATGATTTCACAAGTTTTTTTTTATGGATGAAAAACTAAAGTCAATCAAGACTAACCAAGGTAAAACTCAATCCCTACTTGAAAAAGAATAGTGTGACCGCAGCTAATCACCTACATAACAAACAATCCCTACTTGAAAAAGGTAAATCGGAAAGAGGTTATGAACAAGTTTCTTGCCCGTTGTAGCTCACAGATGATAGAATGCATCTTCATACCATTCATCAAGCTAGAAATATTTCCTTTCATCCTTAGTTTTTTCTCTAAACCATAACTTTGAGTAACTTTTAAACCCTCACAGCCGGTCTGGAGTGAGGTGGTGAAGATTGTATGGGACTGTTGTTTTCTCTCTATTAATACAAAGATACGCAGCTCTCCTGTGTATTCGAGAGAAAAAAAAGAAATATTGCCTTTTGTCACTTGACGCATATAGCCGGTAGATGATAGGATGGTTCTTTGATTTTGAGGTTTTTCTGGCCCTTTTGTGTAGTATTTTGTTCTATACATTTCCTAGCAGTAGAGATAGAGGTCAATGGATTTCAACACGAGCACACAATTGCGATGGAGGACACAGAAGTGGAGGTGAAGTGGGAATGTATTGATTTTGTGCTAGCAAGGTTTGTTTCAAGTAGGGGAAGAGGCGAGGCGGTAGATAGAGGGGAAATGAGGCGTCGATGCATTTGCTTAGAGCTTGATAGGGGTATTTATAGTGACTCAAGGCTATATACGGACAAAAACATTAGTAGTGTCATCCATGACGCACTATGCATGCATAACATCATCAATGACGCGCTATGACTCCTCAACGTCATCAATGACGCATTCTGACATTCATAACGTCATCCATGACACACTATTACATGCATAACATCATCAATGACGCATTTTGACATTCATAACATCATCCATGATGCAATCTTACATTCATAACGTCATCCATGATGCACTCTACATGGACGGCACCTAGCCCCACTAATTAGGCGGTGGTAAATGGTTTTAGTGGATAAATTTTCATATTGGTTTGCCTTGATTTGGTGGTTGTTCCGTTGATAGATTGAAAATATATTGGGGTAGTGTGGTTTGGGCTACCAATTAGACTAGATTGGTTAGGCCATTAGGGTGAGTTGATTTTTTTATCAAGCTATATTCAAATGTTACAACCATGTACTAGCTAGCTATAAGCTATTCCACGTCATTTAAAAATCTCACAAAAGACTACTCCTTCAATCATCTAACTTTTGGCACACGGTTTGGATCTCCATCAATAATTATTTATCCATGACTCATCTTATTTTCCACCCACACTCTCCTAGACTCTTCTTAGTACTTCTCGTTTTCCATGTCTTCTCGGTTTATGTGTCATAGGCCATACTATGAAACCGTCACTAGTGATATGCTTGTCGCTTTCTTCGTCTCTTCCATATTAGCTAAAAGTTGACTTACTTGGTGATGTCATCCTCCGTTGGAGGAGGCTATCAGAGTTCAATCCATGAGTTGAGACAAATGTGATGAATCATATTGGACATGACTGGGAAGGCATGAGCAAACTTGTTTTGACGGGTGAGGGCCTTGCCTCCCTTCTATCATCACCGGCGCCTAACCCGCCGCAACACCACCACTTCCACCTTGGCCGCCATGGGGGGCCACCTCATCTGCTACATTGTCTCTGCTTCCATCACAACTTGTCGCCACACCTCCCAACCATCTAGCCTCCTCCAAAGCCACAGCCATCTCGAGTATGACAAGCACCCCAAGAAGTGTATTGATCGAGTCCAACCATGCTAGGATCTAGGTGCACCTCTTCATTCCCTCTCC
Organism: Digitaria exilis; assembly: GCA_015342445.1. NCBI lineage: Eukaryota > Viridiplantae > Streptophyta > Magnoliopsida > Poales > Poaceae > Digitaria > Digitaria exilis. The sequence goes on from JACEFO010002479.1 coordinate 637,211, forward strand.
CCTTCTCATCCCCATCCCCTTCCCCTTCCTCTTCTCTTCCTTCGCTCATCCCCTACCTTGTTTCTAGGATTTGAGCGGGTTGGGTCGTGGTGTGCCCTTCATCGAAAGCTTTGCCAACAACGTGTATTTATAGGTACACCCTTTTCTATTTTTTTTAATTATTCTTGCCTATCATGTGCTCTCGCCTCACGGTTCGGCAAACTTTATGTGTTGTTTAATTACCTAGGGGAATCCACTAGGACCTGATGATTACTTCCCACTGAACCAAACAAATTAAGAGCTCTTCTCCAATAGTTAGGCTGCAGAAGAACAATAACTTGTTGACAACTGTGCAAGAAAAAACTCTTAAATTTCTTGGGATGAGATCTGTCAGTACTTGGATCATTTTTTTTCTTTTGTTGGTGAGTTGTGTTTTGTTGTTGGGGTACTCAAGTTGGGGGTTGGGATTGATTGGTGTGTTCTTTTGCAATTTGATCTAAACATTAGCAACATTCCTCCAATGAAAGCAACTTTTTGTGTCCAACCATGTTGTGGGGCATCGAATGAAAAAAAAGCAATGGTGGATATTGACCTTTGGAGGACTAACGGGCTCTAACCGGGAATCTTTCTGACACCAATATTTTATTGGGTCACAGGTCTGTCTCCCACTACTGTCTTTCTCACCGCTCCTCTAGCTTCTCTGTTTGTACTACAATGGACCGTTGCCTAACTGCCTCCGTGCCACCCCGTACGCCCCCATTGCGCCCGCACGACAACCACCACCGGATCCAGGCTCTCCACACTCTCCCTTGCCAATCTTTGCCGCTTTCCTGACGCTACCATGGTGCTGGCATCCCTGCACCCAAACCTAGCCTACCAACCTCCACCCTTTCTCCCCGACCACCCCCTCGTGCCAGGCGTCCACATCTGCATGATGGGCACCTCATGCTGGGCATCCACATTCCCATGGCGCTATTGCGCCCGCTCATGCTCGGGAGCCAAGGACACAGCATGAGTTGAGGAGGTGGAGCACGGTAGCACACATACGGACGCCGCAACTGGTGCCAGAGCTCACCGAATGGGGCAAGACCATGTTGCGGGAGTTCGTAGTAGAGGCGGTCGGCCATCCACATCCTGGAGCGTCTGGCGAAGGCAAGGTTGTTAAGAATGCCATGATGGTGGGAACCCGACCGAGATGCAAGAGCATGATGGGACCGCACGAGCCCAAGTGCAAGACGGAAGCATGGGCCTAATGGTGAATTTGGCAGCCAAAGGGCAGTGAGAGTTGATGGAAGGAGTTTACATGGGAGTTTATTTTAAGTCTTAGTCCCTTGTTTGGTTCCTCAAGAAAATTAAGAGAGGGAGTTGGAGAGGGAAATATATCATGTCATAATAAAATGTTAAGATGTGACACCCGACCCAAGTTGATATGGCCTATAGTGGTCCATGAGCATGGTGTGCGCATGGTTAGTACCACCTTGCTAGTTTAGAGAGGGTAGAGTCAACTTATAAGCATTTGTCCCCCAGCCATAGCACCTTCGGGTTGATCCTTTTACACGAAGCGAGGACGAAAGTATAAGCAGGGTGCTATGTGTACGCGTGCCCACCCCCACGGAAGGGCTAGGCGGTGTAGCCTTGGGAGACGAGGTGTTACAAATGGTATCAGAGCTGACCCTCACGGTTACGCGTACGGGTCAGTGTGCGGACATAGGGCGCATGGCGTGTGCGTACCGGTTAGGACACACAGCCAGGCATATGGGTCGGCACTGGACGTACGGTCGTGCGCTAAGAGGGAACGTTCCTGTACATTTGCTCGGGTCATTATGCGGACATATGGCGCGTGTGGGCCGGGTAGGACACACGGCACATGGGTCGGCACTGGACGGGTGAGTTGGACTGACGAGGACGTCGGGTTCTTTGAGGGGGGTGTATTGTGAAACCCGAGAAGTTGATATGGCCTATAGTGGTCCATGAGCGTGGTGTGCGCATGGTTAGTATCACCTTGCTAGTTTAGAGAGTGTGGAGTCAACTTATAAGCCTTTGTCCCCCAGCCATAGCACCTTCGGGTTGACCCTTTTACACGAAGCAAGGACGAAAGTGTAAGCAGGGTGCTATGTGTACGCGTGCCCACCCCTCGGAAGGGCTGGGCGGTGCGGCCTTGGGAGACGGGGTGTTACATAAGATCATTTGTTTTCATCATAAAACGCAAATCCCTCCTAATTACCACCCTACCATGGCCCTTGGGAAGAGATTAGTGGGAGTTGGAGCTCTCAACTCCCTTTCCCCCCGCCCACATGAACTCCCCTAGCCATGAAATAAACAAGAAATTTTTAGTCTCATGTCTCCAAACTCCTATTCCCTTAAACAATTTCCCTCCAACCAAATGAGCCGTCATAAGTCCCTAGTGTGGCAAGCTATGGGATGCGTCTTTTTTCATTTTCCGAATTTGCCTATAAGCATGGAATTCCTGTTTGTGCTCAAAATTGTTGATTGTTCTTGGTTTACATGTTTTGTTTCTTATTTGGTTTCTTCCTCCTCCAATATGGGTATGATTCCTAGTGCATCATGATCAATACAAGAAAAACTAATAAATGAATCAATGGAAAAATCTTGAAAGATGTCACTGCCATTGAGCACCTTGAGCTAGAGCGATTTTTCAAAAAAGGCTAGTCTCAATTAGGGGGGTTTTATAAAAACTTTCTTGAAATTAAATTTAGCGACACATTAGCAAAATTACTAACTTGGTAAGGTAATTAATAAGGAAAATTTCATCATATGAGAGAGGAGTTTCATCCCCTTAACACTCATATGTCATAATTACCTAGTTCTCACTCTAATAATTGTACAATGAAATTGTGCGACTTAAGTGGTGCACTGAGGCTAGCTGGTAGATAGTTCGACAATTCTCTAAGTGATCCTCGGGCAAATGTGTTGGTGCATACACACCCATGCCATTTGAGGGGTTTGCGCAGGGAAGTGGTTCCTCTGCAGTAGGGCACCCAGAGGAGACAATCAGACAGGATCATAGGAGGTGATCTTGAGTTTGAAAAGGACTCCCACAAGGCTCCTCTGAAATATATAAAGTATAGACTGCAAAGGACAACTTTAGTGTGATTGCTAAGGCCTCCTCCAACAATTACCGCGAACAACAGCGACGTCGCCCGCCCACACAGTATCCGCGGCATCTGGGAGAACAGGTTTAGAGAGAGGGAGCGTTCTCGCTAGCGAGAACTGAGACGCCAGCGACAGTGCTTTTTGACTGTTCACCGATTAAACAAACCTTTTCACTGGCGATGTTGTCGGCCAATGGAGGAGGCCTAAGGCCGTGGCCAATGACAAGAGCCAGCTACTAGCTCATGTCTGCAAAAAGGAGGTTGGTACCGTGCCTACACGCGTTTGGGTGATTGTGCTTGTGAGAGAGGGAGTCATCGGGAGACACGTGAGACAAGCGAGATAAGAAGAGCTAGCAGCTCCTGTTCATGTACTAAAAAATTATAGAAATTATATGAGCCTCGAGCTTGACCTTGAAGGCGGCCTAAGGAGGTTTTTGGAGGAGAGAGAAAGCAGTGAAGGAGGTGCAATCTCCCCCTACGATCCGTGGCCAATTCCGAGGCCAGGGAAGCTGGCCAGGTCGCCGGCTTCCCTCGGCCGTTGGATCGGCCGGACGGAGGGCTGAGATCGAGCCATTCCTTGGCATTTTACAAAAAACACATCGGGTTCTATAGAAATAGAACCCACCGTCCACCTCCCTCTCACATGCAATTTTATAGAAAAGCCCTCGACTTTCCACCAAATCAACCCGCACTCCACCCCCAACCGGCTAGAGAACATATTCAATAAAACCCCCAAACTTTTATAAAATCAACCCGCCATCCTTTTTCTCTCTCAAGAATTTTCTTAGAAAAGCCATTGGATTCAACTTAAATTACACAATAGCTTGTTCTATTAGTTACTTTCACACAAGGAACATTATACGTACAATTCGACTACCAAAACACGTTCGAACTAAAATATGTCCAACATAAAATTTGCTTATAATTTCAAAACCTACAACTTTACTACATACACATTCATGCAAATGTTTACGTATTATCCGTCGTACCTACGATTTGATATCGAAATATCCTTGAACCAAGAAGTTTTTAATAAAAAACAATCGAAAAATAGAACATATGTCTTTGGTATGCAACAAAAATTTTAATTCTAAGCATTCCCACTAACCCCTCAGCTTCTATGAAATTTATATACGTGCGCAATGATTACATGACATCAGTTGCATACGATTTGGACACCAAAACATCTTTAAATTTTAAAATATTAAATATAGACGCACCTCGAAATTAAAAATCAATGAACATACTATAAACCAAACTTAAAGAAACTGGACTCACTTTCCAATTCTCCCATTATAGCTTACATCCGACCATTAAAATGAATTTAAAAATCAACAAATGTATTGTACAACAAACTTAAAATAAATTGGACTCACTTTTAAATTAGCCCAAAATATATTTAAACTAATAATTTTTCAACATAAAAGCTACACAAATATCAAAATCTACAAAATTCATACATAGCAAATAAAATTCAATGCTTATAGCCAATTTTCTTCCGCAAATTTACAATCCAACAAAAACTATACTTCAAAACAAAATATTAAAGTAAAAAAACGTATCAATGCCATCCGCGGCAACGACGCGGGCTTTTCTAGTATATTGGAGTGCAGGTGGCAGGCTAGCAATTCTAAGCACATTGCTTGTTTGGGTCACCTATGTCAAGACTAAAATATTATTCCACCAATGTGCTAGTGCCACTGTTGCTCTGCATGGTCTACGGCTGATGGGATGTAAGGTCAAAGGAAAGTGTATAGTTTATTTCCTGTAGGTCCCGCCTTAGCAAGTTTAGGCACATCAACACGTTGGAGCGTTTTCTACGGCCTGTCCACATGGTGACGTGTTCTCTCCACGTGCTGACGTGTTCTCTGCTAGCAGAGACTTACATTAGTCTCGTTTAATTTTACGCTAAAGTTGTCTTGATCGGATGTTAGAAATTTAGAAAACAAGCTTACATTAGTCTCGTTTAATTTTTCAGAAGGAAAAAGTCCATATTACTCTTCTCAACTATAAGCAAAGTCCACATAACCTCCTAGACTATCTTTTGGTTCATTTTACCCCATAAACTATGTCACTTGGTGTATTCTACCCCCTAATATAATTTGTCTTTTTTATTTCTCCATGCACAAGTTGAATTTTAATTTAAAATTTTGCATGATTGTAGTGAACATCACAATGTATGTCAAAAAAATGTATTATGAATTTTTCGTCACTAGTTTTTGTATAATATCGTGTCCTAAGGATTAATTAATTATTAAATATCTTACCCCCATCAAAATAATGAGAAAAAATAATTTTATATTTTTCTATCATGCATTATGATGTCTACTATCATCTCCCAAAATTTAAACGCAATATGACACTTGTACATGGAAAAATAAAAAGAGAAATTGTATTAGAGGGTAACATAGACCAAATAGCATAGTTTAGGGGGTAAAATAAACCAAAAAATAGTTTAGAGGGTTATGTGGACTTTGCTTATAGTTGAGGGGAGTAATTTGGACTTTTTCCTTCTCAGAAACACCAACGTTCTTTTAGCTGGCATCAGATGGCACTGAACGTTTGTTGTTCTTGTGTGGGTTGGCTTTGATTTGAAATTTTGCACCACAGATGCTTGGATTGTGCTACGCACAGATCCAGCCCCTACAACTACATTGCATAAACTGAGAACACAGCAATTGAAATGACATTAAACTTCATATAACCCAAATGCAACAGCACTATTACCGTTAAAACACAGCCCAAATAAACAAGAATGATAAAATGGCTATTAAAAACTTGAATACTCCTAAAACATAAAATGGTCGCCACAACAAAGCCAGCATTAATATTCCATGAGACCAACCAAAAAAAAACATGCAAATACCGTTTATCAGTTCATGGAACCTTCAGAGTTCACCACGGAATCAAATTTATTACTGCCAAAAGTTTGAAGGAAACAAGTTATTGCCAAAGTAGCAATACCCTACTATGTACAATTGTTTGGTCACTGCCTTACAGGGCGAGCTGGGTCTGGTCTCTATTTTGGCCCAACCAATAGCAAGCAATATATGATGGATTCCATTGAGACAATCCGCAGGGTACCTATAATACATATTGAAGTCTTTTACCTGTATGTCATAAAAAAAGATCATCGTTACCTATATGCCATCAAAAAGTTTGATCACACCTGTATACCATTCACATAAACTTTTTTGTCCTTTGTGCCATTCCGTCTCCATCCCGATTTTCACCGTTAGTGGCTACTTATAGGTGGGACCGTCCAAGGAAAAAGACCACCTTGCCGTTGCCCCTTGCCACCGTCAGTGCCTAACTTTCTTTTTTTTTCCAATTCTGACATGTGGGACCGGCACCTATTCTCTCTCCATCCTTCCTCTTTTTTCTCCCTTGAGCTCAGGCGGAGGCATTGGAGTCTGTGAGCTTGGTCTCCAGCAATCCAACGACGGACTCGCGTGCGCAAAGTTTGAATCGATCAATCGAGCAAGCACGGATGCAATGCCATGCAGGCACTCGGAGACGAGATGCGAGGCCTGGGTTTGATCTACTCGGTCTGTGCGTCTCCGCCGACGTGGACTGGCTCAAAACCTTGGATCTCACATCGCTCCTATTCTCAATGGCTCCCTTCCTGAGGCCCTCTCGTCGCTGCAGCAAGCTCATCACCAGGACGAAGAGCTACGCCATGATGCGCGCCGCCGCCGACCTCGGCGTCCCTGCGCTCGTCTACGGCATAGGCTCTGTCATCGTCCCAGCGCCTCCCTCGCCCCCGGCTGCCGTGCGCTCAGGCGTCTTCGGCCTCCCTAGACGCTAGTAGCCGCTCCGCCTAGGCGCCGCCGGAACTGCCGCGCTGCCGCCGGAACTGCCGCCGCCGCCGGTTTCGTCGCCGGTAGGCTTTTTGAAAGAGACACGCGAGGCGGCGAGGGAGAAATACGAAGCCGCGAGGAGATAAGTTCGTCGCCAGAGACAGAAGGGTAAGATGGTCATTTCCTTGGCCGGCCCCTCCTGCCAGTAGGCTCAAACGGTGGAAATCTCACGCTTCGATGACGGAATGGCAAGTGGGTAAAGAAGTTTAGATCGATGGAGTTTAGATCGATGGCACCAGGGTATGTTCGAACTTTTTGATGGCACATAGGTCACGGCCAACTTTTTTGATGGCATACAGGTAAAAGACTCGTTGAGAGTCTATTGAAGCAGGTAAATATTACTGATAGTCGCTGGGCTGTTGACGTGGTTTAATCAAAGAAACCAATTTCCATCGGTAGCATTTAACCAACTTCGTCAGCTTCAGCCACGCACTCTCAATATTCCCTTTTTGATTTCTCATCAAACGGATTGGCCCTTTACTGACTGGTAACTGATATGTGACAGGAAAATAACCAAATACTAGAAATAAAGAATCCACACTAACGCTCAGCTGTATATCATATAGCATCAAGACAGTTGTCTGTTGATTTTGATGCCACTAGTTGAGATCATTACTGAAGCTGCCATATCAATAGGGTCTTGGTGGGTAAGTACCAGGGTAAGGCGCTGCATAAGAGCGATCAAGGCAAAGAGAGGTCATGTTGTTAGAGCGACTAATATCATGTATAAGGATGCATTTGTCTCTATTCAATTGGATCTTACCAGGAGGATATGGGGACTGTGCCGTTGGCGGTGGGTATGGTTGTTGCTCATATGGCTGCGGTGGATATGATGGAGGAGGGTATCCCATTGGCATGGGTGGGTATGGTTGCTGCGGTGGTGGTGGATATTCTGGAGTGGTATATGGTGGGCTAGGTGTTGGGTAAGCAGGGTATGCGGTTGCAGCAGGATATGCTGAAGCAGGTGGGTATGAAGGTGGAGCTCCAGTGTATGGAACTGCTGATGCCAGTACTGGGGCTGGGGCTGCTGGGCCTTGGGACGGGGCTGGGATAGGGGCTGGCATTGGATGTGGAGGAACAGAATGTGTACTTGATGCAGCGATACTTTTACCCATCTTGTTCCTCTGTAAGCAAACATAAGACAGTCAGGTACACGTTAGTACTCAGAAGGAAACAAAGAAACAATGATCAGTCTCTCACCATTGCTGAGACATCAACATGCATAATGAGCTTCACTTCACCAGCAGATCTGCAAATTTACTGACGTCAAAAAGTTCACAAGGCCAGTGCGCTCAAGGTATATGAGACAGGAGTACCTCATGTGGCGTGTCTGAAGCGACCATGAGGAGTCATCATAGCCATTTGTGAGCACCTTGTGCAGATATACTCTACAAGAAAGCACAGTTTACTTGCTAAACAGTAACTTCCATGAAACATATCGATGGATGCTAAAAAAACACAAACCTGCCACTGCCGATGAAGTCATCATGGGTTAGCGTGTTGCTGTTCCAAACAGTAACATTCAACTCGCGGAGCCCTTCAATGAGAGGTATATGAAACTTCTCATCGAAACTTGGGTTTCTTCCCCCATCTGACATCATTCAGATAGTCATATAATAAGATATGTCACAAACAACTAACCCAGGCCATGGTTTTGGCATGTAATTGGACATTTTTCTACCTATCAATATAATGATATGCAGCTCTCATGCGTGTTCGAAAAAAAATATAAGATATGTCACAATAAGCATAGTTCTGTAGAGGCCTGATTGTATGGGAAGCTTGCAAATGGAGATAAATAATTGGCAAGATGAACGTCTCATCATTGATGGTGATGTCTGATAAACTTCATTGCATAGAGATTAATCTATTTCAAGAGCCGCAGGTAAGAACTTTATTGGATATTGGAAGGATAGGAGCCTTGATAAATCAGTGTTCGGAAAATTTCCTTTCTATGGACAATCAATATTCAACAATGCACTTAGGGTGTTATACATAGACTTGATAAATCAGCAAGACTCTTGTTTAAAAAGATATATAGCTGTAGCAAGGCTGGGAAAATAGTTCTGGGTCCAATCGGCCTCCTGCTCCATCACTCGCATTTTATTGACCTAGAATTTTAGGAGCTGTCTTTCTAATGAAGAACTACTCGTAAATGTGTACGGCACAAGATGAATTGACAATGAACAGACAGAAAAATGGTGATCTTTTTCAGCTTACAAAACAAATTGATAATAATAACACCAAGACACGTCAAAGGAATATTGGATTTTTATTTTAGTACCCAAACCAAGTGCTTCTAGTAGCAGTGTGGTATGTTCCTCTTTTTTGTAACAGTTGTGATCCATTAAAGATTAAAAGAAAATGTCATAGAGACACAATTGTGTGAGCATAGGAAAAAAAGTTACAAAAAATGCATACATAACTGAAATTCCCTTTTAAAGTTGAAAGGTCCAACTCCAACATATATTAAATCAGCAAACAGGCATATTATACTGATTGCAAGATACCAACTAGAGGCATCTAGCGCATCGACAGCACATATAATTTAGGCGCAAAGGTGCTAAACAAAGTTGGAAGAATCAGCCCAGCTGATCGGCTGTTGGCCTCGGTATCAAGTTGTGTACCATCAATGGTATTTGTTCCCAATAGGCCCAAGCTGCAAATTCTCCCACTACCTGCTGTTTTGCTTTGCCATCTTTTGTGTTCATTGTTTCGACTTGTTTTTGCAGTTCGTTTTGCTTTGCTGTAATTTTTAGCTGAGGTTTTTCCTACTACCTCTGCCCCCTGATTTCTTTGTTTTTCTTACTGACTACTGAGTCAATAATGTATAGCGACATCGAAATTAACGAGAAGCAGCAGCAGCTGACCTGTTCACCAACCCACCTAATACCTTGTTAATGCCGACAGTTCACATTCAGTCATTCACACAATGCCCTGAATCAGAATATAAGGCCAACTGAACGAGTATGCCCTACAGGCTGAATCAACCCCCGAATCCCCGTGTCCTCAGTTTGAATTCGTGTACGCAAGCACCAGGTTTGAGGTTTGTTTGCCCGCACCACACGCAGGCTCGTCGTTGACATCAGGAAAAAAAATAAACGCAGCACACACGCAACAAACGAACAAACAATAATCGAAGCTGGTGGTACTGACCGGTGCAGGTGCGGGTGCGGAGCTTGGTGGTGGCGTACTCGAGCACGACGTAGGGGTCCTGGCGGGTGAAGAACTCGGTGTCCCGCAACTTCCGGCACCCGGTGACTGCAGAAATAAACCCAAAAGGGGGGTGGGTATTCGAATTCGATCAGCGAGTGCCTCGATGCGCATCGATCGAAGCCGATATGGAGCGAGGGGGGGGGGGGGGGGAGAGGAGGGAGGGTTGCTCGTAGAGCGGCGGCGCACCTCTGACTTCGAGGATCAGCCCATGGATTGACATCCGGCGTGGAGGCGCGCGCGGCCGGCTGGTGGAGAGGAGCCGCAGGGGAGAGGACGACGACAAAGGGGGGAGAGAGGAGAGGGTCGTCGAGTCGAATTAACGCTGTGCGATGCGATGCGTGGACGTCCTCATCGGCCAGGCCTCGTGGCGTCTTAAATATAGCGCCGTGAACTGTTGCATCGCAGGAGGTGTTAAGTCGGTGGAGATAGATAAGTACTGTAGCAATAAATAGTGAGGAAATGATAGAAAATAATGTGATGGATGTGATGGGAGAAATAGTAAACTAGTGAAGAACCTGCTTGGGTTTGGGTTTGACGGCTTCGGGGTCAAAAGGAAAGAGCCAAGGGTAAAAAAAGATAAAGAAATAATTTAGATCCTGGCGCGTCGTCCTGTAAACCGCGGGGATGGAGAGCACACGGCAATACGGCAAAGCAGGAGGACGGAGCCGACCGTTGAAGGCCAGTGCCAGGCCAGGCGCGTCTTGATCGCATGTGCAATAATCCGTTAGCAAACCGCGCACCACGTTCTTCACATCGATCGAGGCCAATGCAATAGCCCCGAGGTCAACCTGTATTCTTTTTTTTTTTTTTGAGTTGAACCTGTATTCTTGAGGCGAGCGATCCTGCTGTGTTTCTAGTCAGTAAGAACTCGCTTGCGCGGCCAGAACGAGTTACGTGCCATGCCTATAGAATTGATTCGATTCAAGCAGAGCAGGAGGGCCAGCGAGGAAATTGAAGGAGAAGGGACCGGACGAAATGGAATGGGTGGTTAAGTTTGGAAACGCGCCGAGCAGGGACCGACCGACGCCGACGCGTGCACGTTTGTAACGGGTATCAATAACGATGACGATGCTCGAATTGCCTAGCATGCTCGTCCTAGCTACCGTTGCGATGCCTTGCAATTTCGATGGAGAGAGAACCCCGTGTATATTAACTCGCTCGCCTTGAAGGAATCGAACTCGTCATTAAAGGTTTCCTTAAAAAAAAAAAAGATTCGTTGCACACGCGCCATGGTAGCCCGGGCCGCGGGAACCAACGGTATCTGTATCTTCCACCCGCGCCGTTATGGGCGGCCGCCATACGGACCGAACAAGCGAGACTGCGAGAGGGGGCGACGACTGGCCCGCGTGTAGACGTCATGGTCAGGCCCAGTCCATGCCAACTTGTTGGGCCATACAGCCGACCGCGGGCGTGTATACACATGGGCCGGAATCACACGCCTCCTCGTCGTCCGTCTCTTCTATGATTCTATCGCTCGCGTGCGCGCCAGCCGCCAGGCCATGCTGGTAGCGAGCGAGCGAGCGAGGATGTCATTTGTTTTAGTGGTGCTGGTAGCTAGGGATGCTTGCGGCGCGGGCTGCGGCTTTCCGCCCTACGTCCGCGCACGCCGCAATTTCCGTCGCAGGCACATACGGCTGCCCAAAAAATGCCGCTTTACTTTCGCGGACTTCACGGCAGCCCGTGGACGTCCGCATCCCTCCTCGCACGACCGCACACGTCCGTGCTTCTTCTGCGCTCGCTGGCTCGCTTCTTCTGCGCTACGTCTGTCTCCTACGCTCGCTGGCCAACTGCAGTGAGGTGCTCGCCCAGGCTGGCTCCACGGCACGCCGGATGAGCTCCAGGGCCTTCACCGTGGCGGCAGACTATGTGCTCAGCAAGCATAAAATTCCTGATCACAAGGACATGAACACAACTTCATGTTGCCCGCACGAGAAGAACTCGCTAAATAATTACAGCAAGGACATGAACACAACTTCAAGTTCTGTCGTACAGAAATATAATACCACGAGGTAGAGACAGATGTATGTAGCCTACCAGGAACACATGGAGTTAATACAAATTCCTGATCAACGTAAACTCACGGCTGATAAATTGAAACTTCAAATTCTACATGACTCAAGTAGGCTGAGTGACCTATTGCACGCTGTGCCTAAGAGATGATCAATTATTCATGTTTGTCAAACTGGACTCCTCCGATGCAATGCAAGCTTATATTACCTTCAGAATGGAAACTGAAATTTCCTGCCAGCAACCCTACATATTCATATCTTGGGAGCACTACCTATCATTACCCAAAACTTTAATCAGCTGCATGCCTATCTTTAACGCCTCCTCTTGTAGCTCCATGGTGAGGTTCAACGCCTCCTCTTGCCTTTGCCTGATAGTAAACAGACCAAGTTTTGGTTATATTAGAAGCATAAAACAGTAAGCATTATTGACATTACTCCAGTATTAAACTGGAGTGAGTACACAGGCAACATGAATGTGCAATTAAGACCATGCCCGAAAATTATATATGCACAGAGTTCCTGACTGCTTCAACTTTGAGATATATGAATATGTACTAACTAACCAAAATTATATATGAATAAAGAATCAAACAATATTTGCCTGAAAATGCATTCTGAATAGCCGCAAGAGCATAGCCCAGATTGAAAATGAAAGTAGTTTTGGATGAAGAATTACCCAAGTTAAATATCATTATCCTTATCATCTCCAAAAATATTTCCGGCTATATCGTCGTGGGTGGTAGGGTCTGAAACAATAAAATAGTTAGACAAGTAGTGAACATATTAGCAAATACAAAACATTTATATGGATTATACAAAACATACCATTCCCTGTCAACCAATCTTGAAGACAGATAAGTGCTTCAGCTGTCTCACTGGTTAATCTACTTCTGTAGTCATTTATAACTCTTTCTCCACTAGAGAATGCTGACTCAGATGCCACTGTTGAAGCTGGGATCGCTAATATATCTCGTGCCATACGGGCAAGAATTGGATATGTTGCTACGGACATCTTCCAATACTGCTGAATGTCAAAAGGAGCATCTATTGGGATTGTTGGCTCTTCCAAATACCTATCCAGTTCACCTACCCTCCTCCTTTGATTCAAGTTTTGTTGATGTCTCCAATCTTCTCAGGGGTTGGTTCTACCAACATAATTTATGCTTCTTTGCTGTGGATAACACCCCCTCATCTTGGGCCTACACAGATAACCAAAGGAAATGTATAATCAAAACAACTCGTAGCTGGTATATTGCACACATACGAACCATTGGTATTCTTAATTTCTCCTTTGAATCTTTGTAAGTGAAGATCTAACCTTGTCATTTTGGTGATGACCTCCTTTGCGTTGATCTTGTTGTCGCCGCTTCCGTTGGTGTTTGTGTTGTTCACTTTCCAGTAGCCTAGGTTTGGAATCAAAGATTCAGAAGATAAGCTTTCAAAGATTCAACAGAATTTCGAAAAGGAATTGATGCAGAACAAGAGCATCTAGGTTTGGAAGGAGGGAAAGATGGACATGCATACCCCTGGCACACACAATCGCTGCTGAAGCCTTGGCGCTCTTGAGCGGCAGGTGGCGCCGGAGGGAGATCGACTGGCGGCCGTGGCAGGCGAGCGTCTGACGGCCACGTCAGGGGAGCGGTCGGCAACGGCGGAGGGCGAGTGGTCGGCGACGGCGGAGGGCGAGCGGCAGGTGACGGCGGAGGGCGAGCGGCTGGCGGCCACGGCAAGAGAGGGGCCGGCGGCGCGCTGGACGACGACGCCATGGCCCCTTTCCCCGATCCGCCGCGAGCCCTTTCCGCGATCCCCTTTCCTTTTTCGTTTCGTGGAAGATGCGGCGCCGCGGGACCCGCGAGTCCGCTAGATTAAGCCGCCTCACATATGCGGGTTGAGTTGCGGGCATTGGCGGGCTCGCGGTGCGGGTTTGTCTAGCGGGTTCACGGACAAACCCGCGCCGCTTGCATCGCTACTGGTAGCATATTCGTTTTTTTTTCCATGCACAACGGGATTATAATTCTACAAGATAACAATTCTGTTATACCACATTGTTCAACTTAGTGGTTTTTAGCCGCACAACATTGTGTGCGAGTAATTTACGCCTACCTGTTGCTATATAACTCAGTGGTATACTCGTTTTGTTCCATGCACAACGGCATTATAATTCTACCAGATAAACAATTCTAGTATACCTGTTAAATTGTCACATAATATTAAGATTACCGCAGAAGCCAATCTAACATTGTGGGCACATAATAGTTACTGCACAGAATGAAATATTACAGTTGCCAAAAAAAAAAGAAAAAAAAAAGATGGCACACAATCCACCGCCCACACAAAGATGACAATGCTATAATCTATCTTGTAGTTCAAACTTAATTCATTAGCCATACAGGATTACATGAAACTGAGTTGGCCTGGTAATGTGGAAGTGGAACCATATTTACAGTCTGCCAAGGCTATCACCACGGGTGGGGCGAAGGGAGTTAGCTTTCTCCCAGGCTTTGTTGTACAACAGTCCTTAAACTCATCCCTATCTAACACACAAACTCATTCTACAACCCAAATGACAAACCGCAGGCAGAAAGCTGCAGGCCGAAATGGCTCTACCATGGTTATGCACTCTTTATCCAAAACTCATCTGCTTATTCAACCAGCCTGGGATGCACACGCACGTTATTGCGCCTCACCACCCTCACCACTTCATCTTCCTGATCATGCAGGACTAAGGCCCTGTCCTGGTCATCTGACCCTATAGTTGCTCCGGATTCACTCGGCTCAGGCGTGTCCTCACCAAAGTTGTGCAGCCTCCGGCCAATAAGATAGCGGTCGTCCCTGATAGAGTTGTGGAGGTTGGTGAACCAGACATGGAATCTCTTGCCACAGAAGAAGAGCGCGCTGAATATCAGACAGCCTAGCCAGGCAAAGCGGTATACTGCTGAGTTCACAATGAGTGGGTAGCCCAGCACCGGGAAGACTCCCCTTGCAAGGACGTATGGGACACAGAGAGCAGTAAGCAGCTTGGTCACAATTGGCATTATAATTTCATGGAGGACCCACAGACCCCTTAAACGGGAGAAGCCATCGTCTCTGACTCTCTCAAACTTTGACCTCCAGCTTTCATCAACCAAAGGTGCCATTTGATCCAACATAACCTGGAAAGTCTCAAAGTAAGTTAATTAACTCAAAACCTCTACTAGTTTAGTACAAAGCGAGGTTGATAAATAACTAGAAAACAGAAGGCAAGGTCACAAGAATAAGAATTATCTATAATCTTACCAGCCTGGTCCATATTTTCAAGAATATTAACCCGAGTGCCCAATCCTGGTACAATAGGAAGACAGGGCTCTCGTCGATAGGCACCCTCATCGGTACGATGACCAGTAGCTCAAAAAGTAGTCCAATCAACACAGGAATAACAAAGATCTGAAAAAAAAATGCCACTAGTTAGATCTATAACACAAAAGGTACTCAGGAAACTCCTCTTCGGCAACAAATCAGAAAGGTGCAACAAATTCAAAAGGTGGATAGAAGGAACTTGAAACAGAGCAGTTCAGTCCAGAAGATTACCCATATTGACAAGAGAACAGAGCTCTTCAATACAATAGAGCACCACTTGCAGATCTGTTGTACCAGGATTCTCAGCTGCCGTGATCTGATATAATCAATTGCATATCTCGTTCCAGCTGCTGCACTCCAGAGAATATAGCACCCAATGCTGAAGGAGAAGAGATCTAATCAAGAATACACAAAGGTGTCAGCAAATGCTTTGCACAACTGGTCATTATACATAAATGTTACATAACATCAATTCAGGCAATAGAATCACAAGAAAATTACCATTGCACTTGATGCCATGTGTAATTGGCAGGCGGGGAACAGCCTCAAAAACAAGACGCCCGAGCGAGATAGGGATAACTATCATTCCAGCATTGAATATCAGTAGTGTCATCCATGCAAGTACAAGCAGGAGCACAATCCGAAGCACAAAACCATACCTTCAAAGATTGGAGAAAATATCAGATAACGGAACTGTAATGTGTTGACGTATTCAGAAAAATAAGTTATGAATCTCAAACTTGCCAAATTCCTCGAGTATTTGTTATAAATAAGATTGCCATAAATCATCAATCGATTATGTTAATGATTTGTCAAATTGTGATTTAGAAAATCAGTTGTGTTAAAGTTGCTTACTTCTTTTGACAGTGCAATCTGTGTAGGATTGCATAATGT
Organism: Digitaria exilis; assembly: GCA_015342445.1. Taxonomy (NCBI): domain Eukaryota; kingdom Viridiplantae; phylum Streptophyta; class Magnoliopsida; order Poales; family Poaceae; genus Digitaria; species Digitaria exilis. The sequence goes on from JACEFO010002479.1 coordinate 653,618, forward strand.
GTGGAAAAAAGGGACCATGCATACGTATTACTTATTATTTTACACAAATCTAGAGATTATACTCACTCTGAGTCTCCCTGACCATCTACTTCAGGTTCTTCAACGACATCATTGGCTTCATTTGCATTTCCCCTGCCATTATCTTCTGCAACATGTTGTATCATGCGTTGTTCAACCTGTGGGGCAACCATTTCTCGCCCACCATGGCCCCTGTCTCTTCTTTCTCCCCTGCCATTCCAATTTTCTTGCCCACCATTTTCTTCAGGTTTTGGCAGTAAGAAATCAGTTAATCCAAGGGTCCAACCAACCGCAGCAAACCAATGGTGCAAAAGAGATTTAATAGTTGCACGAGGCTTGAAATGCTCAATCGCGAATGGGATGCATATTTGGAACAGAAGGACATCAACTGGAATCTCAGTGAATGGGTCAAAGATCCTGCAATTCAACAGAGGTAACCAAGACTTAGGCTTGAAATTCCAATGAAAAAAAAAGAAGAAAATAAGTTGGGTAAGCTAACTCACGTGATGTCCAGAGGAAAAATTGAAGGAGCTACTCGCATGGCCAGTTTTACTGGTAAGAAGACCAACATGACAATCAAGCTTCCATACACTGCAACAGACAAAAGAACCCGTCGAGCGTGTTTATGCACAGGATCATCAATCAGGTCTCTAAACGGATTGTAATTAGGATCAGCAGGGTCCCGCAAAAAATAAAGAACTCCATTGCGCAGTACCTACCACAAAAAGGTAAAAAGAAAATGAGGCAAATGGGATATAGGATAATTCAAGTGTCAAAGTGAAGCTGCTGTGTTCAAGGAAAATAGAAGTGCAGCTACTGGAGATATTAAGTTGATTGAGCAATACCCCTCGAAGAAGACTGACAAATATGCTTATTTGGAGCATATACACAATCCCAACTAACCAATGGATAGAAGAGCTTGCTAAGGGTGACATTGTAAAGAATTCAACTCTCTGGGCAATTGTTGTGCCCAGCATCTTCAGAGTGCAGACATCAAGCCACCAACCACACATAAGAGGAAATACACCAAGCTCAATCACCAGAAGGAATGCAACTTTGACCATAGTCATGAGATGCTTCATTCCAGCGAAGAACTGTCTGCATAGAGATGGAATGGCCTCTAGTATAGTAGCTATACCATAGAGTCTTCCTATGGTAAAACGCTCTCCCCTGGCATATCGAAGTAAAGCCAGTGATCCGATGTACAAAAATACAAGGCAGAAGATGACCATGTATCCAACAGCAAGAGTTGTCAGATCAGAAAGATACGACGAGCCGACAGTCGTTCCTTTTATCAGACTGCTCTTCCCAGTGCCTTGGATTACACTAAGACTAGTGGCGTTTATCTTCAGGGATTGAGTGACAACCTCAATCACATGCCCAATAACACCTTCATTGTTACTGTCAGAAGAAAAATTCTTCACAACATTAAGTGCACTTTTCAATGTACCATTAGCTATAGATATAGCTGTTTCTGTGAAGGGCATCATTTTTGCCAACATAGGAGTGGAGGCCGAAGAGAAAAACCATGAGAGATAGTACAGGACAATCCTTCCCAACGAGAACGGAACAAAGATCACAACAATGAGGAATATAGCATTGCTGGCTAAAACCTGGAGAAGAAACATTCCTGTCAGTGTTTTGAAAATCTAGGATAAAAAACAAGCTATTATAACTTGCAAAAGATACAATGGAGTTAAGACACCAATCATTTTAAAGGCAACAATTGGATCATAGATCCTGTTGAAAGTCAGGAATATCAAGCTTATCTCATGCCCCTTTCATTTCGTATTTCAGAAATAAAATCAACAGTAGCCAATAATGCAAGAAGAAATGAACTATCCGCTGAATAACGGATTGGACATGCCAGGTGGACGAACGGAATATGATATGATTATATTCAAATCGAAGCCGGGTGGAAATTATCTTAAATTAGGAACAAAGTAGTATCCTAACATAAAAGTTCACTCAGACTCCATTCCAGTGTTGACTACTTATCACTACAAACTGCACGTTATTAAAAAGCAAGGAAACAGAATTGCAAAAATCAAAATAGTTATGCAGCGACATTGTGTACAAAAAGTGTTGTAGGCAAGAATGGTTCTTACTGTTATTGCGTTCTCAACCAAGTGGAAGACTGGGCCTTGCATACCAACAAGTTCATCAAAAGGAACATCCTCAGCACCATCTGCATCATCCAGACCATCTAGCATCTGCTCAACCTGTGCCTCAAGTCGTTCCAATCGAGCAGCAACATTTTCAGCATTTCTCCTCAGAAGTTCACCAGCACCAATTCCTTGGGCTTCTGCTAATTCATCAATATTTCCATCTGGAGGAACCCTATTATTAGGACCCGCAAGCCTCCTCACAGCCCGAGCACCATGCCTTTCACGGCCACCTTCATCCCTATCAGCATCATGCCCACCAAGCTCACGCAAATGCCTTATGTAGTCCCGTAATGAGGTGGCTCCAAGAAATATAAGGACAATGATAGCTGAGAGAAGGAACCCATGAAGACAGTCACTAAGGATCAATTGAGCACTGATGTGACTCAGGAACAGCCTTTGCGCTTCACCAAGACTTCTCACAAACGTTAACCTCCATATCCAGTAGGTAATGAATGGGATAATCATGAGCCAAACTGAGAGAACAAAGGCAAGCCGAAGGATGAATTGAAACACATGGCATGCTTTCATTCCAACCCCAACTATCAATTCTTGGAAAGGAAGTCTTGATGGAGCATTATCGGCGTACACGGGTGAGAAGGAGAATGCATGTTTACAAACCTGCATGCACAGATGAACAGATCAGAAACTACTGGGGTTAAGAAAAATAAAAACACATCATCCTCTCTTTTTTTGCCAGTGCAATTCAAACCACTAACTAATACCTGTTCACTCATTTATCCTAAACCAAACAAACATCCAAAAGTGAGACGTTATACAGATCCAAGGAATTAGTTAATAGGAGCTTCCTTCTAAAGCAAATTAGGCAGCTGACAAAGAATTGTCGATACCAGGTCAATAGTTTCACTGCTAAGCAGCTCATGCAGTTGCAGATAATCCAAACATAATTGCCTTTTAGCTTTTTGGGTGACTTATGGATTGCAAGATGTAAGTCACCTCATGACTAGTAAATCTCTTTAAAAATACAGAAAGCACAACAGCAATAGCAGAATGAAATTCCTTTGGTAGCAGAACAATCCCTCAAAACTGCCCAGCTGGAATGATTCTCAATCCTAACCCCCTGATTCTAGCAGCTCAAAGGCATACAATTACCACAACAGCAATGCAGCAGTATGAAATTCCTTCAATATCAGGATAATCCATCAAAACCATCCAGTCAGCAAGGTTGTCATCTCTAATCCCCTAATTATAGGAGCTCAAAGCCATAAAAAAACTAGAAATTGCTAGCCCATCTGACTGCCAATGGTTATTAACCATGTTCAGCCCCAATCTAGTGATAGGTATTAACCATGTTCACCCCCAATCTAGTCATAGTCAAATAAACAACACCAAGAGGACCAGCTCTACATTCAACCGACCGATCCCACCACGCAATCGATCCAATCGACTCCCCAAATCAACAACGCAGCGTCGTCCCCAACCACGGGGCGCGGGAAGGGGTGGGCGGGGACGGTCTTACCTCGCACTGCCGCGAGTTGCTATGGTCGAGCCACTGGAGGAGGCAGTCCTGGTGAACGAACTTGATGCTGCCGCTGCAGGCGCACGGGTACCGGAGCGGGTGGTCCTCGTCGCCGCGGTTGCGGCAGATCCGGCACACGTCCCCTTCCTCCTCCTCCTCGTCCTCCTCCTCCACGGGCGGCGGCCGCTGCTCCTCCGGCAGCTCGCCCGCGACGGCCCGCTCGGCGATCTCCGCCATGGCTGGCTCGCTGCGGCGGCGGCGGCGGGGCAGGCCGCGGGCGATCGATCGCGCGGGGGACGCGGATAGAGGGCGAAGGCGGTGGGGAAGTTGCAGCGAAAAGATGAGGGGGAAAAAAACGTGGAGATTTCTAGAGCCTCGTTAATGACGCGCTGGTGACGAGGCGGTGGCGGTCGGCTTAACGGGTCTCTATTGGACAGCTGTGGTGGCGGGTCGGGTCAGAGATCAGCAGTGCTCGATTTGACAAGCGTGTCGTATTGGGCTTGGGCCTTGGTGGACCCTGCTTTTCCTATCTTTCTAAAAGTTTGATGGGCTGAAATGTGTCAACAATGGGCTAGCCCCCTAATTTTATGGAAAGCTTGTCTCTGTCTCTCTCCCTATCTCTCTTCTCTATCTCTACCCGCACCGCTTCAGCTCTAAGTCCACCCATAATTATGTTCCCAACAGTCATAACTACTTCTAAGGCTACTAAAAACTATGTACCTATATGAAATTAACACCATCGAAATCAATGCTTCATATAAAGTCCTAGCCCTCGTCACTCAAGTCCAAAGGCTCGTATCAATCGTGGCCCCGTCACCCCTTCCTCCGTGCTGTGCGCACAACGACTACCCTGTCTGCATCGCCGTCCTATCTACTACCGAACCATCGTCGCCGGCGCACCTATCTTAGTCGCTGCCGGCGCACATCCTTGATTGTCGCCGCTTCCCTTCCCCCTTTGCCTTTTCGCTCCCTTCCGAGCGTCCAAACCGCGCCGGCAGCTACAAGCACGGTGGCCGAAGAAATCCGGTACATACACGTACCCTATGTAGATGCTAGAGTTCCTTGGTGCAGCTGCCAGCATCAGTGCTGGAATCCCTAACGTTGTCATGTGTTTGCAGGTACCAGTAAATCCCTAATATTTTTTTATACCATTAAAGAGGCGGGGACTGAACTTCTGTGTGTTAATTTGTGATCTGTTTGGCTTGTTCTAGGCGGTAATTGCAAAGCTCAAGGAAAAGGTTCAAAACTTGAAGGCAAAAAGGTATGCACGATAATCTGAAACTGTAATTCAGCTGTTCAATCACAAATGATTATTCGGTATAATGTATGAAAAATGAGATATCTTGTAATTTTTTTGTTTCTTTTATTAGCTTGGATTTATTGTGCATGATCTTTATAGCAGCTCCCTATTGTGGCAAACTCTCTTCTTTCTAGCAACTTTCATTAGAAAGACTATTCTTAAAAGGCACATAGTTTTCTAAAAAAATTTAAAAGGCGCAGAGACATTAAACAATATGATTTTTGGGGGACCAAAATCCAATGGAGTTATTAGGGAGCGGTCTCCAGCCCCCCTGCCCCACGCTGGATCACCCCCTAGCCCTAGGTGTCTCTGAGCTAGAATCTTACGACACCTTTTTTTAAGAACAATATTAAGCCTTGAAGGATATATTCTGTATAATAATGATGTTATAATAGTGTTTTCCCCCAAAATTGTTGATCTCACAGGATACTGCATCCAACAATGTGGATCCACCCTTGCCTCCAAATCCCTTCATCCACCATCTATTTTTGTGTCTCTAGTGGTCCTCTATCCACTGACAAATGAATCTCATCCATTCGATTAAAATAGAGATGAGAATTTGACGGTTTTGGAGCTACAAAAGAGATACTCCATAATTCCAAGCCCGTTTCCACTGCAACTTTAGAGCGGGGGCGCTCCATAGAGTATTGGAGCCGAGGTGTTTTCCTAGAAAATCGGTTGGAATTGGTGGAGTTCGCTAGTTAAGGTTAAAAAATTAGCACTCATTTTATTTTTTTAAAAAGACCTTATTGAAGAAGTAGATCTGTGATTTGGAAGCTACTAGCCTATCAACCTGTGCTTCTGCATGGGTTCATTAGAATTAATATAAAATATTTTTTATAGATAATAATTATAATTATCTCGTGCTCTTTTTCGTCTCTTAAATAATTCACAAATACTATAAGATAAATATTATCATTTTCTAGATATAATAGGTTTAGTTAGTAACAATTTTTCACTTGTATGACACCTCTATATATGTTTGATATGTATTTAATTGAACTCTTCATTTGAGCTATGTGAACAAAATAAAAATCGGCATGTGACACATTATAGTATTTTTTATATAAAACATATAAAAATATTTAAAATGATAATGATAATAAATTTGAATTTTATATTGTTGTACTTTGAGATTTTGTTTTAATTATATAACTTAGATTCAGACATAGAGGCTAATTTAACTTTTAATGGTAACATAATTAGATAATTTGTATGCAAATTTAGGAGGCTATTATGATTAGAGTTGTTGGATTAATGACGGGATGTTTCTGATTTTGTGAGAATTTTTAGGATTTATTTTATTTTTGTAAGGGTCCACCTAGATCTAAGTGGCTTTTCCTGCCTCCAACGAGTAATAATAAGATTGTTAGCGATATTCTTATATATTTCAAAGTGGGGACCGCCTCAATACCGCACAATATCGTCCCTATACTTCCATAAATAAAAAGTTTAGTGACCATTTTATATATTTTCGACATGCATACATATTATTATTTAGTAAGCGGCTCATCTTATCGTAGAACTCGACGATGATTTGTAGCAATAATTTTGTACGTGGACCACATATACTGTTCCACTTCCACTTCATCCATTCAACAGACCTAAAAAGCAGCATCATGCATGTAACTAGCTAGTAGCAGGTTATAGTACTAGCAAAATTACTGAGGCAAGGGAAAAAAAAAAGAAAAAGGTTCTACGATGTCGCCCAACAAGTCTATTTCAGGTCAGGAAATTTCGAGCTCTCGTTGCTCAAAACTGCTCAAATCTTTCCCAGCCTCACTGACAATCCATCCATGCTGCAGTGATGCAGAGAGTTCTTGTAGCCACACAGTGCCCCCCACCCATTTCCTCCCTACAGCTATCCTATCCCCTCGTCGGAATTGTTCCTGCCCGGCAGCGTTTACCAGTGGGCCGCGGCCGCCGCCCCACTGCCAACCTTGCCTCCCCAGAAAAAGGAACCCCAGCGCCCGCGCGGCGGCTGAGGCTAAACGGCTGCTCTCGCTAGGATCTTTGGATCACACAGTGGTCGCCGATCGAGAGCAGATGGCGCCACTGTTGCTGGTGGTCGACAGGCTCAGCGTCTGGGCCTCCTCTGGACGCCGCCGCGGGCGGCTGCCATTGCCAGCTGCCCCAGTGGGAATCCTGATGATGCTGCAGCGTCGTCGATGTCGTCGTGGACGCCGGTGGCGTAGTACGGCGGCGCCCAATTATTGCTTCCGCCGCTGCTGGGCCACCGCGTGTGCGTCGCTGCCGCTGCTCCTCCTCCTCCTCCACTGCTGCCGACCTGGCCCTGCGCATCGGTCAGGTGCTGCCGGGTTGGTCAGTGTTCACCGGAAAGGAAACCGGACGCCAGATTTAATTATATTAGCACGCGTTTGATTATGCATCTTTTTCGTATGGATTGTAAGGTTTACTGTTTGACAGTTTTGAGACGACCGGTGGGGTGCAGGGTCGTACCATCTGGAGCATGTGCAGCATGTCCCGGCTGCTGCCGGTGGCGACGGGGTGGTGAACGTGGTCGTCGTCGGCGAGGAGGAGCCGGAGCGTGGCCGGAGTTGGGGAAGAAGGCCTGGTGCGGATGCTCCTGCGAGGGTAGCCGGTGCCCGCCTCCTCCTCTGGCAGATCGAGCTGGGTAATTCCCCACATGCGATGGAAATTAACGGTTATTTCAGTGTCAGTGTCCGAGGCAGTTCAGGCATTTGTAGCAATGGAAGTTAGAAAACTCATCGGCGTGGTTTATGTACCGTCAGGGTCATCGTTCTCTGCCTGCTCGGCGCGGCCTCGACGGCGACGGTGGAAGAAGGGTCGCTGCCGGCGAAGCCGAGGCTGAGCTCGAGGTCGAGCTCACCGTCCCACGCTGCACTCATCATCACAAACACAATTTGGATTCAGAACACCTCAAGATCATGCCTGGTATTTACGATCAAGGAAAAAAACAAAACCAGAAAGAGATGACTCACACTGCACTTGGAGCTCCTCGTCGTACGTCTGGGGCTCAAAGTTGGTAACTGCCTCCTTGCCGTAGCACTTGATGGCAGCCTTATCATAAGCCCTGATGAACATGGCACAAAATCAACCAGAAAAACTGTCACATGCCAACAACAAGCGATTCTGCAGCGGTCAGCGATGTGCATAACAGAAAAGCAGAGGAGAGCAGCGAGGAAATTAACAAACATACTGGGCGGCCTCCATCTCCGTGTCATAGAGGCCAAGGTACACGTACCTGCAACGACAAGGAAATCAAGCCAAATGTCTAGAATCAGCTTCAAGATTTTGCAGTAACTAACTGATCGGTATTACTTCTTGCCCATGAGCTGGCCGATCCTGGCCTCCCATTTGCCGCACTTGTGCTGGGTGACTCCCCGGAACCTCGAGCTCCCTCTCACGAAGCCGGCGCCCTGTCGCCGGAGCACCTGGACGAACTCCTCTTTGCTGAAGTTCTTCATCTGGCAATGGCACCATGGCAACAACAGAATCAAACGGTGGAACAGAGAAGCAGATGAACATAGCAGCTAGCTCCTTGTTACACTACTGTTTATGGTGATGGCCTCTGATCAGATCAGTGATCACCTTCTTTATCTCATCCTTGTAGTCGGTCAGTGTGAAGTTGATGTCTGCATTCACGCCGCGGAACTTGATCGCAGCTTGGTCGTAGGCTCTGCAAGCAGGGGACGGACAACAAAGAATATTTTTTTCAGATGAAAATTACATATCTTCTCTTATTTTGTACGGTAAAAATCTGCAGAATTTTACTAACCTTGCAGCAGCCTGTGCGGTGTCAAATCCACCTACAAAAGTGAGAAGGAAGAAAAAAACACATCTCATCCATGAACAAAATTGGACACCTGATTAAATTCCAAAAAATCATAAAACTAACTAAAAGCTTCAGAGCTTGAATGTCCAACTCACCCAAGTACACCTGTTTCCCACAGTCCCTGCCAATCAGAGCACAAACAAGAGAAAGAGAGAGAAATGAACATGAAATGGAACAGGAGATTGGAGATCACACAGCAGAGCTACTTGCAATGGCTATATCTTTCTTGAACCCAACTGCAAAGGGAAAGCACGCGTATATCTGCAGGGAACTGACCAGATGTGTGACTCCCACCGGCCGGTGCGGCGGTAGAAGGTAACACCGCGGTACTGCGAGCTCCGGGAGCGCGGGCCTCGCCGGCTCTTCCTCGACGCCGACCGGGCCCACTGTTCAGCCGCTGACGCCGACGCGGCCACGTGGCACTGCTCCACCGCCTGCGGCGGCGCCGCCGGCGAGGTGGCCGCCACGGTGGCTGGGAAGAACTGCTGTGTCACGGCGGCCTGACGGGTGGGCACCCCAGCCGGCACCGGGAAGCCGAAGATCATCCTACTGGCGCCTTCCTCGGCGGGCCGCCGGTCAACCTGCAGCTCCTCCTCCGCCACGGCGCGCGCAATGCCGTCCACGACGCCGCCGGAGTGGAAGGATCTCTTGGTGGCTGCCATGGCCGTGCCGCCACGTACAGGCTACGGAGTCACAGATGCGCACACACACACGGTGTCCTTGGCTCGAGGCTCTGTCTCTCTCTATGTGGTGGAATGGATCATTGGAACTTTTCCTTTTGTGCAGTTAGATGATACGATGCGCTGATCAGCCTCTCTATGCTTGCTCTCTCTGTATCTGCGTTGCACACTAGCACTTCGTTGCGGCCTGTCAAAGAATCTGCAGGCATCAAGGAAAGGCCAAGGATAGGGAAAGATTTCTGAGCAGGGCTATCACTTCATGTCATCGTCTCCTTTTTATGGGGTTGGAAGGATGGAGAACACCAGTCCAGCCGCAAGCGAGAGGGACCCCCTCCTCTATCTGTCTGCCTATGTGCTTTGGCCTTGTCACCTAACCATCACCCATCATATCTGTCTCTTCATGGTGAACATTTATACACACCACTTGCTTGTATGCATGTAATAGCATCCCCATCCAAAATGAACAGACATTATACATAACATAGATATCAAAATTCTTAATTTAGAAAACAAGAAATTTCGAAATTCATAACGTAGAAAACAATATACTCATTTATTGGTATACACGAGTCCAGGTGAGACACCGTTACTCTATTTGGATTCAGCATACTAAAGTTTAGCTCTGTCATACCGAATATTTGGTGATAATTAGAAAGTATTAAATGTAGATTATTAGCAAAACCCATTGCATAACCCTAGGCTAATTCGCGAGACAAAATCATTGAGCCCTAATTAGTCCCTGATTTGATAATGGTGCTATAATAAACATGTGTTGATGATTAATTAGGCTTAATAGATTCATCTGGTGAATTAGCCTAGGGGTCATGTAGTCAGTTTATATAATTAAATCATGTTTAGTCCTCTCATTGACATCAAAATATCTCATGTGACAGAGCTAAACTTTAACTCGCTGGATCTATACGCGCCCATGTCTAGGACTCAATAGAATGGTAACACGGACACACGGTTCATTATGTGCATTTTTAACACCGGGCTTCATTGGTCAGTTGGAAACCACTCGGGGGTCTCAGACACACTCAAAACCTAGGGCTTGAAGTGGTGTCTGGCATTGTCAAAGCAAGGACTACTCATGGTATGGGCATACGCTTAGGGGGGTTGAGATGAGGTCGTAGGTTTCTCGCATTCAGCCAACACTAGTGCTTGCCTATTCCGATGTAACCTGGCCCCTTGTCCGCATTCACTTCGCTGCATGCGTAAAGGCCCCCACCTTCCACCTCCGTTTGCTGCTGCTGATCCCTCTCAGTCTCTCTCCACAGGGTGTTTAGTTGAGAGGAAAAAATACTTTTCCTAGATGAATAATGTGTTGAGAAACGTGTTGTGTGAGGAGAATGAATAGGATAAATAGTGAAAAAAAATACTTTTAGATGGAACTAAACAGATCTCTCTCCTCGCCAGTGGCCGGCCGGCTTTCAATACCAGCGCGAGGTCATGTACTGTTCGCTGGTGGGCGGGAAGAGAGAGAGATGTGCATCATCATCGTCTCCTATCTACCGTCCCACGTTAACGGGATCGAAAGGCATCATCATGCCCCGTGCATGGCGTGCCCACGCGCCATTAATTGTGTGCGCGTCCGTAGATGGACGTACTATACGCACAAATACATTATCGTGTCGAGAAGTGTATCTGTATAAGTGTACTCTATCTATGTATGGCTATATATATGACCACATAATTATATTTATATTGAGCGAGTATTGTCTAGCTTATGATCGTAGTTTAAAAAAGACAATAGTAATTAGGGTTCGTGGTGTCTTAGCAATGTGCTAGCCCGTACATGCTTGTTTCGCTTCATGATAGGATAATGTTTAAGGTGGATGTAAATAATAACCTGTTTGGTTGGATTCAATGTTTGCTCAGCAAAAAGCAAAAAAATATTATAATTTTGGAAGTGTCTTGGATGTTTATGCGTTGCCAAACAAAAGCAGTGCATGCTTCTTTTGGCAGGAGCTGAAGTAAACAGGTAAGATTGCTTGGGGATGAATTGTCCAACTAACATGGATAACCTGAGATAGATTCCTGTGGTTGATGAGTGACAACATTTGGTGTCATGCTCATTATAAAACCGCCCAAGATCATGAGTTAGAAGATTGATTAACAAGGAGCTGGCTGGCTCAATGCCCTACCAAATTACAGAAAAAAAAGGCCACTTGGGATACCTGATTGTTCGAGACAAAAAAAAAAAGACCAAATCACAGTTCCTGTCCACTGGCCAGGTTCGAGACAAAAAAAAAAAGACCAAATTGCTGTTCCAAAACCAAAGGCAACCATGAAGGGAGGCACATCTGGGATGTTATCCTGAGAGGTCAACAATTCAACATTGTGGTAGGTGTCTCAAGTTATGTTCTCCTCAAAAGCAAGAGATCTACTGTAGCCCAAAGGGACCAAGATCAAAAGCAATGCCAGTAAAGTGATCTAGAATACAATCATATCAGGCAGGGCATGCCCATGCATGAACTCCCCCTTTCAATACCCTTTTCGCAGAACAAGACTTCCTCAAAGAAACCAGACACGATTTACGCAAGGGAGGCAAAGCACATACAGTGCGAGATGAAGAGAGTGACAGCCAGTAAAAAGAGCAGCTTGTATAGTCGTAGAGCTATCTTTAGTGTATGATTGGTTCAATACCCAAATTTTGGCATACCAAAACTTGGGCAATGCCAATTATTTGGCCACCACTTGGTTTGGTGCCCACATCTCACATCTATTCTACCAAAATGTTGGTAACTTTTTTTGCCAAGGTTTTGGCTTGCCAAAACGTGGGCATGCCACAATTTTGGCATCGAACAAATCAGCCCCTTAGTCTTTACCATGTGTGAGAGAGATGGTTGCTTTTATTATTGTGCTGGATCTCCGAGCAGTGCTGTGTGTCCAGCATCATGAACAGCTGGGGAAAGAGGGGTAGGGAATCAAATGCGAGCAAGCAGAGTATTTCCATAAGAGGCCAATCCACGAGTACCTTGTAGGTCCTTGCTCCTCCTTTTCTTGCCTCCACTGTGCTTGTTCCCTCTCTCCTCTCTCCTCTCTCCTCTATCTGTCTTCCCTTGAGGCGACTGGCAGGGTGTCGTTGCAGCCTGCAGGCTTCAGCCCGTCTTTACTGCTCATCAATCACAGCCAGCGCAAACAGTCACTTCAATCTGATTTCAGTTCTGTTCCCCTCACCATGCTTAGATATTTGGAATTGAATTATCGAAATCTTTGTCCAAAGAACTAGACGCAGTGATAAATCACCCAATGCGAATACTTTACTCACTCTAGCAACGCATGTCAGATTTTTCAGGAACAAATTTTGTTGACATGGTTGCTTCTGCCAGGACTAAGTACCCTGTTCAGGCACTTATTTTGGGACGGATTTCGTAGGATCCGCTTCTCCGGATCAGCTGCCACGCCAATCAGATCATGCTCGAACTAGAACGTGGCAAGGACCAGGCCGCGGCAACAGTTTGCCAGGAACTTACGCCGGGGAGCAGCGCGTCTTTACGACTCCCCACTGCCACGAGATGGCGGGCGAGGAGGGAATCAAATGCGGCGAAGGGAGGTGCTCCCCGGAAGTAGCCAATGCAACAGTACGGAAGAGGCACCCTTTACTTGCCCACCAAACCCCAATGTACCACAAGGGTGCATTTGGAACAAAGTTGAATTCAGGCACTATTTGATTTTGACAGTGATTGTACCTGATTCGAGGGATGCAGAGGCTGGTCCAAAGTCTTGAGTTAGAGACAATGTGCAACTCCACAGCACTTGGCGAACCAGAACAGAGGGGAGATATGCAGGCCTGAAATGACATCAAGCATTTAAATAGATTGGTACAAGTACATGGTGATTGAAAATTGAGAACCATTCATTTCGATTAACTGAAAGGCTGGTAAAGTGAGAAACAACGGGAAATGCTCATGATATCCAAAACAAATCAATTATGAAATTCTTGAATACGGATGGTGTTCCAACGACGAACGGCAGGTCGACAGCACACTAGAATAGTGCTAGTTAGATTCTTCGCTATCCCCAGTGAAGAAAGGAACCCAAAACGTTCCCATCAAAAGCACCAAAACATCGTGTGACTGACCAGCATCGTTGCCTCCTGTGAAGGAGGTGACACCAAACTATCAGATTCAGAAATGACTCGCTCTGCCAATTGCTACTCTACTCTTAGATTTGTACCCTTTTCATGAAAGGAGGGTTTAGGGAGCCTGCTTATTACCATTTTTATTTTTCAAACTGCGTTGGATCTTGGAAACGGGCATTTCCGATTTCCAGGGCAGCACTCATTGGAGTTCTCACATGGTGTGTTGGTCTGTTGGACCAATACCTTTCAGCAAAATAGTTCGAGCCCTGGCGCGCAACTGCAACCACAAGCATGAGTACTATGTTTTGCACCAATGGGAAACAAATTGGTCACAGAAAACAGAGAAACACCTTGAATGCTTTTGAAAATTGCTATTGTTGTGAGAAGGTTTGACTGGGCTGCAGTTGCTCACCTTCCTCTTTCTGGTTGATGTCTTTCACCATCGAAGCTCATGACATATCTAGATTTTAGGGCGTGGCGTTCTCTGTCGTCTCCTATGTTCATTCCAGAACTGTGTCAGTCTGCAAAACTATCTGAATGAGATTTTAGTTGCACCCTCAATCCTACAGAGCTCATGGAAAGGCCAAGCATCTAGCCAAGTGTTGCTGATTTGGTACCATCGAGGAACAAGACATACATTAATTAAAATGATGCATGTATATGCTCTGGGGAAAGTACCAAAACACACTGGAGCAGCACTATGCCACCAGCTACAATGTGTCTTCAACTTTTGAGGTCCTCTCATGTCGCGCAACCTCAACATCCTACATGCCATCGGCAATCGCAGCCAGGGAAAAAGTGACAACGAGCACAGTGAACAACAGTTTGGAAGGCCCAACAAGGACATCCGAATATGCTTCTTTTTTTCTTTTGAGGAATGGGAATATGCATGGAGGATGAAAAAAGTGCTTGTGCATCCCATTCCCCGTAGCACCAATAGATCAACAAAAGTTACCATTTTATCAACAAGAAACTCTGGACTTCCAAAACATTAAACAATCAGATTAATGTATGTTGCCGTGCAGTTATATTAAGTGCGCAGCCAAAGCCCAAAGGAGACTGGAACTCCAACTCCAAATTGCTGAAAAAGCAGCTAAGCAGAAATTTAAAAAAGAAAATCCAACGACAAGCCCCATATATAGAATTTGAGCCCTAGAAACTAAGACACCGTACTTATCTGAAGAACACTTTGATATTGCTCTGCTCTTAGATCGAAGTTCATACAACTACAGATTTCAAAGCCTAATTTGTACGGAGGCAGGTATCTGTACCTCAAAGGCTCAGATCACCCACCAATTACGAAGACGGCATTCAAACCAGTAACCACTGTCTCATGGACCAGACCATCCCGTGGAAGCGCTAACTGGATCAATAGCACGGATGATGTAGCGCTTTATTAAACCCGTCACACTAATCCTACCCAGAACGGCATTTCATCGAATGGTTCGCGCACCATCGGGGGTCTCGGGGACGATCAGGCAACGGAAGAGAAGATCACCTGCGCCGGAGAAAGGGGGCTCGATGTCGACGCGATCTCGCGGCGCCGGGCTCGCCTCCGCCGCAAGTACTCGGCCGTGGTCGCGATGCCCGAACTGAATGCCGCCGGAGAATTCCGCCGCTGCCGTCGCAGAAATGTAGAATCGTTGTGAGTTTCAAATGAGAAGATAAAATTAAAAAAAAATAATAAAACGCTTCTCCATGACACAAACCCAAGCGCATAAAGCTCATAACCGGCCCATTAAGATACATGGCCCAATTTTCTGGCCTGGTAGGCCTACAATTTCCAGCTGCAATGGACTGTCCCCTAAGGGGCCCACCTGCATTGCGAGCCGAGCGCCCACCGCGCAATGGAAGCGGGAGGCGGCGGAGCAGGGGAGGAAGAGGAGCAGGTGATGAGCGAGGTGCACCTTGGCTGCCCGCCGCACTTCTCCGGCCTCCACGTCTCCCGCTTCAGCTTCTGCTCACGACCCCTAGGTAAGGTGGCGCCGCAGCTCACTGTGCTCCAGTACCAGCAGCTCGCGCTCCTCGCGCGCATTTCGTCATACACCTCTCCTGCAACTGCAATGCGTCTTGGTGCTTGCCAACCGATGTGAGATTCTTGGCACACGGCTTGATTTGTACTATCCTGAACTCTAGTATGGTGTTCTCAGGGGCGTCTCTGGACGACGGCGGCGATGGCAGCTGCGGGAGCGAGCTGATCGCGGCGACGAGCGTTTCTTGTAAGTTAACTGGACTGTAGTATGTGTGAGTGGATATCTGTTATGACTCATCGTTGGTTGGTGGTGTCGTAGAGGTTGGTTTGCTGTATATGTGTTGAATTTCTCGTTGTGGCGTTGAGGTGATATGATGATTGACTGGCTTGGAAGGTGGTTCTACTTCCTCCCCTGATGTGGATGCCGTCACTGTGGATGAGGATGGGGATCTCGTTCTTGACCGGAGGAGGAGAAGAAAAAAATATGGTACATCAATTGCCAGTTCGTACATATTATGTTAATATGATTGGCGAGTTGCTCATTAAGCTTTCTTGGTCTGCAGCCAGAAGTGACTACCATGTGCTAACCATTCAGCATGGTGTTACCAGCTCGCTCAAGTGCGTTGGGCTTCAGGTTGTGCTTCTTGAACATATGGTCTTTTCCTGTCATGTACTCGTGTGATTCATTGGTGGTACTGGTTTGCAGGTTTGGAAAGCAGCCTTACTATTAGCTGACTTTGTTTTGCACAAAAGCTTTACATCATCCAACTTTGATGGTGTTACTGCCATAGAGGTTGGTGCTGGAACAGGTGATAATCCATGGTTTTGTATGGAATTTGTGGATTAGCATTTCTGTGTGATAGTACCTTGCTTTGTCTGATAATTGCTGAAGCACTCTATAAGTCCACTGCAAACGATCTGTCCCTAACTCATCAACGTTGTCAGGTTTGGTAGGGTTGACACTAGCTCGAGTTGCGAGAAGGGTTTTTGTTACAGGTACTTCTGCCTCCTTTAGAGTTCAATTTTGTAGAACTGTTTACTTCATATTTTAATCATAGGCTAAATTTCGTGTTCCACATCAACAACACGTATGGTAGTTTGATCCTTTTGGCTTCTTTTTAACAAATAGATTTGATTGAGATGTCCCACCTTAATATATGAAAATTTGGTTGGAATAAGAACGTCGGTACAATGTGGTAGTATGATTCCAGTTATAATCCTTATTTCTTAATTACTTTTACGAGATATTAATATCATTCTAAAAAACAAGAGAATGTTTAGGTCATTTGTACCGTTGAAATGTTAATTCCCTGTTTGTACCTACTCTCATGACTTCAGCGAAGTACGAATATCTGAACTTTGAGTTGATATGACATGACTTGATCAATTCATGTTTATCTTGAATGGGATATTATTCATATTTATAACTTATGCATTCTGTGATATAATTTGAGTTCCCTCTGATAACATAGTTATACCCAAGTACATTAGATGTTCAATTTTATTTTTATGTTTGCTATCTTGAGTCCTTACAAAATTTATATACCAATGGGAATGAACAGATAGAGGCACCGATATACTAGATAATTGCACGGCTAATGTCCGTATGAACTCTGGTAAGCTAAAGTTTGATGAAGCTAAAGTATGTGTACGGGAACTAGACTGGAAAATGTCATGGCCTCCACCTGTGGGTACATCTGATCCTTCTGACCAAAGGTTTTTCTTACACCAATTTATCTCACTTTCATCATCATTCATGATGCACCAGTAAACAGTGGTACATAAGCTTATTAAGTAGAAACTGCATATGAGATCATGTGTTGCTTTATCATTTCCTGTTTATAAACAAGATAATATTCCACATGGTGCACGTGCATCGCATTTGCCAAATGGTAGAACCCCTGATATGAGTGTCACTGCATTTTCTTTTTTGATAACTTGTAACCGTCAGTCATGCAGGCAAACTGAGCAGATGTAAAACTTGATCGCAAAAGCGAAGGGCAAACAATACATTTTTTATGTTCAGCTATTGAAATGGGAATCTTTAAAAAAAAAAGAAGCTATCGACGTGGGATTTATTTGAATTCATGTGTAAATAAGGCACCTTCTGACCTGCACACAGCTTAGTCAATGTTCCTTTTAGCTCAAGGAAGGGGACCCCTTCCGGCACTTGAGTTGCTACATAATACGTTACACTGATTTATATTTTGATAGTCACAAGATGACTGGAATAGGCCCTGGTAAACCAAAGGGCAGAAGCATCCTTCATCAATATGGTAGTGAACCCATGGGATGATCACTTGATCATTTGGTCATAGCCTCATTGGCACCGAACTACCAAAGGGAGAGCTGATACAATTGTTATGAACTCGTGGCACTCTTGGGAAAGGGTGGGCTGGGGGGAGGTTATCCACCAGATACAGTTTTTGCGCACAAACATTAGATGGACTTTTCCAACTCCTCTATAATTTTCCCTTTTGTTTTATTTATGTTTTGGTAAGTGTTGCTTTGGCACTGGGCTCAAGTTACATGTTCTCTATGCAGTTTAAGTTATTCATGGTCTGCTCATGAAATTGAGGAGGCTGAGAAAGCAGCAGTCCTGTTTGCCGCAGATGTTATCTACAGTGATGATCTCAGTGATTTGTTTTTCGACACAGTGAAGAAATTGATGTCACGTGGTGCTAAGAAGGTATCGTTGAATCCAGCATCTATACTATAGTTCCAAGGTCTTGGGTTAACATGATCCTTGTAGTGAGGAGTTAAACAGTGTTCGAAAGAAAAGGTGAATGGGTTCATATTCTTCTTTTGTATTTCATAGGTGCTGTACTTGGCCCTGGAGAAGAGATACAACTTCAGTCTGGACGAACTAGACGTTGTGGCTAATGGTTACGCTCACTTCAGAAGTTTCTTCGCAACTCAAGAAGGTATCCAAATTATTTGTGCGAACATTCTGCTTAGCTAACAAACCATCTAAGCTATCTATATCATTTCCTTTCACCCCATTTATCTGCAGAACATGGTGATGGGGATGCAGTCAAAAGAGATGGTTTGGGTCTCGTTGGCAAGCAGATAGATCTCGCAGAGGTTCCTCAGTATATCAGAGAATATGAGAGGGGCAAGGATTTAGAGATTTGGGAGATCATGTACAGCCCAGACCATAAACTACAGTAACTTGTGCAAAGCTATCTGACTGACATGCTACATTACGTGGACAAGAGAGTATCTTAAAATTCATATCATCGAGTCAATAAATACAGAAAATCTCGCCTGAGGTTTTTTCCTTCACTCGCCAATTCCAGCAATATCCCTACCATTATTTGCAAAATGCAAATGCGACAGGTAATGGCATTGCAGGCGTCTTCGCCTACTCGGCATCCGCTCCAATCAGATTATATGAGTTTGTGCGTGCGAGTAAGATAGGGTGCCGGCCAAGATGTGCAACACCGGCCGGAACGGCGCCGCGTTCCAGTCCAAGTGAGAATTGGATTTTTGACAACCTAAACATGTTGCTCCGTGCAATTCCACACTATGAATATTTAACATCCGAATCATTGTCACATTGATTTCAGTAACCCATCTTATTTTTTTTTCCATCCCAATTATGAGCCGGAGAATATGGGAAACCGGATTTCGTTGGAAAGAAGAGACATGCAGCAAGGTGGTTTCGAAACGTGGAAGTACAACCCATACCAGAAAGAAAGAAGTAACCCAAAAGAAATCGAAAGCAGATCGATCTCGCGCGCAGAGGTCCCTGGGTATATCGGTCCAGAACAGAAACTGCAGTAATTTTTTTTTTTTGGCAATCGAAACTGCGGCAACTTGTGCAGAACCTATCTGACTGACATGCTACACAATGGACAAGAGAGTATCTTAAAATTCATATAATCTAATTCATAAAATCTTGTCTCAATTTTTTTCTCATTCACCAATTCTAGCAATATCTCTACCATTATTTGCAAATGCGATCGGTAATGGCATTGCAGGCAGCTCGTCTTCGCCTCCTGCATCCGCTCCGATCAGAACAAGTACCAGTAGCCGACGATGGCGGCGACCATGATGACCGCAAGAAGGAGCGTTCCCTGCACCAGGAAAAGAGAGAAGCACCAAGATCAATAATCATCAATCCTGAATCGACGAATCGCAGCTGTTTCGGCTGGTGCTGATCGACTCCATGAAATCGTCTGAACAAGAAGGAAAGACAGCAACGCTACGCAGTTCGTTCGCCAAATTCTGCACTTGAACATTCGAAGCAGCCGCAGGATCATCTCCTGCGACCGAGGAACAAGCACCCAAGATCGTATCGGATCACACATCGGCGCCCGTTTCATCAGCTGTTGTACATGCTCTGCCTACCTCTAAATCGCGTTGGTGATTGGGTTCGGGCATGCTGGCCAGGAGCGGCGTCGTCTCGTTGATGCGCACCGCGCAATGCGCGCCGCCGCCGTCGTCGGATGAGCTGGAGCAGCACGGCGGCGGCGGAGGTGGGCAGGGATGGTGGTGTTTGTGGTGGCAGTGGTGCGCCGGCGGGGAGTGGCAGTGGTGGTGCATGGCAGCGACGGTGGATTGATCGAGCTCGGAAGAAACCCAAAAGCCTTGGCGCCGCCGCCGCGTGCTTGGTGGCGGAGATCGCCTTGGGTGGGCGGATGGGTTTGTTGATCTGTTCCCCGTCCAGCAGGCCGCTAGGTCTTGAAGCCGAAGAATAACGATCGCACCGAGGTTTCCGGGTTGTGGCCAGTGGTGGGCTAGGGTTGTGCGGCCCCATCTGGCCATCTAAAAGTACTGAGGGTTCGTGTGAGCCGCCATCTAGACTACACACTGATGCTCAAAAAAAAAAAAAATCTAGACTACACACTGATATCTGACTTTTCTGTGTCTTTCGTGCTCTTTGAATCATCGGTCCAAACTCCATACACATTGCCGACGTCGACGCTCAAACAGATACTGAATCAGTATTGAAAAAATAGATACTGAACTGTTATTATATTTCTGTCAAGGAGTTAGTGATCAATACTCAATAGACAATTACAACCACAGCATGAACAAAGAGATTACGACATACTACTCTCCCTATTCATATATTATCATCAATCGTCGTAGAGATGAACATGGGAAACACCCATCTTATTATTTTCCCATCCCATATCATATGAGCAAGAAGAACATGGGAAACCGGTTTCGTTGGAGAGAGAAGAGACACCTGCAGCGAGAGGGTTTCGAAACCTTTGGAAACGTGGAAGTACAACCAAAGAAAGCATTAACACCGAACAGAAATCGAAAGCAGATAGATCTCGCAGAGCAGAGGTCCCTCAGTATATAAGAGAATATGAGAGGGGCAAGGGTTTGGAGATTCGATCACGTGCAGTCCAGAACAGAAAGTGCAGTAACATGTGCGGAAGCTATCTGATGAGTGATGACATGCTACACGGCATGGACAAGAGAGTTTCTTAAAATTCATATCATCGAGTGAATAAATTCAGAAAATATCAGATCATCCGATCTTGTTTTTTTTTCCATCCTCCAATTCTAGCACACTATCTCTAGCATTATTTGCAAATGCGATAGGTATTGGCATTGCATGCAGCTTGTCTCCTCCTTCCTTGTCATCCGCTCCGCGATCAGAGCCAGTACTAGGCTTGGCAAAACGGGGCGTACGTCATCCGCTCGGATGAGAACCAGTAGTAGACCAGTACCAGTAGACGATCAAGGCGATGATGACCACACCACAGAGTATTACCTACGCCAGGAAAGAGAGAGAGAGAGAATCACAAGATCAATCATGAATCGACGAATCGCGACTGTTTCAGCTGGTGCTGATGGACTCCATGTGTCGTGGTGGCGCGCTGCGAGCCCAAAGCCCCAGACCAGAAACACAAGCAGCAGCAGCAATAACAAACGCAACAGAAATCGTCTGAACACAAGAGAGAAGGGAGCAACGGTATACAGTGCGTTTGCCAAATTTCGCACTTGCTCATTTGTACTAGCCGAGGATCTCCTGCGAGACCGAGAACAGAGCACCCAAAAGATCATATCATATATACATACATCGACGCCCGTTTCATCAGCCCAGTGATGTATGTTACGTTACTTACGTACGTATATATATTGCTCTGCTGCCTACCTGTATTTCGGCTTCGGTGACGACGGCGGGAATGGGACGGGGCCCGAGGAGCGGCGTCGTCTCGACGACGCGCACCGTGACAACGTCGTCGTCGGAGCCGGATGAGCTGGAGAAGTATGGCGGCTGCGGCGGCGGAGGCGGGCAGGAATGGTGGTGGTGGTGGTGGTGGGAGTCGTGCGCCGGCGGGCAATCAACGTTGATGAATGAGTATGTTAGTATTGATCTCCTCCGGCCCAATCCAACGAATGGGTCGGGCCTTGTCTCGCTCCCTGATCGGGGGAGCCCAACCCATCTAGGGTTGCGGGCCCCTATCGCGCAGCGCTACAAAAGGAGAGGTGGGGCCACTGGCTCAGGTTACGAGGTTCACCGGCAGCCGCCACACTCCACCTAAACCCTAATCCGATCGGAGAGGGTGCGCTGTCAGCGATGGGAAGCTCCGCCGCCACCACTCACCGTCGACGTCTTCACTGCATCAGCCTCGACGGTCTTGTACTCTTTTCCCTATCTCTCTTTCCCTTAGTTCATATATTCTACTATGTAAACCTTGCTGTTTATTAAAGTTCATGTTATAGCTCCCACTGATCTACTGCTAGATGATCCAAGAAGTCTATCAATGGTATCAGTCGCCGATCTAGCGAGTAGATCGAGTTGAGGACTCTGTTCCGATTCGAACCGGGAAAGAAAAGAAAGAGATTTGGATCGGGGGGAGAAAAGAAAAGGAAAAGTGGATTTCGATCCAATGAAAGAACACATTTCGGTTTCATTCAAATCGGAAGAAGAAATGAGGACTTCAATCTTCAAACCCAAGAAAGAGATTTTCGATTCCGAATTGAAGAACAGAACAACCATGAAATCCTAGCTCTCCACCCAACCCATCTTACCTGTGCAGTGTCCTTCGAGTCATCGACACCAACACACCCCGGCGAAGCTCCTCGTTGGAACCACGCGCAAGACGCACGCAGCGCCGGCGAGGAGGCCCGCAAGGGCGCACCTAAAGGGGAGGCGACGGTGGCGGCGTGACGACGCCGTCCGACCGTTCGCGAGTTCAGCCGGGGTGGGGGGAGAAAGAAGAAAGGAATTGGTCGCTGGCCATGGTGCTGTCATGGCGCGGATACAGACTGGGCGGCGTGGCGGTGGAAGAACGCCGGCAGCGCCGCTAGCGACCGGCCATGCCAGGAGAAGAGGAAGTAGGAGAAGGGTCTAGGGCAGAGAGAGAGCGTCGGCCGGCCATGGTGAAGCCTTGGCGCGATGGCCTGTGCGGCACGGCGGCGAAGGAGGCCGGGGGCGCCGCCAGGCACCTGCTGCGCCAAGTGAGAGAGGAGGAGAAATGGCTAGGGTGAGGGTTGGGGCAGAGCTGTCGACCTTATATACCCGCGAAAACTCCGCTCAGCCGTTGGATTTGACTGGGCGGACCAGATCGCCTAGGGGAGGCCGGCGCCGCGGCGGGCCTGATTCGGCCCAGGCGGGACATCACTTTCATGGCCCACGCCTAGGTTGCGGCCTGGTGCACGGGAGAGGAAGGGCGGGCGGCCGTGGGCCGTCTCGTTTGGCTGGGCCGAGAGAGTTGCCGGGGCAGCGCGTTGTGCAGAGGCGCAGGTGAGTTGGGCCGAGTGACAAGCAGGCCGCGCGTGGTAGCGCTGGGCTAAGCAGTGGAGTTTAGCCGGCCTGCATGCACAGTAGCTTTTCATTTAAGTTTTATTCTTTCAGAAGCATTTATTTGAGTTTTATATGTTCCGTTTTATCTCTATTTCATTTTGAACCAACGGGATAAATGTTTTAGAGAGTAGATAAGTTTATTTTGCTTCTGAATAGAATAATTTATCAAGTTTCCGCTGCAAGTTATATCTCTCAATTAAATTGGAACCAACGGGAAAATTTAATTGGAAGAGTAGTTGAGTTTTAAGTTAATTATGATATTGTTATCTTTGTGATCAAAGTTGATGGTAGCAATATTTCAATGTTCAGTTCATAAGTTTTGTGCATTACTTCTATTACTGTCCAACGATGATGTAGAATTAATGTAAAAGAGAATTGTAAGTTTATTGATAAGTTTTTATGGTGATATAGAATTGATATAGAAGAACATCGCATGTTTTGCTCAAGAGAAAGATGACAGAAGATTGTTGATTTTTATCAACACAAGAGATCACTCAGCTGCAGCAAGGGCTATTTTAGCTGAGGAAGGCCTTTTAGGCATAGCTTCCGCTGTTGCTAGTGAGTTTTCTGATGAAATTGGAACCAACGAGAAGATTTTATCAGAAAATGATGTATATGTAATTGAGTTTTCTGTCACTGAGATCAAGATTATTGTAATAAGTTAGAGGCGTGTCTAATTTGACCAACGTTGAATTAAACATGCATGCTATAGAGTTTTATATGTTAAGTTGATGTTTTGTATGTTACTCATGTGTCCTGAGAGTTGATTATGAGATTCAAGCCCCTCACGGGGAATTATCCTGCATGGCAGAAGAAGTTAAGCATTGTACTTACTTTGTACATATACTGCATGGCAGGAGAAGTTTGTGATGACTCATATTAAGATGTATCTCGTACGTCGAGAGAAGTTTAGGGCAGCTCTTACGCTATCCTAGAATGGATCATGCACTTCTACAATGTCATGGTTAGTTAAGCATGAGGGGAGCAATCCCAAAATTGCACCATTACTAAGTCTTAATAAGGTGAAGATTCAGATTATTGTTTCCTCACAAGTGTATACAGGCACTCTAATTGAGTAGCTTGTTGCAAAGCTATCTGTAATTGTGGAAAGTACATTTTAATATGAGATATGGCTGCTATGATAGAGTTATTAGATATGGACCCAAGGAAAGGACAGATTAAGGCTTGATAGGTTGAATCTATCAACCGAGTTCGGCATATAAATAAGAAAAATAAGTTTTGTCCTGTTCTTATAGTGTCAAGTTGAGTTGAAATTGAGTTTCAGGACATAAGTTGTATCCAAATGTAGCAAGAACATGCGAGTTCATGAGTATGAGGAAAGAGTATGAATGAAGTGAGTAAGAAAAGATTTCCCTCGTTCCTGATTACTTTTAAATAGTTTTTCGAAATTATGGCAGTAAAGTTTATGCCATATTTCGAGGGGGAGAAATCTGAGATAAAGAAGTTAAAGTTATTCCCTCCATGTGAGTTAACTAAGAAAGTTAAAGTTATTCAACAAGTTAAAGTTATTCTCCATTCCCTTATACAAAAATGATCTATAAAAGATGATGATCGTCAAGAGAGTACGACAGTCATGATAATGATACCCTGATGCAAAGAAGAACTAGCTAAATTCCAAGAGGAAGATAGCGCAGTTTGCCAGTAATAATACTGGATGAGCCTTAGTAAGAGGGAGTAGCCGAAAGATCCAACCATACTCTGATCGATATGGTGTGAATTAGGTTACTCTAGATTACCATTAAGTTTGTGGATGAAGGTTTATATTGTTAATGGAGTACCAAGTAAGTCGGTGCCTAAACACCGTCGTAAGATGTGAACAGAAAAAGAAGACTCTCACCAAAAGATTGTTGAGGTGTGGGACTGTACAGCTGAGGCAAAAGTATTTAACCCAGATGTAGGGGAGCTAGCAAGCCACCCTAAGTCAGTAAGTTACCATTCAATTGGCTACCTAGATAAGTCGAAGGTTAGGGGGAGTCAGGGGGAGCAAGGCACCCTGAGGAAATGACCTTGAGGAGAAGCGGGTGTACGCGCCTACTTCGAGGACTCATGAGTTGTCAGTTCTCCTGCGGCAACAAACCAGGAACCTGTCCTTCAGGAGCCGATAGATATTGTTGTTGCATATGAGGAAGAGTTGTCATAGCCCCAAATAGAATTGTTAGAAATTGAGGGCGATCCCACCTCGATTGAAGAAGCCACGAGAATCGCTCATTCACAGAAATGGCTTAGGCCATATGAGATCACTGAGTACCAACATAGTTTGGAACTTAGAATTTCCAAAGGAGTCAAGACAGTAGGCTGTAATGGGTCTACAAAGTTGAATGTGACTCTAAAGGGAATGTAAAAAGGATTAAAGCGCAACTCGTGGCGAAATGCTTTATGCAAAAGAAGGAATAGATTATGAGACATTCTCTATAGTCTCATGCAAGGATTATGATTAAAGTTACATCAAATGGATGTAAATAGATGGCATCTCTCAACAGGGATATGTATGGAAAAGTTAACATGGCACAACCAACGGTTTGTCATGGAAGAAAGAGAACATGCGAGATGCCACATTAAGATATCCATTTATGGATTAGGAGAACCTCCTAACAGAGGTGGTTGAAGGAAGAAGTTTTGGGTTTCAAAGAGTAAGGAGGACAATAGTGTGCAATGGACAACTTAAGAATGAGAAATTCAGTTAGCTCACCCATTATGTGGATATCATCTTAGTGATTTGAGTCTACTATTGGGGAAGAAGTTTTGTCCTCGAGTCGCACATAGAGGATCTCAGTGATCATTCAATTTAGGAAGAAGTTCACTGAGATAAAAGAAGGGGTATTAGGACTATCGCAAGAGGCATACTTTGAAAAAGGAGTATGGTATGCATGCGAGTAAACCTACGCTTGCTCTTATAATGAAGGGTGATAGTTTTGGGAATTTTGAAGGTCCCACAAACTAAGAAATGATCGATCAAATAAAGTTAGTTTTATGTGCTTTGAAAGTTGAAGCTTAAAGATTTCTAAAGTAAGAGTTCATCCTGACATAGGTCATATATCCGGGAAGTTTTGGCAAAAGTCCAATCCAGACTTAGATCACTGGAATTGGAGCTAAGAATATCTTGCAATTGTGCAAAGTTTTACAGGCCTCATGCTGAGTTTTTCAAAGAACAAGTACTCTCAAATAGTTGTGAGTACAAAGACAGTTATTCTGCGAGATGTGTAGTTAAATCCACAGTAGTTCATAACATCTGCAGTTGGAGTTTTAATGTGGAAAAGCTCCAAGTAAATATAAAGCTGTGGTATCATTAGTGATGCATACCAACTGTATAGCATGATATGAGGCAACCGAGCAGGCACTCAAAGTGAATAAAGTTATACCGAAATCAAGTACTTTACTCCTGTGACAATAGGTCAAGTGTGCTGCCAAACACATTGACATTAAGAAATACATTGTCAAGGAGAACAATCCAGAATCATATGAAAGTATTGAAAGTGTTCAAGGAACAAGAACCAAGCAAGAGTTTATGGATCCGTTTACTAAAGGCTTACCGCCCAAAGTGTTTAGAGAACACTTAGTCGACATGGGTCTATGGTAGAGCCTATGATTTCTGGATTACAAAGGGTCTAGGAAAAGGATCTGTTTCAAAACAGACCTGTGTATTGTGGCTGTTAATCTAACGGTTCTAACTGTTATGACGAGGCATGCTCTATGCATCTGTTTGTGATGGAATAGGTTAAGTTTAAGTACTAAAGATTAGTACAGGAAGTAAGATGAGATTAAGGGGGAGAATGTTAGTATTGATCTCCTCCGGCCCAATCCAACGAATGGGCCGGGCCTTGTCTCGCTCCGTGATCGGGGGAGCCCAACCCATCTAGGGCTGCGGGCCCCTGTCGCGCAGCGCTATAAAAGGAGAGGTGGGGCCACTGGCTCAGGTTACGAGGTTCACCGGCAGTCGCCACACTCCACCTAAACCCTAATCCGATCTGAGAGGGTGTGCTGTCAGCGATGGGAAGCTCCGCCGCCACCACTCACCGTCGACGTCTTCACTGCATCAGCCTCGACGGTCTTGTACTATTTTCCCTATTTCTCTCTCTTTCCCTTAGTTCATATATTCTACTATGTAAACCTTGTTGTTTATTAAAGTTCATGTTATAGCTCCCACTGATCTACTGCTAGATGATCCAAGAAGTCTATCAGAGTAGTGTAGCAATGCAAATTAAATTAAATTTCGGCACGCTGTATTTCTCCTGGCAGCTGGCTAGCTATCTACCTCCGTCCCGTGTCCCTTCCAGTTTCGGATGTATGTACAACGCGGCAGCGTATGCAGCTCGTCCGCTTGCTCCCCAGTCGCTCATCAGAAGAAGCTCCGGTAGGCGATGCCGGCGACGACGAGGGCCCACAAGAGCAACACGAAGGCCACAGCCGCTGGGGACGACGCCGATATCCTCCCTGCGTCGTCAGTCCTGGGCGTGATCGTCTCCAGGAGCGGCGCCGCGTCGACCGCCCTCGGCGACGGTGGCACCTCGACGCGCACCTGTAAAGGCTGCGTTGTTGTTGTTATAGCGTCGCCGTCGTCGTCGGAGTCCGACGACGAAGGGCTGCTGCTGGTGAAGAAGCTGCTCGACCCTGGGAGGAGTGCCGGGTGGATGAACATCGTCGTCGTCGTCGGCGGCGGCGCCATGGCGCAGTATGTACTACGCTCCCGGCGGGCAGTGCGAGCAAGCGGTGATCGATCGATGCACGTGTAGCCTTTTGACGCTTTCGCGATGCGATACACAAGCTGCTTGTGTTGCCCGGCTGGACAGCGGCGGCATCCATCTGGGGATTTTATCGGGGCGTGATCTTTCCATTCCGTCGTCTCGGCGTCGGAGTCCGAGACCGATCGAGAGGCATCGGACTCGGTCTCCGACGCGTGGGGCCATGGATGGACTCACAGGGTTCCATACTGCTCGCACGGACGCGCGTAGACGCGTCGAACCGGGGCCTCGATGGTACGTGCGCTGGTACTTCGGCCTGAACGACCTGCTGCCTGCTGGAGGCTGTCTGGGGCCAAAAGTCACGCATATCTGTTCAGTTTCTTCATTCACGATTAGAGTTGCCGTTCTGCTTTGGTACCAAAGCAGTACAATAAGCCCATCTATTTATCCAAATCCATCCTAATTATGACTAGAAAATGCATGGTGGGAATCCGGTACGGTCGATGAAACATAAAAAACGGTTTCGTTGCTATCACGCCGGTTTTAGAAAATAAAAACATGTTTAAAAATGACCAATACTGAAGTTATTACATGGACGTCAAACTTTAGTACAAAATGACTCGGGTCTGATTTTTCTTTATACATGTGGCAAGTTTCTTGTCATGATTTTTAGTGGAACGGGTACCCATATCCATAACTAGGCATATGACCGAGGGAGGGTACATTGGCTTAGAACTAAATCTCAAGGTCCAAGTTATCGTCTTTACCGAACTTTCCCATCCCAGCAAACGACCAACCAACTGCATTTAGCACCCCTGCTCATAAATAAGTCTAGGCCACGCTTAACCATTAACATGGTTGATATATCGGTTTTAACTCTGTACAGACTGCACATCATTAGCTATGAAAAAGGTTCAAAAAAGTGCTAGGCACTAGACAAACAGTCAAGTTCCGCTTAACACTTAGCTAGGCAAGTCTCAATGGAGGGTTCATATGCATTAAATTCACTGCCACATCAGCAGTTTTGCTGACATGGCAGAGTAATTAAGAGGGGGAGTTTCATGGGACGTGAGGGGGTTTTCATCATCATAAAACTTTTGTGGCATAGTTACCTAGTTTCTAGTCTGGGAAGTTGTGTCCATGAAACCCCACTAAGACTGGTATTACAAATTACCTAGGCTGATACTAGGTGTTTTTCTTTTCTGTAGGTTTCTATAATAGTCCTATGCTAGATAGAGAAATTTTAGTGTATTAATGTGAAATGAACTTGTTCATCTATTTGCTCCCCTCTACACCAGTACATTCTTCTCATGATTCATCACTATGGGTCTGATTGGTTATCTGATGAGCACAGCCTGGCTCGGACGCCAGGGGCAGGCTCGCGCTGGTTTGGCTTGGCTCGCTGGCTGCAACAACCTTTTGTTTGGTTTTGCTTCTGTGTTTAGCCAGACTCGTTTAGGACTTTGTTTGGTTGCTCTTCTGCATCACTCTACCTCTCATAGCATGCTCTTCCATGAGCTCATCCTGCACCCCGTGAGCCTAGATGGCTGGAAACGTAGAAAAAATCCGCATCCCACGAGCCTGGCTGGGGGACTCCGATTGCATGTCGCGGGCCTGGCCCAAGAGCTCATGCAGGAATCCAATCATAGCTAAGCTGCATGTGATGAGCCTATACGAGGGAGGATACAAGCATCTGATCACCCCCTATATGACGGCCATTGAATCATGCTTTGTTCGTCAACTTCTCGGGAATATATGAGCATTATACTATGCTTCATACATATTTTGCTTATTTCTAATAAGTGCAACGAGTTTGGACGAGCTGTGAATGTAGGGACACATATACAAAAATGAGACAAATTGGGGAAAACCTAAGCCGACCCGTTTCCTCTAAGCCGGTCGGCCTGGCACCGGATCCGATGGTCATGTCATCGATCCGAGGGACAAGAAACACACTCCACTTGCCCCTAAGCCGTGCATTTGAGGTCGGTTTGATCATATGGACCGAAACACAGCCACCATGGATTGAAGGGCCCGCACTCAAGAAAACACATGCAACTGCCACAAAACCGCCTTCGTGCGAGCAATGAACGATATGCAACTGCCACGAAACCGTCTCCCAGCGAGCAATCCATGTCGTCTACAAGAAGAGATGGTTGATCCGGCGTCTAGGGACA
Organism: Digitaria exilis; assembly: GCA_015342445.1. Taxonomy (NCBI): domain Eukaryota; kingdom Viridiplantae; phylum Streptophyta; class Magnoliopsida; order Poales; family Poaceae; genus Digitaria; species Digitaria exilis. Next base: position 683,785 of record JACEFO010002479.1, read on the forward strand.
AAGTTCCAGATCAGGCAGCCTACACTTTTGTCTTCGCACATGCAACCACCAAGGACAGTTAGCCAATCGCCATCACGAGTCCAACATAGCCCAAGAATAATAAGTACTCCCTCTGTCCCTAAATATCTGTCTTTCTCACTTCCCGAGAAAACAATACGGTCAATTGTATAAAAAAATATATTAAAATTTATGATATAATATAAATATCATTAGATAGATATTTAGATCTAGTTTTTTATAAAAAATATTTGGACATTTAAATGTTGCACGTATTTTCTATAAATCTAGTTAAACTCGTAGCACGCACACCAACGACGACAGATAAAAAGGGACAGAGGGAGTAGGTGGAAATCAATAGCCCAAGAATTTTAACTCTTATAGAATAATCCATGAATATTATATTTTCTATGGGAAAACTGTCTTCTAACTAGAATACCATAGTTGCCAGTGCCTAATGAACTGGAGCAGCACGGCGGCGGGAAGGGATGGTGGTGTTGGTGCGCCGGCTGGCAGTGGTGGTGCATGGCGGTGACGGTGGATCGAGCCTGGAAGAAACCCAAAGCCTTGGGCACCGGCGCACCGCCGCGTGCTTGGTGGTGGATCAGTTTGTCGATCGCACCGAGCTTTCCGTCCGGCCCGGGGTTACAGTCCCAGGGATCCAATGGCGCGGCGCGCGGGGAACGCGTAGTACGAGCTACCGTGGAACGTGCAAGGGTTCGTGTGTGCCGGCTACACTGATATCCGTGTCTTTCGTGCTCATCGCTTCAAACACAGTGCAAAAGTTGACGCTCAAATAGATATTGAACGATCATTTTGTATTTTTGAAGTGAATAACAATAATAATGAATAGGCCGGTAATTACAAACAAAACATGAACAAAGAGAGTACTTTCCCTATTCACACATCATCATCAAGCATACACTAAATATCTTCCTAGACTGCGTGAGGGTGAGACGATCAACATCACTGAAAGACGAGTGTACTGTAGCAATGCAATTAAATTTCGGCACGCTGTGTATTTCTCCTGGCAGCTATATATAGCTCCGTCCCGTGTCCCGAACCGGTCCACGTCGGATGTAGCGCAGTAGTACTACACGGCAGCGCATGCAGCTCGTCCACTCCAGTCGATCAGGCGAAGAAGCTCCGGTAGGCGATCCCGGCGACGACGAGGGCCCACAAGAGCAACACGAAGGCCACGGCCACCGGAGACGACGAAGACGACGTCCCAGCGTCGGGCCTGGGCTCGAGGAGCGGCGCCGCCATCGGCGACGGCGGCACCTCGACGCGCACCTGCAAAGGCTGCGTGGTTGTTATGGCGTCGTCGTCGGAGTCCGAGGACGAGCTGCTGGTGAAGAAGCTGCTCGACCCTGGGAGCAGCGCCGGGTGGATGAACATCGTCGGCGGCGGCGCCATGGCAGGCAGTACACTACGCGCCGCCGGCGGGCAGTTGCAGCAGCGGTGATCGATGCACGCGTGTACCAGGAAATAAGCCTTGACGCTTTTGCGATGCTATCGACGACAATGTTGCCCGGCTGGACAGGGGCATCGGGGGATTTTATCGAGAGTGCTGATGAGAGGATGAGGGAGGCGTGCTCTTTCCGTCTCGGTGTCCGAGTCCGAGAGGCATCGATCATCGGGCGATTCGGACGGAGTCGGTCTCCGACGCGCTGGGCTTCCTTGGCCTCGATCGGAGACGTCACATCAGGGTTCTAGAAAATCTGCTGCGCGCACGGACGTACGTGTTGTTGTACCGGGGGTCCGTATCAGAGTTACCTCATCGCTTCGTACAGGGCAATGGGCGGATCGAAGTTTCATTCTCAAATTAGTAAGCCTCCACATGCCCCACATGCATGGCGACACAAGCTATTTTAGCTATATGGCAAATAAAGCTTAAAATAAGAGAGATAGAAGATGAAACTCCATGTACGATTTTTTTTACATCTTCTTTAATATGTCCAAATATATTCCTAAAGTGATTTGTTTTTTTAGACGAAAGGAGTAGATGACATGGCATTATTGCAAACAGTGAAATGAAAACTCCCCACTGAAAATGACATAAAAACTTCTAGACCTTCCTGGTTTTTTTTCGAATCACACAGTACAGACGCAGACGTCTGCTCACAAACACGCATGCACACTTGCCCCTACAAACATACGCACGTAATCCTACCCCTATGAGCACCTCCGAAAGATTGGGCCGGCAAATCCTCAAAATTAACGAAGTCACAACAGGTGCCTCGCTATCGACGGGCACGTCGCCTACCACTGAAAGAATCACGCCGGTTAAATCCTGGAATAAATCCAGGAAAATGCGAGCACCAGTGCCGAGTCGAGGACTCGAACCCTGGTGTTACCAGCTGAGCTAATATGTCTTAAAACTCTATAATATGCTTAAATAAATGAAACAACTAATGATCTATGGTTCATAACATGTCCTAAAACTCTATGAATGCTTATATTTTTTTGAACGGAGGACTATACTACTTGTCACACCCCAAAATTTTGGATTTCGGGATGTGAATTAGAAAGAGAAATTAATAAATAATTTTCACAAGTTATTAAAACTTTTTCAACATTTGTCTTATTTACAGGGCATTTAGTGTAGGAAAATAATCATTTTCCTAAATTAAATAAATATGCTTTGTGTTGCTTAATAATTGAAGTGTTGCATTCATGCTGTAGTGCATTATGTGTTTTTGAGTGTTAAAGTTTCAAAATACGTTTAGATGTCGAGCAAATCATCCCTGAGAATTTCCTAGATTTTCTAAGAATTAATTATCTTTTCCTAAAGTCAAATCCATTTATTGGAAGGCTTTAAATTCTCTTTTCATGAGCTTCAAATATTTTATTTTATTTCAAAGTCTCCAACTCTATCTCTGGAATTTTCCTAGGATTTTTGGAGCTTTGGAGAGAATTTTTCGTGATTTAAATGCATATCTAGAGTTATCTGGATTTGTTTTGAAATTGGAAATGAATTCTCAAATAAATAAAACCTTATTCTTTTTACACTCCGTTTTGGGCCGATTTATCCCTTGGCCCAGCATCGCAAGCCTAGTCCGGCCCATCACCCAGCCCAAGCCTGCAATGCCTTTCGGCCCAAACCGTTCTTCTCTCCCACCAGCTCTCTCTCTCTCACCGCCATGTGGGCCCCGCACGTCAGCATCTCCTTCCTCCTCATGCTCCAGCCGGACTCTGTCCCAGCTTTGCCGTCTTCGTGCCCTCCTTCTTGGCGCGCACGCCAAGGACTCCCTCTCCCGGCCTATTTATGCGCCGCCGCACCTCCTCGAGTCCCGTCGTCTCGACCCCAAACCCTAGTCGTCGCGCCCAGGCCATCAAGCTTGAACCCTAGCTCGCCGCCGTCGTCGAATCCTCTTGGCCGTCGCTCGTTCGTCGTCAAAGAGCACACTTCGGAGCTTCGGGGGAAGGTGAGGATCACGCCGGTCTTGTTTCCCCTCTCTCCCTCGCTCTGTGTTGTGCGCGTGACCCCGCCGTGGATCCCGAGCCGCCATGGCTCGCCGCCAGCCGCAACCGCCGGCCGACCCTCGAGTAGAACTCCCAAAATGGGTTTTCCTTTGCCTCCTCTTTCTCCCAGACCAACCGCGGTGAGAAACGGAGCACCCTAGCCCCTTCCCTAGCCATCTCCGGCGAAGCTCCGCCGCGGAATCAAGCGGCGCCGCCGCCAGCCGTTCCCCTCCGGCGAGTTTAGTCACCTGGGGTCTTTCTAGCCGTCCGATCTAGATCCTTTGGCCCAGATCAAACCCGACGCAAATCAAACCCGTCGTTTACCGGTCAGCCGTGGTGGTTTTCAAAAGAGCCCCTAAGTTTTTCTAAAATCAACCTGCAGTCCATCTCGGTTCAAAAGTAATTAGATCTAGGTCCTGTTTCTTCTAGTTTAGTCCCTGGTCTTTCTAAAAATCTAACCTGCCGTCCAGTCTTGCCGTTTTACTCAAAAGTCCTTCTGTTTTTATACAAAATTATGCTTTAGGTCCTCGTTTTCTTCTATCTAAGCCCCTGGAAGGTTAGATTTAGTACAAAGAAGCCCTTGAACCTTGTTTTATCCTTAGATTTCACGTTTTAACTCTGTTCAACCTCGTTTTTGTTGCGTTAATCTTCTATAAGCGTAGAGTTTAATTCACCAGTGCTGTTTACCATGTTTCATGTTTTGAAATAAATTAATAAATATTAATTTGCCTAATTCTTATTTAACTAGTCTTTCCAATTAAAAGCTATATAGGATATACCTCGGTTTTCATAAGCTAAATCAATATGGTTAATAAGCATTCACCTTATTTTTGTAAATAAAAGCTACTTAGGTTATATCCGAGCTTTCATAATCACATGATAACTTGATCAACAATTATTGAATTAGTTTTCATAATTAAAATCTAACTAGGTTAAACACCGGTTTTGTGCAATTTAAATTAATATGGATAATTTCCAACTTGAATGTATTTTCAATATAACTTGTTTAGTCCAATGCGATACATGAAGTTATTCGTCTCTCCTGTTTTATTGCAAATTAAAATGTTTAATTGGTATAATCATTATATTTAAATATTTGCAAATAAAATTTATTAAGCTTTAACCCATCTTTTCATATGAAAGTATAATTTGAATTAATTTTAATACTAAATATTTCTCTAAATATTCATTACATGCCTTTTCTTAATTAAAATGAAAGAAACATATAGCCTTTTGTTTCTTTTATAATATAAATCTTCCGATAGTTATACCTTTCCATCCATAGTTTTATTTTCAACGTTCCTTACGCCCTTGTGATCGTAGTATTGAGCCCCATCGTTTAGTGTGTTCTTTTAAAGCTTTTCTTTTGATTGGTGTATTGTTCTTAGTTGTACCTATTTCTTTGCTTGCATGTTTGTGCTTATGCTCGATATTTGCTACGATTAGAGGAGCATCGTTCCGAAGCTGTCAAGAATAAGAGTTGAAGACTGAGCAGTGGTATTCTTTTGCGGAAAGGCAAGTGTCCCTAACCATCCTTCTACCTGTGCTTTATAAGATCATATATGTTAATCGGAACATGGAGAACCACCCGGGATTACCCGTACAACCATAATACTATATGGCTCTGGTCTTGGCTGATTAATTAGAAACCTTGGTTAGGAATGATCTTACCAAAAGGGCATGGGGGGTGGCGGTTGACGGTGTATAGCCCGGTCCTCACGGGAAGTGGGCTTAGCTAAGACACTATGCCCGTTAGGGAGGGTTATGCCTGCTTCCGATCTGGAAATCTTAGCGGATCGTTTCTAACTAGGGAATCTTTGTAAACGCCTCATAGCGTCCCTATGCGGTCACACCTCAGAAGTGTGGTACGTGCTTTGGCCGGCACAACATGGTTGGGTTTAAAGTTCTTCGGATCTTTTACGCGAATTATGGTGAAAGTGTACAACCTCTACAGAGTGTAATACTGTTATAACAGCCGTGTTCGCGGTCATGAACGGCTTGGACCCTCACATGATTAATTTATCGAAAGTTGAGATTAAATTGTTCTGGTTATTTCGGTGGCCTTGTTGAGTACCAACCATAAGTGTACTCATCCTTGCTTATTGCTGCTCAGTATTCAGAAGGTGTGTGAAGTTATTGAAGATGATGCTAGGCGTACGCAACCCCCAGTCATCTGCTGCCTGTGGTGAAGACTTCAAGATTCCGCTGCTAGAAAACGTTTGTATTGCATTTATTTTATTATTTCCGCTGTAACTTTGTGTTCTGTTTATTCATGGAGTCTATCATATGTGTGAAACTTGATCCTGGCACACGTATGAGATGCAGCTGGTTTTCTTTCTAAAACCAGGTGTGACACTACTTCGGTCTGGGCATAGGATGTTTGTGGACAATAGGAAAACATGCGTTATTGTTTAGTTTCTTCATGGCTAAAGCCAGCACGTTAGTGAGAAGGATATGAATTACCGGTTGAAAAACTAAACCATTGATTTTTTTTATGATTTAAATGTATCTATACTAATTAAAAAGACATGTCTAATAAAACTGATGAATAATAAATTTAAGATATAAGGAATAATATTTTATTTCTATTTAAAAAATTTGGTATTAATAAATTTATAATGAGTAAATTACATCCACCATACAACAACTTGTGGGCTTTTATCATTTTGGTTCAACAAGTAGCAAAACATGCAAATTGATACATGAACTTGTTAAATGCGTGCATATACGGTCACATGTACTGCATGTAGATGTATTTTGCCATCATGAGATGTAACGTGGACAGTTTTATAACCCTTACCCCCTTCTCATCTATATCATAACCATGTGCACAACTATTATTTGTTTTGATATGGGTAAAATATTTTTTTTAAAAAAAACTTCAACTATGGATGACGACATATAGCATTTTTCTTTCAAAAAAAGTATGATAAAGTCATTTATTGTGTTGCATGTACATTTCGTTTACTCTTGTTCAGAAGTGAAAATATTAAAAAAAGAATTTGTAACATGCCTTTTTAAAATTTTGGTGACGGATATACAACAAATTTAAAGGAAACAATATTACCATATACATCAAATAATTGTTTTAAAAATATACTGATGAGTTTGATCTTGTACGACCAATCAACTACATAAAATGAGGAATTATAAAAATTGACTTAGGGCTTCGTATATATATATTAAATGCACATAATTCCAAGTTGGATTTAGAAAGAAAAAGAGATAGTTCAATTAGTGTATTGGTGATATTGTTAGTTTTTTTCATCTTTTTCACATTTGTCAATGGAATAATATAAGAGTTGTATTCATGTTTATTGCATATATAGATGTGAAGGGGGAGAAATATATGTGTTACATGCATAAAACCATCCATGTTAGGTGTCATGGTGAAAAAATACGTCTACATAGAGTATATGTGACCGTAGATGCACACGTTTAACAAGTTCATGTATTCAATTGCATGTTTTGCTACTTGTTGGACCAAAATGATACAAGCTCACAAGTTGTTGTATGGTGGGTGTAATTTACTCATTATAAATTTATTCACAAGTTGTAGTACTGGACACTTGTCTACCCAAATGATTATAACTACAACAGACTGATGAATCAGATGATGTGTAAGATGGTTGTATACTTGTATTGCAACCTACATATGTTCATGGTCAGCCTAATATAATGCTGCTTCATGAAGTATTCAAACAAAGATAGATGTTTTTTTTTGCGGGTAAAAGTTAGATGTTTTTCATGCATCTAATTCAGCATGTATGCGTCTTTATTACATCATCATTAATATTTTAACTTGTAGTCTAGTGTTAAGATTTTCTTTATCTCATTATCTGGGAACATAGCCGGGCAGTCTGGATCTAGATAGTCCTAGGATTTTACTACTAGTATGTCAGTAAATTGGTAACTATTTTTTTTTGTGTTTCATAAGGTTGTGTGTATCTTTATCATATAGATTCTGAGAGTTTTTCAAACCCATTTTGAAAAAAAACTCAGCTGCCATACGACATGCATGCATGCCAAAGTTTTAACTAAACACAACGGTTTATGGATCCACAGACAATCATTTCAATAAGCAGCATCATCCACTGTGGTATTTTACTATTATACTGTGAACAGCGTGCAACATATTATATAGCTATTTTCGTCAAAGAATGTTATCTTTGAGTCTTTGACACACTGTATACTCAATCTTCACGTAAAATAGTCCGAAGTCAATGCACGCGTGTGAATACCAAAATTGCGTGCATATATGGGCGGCCTTCACATATATATATATATATATATATATATATATATATATATATATATATATATATATATATATATATATATATATATATATATATCTGCAAACAATTATTCAGTGTTGTTGCCTCTATCACTAGCTCGAATAGTCCTGTTTCTCAGGCCATCCTGATCAGCATTTAATTTGCTCCTGATATTACCACTCGCGGTGCGCGTGTGAGTACCAAAATTGCTATATGGACGGCCTTCACATATCAGCAAACAATTAGTCAAGGATTCAGTGTTGTTGCATCTATCATTAGATCGAATAGTCCTGTTTCTCAGGTCATCCTGATCAGCATTTGCTCCTGATATTACAGAAACAAAGAACACAGCGTACGTGACCAGCTGAGAAGCATATGCAACTTGATTCACGGCAGCATGTGTGTTAGTTTGTAGGGTTATTTATTCTTTAATAAGAAAAGTGACGGGTTTAAGACGCGCTTGGCACGGTTCCTTCCGGCTTTGGCTTCGCCTAACCTTTGGCACACTCCAGCAAGGACTTGATATACAAGCTGAGGAGAAGTAAACTAGGAGCTGTTGACTCAACTTCGTTTTGCTTCACCTTCTTGCTCCGTCTTTATGACCCCTTGAGAAAGCAACCTTAATTAGCCAGCCTCTTCATGGCTTCTCTATCTTTTTCCTCGTGTCCACCTGTGAGCCGAGGTGCAAGTTATCGCCTACATATACGTACGTCATACTGGTTGACCATGCATCTGCACGATCCTCGTGCTTCAGTATTCACACAATACAAGGGAATGCAACTTCAAGCTAACCACCTCATCTATACTCATCAACATCCCTTAAACAAAGGAATAATCGACTACTTGTATCATCAAAAGAACTCAACTAATAAACAGGAGTGCTTATAAAAATAAGTGGGCGTAGGCATGCTAGATAACACAATACTACTCCCCCTATTTCGAATTATAGGTCATTCTAATTTTATTTGAAAATATATCAAATTTAACCAAATTAATTCAATAAGGTAATATACCAAATAAATATCATTAGTTTCTTCATTAAATATATTTTTATATTATATCTATTCAGTGGCATAAATATTTGTGATATTCTGTACAATTTTGGTCGAACATAAATTAGAATTTTTTTAAAAAGGTCGAATGACTTACAATTTGGAAGAGAGGGACGGGGGAGTAGTAATATATATCCAGCATTATAACTGCTCCGAATCAGCTACCAGAAGAGGCCTGGCTGCTCAGTGAATCTATAAATTGCGTGGACAGTGGAATCCTGGTGGCACATCCACACAGAGCTCCTTCGTTCATATTGCCACCTCTGGAGTTTTCCTGTCAAAACTTTAGAGAGTGAGCTTGTCCTTGTTCTTAGCCTTCTTTACCCCCTTAGTATTACTTCTAGCACTCAAGTTTCGAGAGACGCGCGGCAAGGCGGATCAACCACGGCTGCCGCCAGGTCCATGGCGGCTGCCGGTCATCGGCAGCCTCCACCACCTCGTCAAGAACCCTCTGAAGCACCGTGCCCTGGCCGACCTCGCACGCCGGCACAACGCCCCCGTCATGTACCTCCGTCTCGGCGAGCTCCACGCGGTGGTCGTCTCGAGCCCCGACGCCGCACGCGAGGTGATGAAGACGCACGACGCCGCCTTCGCGACGCGGCCGCTGAGCCTCGCCGTGAGGGCCACCGTCGCCGACGGGATGGGCCTCGCCTTCTGCCCCTACGGCGAGCGGTGGCGCCAGCTCCGCAAGCTCTGCACCCAGGAGCTCCTCAGCGCCTCCCGGGTCCGTACCTTCCGGCCCATCCGTGAGGAAGAAGCCGCCTGTCTCGTAAGCGACATCGCCGCCGCGTGCCCGTCCGGCTCCGGCGAGCTCGTGAACGTCACGGTGCGTGTCGCGAGGCTCGTGACGGACACGACGCTGAGTGCCATGATGGGCGAGCGGTTCAGGCGCCGGGAGGAGTTTCTGGAGGTTGTCGACCAGGCGCTCAAGATCTGCGGCGGGTTACTCATCGGCAACCTGTTCCCGTCGTCCAGGGTCATGTGCGCCGTCGGCGGCGGCGCGGTGCGCAAGTTTGAGCGGTTGCACGACAAGATGTTTGAGCTGGTGGACTATGCCATTCACCAATACAAGGAGCGGAAAGACGACGGTGCTGCCGAGGATTGCTTGCTTGGTGTTCTTTTGGGGAAGCAGAATGAAGGTGGTGGCCTCGATTGGTCGCTCGACATGGGGTCTATCAAAGCCGTCATTCTTGTAAGTAGTGCATTTCTTCAACTCTTCCCTTGTAAGTAGGCAAAATATCTTGTTTGGTTGCTAGCCATACTTTGCCACACTTAACTTTAGGCAAGTGTGGCAAGCCACAAAAAGTGTGGCAAAGAAATTGGCCATCACACTTTGGCTTGCCTAAGAGAATCTTGCCACACTTTTTTTACTCTATGAAATGTGGAGCCTACAAAAATTTTGCCTACGGTAAGGTGGCAACCAAACACTTACTAACTTGGTCAAATTTGCCTAAGCTTAGGTGTGGCAAATTGTGGCCCGGAACCAAACAGTGTCAAGCACCTGAATCGTTTCTGACGTCACTGCATTGTTTGACCATATAATACCAAAATAACATTAAATAGTGTGTAAATAGGTTGGTTGCATTTTAAGATAACTTTTGGCACTGATTTCATATTTTCTGGGTCCAAAATGAATTAGTTATGTATTTTTTTTAAGTTTAAATAGTACTTTTGCTATTTCTATAAAATCCAAAACCGCCCAAAGGTCCAATTTTGCACGGTTTGGATACTTGGATGATCTTTAGTGTCCGGTTTTGAAGTTGTAGGTTGAAATCAGACTTTTGTAACAGTTGAATGGTGAAAATTGGACTTTTTCCCTAAAAAAAATTAGACTTGATCTACTTTCTTTATGTAAACTATTTAGTTGCTCTAATATACTTCTAACAAAATTTCTCTTATTTTTTTCACTGCATGCAACTTCTGTTCCAAGTCTACTTTTTTGCAAGATTATTCGTAACATGGTGCCCTATGTTATAAAAATACTTTGTATTTCTTTCACAATTAATTTTCATGTATTAATCAATTTCTTATTAAATATTTATAACCTATGTGACTAACTATGCAAATTTGTAATCTATTTTCTAACAAAAGACGTTGTGTTCTCTCTGTTGGCTCACAAATTTGAACTTAACGCTTGTACACATTAAAAGACAAATTTTGCAAAAAGAAAAAAGACAAATTTCGATGGATAACAGATTAAACTAACTGAAAATACTTTAAAAGAGTAAATCAAGCCTATATTTTGTTCATGCGTTAGACAGACAAAGTGAATGATTGAGAGTAGTGAAATGGACGTTTTCTTTTGTGGTATAAGTCCTCTTTTTTTGCTTATAGATGTTCCTAGATTTGAGTTAAAACACTGGAAAATGCTTTGAGTTAAAACAGAAAATATTGAAAAAATGAGGGTAAAGTGATTTTTTCATATATAAAGTAATGGTATAGCTTTGAGAAAAAAATCTAGGCTAGAACCAAAAGTACTCTTATCAATAAGAAGGATCTTCTAGCTTTATGAAAAAAATGTTAGATGCAAAATAGCATTTAAATAAAAAGTGTAATATAATTTTAAAAATGTTATTAAGATGTAATATTTTAAAAAATGTAATATTATTTTTAAAATGTAATATTTAATAAATATATGGATTTTTCATATAATATAGTGCAAAACATGATATTAAGAAGTTGATCCGGGTAGTTTCAGTGTAAGTCCATTTATCCAAAAAAAAAACTGACTGATGCGTATGCAAAATTTGTCTTACCTTATTACAGGGAAATAAGATATAAAAGTACAATTTTGTTATTATTTTCATGGCTCATTTTTAATGTTCTTAAGGGTACCACAAAACTACATATTCCTATCTCTTGATATTGAGTAAGGACCATGAAAAGGCTCCACATGAACAAGGGTAATTTTACTACGAGCTGAATTGAACTAAACTTATGCATCTCATAAATCATGCAGGACTTATTCATAGCAGGGACCGAATCAACATGAACAATTATCCTCTGGGCAATGGCTGAGCTCATGAGGAACCCCAACATGATGCAGAAAGCGCGAGCAGAATTACATTCTGTATTGCAAGGAAAGTCAAGGGTCACAGAGGATGATCTAGCAAGCATACATTACCTAAAGCTCATCATCAAGGAAACATTCAGGCTCCACATACCAGGACCTCTACTCCTCCCCAAAGAGTGCCGAGAGTCATGCAAGCTTCTCGGGTATGACATACCAAAGGGCGCCATGGTCCTTGTGAATGCATGGGCCATAGGTAGGGACCCAAAGTATTGGGACGAACCTGATGTATTTAAGCCTGAGCGATTTGAAGGGGCCGCAAAAAGCGATTTTCAAGGCACCGACTTCCGGTACATCCCGTTTGGGGCTGGTCGGAGGATGTGCCCGGGTCAAGGATTCTCACTGGCAACGGTGGAGCTTGTTCTAGCCACGCTCCTCTTCCATTTCGACTGGCAGCTGCCACCTAGAGTGGTGCCGAGCGAGCTGGACATGGCGGAGGACATTAGCATCGTGGCGTCCCGGAAGGAGGACCTGTGCATCCACCCAACCATCCAAGTGCCGCGGCATGGCACGACTCAAGTATAGGACTAGTAGTGTTCATCATGTGTTATCTCCTCCAGGGGTTGGTTAGCCGAGCCAGGGGCGCAACCACCAGCCATTTCTATCATACATTGGATTTTGCAACATATGAGTAGTTTCATACTGATTTTGCAACCAATCATCGTTGTCAACCGATTATGGCAACCGAAATCAAATAGTATTATACAATGGATCAAGCGTTCCCGTCCATATTTGTACTATAAAGGAACGGACAAATTGATGTTAATTTTCACCCACAGACGAATCCCCTTACCCCTCACAAATGACCCACTTTCAAAATTTGAGCATAATAATAGAATCTAATTCATTAGAGAGATCATGCGTTTTGTGTTGGAAGCATAATAATAGAGGTTAGTGTGATGGATCATAAACAAATATATTCTACTTCCTTCAATTTTTGTATTGTGTTAGGTGTCACGCTCTTGCATCCATGAGCTTGGTGTGAAAAGTAGAGATAAGATAGATCCATGTTGTGCTATCTTTTGCATTGTATTAGAATTTTGGATAATTTAGTTTTCACATATTTTTCTTGAATTTTGTTATTGTGCCATTTTATACACGTGCACGTGCACCCTACTAGTTTTATCTAAAGCTCATCATCAAGAAAACATTAAGGCTTCACACACCTGGACTTCTGCTCCTTCCTAGAGAGTGCCAAGGTTCATGCAAGGTCCTTGGATATGAAGTGCCAAAGGGCACCATGGTTCCCGAAGTACTGGGATGAACCCGAAGCATTTAAGCCTGAGCGATTCGAAGAGGACACGACATGCCATTTCCTGGGGACAAACTTACGGTACATCCCGTTTGGGGGTGGTCGGAGGATATGTCCAGGCATTGGGTTCGCGCTGGCAACGGTGGAGCTTGTTCTTGCCACGCTCCTCTTCCACTTCGACTGGTATCTGCTACTTGGAATGCTGCCAAGCGAGCTTGACATGACGGAGGAGATCAGCCTGCAGGCAACCATCCGTGTGCCACTGCATGACACGACTCAAGTCTAGGACCAATCGTGTACTCATGTTCATCATGTATTATCTCCTCCAAGGGTTGGTTAGCTCCAGGGATGGAGGCACCGGTGTAATCTCTGTTATACATTGTATCAGCTCTCCATAAATATAAGGGTGAATTTAGATTGTTGGAAAAAGGAGAAAAAACTTTGTTGGGAAGCGTGGAAAGTTGTTGATGAAGCGCGCGTGTGCGCGCGTGTGTGTGAAAGAGTTTCCTATTGGTTTTGCAACCAATTATCGTCTTCAACTGATTATGGTAATCAAAATCAAATAGTATTACCTCCATCCCAATTTATAAGTCGTTTGATTTTTTGACCCAACTTTGACCACTCGTCTTATTCAAAAAATTTATGCAAATATAGTCAAATTTAAGCCATTCTTCAATAATATTCATTAATAAAGCAAGTCATAACAAAAAATTTGATATTTCACATAATTTTTTGAATAAGACGAGTGGTCAAAGTTGGAGCCAAAAAAGTCAAACGACTTATAAATTAGGATGGAGGGAGTATTAGACAATGAATCAAGCGATCCTATCCATATGTAATTATATATTGTGCGAATTGAGCGGTGTGGTTCTTTAATGATAAGGATAACGGGCATTTCATACAAGATTTTTTTTTCAGGCGATACGATGGGCTGCAAAGAGGTGTGAATTGAGCAGTGCGCCTTAAGTTACCTCTTTGTTATTGCTGTTATAATCGGCAATGACGTCAGGATTTATAGGAAGCTAACTGTGCCAATAGCCGATCTGTGTAGATGAGAGCCGATTCTCTTGGTTGCCACCGTCACCAACTTTGTGAGCTCAAGCGTTACTTGATTGCTCTACTAACTTGAGTTAAGATTGTAGAGGTAGCTTGCATCTTTCATTTAAGCTTAAAATAAAACAGTTGATTCCGATGCATAATCTTTCTTATCTAGTCTTTAAGAGCCCTTCAACATATTTTCCTTCCAGTCGAACTTGTTTTCTATCTTATCGGACTTGTTTCATATTAATCGGACTTTTTCCCCGACTGAGGACTAGTTTGTCTTCTCAGGTGATTCGTTTCCTCCGATAGCCGATTTACGAGTTGATTTACACCTAAACTCTAGGCTCATCTAGGTCAAGTTACTACTTTTAGCCCCCTCCCCTTTTATAGTACAACGAAAGGAAAATAAAGCCTTAAACTAATCTATGTGTCTCTTGTCATCCAAATGACACTTAAAACTAGTTTTTTCTTAATCTTCAAACATATCCTTTGAACCAAAACAGAAATTCCAATTTAATAGGGACCAAGAATACCACGAAAGTCTATAATTGCATTAACTTCATTTTTTGATGCTGCAAAACACACGTTAGTGAACCCGCAAAAAAAAAAAGACCACACACATTTGTCGCAATGATTATACCGTTATTAATCACCAAACCCAATTAGGAGCCTAGATGCTCTTTCAATCATCCACTGTGCTTGGAGTAGCCATTGACTACCTCATAACCAAGTTAGTTGGATTTAATTTATACAGTGATATAAGGGTGATAAACTAGCTTGTGTTTTTAGAAAAGTTTGTTTTTCACCCTCCAAGAAATCTAATTTTGATCCCACAACTAAAAAAATTAGACACCAACGATCATCCAACTATCCAAGCATGACAGATTCGGGGGTTTGAAGGTGATTCATAACTAATTTCTTTTAAACTAAAAAAATTCTCCATTTTAAATAAAAAATGAAACCATCGCCATAGGGTTTTTTTGAAAGTATAAACTATCTATTGACACACTATTTAATGTTGGTATTATTTGTTTATACTGCTAGTGTTTTATTTTTTTTCTAAAACATATTTTGAATAATAATAAATAACTTTAAATGGTACACCAACATATAGATCATATTTTTAGAAAAACATTTTGCATCAGTTTCGTATTTCTCATAATTTAAATTATCTAGTTATGATTTTTTTATGTTACATTGTTTTTACAGTTCTTGAAAAAATAGAAAATCAGCTAATTTGGTGGCGTTCGGTGTCTGGTTTTTTAGTTGTTTTGTAACCGTGACAAACTTGGAGGGAATCGGGTGGGCCATGCAAATCTTTGCTGGGCTGCCCCGTAGGCTCGTGGCCCAGGAGAATACACTGGGCTCGTGGGGCTCGTGGCCAGGCAGGCGCCCAGGAGAACTGCCGAGTGGAATCTCTCTATTCTCTCTACTGTACGTACACATACGGACACGAACATCGATTCAGACTTGGACTTTGTGGCCGCGCCATGTCGTCTGGTAGATGCAGATGTCGTATGATCAGAGTTTTAGAAGCAAGGTACCTGGTGGAGCTCGAGACTTCTTTCTCAACTTGGACAAGAACAGAACGGTATACGGACAAAAGCTTCGCCATTCCACGTGATGTGAACTGGAGGTTGAATCCCGATCTTTTCATAAGAGAAGGAAATTACTCCATTGGTGGATGGAGTCGATGTCTGCGCCTCAGCGGACATTGTGTTTAGATTGGAAAAGATTCTATTAGGGGGTGTTTAGATTAGGAAAGAATTTCCGAAAAAACACTTTAGACAAAAAAAACATTATAGATGTGTTCTGTGAGTGGGAAGAATAGAATGAATAAGAAAAAATTGGATGAACAATATTTTTTTCGGAAATCTTTTTTAAACTAAACACACCCTAGCAACCCAAACACCCTAATGGCTGCTGCGGTCTCGTCAATCATGACATGGGCCACTAGAACATTCATCCTGTTGATTCAAAAAAAAAAGACACTCATCCTACAAGAAATTGAAGAACTTCAAACAGGTACTGAATTACTAGATGATGATGATGGTTTCAAATTGAATCTTAATGTCGGGCTCCGAAGGACTAACCTGCATCTAAATAAAATTCAATTTGTTGGAGGCGACTATTGAGATATATGAGATGGTAGGACGGTAGGGGATGACCAGGACGTGATGGAGGTTGTCCCACAACACCTAGGACATGTCCTTATTGGGCCCCCACTTGATGCACGGCCTATTGGGCCAAAATTAGGTGGCTCAACATCGTGGATAGAAAATGTCTTATATAGTAAATAAAAAAATGTGTATCTAAAAAAAGTAAATCAAAGAATGTAGCCGGTTCCCATCAGATATTGACAGGAGTCATGGTCTATAAGAAAGTAGACTTGATAAGGGTTTAATCAAGCACTTGCACATCTAAAACGGAGTCCAGACCATTAGAAGTTGCCACTGTCCTACAATACGAATCCAACCTGCACGAATCGTCTCCCATTTTGATCCACTCCATCATCCCTAACCAAAATAGAAGTGCAGTAGTGCACACGTCTTTATGGTCTACTCCGTATATATGATGAGCGAATTCACCGGTTGGTTGAGTTGACGATGGTACAGAAATCGGTACTTGTCAAGTTGTGTGAGCGTGGATGTATTGTTGATTTTGATGTCTAACTGCTGGCATGCATCCCGTTTCGGTCGTCATCTTCAACTGCAACTGCAGGGTGCCCAAATCCTGCACTTGTAAAGCCAGAGACGTCTTCCTCTTGATTTACAATTCCAGAGCTACAGCTTCGTCTGGCCTTTTTTAAGTGCACGTAATGATGAACGATGGGTCTGAGTCAATCTCAAGAACAAAAAAGATGGGTCGACGTCATTATAATTTTGCTAATAAAATGGATGAAGGGTCCACTGGTATCTTATACTACTGACCTGCTCCTTCAACAATGAACATGGACGTACGGGCAAAGGATGGAGATACCTTGGTGCTTTATTCTTTTCCCAGCATTAAAAAAGAAATAAAACTGCAATTGTCCCTCATCCATTGATCAGGACTCTGTTCAAGATTTGCCATTTTGATGATTTGAGGCTTTTTCCATGATTCCAGCTGCTCATCAGCTCATGAGATGACATTTTGGTACACTCTTTTTTTTCCTCTCTAATATATCATTATGCACTTTCAGGTAGATCTAGAGCTTGGTTTTCTCCATGCCTCTTGTCCAGTTGTCCTTTACTAGCTGAGTCTTGCTCCAAAGGCGTAGAAGCACGGTACATCTACCAGTGGAGTGCCCTAGCAGACAACCTGTTGCTGAAGAGTGCAGCATCTGGTGATATTGCTCACCGCACATGCAGAGTCCTTGCAAAGAATGGAACTGGATGGTCAATTTGTTTTTGGAGTCCTGGCGCAGCAGCGTAGCCCACCTAATCCTGTCGCTCGAGTTCAGTTCATCAGTGGAGTAGACAGGAGTAATGTTGATCCCTTTCTTGTTGTAGATAGCCTAATCTCAAGCTCTGTTGAAGGCCATCAAGCATGCCTATTTATTTTTGAATGAAAAATATAGCAAATAAATCAATGGCCAAAACAGAAAAAAAAGTCGATCACAGAAATCTTACTTTGTGTCCATGTACAAAGCCAAAGCCACATATGTTTTGTCTAGTTTAAATCAAATAAAACAAAGCATTTAATTACGAGGTCCCATTTTGCGTGCTCTAGTAAATCACAATGTTGAGGGGTACCAAAATCTCGATATAGTTTATTTTCCTAGAGAAATATATAATTATTTTTATAAAACATGTTTAACTATGTGTGTTTGGCTTAATTGAAGAGGCTTCTTTGGGTGATGTTCTCACTGTCTCCAATGAGGTCTTTTCTAGGGATCTCTAGCCTCGTCCCCCAGGGCTTGTCTGGCA
The DNA here is from genome assembly GCA_015342445.1 of Digitaria exilis. NCBI lineage: Eukaryota > Viridiplantae > Streptophyta > Magnoliopsida > Poales > Poaceae > Digitaria > Digitaria exilis. The sequence goes on from JACEFO010002479.1 coordinate 701,847, forward strand.
ACTAGTGGATTGGAGTTTAGATTTTAGACTCAGTTCCCTCTATTCCACCTCAATCCCCTTCTATCAAATAAGCTCTCAGGATTAGAGGGATGTATGAACGGGTCATTACTCATTAGTCTAGTTATCATTTATGGTGGAATTGTCATGTGGTAGGGCGTTGTTGCTACCAATTGGGAGAGATGACACTACTACAAATACGATTTTTGGGGACACTGTCTTTTTTATCCGAGGCGGACAGTCCCCCAACCGCCTCTGTTAATGGCCGAGGGCCGCAACGCGGCCGGTGGCCGGCCAACTGCTTCTGTTAATACATTAATAGAAGCGGTCGCCTTTAGTTGACCGCCTCTGTTAATGGTCAATTAACCGAAGCGGTCACCTACGACGACCGCTTCTATTAAGCGTTTAACAGAAGCGGTTGCCCTAATTTGTCCGCTTCAGTTAAAGGATTATTAACAGAGGCGGTGACGTAACGGCGACCACTTCCATTAATTTGCATGATTTTGTGCATGAATTATGCTACGTGTTTTACCTGAAATATATGGGTCGTGCCATGTTTGGGTACATTATGGTTTCTTGTATACGTGTTTAACCTGACTAAATTCAATTTGAAATTCAAATTGCTTCAAGATTAATTTTTCTTTTCTTTTTTTTTTTGAAAAACAGGCAGGCACATTAAATTAACCGTCTCAGTTAAGGAGTTATATTAACACGATGAAATTAATCGAAGGTATATAACATAACTCTTCCTCATAAAAAAGAAACTTAAATTCTAAAATCAGTGGTGAATCAGCTCTACTACATTACAATACATAGCTAAAATTACTTTGCACTAACATCATTGAAACCAATTTTAGACATATCATTGAAACATCCACATTCATGAGGAGCCAAACTAGACACAGTCAGGTTTCCTTTGAGAGTCATTACATGAGTCATTATTTTTAAATCTATATTTACATATGAATCAAAATCATTTTTAGTTGCTAATTAGAGGAAAGTCATAAACAATACAAGGTAATAAAATATTAAATTAATTAAAACCGCAAAGGGGAGAAAAAATGCCACGCGGAGGAAAAGGAAAGCACGGACGGGAAGGAAGAAGAAGAAGCAACAAAAAGAAAACGCACGCAGAAAATCCGCTGCCATATAAAACCGCTCTCCACCGCTCACCTTCCCTTCCCCGCCCCTGCGCACGCTTCCCCTCTCACCTCCGCACACCACCCAACCGACCAGGATGCCCGTGGACTGCCGAGTTCTCGCAGTTGCTTCCAATCCCTGCAGATTGTTCCACTAGCCGTAGCGATAGTTGGATTTTTAGGTTTTGTTTTGTTTTTTGTTGTTGTTAGTTTAGCTCTATCGAAACCAATTCGTCGACATCAACTTAGGAAAGGGGAAAAGTTGGGGCGGAAAAGAAGACGAGACAGGTGAGAATCTGCTTGTTTTCTGGATTCTTGATTTGTTGCTGATCCAAGTTATTGCCTTTTTGCTCGCTGTCAGATCTTCAATTTTATTCAGGTCATTGCAATTATTCTTACAGATTAGATTGCGTGATTCCTGCTCTAGTGGATTCTTGATTTGCGCAGTCATACTGGTCCGTTCAGCGTGCATCTTCGTACCTGTAGTTAATCGAGTCTTTCTTGTTCGTATCTGGATCTCTGCATTCCCGTGCAGTTCTTTGCTTTACTCTGTTTGCTTCCAATGCTAAACAGGAAACTTAGGATCTTGTCTGTTTCGCAGCGGCCCTAAAATTCTGAGCGGAAAAAAATTCTGGGCGATTAAATAGAACACCATAAGCATGGACAGAAAACTATAGGGGTTTGTAATGGTGAAATTTGCTCTGCAGGAATGGCAGGCCAAAGCTCTGACTCCCAAGCCACTGATGCATTCGAGTACATGCTGCTTGAGAAGGACCCTGATCTCTACCGGATGGTCTTCTCCGGTCCGAGCCAGATAAGCCCGTGGATTGACCCAAGCGTGCTGAACCTGAAGCACCGGATAGGGAGAGGCCCGTTTGGGGATGTCTGGATAGCAACTCACCATCAGAGGACAGAGGATTACGACCGGTACCACGAGGTCGCGGTGAAGATGCTGCATCCAATCAAAGAGGACCAGCTGCAACTCTTCTCAGCGAGGTTTGATGAAATCTTCAGCAAATGCCAGGGTCTTGGCAATGTTTGCTTCCTGCATGGCATCTCGACACAGAATGGAAGGGTATGTTGGTTGCAGTGTTCTGATTTGTATTGATTACTATGCAAAATCTCACTGTTGTGTCACCTTGGCAATGAAGATTAATTCATAGCTTATTGGGCTTATTGGATTTTTCAGATTTGTATAGCGATGAAGTTTTACGAAGGATCCGTTGGAGACAAGATGGCACGGCTTAAAAGTGGAAGACTCCCTTTGTCAGATGTTTTAAGGTCAGTGAAACGGCCCATTGATTCATTTTTGCATCCACCATCTAGTACACCATGAGCCATCCACATGTAGAATCTAAAACCATTAGACTTGAGCAATTACTTTCTATGAAGCACCCATTATCATACTATGGAGTTTAGAAAAATTATTATAAAAAAATCATCTATGGCACAAATCTTTTGATTGATGGCTATAAGTGAAGAAATATTATCACGCATTTGTTCTTTACCATTGCAGGGGATCTGAATTCACATGCTCAACTTTAAGTATCAATAATGATTTCTCATTTTACTATAACTTTGATTTTTTTTTTTTTATCTCTGGCTTTTGTATGGAGACTCCTTGTGTGGATATTACCTTGAATATATTTTAATGACTATTTCTGTGTCTGCAGATATGGGGCTGATTTGGCACGTGGAATATTAGATCTACACACCAGGGGGATATTGATCCTAAATCTTAAACCTTGTAATTTTCTCATAGATGAACATGACTCTGCTGTGCTTGGTGATTTTGGGATCCCATCCCTGTTATTTGGACTTTCACTGCCTCATCCGGACCTTATCCAGAGGCTTGGAACTCCAAATTATATGGCTCCAGAACAATGGCAACCAAACATCAGAGGTCCGATTAGTTATGAAACTGATTCATGGGGTTTTGCCTGCAGCATCCTTGAGATGTTGAGTGGCATTCAGCCTTGGCGTGGGAAATCACCAGATGAGATTTATCAGTTGGTTGTCCTGAAGAAAGAAAAACCAGTATTCCCATACAGTCTGCCTCCAGATGTTGAAAATGTGCTTTCAGGATGCTTTGAGTATGACTTCAGAAACCGCCCCTTGATGAAAGATATCTTGCATGCATTTGAGAGGTAACATGCTAAATGTCATGGTTTCACATTGTCAGCAATCTACAGGTTTTGTTTGAATTTTACTAGATGATTAATTTCACCATAGTTTATTCTAACATTAGCTTCTGTTACATTAAGATTTCTAAGTTCTACTGGACTATTGTTTTGTTGCCTGTCAAAGCATAGAAATGAGTCGATATGTTTTGGTGGTTCTGTTGTAATATGGTCTATCTTTGGTCAATATCATATTTGTGTTTGGTCAATATCATATTTTCTTCCCTTCTATTTTCTTTTGAGGATTGGGGCACCTGGTGACATAACTTATTTTCTATTTTGCATTGTTTAGTGCTAAAGATGCAGATCATGATAATATTAGCTGGGATAATTCCGAAAATGTGGTGATGGACAGGCCAACCATGGCAAACAACACTAATTGGTTGCTGTTCAAGGACAAGCTGAAAGTGGGAGACAAGGTCCGTTCAAGAAAGCTTAAAAACTCATGTAGTCCTGAAACCATGGAAATCCCTGATGGAACCGTAGTTGGAATGGAGGATGATGAGGAACGTGATGGTTACATTCTTGTACGAGTCCATGGGCTGCATGACCCTTTGAAGGTTCGCTGCTCAATGGTGGAGAGGGTAACATTTGGTTTTGCTGCTGGAGACTGGGTACGCCTGAGGGAGGAGGATAAGAAGCGTTCTCAGGTTGGTATCCTTCATAGCATTGATCGTGAAGGTACAGTGACTGTTGGTCTGATAGGAATGGACACTCTTTGGAAGGGTAATTATTCAGATCTCCAAATGGCTGAAACCTACTGTGTTGGGCAGTTCGTGAGGCTGAAAGCCAACATTTCAAGCCCGAGGTTTGAATGGCAACGAAAGAGAGGTGGAGGATTAGCTACTGGTCGAATTTCACATATATATCCAAACGGGTGCCTTGCTGTGAAATTCCCAGGCAAATTTAGCCTTGGTGAAGTTTGCAGTTGCTTGGCAGATCCTTCTGAGGTGGAGGTGGTGAGCTTTGATAAGTGTGAGGGGATTGTGAAGAAATATGAGCATCTCGAAGACTTCCATTGGGCAGTAAGGCCCCTATTCATTGCTATTGGTTTCTTCACTGCTCTCAAACTGGGTGTTTTTGCTGGGAAGAGTATTGCAAGGCCAAGGAGTCGCAAGGTTGCCAGCATCTCTGATCACAGTGATGATTACCAGAAGCAGCCGGTAGTCCAAAACAATGCTAATGCTGCATGGCTTCCTCCACCAGTTGCAAACATGTTTTTCGGAGATGGTGTTGCGCCATCTGGATAAGAATCATAAGATCGATGTAAAGATGGAGGTTTCCTGAAGAATGGTATCAGGATTCTGGATTACGCAGCGCTTCAACGTTCCTAGCTGTGCATATTTAGACCTGAAATATTTTATCGAAGCCACTGTAAATATTATCTTATCTTAGGGAATTATGTACCTCAGTTTCTGTACATCTACTCTAGAATCAAGGTTCTTAAACAAACAAGTATATGAAGCTAGTTCCTCTTCGATCGACTGTTTATTGTCGGGTATCTCATGTTCTGTGCTTATTAATATTACAAGATGTCAGTCTTGTTGTCGAAAGCCTGAAATTGCCACTTGCATTTGGCACGACATAACAAACTTGTAGCAGTCTGTCACATGAAGATCACTAATTGGTCCAGCTGCATCACTATACGTAATTATGGCAACATGTTAGATCTACAATTTAGTAATGTGTTGAAGAAAATTAGGCAAACTCGGAAAACTAACTGCCAGCAGGATAAGTAATATAGAACTTTAGCCTGTTATAGTGGAGTACAAGTATAACAAGCTGATAGGTACATGAGGGCGTCTAAAGTGAACCATCAAACTGCCTCCTAAAAACCTGAACCTCTTAAAGTCGTGACATTATGCCAGCTACACAACGCTGCCGACACTCTACACAAAACCGGTCGCACCATCTGGATCTGAACTAGAAATCATGAACCTTGCAATGATGAGCAACGGCCTGATGCGGCAGACGAAGGCCCAGTAGACTCGTCCACTAGAGTCTGATTCAACCATTGCAAAGAGTACCTTTTATTTTCTATTCATCACCCTCGCATAACACACTTCTCAAAAAACTCCTTTTCCAATTTTCCTATTCATCCCCTCACATAACACGCTTCTAAAAAAATATTTTTTCTCCCCTCCAACAAAACACAGCCCTAGCACCAGCAACCTCCTCTTTCGCAGCTTCAGAGAGTGTGGACACATCAAATATCACAGGCACCTGCTTGTTATTTGTCAACATGAAAGGTGTAAAATCAAACAAGCATAGAGTTTGTTTTTCAACAGTTGTGAAGACTTCGGTACCTGACTAGCTTGTGCCACCTTATGAACGTGAAAAAAAAAACATATCCTGATATCCTGTGAGGAGTTTTGCCAAGTCTTTTTTCTTTATTTACAGTAAGGCGACGTATCCAACGAGAACCAGGTTCGTGTGAGAACTATGAGAACGGGATTAAAAGGCAGGGTATTTTTTTTTATGAAAAGAGGTTTTCCATTAACTTAGAGCCTTGTTGTGGCCACCGCGACTCCGCTGAGCCTCTAAGTTAATATGAAAAATATCTCAAAAGGTGGGCCCATCTTTTGAGATACTGTTTATATTAACTTAGAGCATCTCCAACCGTGCTAAAAAAAATTAGTCCCAAAACATTAGTTTTAGAAACTTGCTAAAAATTATTGGGAGAAAAAAAACCTTTTTCTCTAACAGTTCCTAATAATTAGTCCCAAGATAGTTAATTTATAGGATTGGGAGTGCAACTCAAGGGGGTAAAAATAGCTCTAGAACCCACTGTTTTGGGGAGTTTGGAAAAAAAAATAGCTACTAGTTTAGGGCATTGTTGGAGTAATAGTTTTTCCATTAATTCTCAAAACAAGATTAGGCTGTGTTCAGATAGCTTTAGAAAAACACTTAGCATTTGCTGGGAAACGTGTTTTGTGAGGGAGGAATAGTGAAAAGTTGGAATAAATAGTAAAAAGTTGGAATAAATACTGAAAAGTTGGGGAATTGAACATGCCCTTAACGAACCTATTCTAGACACCGTTGGAGATGCTTTAGAGGCTCAGCGGAGTCGCGGTGGCCACAACAAACCACGATACAAGACGGAGTACCATCCGAGGACAGTACATTCTCAGGTGGACACGATCACCCTACAGCTAGCACATGAACAGCTTTGTTACAAACTCTAAAACCAGGGCTACGAACTGCTTTATCTCGAGGATGGCCCCACGGCTTTACCCACAGGTGATGAGATAGCCTGTATGAATCGTCAGACATGGCTTGTTTCAGGATCAGTGAGTCCGTCTCAAACATGACCCTCCCCATTCCTCTAGCTGCTGCTTTGGCTCTTCCAATGTTATTACAGCTACCGAGTCCTGTAATGTAGATGGCCGCACCATGGCCTTCCCTGACCTGAAAAATGAGGTATGCCAAGCCGAAATGTCATTGCTGAATTCCTACTTATTTTCTTTCATAATTGAATAAGATTTTTCATGATCATCTTGAGGAACCAATATAAAAGCTAGCTAAACTTAAATAATAGTATTAGAAATTATGCTTATACAAGCAAAATAATATCTATTACAGTCTTTACAGAGTTAAGGTGTTTATGGTTCCAGCATCAGGGCGCAACCGGTGATACTCAAGAATGAGCTGATTACAAGGCAAAGAGTAAGAAATTATCAGCTTGATAATGATTAATTTTTTTTCAGAAACTGACAGTGAATATTTTTTTTAAGAAACTGATAATGATTAATCCTTTTGAAATGTATTCACTATCACATTCTTGTCAAGGAAACTGGTATATAAATAATAGTTATGCAGAAAATCACCTACAACGGAAAAAAAAATAAGAGATGAAGATAGGGAGTGAGGGACCACTATTATGCTCAGCACGAGAAGTTTTCTCACCTCTGAAGTATTTTTTATATTGCAAACTATCCTCAAACCCTCATCCTGCATAATGACATTCAGAGCAATATGGGAAGAATAATGCTCTTGGTAACTCTAATTAGTGTACTAAGTTATTCTAGAGACCTAACATTTGCTCGTCCATCATTACTTCCTCAGACCCCCCCATTGCTCAGTGTCTCCTTTGAAGATGAAACCAGAGCAGGTAAAGTATCAAGGAAGACGGTGTGGCACATGTGTCCTCCACGATATATAAAGTAGGGTGCTCGTGTCTCATCTACAGTGTTTTTTTTTGGGTTTACAGTGATTTTTCGGGGAATCTTTCCTAATCTAAACACACATGTGAACCCAAAATCCCTGAAAGAGAGCAGCAAACAAATGGTGATTAAGTGATTATCGACGCACCAAAAAAATCTTTTCATATGAGCAAGATTTTATTCAATATATAAAGTCGGTTCTTATGTTCTCTTCATCCCATGAAGTAAAGACGCATACTCCTATCTAATTTCCACCGCATACTAAAACTATGATAATTACTTCTTGGTTCAGATTCACTTACACATATCCCATATAACAGCATATGTAGTGTCCCACTCTCCCTTTTTTATTAATGACAAATGAGACTTGCATTCTTTTTGGGACGAAGGGAATACTAATTTAGCGAGGTAAAGTATGAACTATGTTATAATAGTTGCTAGTTGTTTTGTTTTTTTGTGGCATGAGCAACAATGTTTCGAAGCAGCCAAGCTTCCATGAGGCCAAATTAAAGGAGGGCATAAACCCCAATGTTTGGAATTTTCTTCATAAAAAACATATTTCCATCACTAACATACTAACAAAACAATCAAATCTAGTGTGTGTATACATTTTCATCACTAACATGCAGAAGTAATTTCCTTTTTCTTTCAATTGTCGTTGTTTGTTAGCATTCTAGTCCATCTTTCATGTAATAAGCCGTGTTCGAGTGTCCGGCTAATGACCCACGGCGTAACATTACTATCTTTTTAAATCAATGATACTTAGCTCTCCTGCATGTTCTCGAAAGAAAACATTTGTCTTTATTCCTTAGCTCCGCATTCAAGAGTTGGAACACTTATATATTTTTGCAACTAATTTGACGCTTGAAAATATTTCGCATTGGTCACTTGTACTTAGATGAATAGAAATGTAACCTCCTACCTCTGCATTCAAGTGACACCCAAACTTTTCAAGTGATCACGATCACGTACAATTTCCACTGAGACAGTATCACATCTAAGATGGCTACGAATGTTGCACTCTGTTCTTTTTCCCACCCAGTCCAAGATTCTTGTTTCCTTGAACAATCGCAGCTCGGCATCTTCTCGCAGGGATCGTGACAAAAAAAAAAACAGACACGAAGATAAAAACAAAGCCACCTACTTAATCCTAGTGTGCTAACAGTGATAGTGGTTGCTAGCTACGCCAAATGGTTAGTATTCCATTGGGTAACTAGTGCATCGTGTTGCTGGAGTCTTCGTTGCACTGTATCGTAGGAAACAGCATCTGCTTGGTGAAATATTCTTGGCACACCACTGCATCCAAACCGTGTCGTTCTTGTTTTTTTTTTCCGGATCCCGTTTCGGATACGCTTGCATTTGACTAATGATGAAGTACCATTGATTCATAGATAAAAAAAAACTCGCTGATAATAGAAATGCATACGCAAGTAGCAGGCGTGCTGTCACAACAAAATAAAGTATCATAGGTGCACTAAGGTACCTTGCAGTAAACAACAAAATGTGGTGGCTGCACATTCAGATGCGAATCTGAATGCCACAGCCAATCGTTTATAACATGTTTTATAATTGCGATTTGTACGAAGATGCATTGTTTGACCAAATGTTGATATAAATATACTGTATTACAACTGCGAATAGTCATAGAAAGCCAAGAATAGCTAAGTATTCTTTTTTTTACTTATCTGTTTCTTTTCCCGGAATATTATCTTGATCATATGACGCCACCAAATGCATAAACATGTGTGCAAGCCTGCATGGCGCATCTGTGAATCATCCAAAAACATTTGGGTGCTCGCTCCACAAAACGACACTGCGAGGGGCAATAATTTGGCCTCCATTTAGCAGGTGCTGGAAGAACAGTTCTTGCCATCCTTTCTACTCCCAAATTGCAATCATATAATAAGAGCTAAGCCTGCCGGCAGCATTGTCATAAGTCATAACCGGCCTTTCGGAAGCATCGTTCGCACACAACAAACCAATGGAAGACCACCACTACCTATACCTCTGCTTAGCTCTCGTCTCGTTCCTCTTGGTGATCGCCACCAAGCGCCGCCGCGCCCCGGCGCAGCACGGCCTGCGTCCGCCGCCGGGGCCATGGCAGCTGCCGATCATCGGCAGCATGCACCACATCGCCGGCCAGCTTCCCCACCGCGCCATGCGCGACCTGTCCCGTCGCCATGGCCCCGTGATGCTGCTCCGGATCGGCGAGGTGCCCACGCTGGTGATCTCGTCACGCGAGGCGGCGCGCGAGGTGATGAAGACGCACGACGCCGCGTTCGCGTCGCGGCCGCTCAGCGCCACCGTCGCCGTGCTCACCTCCGGCGGCCGCGACATCATCTTCGCCCCCTACGGCGAACACTGGCGCCAGCTGCGCAAGGTCGCCATCACCGAGCTCCTCAGCGCCCGACGCGTCCTCTCCTTCCGCGCCATCCGCGAGGAGGAGGTCGCCGCCATGCTCCGCGCGTGCGCCTCCGCCGCCGCGGCGGCCGCCGGCGTCGAGATGCGCGAGATGGTGTCGGCGCTCGTCGCCGACGTGACGTCACGCGCCGTGCTGGGAGACAGGTGCAAGGACCGGGACGTGTTCCTGAGGGAGCTCAACCTCTCCATCGAGCTCGTGGCAGGGTTCAACCCGGCGGACCTGTGGCCGTCGTCACGGCTCGTCGGCCGGCTCAGCGGCGCCGTGCGGCGCGCCGAGGTGTGTCGTGACACCGTGTATGGGATTCTTGATGGCATCATCAAGGAGCATCTCGAGATGATCGACGCCGGCGGCGGCGACGGCGAGGCCGAGGACCTTCTCGACGTGCTGCTGAAGATACAGAAGCAGGGCACGCTCCAAATCCCGCTCGACATGGACGTGCTCAAAGCTGTCATCTTTGTGAGCACTAACTCTTCGCTTTCCAAATTCCCAATTACTACATCATAACCATAGGTTTTTACTACTTTTTAGATGCCACACGTGAACATCGATGACATTTCTTCCTCGCGATATTTGTCGCGTTGCGAGCTTTTTACTTGACCCAGCCGATCACGTGCGCACGAGCCGTGCTCATACTATCATCCATTCAATGCTTCGTGTGAAAGATGCTGATGTCCAGCTTTCGATCGATCTCTTCTCCCTGCAGGACATCTTCGGCGCCGGAAGCGAGACATCAGCAACGACACTGGAGTGGGCAATAGCAGAGCTCATCCGGAACCCCAAAGCCATGCGTCGAGCCACGGCCGAGGTCCGCGACGCCTTCGGCTCCCTGGGCACGGTGCCGGAGCACGCGCTGGGCGAGCTCAAGTACCTTCACCTCGTGATCCGGGAGACGTTCCGGCTGCACACGCCGCTGCCATTGCTTCTGCCACGTCAGTCACAGGAGCCATGCACCGTGCTGGGCTACGACGTGCCCAAAGGCGCCACCGTGCTGGTGAACGTCTGGGCGCTGGGCCGCGACGAACGGTACTGGCCGGGTGACCCGGAGGCGTTCCGGCCGGAGCGGTTCGAGGAAGGGGAGGAGGCTGGAGGAGTGGAGTTCAAGGGCGTCGACTTCGAGCTCTTGCCGTTCGGAGCTGGAAGGAGGATGTGCCCCGGGATGTCGTTTGGGCTCGCCAATGTCGAGCTCGCGCTCGCTAGCTTGCTGTTCCATTTCGACTGGGAGGCGCCCGGCGTGGCTGATCCGGCGAAGTTCGATATGACGGAGGCGTTTGGTATCACCGCGCGCCGGAAGGCGAACCTACTCCTCCGTCCTATTCTTCGTGTGCCCGTGCCCGGTGTCTAGTCGCCGTCGTCGCCGCTGAGCCTGTGCATTAATTGGTCGCCATCACTTGTATTTGTCAGTATGCACTAGTGGATGTATTAGTATTATGCATATATAGCTTTTTTAAGAAAAAATATGCATATATGTAACTGCTCCGCCGGCTTCTTTGTGTTCTTTTGCTATAACTTATAGTAAGTGCAAGACTGATATGTCCAAGCCCATCTAGAGTATGGGCCTATTTGTTTCTATCTGGGATTTTAAAATGATTGATGAAAGGAAGAGTACTAAAAGACTGTTCAATGAGAAAATGTTCAAACTTTAGAAGAAAAAATATTCAACACTTGAAGAGAGTTAATTATGTTACTAGTATATAAACTTGGAGAGATTATGCGTTTATATTATCTCACAAACTATACTAATTTAGAAACATGCAAATTGGTCACAGAGAAACACTGCCAACTTATGTGTACATTTGGCACTTATATGTACATTAAACATGGTGAAACACTATTGGAAATAACATCTCAGCTTATTTCCTCATTTTCATTTAATTTTATTTTGAGGAGAGCAAGTTTTGACGGAGAGGCTATGAAGGTTTCGGGTTTTTGGCATTAAATGACGACATAAAGTTGAAAAACGAGCGACGATCTTGTGTTTTTTATAAAAAATATTATCTCTACCTTCAAGCTTTGTATGCGTAACTTCATTGTTTGACTGGTCAAATGGAACTATTTGTCGGTCTCTATATAACCATAAATTCCGACACTCCATTTATGCTATGGATCAAACATTCAATCTTTTGCCCTTCCACTACGACGTCTGCGGTCAACGAGAAAAATATATATAACTTGCTCTTTAGCTTACTTTATGCCATCTCACCAAAACTAGCTGTTTCTCATAGCAAATATACATTTAAATAACTTACCAGGCTAAAAAAAAATCTAAAAAGTAAAACCTAAAACGAATATTCCTCAACTCAAATAAATTGTATGAAGAGTAAAGACTTCTTAAGAAAAAATTCCGAGTGGATGAGATGGACCGCACCCGGTGATAATAGGACATGGGAGGAAGGCATCTTTTTTAGAAAATCACCATGGCTTCATGGTGGAGCGGCAATGTATACGTTCCTTTACCTTTTCAAGGTAACTTGGAGGAAAAATAAAGTTCCTTTCTTCTCTAGCTGACTTGCCTCGCTGGGCAAGGTTAGGCTTGGCAGCGAAGGCAAGCCGAATTGTCTCGCTTACTCACTCGAGCAAGGTTTTAAGGTCATTTGCTTAAAAAAAGGTTTTAAGGTCAGATGCAGCCAACAAGAACATCCAAACATCAAGAGGCTGCTTGGCCAGGCCGAGCAAGCGCTCGCAAGGGCACCAAACGAACTGTGAGGAGCTAGAAAACTTAGAATTGGGCAAGATGGGTTTGGGCCTTTGGCGCTTGAGAACAGTGGGGGAGAATGAGGTGGCAAGATTTGTTCATTTGTGGGACCTGGTCCAACAGATCACCTTGGGAAACACTCCGGACTGTATTACTTGGAGAGGGTCATTGGGAAATCTAGTGCATGCCAAATCAACATATGCCATCCAATTTACCGGCTCCTACAGTGCTTTCAATGGCGCATCGATCTGGAAAGCACATACTGAAGGGAGTTATAAAGCATGTCTCAATGCACAATTTTATCATATAGTTACCAAGACTTTCACGTCATATTTACTATGGAATGAAATCCTCCCATCTTTCAAAAAAAAACAAAACCATATCTCAGTGCATAGTTTCATGGTACAATTGTCATATACAAATTGCAACATTTAATAATTTTTGTTTAGTATATGGCCAAATTTGTCATGGTTGAAACTATAATATCATCAGTGCAAGTTTCATTGTGTTTCATGAACTTGGTAATTGTACCAGATGAGTTTCATGGTGATGAAACTCCAATATTCTCCATCCTCATAATGACCCTATCATGTCACAAAAATGCTGATGTGTCACTTGATTTAATGTCATGAAACTCCCACGAACTGTCCATTGAGACCTGCCTTAGGAAATATTATTGGAATTAACTGGAGATGCTTTTATTTTCCAATGTTTTTATAGCCCTTTGTTTAGTGTTAGATTCTACATTATGTTCTTTTCGAAAAGTTCATAGATTTTCTTGTATGTGTTAATTAGTTAAAAGATGAAGAAGACCATTGTTTCCTAAGAAAAATTGTGTGTGGGTGACTTTGATTTTTGTTTTGCATTTAGTGTTTTCCTCACAGACATTGGAGTTGTAGGTTGTAACAAGTTTGTAAGGTAAAAGACAAAACTTACTGACAATATGTTTTTAAGCATATGGTATTTTATAGCACTTGAAGCAGGAGACCATCTCTAGTCCAAGTAAATAGAGAACACACATTATGGGTAAATAGACAATAAGTAAAATAACTCGTCGAATGGACCACATGGAAATTGCAGCAGTTGGGCACACAATCAATGCAACAATCATGCATATCCTCCCCTTACACATACATGACCACCGCCTCTACGCCTCACCAGATGTAGAGGCAATAATAGACAAGGATGCACTTTTGTTAGTGAAGTGTCTCCAACCATGGACTAGCCTGGCTCGATGACATGACTGACAACATGGCTATGCTAAGGTGCACATATAGGGGTAGTGGTTGCCGAGCTGGACTGCAACACATATGCGGTCTCGATGCTGCTCAGATCGTTGCGTGCTAGATTGGTAGGCATTGGCTCGTTGGGATCAGAAACATGAAAGGCACAACCCGCTAGATAGTGGCATAGTTGGTTGCAGCTGCACCAACTGTGGAGCTTACTAGATTGTAGAATACTATATGGAACGGTGGGGATGCACAGGAACGATCCGCTGGTGCTCTCTAATGAAGTTGTGTTGCGGCTGCCAGCGCATATGGTGAGCAACCACTATGCAAATCAGATCCAATATTGACAGCAGTGGCGAGCGAGACTGCGAGCCAAGAACAAGCTCGGATCTTCTTTGTGCGCTGCAGACTAGCACAACCTCATCCAGGGGCACCAGTGCAAGGTCGTTTCCATACCGGCGTGTGATCCAACGTTACTGTGTTTCTTCTATTTAGCTAGTTTCGTAGTCGGTGTAGCTGCACCCAACGGTGCTGCCCTCTACTAGGTCTTGCCTTTCATCCTAGGGGGCTATGTCCCTGACCCGAACGAGCTGATGCTCATCAATCCAACAAGCAGCGAGATGATCATCATTGAGACCATCAGTGGTCATGGTCTAGCTCAACTGCCGCTGCCCCTAAGCATTGTTGGTTGTTCATCTCGCCACCCGTGTCCATCGAGCATGGCCATGGCCATTCCGTGGTCGGAGACCATTCCTCCAACAATAGCACATATATGCTCATATGTTCATCTACGTTCAACCATGAGGTGCAGTGATTGGCTAGTGGTGCTATGTACAAGGGACAAATATAGCGTGTAGTTCCTTTTGACAAGTTATCTTTTCCTTATTGTCTATATAATGTGTTTGTTTTATGTGTCGGTCTTCTAATAATATAATATAATATTATAATAAGACTTTGTTCTACAATTGAATTATTTCAGTGCTAAGTTTTTGTGAGAGATAAATTATCAATATAAATGATTGCAGACACAACAAAGAAAAAAAAATCCGCACACCGTTCTCTTGTTTGTGGAAGCATCTAATTATATATTGTTGTTCAACATTTTAGTGGCCACTTTGGCACCTTTGTCTTTGCTCTCTCATACTATCTATTGTTTTAGCAGGATTTTAGTTGGTGTCAGGTTTTAGCCCAAGGAAGAAGAAAAAAAAAGAAAAGGCACATCTTTATTCGTTACCGACGGTGGGAATGAAATAAATCCTACAAGGAAATGAACCGTAAAATTCCCTATTATTTGTTTCCTGATCTAATCAAGGTTTGTGTCCAAACCTGTAGTAAACGAATTAATGGGCGATGGTTTCACAAGTTTGTGTTTGATGGATGAAAAACTAAAATGAATCAAAACTAACCAAGATCTAGATGTAGAAATCAATCCCTACTTGAAACAAGTAAACATGAAGAAGGTTATGAACAAGGTTCTTACCCAAAGTTGCTTGTAGATGATAGGAAGCATCTTCATACCGTCGACTGGGAACATTGCCTTTCTCACTTTACACGCATACCCGATAGATGATAGGATGCTTCTTTGAGGCGAGTTTATTGGCCCCTTCAAATAGTACTTTGTTCTATATATTTCCTAGCAGTAGAGCCAAGGGCTGATGGATTTCAACACGAGCATGCAACTGTGACGATGGATTAGGACATAGGAATGGAGGTGAAGTGGGATTGTATTGATTTTGTGCTAGCAAGGGTTGTAGCAAGAAGGGAAGAGGCTAGGTGGGAGATCGAGGGGAAATGAGGCATTGATGCATTTGCTTAGAGCTTGCTAGGGGTATATATAGTGTGTCAAGCCATATACGGATATAAAAATCCATAGCGTCATCCATGACGTACTCGGGCATGCATAACGTTATCAATGACGCATTCTAGCATTCATAACATCATCCATGGCGCATTCTGACATTCATAACGTCATCCATGATGCACTCTGACATGGAATTGGGTGGTATTAAATGGTTCTAGTGGATCGATTTTCATAATGGGCTGCCTTGGTTTAGTGGCTGATGGGTTGGAAAGATATTGGGCTGGTGGGGTTTGGGCTGCCAATTAGACTAGATTGGTTAGGCCATTAGAGTGGGTTTATTTTATCAGAATATAATAGCATGGGCCTCGTTCAAATGTTACAGCCATGTACTAGCTATAAGCTATTCCATGTCATTTAAAGATATCACAAGAGACTATTCTTTCAATAATCTTTTTGCACACAATTTAAGGTGTTATAGGATCTACATATCAATAATTGCTTATAAATGACTCATCTTATCTTACCACTCACTCACCCTCTCTATCCTAAACTCTTCAAGGTGCTTCTTGTTTTCTGTGTCTCCTCGGTTTATGTCATAAGTCATACTACAAAACAGTCGCTAGTGAGATGATCCCACTCTTTCTCTTTCTGTCACATCAGCTAAAAGCTGACTTGGCTGGCGATGTCATCCTCTGTTGGAGGAGGCCTAACAGGGTCCAATCCAAGGGTTGAAAACAACGCGATGAATCCAATTGATACTAAGGGACTGGGAGGAAAGAAGCGAACTCTTGCCACAACAGGCGAGGGCCTCGCCTTCCTTCTGCCGCCACCAGTGCCTTGCCTACCACGACACCATTTTCGCCTCATCTGCTACCTCGTTTCCGCTTCCACCGTAGCCTGCCGCCACCATGCCTACGCCACACCTAATCGTTCGGCCTCCACAAGGCCGCAGACATCAAATTCATCTACACCGGGATCCAGGTGCGTCTCATCCCCTCCCCATCTCCTTCGCTCATGTCCTGCCTTGTTGCTATGGTTTGAGCGGGCTAGGCGTGCGGTGTGCCCTCCACTGGACGCTTTGCCGGGCATCTATAGGTACATCATTTCCCTTTTGCTTTTTTACGTGCTCTTGGTCCAGGACATGGACAGGGGGATTGGTTTGATTTCCAGAGCAAGAGGCTGAGATAGAAGCATCGTGGCAGCGGTATGCTCATCAAATATGTCAAAGAAAATATGAAGAGTCAAGGCAGCCCTGCCAACATACAATGCATTTGACATTTGGAAGGAGGTGAATCAACATGTGTGTGCACTTTGGAGACGGCGAAAAGGATATTGTTTTCATAGTATTAGTAGGTTTTTTGTTTGTTATGAGAATCCTTAATATTTTATGTAATATCATATTATAAGAAATTTGGCCTATTTTGCTTTCTACCTTAGACCCTATTTAGTTCACCAAAAGTCAAAAAAATACACCAACAACCGTGCCCCCTCACATGATACACTTCTCACTTTCCAGTGTCAAATATTTCATTGTTTTTGTTAGTAAATGATAGTAGTGCTCTTGCCCTTTATCTTCTATATTTCGGAGAAATTATATGTGGAGGAAATAGTAGTATAATTTTGTAATAGACTTGTGATTGGGATTTATGTCTGAGTATAAACAACATCAATCTCAGAGAACTGATCTTTATAGAAAAAAAAAATCAACATCAGACTAGAAACTAAGCAAAGCAAGGGCAGCATTTTTTTGGATTTTTGGGGTTAGACTCTATCGTAGAGTCTAAAGCCATTAATTATGCTGTCATGTAAGCAAAATGCTGATGTGGCAGGATATTTATTAAAGAGAGAAGGAAAAATAAAGAAACCAAGACTATCTGTGAGAGAGACAAGTGGGCCATAGGATACTATGATAAAAAAAATGCATTGTAGAAGATAGTTTCTTGATACGATGTCCTAAATTGTAGAAACTATTATAGTTTCTAGCATTAGGACTGCCCCCTTATTGTTAAAGCAACACTTGACTTGCTCCTCTTCTTCCGTTCAGTCATCATTCGAGCACCAAGCTAAGACACGAAAGCCAACCCCGGCCATGGCGGCGCTTCTGCTCCACTTGCTCCTCCTCCTCCCACTCCTTGTCGTTGTCTCCTTCTGTGGCTAAACCGTGCAGTGTCGCACCATCGCCTCGCCGGCGCGCGGCTACCCCCATCTCCATGGGCTCTCCCTATGATCGGCTACCTGCACCACCTCACGGGCGCGCTCCCTCACCGCGCCATGCGCGACCTCGCCACATGCCATGGCCCTCTCATGCTGCTCCGCCTCGGAGGGCTCCTCGTCATGGTGGCCTCCTCCGCAGCAGCTGCCGGTGAGGTGATGCAGGCGCAAGACCTCGACTTTGCGCCGCACCCCGTGACACGGATGGTGCGCCTCGCCATCCCCGAGGGCATCATCTTCGCGCCCTACCAGGTTCCCTGAACGGTGAGAATATGGTACGGGAACGCAGAACACGGTCTCGTAAAAACATGGTGCGGGCCCCCGGTGAGTTCAAATATTTTTCTTCTTCTTTTTTTTTTGCTAAAACCCCCCTCAGTACCGATTATACAGCTGGTACTAATTGGCGTGCCCATCAGTACCGGTCGCATAACCGGCACCGATAGGTGCATACCAACTGGTACTGGGAGGCTTTTTTCCAACAATGCTAGCCAATCCTAGGCAGAGGCGATGTTTCCTCCCTCCTCAGAGCATCTCTACACGGCCCCTAAATAGGCCTATATCCCTTGTTTTAGTCTCCCAGTGAAAAACAAACATCTCCTTTCTTTTTTTTGGGGGGGGGGGCAGCCTCCATTTTGGGGAGGCCTCTAAATTTTGATCCAAGACCTATAGAGTTGGAGGCCCTCTAAATTTAGTCACCCCGCTAGAGTTTAAAGCCCATAAATTTTTGTAGGTCGGCCTATAAAAATGAAATACAGGCTCTCAAACGAACTTTCTCACGTGAAGGAAACATGAAGGCGCAATGGTGGATAAGAGGCAACACGGATAGAATCAAACGTGAATAAGAGAAGCCACGCACATTACCATATTTTTAAAAAGGACACGAAACACTGGACCCGTCTATTTGGTTGGAGTTTATGTTAATTATTTAGACAAATTAAAGGAATGTTTAAGTAGTAGTATTCTATATCTTTTTTTTGGCGCGGACTTTCATTATCCACGATACTTTGCAAGTTGCATATGTTGTGTCATGCACTTCGAACGGCCTCCGACATTTTGAGATATACTGGCGGACAAATCCAATTTTGCCGTGCAAAGGCCGGGCTGGGATCACCGGACCAGGTATATATATATATATATATATATATATATATATATATATATATATATATATATATATATATATATATATATATATATATATATATATATATATATATATATATATATATATATATATATATATAGAGAGAGAGAGAGAGAGAGAGAGGCATCGGCCCCCCGCCGACGCAGAACCCACACAGTCCTGCCTCTCTTCTACTTCCGCTCCAATCCACGAATCCCCCGAGCTCACGGCGACCGCCGCTCGCTCGTGCGGCCGGAACCCTACCTCCCCTCTACTTGCCCCCATCTCATCAATAATGGGGCCGACCCTTGTGGCAAGCCGGAAGCGCGGGACGGAAGCCTTACTTGGCGACCCGTTCGATCTGCCGCTCCTGTCCAAGCGCGGCCGCCGGTGCGCGCCGTCGGCCGTCGCCGCTGACTTCGGCCTCACCTTCCCGCTGGAGGTCGATCCGGTCACCTCGCTCCAGCTCGTCTTCCCCGGCGCCGATCCACAGGTGCGTCAACGTATGTAAAAGCGTCAGTCGATGCTAATTCTGCATCTGGCTCGTGCTCTGCTTCTCTTGTTCTCTTCTTCTGCAAAAACTTCTTCTAAACATAACGAACTTAATCGTTGCAATAAAGTAGAAATTCCATACAGTAATTTTATTTTTACAAGCTAAAGTTGTAGCAAGTGGAAGTCGAAGTGTATATTTTTATTCGATATAAAGTCCGGTTTTTTTAATATCCACACTATGATGATGGAAAAAAAAAATCCATACATTCGGCCAAAACGATCAAGAGTATCCCAATTTGATAAATTGATCCAAAAGGGTTTACCAACCCAGTACAAAATTGAGCTTGAGCTTTGAAGAGCCCAACGAGCAAAGTAGCGGGGACTGTGGTATCGATTTTTTTTTATTCAAGTATCAATTAACTAGAAATAAAATAGATAATGTTTGATACGTGGATTGTTTGTTTAGTATACTAATCAACCACGACAAAACCACAAACAGACATCGAGCACATGGCGATAGGCAAGAGGGGGAAGCCAGTGACAATGATTTTGTGTGTGCTGCAGTTAGCGTGAGATCTTTAATACTAGCTGAAAGACATACAGCAACCCAAGCGTATCCTGAACCACTTGGTATCCATGAGTGCCTCCAGCCATGTCTTTTTTATCTTTACGGTGCTAATTGGAAATTACTAGGACATGTGCGCCTAATGTCTTTTTTTTCCTGAATTTATAGATTCTTCAACAACATTTGCAAGCGTCAGGAAATGTCATGGATGCTGCAATCAGAACATACAAAGATTATCTGGCAGATAGAAGCATGGAATCTGCTTCTTCGGTAACCTATGCCGCATCTGACAACGGGTTAAACGATGCCCTTCTTTCTGAAGGTATGCAAATGCAACACCTGAATATATTTAACCCCAAAGAATGTTAAATTTATCATGCAACGATTAGATTCATCACAGTTAGGAAAATCAACATTCTTACTTATTTAAATGCCACCAGAGTGTTAAACTAATCTACTCATCAGTGCCTATTGCAGTTAATCAGCCAGTGGCAACTATTCCCACCAATGGCTCTGAATGGGCAGAGCTTATTGTAAAGGAGATGTCCTCTGCTTCAGATTTGGTTGACGCCAGAAATCGTGCCATCAAGATACTCAAACTGTGGGAAAAATCTGCTGCCCAGATTAACCCAAATGAAAAGCTCAAAGTGCAGAAGGTATTATCTAAAGTTGAATATTGCTTAATTCTGAACCTGACTTGTCCATACTTCCAAGCTTACCTGAATTAGTGTTGTCAATCCAGGAGCACAAGATAGTGAAGCAGATGCTGGGAGGCCTGCTTCAACAGAATGGCGTTCTGAAGCGAGCATTCCTAATGCAGCACAATCGGCTTAAGGAGTATCAAGAGATGGTGCAGGAGCGGTCTCAATTCAACCAGATCCTCGAGAAGTATCAAAAGCAAATAAAGGCATTAGAGGTAGGTTTTGTGAACAATAAGCTATAATAATGCTTAAGTTTCATTAATTCTCTGCTAACAATCTCTCATCTGTACTATCCAGGAGAAGAACTTTACCTTGTCATTTCATCTTCAGCAAGTGAACCAATGCAGCAACACCTACAGTTATCGCAATCCAGACGTCTTCTAAGCAATACTGTTGTTGAAGAAGACCTGTAATCATCATACTGCTGTTGTACTGCCGAACATTATGGGTCAAGCGTGTACTTGAATACACAAGGACATGTTTCATATGGTAGCGCAGGGAGTATAGTTGGTAAAAAAAAAGGAGTATAGTTGGTCTAGTTATAAATTAGAAAACATTGAGTGAATGGAAAAATATCATGTAAACCATTTTGTTCTAAATTATTATTGTAATGAATTCAGATTGTTATCTGCCAAGGTCCTCACTGAGAAAAGATAATCAAATGCTTTTATATAAGGAGATTGAGGATCTTTCATGATCATCTCACAATAAACAATGTGTATTTTTTATTCTACGTTGCTCTGTCATCTACCACATTGCTTCTAGATCTGAACAGAAATCCCCATACTATATTTCGCTCGCCGTTCACCTGCTGCCCTATAAAAATGTCGGTCCACACGGCATTTCAGCTCAGAACAATATTGTTTTGCCAACGTGAGTCGTGGCACTGCACTTAACCTCGAAGGAGTACAGTACTACTCGATCCAATCATCTTGAGAAACAAGCAGAGATCAGATGCAACAGCACCCATGGACCAAGAACTCCAATCCTCCAACCACTACATCTTCTTAGCCCTGATCTTTCTCCTACCTCTCCTCGTCATCAAGCTCCGGCGACGCAACAACAACCACGGCAAGAACCCACCTCCCGGCCCATGGCGACTACCGGTGATCGGCAGCCTACATCACCTCGTGGGCGCGCTCCCACACCGCGCCATGCGTGACCTCGCCCGTCGGCACGGCCCCCTCATGCTGGTCCACCTCGGCGAGCTCCCCGTAGTGGTGGCGTCGTCTCCAGCCGCGGCGAGGGAGGTCATGAGGACCCACGACGCCGCGTTCGCGTCGCGGCCGCGGACCGCCACCATCCGCGAGCTCACCCGCGACGGCGTCGGCGTCGCGTTCGCGCCCCACGGTGAGCGGTGGCGCCACCTGCGGAAGCTCTGCGTCGCCGAGCTCCTCAGCGGCCGGCGCGTCAAATCCCTCCGCCGCGGGCGCGAAGCCGAGGCCGCCAACCTCGTCGCATCCATCGCCGCCGCCGCGTCGGCCTCGCCGTCGCCGGCGTCGACGAAGACGAAGGCCGTCGCGGTGAACGTGAGCGCCCTCCTCGCCACGTACGTCACGGACGCGGTGGTGCGCGCCGTGGTGGGGGACAGGATCAGGGACAGGGACGAGTTCTTGGAGAAGCTCGACGAGGGCGTCAAGGTCGCCGCCGGGTTCAGCCTCGCCGACGTGTTCCCGTCGTCGAGGCTCGCCCCCGCGTTCAGCGGCGCGGCGCGGCGCGCGCGGGCGCACCACCGCGAGATGACGAAGCTCATGGACTGCGTCATCGAGGAGCACACGCAGAGGAGGGCCGCCGGCGCCGGAAATGAGGAAGAAGACCTCCTTGATGTGCTCCTCAAGATCCAGAAGGATGGCACTCTGCAGATTCCCCTCGACATGGCCACCATCCGCGCTGTGATCATCGTAAGAATTCACCGATGTCTTCGAATAAACTATGTCCACGCACGCTATGTGTTCGACACTTGACCAAATTGAAAAGATAACATCTTTAGGATCTTTTCGGTGCGGGGAGCGAGACGACGGCGACGACGCTACAGTGGGCGATGGCGGAGCTGATACGGAACCCGGCGGCGATGCGGAAGGCACAGGCGGAGGTGCGCCGCGAGCTCGCCGGCCGGAGCCATGTCGAGGAGGAAGCTCTGCCGGAGCTCCGGTACCTGAAGCTGGTCCTGAAAGAGACGCTCCGTCTTCACGCTGCGGTGCCGCTGCTCCTCCCGCGCGAGAGCCAGCATGAGACGCGCGGCGTGCTCGGATTCGACGTCCCGGCGGGCGCCATGGTGCTGGTCAACGCGTGGGCGATCGGACGGGACGCAGACAGCTGGGGCGCCGACGCCGAGGAGTTCCGGCCGGAGAGGTTCGAGGGTGTCGACGTGGACTTTAGGGGCAACGACTTCGAGTTCGTGCCGTTCGGTGCGGGACGGAGGATGTGTCCGGGGATAGCGCTCGGGCTCGCCGTCATGGAGCTTGGGCTCGCAAGCCTACTCTTTCACTTCGACTGGGAGCTCCCTGGAGGTGCGGCGCCGGAGGAGCTGGACATGGACGAAGGGCTCGGGATCACGGCGAGGAGGAAGAGCGATCTGTGGCTACATGCCACCGTGCGCGTGCCAGTTCCCAATACAATGGAACATTGAAACGTTATTTTTTTACGTGATAAAATCAAAAGTCAGCAGATGGATTTGACTCGTTTCCCCAGCACATGTGGCAGATGGATAAATGCCAATAGTTGGCCATGGTCTAACAAAAAAAACTACTACAAAATATAATGTCCTCATACAGGCATAAATCAGTGGTTTCATTGGAGGAAAAAGGAGAGAATGATCTGTTAGTCTCTCTCAAATTGGAAGCTTTATTACCTCTAGCCAGCAACATAGCATTATACTTACTGAGCAAAATATTGTCGTATCCAAAAAATTAATTAAACTGACTATAGGAACCTATGCGCTATGTGTTTCAAACATGTTTCAAACAATCAACAATTAAAAAAATTGCCTATGCGCTATGTGTTTTTGCAGTATGATAGGTATAGGTTGCTAACGTAGTGGTGACACAAAATTGTAATTAAAAAAACTATTAATGCAAAAGGTGCAATGACACAGCTATACTGTTTGGTGCAGGCTAATAGTGACCATTATTGCAGGTATTTAAATCAGTATCTAAAGAGACTCATGTCTATTACATAATTGGATCAAAGTTCATTTTGAATTAAGTTGTTGGTTTAGTCATATGCCATAAGCAGGAGGAGTGTGTATATACCTTGCTGAGGCAATTCTGGAACTCAAACCTTTTGAACTATAGAAAACTATTCGACATTTGATAGTGCAAGGGAGGAAACAACAGCCAAAATTTGTAATGAAGGTTCCTAATTCATTCTCCAATACAATCATATCGAAGACCTAAGGAAGAATGCAAGAAAAAATAGTAGTAGTTACTAAATGTGACAAATCAGTTGCCAAAAGTTCATCAAAATCACAACGATTGCATTTTTCAAGTGCATAAAAATAATAGTAGTTACTAAATGTGACAAGCTGTGGCACTGGCATCATGATCTCTATCTTAGCGAGAGCATTTCAGATTAACACATTCTGATTAGTAAATATGCCAGCCGTGCGCATTCCTTGAACGGTACAACACGTGAGAATGCATTGAAGATATGACTTGTCATGTGACTAAAGGAAAGTATGTTGTATTCTAAACCCTGATTGTTTATCATGTTGATAGGCCAGTTGTCGCAAAAGGGTTACATGTCGAATAGTTCCACGTCCGTGACCTTGAAAGGGTACTAATTGCCCTTCCAGCCATCGCAAGGAGAACACAAACAAGAGATTTTACAGACGCTAACTACTAATTGTCCTTACAGAAAACAAGCACACCTAAGACAATGCCAAGTATAGTTCCTGCGCTCGACGACTTTGATGATGAAGAGCCACCAGTGAGACTACCCTGTCCATGTTGACTCCTCAAACTCGGGCCATTCCCATCTACTAACACATCAACTGATTCCTTAAACTAGGGCAGCTTGCCAGTGAGCCGATTATTCCTGACATCAACAAGGGTAAGCTTCGGCAATCCGGCGAGTCCATCAGGTATCTCGCCGGTGAGACGGTTGTTAGCAAGGTTAAGTGTCGTAAGCCCTGTCAAGTCAGCAATGGCCGGCGATATTATCCCCGACAAGTTGTAGCTCGTGAGACCAAGAATGGCTACCTCTGAGATGTCGCATTCCACGCCCACCCAGCCATTGCAAGGGTCGTTCCCCGTCCATGATCTTGAAAGATTAACTGGGTAACCAAATCCTTCAGCCACCTTCAGCAGAGCGCTCACTTGAGCATCGCATGGCTGCCCTGGCTTGTCCAAGCAGAATCCATTGCCGGCGACCATGTCGTCGACGGCCACGGAGATGTGGAACACGGGGACGGGGCCCTGAAAGTGGTTGTAGGAGAGGGAGATTTCTCCGAGGCTCACAATCTGGCCCAGAGCCTCCGGCATCACTCCGGTGAGGTTGTTGTGCGCCAGGCGAAGCGTCGCGATCGACTTGAGGTTCGAGACGATCCCCGCCACCGGGAACGCGCCGGTGAGGCTGGTGTTGGAAGCGGAGAAGGTGTGGAGGTAAGGGCACTCGAAGATGGCGGCGGGGAACGGCCATGGCGGCAAGGGGAGGTTGTCCATGGTGAGGCTCCGCAGGGCCGGCGTCCCGCGGGGGAAATCGACGGGGAGGGAGGTGAAGGAATTCCCCTCGAGGGAGAGGTGGGTGAGGGAGGAGATGGCGCCGGAGAGGGCGTTGCCGTGGAGCTGGAGGGATAAGAGATTGGTGAGGTTGGAAAGGGAGGAGGGTAGGGTTCCGGCCAGACCTTCCCCGGCGAGGTCGATGGCGGTGACCCGGCCGACGTCGGAGCAAGTGATGCCCTTGAAGGAGCAGACGTCGCCGCCGCCGGCGGCGGTCCAGGTGGAGGGCGGCCTCGTGAGGGACCGAGCGAGGTCCGCGATGGCGCCGGCGTCGGAGGGGGATTGGATCCTCGACGCCGCCGCCGCGGCCGCCGCAAGGTAGCACGAGAGGAGGAGGAGGAGGAGGGAGATGGGGAAATGCTTGAGCTTCCTCCCCATGATGTGGTCTCGTCTCGTCTCAGATCTCAGTCCGCTCGAGGTGGGTTTCTTGACTCCTCGTCTCCGCGAGTTCCTCCGGGCTGCTGACTGCTGTTGACGGCTTGTCTGTGATGCAGTTTTGCACACGCTGGACGCTGCTGAGTAAAAAATGTGCCACCTAGCTATAGCTAGTCAGGAGCGTCGAGTAAAGTTTTACTGATCAGTAGCTAGTTGTCTGATTATGCGATAATTGTGATTAGTCGTCCGATATTTTGAGGGTGATTAGTCGTCCGATTGCGTGGGAAAACAGTCAGGTTTGATGTTGTCTTGTGGGCCGCCTGAGCTGGACTTCAGTCAGTGGGCGTGCTGCTGATTCGGCCCATTAAGGCCTCCTTTGGAATGTAGGAATCCAAGAACATAGGAATAGGAAAAATAGTGGAATAGGATAGGAATAGATGTGCAAAACTAAGGAATCAAAACCAGAGGAATTGTGTAACATTAGGGCTCCTTTGGAACATAGGAATCCAAAAATATGGGAATAGGAAAAGTATAGGAATAGGAAAGGAATTTACATGAAATACAAAGGATTCAAAAACAGAGGAATTTTTCCTAACTAGGCATTTGGATGGCCATGGGAAAAACATAGGAATGCTTAGGTGCATTTTATACTATATAGGTGATCATAGCCTAACAAGATTCGGACGCTTGAAGTTTGTGTTCCTACTGCTGCTTTGTCAGTGGCTAATGAAGGCCATTTGCCTCGATCCTACGCGAGCCAATGAAACAAAAGAGGTCCGAGTAGATTGTTTCTTTCCTACGTTTTCCCTGTGAAAGTTGAAGGATAGGAAAATTTCCTCTGAGTTTCCTTTGGTCCTTTCCTGCAAACCAAAGGGCTCTACAGTGCCAATTCCATAGGATTGTTGATTCCTACATTTTTCCTTTGGAAATCCTGTGATCCAAAGGAGCCCAGCGTTTGGATGGCGTAGGAAGAACTCAGGAATTCCAAAGGAATATTAAGAGCACATTTGAGTTAATTACAATGTAGCATGCTTTGATTGGGCACATAAGATGAGTGTATGTTTTAATTAGCAACCAGCTGCAACCATTTGCCTTTGCTTGTCCTCGTTCCTTGTGCACAGGAAATTTACAAAGAGGTTTGAGTGGATTCTTTTTTTCCTGTGGTTTTCCTATGGAATCAAAGGGAAAGGATTTTTTCCAATATTTTTCCTATGATTCATTCCTATGAACCAAAGGCTGCTACAGTACCAAATCCATAGGAAACTAGAATCCTATATTTTTCCTTTGTTTTTCCTCCATTCCAAAGGAGCCCTAAGTTTTAGATGCATAGACCAACATGTCTCAAAAAAAAAAAGATGCATAGACCAACAGTTGCAGCTGTTGCCGAGCCATTGACGACCAGAATATAACCGGAGTCGGCAGACACTTCTTACTTGATTTTGTTGGATGTGGTTGCCGAATCTCGTCCCTTTCCACGAGGCCATAGTTCCACGGCATCAATTCCCTTCTACATTCTTTGAGATGGGCTCCTTCATTCTCTAGTGCAAGTTAAGTTGCTAGTACTCTTGGTCTTAATCTACTTTGCTACTGCTCTTAAATGTCATTTTGACCGCAGTCATTGTTGCTGCCCTTCACAAAACTTCACATCCAGTTTACATTTTTGTCCGGGGCTACCCAAAACTTCACACATGACATGTACAAAGTTTTTTTTTAAAAAAAAATATCATCCGTGATCAATGGGAAAGCGTTTTGAGCTACTCCTTCGTTTTGGGACAATTTTTTTTTAACAAAATTAACAACCAGCTAGATTTTTTATAGGTTTATAAAATATCATATTTTAATAACTCAATATGGTAAATGCCTACGAAAGTTAAAAGTCAAATATGTGCACTGGAGACCGTTTGTTGTTGTGAAATTAAAAAACAATGGAATTTCATTAATTGTTTAGATATGCTTGGGGTTTAATCAATGAATTGTTTAAGATTATTTGGGATTACCATAGTTGGAGCCATAAATAAATCAGTTAGGCCAATTGGCCATTTAGCCCACCAAGAGATTTGCTCCAACAAGCTAACCATTGTTAGATAATATTTGTGGAGAATACTAAAATGAACTAATATTAATAGCACCGAGCTTTCTTAGGTAATCAGTAGAGTGGTACAATATGAGAAGCTCATATGTTATCATCTCTCCACACAGTACGGCATCGTACCTAAATGTATATGAAAGAAATTCTAAAAAGATCGTTGATGTTTAGAGCCTGCAACCATCTACACATAATCAAGAATGGAGGTTGAATAAGAAACATTCATGCAAGGAAAATAAAAGGAGAAATGAGGCAATAAATTGTAGTGTAGGTGTTCAATTTAATTTAGGGTGCGTTTAGTTCCACAATTTCCACCCAAAAAAACACTATTCATTCAACTTTTCCCTATTCATCTCATTCCTCCCACTCGCAAAACACGCTTCCCAGCACGATCTACAGTTTTTTTTTGATCTACAGTGTTTTTTCTCCCAATCTAAACTCACCCTTAACCAGCAACCCGCTTCTATTCACATAATAATTTTTTGTGTTTATTTCACATTATACACAAGTTTTTGCTAAAGTTTAAGTTATAGTGTTATACATATGTACATCGATACTTGTGTCCTCTATCTATTTATACCTTTTGATTTTGGAAATTTTTGTGCACTTGAGTAGGTATAGCACCTAAACCGCTGGTACCATTGAAATTTCTTTCATGTTGTTGAGTGCATGCAACTACTACAGTGCTAGGACTGTTCATGTTGACAAAATGACATAAGTATTAAAAAGAGTGCAAAATTATCAGAAAACGTACTTTTAAGCTTTGAAACTCTATACCACACCAATGGGATTGCTACGTTAGAAAGAAAGATAGATGGCATATCTTCATAAAACCGATCACTTCTTGATTAATGTTGAGAAAGTTTGACTAAAGAAACTCGTTGTCTAGATGTAGGATCCAACGTCGATGGAAACAAGTTTATAGGATTAATCTCAATTTAAAATTTCGTTTTAGCTCATTTAGGCTCTTCCCCTTATAATTAATATAATAGACACATCACCTTCATGTTGTTTAAAAAAAAATTATTTCTCTGGCTCAAAACCCATACAAGCAAGCCGACACAGTACCCCTTGTGTAAATGCTAACCTATCAAACTCAGCCCCATTCATTTCCTTCGCCTACCTCAAATTTAGACAAAAATTTCAGCAAAACACTTAGGCTGCTAAGCCCAAAATTTCTGAGTTCTCCTGAATGAGGCCCGAAATAATTTTCCTCCTATTGAATCCTGACTTCCTGAGAGGAAGTACACGTACACATGTACATGTATATGCAATGTACAGCATCAAATTTTAAATAAATGCATGTACACCATCAAAATCCTGGGAGGAAGTGCATACGCATAAGTACATTGACCAGCCACCAGAAACAAGCCGGGTGCTTCAGTTCGAGCATCTATAAATTACCCAGCTGCTTTTGTAGCTCCACATTCGCACAAATCACGAGTTCCTATCAACAGTGAAGACGCCATGGACGACCTCTCATGCAACTTGTACTTCCTGGCACGAGTCCTTGTTATTCTGATCCCCTTGTTGCTTGCATCCCTCAAACTCAGGACGACGATGCGCAAGCATAAGCCGAGGCTTCCCCCAGGGCCATGGCGGCTGCCGGTCATCGGCCACCTCCACCACCTTGCCAAAACCCCACTAATCCACCGCGCACTCGCCGACCTCGCGCGCCGTTGCAACGCGCCGGTCATGTACCTCCGGCTCGGCGAGCTTGACGCGGTGGTGGTCTCGTCCGCCGCCGCCGCCGGGGAGGTGATGAGGACGCACGACGTCGCCATGGCGACGCGGCCGATGAGCGCCACCGTGAGGGCGACGGCCGCCGGCGGTCTGGGCATCGCCTTCTCGCCCTACGGCGAGCGGTGGCGGGAGCTCCGCAAGCTCTCGGCCATGGAACTCCTCAGCGCGAGCAGGGTGAGGTCCTTCCGCGCCGTCCGCGAGGACGAGGCCACCAGCCTCGTCGCCGGCATCGCCGCTGCCGCGTGCCCACCCGGCGGCGAGCTCGTGAACGTCACGGCGAGGGTTGCCGCCTCCGTCTCCGACTCGGCGCTGCGCGCCATGATGGGCGAGAGGTTCGAGCGTCGGGAGGAGCTTCTGGAGACGATCACCCAGGTGCTCAAGATTGGTACTGGGTTTAATATGGGTGATCTGTTCCCGTCGTCGAGGCTCGTGGCCGCCATTGATGGCACGGTGCGGATAGCACAAGCTATGCAGCGGAAGCTGTTTCAGCTGGTGGACTACGCCATTGAGCAACACAGGGAGCGCAGATCGGGGCCGAGCGCTGCCACTGACGCAGAGGAAGATGAGCACTTGCTTGATGTTCTTTTGAGGATCCATGTGGAAGGTGGCCTCGGTTGCTCGCTCCACGTGGGAGATATGAAATCCATCATTGTTGTAAGCTAGCAGTCTACACTCTTTAATTTATACTCCCGCCATTTCAGAATATAACTATGCTTAGTAATTGAACCTAAAAGTTGCTATATTATAGAACGAAGGTAGTATAAGACTATCTTAGTAATTGACCATATTAAATTATTTTCACATTCACTGTCGAAGTCTAAACATTACTGACATTCACTAGGATTTTAGGAGTACAAATTACTCACAAAGATCTTTTACACCGTAGAATTCTGACTACATATATATGTGCTGGCTTCATACAACTTTTAATAATCATATAAGCAAGCTGCTCTGTAGCGTTGGCTATTTTTGTAACAATTATTTTGAAAGTGTAATTTTCCTCGACATAATAACCTTAATATATCACGCAGGACTTGTTCATTGGTGGAAATGAAGCAACATCTACTACTATTCAGTGGGCGATGGCCGAGCTCATGAGGAACCCAAACGTCATGCAGAGGGCGAAAGATGAATTAAATTGTGTATTACGAGATAAGTCAAGGGTGACAGAGGATGACTTGGTAAATTTACCATATCTAAAGCTCATTGTCAAGGAAACGTTACGATTGCACATACCAGGACCTCTCCTACTCCCTAGAGAGTGTCAGGAGCCCTGTAAGATCCTCGGGTACGATGTGCTAAAGGGCACCATTGTCCTCGTGAACGCATGGGCAATCTGTAGGGATCCGAAATACTGGGACGAACCTGAGGTTTTCAAGCCCGAGCGGTTCGAAGAGGGAGCGACTGATTTCATGGGTACCGACTTCCACTACACTCCCTTTGGAGCTGGCCGGAGGATATGCCCAGGCATAGCGTTTGCACTGGCAAATGTAGAGCTTGTTCTTGCAGCGCTTCTCTTCCACTTCGATTGGCACCTGCCACCAGGAGTTACACCCAGTGAGCTGGACATGGCAGAGGAGATGGGTGTCACTGTTCGCCGAAAGAGGGACCTGTGCTTACATGCAACCGTGCGTGTGTCACTCGAAGCTACATCATAATTCTAAAACTGAAATATCAAGGTATTCATGTTGTCCACCATTTTACACCGTGTGTGTGCCGCTGTAAGCTACTCCCTCCGTCCCAAAATAAGAGTAGCTATGATATGCGTGCCGGTCAAATTTTATTAAGTTTGACTGCATTTGTAAAACATATAAGTAGTAATAACTTTATTATGAAAATAGATTTAACAATCTATTTAATTATACTACTTATGTATTATAAATATTAATATTTATTTATATATAATTGATCAAAGTTAGAAATATTTGACTCCTTGGGAAGTGAGAACTACCCTTATTTTGGGACGAAGGGAGTACATCCTACTTCAAAAACTAAAATATCAGGTGATTTATGTTGTTCACCATGCACGATTTGGATGTCGATGTAAGGATATATATTCGCTAAAGCGGGACATGTAATTTAACACATAATTATAATATCTGACATTCTAATGCGACGATTGTGATTGGCGTACAAGTTTTGGATCAGATTTGTTGAGGTTAATTTCTATAGCCTCCTCTATCTTCTATACAGTAAACATTTCTGATTGATAATACAAAGGATTGTAGCACCCTTGTACATATACATTGCGTATTGCGTTTACAGAGGATCATACGAGTTGTCAAAAGATGCATAATATTGTCCTCGGGTGGCCATTGCCTTATTGGAGTAAATGGTTACCAAGAAATAGATTTTTTTTAAAAAAACTGGGCAATCAAACGCAAATGGGCAATCAAACGCATTGACAAGATACGTAGGAACTTTCTATGGTCTGGTAAAGAAGAAGCCCGAGCTGGCAAGTGCCTAGTGAATTGGCGTCGAGTATGTCGGCCAAAGCATCTTGGGGGTCTGGGCGTCCTTGACCTTGCTGCTTTCAACCGAGCCTTGAGGCTAAGATGGAGCTGGTTCAAATGGCCGCCGCAATACAGACCATGGTCAGGATTGCCAATCGTGCTGTCCCCAGTGGAGAAAGAGTTATTCAAAACTTGTACTGTGGTCACAGTAGAGAATGGATTGGCTACCAACTTCTGGAAAGATAGCTGGTTGCAAGGTCAAGCACCAAAAGACCTGGCTCCAGAATGTTACAAACTGGCTTGGCGCAAGAATCAAACGGTTAGCCAAGCACTGCAGGGAGGAAGATGGATGAGAGGGATGAGGCGTATGAACTCTGACTTGGCACTTCGGCAGTTTGTGTCATTATGGACAAAAATCAGACTGGTAGCACTAACAACAGAACTTGATCGTATTGCCTGGAGATTGAACGCAAACGATAAATACTCCTCCCAGTCAGCCTACAACACCCAATTCCAAGGTTGGCACGACGAAATGAATTGGCAGCCAATCTGGAAGGCGAAAGTGGAGCAAAAGTGCAAAATATTTGTGTGGTTACTATTGCAGCGAAGATTGCCAACAAATGACAGGATCATCACGAGAGGTGGTCAGGCCGACCCGATATGCTCACTATGCAGAACAAGGCAAGAAAAAACATTGCATATGGTGGCCAAATGTAGCTACGCCACCACGGTGTGGACAATGATTGCCAGTAATGGGAACTTTCAATTACCGCCGCTACAAGACGTCCATCGTCTATATCCCTGGTGGGAATTGATGCTCGGACGCAATCATCCAACAGGACATTGCACTTTACAAACAAGCACACACCCAGGAGAACATCGATCGTTTGTAAATCACAGATAGATTTAGAATACCACTTGTTATGGTCTTTTGCCGTTTTTCTCTTTGTTTTTTCATCTTTGGGCTTTGTTCCCCCTCTTGTATTGTTCTTTTTCATGCTACTTCTCCTATAATGAATAGGCAGAGCACCTGCCACAAAGTTGCCAAAAAAACTAGAATATAATATATTTTTCTCTTTTTAAATGTTTTTAAATTTATGCTTGTTAGTCACCAAATATAGTGATGTTGATTGTTGAAGTATTATAAGCATTTTTATCGATTTCAATTACTGAATAAACATGTATATTAAAAGGAAACTTTTAATAGCTAAAGTGATAGCTTTGGAGAGTATTCAATACTCGGTCCATCCATTGGATCCTAGGGAGACTACCTTTGTCAATGAAAAAGATATATCGAACATCAATGGAAGGTGTATTCTACACATCAAAATCAAGGTGTGAAGGTAAATGTGAACTGTGGGTGTACTCCTTTTAGGAGTATACTGTAAGGACAGTGGCCATGAGGCCATCCCTAGTTTGATATGCATATTTGCACTCTGTTTTTCAAATCAGAGAAGGGAACAGCAGCCTGTAGAGAGGACAAACAGGCAAGTCTAGCAAAGTAGGGGCAGTGGCTCGTTTGACCCAATTTAATACATATTCAACTAGGTAGAATTCAAAATAAATACGAATTAAATCCTAAAAATCCAGAGCGAGACTGAGATCAGATCTGGGCGTACGAACTTAAAGATGGCATTTCATTTGAACTTGATATGAACGTTTCATCTATAATAGTGTCACAAACACGATATAGGGACTATAGATCGACTTCTCACTCTGGTGTTTAAAGTAGCACGATACAAAATTGGACAAGGAACTCCGACGAACTCGAGCCTAGCTCGCCGCCAGTCGGAAGTTCCAAATCAAGTTCATCCCCTTCTCCAAGTTAGACTTAATACCATACAAGCCGCAACCAGCAGCTGCCTGTTACATGGGCCAGGCCTAAGTTACTTCTTCACCCACTCTGGTCCTCTAACGAGAATATTGGGCTTCCTGATGCGGTTGGTCTTGGGCCTCCCACCCGAACTCCCTTCCATCATGAAATTCTTCCCCCCAAATTTTGCGGCTTGTCCACAAGCCGCAGAAGCAAGTAACATATGACGTACTTGATCCTCATCTTTCCAAGTTGCCAGTTCAACTGGTACTCCTTCCCATTTTATCAGCAATTGCTTCACCATTCTATTATGCTTTGTCTTGAAGCGTTGATCCAACACGAGCTCGGGTCTATGCACAACGAAAGAGTCAGTAGGTAGAGTAGGTACCAGAGAAGGTAAGATACCTTGGGCTTTCTTCAGCAGCGATACATGAAAGACCGGGTGGATAGTGCTGCTCGGAGGTAATTTGAGTTTATAGGCCACTGTCCCAAACTTGCTCTCCACCTCATAAGGGCCAAAATATCTGAAAGGCAACTTCTGATTTGATCTGTAAGCCACCGAGGTCTGCACATACGGTTGTAGTTTGAGCCATACCATATCCCTTTTTTTCAAAAGATCTTTCAGAACGATTCTTGTCGGCCTGACTTTTCATACGCTGTTGTACCCTTTGTAGTTGTTGTTGTTGTAGGAGGTCAGTCATACTGTTCCTGTTTTTGAGCCAAGTATCTAAGTCTGAAACTGCACAAGAGTCAATCCCCTCAATGCCAAAATGTCTTGGACCATGGCCATATAAGACTTCAAAAGGTGACTTTTGCAGTGCTGAATGAAAACTAGTGTTGTACCAAAATTCTGCTAATGACAACCATTCTGACCACTTGGAAGGACATGACTGAATGAAGCATTGTAGATAAGCTTCAACACTTTGGTTGACCCTCTCTGTCTAGCCATCACTTTGAGGATGATAAGCTGAACTCATCCTTAATTCTGTTCCAGACAACCGAAATAGCTCCTGCCACAGTTGGCTGGTAAATATTTTGTCTCTGTCGGACACAATTACCTTTGGCATACCATGCAACTTGTAAACATGCTCCATATATAATTTGGCAATCGATAATGCAGAAAAAGGGTGACTGAGTTTTAAGAAGTGAGCATATTTAGAGAACTTATCCACAACCACCAAAATACAATTATAATGTGCAGACTTTGGCAGTCCTTCAATAAAGTCCATAGAGACAGTATGCCAAGTTTGATCAGGAACAGCTAAAGGCTGGAGAAGACTAGGGTACGGTACCTTTTCAGTCTTTGCTTGTTGACAGATTGTACAGTTTGCTACAAACTCCTGAATCCCTCTCCTCATGTGAGACCAGTAAAATATTTTCTTGGCTCTCATGTAACCAACCAACGCACCAGAATGACCTCCAACTGGATTGGCGTGCATAGCATGCATTACCTGATTTTGCAGTTCTAAACTGTGGTCCAACCAGATTCTATTATCATATTTGATGATGCCTTGAAACAGAGAGAACTTTCCTTGTACTTGATTCAAAGACAGCTCAATCAAAAGCTTTTGAGCACTTTCACTTTGTTTGTAACTGTCCTGGAGGTCCTGCAACCACACTGGTTGTGCCACAGACAAGGATAGAACTTCAGAGGTGGGTGTTAAAGGTACTCGAGATAATGCATCTGCCACCTTGTTGGTACCTTGCTTGTAACAAATTTTATACTGCAGACCCATCATCTTTGTTAAGGCTTTCTGTTGCCAGTAAGTGTTCAGCCTCTGATCATCTAAGTATGTGAGACTTCTGTGGTCAGTCTGTATGACAAATTCTGCTGGTTGCAGATAAGGCCTCT
Organism: Digitaria exilis; assembly: GCA_015342445.1. NCBI lineage: Eukaryota > Viridiplantae > Streptophyta > Magnoliopsida > Poales > Poaceae > Digitaria > Digitaria exilis. The sequence goes on from JACEFO010002479.1 coordinate 737,602, forward strand.
AGTAATCCACAGCCATAAGAATTGCAAGACTTTCCTTCTCATAGGTAGAAAGCCCCTGGTTTTTGAGACCTAAAGCCTTGCTTACAAAAGCAATAGGGTGACCTTCTTGTTGGAGAACTGCACCAATACCCTTATCTGAAGCATCTGTTTGTATAACAAAAGGCTTGCTAAAATCAGGTAGAGCCAATACTGGGGCAGTTACTAATGCCTCTTTCAGGGCATTAAAAGATTCCTCATGAACAACTGTCCACACAAATAACTTTCCCTTTTTCAACAACTCAGTGAGTGGCTTAGCCAACAGACCAAAACTCTTGACAAACCTTCTATAATATCCAACCATCCGCAGAAAACTTCGAAGTTCCTTGACTGAAAGAGGAACTGGCCAATTCTTGACTATGGATATTTTACTAGGATCAGTAGCTACACCTTCGGCACTAACCACATGTCCCAGATAATTCAATTGTTGTTTGGCAAAAGAACATTTGGAAAGTCTCACCTTAAATTGATGCTCCCTCAGTATGTCAAACACCATCTGTACATGAGCAAGATGCTCTTCCAAGGTCTTACTGTATATCAGTATATCGTCTATGAATACTACTACACACTTTCGAAGCAGAGGTTTAAGAATCAGGTTCATGACTGCTTGAAATGTAGCAGGTGCCCCTATCAAACCGTAGGGCATGACCTTGTATTCAAAGTGACCAAAATGGGTTTGAAAAGCTGTTTTATACTGATCTTCCAGTGCCACTAAGATCTGATGGAAGCCAGACCTTAAGTCTAAAGTGGTAAACCATTTAGCTCCCTGCAGTTCCTCAAATAACTCCTCAATAATAGGCAAGGGAAACTTGTTTTTGATAGTGTAAGAATTTAGCTTTCTAAAGTCAACACACAGTCTCCATTCCCCAGTTTTCTTCTTAACTAACAGTATAGGAGAAGCAAAGGGACTAGTGCTTTCTTGGATCAAGCCATTTCCCAGCAATTGAGCAACCTGTTTTTCAATCTCATCTTTCTGGGCAGCAATTGAGCAACCTGTATATCTATAAGGTCTCAGTCGAAAAGGTTGAGTCCCTGCCAGCAAAGGAATTGTGTGGCCATAGACTCTGCTTGGTGGTAAGCTAGAAGGTTCTGCAAATAATTCTTCATATTGATGAAGCAGATCTTGCATCTGAACAGGAAGCTCAGTGTTAGGCTCCAGGTCTTCTTCCACTGTGTTTAAGTGTACAACACACCAAATATCATCCTTCTTCTGCAAGGAATGAAACTGATCCCAAGATATGGACAAACACTGACTCAGATTTGGGTTCAACCCTTGAATCTTAATTTTCTTCCCTTGATGATTGAAAGAGAGCCACTTATGTGCCCATTCCACTTCCATAGGGCTATGTTGCTCCAACCATTGCATACCAAGTATGGCATCATAGCATTTCAGAGGCAGGATGTTAAAGGAGGTTTTGAATTGTTTCCCTTGAATTAGCCAAGTACAATTCTCCAGTCTATGAGTACACAATAGGATCCCACCATCAGCCACCCTGACTTTGATTGGTTCAGAAAGTCTTATCCAATCAGGAAAACCATTAGCAAACTGCCCACTGATAAAATTGTGACTGCTCCCTGAGTCAACCAGTACCAATGCAGGTAAATGAGAAATATGGCATTGCAGCTTGAGAGTGTTCCCACCAGCAGTCCCACTAGCAGCTTGGGTCGAAATTGCCATCAGATCATCACCTGAGTCTGAATCTTCTGGTGAAAGAGATTGATTTTCAGATATTTCCAACATTTGCCATAACTCCTCAACAACATTCAAAGGAATTGATTCGGGACATTTGTGAGTTTGACCCCATTTAAGTCCACATTTGTAACATAGACCCTTTGCCTTTCTGTAAGCCATCAGTGCTGCCAGTTTCTCATCTAAGGCTTTGATCTTAGAATTGCCTGGACTCTTCCTTGGTTCCACATAATTGGTTCTTGTGAGTGGCTGCATGAAAGTTGACTTGTAAGCTTGTTGGCTAGAAGCCAATTCATCTGTTTTTCTCCATTCTTTGGCTTGTTTGCTCAATGCAAATTCATCGTTCCTCTTCCATTCCTTACTTGGTCGTCCCATCAGCACTTCTTCCTGCAGTAAAGCCAATGAACTAGCAGTGTCTAGATCTTTAGGCCTATGAACAAGTACTAGTGCCTTAATCTCATATTTTAAACCATCTACAAACTGACTAGTTATAACCACTGGATTAACATAAGGATCGTGAGTCAAGAGTTGGTGAACAAGCTCATCAAAAGACTCCACATATTCAGCTACTGAGGCAGTTTGCTTGATGTGGAAAAACTGCCTCACCACTTGATTGTGTTGATCACGCTCAAAACGACTCACAACAACCTTACAAAGGTCTTCCCAACCCAACTGTCTCAAATTAACTTCAATCGACTGCATCCAGAAGGCAGCCGAGCTAGTGAAATTTATTAAGGCAAATTTCACCTTGAGAGCTTCGGGGACTTCATAAACATCAAAGAAATTCTCACAACGTTTGACCCAAATTTTAGGATGAGAGCCATCAAATCTAGGGAACTCTATATGAGGAATAGCGTGACTAAAGCTACCTTGTCCACCCCCTTTTCCAGAACCAGGAGAATCGAAACCACTGAATTGCAGGGGAGTCAAATCAGCGAATCAGTCCGTACCTTTGACCGGAGGCGGTGCAAGGGCGGTGACAACCCCCGAACCGGCACCCCGGTGACTGTTGTCGACGTGTTGGCTGAATTGCCCTGACGTCTCCGCTCGCGCGGTCTCCCCATATGGGCAGGGCAAGGCGCCTCGAACTTGATCGCTCAATCCAGCTTGAGCTTGGAATCGGAGCGCTCGTGGACGAAGAAATCGACCTTGAGCTTCAGATCCATTACGGAATTTTGCAATTCCGCAACCTTCCCTTCGAGTTCTGGCTTCCACTCCTTGACGGAGTTTTGCTCGGCGAAGAGATGGCCGATGGAGGCCTGCATCTCCTCGATCTTCAGGTTGGTCTGATCCGCCTTGAGGTTGGTGTCATCCACCTTCCTCCCCAACTCCTCCAGCTTGGACAGTATCACTATGATGTCAGCCACAGTCGCCATGGGTCGAGTACGGGCTTGAAATCTAGTGAAGTGCGAGTGGCGTGGCTCCAGGATGAACAAGGTGATAGAATCGTAGGCTCGGATTACCAATTGTCACGAACACGATATAAATCGACTTCTCACTCTGGTGTTTAAAGTAGCACGATACAAAATTGGACAAGGAACTCCGACGAACTCGAGCCTAGCTCGCCGCCAGTCGGAAGTTCCAAATCAAGTTCATCCCCTTCTCCAAGTTAGACTTAATACCATACAAGCCGCAACCAGCAGCTGCCCGTTACATGGGCCGGGCCTAAGCTACTTCTTCACCCACTCTGGTCCACTAACGAGAATACTGGGTTTCCTGATGCGGTTGGTCTTGGGCCTCCCACCCGAACTCCCTTCCATCATGACAAATAGCAATACCATGAGACGATATTTCTTTCACGTTCCCGAATAAGCTACCTCATGGATAAAGTTAAACATAGACCACATCGGAAAAACATCACATATTGGATAGCCTATGCATGAAAACAGCACATTTAAAACAATATTGTACCATGAAAATTTTTGGACCCATGTTACTGTGAATCCACAGGTCACACGCCCCCATTTCCAGGGGCAGTTGGTAAAATAAGACATCTTCATAGATAATTAATATGATGGGGATCATCCTGCAGTTATGCTTAGAAGACATCAGGATTGAAACGTCCAGGTATGGAGGAGTTCTGCTGAGCCTGCTTGAGGTGCATGGTGAGGGCATAGTTGTTTATCTGCAATGAATTAACAAAAACCCAGAAGGTTCATCAATTGATATGTCACAGAAGAAATGTAGTCGAAGAAAGGACTAGACCTATTACCTCTAGAGTCCTCACTTGTTCCTGGTACTGCAAAACAAGTTGCTTCAAACTTTGGACTTCATGAGACCTCTCATCAAATTCCTTTTGGCGCTCATGCTGAATGGCAACCGCACGCTTCAGGACAGCATTCTCTCGCAGGACGACTGTCAATTGCTCCTTGAGCATCATGTTTTCCTATATGCCGAGGAAATGAGCAAGTATTGTTACTGAGCATGCCTTCATCACTCATCAAGATGTCTAAACAAACAGTCAAATGTCGCAGGTAATCTATACTAGCGCATGTGTACCTTATGCAGGTTTTGCGAAGCTTCAGCTCCTGCACACTCTACAATGGACTTCTCCAGAGCCTCCAAAGCTCTGGACGCACGAGCCCGTGCATCATCTATGTCAGAAGCATTAGTCATCTCTCTGACAAATAGCTCAACCCATTCAGATCCATTATTATTTGTCTGATAATTATCTACGACAGGTGGATGTTCTGTAGCAGCATCCACTCCACCATTAGGAATATCTGTCAATAATGAAATTTGTTGCAACTGTCAGTAACACAATCTGGAAAACCAGGGTTGCTTTTCAGAGATTAATGAAATCGGTTAAGAAATAAGTTGTGAACTTGTGATACAACTATCATTCGCTGTGGCAGTAATACCATTCTAGGTTATACAACATTATATTAACCACCAACCACAGTGCAAGAGCTCACAAGTCACAGCTTGATGCCATGTCAAGGTAAAGTTAATAGTAAAACCATAGATAAAGCAGCATGGTGAATGATGCAATTCTGTGTATTATAAATTATGATCCAAACATGAGTTGAGACAATGAATGATGCCTCATGCCATAGAATATAATGGTAACAAGTTTATGAATTGACAAATCAAGGAAACCTGAAATAGTGAAATAATAGGGCTCTGAATAATACTAATGAACAAATCTGAATGGGACTGTCAAAAGCAAACTTCCATCAAGCCATTTGTCTGGAAACTATAACAAGTACTAAATAGATAAGGTCCGATTGTTGAAACTTAAATCAAAGCAAAAGGGCAGTCTTAGATAGAAAATTAACCTTCAACAGATGGCTGAATTAAAGTAGGCTGACCATTTTCGGATTTGAAACCAGTAGACTCCAAGCGCAGCTCATTCAAACTCTTTATTGCAGAATCTAAGTCATCTCCAGATGCTTCCAGAGCTTTTTCAAGCACCTACAACCATTTCAAACAGACATTGTAAGCTTTGATGCACATATAGTACAATATTAACAGGGATAGTATAAATAAGAGACCTAGCTCATACTGCACATAATTCAATCCATCAGGATCAAGGAGGATAAATCTGAGCCTATGTAGGTCCAGGAAATTCAATTCGTGTGCTGGGGACATTGCGTGTTTGTAGCAGCTACAAGACAATTTGTACAACTTAAATTGGGGAGACGAATTAACTATGGCTAATCTGTATGCTCATAGACCTTCCCTTGGCCCATTAGCATTATGAAGATAGCACACAGTGGATATCAACTGATGAAAACATATTAACAAACGATGTTTCTGTGCAATCATGTCCAAAGCCATCGAATGCAGGAGTTGCAGGCTATTCGAGAATTGTATTTCTATTTTCACAGTACCATAAGCATCTGAACAAGCATGTAAGCATATAAATCAACAATAGCACATGAAACAGACTAACAGAAGCTTTTCAGGCTATCATCTCGTAGTTTCATATCAAAGTTTGGAAGTAAAAAATATTAATCCAGCAAAAGGAGGCCCATTTCAGCTTCCAGCCACCATGATCTCAGATTCCACACCCCAAATGCCCATCAGCGCATGATAAAATCGCTAGGGGTCACAAAGTTACCAGCACCGAAACCGAAATGGTCAACACCAGATTATGGAGAAAAAAAAACACATCTCGTCATCTACGACCTAAAAATCATGGGGAAAGTAAAAGATGGAGCTTGGAAGGCGCAAGGAGGCAGACCTGGGGATCCATGTCGGGGAAGAAGGAGGCCAGCTGGAGCAGGAGCGCCTCCCGGCGGCCGCGGTGCGGCGGGGAGCGGCGGGCCCTCTTGGCCGCAGGGTGGTGGTGGTGGTGAGGTGAGGGTGGGGAAGGCGGGAGGAGCTCGTCGGCGAAGATTGAGGAGGACCTCTTGCCACAGACTACCGCAGACATGGTGCCGCCGCCCTCCCGCGCCGCCGCCTCGTCGCGCCGCCGCAGCCGCCGGTCCCCGCCGCCGCCGTCGCCCTAGTCGCCGCCGTCGCGGGACATCCGGCACAAGCTTTCTCCCCTCTTCCCCCGGCGATCCACGGGCTCTCTCTCTCGGTCGCCGCCGCGTCGGACGTCGGAGCTGCCTCGCCTTGATTGGTCTAGGGTCCTGGTGGGCTGATGGGTTGGGTTGGTTGGGTTCGTGACGCCTTCGTTCTCGCCGTCGCGAGGGTATTTATCTCGTTGTCTCCCCCGCTCCCTTGCGTCCATTTCTTTCCATTTTAAAGAAATAAAATAAAAACCCTAAAAAATGTAATGTTTTATTTCCGTTGGGCTTCACCTCGCTGCGTGCGATCATCTGCGTTCTTTTTGGGCGGTGGAAACGTGAGCGCGTCCACACGGCACCAGCTTTGTCGCGTGGTGTGTGGCCGACAGGTGGGCCAGGGCAATGCACCTTTGCCGTGTTACCGACGGCCCCGCTCGCGTGCTTTTCGTTCTCTGCCGTGGCGAGAACTCTTCTGGCGAATCAAACTGTGATCTGTTCGCTCAAAGTTTCAAAACACAAAATACTGTGATCTGTAAAAATGGTCTTGGAGAATTCTATGGTCTTGTAGAAAGTGCCCCCTCCCTTGCCAACAGATCTGGGCATTTGTCTCATCAAGACGTGTATCAGCTGTGATCTCTTCTATGAATGATTTGGTCGAGGGACCATAGATAAGATGCTGAAGAACGTCTTTGTATCTTTCCTGGTAGCGACCACGATCTGTTTGGCCACCGATGGCGATATTGCATAAAGGATTTTCGGTCCCATTTGGACGCAATTACTTTATTAAAAGAAGTCAAGCAGTTACTACACACGAAACAGATCAATTTTCACAGGAATCTGGAAATGATACATACTCCTTCAACCAAAATATGGAATCGACACCGGAGCAGTCCACGTGAGAAGATTGGTCTAGAGTGATTTCACTGTGTATAGTCCTGCAGATTCACCTGCTGACAACCATAAACATATTGGACTTTTGTACATAGACATCACCAGCTTTTAATTACATATATGATGCAAAAATTGGGGATCATTGTGCTCTCCATCAGTCTCAACCCAGTTGCGAGCTTTCTCCATAGCTCAGCAAGCTTACTTCGCAACACCAATGCGACGTGACAAGCCTCCTAAATATGCTATTTCTCCGTGATTTCCATGTAATAAAACAATCGTACAACAGCAAGACACGCTTCAGGCTCCCTCGCGTGGAGGGAAAGTTTATCCTGAGGCTGCTCTGGCACTATAGGAATGCTCATCACTATAACTTGATCAAGCCGCACAAGTTTTTGAGGATCTAATTCACAAGAATATACATTCATGCTTTCTCATCTGTCTAACAACCAGTTAAGTACTGTCTTCTTAGGGAGAACTTCGCCACTACCTTCTTTCTCCGGCTTCACGGCGGTATTTACAGCGTTGCGGATGACACCATTGAGACGCATCCTCAGTTGTGCATTATCGATAAGCAGATCAGACAGCATTTTCGTTGTATCTTCATCAGTAACATTTGCCTCTTCGCTGCTCATAGTTAATGAGGATCTACTATCAGAATTGTCGCCGTCATCAGAGGAGCCCTGTTCATCATCTCGTGCTAGAAGTTGAGCCTGCAGGATCAATGTAGATTATTTAGTACTGCTACAAACATTTAAGGGTGGTGGAATGAATAGAAGTATAGACGTAAATTTAAAAAATGGCATTGATTATAGACCCCATGAAATTTGTTTTCCAGAGTGAATAAGATTCGACACCTTAAATCAAACAACCTGAGGATCCAGTGCCACAATCATAGCAAAATATTATGTGTGCTCAAACTCAGAACCCATGAAACTAGTTTCTGCTGCTGTTTCTATGAACTATGAAGAAGCCATTGTTACGAAATTCCAAATATGAGTTAATTCAGAGTGCAAGACCCTGTTAACTAGATGTGGTAAACTTGTGATTCACATGAAAATTTTAAAGCTCGGATATTATCCAGCTGCACCCAGTTTAAAAACACTGAAAACTACTTAGCTTCAAAAGGCGAGTATGTTTGTCGCTCAAGCTCATTGTATGGTGAGAATATAGTATTGTGCAGGTTCTAATTCTAAACCTTTTCTTCTTCTTAATATAATGATGTGCAGCTCTCTCGCATGTTCGAGAGAGGGGGGAGGGGGGGGATTGCTTGGAATCCAGCTCCAGATAGAGAATGAGCAGGGTCTTCTAAATGATAGAGTAGGGACTAGGGAACATATCAGTGATATACTCCCAATAGCAATAAAAACAAGACCGAGCTAGATAGTCTTGTCTCCATGTTGCTGTGTTAGGAAAATATATCACAATTCTGATCTTTGCATAACATTCTACTATCATAGGCCTAAAATATCCTTTTTCTATGTTGAAGAAATGAAACATAACTTTGGCTGCTCTTTAATCCTATAAATAAAATTTCATCAAGCAGGTAGATAAGACATTAGTCTACCGTAACATTTAAAATTTACCTCTGCAACGAGTAGGCGTATTCTATTATCTGATGTTGCTAGAAGTTCTAGTGCATCAGGCAAGGATGATGGATCAATAGTAAAGTTGTCTTGTTCTTCTGCTAAAAATTTTGCACTACACTCTTGTAGACGCTCACGCAGCAGTCTGCACTCATGAAGAATTTTTTCTCGGGATAACCTCATACGTGTTGACCGCTGCTTCTCTTTATTAATAACTCTCTGGAACAAAAACAAGGTACAATTAAAAACATTCAAAAAAAATTAATGTACAAAATTTGAAATGATAGAGAAATGCAATCACACAGAAGCTTGTATTTAAGGAAAACAAAATAAAACCATAATGATCAATTGATTTGAAGATGTTAGCATGCATTAAAAAATACGTAAATAAAGAAGCAGCATTAAATTCGAATTCCCAAAAATCAGGCTTATACAAGCAGAAATCCTTTTAGATAGATCAAGCTTTATTCATCCAAGTTTTGACAAAGTGGAATTGCATGGAGATAACAAAGTAAAACTAAGTGTTCTTGCATTTGTTAATATTAAGAACAATCACAGCCTTAATGCTCTTCCTATTTTGATAGATCAACCCATCCAAGTTTGGCAAAAACGAAATACATGAAGATGTTTAAAAAGAAAACCTCATAAGTTCATTGATAAAGATAATCACATTCTTTAATGCTAGAGCATCTAATCAGCTAGCATGCATAATTTTCTATGATAGTCTATGAAAAGGTCACCAAGCTTAACATATAGGATTTTAAGCTCAGGGCAGGCGGCATGCAGCGGACATAAGTGAAAAGAAGGACAGCTAGTTAGACACATTGGTCCAGCAAGCACTATTTGAGTGTGATGTCAGTGTCAGTAATAGCAAACAAATATTGTTACAAACCCACCAAAATAGCTATGCTACAACCATGTTCTAATCAGGGTTATGATTTTAGCAATTAGGTGTCACTATACCTCTAGATCAGTCTTTTCCTCAAGATACTGATTCAGCACTTTCTTCATCTCTTTTTGGGAGTTTCTAAGAGACTTGACCTCTTTGACAAGAACCTTTATATCTGCTTTAGACTTAGCCTCTACTTCTCCAAGATGCTGTTTCAAACTCTCAACTTCTTTTTGTTTCATTTCTAATTCTTCAAGTAATGTTTCGTTTTCACCACTAACAGATGTTTTCTCTGTCTCCACATGAGTTTTCTCATTCTGCACATTATAGCACATGAAAATCAGTACCTTCATATGGCTAATTAAATAACTAGGCAACAGGAATAACAAAGAAAAACTGACTTGTTCAATCTTCAGGTTTGACTCCATCTCAGAGTACTTCCTGCGGAGTTCATCCATATCCCATTGCATCTGGGTAATCCTCTCTCTTTCAGCCAGGATAGCTTGTTGTAGTGTCTCCCTGCCTTTTTGCTTTGTGGCTTCCAATTCAACCTCCAAATCTTTAACCTACATCAGAAATCATAAATACCAGAGTGCCTACAATCCACAGTGGTTGATACACAAATCCATTGAATGCAATTAAGAAAGCACAAAAATAACAAAAACTGCATTGTCTTTTAAGCATGAACCTGTAATAGTGAAGCTAGGTGCTACAAATCATACAGTAGTGAATAATATGAAAAGCAATACCTTTGTAGTAAGATAATCTTTGACAGCTGCTTCCTGATTTAGTCGTGCTATGAGATCCTCCATATCTGTTTTTGCTGTCCCTATTCTTCGTTGCATGGTGATCATAAGTCTAGATAACTTCTGATTTTGATCATTTGGAAGGATGACTTGTGCATCCACATCATACAAAAGCTGCATATCTAAACCAGTAAGATGCTCTGTTTGACTAATATGTCCATTCACAGGACCATCCCATAGGGAACTGCTAGCCCCTGGAACAGATAACTCACTTCCTCTTAAAGAGCTCAAATCACTCCCAATACTTTCAGCAGAGTCCTTCCGAGCATGGCCAGGATTAGAATCATGATCCTCTTCAGAAACAACTCCCCTGTGAGACGCTGCCGAACCATTTCTACCATCATGTTCCAAAAAGACAAGGTTCCCTTTCCTGTGATTTGAGATGCTACTAACATGCTCATCAGACTGATCTAAGATAGATTCTCCCAGCACACCATTGCCAGTTGCTCCTGTCAGACTGCTACCACGATTAAGTGCTTGATTTATTTGATTGGACTCAGCAAGAGAATCAGAAGCAGATCCATCAGCATGTGGAGAAGACCCGCTACTACTTTTTGCAGAAGAACCTGCTTCAGAAGGACGCCCATTCCGATCTTGGAAATCTAAATTCCAGACAATACAATTGGTCTCTGCTAATATTTCGATGTGCACAATTGACAACAAATAATTTACAGTTAGGGAAAACAATACAGCAAAGAGCACATACATGAACGTGCGGCAGCTTCGAGTTCAAGAAAAGCAGCAACAGGTGCACTTCTTGACAAGTCAATGTCAGAAAGTAACTTTTGCATCCACTCCTCCAATGCATGCCTTCTCTGCAACCAGAGCAGTTTGAGCACACAAAATATAAGAACAGGGAATAGTGAACTGCTTAACATAAAGCATCAAAGGTGACCTGGGAAACATTAACATGTGTACTGATTATGCCTCTTACCTCTTCAAGAAGCAACCTGCTTGAATTTATTCTCAAGAAAGCATGCTTTGGAGGAGCCGATGGAACATCCTTTTTGGGAAACGCACTCTTAAGCTGTAGAACGGGAGAATTTTAGTATGAGAATGAAAATACTGAACTTGAAAGACAGCACATGAATACATGATTACAGAATGATATATAAAGATTCAAGAGCTAAAGAACATGGAAAAGCAGAGTGTCATTGGCATATCATATTCAGGTAATCATCCAATTACATAACATAACACAAGGTTCTCCATTAAAAAAATCATAGCAAATGACCTGACATATCAACATCAAAACAATGAATAGTTCATTATTCTGAGGTTAACAATGTGATCCAGAGTGTTTTAAGATGAACCACTTCATATTTATGTAACGCACAGCAACAGATAAAATAGCAACAATTAGCAACATCAGTAAGTTTGTGCGCATATTCAAGGCATTATCAACACACTAGTTAAGTTTAACTACACAATAATTCTTACAAATTGACTGCATTTCTAAAACTTACTTGATTTAGCTCGCCAGTGCACATTGAACTCATATCGTTAAAATTGGTTACTTAGAGGTACACAGTGATTCTTTCATGCTGATTGCATTCTAAAACCTACTGTCGGTTTGCTCACCACATTAGTTGGGCTAAAAGAGGATTGTTCTTTTTAACCGTAGAACAACTAGATACCCATACCTATTATCGGTAAGCAATAATGATATCGTCAGATAGTGTAAGAAGACTTTGAGTTTGAGTTACAGGAAGAAATACTCTCCAAAGTTACAGGAAGAAATATATCGCAAGTTTAAGATCTTGAATCTTGACAAACGGCAACAATTGAAATATTTGAAACAACATGGCAGCAATTGCCTCAACTTACATCAGAAGATAACTTCAGAAAGTCACTAAACCTTCTGAGAATTCCATGACTAGAGCTCAAGCCTTCCGGAGATTGTATACCGACATGTATCCTGTAAAACTGTCCTTTATGGGTATTAAAGAGAGATACATGAAAACAAGAAGGGCCAAGTTTAGACAAATCAAGAGTCAAGATTTCCATGATAAGCAAATGATAAGATGCTCCTTTTCATGTTTATTGCGACTAATCACATGACACACAAAAACAGAACAGATATATGTTAGAAACACAGTGAAGTTCCAAAATATATTTGATCTAACACATTAAGATGTCGAAATACTGTAAGCAGAAAATTCAGTTCATGGGTTCATAGATGCCGAATACGTTTTTTCTCCATTTTCACTTGGTTCATTAAAGTTTCACCACACATTCCTATCTTATTTTGTTGTACAACAAGGGCAATCCCTGAAACACAGCATTGTCCAATTGGCATATGGAAATGCAACTAGTTGAATTTATTCAAGTCATTTCTGGCATGCATTGATACAAATGGGAGAAATAAGAAGCATACAAGATAAACAGCACTTACAACGACGGATTTCAAAAAACTGTCAGCAGTCACACCAGCTTCAGGTGTTTGGGTGATCCAAGAAGGTACCATGACACAGTAACTCCAGCCTGTTTGAGGGTTATGTGGCCATATGGTGTTCCTTCCCTCCTGCATGCAGTCAATAGGCACCAAACCCATGAGAAGCAGCAACCAACAGATAATTTCAGAGCAATGTGCTGAAACCAATAATATAATACAAGAAATGTTTTGCTGGAAACCCTTTAGAACAGGGACGCCTTCTCATGGAAATTCTATAAGCAATTACTGAATGTTCCTCATTAAGCATACAGAATTGTTCCAGGTAAAAGCGTGTTAAAGGGATCATACTAACTAGAAACATTGATAACTGACACAGCATATGCACAAATGGAAATCATACAATAACGCTGAAAGGATCAAAACATCAACCAGCTAAATTACAACTGACACCTACATTCCTGGTAAGCAAACATAAAGACCCTTTCCACTCAGACACCATGAGAGACTCTACCGACTAACAACGCAGCCAATCTTTTTAAGCTGGAACACATTTGAATTTTCCAATCCCACTCTCAGCAAAAGCACACCGTCAAACACATTATAATATACTCCTTACAGAAAAAAAACATAATCCAAAACCCAGTAAAGGGCAACCAGACTTGAAGTTGACTCATCCGATCCCACACTCATCAGTAAACTAATGTGTCCCATATTCCACTCCTTGCAAGTGAAACATGAGAAATCCAAAACCCTAATGGAAGGGCAGCTCTGAGCTGCTGAATCAGCAATCATGCAGGGCTCTACTCAGCGAATTTTACTGCAGATCCCAACCCACCATTTAATACCTGTACGCATATAGCAACATACAAGTACGCGATACGCAGCTGCAGCAAAATACAACTCGAAATCGCCTGCCCCGGCGGACGATCGACAACTCCCCAAGCACAGGAAACACGCCTACATCCCACGGAATCGAGCAAAGCAGCGCCAAATCTAACCCGGAAGCAGGATCGCCAGCCCCCAGTAGCGCAGCCGGCGCCCAACGGGACCCGCATCTGCCTCCGAGATCAGACAGGGGAAACGGATCGTGACGTGCGTGGCGGGGGCAGCGCGACGGGGCTGAGAGCAAGGAGATACGAGCGGGGGTGGGGATCGTGGTGGGGGGCGCTTACCCATCTCTTCGGGGGAGGGCTCCAGTCCATGCCGAGCGGCAGCGGCGAGGTGCCGTCGTGGCGGTGCTTCGGGGGGCTGGGGGCCTTCTTCTTCCGCGCCCCCGCGGCAGCCGACGACGTCGCCATCGCCGCCGCCTGAGGAGAACGGCCGAAGCGGCGGCGGCGGTGGTGGTGGTGGGATCGGGGGCGGACGAATCTGCCGAGGCGTCGCGCCGACGATTTCTAAGTTTCCCACTAACTAGCGCTGCAAGGAGACGAGACGAGGAGGCGAGAGGGAGGAGGGAGCTGAGCCCTGCCCCTGAGACCTACGCGGTGGCGGACGGACGGGGGCGGTCGCTCCCGCGGTCGCGTCTAACTGTCAACGCCAGGCAAGGCAGGGTCCGCCCCGTCCCTTCCACGGTTTGGTTCCGCCGCCGCCGTGTGGCATTGGTGCTTGGTGGTGGTGGTGGGAGCAGGGCCGGCCGGCTGGACGGGAGCGGTCGATCGCTTTGGAGAGCGGTGGCGGTTTGGCTCTCGCTCGGTTGGATCTGGATCTCTCGGGCCACGATTTCAGTCGGATTGATCTGCTTGCAATCGCCTGTTAGGAATTTATTATCATATCACACTTCTACTCTTCTACGTGGTATAATCGCCTGTTAGGAATTTATTATCATATCGCTGACACTTGCTGGAACGAATTCCCGAAGAATGTGTCCTTGTCTGATTGTCTACCAAGCACAAGAAATAAGTTGCATTTGTATGTGCTCTACAAGTATATTTGAGTAAGAAGATGACACATGTCTCCCAAAGGAAATGCATCAGCATCACGTATGCACCTTCAGATAACATGAAATGATGTGGAGACATATGCCAATCTGAACTACTATGTTACCCTTCGTGACAACCGTACAGTCGTCGTACTCTGGTGATATCAACCAGGAGTATATTCCTCCAGCTAGAATATTACTATCAAATCAGTATTCCACCATTGAGCTTAATAGGTCTTGCCAAACAAAGACTGAGCGGTTAAAAAAAACAAATGTTCCATCTCAGAGAATGTATGATACAATATTACTTCAGAATCCAAACACAACATGGATATACTGCTGTCAGGCCCAAGGTAACATGATGGCATCAAAGCATCGGAAAGCAGCCAAGAATTCTAGTGTGGTGATTTTAGTCCATCCTGCCCTTCACCACATGTTCTCTTACTTCGGTTGGTGTCCTGCACCAAAAAGAAACTTGTGAGGTGGAAGATTCATAAATCAAGTAATGAAGTGGCAGAATGACCAGAATGTGATCGTGTTATGTTCGCGGTAGGATTCTAAGCATCCTATTCTACGTGATTGAGCAAAACCATATGATGTAGACTGATTCAGGCATTACTTTGTACTTCCCTGGTACAAAGGAAATTACCTACTCTCTACATCCGTTTCTAAATACATGGCATTTGAACTAAGTAGCTCGTCCTAAGCGCCATATATATTTAAAAAACCGCGAAAGTACCAGTTTCTTTGCAGATATTATGGCTATGATTCAAAAGGCGCTAGGCTATGGCAGGAAGGCAGTCAGGCTCAACCTTAGAACTGAGGCGATTGTATTTCTTTTCTTGATGGCCAGAGTAATATTATGTTATTGAAAACAAAGAGTTTAGCATTGCAAGACAAACATGACTTCTACGACCATAATTCATCATCTTCCACCTTTTTTTCTCCCACTATCACATATAAACTGAGTCCTAAAATGCTCTAGGTGTGAAAAAGACCTAGGTACTAACTTTTAAAACTGGTGCATATCATTAAACAGATATGCTAGTTTCTTAATGCATAAGATGGTAACGGGAAGTTCGTTTCCAGTGAACTTACACAATCAGAACATAGCCTCCCCACCCACTAAGGCAGTCACGATCTACTGATGACATCAGAGCTTGGGATACAGTCTCGAAGAGTTCTTCAGGTTCCTATGTCATGAAAAATAACAGATTTATGTCATTCGGCTTTGCTCAAAATAAGAACAGAACACACTACAGTAACAATACAGCCCAAAAAAAAACTTCACAGAATATGGCAGACCCAAAACAAAAGTGAAATATGTCACTGCCACGTCTTCATCACAAGAAAACAGGTTAATAAAGTGTATCAAAGAGCATACCATGTTTGGCTTGTACATGGATTCACAAGCACCATACAAAGATTCTGATGCTGTCCCAGAAACAACAAAATCCTTGGCCAGTTCCCTGTGCGACCAGGAAGATAAACCTTAGATAGTTAGATCAGTTAACCAGAACACAGCGCTGACAAAGAGGCATAATAGGGGAGATGACAAGAGTTAACAGATTTGGTGGACAAACAATTTTTCATCAAGCATGTTACGTCCAATTCAACTATAGATCGTTTTAGGATTCTAGTTGGTCAAAGTTCTTGAATGATACTAGATACATCGTTGAAAACACTTTCATAGGATACTTTATCTATTTAAATAGTTATTGCAAGTCACAGTGGCATGATGGAGACCATCATTTGGAACCAGTGAGTATATATGATGTAAGGGGCTAGTTATCAATACTCAGACTATCGATAGACTTGTTTTGTCATAAAAGTGTGACCAAGCATGGATTTGTTGACCAGATACAGGTTGTGGGTGTTGGGTCCATGTGCGTCAAGTGAGAATCAAATGAACAACAATGAGTGTTCACAAAATATATCTTAGCAGAGGCGGAGCAATTTTTTGCTAAATAACATGAGGTGAAATGTGTTCCCCGGTGAACAAGAACTTAAGTAGGCATTTTCAAGACAACAGTTACCAGCCGCAGCATTTTAAGGACAACTTCTACAGACCAGTGGCATTTCCACAAAAACTTTCATGGCTAGTGGTACGAGGCACCAGGAAAAAAATGACTTCACTAGCACCATAGAACGCAATAATTCCAAGCAGGAAAATAAACCAATCACTTATTAAAAAACAACATCAACAGATACCTACTTTGCACCAATGCAGTCCATGGTGCAAATAAATGGCTCGTTGTCCTCTCCAAGTCCAGCAATGACAGGCTGGCAGAAATATGGACCGAATCTGAAAATTTCACAAGGCACGACAGAAGGTAGATAAATATTGATGTGTGTATAACACAGAAGCTAATTTCTGAGCAATACAAATTAAAAAGGTTTGATAACACGCTTATCAATCAGAAATTTCATGCATACGGGCATACCTCCACCCAGCTCGCCAGACAATAATTTAGTTTCATCTTCCTCCTTGAGGAAGAGTTTCTTGGTACGATACCATTCTAGTTGTAACAAGGCTTCTTCAAAATCATCTATGAGGTTGGTTTACGTTTAGCTAATTATGGATAGCATCATAGCTAATAGAAAAATAGATATCTCATAGCTTTGACTATAACAGACACGTAAAGCATATCTGGAGTACTCCCTTATTGGAATGGTAAAACACAAAACATTTTCTTTAAATACATCTAGCGCCAAAGCTCTGCGTCCCCAAATACATCTTTTGCACATAGAAATACTATTTATTTCGGGATGTATATGAAACAACTAATGGTGACAACACTGGTGTAGTCTAGTTCACCGAAAACACATTCAGCACAAAGACAACCGTGAAATACACCGGCACTAGCATAAATCTTTAAACACATATACGTGGGAGCAACAAAGCTTCATTCCTCCATTCCCCCAAAACACATATCAACATGAAAACATCAATATACTTGTCTCCAGTGGTACTAGCTTCCTATGACCAAACCCTCAACGAACACAAACCTATATATCCTATACAAATAGCCAACATATCCAGTCCTATACAAATCTTTCTTTTGTTTTGAAACGCAAAATCAACGATCTGGCAGGGCAATAAACAAAAAGCTCCGAAACAAGGTCTATCCAGTCCTATACAATTTCACCAAAATTGCGCTAGTAAACTCCTCACCTCTTCTCGTAGAGGATCGCAGAGACGAGGCTAGCGAAGGTCTCGGGCTTCATGTCCCTCTCCTCCCGCAGCTGATAAAGCTTGTGCCTAAACACGAGCCGCTGATACCTGCACAGGAACCCAAAACCCTAAGCCGCCGAACCGAAAACAACAACCAGTGGGGGGAAAGTTCCGGCAACTGCGACTCACAGTGTCTGGGCGTCGGTGCCGAGCCCCGAGAGGCCGATGTAGAGCTTGTCGTGGATCTTGAACACCCGCTGGAAGTCGGTCGCGATTGTCTGCAGCTGCACGCCCAGCCGCCGGTCGCTGGCGATCGCGAAGCAGTTCTTCCCCACCATCGCCACCACGGCGGACCCGTTGTACTCGAAGATCTGCGAGGGGCGGGGGGCGAACCTGTCAGCGATTCGAGATCCGAGGAGAGGGGAGGAAGGCAAGGGGAGAGTGGGGGGCTCCGGTACTCACCGACATGGCCGGAGCTGCGGCGAGGTCGCGGAGGAGGGTTCGGACGGATGCGTCGTCGACGGGGAGATGAGCGGAGGAGCAGCAGGGTAGTAGCGACGGTAGTGGGCTTATGATGGAGGCCGAGTTGGGCTTCTTGGTGAGCAAGAAGGTCCCTTGCCGAGGGACGCCGAAGCCGTCCAACTGATCGAGTCCGACCACAGTTCGTGCTCGGTTTGGTCACGCTTGCTCGGGTCTGTACTCTGTATTCTATTCGAGTGAACGTGGATTCAAAAAATGTCTATATAAATGGATTAGTATTCTTTTCGTTCTCGATTAATACATACTCCATCCGCTTATGAATGCATTTTTAGAATTTAAAGATAAAACAAAATAGGAGTAATACAGATGGACAGCAAAACAAAATAATCTATGCAGGGTGTATAGTTTAAAAATACACATAATTATATTTTTTGCCACGTTTACACTCTAGAGTGTACCAGAACAAAAACATCACATTAAATTCCACGTTCTAGAGAGAAATGTACATGGACGTAAATGGTGCAGTGGTACATACATGCTCGTACAAGCTGCAAGATTGATCTTGGGGATAATGAGCATTTAAATTGGAAAAAAAAAATCGAATCCTCTAAATGGCAAGTGGGACGAAGAGAATATACTCATTCAAACAAACTAATTGTACATTGAAATATGTTTAGCCTAAGTATTATTTTATCACGCTAATGTAGAAATAGTTTTTAGAGTCCATTAGATTCATATTTACAAGGTGATACATAGCCACTCCTACTTTCAATAGATAGAGACAGTGTATTCATTGAGATATGTCCTAAACCATATTTACAAATATACTTGTAGTGGCCATGGCAATAGCAATCATCTATGAAGACACGGCCTTATAAAAATTCCTTAAGTTACAAAATATCCTTGAACCTACTATTCAGTTACAAATGGCAACACACGCGTTCGTTTCATCCTGATAGTACAGATGAAGATAATAATTGGTATGTCCAATGAGCTGGTATACATTGTCCTATTGTACATACATTTATCTTGAAATTTAAGTAAAATTTTAAATTTTTAGTAGATCTTGAAATTTGTAAATTGGTTATAAGCATGTTTTTATAGGTTTTATTGTGCAACTGGACCAAGTAAAAGCTAACATAAGGTTGCTTATGCAATAGGTTACAAGGGAGCAACGGGATAGTCGAGATTCATATAGCCTCACATACGTATAGCTAGGGTCGCCCATTTACAGTCCCGCTTATCCATTGTGCGCCAATGTTTTTTTTAAAGAATTTTTTAGTAGAAATCACTTTGCTACGTTTTAATCTTTGGTAATATAAAAGGCAAGATTCAAATGAGTAATAATTAAGTGACAAGAATGGCTTTGCTAGAGGGCAACGTGCTCTAGTACATGACATGACATCATGTGTTTGCCCATTTTGCTCTCAGGGCTTCACTCATAGCTAGCTTTTAATTTTTTATTCGGTGAGCAGTGGGTGAACAGTGCATGCTAGCGCGCTGCGGAGCGCGCGTTCTCTGATGGCCCCCTCTCTTAGTATTTGTCTACTGCGTGCTACTTTGCTGCCAGATTTTATTGTAGCTATGAGATAGCAGCTGACTCTTGCCGTTGGAGGAGGCCTCAGTGAACTTCCATGATGTGTGTTTAGAGCACTATCTCACTTTACAACTCATTAATAGCTCTATCTCACTTCTTGTATCTAACAAATAAATATTATCATATTTGTGTTGTGATAAATGCTGGAATTATAAAAATACTAATTATTATTATGATAAAGCAATGGCTCGTTTTTCATTATGTGATCATGTCACATGGTTGAGACTTTATTCGATATAGTTATATGTATGATAACTTTGAACACGGAAGAATTATCCACCTCTTCCACCTCCGTACTAGGAAAGTACGAAAAAGAATGCAAATTCGGCTATGAAAATTCACAATAATGCGCATGCAGCATGGACGGGGGGATACGCAGCCGAACGGCACGCCGTGACGGCGTGACTGGTATCCACGGCCAGCACACGGTCGCCACACGACGACCCCACACGCAGCCACCGCAGTCTCCCTCACCCAACGGGAAACGGCAGCGGTTGCTTAACCGTGTCGCCCCGGAACCCCGCGTGGTCGTCTCTTCCTCGAATCGAGCCCCCAACCAAACCCGATCGCCTCAACAAAATCCCCATTCGTTCCCCTCTTCGCCGCCGCGAACCCTACTCCATTCGGCGATTCCCCACCTCGATCTCCTCCCAATCCTCCCCAAAAACCTCGCCGAATCCCAGATCCGTCCCAGCCGTAGCGACTCCGCTCACCGGCGACCATGGGGAACCCCGAGAAGCTGATGAACCAGATCTTCGACCTCAAGTTCACCTCCAAGTCGCTGCAGCGGCAGGCGCGCAAGTGCGAGAAGGAGGAGAAGGAGCAGAAGCTCAAGGTGAAGAAGGCGATTGAGAAGGGCAACATGGACGGCGCCCGCATCTACGCCGAGAACGCCATCCGCAAGCGCACCGAGCACATGAACTACCTCCGTCTCGCCTCCCGCCTCGACGCCGTCGTCGCGCGCCTCGACACGCAGGCCAAGATGCAGGTCATCGGCAAGTCCATGCAGTCCATCGTCAAGTCGCTCGACTCCGCGCTCGCCACCGGGAACCTCCAGAAGATGTCCGAGACCATGGACAACTTTGAGCGCCAGTTTGTTAACATGGAGGTCCAGGCTGAGTTCATGGAGGGCGCCATGGCCGGGTCCACCTCGCTCTCCACGCCCGAGACCGAGGTCAACAGCCTCATGCAGCAGGTCGCCGACGACTATGGCCTTGAGGTCTCTGTCGGCTTGCCGCAGGCCGCCGCGCACGCCATCCCTGCTGCCAAGGACAAGGAGAAGGTCGACGAGGACGACCTCTCTCGCCGCCTTGCAGAGCTCAAGGCCCGCGGCTGAGGGCCTTTTCAGGTGATGATGATTGATTGATCCTAGCACGCACGCACTTGATGTATGTTTTGATGCGGTAACATTGTGCCCGATTGCAAGTGAAGGTGGACGGTGCTTATGTATCCACTATCAAAGCTTTTCAGTTGCTCATTAGGGCAAATAGACATGGCAAATAATGATGTATCAGCTCCTCATTTTTCACAACCAATATCTATACCCATGGTGGGGTGCCCTTTTTTGCATTTAAAATAACCATATAGTTGTTACAGCTAATGTTATTTAGTATGTAGATGTCTAAAGCTGCTTAGTCCTCCCTGAAACCTCTATCATGGAGGTTAAATGGTTGGTAAGTTCTTGCAGTCTAAATCTGGTAATATCAGATATGGAAGTTTACCAAGTTAGTATCTTGGGAAAGTGGCTTTCATGTGACAATAGTTCTGATTAATTTTGAGCTTGTGGGTTATGTTGCTAAAAAACAGTAAAACACTTGTTACCGGAATATTTTACTGTGTCTGTGAGGACCCTGCACATTTACGATTGTTCCTGGTTACAAATTCCATTTGTCTTAGTAACCTACCACATGTAGTTTCTAGTGTTCTTCACATCCTAGTTGGCTGTTCCATATGTTGCTAGTACCGTATAAAAGCCTCATTGTGATTGACAAATATTATGTAAACCGTAGCATGATGCTTCTCGAGCTGTTTGAAACCTGCTCATCTTGTAGTCCAGTATAATGTCTATGTTAATTTGTTGATGGTGCTGTTGTCTGTATGATTTCCATAATGGGGGTTTCCTTCAGACGTTGCATACGCACAAGTGATTTTGAGAGATAAAGTTAGATAGAGATGTCGTATACTTGATTGCTTGCTTTATTAATGTTTTATGTATGAGTTGTTTTTTCCCATTAGGCATACTATCTTATACAGATTTAGGTTTCGTCAGCTGATCCATATCACCAAAAAAATCCATTTGCTTCACCTTATAGTGTCAGGAACTCAGGATGCTTGTCAATGATATATCCAAAGTAATAAGTTGCTGGATTTGATAGTAGACAAGTAGAGAACTGGCATTTGATAGTATCATGTGTGAAAGAGATTGATTTGTCTTGGCTGTAAGTAGTTTATTTTGCAAAATGAAGGTTAGCACGAAACTAGTTCCACGGTGCTGCTAATACAGTTAATCCACATGTTGACATGATATAAGCAGTGTTCCCTCAAATGTTATACATAACTTTCATGTAGCTGTTACTCAGATATTGTGTGATCCAGACTTGCAAATTTCAAAGCTTACTCTGGTATATTTACGGTAATAAATGCTCAGCAAATGTCCTAACTTATATTTGTGCTAAACTAATGAAGCTTGAACATCGTCAGTATTCTTGCTCTTATAATGCGAAATGCTCCAGGTTTATACTTTTGATATATTGAACTTACCTTGTTCTGTATTCTAATGCTGGCGGTGCTCTTCCGCAGATGCAATTCATGCCATCTTGTCGAGCCGCAATTACCCAGTGTCACGCGGACTGCTTCTCTATTTGGTCGATTCGTAAATACTGTTATGCTCAAAGTGTGAGTTGGCATTACCATGTGGGGTCAGTGGACTTGTGAAAACTTTGCTGTGTCATATTGTACTATAAATACATACTCTGTCGGCGCGAAAACATCTGTTTGTGATTGTGTTGCTAGCTGGACAGTCCACTTCTCGTCTGAACATTGAAGTTATCAATGCTTGGCATCAGCTTTCCCTAGCGTTATTCCCTTGGCCCTTGCCATAAGATCTAACTATTGTCAACAAAATTCAGTGAAGATTGGCAGGTTGTATTTATGATTGGCCTCATTAAAATCTTGATCCAGCACGTCAACAGATGGTTTCAATTGAAATCTCGCAGCGATATTGCAATGCATTGAATGCCCCATGGGTTCAGTATAAGGATTCAGCATGGTATATTGAACAAAAAACAAATTCTGTTGGAAATACGAAGCGAAAAAAATTTGTTGGAAAATACGAAGCGAAAAAAATTGTTGGAAAATACGAAGTGGAGAGAAAGCAAATTTCATTGGAAAATACGAAGATTCTCTTAACGTCATCTCCTAAACTCTGATGTAACAGTTTTTGAAAAGAATGGCCCAACACCAATGAAGCAGTAGTGACAGGAAAAGAACACAATTCAATGAAGAAAAAGCTGATAAGGCCGTAGTGAATTAACAGTGCCAAGATGTTTTCTTTTGGATTTTTCAACAAAACAATGGTCTCGAGTCGCGGCCACAACAGAATTTTTAAAAATAAAAAGGACATAAAAGAATAAATGAAGAGAGAAAGAAAAAAATAAAAAAGATGGTGGTCCGCTGGAGAGGCTATGAGACCCTGGTGGGCCGGGAGCGCAGCGGCCCGTTATCCTTCCACCGTTGGAAGCGGGCAGTTGTCGCTGCTCTGTGAAGCCAGCCTCACGCTGTGCCTGCCGCATTATGGATCGTGAGGCAAAGCTTTCGCACAAGCCCCAGCGACCCACTAACAACTTGGAACGGGCGGGGCCAGCAATGGCGCAACCAGCCCAGGCCCGCAGCCATACACCAGCGTCCACACCACCTTAATGCCCCCGCTCGGGTTACAAGCTCACGCTACTGAGCTCGACGAGGAGTGGGGTGGGAGCCGAATATTTAAGCTGTGCTGCGCTCCTGTCGTTTGCCGAGGTGGGACTAAACGAGGCGGAATGGGTAGCCGTGCGCGACTGCGCGTAGCTCCAGCTGCCGCCGGTGCGCGCGCGCGCAGTGCGTATCACTTCTGGGCTGCTCGGTCACATTAGCTCGCGGCCCAAATCCGAAAACGAGCACAACTGCGAGTCTGCGACAACCCAACTGTGTTGCGTACCTCCTGTATATGTGTGTGGACGAGACGGCTTACTACACCTCCAAAATTTCTTCCTTCCTTTTTTTTAGAAAGAACCTGCCCTTAATTTCTTAGGAAAATGTTTACTCTGTCTCCTGACAATTCACCCTGATTCAAATTTCCAACATTTTACCGTGTTCCTCAAACCAAACCACAGTGGTCATTAGACTTGGACACGTGTTTTTTCTCTCTTTGCTTATTGTCCCCCAGGCAGCACACATAAATGGACTTTTAGATAGTGATGAGATCAATACAGCGCACAGAGGAAGTCCCTCTGAAAAGTAATGACTGGGTGCTGTGCTGCACATAAACAGAGCTTAAAAACTCTCACGTCGCAGAGGCATTCTCTATCACTCATTCAAGCGCGCTCAGGTTCAGCACAAAACAGTATGTTATGAAGTACATATCCATCTTGCCAAGATTAAACAACCCAACTAAACACTTGAAACACACGAGGCAGTCAAATAGTGGACCAAGTCACCTCCACCGAGATAGAAGTCGGCTTACAACGTTTTGGCATGGAATGATATAGAATGGGCTTCAAACCACATGGAATATCTTGATATGGAATCAATCCCAATCTACCCAAATGTTTGTTCGGTTAGGCATAGAAGGGTTTGAAACCCAGCATGGTTTGGTCTCGTTTCATGCCAAAAAGGCATATTTCATTCCATGAGTATGACCTCATGGAACCAAACCCCATGGTTTGAGTGACATGCATAAAACAACTTAAACCATGCATGGAACTATTCTAGCTTAGAAGCAATTCCTAAGTTACCGAACAAGCCCTTAAGCTTTATCTGTCGACTGGAACATCCAACCAGCTTATTAGCTTCAAACATTACCTGTCCAGGACGTTCCACTCCGTCACCTACCTTGAACTCCAAAAGCATCAGATCAAGAAAGGACACAGCAACCACAAACCTTCTGAGAGGCCCTGACGGGTGAATAGAGCCATGAAAAAGCTGGATTCCTTCAGTATCGTCCTTGGGAGCGTTGCTATGGACTTGTCAACTCTACTCTCGAAGTGGACTTGAGGAGTGAAGGATTATTGCTGAGAGGAGACTACCGGATGGAAGCAACTAAGCAAGACGTGGAAGAAGATCGAAACCTAATCTTTGTTTTCACATTTGGTCTTTAGCTTTCTTTATTAGTCTCTTTCTTTCTTGTTTTTGCGTTCCTCATTTTGAGGCTTGGAGTCGAAGTACTCTCGTATGGTGTGATATTGTGATCGTAGACAAGCACTTGTTCAAGACCGGATTTTTCCTTAATCTAAAAAAAATATGGTGCCTATATACACTACCGGAAAATCGTTGTTTGCCGTGAGCCAAAATCTTTGCCGTGAGCCAAAAATCGGGCTCACGGCAAACACCTTTTTGCCGTGAGCATAAAACCGGAAGCTCACAGCAAAGACAAACTCACGGCAAAATCAATCTTTGCCGTGAGCCTAAAAAGGAAAGCTCACGGCAAACATGTGCACACGGCAAAAGAGCTCTCTTTGCCGTGAGCTAAACAAGAGAAGCTCACGGCAAAAAGAAACTCACAGCAAAAGCTCCCTTTGCCGTGGGCTAAAATACCACGGCTCTCGGCAAAATAGTTTTAAAGTATTTAAAATGTCGCCTCCCGTGACGGTAGTAACGGCCGTTAGGGCCATAGTTTGCCGTGAGCTTTATATGGCTCACGGCAAAGAGGTTGTTTGCCGTGAGCATTAGAGATTCCTAGTGCACACGGCAAACATCTTCTTTGCCGTGAGCTTTTTTAAGGCTCACGGCAAATCTTAAGTTTCATAATTATTTTAAAATATCAAAACAAAGTCTAAAAATCATAAATTTGTGGATGTCTATTTCTATCAGACACATAGGTTGTGGAGAAGGTTTGACACGGTTTCGCATAAGTTTGTTTCATACGATGCATAAAATTGAAAATGTCCGTAGAAGTTTCTTAAACATGAGAAGTGATATTTAGTTTTTTGAAGTCAAAGTGAAGCTTAAGTTTGAGTTTAAAACATTGTGTATATGGTATAGACACTATAATGTGGTTTTTTTTAAAGGTTAGTAATTTTTTTTAGATATATTTGATATTTAAAACATGCACGAAATAATAAAAAATTGTTAAGACGTAAACAAAATAATGAAATAAGAAGCAAACAAATATGAAATAAATTTACTTAAATGAAAGTCCAGGGCAGCCGCGCCAGGCCAGGCCACGCCGCGCAAGGCCAGGTCAGGCCGACGCCGGCCCCGAGGTCTGCTGCCCCCGACGCTGGGCAGCCGTGCACTCGAGGTGAGAATTGCTCCTCACAGTGCTTGTTATTTGGCATATATGTTAATTGTGTAAGAATTGATGGTCAATTTGCAATAAACTCCTGTGAATTGAATTTGAAATTGTTAGAATTCATAAAGCATGTGAGTTAATTTTGTAAGAATTGATGATGAATTGTCGGCCATCGTGCCCATCGTTTGTGTGATCAGTGTCAGCCGTCGTGCCCTTGGTTTGTATGTTGATTGTTACGGGTCTTAGATAACTCACCATGCAGGGGAGATGCTGTCAAAATTTGCTTTTGACATTGTTATTTTTTTTATGTGTAGGTAGAGACCGCTTTTGACTCGCGACCTTGCACGACGGCGAGGTGAGACATTAAACCCCACCTCTCTACATGTTCATGTTTGTAGTTCACGTAACCGAGTTAGGCGTCTCCCGTTCGGAAGAGATACGGTTCGAAATATGCCGAGATATCTGCATATTTAAAACCGTATCTGTTTTGAATTGTCCACGTTTTTGGACAGCCCGAGGATGCGTCGATGTGCTTAGTCTCCATGTTTTACTTCTATTCGGGACAGAGTTTCGGCAGTATCTCCCTGTTGTTCTCTGGATACACACTCTCCTTCCAAGGACGTGTATCTGGAGAACAGCGGGGAGGTGCTGCCGAAATTTTCTCTCGGATAGGAGTAGAGCATGGAGACTAACCACATCGGCGCATCCTCGGGTGCGATTAGGATCTATCTTCACCTATTAGAAAGTATAAGGAGCTTGTAGATACTTAAGATTTTTATATTGCTCGTTGATACTTTAAGGATGGACGACCGTGAGTGGATGTACACGGGGCGTCCGAGTAATCGTCAGTTTACAGTCGAATGGATTGAGAAGACCGAGAAATTCGTGAAACTAGCATTTCAAAATGCTAAAGGAGCCAGCAGGACTTGGTGTCCATGCAGCATTTGCAAAAACAAGAAACGCCAACCAAAGGATGTCATGAGTACACATATTTGTAAGAATGGATATGTTGCCGGCTATACACGGTGGAAGTATCATGGTGAAGTCGACGATCGTGTGAGAGAGGAGGTCGTGAGACAACGAGTCATGGATTATGATGCTGAAGCTGGGGTAGTGGACATGTTAAATGACTTTGGTGAAGCACACTTCAATGGGGAACCTATGGAGGAGGAGCCGGAGGCAACCGCAAAGGCGTACTATGACATGTTATCCGCGGCTCAACAACCCCTTCACGGGATACTAAGGTTTCTCAGCTGGATGGCATTGCACGCCTTATGTCCCTAAAGTCCCAATACAATCTTGGGCGGGATGCCTTCGATAATATGTTGAAAGTTGTTGGCAGTCTGCTTCCAGATCCACACAATCTGCCTCCGAACATGTACGAGGCAAAAAAACTCCTTAATGCACTGAAGATGCCCTATGAGCAGATACATGCTTGTCCAAATGGATGCATCTTATTTAGGAAAGAACACGAGAAAGCGAATTACTGCCCAAAGTGTAAATCCTCTCGGTACGTGGAGCAAGATTGTGGTGATGGTCAGAAGAAGCAGAGCAAGCTCCGCATGAAAATCCTACGGTATATGCCGTTCATACCGAGGATCCAACGGTTTTATATGACCGAGGAAACCGCGAAACAGATGGCATGGCACAAATATGGACGTCGATACAATCCCCGAAAAGATGGTACATCCATCCGACAGTGAATCATGGCAACGATTTAATCAAATTTATCCGTTGAAAGATAATGAAGCCCGTAATGTTCGTGTTGCTCTGGCTACAGATGGGTTCCAACCTTATGGGATGGGGGCTACCTCATACACTTGCTGGCCTGTGTTCTTTATCCCTCTCAATCTCCCCCCCTGGCGTCTTATTTACTCGGCAGAACATATTTCTGTCGTTGATAATTCCCGACCACCCGGGGACTAATATGAATGTGTATATGGAGCCTCTGATTGATGAATTGGACTGTGCTTGGGAGGAAGGGGTAGTGACATACGACCGAGCTACAAAGAGAAACTTTATAATGCATGTTTGGTACCACTACTCCCTGCATGACTTCCTAGCATATGGGATATTCTGCGGCTGGTGTGTGCATGATAGGATGCCATGCCCAATATGCAAGTCAGCTTTGAAGTTCATTTAGTTGAAGAAGGGTGGCAAGTATTCCGCGTTTGACAAACATCGACAATTCCTCCCTTTGAATCATTCATTCAGGCGAGACATAAAAAACTTCACGAATGGTCTTGTAGTTACAGACCCTCAACCGCACATTATGACCGGTGCTGAGGTTTGTGCTCAGGTATCTGGTCTACAGGCTAACCAATAAGGTGGTTTTGTAGGATATGGTCAGGATCATAACTGGACTCATAGTTCAGGATTGTGGAGGCTCCCCTATATGGCAGACATTCTTCTTCCACATAACATTGATTTGATGCACACCGAGAAGAATAATGCCGAGGCTTTATTCGGAATCGTCGTGGACATTTCTGATAAGACAAAAGACAATGTTAAAGCTAGAGTAGATCAAGCAACGTTATGCGATAGGCCAAAGATGAACATGGTGCCTCCCACTAGTGGCAAGACCTGGAAGAAGCCTAAGGCCAATTACGTTCTGACGAGGGCACAAAGGAGGGAAGTACTAGAATGGTTCCAAACATTAATGTTTCCTGATGGATATGCGGCCAATTGGAGGAGAGGAGTTAACTTTGCCACCATGCGAGTCAATAGGCTCAAGAGTCATGACTACCACATTTGGCTTGAGCGTCTTCTTCCGGTGATGGTTTGAGACTATATCCCCGACCGGGTCTGGCTAGTGTTGGCAGAGTTAAGCTATTTCTTCTGCCAGCTTTGTGCAAAGGAGATATCTCGAACCGTGATACAAGAGATGGAAAAATTGGCGCTGATGTTGCTCTGTAAACTGGAGAAGATCTTTCCACCTGGTTTCATTAACCTGATGCAGCATATGATTTTGCACCTCCCGTATGAGGCCAGAATGGGTGGGCCTGCCCAAAACCGTTGGTGCTATGCAGTCGAGAGATGTCAAAAGACTCTTCAAAGTAAATGTAGAAATAAATGTAAAATTGAAGCATCCATTGCGGAAGCATTCATTCTGGAGGAGATGTCAAACTTCACAACAAAATACTATTCAGACAATCTCCCTAGCGTGCATAATCCTCTTCCTCGTTACAATGCTGGGCCCAATGAATCAAATCTTAGCATTTTTCAAAGGCAATTGGGCAGTGCAAGTGGCGCGACCAATAAGGTTTTGAACATGTCAGAGTGGCGCAAGATCATGCTATATATCTTGACCAACCTCGACGAAGTGAAGCCGTACATGTTGTAAGTTCTCAACCTAACTTGTTTTCGAGTAGTAACTATTCTGCATCCAACCCTTTGTGTCTTGTTGGTACAGGGAATTTCATCATCAGTATTGGCATCGTTCCAGGGAAGCAACGCCTCTGGAATCTGATAGACTTCTTAGGGAAGGTGCGGGATCAGGAATGCCTGATTTCATTTCTTGGTTCAAACAGAAGGGTGGATCCGATTCTACCATGAGTGCCGAATTGAGACAGGTTGCCAATGACTTTGGTAATAAGGTCAGGTCGTTTACTGGTTATGATGTCAATGGATATCGCTTTCACACAACAACACACGAGTGTAGTCGGCCCAATCGAAGAACCACTAATAGTGGAGTTTTTACGATGGGCTCTAATTGGGTCGAGTGTTATGGAAGAATCGAGGAAATATATGAATTGAGGTTTCGTGGTCGTCGAGAATTTAATCCTGTCATATTCAAATGTCATTGGTTTGATCCCCAACAAGTGAGACGAACCCAAAACCTTGGGCTAGTCGAAGTCCGACAATCATCTGTGTATCGAGGAGACGATGTCTATATTGTCGCTCAACAGGCCACACAAGTTTATTTTCTTCAATGCCCTTGTAAGACCGACGTGCGTCTTCAGGGGTGGGATGTTGTGTACAAGGTATCGCCACATGGTAAATTACTTGTCCCAAACAATGATGATTATAATATAGATCCAAACACATATGAGGGAGAATTCTTTCAAGAAGATGGATTTGAAGGGAGTTTTGTCATAGATTTAGCAGAAACGATTGGAATAAAAGTAGACAATGAGGATTTAGGTGACGAAGACGATGGAGATGGGGTTGAAAATATTATGGACTTACAATTACTTGAGCGATTGCAATTAAACGATGATAGTGATAACATACAGTAAAAAAAGGTGCAAGATTCAAGGCCCTAATTGTGACACTAGGTATTGAGATTTAAGCCAGTGCACACATAAGTGGACTTTGTGAGACAGATAAATATAGCACACGGCACGGAGTAAAAAAAATTAAACAATGCAAATAAACAATGAAACAGTATGTAACGAATTACAGATCCATCTAGCCCAAGACTAAACAATGCAAATAAACACTCGAAGCACACTAAGCAGTCAAATAGTGGACCAAGTCACCTTCACCGAGATAGAAGCCAGGTTATTCAGCTTTATCTGCTGACTGGCACATCCATCAATCTTATTAGCTTCAAACTTCACCTGTCGACTGACAGGGCGTTCCACACCATTACCAACCTTGAACTCCAAAATCATCGTAGTAAGAAAGGACACAGCAACCACAAACCTTCTGAGAGGTCCTGATTGGTGAACATCGCCATGGAAAAGCTGGATTTTTCATAGTCATGCAGAGCATCAAGAACAAATGAGCTTAGAGACAGGCTCAACCCACTCTGCACTTCTGATGTAACAACAACTTCTATGGTGGCCTCCAGGGCCTTGTCCATGGCTGCGAACGACATGTCGACCGCTCCGCCACAATCGCCAACTATGCGATGCCTAATCGGCTTCCACGCGCTGCGATGGTAGCTTGATATGGCACCATCGATCAGCTGCTGATCATCCTCCTCCCTCGCCCCGTTCTTGATCCTCATGTCGAACTCGATTAGAACCATGTAGTCCGCTTCGATGCCTCTTTTGGGACCAGTCATTCCGATCGGCGAGCCCTGCCGCACCACGACCGGATCGTCCCTGCTGTAATTCACAATTTAGTTGAGCATGCCATCGATCTCATCACGAACTGCTATGTATCCGTATAGCTCTACCGGGCCGTCGTCGCTGACAGGGCTCTTGTACAGCATCACTGAAAAGAATTGGATCATGTCCACTGGCTAACAGAGCACGTAATAATCTTCTCTATTGCTTTGATCTGGTACGCGATTGGTGAACACGTAATAATCTCCTCCCTTACTTTCTGGTACTTCGATCGGTGTGCCATCATGGTTGCCCATCACGTAACAGTATTTTGCCTTGCCTTCTGGTAACTGAACTGGTGTGTCGTCGGAGTACCTCATCGGCTCCAATTGTGTCTCGGTGCGGTCAGCGAGGTCAGGGAACCAGTATTCTTGCTGCTGGAGTCGCTTGTTCCTGTATATGGCGCCGTCACGGTGGGTGCTGTTGTCATGGACCGACGGGAAATACACATGATCTTCCCATGTGGGATCGTTGTTCTTCTCTGTTGGCCCCTTGTTCGCCTCCTCCGTGGAGTTCGAATCTTGTGTGGTGCCCTCGCAGCATTTTGTGGTGGCAGAGGCGACGGGGATGAGCGAGCAGGCTCTCCGGGGTTTGGGATTTACAGATGGAGAAGGACGATTCACACGGGAACGATGATCCAGATGCCGAGTTGGGTCATGATGAGGTGATGACGCTGGCGCCATGATCAGCGGAGCATCTCGTCGCGCGAGCGCTGGAGGCCGCCGCAAGAAGCGAGGGCGGAGCAGATCGGAGCAGACTCTGCCAACCCTAAGCATATGGAGCGGTCTGGCGGAGGAGGACGGCGGAGCGGAGCAGAATCACGGCACGGCGAAGATCGTGGGCGCGGCTGACGGCGCGTGCGCGGCGACTGCTTGGCGTGGGCTAGGGCAAGCGATGGGGAAGTGGGGCTTGGGCTGAGTTATGAACAAGTTGGCCCATCACGCAAGCAACAACGAAGGAGGAGGGAGCCCACCACAACACCTGGGACGGACAGCCGAAAATCTATGGGGTATTATTTTTCATTTTTGCATTTCTATATGTCAGATCAGAATCGCATTCCGGACCTAATTAATTCGCTCTTTCTCCCACAATTTGTTCCCTTTTGGAGCTCGTGAATGAAACCAGTTACGTTGGAATGATTGTCGTGTGTCACAGAACATATAACGAACAGTCAGGATTTTGCTCTCATCCGTCTGTTTCTACTTCGGCCGTCCGTACGTGCTGAAACCGAATAAGTGAGCGAGTGGCTATTCGTGCTATTTTTCCCAGGCCCGATTCACCAGCTAAACTTCGTTGAAAGCCAAAAAGTACGCTATTCCTTTAGCCAACTGAATCCAGCTAATTAGCTAATAAAGACCAAAATACTCTTACTTATTTATGGGAATCTCTGCTACCAACACACTACCTATCTAATAATCAATGAAGGATAGGTGCAGCTAGTTTAATTAACTGGCTGATTAGTTTGGGTTGATCCAAACATGACCTAGCTAGATAGAGCCAGCGGAACACGGAAGAAACAACAGCAGGACAATCACACTCGAGCGACTGCTCTGGGATTCGTGCTATTTCTGTGTCCCCTAAGTGCTAGCTAGATCATCAGTGCCCTATTTTGAAAATCCTCATGTGAGCATCCAATTGGCAAGCAAGTTGCACAATGCGACATCACGCGGTTATCCATGCAATGAAGAGAGTTTGTCCCTGTCACTTGTGAATCGCACTATTTTGTTACTAAGCTACTGGAA
The DNA here is from genome assembly GCA_015342445.1 of Digitaria exilis. Taxonomy (NCBI): domain Eukaryota; kingdom Viridiplantae; phylum Streptophyta; class Magnoliopsida; order Poales; family Poaceae; genus Digitaria; species Digitaria exilis. The sequence goes on from JACEFO010002479.1 coordinate 770,802, forward strand.
TATGTCGTATATGGCTACATACATGCATCGTAAAGAGATAAAAAAAAATAAAGCACACAGCTCGCGCATCTCTGAAAGATATCTGCACGCACATGGGCCGCGCAACTATTTTGCTATTAGCAGGACGTGACCAAGAGTTCATTTTTAGGCAACACATGGATATGTCCAGCCGTGGACTTCCACGCGCAAACCTCCAAATACATGTGTACGGTGTACCCCATCCGATCCTCTCGTCACGTGTGGCCAGGCTAAACATGCATGCTGCTCATCAACACGTACATCGATGACTTTTTCCTAATGTCTTGGTTGGATGTCTGGCTTAAGGAAAAAAAAATACATCTTTTAATTACTGAGCCAATTTTACGGAAGAAGGGAATTGGCCAGTGAACCTGAGGGTATCATAGGCGGTAAGATTTTCACTCGGGTTCCCTCATTTTTTAGGGTGAGCGTGCGTGTTTGTATGTGAACGTTGATTGTATTGTGATTAAAGAAAATATCTACGCTAACTACACAAAAATAGAATAACGTATGAAGTTTAACAGCCACTGCTACAAAAACAGTTTTAGGGGACACTCTTTTGCCCTTAGAGAGACAGGCCGCATGACCACCTCTGTTAATGGTCGCCGGCCGCACTGCATCACTAATTCTACAATAAAATTATTCTTTAATATATACTAAGATGCAGTGAATTTCACAAAACTATGTTTTTTTATTAACCAAATTCACAGTACAGATACAACTGAAGTCTGGTCCATTAAGGCTGTGGCTCCATCACTTAAGTAATAACACTGGATCGATCTCGCACGCTGCAGACTTCCCTCGCCGAAATCTGCTTGAAGCCCTGCACGGCAATACGTAGGGGCGACGTAGGGCCCGGCGGCCCGCCTCCCGCGTCGATCCTATATAAGCCAAACCACGTACGTACTCGTGCAATCATCGGACGCCGCCCATAGACTAGTGCGATGCGAGCGAGTCGCCGGAATGGACAAGGCGACAAGATGGCCATGGACAGCCCGCCGGGCAAGAGGAGGAGCTAGCTAGCCGAGGAGGGAAAAAGATAGCGCCGGCCAGCTAGCAGGCATCCACATGTACGGCCGTCTGGAAGAGGAGGATAGGGTGCGGCGCTGGGCCTGGCCGCCGGCCGGGTTCACGAGTCGCACAAGGCCACGTCCTGTACGCGCCCCTCGGCCTGCCAGCAGCCCGGCGCCCCGGCCCACACACAGCTTACTACCCTCTCTCGGCGACACGATGAGGGTACGGTTCGGCATTCCGGCCGCGGTGACTGGCAGGATGGATCCGCGCGCGCGCGCCGACGACCGCCGCCGCGGCCAGTGGTGGTGGAGGTCGGTGGCATGGCAATATGGCATGCGTTGCATATTTGCATGTAGTACGCGCCACAGTCCCTAGCTACCAAAAGGAGCCGTCGGCCATTCGTACGGCCACCACGGGCGGGGGCGTGTGGGGCCGACGTGCGTGCGTTCTGGCGGCACGGCGGCCTATCCGACGAATCTATTAAGCCTGAGACGTGCCGTCATTAGTGTATTTTTAATGATGGGTTACTGTAGCATGACAGTGTCTAATGATGAATTAATTAGGCTTAATAGATTCGTCTCACGATGTGGAGTTCATCTATGTAATTAGTTTTTTTTACACATATGTTTAATAATCATAATTAGTGTCCAAACATTCGATGTGACAAGTTTACAAAATAAGTTGGCGAAAGTTGGCGATCTAAACACGCCCTTAAATTCGCGGTGCATGTGATTTGCTTCAACCCATGCTGCCATGCATGAGCGAGATAGGCACGGACTGGCAGTAGTGTTTGTATGCTCTCTCTCAAACTGTACAGGGGACGACGTGTCGACGTTGCTACATTTTCGGACTAGCTAGGAAACATTACTAGGATATATTGCCTCAAAATCTGCCAGAGAAATCTTATACGCCACTATTAATTTGTTTAATTAATTAACTATTACTCACACCTACCTCAAGCTTGACCTTTTCATGTGAAAGGAAAACATGGTTCTGGAATTTTATCACGAATGAATGGATTCTTTTTGTTTTCACTCTGAAGAGCTGCATAGCCAACATATTTTTCTAGGCACAATAAGGTGAATGGATCCTAATTATATGCCTCCTTGCACCTCTTTCACCTTATATTACATCACATATATGCAGGAGCAGTGTGTTTTCGCCATCTTTCCCCTTAACAATTCAATTTTTCCTACTTCTCCCCAACGATCATTCTTTAGGAGCACTGAATGCTAAAAATCTCATCAAATTCTAGCAAAAAGTTTGTTTAAATTCAATTCGTAACTGAATCTTAGCCTTAAATTTTCTTAAATGTCCAAGATTCACATATTTCCAGTGGCATCCAAATTTTTCACCTTTTCAATAGAACCCGTACGCACTATATACTACGTCAGTCGTCAGTGACTCTCACACTTATACACATCCAGGACACTAGCTACACTAGCAATCCAACCTACAATCCTAGATGCCCTGGAGCTCACTCACGGGTGTCACTTACAAGCTCACTCTCTTGTCTATAAAACCAACACTACCTCTAAATCCTAGAGTGCACACGCTCCTGCCCCTCTAGTAGTCCACCACCACCAGCAGCCAGCCAGCCATGGCGGCGAGCGCCAAGAAGCTCCCGCCGTTCCTCTTCACCCTCCTCCTCCTCCTCTCCACCGCCGTGACGCCCATCCTCTCTCTGCCAGACGCCGCCGCCGCCGCCGCCGCCGCCGCGGACCACGAGGTCGACTGCGACTGCGACAAGCCACCCAAGGGACCCAAACCATCGCACCCACCCAAGACCAAGCCCTCCTACCCGTCCCCCTCGCCCAAGCCCAAGAACCCCAAGCCCCCCAAGGGCCGCCCCTCGTACCCGTCGCCGGTGACGCGCCCGCCCAAGGGCCCACGTCCGCCGTTCGTCGGCACGCCCAAGGGCCCAGTCACGCGCCCTCCGGTCGTCAGGCCGCCCGTCACGCGCCCACCCATCGTCGGCCCACCGGTGACGCGTCCGCCGGTCGTGGGCCCTCCGGTGACGTACCCACCGATCACCGGCCCACCGACGACGCCGCCGGTCACCGTCCCTCCGATCACCGGCCCACCAGTTACCGTCCCTCCGATCACCGGCCCACCGGTCACCGTCCCTCCGATCACCGGCCCACCAGTTACCGTCCCTCCGATCACCGGCCCACCGGTCACCGTCCCTCCGATCACCGGCCCACCGGTCACCGTGCCTCCGATCACCGGCCCGCCAGTCACCTACCCTCCCGGCGGTGGCGGTGGCGGTGGAGGTGGGAGCTCGTCGACGCCGTGCCCGCCGCCGCCGCCGTCTCCGGTGACGCCGCCGTCGTCGCCGACGTGCCCGGCGGACTCGCTGAAGCTGGGCGCGTGCGTGGACTTGCTGGGTGGGCTGGTGCACGTGGGCCTAGGCGACCCCGTGGTGAACAAGTGCTGCCCGCTGCTGGAGGGGCTCGTGGAGATTGAGGCGGCCGTGTGCCTCTGCACCACCATCAAGCTCAAGCTCCTCAACATCAACATCTACCTGCCACTTGCGCTCCAGCTCCTCCTCACCTGCGGCAAGACGCCGCCGCCTGGCTACACCTGCACCGTCTGATCCCATGGCATGTACGATACGTAACCTAATTAAGCATAATCTCTCTGATCTGCAAGTTTATTATGGGAATTTTGAAAGTGGCTGGATTATTATTACCCACGAGCTCATGTTGGCCTGACTCTGATTCTGTTTCTACGTGCATGCAGGGGTTTTTGGAGTGCGTTTCTTCGGTAGTTTGAAGAGAGATTGGCATGAGAGGATGTCATCTGCTTCCTAGCTAAGGCTCCAGAAGAGGGTTGCTTTAGCTACGTTTGGTTGTTTCTGTTGTCGGTCGTTGTTAACCTGTTGAGTTATTTCAGTTGATTTGGCTGGTCTCGGCAGCATGATTATTTGTGTGTGGCGTGGTGTGGTTTCAATTTCATGCAAGAGGGTTTATGCTTGAATCCTTGATTCGTATTGCCATTAGGTCATGATGATGATTGATGAAGAACTATGTATGAACATTGTTGCATGTCTCCAATAATTTTTGGACTTGTTTTTTTGTCTGTAGTTTATGCTTGCTCGATTCAATTTTAGCACTCTCAAGTGAGGCTAAGATCTTGGCTAAAAAAAAAGTGAGACTATCATGCCTGCATGCATGTTGAGTACGACTACGACAAGTCCGTACGGTCGATGATGTAGAAAAAAAGCATGAGGTGCCGATGACTGATTTGATGCACACCTTGTCGTGTGCATGACAGAATCTCAACATCTGAATTTCTAATTGGAAATTTGGATCTACGCTTGGCTCCGATGTCAGTGCGTGTCGTGTGTGAGTGAGGGCTCTCCACAGCCGCAGAGCGAGAGATGTTGCCGGGGACCGGGGCCCTCGGTCCAAGCGATCTCTCACTCACATGGTGCATCGACGTGCGTGGGGACGAAACCCTAGAGAATAGTTTGAATTTTGACGGCCCGGCCGGAGCTCTGCGTCTCTGTAGTCTGCATCCCGGCGGCACGCCATGATAGGAGCAAAAGTGACACTCGGGCATGTGCTCTTTGGCGCTACGCCACCCGTGAACGAGCGAGGGAGAGAACGCGTACAACGTACCAGCCGAATCAGCTGGTCGCCGTCTGTTTGTTTCCATCGATGTGGCCTGCAACAGTTGCTCTTGTCTGCTTTCTTAGCTAGCTTGTACACTGGCCTCAAGCTTTTGAAGGCACGACATGTGAAGGTTGGAAGTCTTTAGCACCAATCAGCATGGCCGCTTGAGCATATGGCAAATCCAAATCGTGTGCGTTAGTTGGTGTTCAGGTGTAAATAAGCTCCTGCAGAGTTTAGAGAGACGGTCTCTATCGTCAAGTTTTGTTGGGGGAGAAGTGAAAAATACATTATAGTAACTTTTTTTAGAAAGTGTGTTCTACGAGGTGGAGGAACAGTGAATTTTCAATGAATAGTAAATTTTTGGAGAAGTTTTCTGGAACCTAAACTACTTTACACAGTTTCAAAGGACCAGCCTTTCTGAACCATCCTCAACGCAGCTTCAAATTTCACAAAATGACTGATCTTCAGAAACAGGAATTTTCACTTGGAAGATACTCAGCAATGTAACAAGAATGAAGAATCAAACAATCACATGTATACTGCAGGTAGAAAATCTCATTGGGGAACTGTACACAGGCCCAAGTACAGGAAAATGCCTTTTACCTCCTCCATAGCATCATGGAGTACATAGACAATAATGGACTATATTACCCACATAGGTGACTGTTCATTCATAGCACCGGGGAGCTGCACCACTCACAGGGGTACTCACAGGGATGATAGGGCAAATGTGGCCCTAGAGCAAACTCCCCAAGAATATGCAACGTAACAGGCAACAGGCGTCAAGGTACAGTATACAGTGATACGGCGAACCAAAATAGAGAGCGCCAAAACAGTTCTCCAGTTTCGTGGGATTTCAGTTAGATGAGTGGCATATATCCAGCGTGAATATGCTGGTGACATATATACACCAAAATGCGCGCTGCAAATTTCCATTAGATTAATGGGCCGATTCATGGCTGGCCCGTTCAGATTTACTTACGGGGTTTCACTTTCCTTGATGATCGCCGTGTAACCTGATCTGATTTACTGACTGCCTTACAGTTGGGTTCATCCGGAACTTGCTCACCGTTGCCAGTGGTGACTGCCACTTTCAGTTCTGCATCCTCAACATCCCTACCTGGTTTCTTAGTCCCACCATCACTTCCCCTTACTTTTCTAGAGCTGGCACCTATGGTATCTTTGTTTTGCTGTCCCCTGGCAGCTCTGGAGGTTGCAGCTCGCTTTTTTGGCTTCAAAATATCGTCATCTTCTCTATCAATCTCTAAATCCTTGGCATCACCATTCTCAGCCAGCTGCTCAAGGTCAACGGCTACCAGTTTGCTGGATTGAGTTGCAGTCAGTTTTTGCAGCTGCGGCACATAGGCTGTCGTCTGTGTAAAGAGAGTACATATCAGAAGCTAGATGCGTATGTTCATAGCAGAAGGTGGGCCGTGTTTAGTTCCCAAAAGTACTTTTTACTTCCTATTCATCCCCCTCACAGAACACGCATCCCCAAAAATTCATTTTTCTCCTTTCCTATTCATCCCCCTCACATAACACGCATCCCAGAAAAGAAAGTACTTTTTCTCCACCACAACTAAACACCGCGTAGTACTGAAGAGAGGACAAGCACTTACCCTGCCACCAGCTGTTATGAATTCAATCTTCTTTCCTGCAAGGTCCAGAAACTTGATAAATCCTCAGGAATCAAAATACGTGAGTGTATACAGAGAATTGGAATTAACACGTTCGATTTGTTATAAATCATCAGAGATCAGACCAAAAACAGATATCAGCAAAGTCTGACCATACAGGGGGGTCATGATGAAACTTCAGGGAAAAAATCTCACCATTGACTGTACCAGGCTTCTTGCCCCAACGGTGATGAAATAACCATTCCTTTGGAAAGTGCTCAAGGTCAGCATCAACATCAACAGCATATTTCACAACCTAATGGATTCTTAGTCAGGACTTATGTATTATGCAGGGCTACTTCAGTAGAATGTCAGTTCCTCAAAGCAATCCCTAAGTTAGACACACCTCGTGGATACTCCGGTGCAGTGCTTCACAATTCTCTCTAGATAGATTTGAAGCAATCTGTAATGGATGGATCCTTGACTGCAAATAGGAACCAGGTCATATTTAATTTCTAGATTTATGCAAGCCACACCAATTTTTGTAGAATGTACAAATACCTGGTAAAGCACCTCATCTGCAATCCAATTACCAATGCCTGATATAAAGCTCTGCTTGTTTTATAATAAGAGAAACAGGTTAAATGTGTATATTGCAGGGAAAACTATTTTGTTGAGGCAACGATTATAATGGTTGGATGCTGATCACCTGATCAAGTAAAAGAGCTTTTATTCCTATCTTCTTTCTACCCAGAGAGTCCAAAAAACTGTCAACAGACATTGGCTCAAAGAGAGCATCTGGACCTAGCTCAGAAATTGGTGGTACAGTTTCAGGCTGCAAGCATTACCAAAGTGAGAAAATCAGAATGATAAATAGAAAATAATGTTTAGATAATTTAGAAAGAACTTTGACAGTACTTACATCTTCAAACAAACGGACTCTTGCAAAGCGCCTTTTATCAGTGAAGGAAAACTCCAAGCCATCATCAAGCTGTAAATCAAACAAAAAAGCTTTTGGGTTTTACACAACAGGACGGGATGAAATTGAATTGAGATTAATATTACAGTGGAAGTAGTTAGGGGATAAGCCCAAGGAGGATAGGCCTATGGGATTTCCACAATGAGTCCTAGTACCAGGTAGTTGCCTCAGTCTTTGAACTAAAAACCCAATAAAATAGTCATCATAAGTGAAGTTGAGATTATACAACAATAGATTTTTTCTAAAAAGAATTGCCTGCCAATCTGACATGTCTCCCAAACTATCCATTCAATTAGCCAGTGGCAAGATCCCGAGCTTTGCTACTTATCCACGAACCTATTCATTTTCTTATCAAGTGAATTTAACTCGAGCCCCAAGATGGACTCAGGGCCATAACTCCTGCTTAGCAAGATGGGTGAAGGTGGGTTTTGTAACGGGTAGTTATTGGCTCATCTGAAGATGTGTTTTGCTGGAAGAAATTCCTTACTTATTGAATGTCATCCTAAAAAACAAACAACAGCGTGCAAGAACAAGAGGTTTATGTTGATCCAAACCAGTGGCGGAGGACGGAATAAAATCAAGGTATGGCGAAGTTGTGTATCGATAAAAGTAGGTGTACACAAGTAAGTTATCTATTTCCACAAAAAAAAGCAGGAGTAAGTTATGTATCATTCCAACATGTTACACCAATAGTTTACCGAAATAAAATAAAAAAGCAGATGGAAATTAATTGTTAATTTAAGAAACTACAACATTTTCCATATGACAGTATGTATGTGTATCAATTTTCCTTCCGATCTGAAATTTATCTGGTTTTCTTCCCTGACCAATCGCCACCCTCTTGTGCACTGCCACCGTGCAAGTTATGGTCTACAGGGTGCATCTGACCTGGCTATTGTTTTTGTGATTGTGCCTGTGTTTCAAGTTAAGGAGATAGTTGATGCACTGCTAATTGTATCCACGTGTGAATTTATGACTTTATGAGTACTTATAGCAAAACTAAGGTATGGCAACTGCCATACTCTGCCACCACAGCCCTCCGCCACTGATCCAAACTCGCAAACTGCTACTTCACATCACATTCTGTCAGTAACATAATAACAACAAGAGCAGGAGAGGCACGCTAAAAAGGAATAATGATATATTGTTTTTGGGCTTGTTACCTCAGCAAAGAATTTAGAGTACTTGGAGGGCCACTCCTCTTCAGAATTGACAACCGATCTGCAGCCATAAGTGAAGAATTATTCGTAACAACGTATTGGAGCTTGCATAATCCCAAACTATAAATTTAAAAAGACCACTTGCCTCTTATAATTTGTAACAGGAACGCCCTTTATATATATGGCACCTGCCATCCCTGCACACCAAAGCAAGCTCTTACAAACCGTGGCTTCCTCAGAATTAGACAGTTACAAAGCAGCAGAAGTCTAGTGTGATTGCTAAGGATAATTAGTATTCAACATAAATCACAACTAATCATAGTAATTTCCGTACAATTGCATAGGATCACGAACTAATAGCAGCATTTCAACTAACAATTTCTTAACAACAAGGTAACCAATGCAGGTTTGAGTCAGCAAGACATGGCACCGAAGCTAGTAATAGCAAAGGCTACCCAACCCTAGGTTGTATACAGTATAATCAGATGTACTGACCGAATTGGAAGGACGGGAAGGGCGGCGCGTCGAGCTGGAGCCAGAGGTTTTTCCCCTTCCGGCGCGCTGCGACGATGGTCCGGCCGACCATGGCGCGCTCGAAGGCCGCGCGGCCGGCTGCCGCGACGACCACCTTCGTGTCATCCGCCACGGCGCAGCGCGTGATGCGCCTCCCCACGCAGTGCGCCTGCAGCGCCCGCCGCGCCGCCTCCACCTCCGGCAGCTCCGGCATCGCCGCGCGCTCTTCTACCTTCTTCCTCCCCTCTGTCCCCCACCCCAACCTCGCTCGCTCGTTGGGGGGCTGTGCGTGAGAGGTTTCTTCTCCACCCGGCCCATTAAGCCCATGCGTTTTGATAAGCTCGGCCCACGTAATCCGAGGCTAAACTACCGACACTTGTTTTTTTTTAAAAAAAATATATATTGTAGGATTTTTCAACAACATTCATTATGGTTCTAGATGGGGAATAATATTGTACTAGATTGCTGTATGAGATTGGAACGTATCAATTCCTCATACATTGCTGTATGAGATTGGAACGTGTTGGTTGTATCTAGTAGGAGTACTAGTAGTAGTAGGAACAAAAGCCTACAAAGGTGACACTGTTTCAGTCTTTCACAGCGAAGTCACCAGCAATTCAGCAAGCCCTTCATGGAACTGTTGACCAAGTCACATCATATCCCGTCGAACGCAATTTATCAGCAATTTTAGGGTGAGTTTATTTTACAGTGGAAAGCGTGTTCTGTAAGTGGGAGGGATAGAATGAATAGAAAAAAGTTGGATGAATAGTATTTTTTTAAAAAAAAGTTGGATCATCTAAACTCACCCTAACCAGTGTCGGAAGCCATGTCGATGACTTGCTGTGAGGGAAAAAAAACACTGAAATGCCGTACGTCATCGTAGCCGGCGTTGGACCGCAAGCCGTTGGGCGTTGGCCTGCCGGCGGCAGGTGGCCGCGTGGGGCCAGGCCGACAGGTGGGGCCATCTCGGACGCAGTCAACTAGCAGGCGAGCAGCCAGCCACGCCACGCCTTCGCGGTCGCGCCATGATTGGGCAGGCAGTTGGCGCTCGGCCGCAGCGCCGCGCCGCCCCGGCTGACGAAATAACGCCGACGGCGACGTGCATTCGGCGGCGAAAAGCCCCTCGCCGGTGGGCGAACGAGCGAGCGAGCCGGCGAATAAATGCCACGAATGGACAGCTCAGCTGGTCTACTGGACCGACAGGCGACAGCCAAGCACCATAGCCGCAGGCTGCACGCAACGAGCTGGTCCGTTTGGTTGTTGGACGGGTCCGCCATTTATGAGTCCGGCCGGCCGGCCGGCCGGTGAGCGCCATCTCCTGTACTCCTGACTAGTCGTCTATAGGGCACTCCGCCTGAAAGCAACTGTACACTGGTCTGCTGGAAGGAAGGAGTAGCTTGCTCGCGTCGCCACTGCTGACTTGGCATTGGCAAGCAACAGTATCTAATCTGTACCTGCTTCACCTCTTGGATCAGTGTAAAGCCCTCTAGATTGGATTCGAAGGTTGCATTCAAGCCGATCGAGAAAGAATCAATTAACTCAATCATAATCTTCTTCGTCTTCTATGTACAAATTGAGAATGAATATATGTAACGAGGACAAACAATTGACTGACAGTCATTTTCAACGGACGGTAATTTCAATATCGCACACTTCGCTGCTGTTACGGCTGTTGTAAGTAAAGCTGTAAAAACAAAACGATCTCCATCTCCTCCTCCACCCCGATCGACTCCTCCACCCCTAGGCCGGGCAGCCCATCTCATCACGGGCCCTGATGAACACGATGGCGGCGCCATAGTGCGCGAGGGCGCCGGCGATGACGAGGGCATGGAAGATCTGGTGGCTATGTCCGGCGAGGTCGAACGCGCCGGGGCGCCACCGCTCGGGCACCCGTGTGAGGTAGAACACGGTGCCGGTCAGGTACGACGCGGCCATGGCGCCCTCGTACGCCAGCGTGACGTTCCTGGCGGGCTCGTGCCAGTTCACAGCGGCGGCGTGCACGGCCGGGACCACGCCGGAGAGGCCCATCCCGACGAACAGCAGGGCGCGGTGGGCCCGGTACCGCGACGAGCTCAGGCGCGGCGACATGAGCGCGTACACCGTGGCGACGCCGGCGGCCGTGATCGCCGACAGGTACACCACCTGCCAGTGGGGCTCGCACTGGAAGATGTAGTAGATGGGAGGGAAGAAGGAGACGACGATCATGACGGCGATGCCGGTGTAGTCGAGGCGGATCAAGAACAGGTTGAGGCGGTGCGAGTGGCACGACAGCAGGTGGCACGCGCTGCTGCTCAGCAAGCAGAACATGGCGCCCGCGAGGAACACGAAGAAGGGCCACCGCGTCGTCTGCGACGTCAACGCCATGCCGTACGACGCCAGGGTCGGGTTCGTCTGTATGAACATCGCCGCACCCTGACAGACACACATGCGTCAAATTTATATATATATATACCAAGTTGTTAATCACTATGCCATGGCACTAATTATTGCCAGAATAGAAAAGAAAACATAATGCAATCAAACATCTGAGATCAATGCTTGCCAGATAATCGAAAGGGAAGTCACAATACATTCGGCACCCAACCATGTTCTAGCTCTTTAAAACGGTTGGGAAGACATGACAAGCAACTAATAATTCAGATGAAAGTTCTGCTATGCATGATCGAGTACCGTCATGTCTCAATTTAGGAATGCAAAAATGGTAGGGTATATGAAATGCCTTATTACACATGGGTTTATACTACATACAAAAACCTAATACAGTAATACCACCGTGTGCTACAGTACCAAGTTAACCATTGCAACGACAGTTACCAAACTAACAACTACATTCTAACACGAAAGTTTTGCTATACTACATCATTGAGCACCATCATGTCTCAATTTAGGAATGCAAAAAATGGTAGGTCATATGAAAAACTCTAGTACATATGGGTTGGTACGAAAACCTAATACATACCACAGTGTGCTACAATAACAAGTTAATCATTGACATGACATTTACCAACACTAACAACTACATTTAACAGGCTGCATTAAACATGAAACAATGGCTAAAAATAGCAGTAAATATTTGGGAAGTTCGGAAATGATATTACAGTGTGAGTACTACACCCAACCATATTCTCTTTCAACATTTGGGAAGCCATGACAAGCAAGTGATAATTCAGATGAAGGTTTGCTATATATATATGGTCGATTAAGAACTTGTATGTTCCAATCCCAGGATCAACAGTAAAAGTATCAAGTGAAATGGTATGAAAGGTTGATATGAAATCCTTTAAGAAACATGGGTTCATATGAAAACTCCATACAAACATGTCATAGCCACCAAGATCACGCAAATTGCGCCTTTTGCTACAATCCATGACATTTTCACGCCAAAACTAACTTCCAAACAATATTCATGATGATATATTGTTTCAATCGGTGTGTTACTACTCTATAGGTAGGGAAGCACGAGGATTTGGCCCAGAAAGAGAGCCGCGACAACACAAGAGCCGTGTCGTGGCAGTCATGTTATTGGGACGAACATGAGCACATCACTAGATCACAATCCAATCCTCTGAACGCATCACCGAAAGTTAACTTGTTGTGATGAAGTGAAGCAACAACACATCTGTGCCTCTTTATCACGGGGACCAGAAAAAAAGGGCCATAAAAAGGTTAAACTAGCCATCAAGTTAAGCAATCAGGTCACCTACCCCCGCCTTACATATCATGCACATCCGAACAAACAAAAGGCAACAAACCAGTAATGAAAAGCTGATGCATTTAAAGTAGCAGACAGAATTGTAAGCTGGGCAGTTTTATTGCAATCCAGTTTATTATCCTAGAATTACCATATGGATGAAATGTTTCAGGAAGTGGAAGTTACTCACCGATAAGACATCCCCAATATTGGTGGAGACATTTTCAGCAACCTTTGTGATTGGCCTGCAGTAAAAAAGAGAGAGAATTTGTATGAGTAACTTCTCAATCGTGGAACTACTTTCTTTACTCAACGACCCCGTCATAGCTGAAGCAAACATATTTACTATTGCTGTCGAGGGTACGTGTATCAGAATTGAATTCAGTTGGTGAGACCTGTGAATACAGCTAGAGTTACTTGCACAAAAGATTCAGTACAAACTCAACAATCATTGGCCCTTGAACCAGCAGCTAGGCATGATGTATTGATGTAGTAAAATCGGATTTTATTGTGTTTCCTTAGTTTCACTGTAGTATCATATTGCACTAGAAATTCTCACTATGCATCCAAAAAAAATCAACCAATTTGCACAGACACAAAGTAGCAGAATCTGAAGAAAAGCTCACCAGGAAAGGTGTCCAATCAGATCAGCAACCTGGGGGAAGTACTGGCCAAGATGCACCAGGGTGAGGCCGAAGAACAGGATGAAGCCAAGGAGGTGCCTGAACCCACCACAGGAAACACACCAGCTCCAACATCAGCAACAAGATTCAGAGGACAATAAATGGCGATGCGATTGAATCCACCCCTGCATACTCACGTCCAGATGTTGATGGTCTCGTTGTGCCAGGAGAAGAGGCTGAGGACGGCATTGAGGATGGGCCACTCGGAGCGGTAGTAGTTGAGGATGAACTCGTTCTCCTTCATGTAGTCCGGCAGCTCGTGGTAGCTCACCAGCTTGTACTTCTTCCTCTCCCCTCCTTCTCCCCCTCTCCTCTGCCCCTTCCTCCTCCGCTTGCCCCCTCCGCCCTTCGTGGCCGCCGCCGCCGCAGCCGCCGCTTCTTGGTGGCCACAAAGAGTGGCGCCCTCGTCACTCTCCATGGGGCTCTCCATGGCCATGCCTTCTCAGTTCTCTCTCTCACCCTCTGTCCTCTCTCTAGAATTATCACGGGGCCAGAAAAAGGCTTGGCTATGATAGAGGCCTGGAGATGCACACTGTGCAGCACAGTGATATGGTGTGAGCGACGCACGGACGGGAGGGGAAACTGCGAGCCAAAGCGTGCAGGAAGTTGTTGCAAAGGGGGCAAGGAACGCAAGGGGTGCAGTGGTATTTAAGCTGCTCTCGTTTCCTCTTCCATGCCTCCGAGCTGGAGGAAACGTCCAGCACTATGTTGCTCCAGGGCTCAGATGTCGCCAGCCACGTACGTATAACTGAAGTTATTGTAGATGACAATGTGCAATTTTATTTTTGGGGTGTGGTAATGTGTGTACACACGAGGGGAGGAGGGGCTTGATTGCTTTGAAGGGGACATGGACAAATACATACAGGTGGGCAGGACCGCAGGAGGACAACCACATCAACACTGTTGGGGAGGTAAATAGCAAGAGGTACTTTAGCACATAACAACCTTCTTTTTTATTTTAAAAGCCAAAAAAGAAGGTCAGGGAATATTAATTGGAGTACCCAACAGTACCAACAGAAGAGAGCTCACTGACATGTGGCCCTGGCCTATTTAATTTTGAAGGAGGCCATTATAATCTCGTAGAAAAACCAAGACTCCTAACTTAAGAGGACAAAAGAAAACACTCGCTACATTTTCCCAATCCTCAATGTACCTAATCTGGCAATGTGGACTTGGTGTAAGATCCACAGTCCACATGCCCATGTCTGTGATGAATTGACGCACTAATCCCTGTACCCAAGCCCTAAGTTCAGAGGACTAGCTAAAGTCTGTTAGGCCGTGTCCAGCTAATCACAATTAGCATCTCTATCAATCCTAGTAAAACTCTACTTTCAGCTACTACTTCCATGCCCAACCATTAAAGAAAAGGTGCTTTGCAATTGCAAATCCATCACGGCAGCTGCAGGTAGTCCGTAGTTGTTGGCTTGCTAATCTTGCTCGGCTTGGCCCCCTCCGAGTTGACCCGCTCGGGCTCCCGTTGGTGTTTGCTGGCCACCCATCCATCCGTCGTCCCAACCGCCGCAATGCGCCCCTCTCGATCTCTCTCCCCCACTCTGGCCTCTACACTTCCGGCTGTGGCGTGCGGGCAACCGTTGGAACGCTGAGAAAGCGCGGCCCCAGCGCGAGCGGCGTCAGGGTCAGCGACTCAGCGGCGGCCGGCCTCCTCTCCTGGTTGGTTGGGAGCTCGCAACCAACCACGCCTCGACCGATCCGGCGACGGGGGATGCTGCTGCCTGCCTCTGCCTGATCTTCTGCCGCGTCCTGACCGGCGCCTGTCACAGTACTACGTTGCGTACATGACTCGACATGCCGGTGTACTAGGCTGCTGAAATCAGGCAGCCATGATTCGTGAATGATTGCGAGGAGCACTGCACGTACGACGATCAGGGGTGTGTGATCGTGGCGTGGCTCTGTTTTCAGGAACCTGGTCAGAGATGGCTTCAGTAGTTCAGTGATGCCGATGGGGATGCTTTTCAATGGAGAGTGCATGTGTAACAAGATGGGTACGGACTTACTGTTAATACTGTCCTATACGCTTATTGGTACTTGGAAGTTATCCAAGCAATCGAATTTTGTTAGTTATAATACATGCATGTCTCGGCACTCCTGCGTGTTCTGTCAAGATCATCGAACTTGTAGGTGGGATCCTGTTTATTGGTACTTGGAAGGATAAGAATAATGCGATCAGATTGTAAGAAACATCTTAAATCTATATACTATATAAAAAAAGAACATCTACTTCATGTGACGAAGAGTAGATAAGGGGAAAATTCGGCCTTCAGCTTTTAGTTTTGTCCGATTTTACCATCAAACCATAAAACTAGATAACCTGCACGATTCTTGTCAAAACCGGGTATTTTATCACCTTGAGCCCAAACAACCCGGTTTTTTCTATAACATGACAGTGGTTTTGCCAACATGACTACCACTTTGTACATTTGATGGGAGCCAACATGTTGACCCTCTTATCCACAAAAATTACTAAAATGCTCTTACCCTATCTTTATATCTTCTCTCCTCGCCTGTCACGATGTCAGCCTCTTCATCTTCTCTTCCCTACACACGTCCACCTCGCCTGCTCGCCTGTGCTCGAGAGAAGGGGCCACCTCGCCAAAGCTCACCGTGCTCAAGGCTTGCCCCCCTCCCCCTCCCAAAATGTTGCCGCACCCAATGCTACGGACAACCTCAACCCCTATGCGCGCGCTGAAAGACACCTTGGTCTCTTTAAAAGAAGGCACGTCGGCTAGGGAGAAAGAGAGAGAGAGTGGCAGCCCAGTCGGCGGAACCACCACCATGTTATAGTGAAAACCAAGTTATTTGGGCTCAAGGGAGTAATATGCCCAGTTTGACAGATGGATGGTGCAAGTTAGCTGGTTTTGTAGTTCGTTTTCCTGATAATTGAAGATTGACAATTGGACTCTCTATTGACAATGAAAGCTACATTGTCGTTGATTTTTATAAAGTGTAAATAATTGTAAATTATATTCTAATCAATTTCGATTCGACTCAGTTTTAAAGATGGTTCAATCATAATTAGTTGCTTGGGAGTTGTTATTAATTGATTATTACTCTCTCTGTTTTTGTCCTTAAATATATGTCATTTAGGACAAGCAAATTAGCTCATTTTTAAGTAACTATCATTTTTCTAAATGATATATATTTAGAGGCGGAGGGAGTACATTTCTAGCATACCATACCATAGGGTAGACGGTTGCCACATTGAAATGGACAAACTTAAATGCTCGTAAAATATTATCCAATTTCATATGCTGACAAAATTTGTTAACTTCCTCAGATTATGAACTGGAAAATAAAAATTCATGGAGGGATCTGGAGCATACCAGCACCGTAGGATTATAGATTCTAAGCTACAATTATAGATTATATGGTACACATTGAGATCCTGATAGCCTTGGTGTGAAAATAAGAGAAAAGGTAAAGCTTGTAGTTACTCCTCGTGTACAGTAAATGTTACCATAAAATGCATGCAGGACGATACTGGTCTATTTCAAAATCAAAAGAAACTATGGGATCCTTTACCGTCAGATAAGACAATGCCTGCAGACTATTCCCATGCCTTAAACAACCAGAGAATAAAAATGGAGAAAACATATATGGAACTGTAAAGGCATATGCTTTTGCTTAGTCAGCTTGGTACTTAGAAATTGTGTATAGAAATTGCAACTGTTCCTCGGAGCGAACTAGAAAGGCAAAAACAAACGAGTTCAGGCGTGCAACCGCATTTTCTTGCCAACATTTTATCCATTTGAAAGCCACCTAAAGCATGTACAAAAGTACCAATAGCTATCACGACTTTGACTCTGATATTATTCTATGTATGTGTTCAAGAAAAGCAGCCGTATCACAGTCGTTCCTGATATAGATGGCCAACCATAAACCAATAACCAATCACTCCAACTGCTCTCCAGTTTTTCACAACTGATATCGGTTGCCATCAATATAAAACTCTTTAATACAGAGGAAAAAAGGATAGATCTATGAGTTCAGAAGAACATACGACCAAATCAGGTCAAACAAACGGAAAGAGGAAGTAATAATGTGAATTGTTTCTTCGAGAAGGTGGGCATGGAAGCAAGCGATCATCCCCGGGAATGTGGTAGAAGCAAAGCACATGCACATGGTGCAAGTGTAATTGTTGCAGCTACTACACCAAACTTAGCAGCTGCTTTGAGTGCAAGTCATATCAACAACAACAATGATGTTTATGTAGATAATACAAGGGTATACATGACGATGATATCATAGTTTGGTGAGAACACTACAGTTGCCACAATAATTTCATAACCCCTACAGCAGCAGATAGACACGGTTATTAATGCTGTAACCACAGGCTGTTGGTGAAACAAGCAAGAAAAGAAACATTTTTTGCTTACTGATTTGAAAACAAAAAAAAAGTATATATGTATAATGCTCAATTATGTCACACAGTATTTACACAACAATAAGGCACCCCTCCTAGAGCAAAAAAAAGAGTTTAGAGGGTTGCATAGTAATCATACTCTCGACTCTGCAGTGATGGAAAATTGTGAGCTCGGGTAGCTATGGTATAATGGAAGCTTGTTTGCTGAAAATGCTTCCACAAGGTATTCTACTATCAACACGAACAAATTTGTTTCGTCTGTACAGCTTGATGTATCCGTTAACACGTTCTTCGCTCCAAAAATTCCAGTGTGCGGACCAGGGAATGTCATTCACAGCCCAAGCAGGGACCACATACACTAAATGATGGCAGGCAAAATCGGGCATTTCCATTAGAGTGGAAATGATAGTATTTGTTTCGTATATTTGTATTGTCCATTTCTTTCTTCCTTTATATTAATAAAAAAATAGATGGCACCCGGTATCATTGTGCGGGTATACCAAGCTGTTGCATTGCAGACCTGATGTCACCACTGCTGAAACCCTCAATTCCAATAATATTTGAGCTATCAAGAGCAACAACGTCCTGTAAAGGGTACCTTCTGACCGTATGGATCCTATTTGCAGGAGTGTTGAATCCACCCTTAAGAATTATTGTCTTGTGAAGACCTCCAAACAGTTCTTCATAATCAGAATCACCGGTTTCGCCAACGATAACCACAGCATCTGGCAGCTCTATGCCCCAGCGAATAGACAAATACCTATAACAGAAAAAAATGTTAGTAGGCTTCCACGCATATTCAATGCAAGGCACATATGGTAATTAAATGCATAAAACATTTCCCAAAGACCAAATCACAAAGTAAGTATCCCTCATCAGTGAATATTTTAGTGATGGGTAGCAGTATTTACTGTTCCAAAATAACTGATAATTGTTTGTTTGCAGCAAACATTTTGACAATTATATAGAAACCACTCCCTATCTACAAGAAAAAAAAGCATCCCTTGTATCAATTTAAACACTCACTATAGCCAGTAGCACCAGTGTTCCGTATTCACTGTTGCCGTCAGAATTTCTTAGCAAGGGTTCATAACCATCCAAATCACGTGGGCTATAGTAACAATTGGTTTTTGCCCATCTAATTCAAACTGATTCGTACTTCAACACCTATATTTACATCTAATCGTTACCCACTTAGACCAAGTTATAGTTTCCCTGTTATATTCTGGTAATTACCTAGTTCCTGACAATTTTCCATCAAACCACTGTCCACTGGTTGTGACCACTGACCAAGAAGGTGAGCCATCCCCAGATTCGGCATAACTCTGGTTATAGATAATCAGATGGGACCTACCAAGGTAAGGTTTCTCACTCCCACTATATTTAATCCTCTATTGTAAGTGTTTATGATGGGAATAAATCATACAATGTGAAGAAGAAAATTGCTCAGTGCCGTGAAATGTGGTCTAGCGCTACAGATCATTGTCACAGTTGATGGTAGCTTCAATCAGTATCGTTTACAACAGCAACGATGCAATGTTTCTCATAAAGAGGGGGGGGGGGGTTCACATCCTGAACGGATTTTGGTTTCTGATTCAATTATACTGCAATTAATTTGCAACAGAAAAGATAAATGTTTCCTCTAGAAAAAGGAACACTTAAATAATAGTAGAATGAGTTAAATAATAGAAGAATGAAGGAAATCAGGCACCAGACCTTAGAGCCTGTGATCGTGATGCATGAATTGGAATTACTGATAACCTGGTAGCACCATGGTTATACAGAGCATGACAACGCAGTGACTGGATTCTCATCAGCTTTTGCAGCTCCTTCAAAGGAGGCAACTACAATATAAACAAAGCTAAAGATTAAAGAAGATGTATAATGAACTTCAATAAAGCAATGAATCTGACGTAATGAATTATCAAATTCAACCGAATATTAGAAAATTTGGGAAAGAAGCTTACATGATTTGGATTAGCCACTCTAAATGCAAGACAGTATGTTGAAGAGTGTTCTGAATCTTCAAAAATTATTTGCTTTTCAGTTCTTCCCCTTCTCTCTACTACTGAAGAAGCCCACTTAACCAAGTACTTCCTTAAACCCTCCCCTCCCCAACGATACTCGATATGTGATCGGTAGTTATTGTCCAGTGCAAATGTGAAAATGGTACTTGGCACATCACTGGACTTTGAAGGATAATATATATCACTCCCACTATTGCATATGAAGGCATCAAAATCTGTAGGGAGCATGCCTATGCATTTTATGAGAGAACGAATCTCTGCTATTGTCAATGAAGTCGACAACACAAAACCTGTTGAACCTGACAAAGTTCCAGTGCGTGTAGCCTCAATAGAATTCCTGATAATTTGAATTAAATCTTCCTTACTAACAGAGTCGACAGCAATAACCAGGATATGCTTCCTGCAGTTCACAGGCACCTTATGGTCTTCTCTGTTCCCAAAAGCAGGATGTCTTGGGCCAAGAGTTAATATCCTTGACACGTAATTCTTGCAATGTTCAGGCCAAGAAAATTGGTGTATATTTTTCAGTCCATTCTCTCGACATCTTGACCAAAACTGCTTTTCAGAAAGCATCTTATAGAGAGCATCTGCAATTGAATGCTGATCATGAGGATCAACGAGGAGACCGTTGTCCAGAACCTGCGAGAAAAGATCCAGCCTGTTACAGCAGTAAGTTGGTAAGATACTAATTTAAGAAATTGTACTATGTGATTCATGAACCTGATGGATTTCAACAGGAGCTCCATTTTTTGTTGCAATTACAGGCAACCCATGCATGGCAGCCTGCTCACCAAATGAACAGACAGGTGGTAAGGATACAGAAATGATATGTGCTACAAAAATGAATTTCAATTTCAATAGTTATGACCTCTATCAATGTGACACCAAATTGTTCAAAATAAGCAACATTTACAAAAGCGCCCTGCAGATGTTCAACAGATGATGTTAGTATTGACATACATATAAAAAGAAATTTGTGCTGGTGAATGCCACTTGAAATAAGAAAATGGCTACTGTATTGCACACTTGGATATAATCATGAATTCTTGTTGAAAGAAAAATCAAAACAGATTGATATCGAAGGCAAGCCCTTCAGGGGGCACACACATACCTTTGTTCTTGCTGCTAAACGATAAATATCAGGAACTTCAGAGTGCTTGTGATGCTTTGGGTATGCCACTTGACCATATAAATCGTATTCATCAATCAGTGTAAGCACCGATGTCAAAACAGCTGCGCTGACTTTATTCATTTTGGAAATAGCCTCACGGTTACCCATTATCAATGTCTGTAGTGCAAAATCAAAAGGTAAAGGAAAAGAGTGTCAAAATTCCTAGTTATCAACAGCTTTAATACTTGCACAACATGTCCAAAACAAGAAATACTAGGTTCTCATTCTTATCTTACAAGGTTAGCAAGTTCCCTCAATGGACGGCATTCACCAAATGCCTTCACAAGCGTTGTAATATTCTTTTCAGCATATGGACGGGCAATGGCCAGAATCATAGGTTTCCTGGGATTTGTGAAGAATCGCATTATCTGCCACCACACAGATATCATCAGCACATAAGATTTAAAACGAACATAGGAGGAATAAACAAGTCACTGCTAATACCAATTATTGGATAAGTCAAACAATAAGTGAAATCTTGCATGTATAAATCTGAAGATAATTTCACGACCTCAAACCAAATAGATGGATCCTCAGACGCTGGAGATGGGCTATCTTCATCTCCATACAAATCAAAGTCATGAATCATGTGGCCAAATTCAACACCCGGAGGAATTATCTGCGGCGCAAGTAATAGCAAACTGAAGTACTTTAAACCTCTATATAGATTAAAACAGCAAATGTTCCAAGAAAATCTAGTTGACATAAATACTAGTAATAATCGATTGTTAAGGAAAGAGAGTAATAGTGTTTACTCACAACCATACGAGGCATATAGCGACCATAACAATTAGCACCACGTTTGACTAGCGCGCGGAGCTTCCTTGCAAGCATGACCTCGAAACCATCATACAAGTTCCACTGCTCTTCTATCTCTTGCCTTGTGCTTGCGATAACTATTTCAGATGCATCAAGAGACAACTCCTCGGCCTCAATTCGGCGCATTATTTTATATGTCATGTTTATTTGTTCCCTTGTCTGTCTTCCTTGCTTGAGAAGTCCTTCCAACGTATCTTTCCCAAGAAAATGTCCTGTAAACACCATGGGAACATTAAGTGCTCCAGATAGTAGGGTAGCAGCTACTCCTGCACTGGCATAATGGCCATGAATCACAGCAGGCCACACTGGACACCCACTACCGATTTCTTCACCTATTGTTTTTGACATCCGCACTACATGACCCAGTGCACCATCAACAAATTCTTGAATGAAAGGCCATATGTTTTCTTTAGCTAGATGCTTGTCTCTCGGGCCAAATGGTATTCTGATGATATGTGCACCACTGTTCTCTCCTCTCTCATATTTTAAGTTCTTGAAGCTCGTTGAAGCCAGTATCTCATCTCGTTCACCATAGCAAGGATCAAAATTTGGGGCTAAGATTTGCCTTGTCAATAGATCAACCCGGTAAACTCCAGGAGATGAACTTAATGCTTTAGCAAGTTCCATGACATATTTGACCTATAAAACAGCACACAGTTGATGCAAGTGAAATTATGTCCTTGTATAATATTCTTTTAGTGGATATATTTGAAGGGCCATGCAAGTGACAGTTGCTCCACTTAATTACAAGGTATGGTTTGAGTTATTCATTCTGAAGAAAGAAATGCACTTATATTTTATTCTATAAAATCACTGGCAATACTATTACCTGGCCACCAGTATCTGAATCACGACCAAGCTCCATATTCTCTCCACGAATCAGGCCATGAAGGCTACAGTACAATGCACGATAACACAAATTCAATGGCAAATAGATCGCAATACAAATATAAACAAGCCAAATGATCACTTCATACATAAACCGGACTATATGGTCAACATGTGAAGCCACCAATTCTAAGAATAGTATAAACATGTGCACTGTTCAGTAGGAAGTTGATTTCCTTGAATCCATGCGATTTTTTGGGCCAGAGATGGGGACCTCTTGGTAGACAATTACTAAACAAATTCTTCAAATTATTCTAGGTCATTTTGCAACAAATATGAATAACATCTCGTTATGTTATGAACTAGTCGCGTGCAACTTAACCAATTTGTAAGATGTACTTTACATAAACGTATAAAAACTATAAAGTAGAAGCTGTTAAATAAAATATTCCACACCTGATCAACACTATGTATAGCTTGTCAAATGAACTGATCTTAGGTGTGTTCCCATTTGTGCTGTCACCATAGGCAACCGATGGATCACCAGCATCCTCTCCCTTAACTCCTTCAAAGAGATCTTCAGACATATCTGCAGTAGCATCATTTCGTTGCTTCTCAGTCTCCAGGCGGCGTTTTGACAAGCGACTGGCTTCCTCTTTCTCAAACTGAGAATTTAAACATTTATGTAACAAAGAAACACTACATTAAATGGAAGAGATAGAAGTTCAAATATAAGTGACGGTGTAATTATCACATAAGCTGTAAATGTGAAAATAAACTGGACAACAGATCTATATCTGACAACAAGAATACCGAGTAACGTATTAAAAGTCAAAATACACAATGCACCAAGTGCACACAAAAAATATTGCATATAATGCTTAACAAAGCTGTAATACAGCCAGTGGGTAAGAGCATGAACCATAGCATTTATCATGTATCTATATATCCCAAACAGTCCAGAATCCAGATCATCCAAGCCCTTAGAGCCTGCAATGTAGGCAACTAACTAAGAGGAACTGAAATTCATCCAAGCCCTTAGAGCCTGCAATGAAGGTAACTAATTAAGAGGAACTGAAATTCATAAGAAAAAGAAGGAAAATGGCTATGTAGCCTCTGAAGATGGACACTTCAGAGAAGTAGCAAGAGAAGGGTCTGTTACACTCTAATATCACTCAAAGATAACCTTTAGTATTTTTTATCATCCCATCAACATAAAGCATACTTGTTGTTTGGGACATCATTTTGCCTCTGCAGCTATACACTCATTTGTACTTTTGGCATTGACATGGATGGAAAAGATCCAAGCACTGGTGGCAGGAAGGTAACTAGGGCGTCAAAAGGCATACGGAAAGAGACTGCATCAGGTGGGATGAATTCCATAGTGATACAGTTGGCACTTCTATAGACACTGAGGCAGATCTCACCCCCAAATATCTCTATTGTGACAATGTGTCCACCACCTTGCTAAAGGAGGAAAAGATAAATTCATTGTATCCTCCTAGCTGTGTACAATAGGACATATTCATATTAGATTCTTTCCCACCAGATACCAGGTCAAAAACCCAACTTGTAGCTTTAGGTTTGATGAAAACCGAGGAGTAGAAGTGCAATCTTGGAAGTTTAGGTAGGTCTTTAGTATATGTTAATCTTCAGAATTTGAAAATTTGAAGGAAATCTAGTTGATGATACGTAGCAGCAAAAAGACTGGCATCTTGAACAGAATTAAAATATGCCAAGATCTCTCAGGCTACAATGATGATGTGTTATGGATGCTAGGTAGCCACCCACAACAAATCTTTGTAACATCAAATTCCCAACTCACAGTGAATACCTTGAAATAAGTGTACGCAAAAGTCACTCGCGTGAATGCCATCATTGATTGAAAGTTCCATGACAGCTTGTTCATCCAAGCAAATGTCAAATTATAGGTTCAGAGGAGTGTATATGGAACTCCCAATATACTTCTGGGTAGTGGATACAAATTGGCAAACAGGAATGGGGAAGACCATTGAGAATGTTTCCAGATCTTTTGTGTTTGCCATGTAAGATATTCTTAATTTACTACAGATTCAGATCTTCAGTCTTTTTCGACCACATGAGGCGTACCTCTGCGCTTAGAAGGAATTGAATGGTGAATGGACTTGAGGGCAAGATTAAATGCAGAAGTAAAAAAAATGTTGGAATTGATAGAAGAAAATGGAATATTATGATGTGCGAGTAAAACAGAGAAAGTTATTCTTGATAGATCAACTTTCTGTCTTTAGAGTTTTGAGGCCACGGTACAGAAACAACCTAAATGGGCCTGCCACTCTTGCTCCTGCCAAATACGATGTTCAGCTATTTTGCACAATTTTCTATTTAGCAAAAGAAAAAAGTCATTTACCACATGGCCTGCACTCTATTAAACAACATGAGTATGCGCACTCTATTAAACAACATGAGTATGCAGTTAGATTTTCCAATGAAAAACATATTATTCCATTGCCATCACCATTTATTGCAGATTTTGGTGATACTGATAGCAGGAAACACACTTTGCTGAATCTTTCAAGCTAAATATACATTTTCCAGCTAACTTTACCAGTCTCCTTCTATCAGTTAGTATTGTTGCTGCTGAACATAAAAATAGACTAGCGAGTGGCTGCTTGATAGAATGATTTGCGGTACAGTGTCTTATAGTGGAGTCAGTCTGACCAATCAACACATGGTGATTATAAGTTTATAACAGTATTTCCATACATCTGTAAGGGAAGTGTTGTGTACCTGCATGTTCATTCACATTGTACCACTTCACTTTATCAAATAAATTTGCTAGTGTGACAAATTACCAGGAGGGGGGGGGGGATAACAAACACAATGTCAGGTGATGATAATAGCTGTTTTAGATAATACAATGACACATGGGGCTTGAAAGGTTTGGCATGTTGTTCCACATCCTCGTGGCACTTCTGGCACAATACCACTCATTGAGAAGACCATACAGGTGAATGAGCACTTGATTGATACATTCTATCGAACAGATCCTGGTGCCCTCTAAAATGCACCTAAGCCAACATCAATACTACACCCAACTAACTGCTAATCTAACCCGCGGCTCCTTTTGTCTAGAGCCCAACATGTAAATTGGATTGTCAGAAACGGACATGATCACATGCCCCTCGCACCGCATCAGGGAGCATAACAAGCAGCACGAAGAGAGAGAAGAAACGAACCAAGAGCGAAAAGGCGCACCTCCTTCTTCTTCCTGGCGAGGTTCCAGATCCTCCAGGTCATGTTCTCCAGGCGCGTGTTCTTCTCCTGCGGGCTCCGCATCGCGTTCGCCTGCGCCCACCCACCACGTGCACGCGCGCGTCACACACAGCACAGATCAATCAGCACATCCAGCGGATCGCCAGCGAAGGAAGAACGGAAACAAGCAGGGGAGCGAGGGATTCGGAAGCGCAAGCTCGCCCCTCAGCCCGCGGGGGAAGCGGAGCCACGAGCACGCACGGACGCAACGTACCCGAAGCCAGGTCTTGTAGAGGTCCGTCTCGTCGTACCCCGTGATAACCTCCTCGACGAAGTAGCGGGCGGGGGAGAAGTGTCCGCGCTCACGGAGGAGCAGCGAGGGCCGTTCCCCGAACCCGCCGCCGCCGCCGCCGCCGCCACGGCCCCTGGCGGCGCCGGCGCCGGCGCCCGCGGCGCCCTTGCCGGCATCGAGGATGGCGTCTAGGTAGCTGTTGATCCAGTTGTCGTTGCCGTACATCGCCGGCGAAATCGAGGCGAATGGGGGGCGTGCGGCGGGTGCGGGTGGGGGGAGGAAGTGGTGGTGGTGGCGACGAGGGCGGCGACGAGAAAGAGAGGAACCGAAATGGGAAGGAAATGTGAAATGGAATTGGAAATGGGTTGTGGGGTTATATTTGCCCTGACCCTGGCGCCAGCGGCAACTCCACCAGGCCGGTGCAGAGTGATCCTGGCCGTTGCGTCCGAATCCAACGGTGTGACACTGATCATATCTCAGTGGCAGTCCTTTTTTTCCAAAGAAAATATACTACTACTGGTATTCTAAACTAGTATTTGTCATGTCATATCTGGAATAAAGAGACTTTGTGATGTTACTCCTGATACTAATGTTGAAAAGATATTCATTTGTATTTCAATTTAGTTTCTTAATAAAACCGCTAATTTACTCAAAATTCACAAGAAATTTAACTTGTAAATTATTTCAACAAGAGTTCATTTTGGTCATACCTTTTGTTTTCGTAATACCAGTCCTATGCTCCTAGCTGGGTGGCGCCCTCTCTCTCCACACCCAATAATGCATTCGTATGATTATCCTATGAATTTCAATTGACCTTCCTCTGATGAAGAGATTCTCGCGTAACTTGCTGGGCCAGTTGGATTGGTCTAGAGACTAGAGAGTATAGAACCCTAGTACGAGATGAGCCTTTAATTATTTCCATTTTTTCAAAGTCCATGCCCTGCTCTGCAGGAAAAGGCATTTCTGCGAGACCTTTAACTCTGTCCTGCGTTTACAAGTCGCGCTGATATATATTTATATTCCTAAAATGGAAATCTTCTTCCTTGTACGGATTCGGAAACCTTCTTCCTTGCAAGCAAGTCAGGTCAGGTATGACCAGGCCACCGGGGCGATGGCCCAGCATCTTTTACCTTTCCCGCTTGCCAAGGCAATTGAATTTGACCTGCAGGAGCAGCCGCAGCCCTTGCCGTAGAGACCACAGACGATGCCACATTGCCACCATACCAACAGGAGTACAGGACCACAGGGGTGGAAACTCGAGTCTGATTGGGCGTGGGCGCGTCGCACACCAAACAATTTTTATATGCATATATTGGTCAACTATGAACGACTAGTTTAGAGTTTTTTTAAAAAAAAACTATGTGATGCGGCGTATTTACGTAATCTGAGTCACATAGTTTTGGTAACGGCTGTCAATGTTATGTTCTTTCATGGCTTGAGGGGACAGGAGTTATTTTAGCGCAATGATTCTGGGAAAATATTAGAGCAACGTATCAACGTATGTCAGCGAATCACTGGAACTGAAAATGCCACGCAGATGTATGACGTTAAATTCGAAAATGAAGGATAAAATAAAATCGAAGCGTATGCTGTGTATCCAGACCATGAGACCAGTCACCGTTTGGGAGTCGAGATTTTTTTTTTTTTTTGGCGAGTTGGACTTTGAGAGAATTTTAAAATGGAAGAAAGAGATGCAACAGAGGTGTTTAATCCCATTGCTAAACTTTAGCCTACAATGACACATAGATTGTATGTTACTATTTAGGGAGTAATATAGACTAATTAAAACATTAGTTGCACAGAAATCCGAGAGCTGGGCATGAGTTTTAAGGGCTTTGAGGTTTCATTTGTACACAGGGAAGGCAACGAGGCGGCTCACACATGCGCCAGCTTGGCCTCGGAGTCGAACCTGGGGGAGTTCCGTTTTTTTATTTCCCTAATCGTCTGCAACATGTAGTCGATCAAGATTGTAATCCTACTATAATTGATTAAAGCTCTTGAGATTGTAAAAAAAAACATTAGTTGCACATATAAAGGTTGATTGGCAAGACGAATCTATTGAACCTAATATTCTGGATTTGACAATATGGTGCTACATTGATTATTTGTACTAACATGAATTAATTATGTTTAATATGTTCATCTCGTGAATTAGCCCAGACTTGTATAGATTGTTTCACTTTTCATTATTCATCAACAACTTTCCATTATTCATCAAACTTTTCATTATTCATCACTCTACAAAACACGCTTCGTAACAAAATTTGCTACGATACATTTGTCCAACTCCCTTCATCTAAACTCACGCTTAGCTATGTTTTAGCATCCAAACATTTTACATGATATGAGCTAAAAGCCTAAAACACAAGGATCCAAACAGCCCTCTGTTATCGCTCGAGACCGCTCCTACACGACTTGTGGGTGAAAATTTGTTGTTATCCAAAAGATGGATGGATAGAAATATGAGCAGGAAAGCCATCATCTCTAGAGTTCCTAGACTCGAGACGCAAGCAACCACGATCCTACGGGTCGCCATCGCCGGTCTCGTTTATTGCCACCACTTGCCCTTTGTCCGCGCACCGCCCGCTGACGCGGCTATCCTCTGTCCCTGTCCGCCTTGGCCCGCGGCCGCGCCCACACGGCGCCCTTACCGTCCTCCAAGCGGCGGCGGCAGCGGCGCCGGCGGCCGCTGTCAGTCTGTCCGCCTCGCCGGTGACGCGATTCTCCGCCCGCGAGGTCACTTGATCGGCTCTCTGGACGTGATGCGGTGGTGATCGTCGGATCCGAGTCACCGTGATCGGAACTGAGCTTAGCTGAGCCGACCATGTGGAGTACGGGCTGGGCTGATGAGGTATACCATGATCACCTGTTGGTGATTTGTTAATGCCCGGGCTTATCCTGAAGGGGAATATTAGCACGGTTTTTAATTGCTAAGCATATGAGGAAGCCTCTGGTTAGGTGTGATCTCTCTAGTACAGCTAGAATCTTAGGGTGCGTTTAGATTGGGGAAAAATTCCCCGAAAATACACTGTTCACCAAAAAAACACTGTAGATGAATAGTGTTACGTGAGTAGAAGGGATGTGATGAATAGTGAAAAGTTGGATGAATAGTGTTTTTTTGGAATATTTAGGAAACTAAACGGGGCCTTAGTCTAGTTTATCTCCGTGCCAGTTGGACTTGCTCTCGGAGTTTTGGAGATGAACTTTCGCTTCCCGGACGAGACTGCTTGTGGCGATGGGGATTTCTGTTCTTGGAAAAGTCGCTCTCTCCTGGCGGCGAGCTTTTGGCCACATCGATCGCGAAGCGCACTGCCCCACTTGGCAGTTTTAAAATCTTCGGAACAAGTTTTTGAACCACTGCTAGGATGGGCTGACACTGACAGGGTTGTGCTTGATTTTTTTTTTTTAATCTGAACTTTTTTTTCATTTTTCAAGGGGGGGGGGGTAGATAAAGAGGGCTTTTCTTTGTGGAACACAATTATGTGTGTGATGTGGCACACAGTAATTCGAATCATAAAAAGAGGCAACGTAGATTATGAGTGCGATGTGGACAATTCGTTGAAACTGCAGTAGATTATGACTCTTGATGATGTGGACGATCAGCTGAGACGGCGGTGAACTGTTCAGGTGACGCGTGACCAATAAAAGAAAGGGAGTTGGCTGGGTAGAGAACATAGATTAAGAAGTCGGAACACGAAAGGAAGGACTAGTCATTACTAAGTACCAATTCCGTGTCTGGCTGTCTTCATCGGATTGGGCCAGGTTTGGATTTTAAGAATGGTCTAGTAGTTGACACACTGCACTTTGCACCTGCCCATTTCTCAATGGAAACTTGGAGTGGGAGAATTCATAGCACCAGCATGTGTCCACATCACCTCATAATCCGGTGATGGAAATGGAAAGGGACGATGAATCCACAGATAACAAATTGCCACTGGCAACGACGCAGTGTGTACTGTATAAAATGTTTACATCTGTAACGACGACCTCGTATTATTTTTCACTGTATGTATTCACACAGTCCATCCAGGCTTCTGTTGGCATGACTCCGTTGGCATGAAACCGGGTAGATGGACTTGCCATTGCCAGTCTGATCACTGGTCCTGCTGTTCCGTAGAGCACCGGATACTACTACTGACAGTGGTGCTATTCTGCCAATTTTCCACAAAGCTCGTGCTTGTACAACGTAACAGCTCTTAGAATAGGGAGATCAAATCCTCAAGGTTCTCGAGATGGAAATGGTTCTTCTTCAATCTCCTGCGGCGTGTGCTGCTTGTCCTGCGCACCAAACATTGTTCGTTCAGCCAGAGTGATAGTAACAAAAGTTAGAGCTTAGAAAAAGAACTGCAAATTATACTCTGCCTACCAGGACAAACCGGTAGGATATATTAATATAATAAAAGAAGCAACCGATAAGCATGGTACCTAAAACAACACTTGCTCAAGATAAAAGCCATTAGTAGGACACTCACCAATATTGGTTGTGAAACACCACGGTTTCTGCTGGAACGTTATTCCCGTCGTCATTTCTGTTCCATTGGTAGACAGCGTGAGTCCTGTTTTTCAGCTGCAAAACTGAATGTCCGTAGCTGGCCTCCCTGAATGCAGAGTAGTCCGGCTGGGGGTCATAAAACCTGCAACACGGTGGGTTAACCCATCAGGCAAGCATCATAAGGGCTTCTTCGGCAACCCAGGAATTGCTCCCAAGCTAGAATGGTTCCATGCATGGTTTGAGTGGTTCCATGCATGTCACTCAAACCATGGGGTTTGGTCCCATGAAGTTATACTCATGGAATGAAATAGGCTTTTTTGGCATGGAACGGGACCAAACCATGTTGGGTTTCAAATCCTTCCATGCCTAACCGAACAAACATTTTGGGTAGATTGAGATTGATTCCATGCCAGATATTCCATGTGGTTTGGAGCCCATTCCATACCAAAACGAACAAGGCCTAAGGGTTTGGTAAAGAAAAAAAATGATATTGAAATGTATATCTCCGAGCTAAGGTGAGCAGAGACTTGAAAGTTCAAACCATGATTCTCAACCACCACAACCTTGTTACAAGTAGGGCCAAATGCCCAGATGGATGTAAGGGTTCAGTAAACGAAATAGTACCAATAATACTTTGTCAGCTATTTCCTCTCACCTTGAAGCAAGTCCTTCCTGGTTGCCTCCATCACCAACAGTTATGTAAACAGGAGCAGATTTGTTCGGCACTGGATACCGATTTCCTGATGTTATGTTGTAGTTGACATTTGAAATGCGGTACTGCAAGTAATTTATAAGGGTATCAAATGAGAATTCAATATGCACATCTTTGATTCAACTCAGAAGGAATAAATTCACAAAATCCAGACCACAATCAGCATTTGTACCATGTGAAAAGAATTCAAACAGAAGGACACTGTCCCGAAGTGAAGAACTTACAGATCTCTCATAAGCATGAACATGCCCCGCAAATACCAAGTCAACCTTGTACTTCACAAACCATTTCTCGAAAGCAGCCCTCATACTCTCACCCTCCATATAATGTGCCTCGTTGCTATTGTACATGGGAGAGTGCATGAGAACTATAAGCCAAGGTGTCTTCTCCCTATCTACACGCTTGAATTCATTCTTCAGCCACAACCATTGAGGAGTGTATTTTACTAACACATATCAGAAACAAATTAGAAGTTAGGACACGAACTTGAACAGCAATACACCATAAAATAACTAACAAATCCGTACTGAGGAAAAAAAACTAACAAATCACTTAATTCAGCAAAGAGTGAGAGATCCAGCTACTAAATCAAATATGCTTCTGAAATCTAGTAATATATAGAATGACAACTTAAATGAATCATTGTAGGCATCTACTCATTAATGAAGCGTCAACACCTGTCGCCACTCAACATTACAGGTTACAAGTGCTTATCAATTAACTGCAGTTCCAAACTTTCACCAAAACCAAAAGAAATATTAGGTACAGAAATCAGAAGTATCAAAGTGTAGCAGAGATATGACTTTTAAACTTCTTGCAGACACAACAAGTCCATAACAAAATATGCATTGTAGAAACAAAAGAAAGCAAGCTGGACGAGCATGTTACCAAATGGTGAGTAGCTAGACAACACAATGATATGCGCAGAAGCACGCCTGACAGCATACCACATAGGAGAACTGCTTTTTGATGCCAAATATGGAGTCATATATCTATGCAAATATGGCTTAAATGTAGAAGTTTCTCCCTGAAAATATCAAATAGGAATAGAGACAGAGTCACTGATTACTGAAAGAATAGAAAACAAGCATTGCTAAAATCTTCCTTTTAAAAGCAGGTTTAGGCAGTTATGTTCAAATAAAAGGTGTAGCTCTGGTCATGAAAATGTTATAAGATTGGCAAGGCATGAAATGGCATAGCTATAATATGTAGCTACAATTATTTTCATATCAAACCTAACTAATAAAAACATTATAGTCTATATCATGATGTCATGATCTATCTACAGCGGTATTGAGTTGCGCTTGCCATTGCTTGAACATGCTTAAACAACAACAACAACATAGCCTTTAGTCCCAAGCGAGTTGGGGTAGGCTAGAGATGAAACCCAAGAAACAAAGCTCAAGGCTCAGGAACGTTGATAGCTAGTCTCCAAGCGCTCCTATCGAAAGCTACCTCCTTGGAAATATTCCACTCCTTAAGGTCTCTGTTTATCGCTTCGTCCCAAGTCAATCTAGGTCTACCTCTACCTCTCTTTATATTATTGGCCCGCCCTAGGACTCCAATACGCACCGGCGCCTCCGAGGGCCTTCGTTGGACATGTCCAAACCATCTCAGCCGATGTTGGGTCAATTTCTTCTCAATGGGTGCCACCCCGACCTTCTCCCGAATGTCTTCATTCCGAACTCTATCCCTTCTTGTGTACCCGCAAGACCATCGCAACATCCGCATCTCTGCTACACTCAGTTGCTGGACATGTCGCCTTTTAGTAGGCCAACATTCCGCCCCGTACAACATCGCCGGTCGAACCGCCGTCCTATAGAACTTCCCCTTCAGCTTTTGTGGCACCCTCCGATTACAGAGGACGCCAGAGGCTTGACGCCACTTCATCCAGCCTGCTGCGATTCTATGCTTAACATCTTCATCAATGTCGCCATCATGTTGCAACATCGATCCTAAATACCGAAAAGTAGCCTTCTGGGGGACCACCTGTCCGTCGAGGTTAACGTCTCCATCCTCGTGCCTAGTCCCACTAAAATTACACATCATGTACTCAGTCTTGGTCCTGCTAAGTCTGAACCCCTTCGACTCTAATGTGCGTCTCCATAGCTCTAGCTTCTCATTAACACCTTCCCTACTCTCATCGACTAGCACCACATCGTCAGCAAAGAGCATGCACCAAGGGATATCCCCTTGAACATGCTTAAACGAGAAACAAAAACGCAGAAAAAGCTTCCAGAGGATACACTGTAAATGTCCGGAATTTTGCCAACTTGTTAGCATTATTTCGGGCTTTCATTAACATTTTTTTTCAAAGCTGAGAAGATAAATTACCAGATCAGGCCTGTATTCTATCTCATGGTTTCCAGCATTCCAAATCCATGGCTGGTATGCAGTACTGCGTTCTACAAGTCGACCCCATGAATCCCAAAGGATGCCATCATTATGTTCATATCTATCAGCGTATGACAAGTCCCCAACAAATAGAACAGTTTGTCCTCCAGTTTTCTCATAATGTTGAAGAGTTGAGAGAGAATTAAATGTTTGCCCCAGATCACCTGAAACAACAAAGACAGGAAGTATTGAGATCAAGCTGTTCAAAGCACTGAATTACTAACACTAAGGCAATATCATTCGCCCAACTTCTTTTTTTTTTTTGAAAGGCACCTCCTCGGTGCGGCCTTCAGGAGGCCAGGTGCGGGGTTCGAGCCCCCGCCGGCAGCCTCCCTCCCTTGGGAGCTTGCCATTGGGCCACAGGCCCGTCCACATTCGCCCAACCTCTTTCGGTTATAACTAGTTGATTTTCTATTTTCCCAGTCCGCTTTTTTATGGAAGGACAATGCATTTCGGGAGTGGTTTCAGGAATCAGGATATAAACTCGGGCAAAATAGTAAATATAACCATTAGCCATGCTCAATCATATATTCATATGCTTGTGCACAACTGCAGCTGTGCCTCATGCACCCAGCACCCCTAGGGCAAGAGTTGTTTCCATTTCAATGCAATTAAATGACAATAGGCAGTGAACCAAAAGTAATAATAGTCTAAAAAGAAAAGACAAACACAAACCTATGATCCCAAATGTGTAAGATGCATCTGGATCAATTGCTGGTGGCGTCTCAAACCAAAATTCTCGAGCTGAATCTCCACTACCAATCTTATAATAATATTTTGTGTTATACTGCAAAATGCAAAGAGTAAAGTTGTAGCATATATTTGCAAATTTACATAGAAACTGACAATACAAGGTAAGAGCTAAAGACTTCTGCAGAAACGAGAAAATGTCTCAAATCAATTTCAGTAGCTGCACAACATTTACAAATAAAATAACCATGCACAGTTGAAATTCGATGAAGAAAAAAAAAATGTGGCCAGGCCAACATGTGCATAATACTTGAGTAATAGCTTGAGAAATAGCATTCTAGAAAGTAGCCGCACTAATAGATTTTTCTTAACAAGATATCTCTATCAGAGAAACATTGTGTTTGAGCTCTCATATTTAGCGGAGTGAATTGACACAAAAACCTGAAGTACATGAGAAGAAAGCCAGTTAGCATATTACCTCAAGGCCATTGACAAGGCAGTGGTGGATATATCCAGATTTGTAGTCGTAAAATGTATAGTTTGTTGTTGTTCCTTCTGCTTTCTGGTCATATTGCTTATCCTTGCCATAAAATACTTCAGCTGGCCCAGGTTCTTCTGGAGTAACCCAAGATACTATTACTGCCTTTCCATCATAGTCACCTTGAGTGATATGAACCTGAAATGGCAAGATGTAAGCACGAAACATAGTACAAAATGATAGCACTGATTATGAGCTGGAGTAAGGCGACAAAGTTGCTTACCTGCTGTGGAGCATTGTATCCCTTTGGAATTGCAAACCATTCACTTTCTAGAGGTATATCCGTAGAGGGAAACTCTGTTCGCACGTACGAGCTCGTGTGACCAGAGGTGACACCGCTAACCAGGAATGAAAGAACATGTAGCGATAACATCAGCAAACCCCAACCCATCATTGATTAGGAAATGTTGATGCCCCTCAGCCTAAAATGAAAAAAAAAAGTATAGAACACTTAAGATATTAATTGGATTGCAAAAAGTGATCTAGTTAGTCTAATCATTGATCACACAACAGCAATATTTACTAATGAACTAGCAATATCATATTGCTACAAATTTAGGACTTTTCGTGAGAATAACAACTAAAACTATGATATCGTGTAAGGGTGGCAGGACAAGTAAGCAGTATATATGAGAATAAAATCGCTTGTTTATTACATACTAGAAGTAGATGGCACATTTTTTTTACGGATACTAATGAAAGAGGAATCTGTTAAAGAATGGGGCATTTGTGTTCTTGCCCCTACTTTGGTCTGTAATTGTGATTTTGCACCCTCGATTTTTTAACCTTTTGAATTTGCCCTTGTCTGTTCACAAATCAATGCGATTTTACCCTAGTCAATGGCCAAAACAGTTGCAAATTCACAGAGACCAAGAGCAAATTCGCATTGACTTGTGAATAGCCAGGGGCAAATCCACAAAGTTAAAAGAAAAAAGAGGGCCACATCACACTTGCACTTGATAGTATGGGCAATAACACCAAAAAAAATCCTTACAGGATCTAACAGGAATTGAAACACCCAGTTCCAGCTAATCTGGTGGACCCTACCCCATGACTATAGCTATAGATATGTTACTAGGAACCTATTTGAATTCAATTGCCAAAAAAATAGAGAAAAATAGAGAATAATTGAAACAACCAATTTAAGTAAATTTATAACTCGTACAATAGAGAGAAAAAGAAAATAATAAGATAACGCAGCCAAACTATGCCTTCGTGGCTACTTGTCGGGCTGTCATTCAAGAATAATGAGAACAAACGATAGAAGAAAGAACACATACACAAACCAGTGCCAAGCTTACATGTGAGGAAGGTCAAACAAAGACAAAGGAAGTCTTATCAACAGGTTTCTTATGCCGATCATCCTACCACAGCTACTCCCTCCGTCCTAAAAAAAGAGTAGTTATCGCTTCCCGAGAAAACAACTTTTTACAACTTTGACCAATTATGTATAAAATAATATTAATATTTATAATACATTATTAGTATCATTGGAAAGATCTTTGAATCTAGTTTTTTAACAAATTTATTTGAAGATATAAATGTTGCAAGTTTTTTCTACAATTGAGTCAAAGTTGAGAAAATATGTGCACGAATCTCATAACTACCTTCTTTTTGAGACAGAGGGAGTACGTCTTAATGAGTTAAATATGCGTACTTGGTACTGCGTAGAAACTAGAAAATATATCCTAAGCTCTTGATTTATTTCAGCTTCGCATTAGTACTCCTCACATTCATTTTCATATGACTAGTAGATTCTGACTGTTTTTTTTTTCTTAATATCAGTGGGCCATAAGATAACTAATGCCAAAAGTGCTTGCTTTTGTTTAAACGTTTTCCATGACCGACACAAAAGTTGCTGACCTCGCACTGGCTTCAGGTGAATCCCAACATTTTTTATAATTAATTTGGAAAATAAGCTGCAGCGCCACCTTATTTGGGCCCCAAAAAAGTTTGAGTAACGATCCTGAACCTGAAGAAGCGAAAGAACCTAGCTAAAAGATGCATGTACGGATTTGGACTAACAGGGCACCACGCAGCACAGGAACCCACAATACAATGGACAATACAGAGATAGATACAGCCATACAGAGAGATTTGGATCTAGTTGGGAACTAAGACCAGCTCTTAGAACTGCGGACACCGTCCTAGGATTACCTGTCAACAAAGAGGAGACGAATCGGCTCCGTCCCGGACGAACGAACGGATGGATCTCCGCACCGCACCGCACGTCGGAGAGGAGCGACTGCGGCAGCGCACTCCGGGGCGGCGGGTGGAGGACCAGGAACCTGCCGGCTCCCTCCGCGGCGTCGCTCGTGTGCTCGGCGGCGCTGCCGCTGCGTTGGCAAATCACTTGGCGCAAAGCCGCAGGAGAGGCAGAGCAAGCCGTGACGGAACGGTAAAGATCCCACTCCACAGATCCAGTCACTGACAAAGGCTGCCGTATCCATCAAGATTCCCCCCTCGTAACTCGCGAGGTTGGTTGGTTGAGGGGCCCTGTCACTGTGGGCCCGCCCCTCTCTCGTCCACACCTGTAACTCTCATAGATTCCATGGGCTTACGGCCCGCATACTGGCCATCCCGATTGGAGGCCCAACCACCCGCCTCTTGAGTCTGAGCCCAAACCGAATCGAAGCACAGCAGCAAAGCCTCTCAGCTCAGGCAGGCCTACCCGACGACGAGCGTAAGAGCAACGACGACCACGGCGAAGATGGCCGCTTCCTTTCACCGCCGCGGCCACCTCCTCCTCCTACTCCTCGCCGCCGTCGCGTCGGCGTGCCTCGGCACCGCGGCCGCGAATCAAGCTGGGTAGGTGCCCCGCTGCCCTTGGCCCCGCTCGTTTCCTCCGTGATCCGATCGGCCGGATGCTTTGCTGACCGCTCTCCTGATTTGGCTTTTTTCTGGTTGTTGTAGATCTGGCGAGGGGTACACGATCGCCGGCCGCATCAAGATCGATGGTAAGTGATCCAGTTCCTTGCGAATTCTCTGGGATGCGTATTTTGGTTGTTGCTAGGTTTGTAGCGTTTAGGGATCGTATAACTAGCTCAGTGCCAAATTAGATGCGTCGGCTGTTGCATCCTCGGCTGCTGTGGTTAGGAGGTCGATTTGTTGGGATGTTTGTTCCTGGATCTCGATTTAGCGCTGCTTAGTGTTATTAGTTGTTTTCTATGGTGGTTTGTCAACTTGTACTTGCCTAAGCCTGTGCATTGAAACAGTTTTTCTTGCTAGGAAACTAGTGGCAATCAAGCGTTCACAGCATTCTTTTTGGTATTGCCTAAAAAAAATGGTATTGACCATTGCTTCTATGGGAAATTATTTTGGCCAATTTTATCAAAGGTTATATCTTACAAACCTAAGTTTACTCCTTATGTTTTGAAAAAAGAAGTTTAATCCTTAACTGTGGAAGAGGGTGCGCTAAATTGCTATTCCTGCTATCTGTTGTTTGGGATAACTATAATAACAGGTGCATTATGTCCAAAAATAACTAGTTGACAGATGCACAGTCTGTTTCTGAAGTCGATTTTTGCTAATTCATTTCAGTAACCTCATGAACTAGAGATGAGACCTCACTTTTGTTCTAGATCGATGCCACTTTTATTCTAAATTAATGCTCTGCAACCCTGGTTTCTGAGACATCACATGGAATAAGAATAGGCATAGGGTTGAGTCTCTACATCTCAGCCCTATCCAAGCTAGTTTCTTTGTTTCGTAAATGTGTCACCATGACGTTCGGACTTAGAACCAATATTAGTTAACTAAGCTTATTGGGTGTAGTCCAGAACTAACACATTTAGCATTGAATGTTATGTAACGTTTCCTTTTCTGACCAGCTATGTGTTGTCTTCGTCAAAGTATTTTTAGTTTTGAATTGAATTATGGAACTTTGAGTGATGGATTCACTTCTTTTATAGATTATTACTGCTCTTTTAATTGCATTGGGATCCCAAGTTTCAAGCTGAAAGCTCCTAATTACCTCCCTGATGTCTGTCTGGTGACTGATGTTATTCATGTGATGTGGCTATAGGTGCAAATGTGAAGGGCTTTGGTCTTCCAGCTAAGACATCAAACACAAAAGTGATACTTAATGGTGGTCAGAGGGTTACGTTTGCGAGGCCAGATGGCTACTTTGCATTGTATCCTACAGAGATCTGAACCACATGTTCAGATTTATCTAAAGATTCTGATGAACTCAGAATCACCTATTACACTGTCTCTTGTTACCGTACCATTTCAGTTTGTTAATAAACTTTGTTTTGAAATACAACACACTAATAGTGTGCCAAGCAAAATAAACTGTAGCGCTCATCAAGTGCATGCGACTAGTTTCTCATCTGCTCTTGTGTGAATCTTTTATTGTAGATGTTCATGGTACAGTGTTAGCTCAGCATTCTATACTGTTTTATCGTTGCTCCTTGACCATATATACTTAAGCCACAATGTCCCAGCTGGAACTCATTTGATTGAAGTTTCCTCAATCGGTTACTTCTTTTCCCCTGTAAGTACTTATTACTTGATTTGTCGGTAAGACGAGTGAAAATGTGCCTCAGAAATTTACTCCCAATTCTGTTGCACGATAGGTTCGAGTAGACATCAGTGCCAGGAATCCTGGTTATATTCAAGCAGCACTGACTGAAACCAGAAGAGCTCTAAATGAGCTTGTGCTGGAACCTCTGAAAGAAGAGCAGTACTATGAGGTAGCTATTCCTATCCTTTTTGTTCTTTTGTAAATTCGTTTCTTCATTTATTGATTTTGTCAATTGTCTATTTGTCTTATGAAAGCAACCTTCATAACTGTTTCCCTTTTGAACCTTTTAAGGTGAGGGAGCCCTTCTCCGTTATGTCACTTTTGAAGAGTCCCATGGGGTTGATGGTCGGTTTTATGGTCCTAATGGTCTTCGTGATGCCCAAGATGATGGAGAACATAGGTAGGTTTCAACCCTTCTACATATCTGAATCAGACAACCTTTCAATAATCAGTATATTGCACGATATGATGGGCAACTAGCATATGGAATCTCTGAATCGAACAACCTTTCAATAATCAGTACTATATTGCATGATATGATGAGCAACTAGCATATGGCAGCTTGGAAGAGCAGTATTGTCTCAAAAGTTTTAGAGTTAAACTATATAACAGTAAACTTTTGGTTATATTTATTGAGTTTGTACACTGGATAAAATTTTAAAAAACTACTGGAGTAGTATATTAGTTCGAACTGTTGCTCTTCTTGTTATAATTTGCCTAGATGAAGAGGTAATAGGAAATAATGTTTGGCCATGATTCCGTTTATTCAAAACTTCTCATGTGTCTTTACATTTTTATGCCTGTTAAACACTTTATGTATCTTTGGTTCATTATCTGCTACCTATACAGTTTTACATTGTCTTGTCTGTTTCATTTTAGTAGTATAAGTTGGCTACACTGGCATTTTCTGATCATCTATAGGCTTCATGGTGTATTTGCAGTTACGGATCATATGTGCCCGTTAGAGAGCTTGTAGATTGGTTCTCTGTAGATAGCCCTTGTCAATTGTAGTTTGAGAACTATCTAGTTTTCATTGATACTTTAAGTGCAGTTGTGCTTTAATCACTTTCTTGTTGAGGCATCAGAAATGCTAATGTTGATTTCCTTTAAATGTGGCTAACTTTACTCTTTGCTATTGAAGATCCTGAGGAGATGAAGCAAGCTCAAGAGCAAATGAGGAACAACCCTGTATCATTCTCTAGCTTGCTATCCAGAGCACAGGGCTAGAAATAGAACTTGGCGGTCTTGGTCTGTAATGTGACGAAGAGCGGTACAAAAGTGCTTGACACGTTGCTCAGAGTAATTTCCTGGGGTGAAGATGGAATGTCTTTCCCCTATTTTACTGCTTTGAAGGTGTAATTTGTCTGTGATATAGAACCTTTTGAAACCTCTAGCTGAACTAATCATGGAGTGCGTTAGCATATACCCCGTTGATTGAGATATTTTGTTGGATATGTGTTGTCTTTTGAATCGTAGATGCATTGCCTAGTCATGGACCAGAGCTGTAGAATGGTGCGTCAGAGACCTCGCCAGATGGACAAAGGGACGATATTATTCTGTTTTGGTCAAAATGGGAGGGCCAACTTGTGTTATTACAATTACAAGTCTATCTCAGAACAAATAGATACGGACTTCAATTGAAACTGTCCTGATGATAGGTCTATGCTGTACTTATGTTATGGACGCACTTGACCCGTAGTGCCCTTTTTTTTTAGTAAAATTTAGGCATTAGCAGGTATGGACGTGTCTCCACTGATGATAGATCATGATTTTTGTCAAAGAAAGTAGACAAATTTACCATTATTGTCCAAAAGTCTTTGGTATTTGGCAAGAGTACGTCTCTCGTGTAAAGGCATGCATACGCATGGGAAGATAAAGGGCCTATCCTAAACCTTAGCAGTTTGAAATTAATTGTGCACTAAAGCAAACTACAGCCACTGATTACAATACTGATATCCTCATTTGTTTTCAAACCTTTT
The DNA here is from genome assembly GCA_015342445.1 of Digitaria exilis. Lineage (NCBI taxonomy): Eukaryota > Viridiplantae > Streptophyta > Magnoliopsida > Poales > Poaceae > Digitaria > Digitaria exilis. The sequence continues at coordinate 812,172 of JACEFO010002479.1, forward strand.
GTACGCCGTGTCTTTGCATTAGTTAGTCTCGATACTTTTCATAGGTGACTAGAACATGTGAACATCTTCCTAGAGAAAGAAAGAGCAGGAGAAGAAAATAATGACCATGCATGAGTGAACTCAGTTGTGTGAATTTAGACGTTCACGTCTCTATTTGCACTATATTTTATCAAAAAACGTGTGTTATCGTCCTTCCAGATCTCTCCTAGTGATGTAGCTGGTGTTTAAACATCACCTTTTTTTTTTAACCATTTCTATGAGTAAGTAGAGTTCGAAAAGAACTCTTATGATGCTGACACATGGTACAATCGCTTCATGCATCCTTTGAACTTTCAACGAAATTGTTAAATGAATTTCAACTATGATTCATTAAAAAAAGAGTAAAGTCCATTTTGCTCCCCTGAACTTGTCATCGAGTTTAAAAGACTCCCCTGAACTCCAAAACCGGACATTATACACCCTCATCTCCTAAAACCATTTAAAACACCCCCCTATAATAGTAAAGGGTGGTTTTGAGGCAGTTTCAGGGGGTTTTTTTAAACTCGATGACAAGTTCAGGGGGACAAAATGGACATTACTCTTTGTTTTATATTTTACTATTTCCTATAAGCTTCTATTTAGGAAAGTAAATTGTTTAATGATTATTTGAGCTATTTACCATTTTAAGATTACAAATAAGTTTTTTGCTAAATAATAGTAGGTACCTCGCATTACGAATAAGGTGATTGCTCAAAGATATTTGATATTTCTCAATTTATGTTCCATATTTTTGATTAATTCGAAAACCAATTTATTGGGAATATCTTATTGAAAATTTGTAGAACAGAATTTTATTGGCCATTAGAATTCTTAAAACAAATTCTCAATAGTAAATACCTCAAATAATCTTATAAAAAATAATAAAATATAAAACAAATAGTAAAGTCCATTTTGCCCCTCTGAACTTATCAGCGAGTTTAAAAAACCCCCTGAAACCACCCTCAAAACCACTGTTTACTGTTGTCGGGGAGGTTTTTTAAACGGTTTTAGGAGATGAGGGTGTATAATGTCCGGTTTTGCTGTTTACTGTTGTCGGGGGGTCTTTTAAACGGTTTTAGGAGATGAGGGTGTATAATGTCCGGTTTTGGAGTTCAGGGGGTCTTTTAAACTCGATGACAAGTTTAGAGGGGCAAAATGGACTTTACTCTTAAAAAACGGTCGAGCGTGTTGACATGTTATAGGGTAAACCTTGTCAAAAGAAATAAAAAACGATTCCTTAAAATACTTGAACTGACATCCCTGCAAAAGTGAAATCTGATTGAAAGAAAGTGAGCAAAAAGGCAACTATCAGAGAAAAAAAATCCCTTAATTTGATATTTGGGCAAAGTGTGATCGCCAGACAGAGAGCCACAGAACATGCTCTGCTAGAGACAATCTTTGCAATATCTAGCTACACCCGGTCACATTCTCAAGTCACAGCCATGGGAACTTGTGTCATCCAATGGCTTGAAAAAGATAACACGCCACCGGGAGCCAGAAAATGCCTGAACCAGATTGTACCTTGGGAGCCTGACAGGGACATACCTCTTTCTGTGCTGGAGAATAAACCCCTGCTCCTTCTTTTGCGGGGTTTGGATTGGATCAAATTGCCTCCTCTCCTGGCATTTTTCTCCCCAGGGTGACTATTGCTCGAACTTTCCGAATTTTCACCATCTTTGTTCGAATCTTTAGATCAGAGGAGACATGGTGCTTGGGACCATGATCATGATGGCCTTGGTGGTCCGTGCTAGCTAGCACAAGCCGGATATCATCGTCGTCTTCGATGGCAAGCCGAAGCTACAATCTGGCATTGATTTCCTCTCCTTTTCGGCGTGCCAATTTTGCCCTTTTTTCTAGAATATATTCTTGATAAAAAGATAAGAATAATATAGGAAAAGACAAGCAAAGCCACTTGCAGTAGTAAAGGCTGTGAGCCTGTGATAGATAGGAAATTGAGGTGATAATTAATAGAGAAAGGTCTGTTTGAGCTGTACCAACAGTTGCTTCAGGCCACGTGCTGTGCACTGACAGCATATATGCAGTATAAAAACACCTTCTGGATTTCTGTCTTTCCATGTACAAAGTCACAGACACAGAAGCCACGGCACAAATAGATTGACATCTTCTCCAGGGAACTTCCGTTTCAGATCTAATCAGAATTAATGAATGATGTCTGGTAATTGATTAACCTGCCGTGTTGATTCTCCTGTGTATTAAGCATGAATTGTTTCAGGTAGGTCTCGTTCCAAATCTGACCAAACTGATGTGCTGTATTGTTTCTTGCATCCTTTCTTTATTCTTCCTTGCAGAGAAGAACGTGTCGGCACCACCGCACGACCCTGCTGCTGCATGGCATGGCATAGCGTCACTATCAAGTGCCTCACCTGCCACTAACATCAAGACAAAGTAGAACTTATCAGTAATCAAATAAACAAATATGAATTCCCTGAAGAAAATCTGGACCAGTCCTCCCTACACATGCTGGTTGTGTCTGACTGTTTGAGAGAGATCTGCCTACCGTCCATCCATGGCTATGTGGGTGTGACATATCATCTTTAGACAACCCTGAGTTGGATGCTTCCCCATATAACCGATTCTACCATGTACTGCCAGAATTTACTGTGTTAAATCATGAGATGAAATTCATGGCTATGTTAGTGTGACACAGATCATCTTTAGACAAATATCTGCTGGATGTTTCTCCATATAACCGATTCTATCATATACTACCAGAATTTACTTTGTGTTAAATGATTAATTCATGAGATGAAACATCAAACATGGTACTACCAAGCAGCATCTCACAAGCATATGCTCATGGTTCAGATGTACGCGTAGGATCTTGATCCTATTCATTGGCCCGAACCACCCTATGATGTCTTCCAAAACGTATTCATTGTTAAACCAGTTGGGCAACCCTTTTGCACGGTTGCACTACAGCTTTTGCTTAGAACGATGCATTACAGAAAAATGTCCTTATCGATTGGATCTGTGAATTGTTTTGAAGGCACCATCAGGTCGTATTCGGGCCAGATCTGTGAAACTGCAAATACTACTCAATGCCAACTGCCATGAGAATTCACTCATGCATGTTACAGATCCGCATCACAAAATAAATTAAGGTTCTATTTTAAAACGATTGCTACATAAAGGGATCCAAAAAATAAAGGTTCTATGTTTCTTATCGTTTGCTTGACATTGATCAGGAAATCACTGTGCATAGTGGAAATGCAGCTGATGTTTGTATCAGTGATTTCCTGATCATAAAAATAAAAGATCTATTTAAAAATCACCTCCCTACTCTTTCTTATTGTTTTGCCTGCCTTGGTCAGAAAATGGTTTTGGAAGATGAACTAGCATACTGTTAGAGCATGACACCAACACATGTGCCAGTTATAAAAATCTAGACCAAGATCTACCAATTGTTAGGACAGCTGTTGCTATTGTACTGATGCAGCTGATGTTTCCTCCAAACCAACCAAACAGCAGCAGCCTTTGCAGAATAATTAACTCCTCACTACCATGTGATTACATCCTTCCATCTCCTCAAACTACTCCTCGACAACAGCATACTGCTTAATCCTCCTACTATTAGTATTTTATAAGCAATCCTCCTGCTAGTTCACGCATGTCCATCACTGTAATGCCGTGCTGCTGCTCTTAAGTCGTCACTTGGGGCATAAGGCACATGGATTGTGTAATAAAACTGGTATTATTTGTACATGATTTATTTTTCTAGTCTCTGACCACAGTCATCGCTGGTCGTCTCTTGTAAGATATCCGAATCCAGCTCAAATCCACTTATCTACTCCCATGGTTGTATAATATATTACCATGCTTGAGCTGTATGTGAAAAAAATATAAACCATAAATTGACCAGAAAAAATACTCATTTTATAAGCTAGTAACACTGACATTATAAAGCAGATCACCTAGATCATAATCCTTTGCAGGATACTCCTTTCCAAGTAAAAGATACCTCAAGATCAGTATTTTTTTTTTGGATACGTAAGATAATAGTGTATCATTGTTTCATTAAAGTAAAAGAAAAACACATGTACAAAACTGAAGCCTTTAAAAGCTGAAAATGGATCACTAAACTAAATTAGTACTGAGCAACAGAAATGTCTTTTATAAAGTATTATCTGCACCTGTTATCTGCGTCGCCTCAGTGAGTGGCTTTGCGAAAGAAAAACCTAATGGATGGAATTATTGAGGAGGGTTGTGTCATGTGGAATTCCTTCTGCCGGCTCACCATGTATGAACATCATGGATGCTCCATCTCTCTTTTCTTTTTTGCTTGTTTTTGTGCGTGTGTTGTGGTTAAGGCCGTACAGCGTCATGATTCCTACAGCATATGTATTTCATAGGTCCTACAATTCCTTTTACGAGTACTACAATATTCTTTTAAATCGCATATATGAGCAGTACTATTTAAGCCAATTTTGATCCGAGGATGCATTTAGAAGGAGTTTTTCACACAACAATGCACCAAGAAGAGCTTTTAAAGAAAAAAAATACTGTGGAATTTCCAGAGTCTGACCAAACAGATTGATAATGGTTGAGCCTTTGATCTTTGGAGAGCCGCGAGCCTTTGTTTTTTTTTTCTCTCTCTCTGATGGTTAGCCTTCTTTATGGTGAGTTTAGATTGGGAGAAAAAACACGGTAGATCTAGAAAAACACTGTAGATCGTGCTGGGAAGCGTGTTCTGTGAGTGAGAGGGATATGATGAATAGAGAAAAGTTAGATGAATAGTGTTTTTTTGGAGAAGTTGGGTGAACTAAACTCACCCTTTGGGCGGCCGCAAGCTTGGCGAGACGCGACACAGCTGACGTGGAGCCCAGTCGTACGAGCCGCCTTCACCCCGTCAGCGCCATGCCAGTAGACAGCCGCAGAGCTAGTTTCCATTTCCCAACAACTTCGGCGCAGCCACCGTTCTACGCGGGGCTCCGCCCCACCCACCCGTACCAGGCCTCCACGTCGGATGACCTTTGGGCCTGTGCGTGGGGTAACCTATCCACTTGGTAACCCGCGACCGCGAGAGGGGATAGAACGGGGGACGTGGCCGCACGCACGCTGATTGCCATTTGATGCCACGTCACTAGCTTGCCTTATTCAGTTTTCCTCAATTTTGTCTTCACCAAAAAGCCCTTTAGGGCAGTCCCAACCCTCCAGATTAGCTGGTTTCCATAGCATTAAATGATCTGCCACATAAGCAAAAAGATGACATGGCAACAGAGTTAAGGAGGAGAGAGATGAAAATCGTAAGAAACCGTTTCTTCTGTACAAAACGGTGTTGTCCCGATATCCAAGAAGCGAAGACACCGACGAAGCCACGCTGGGCAAGGTGTCGTTTCTCTCCCACGCGCTTTTGTTCGTGGCCGCCCGGAGTCACCGGCGCACTAGATGCCGCCGCCGTGCTGTGGTGGAGCGGCAGAGGACGTTGATGCCGTGCACTATGCCTTCGCGTGCCTGCACTCCTGCAGGACCACGGGCCGGTCAGCCACCATCATCGCCACCCACCCTTTGAGCTCGCGCATGCATCTTGGTGCCTGATTTCTACCTCATCCGCTTGCTGCTCATCGCTGTCCAGAAAGAGATAAGACGGGAGGGCCGAAGTGCATCTTCCATCGAGCTAGGCTGAAATCAGATTCCCCCCAAATCGTTGATTCCCCCTTGCTTCTTGCCCAAATCACCATTCTTCCATAGTTGGAGGAGCTAGAAGCAAGCTACCTGTCTATTCGTGTCCGTGAGGCGTGAGCTCGCCATTTGCCGATGCGAGGCCGCTCCCGGCGAGTTACCTGCACCCACAGCCCGTGCTTCCGAACCTTCTAGGGTCTGGTTGGATGCCTGCACCCGCACAGCTTGGCTCGCATCAGATATCCAGGCTCACGGGAGCCAGGATGAGTGCATACAAAATGTAATGTTTGGTTACCTGAATTCACTGGTGCAGGCTACAGGGAGCAGCTGTTTGGATGCCTGCATGGGTGCATCGCCTATCTCTAACGCGTGCAGCCAAAGTGCTCCTACTTGCACCAGCGGAGCCTGCATCCCGAGATACGCCCAAAAAAGTCGCATGGCCAGAGCCTGGCTCGGAGCCTCCTTTTGCATCGCCGGAGCCTGGTCCAACACCTCGTGCAGGCAACCAAACAAGAACACGCTGCATCTGGAGAGCCTGGATAGCCCATATGCAGTCATCCAAACAGACCCCTAACAAGCTTGGCTGGGTGCGCTGGTCGGCGATGAGACAAGAACAGGGGAAGAGGAGGACGGGAGAGAGGAAGAAGAGATGGGGAGACACAAATATTACTTGCGGTCCCACACTAAAAAATCAGGGTTGGAGGGTATGGTTTCTTATGGTAGTGTCTTGCTGATATGACACCATAGACATTATCTATTGATACTATGGGTTGGGACCGCCCTTAGTTGAGCTGAGGACGGACGGTAGTGGTAGCAGTGAACTTGGGAGAAAAACACATATGTTTCGTATTAATCACGTTAATAAGAAACAAATGATTTTTTATGTATAATTTTGACTGTATCATTACTTTCTAGACTCCACGTGTCATTTTTTTATGACTCATTAAGAGCTGGTACCCGTATCACTGGAGTTTCACGTAGGAGTAGATGATAAAACTAGTTCCTTCCACGTCAACAAATTAGTTTGTGTATTAAACTCATACAAAGATTGCACTGTTACTGCCTTGGTATTCCAAATTTTCAATTGTGCCTTTAGTCATAAATCCAGCATAAAAAAATATCAGCGTGAGGTAATTATACATTATCGAAAAGTGAAAAATGAATAAACATTCGAACAGTTTGATCGTGGTATGCTTTTTCAAGAACAACGTAATTTTATATTAAGACAAAATGTAGGTGCCAGAATGTGGGAGTTCACAAACTTGAAACTTTAGTTGTATGCTAGATTGTGCTAATCCAACTAAATTTGAAATCTGTTGCAGAAAAAAACTAAATTTGTAATCTTAAAAAAAAAAGAAAAACTAAATTTGTAGCAATGTCGACAATGTGGACCGTTTCTAGTGATTTTGTTATTTAAAAAAAGAAATTTCTACGTACTTGGAAACGAGATGGTGAGAGTTTGGTATTAACTAATAGCATGTGTAAGTGGTGAGTCATCGCCTTATCGTTGAAGCAACTGCTTGAATATACTATTGCCACCTGGTTTGCTTGCTGCAACTTTTAGGCTGACCATATAAGTCAGATCATACAAAATTACAGATCAACGACGTTAGACGCTAATAAGGAATTGTATATCGTAGTGATCGGTTTAAATGTATATCCAAGTTGAAAAGGTATAGAACAAACATGAGAATACCAAGTTTTGTATAATTTCTCTCATCAAAGTCAATTTAAAAGGAAATGAGACCTTTACATCTCGAATTATTTATGCGAGAAAAAACATAAATTAGTACTACTCTTTAATTCTAACATAGATTCCCGCTAGATGGATAAAGATGAGAAGAATACGAGAGAATATGTTCCACGTGCAAACCGGTCTCACTGTGTTAGAAGTAGTCCCTCCATTCCTTATGTGTCACTAGAAAGTATGTTTGTGAAGAAAATAAAAAGTGTAGAAAGTATGTTTGTGAAGGAAATAAAAAGTGTAGCAAATAAAACATGTTTCCCTAGAGACAAATAAAAAGGGACAGAGGAGTACCGAGCTAGTAAAAGATTCATTGGAACAGGCTCTAAGCCTAAGTTTATTGTTGAATCTGAATGACAAGACCAAGTATTCTGTGCATTTTAATGGTATTTAATTCATGTATAGACTAATTTGAATATATTTTGTTATTAAATTTTCAACCATTTGTTTGCTTGTAGAAATATATGATGGATTTTTGAACCCAAATCGCCAAATATCTGGTAAAGGAGAATGGTCTAATCTAAGAAGCCTCAAACTGCGCATAGGGAAGTGTCTGTCAGATGTACTTGCAGTTTGGGAAGTTGGATCTTAGTATCTACAACCAGGCGAGCACATCATCGGCTGGCGTAAAATATATTCAATTCGTCTGCGTGTTTTTAACCTTGAAATTATGAAGGATCTCTTGTGTGTTTCTTAATGAATATTGTTGGTGTTAATTCTATCTCCAACAATCTTGATCTAATCAGAGCAGCGGGGAAGACTGCCACTGGCCTGAGTCGTGCTGACCTAAAGCCCTCTCTCATATGTGGGCGATGGAATACGCACAATGTTACATCGCCAAGCTGCCATCCTCAACACTCATGATCAATTAAAGTGACCATGATGTGAATAAGCTCGATGGACGAGTATAGCAAGTATGCTGTGTTCTAATTGCATCTAAAGATACATGCTACAATAACTATTTTGGTTAACTTAATTGTTAATGGCATCACCACAAATCTAATACAAGATTGTTGTCTGTTTGTAATGCGTGAGCAAACTTATAGCTTTGTTTAATTCAATTACTTGGTTCTTTGATGTCCAATTTTTTTTCACATTACTATTTGACTTCGATGCTTTACATATTTCTATCACCCGTTGAAATGCACGAGCATGTACTTAGGGCCTGTTTGGCCGAGCTTCTCCACCGGCTTTCCATGCGGCTTCAGTACAAAAATAGCCAGCTTCCACATCTGCTTATCCGAGAAAAAAGGACGGAGCCAGGCGCAAGGAAGGGCCGAAGCCAGGAGCGTCGCATGGGTAGCTTCGCCTGCTCCTCCCTGGTGGGCCCCACCAAAAATAGATTTGCCCTTCCCCCAAATTACCGGTTCTGCCACCCATCCTATCTCCCCCGACGCCCCTCCTCTCTGTTTCTGTTTGCGAATCGCTAGGTCCCAGGGGCGGCGGCGGCGGCGGCGCTAGGTACCTGGGGCTGCGGTGGCTGCGGCGCTAGGGACCAGGGGCGGCGGCGGCAGCAGCGCTAGGCCTCCAGCGGTGGCGGCTCGAAGGGGCACGGGGCTGCGTCGCCATGAATCGCCTGAGGCGCCCGCCGGCGGCGAGGAAGGAGGACTTCGTCTCCAATCCAGATGACGGAGATGACGACTTCGATGAGTTTGCTCAGCAATCTGGCCCGGGCGCCGACGGCGGACATGGGGCCAGCCGAGGTGCTGCCATGGGTGCTTCGCTTGGCGCGGGTGGCGGTGCGGCCATGGGCACTAGTGCTGCCGCTTCTACCCCACTGTTCCCTAGCTCGGGCATCAACGCCACAGCCATGGGCGCCGGGTCTGGCAACCCATTCTTCCATGGTGCTGGCATGCCGCCATTTTTTGGGAGATTTGGAGGTCCGTGGGCTGGTTCCAGCTCCATGGCCGGCAGCAACATTCCATCTGCCAGTGGTCCATGGCCGGAATGGTGGACTGGTGCTGCGTCCGCTGCTCTTGGTGCCAATTGGCTCAATGTCGATGTTCCCGGTGCACCTGCGAGGATGACAACTCCCGGTGAAGAGCATGGAACACAACAGGAACCAGAGAAAGCTCCGGCTGGCTCCAATCGTCGTAAACGTGGTCGAGCAGCGAAGCCGCCTACACCTCTGACAGCAACCCATGTTGACATCGATCTGACCGATGTCCAAAGGTAAATATATATGTTGCTCCTGCCACGTATAATGATTGATGTTTGCTGTGAATGACAAGTATAAACGTGTTGTCTATGGCCCTTGTAGTAATGAAAAAGATAAAAATGTTGCTGATTGGGGTGATGAAAATTTGAGGATAGTATGTGAGCTTTTTGCGGAGGAAGTGAGCCGCGGAAATCGTTCAAACACTCATTTGAATACAGCTGGTTATGTTAATGTCATGCAAAGGTTCAAAGACATAACCAAGCTATCATACACTAGAAAACAGTTCAAGAACAAATGGGATAAATTGAAACAAGACTATGGTATATGGAAGAAATTGACGAAGCAGACAGGGCTTGGTTGGGATGAAACTCAGAAGAATATTAAAATGCCGGATGAATGGTGGGCTAGAATGGCAAAAGTAAGGATTATTTTCATTTGTAGTTGCAGATTTTTTCCGCACCGTTTAGTTGCAGATTTATTTATGCTTCTCATTTGTGCATTTCAGCAAATCAAAGGTTCTGGTAGGTTCAAAGATAAAGGCCTTCAACATGAGGACAAATTGGATATTATGTTTGAAAACCTTCAGAACACCGGTGATGATCATTGGTGTGCTTCTAGCGGTATACAACCATCCCAAGCAGCCACTAATCTTGATGATGAAGATGAAGCTGAAAATGAAGATTCTGACGATGACTTGGAGGAACAGAGAACCCCTACAAATGGGCCAACACGAAGAGTGAATGTCAATGACAAGCCAAAGAAACCTAAAACTGCTGTGCGGCATTGGCTGAAGGAACAATTTGGAGTTCTTATGCATCAAAGTGAGAGAACAACTACATATCAGTTGAGTCTATTGCAAGGTTGGTTGACAACTCTAGTTGTTCCATCAAGGATGTAATGAGATTAGTGAAGGAGTGTGGTGCTACACCTGGAACCCAAGAACATTTCATTGCATCTATAGAATTAACCAAGGGGCCTGAAAGGGAAAGCAACATAAAATATTCTTGGAGTGGTTGATTTTGACTTGCGGTTCACATATGCATCCATTGGACAACCTGGCTCTATGCATGACACAAGTGTACTATATCATGCAATTGAGCATGATCCTACATTCCCACACCCTCCTTCAGGTATCACTGTTTTGTCTATGTTGCTTCCTCCTAAGTTTTTGTCACGTCAACTTGTCGATAGTTGTTAAATTCTTGTTTTTTTAGAAAAAATTTACAATGTGGATGCCGGGTATCCAAACCGTCCTGGATATTTGGCACCATACAAGGGTCAAAGGTACCATATTCCTGATTGGAGGAGAGGAATTGCTCCACAAGGTGAGCAAGAGACGTTCAATCATTTGCACTCAAGTATTCGTAATGCCGTGGAACGGACCTTTGGTGTATGGAAACAGAAGTGGAGGATTCTTCTCAACATGCCGAGCTATCCAATAGAAAAGCAAATGATGATTATGGCAGCGACCATGTGCCTTCATAACTTCGTTCGTGAGAATGATTCGCAAGATAAACATTTCATAAAGTGTGATCGAAACCAGATTACGTGCCAACTATCCCTTCAAGGTATTCAAAATACCTTCCTTCGAGAAATGCATCGGATACATCAACTCCACACTCTAGTGATAGAGATATGGATAAATTCCGTGATGATATTGCCAAGGCAATATATCGTTCTAGATCCTCATGATCATCCGTGGTGGATTTTTGTCTCATGATTGAAACTATTTTTGTAACAAATATTTATGAAATAATTGCATGTATACATTGCATCCTATGCCTATGGGCAATATGGACATTTGTCTCTTCCTTCAACGAAACTGCCAGAGAAGCTGCAGAAGAAGCTATTTGAGAAGCTGCAAAAGAAGCTGTTTTGCCAAACGATTTTAGGCACAACCACAGCCACAGCCAGCACAACTGGGTTTTCGGAGAAGCTACAGCCAAAGCCGGCACAGCTGGAGCCCTACCAAACACCAAACAGGGCCTAAGTCAGAATGAGTTTTGGAAGGTTAACTTCTTGTATTGGTTCTTGATTGCATCCTCGTCGGCCAAAAAGGTGATACTTGTAATACCCTATACCAGTCATTCTCCCCTCCAACGTTTTTATGTATTTCTTACAAGAAACATGTAAATATATTTGCTAATACACTTAACAAATGGTAAAATACACGACTTGTGATTAAATCTATCTAGCTGTGTCTCCTCTATTATATGAAATCTATCCCTAAATTTGGCTTCAAATATTGTCTAAGATTATATATTTTCAAAATACATATAAAAATCTCTAAACTTGGCTTCGTAAGACATATATGCCCATGCATATTACAATATGTTTCATCTCCCAAATAAAACATATAATATGATAAATATTAAATTTTCAAGCACAATTATTTTTATTTACTGGCTTGGTTATCCATTTCTTCTAATATTATGCTTGCTATTCGTGGTATTCATATGACTATACTACTTGACAACAATGTTTTCATGTTACTTATGTTTGGATGACCTTCAACATAAAGCATAGCTAACCAAATTAAGATATTTTTCGCAAACCAAAATATCATCAACTTTTATAGATTTATATACTCATCTTCAATGACCTATACACGCTTAATCAACTGATTTTTTTTAAAAAATAGTTTAGGGATTGGATTTGAAAAATTATCGGCATCTGTGGCTGAGTTTAGAGAGTCAGATCTATAATCTGAGAGTCCATAATACTCTAAGGTCCAGCAATGTACTCCGTACCTCTACAAGATAAGCATGAGATGCCCCGTAAAACGGTAACAAATTGGAATCTTAACTCCGGAAAATTACCAAAACACCCTTATCCTCATCGCCTACACTCATTCCTCCAGTGGCTTGGCCTCCCTATAAAACGGCGACTCCTCGCACCACCCGTCTCCTCCTCTCCTCTCTTCTCCCTCGGTCCCTCCCCGTGCACTCGAACGAATTCCGCTCAGAATTCTCCGCGTAGGGAAGCCCTAGCGCGCCCCGGATCTCGCCGCGGGGTGCAATGGCCTCGCCGGCGTTCCTGCCCGAGCTGGCCACGCAGGTGGTGGTGCCCGTCGCGGCCGTGGTCGGCATCGCTTTCGCGGTGCTGCAGTGGGTGCTGGTCTCCAAGGTGAAGCTATCCCCCGAGCCCCGGCGCGGGGACGGCTCCTCTGGGAAGGCTGGCGCCGGCGCCAGCGAGTATCTCATCGAGGAGGAGGAAGGGCTCAACGAGCACAACGTCGTCGTCAAGTGCGCCGAGATCCAGAACGCCATCTCCGAAGGTGATGCTGAGTTCCAGTCGCCGGTTCGTGTTTTTATGAATTTTGTGGATCTAAGGGCGCTTAATCGTAGATCTTGTGCTCCTGCGGTTTAGTGGTTGATAGTCGTCATTAGGTGGTGATTTTGCTGTTTTGGTTATTTTGTTTGCTTGCGGCGTGAACCTGGAAAATTGCTTGTCACGGGGCATGTGAATAGAATTTTACTCGTTTCTAAGGCAATTCGCTTTAAAACTAGGCTTAGGATCAGCTGGGGTTGCGTGTTTAGTGTTGTTTTAGTTTGTCGCATCGTTTTCCTTTTTTTTTTCATGCCGTGTCCTTTGTTCCCTAGTCAATTTGTAGCTCTGTGCCTGATTATTTACTGTTATATCACTCCTAGTTGTAAGTTGGATCTAACAATAAAATACTGGTGTTCCCGCCTCACCCAACACATGTTATAATAATCCTTGGTCCAGTGTCTCCTAATTGCAGTAAATAATTTTTTGCTTTCCCCACTAGATCTTTTTTGAGATATTTGTGGTGGGGCGGAAGTTGTTCCTATAGAAGCGGTAGTGTGGGGGATAGGATAAGCTACTGTAGGTGGCAGATACGTTGCTGCTGCACCTGTGGTCCTTGCTGCCCGATGTAGGATAAGAAGATAACAAACTTTCCGTGCGTCCGCATTATTCTAGCAGGTAGGAGTAGGAATTAATTTTGTTTTCAACCGCATCTGCGAACTTGGAAGGAATCCTAGAACGACGCACATGGACCAGAAGATCTTGACTCTTGTGGCCCACTTGACTATGTTTCATGTAACGTTATTATTGGGGCACTGTAGACGTCTGGAGGTACCAGTCAATTCAGTTTGTCCTGTGCTAGACGCTGCATTGTTGGCTGGCTGTTCATGTTAGCAGTGATGTTGGCTGTCCATGTTCTCAGTGAGGAATTCGTTCTAATGAGTTTAGGATTATGATGCTCTGGCTGTGCTTTCCTTAGCACCCAGGGAAGGCCACGTTCCACGTTCCGGGAACGTTGTTTTGGGACGGAACGGGAACATACGGCAACATTTTAGTGTAAAAACCTTTCATAAGCGCCGTTCCTCGTTCCCGTTCCCACGTTATCATTCCCATCGTTCCGGGAACATGGCTGCTAAGCTTTCCTTGTTGCACCACTGTGTTCATTATCTTTTATTCACAGGAATCGGCATAGTACACTGATTTTTTATGGCTATAATATGTGGACCCTATTAGTTAGTTCAGTATCGTTACTGCTTGTTTTGCTTCCCTTTCAGTAAGCAAGAAACTTTGGTTTCACTGGATTTTGAGAAGAGAAGGATTACATTCCATCATTTATTTTTCATTTAGCTATTTTTTTGTCCGTTTTGTAAATATGATTACAAAAAATAGGATAATTGCTACTCATTAACCTATTGTAAATTTTTACTGCTATGTTGTTGATTAACCTTCAGTATTTCACAGTTTTGCCCTCATTTTCCCTTTTTTTAGGCCTTCTCTTAGTTACGGTTATTCTTTGGTTATTTTGTATAATTGTAGACACACTTGTGTATTTCTAAATGGCCTTGCTTTGTTTTAACAGGAGCAACTTCTTTCCTTTTCACGGAGTACAAGTATGTTGGACTATTCATGAGCATTTTTGCTGTCCTCATCTTCCTCTTCCTTGGCTCTGTTGAGGGGTTCAGCACCAAGAGTCAGCCTTGCCACTACAGCAAGGGCAAGACGTGCAAGCCAGCTCTGGCCAATGCTCTCTTCAGCACCATCGCCTTTGTGCTTGGTGCAGTCACCTCACTTGTTTCTGGGTTTCTTGGAATGAAGATTGCAACGTATGCAAATGCCAGGACGACTCTTGAGGCAAGGAAGGGTGTTGGAAAGGCATTCATTACAGCATTCCGCTCTGGTGCTGTGATGGGCTTCCTGCTTGCTGCCAGTGGCCTTTTTGTTCTTTATATTGCAATCAACTTGTTCGGAATTTATTATGGTGATGACTGGGAGGGCCTTTACGAGGCTATCACTGGTTATGGTCTCGGTGGTTCTTCTATGGCTCTTTTTGGCCGTGTTGGTGGTGGAATATACACCAAAGCTGCTGATGTTGGTGCTGATCTTGTTGGAAAAGTTGAAAGGAATATCCCTGAAGATGATCCAAGAAACCCAGCTGTAAGTCTTTGCTTGGGAGTCTCATCTAAAAATGCGTTAATGAAATCCTTTGTGCTGAAGTTCTGTAGTTACTCATTTTTTACCATGCTATTGTCATTTTGATGGATATTTGTATCAAAATGACACAATGAGCATTCCTTTTTCTTCTTGCAGGTCATTGCAGACAATGTTGGTGACAATGTTGGAGATATTGCTGGAATGGGGTCAGATCTCTTTGGCTCCTATGCTGAGTCTTCATGTGCTGCTCTTGTCGTTGCCTCAATCTCTTCCTTTGGGATCAATCATGAATTCACTCCTATGTTGTACCCACTCCTCATTAGCTCTGTGGGTATCGTAGCTTGCTTAATAACCACTCTTTTTGCAACCGATTTCTTCGAGATCAAGGCTGTTGACGAAATAGAGCCAGCTCTCAAGAAACAGCTTATAATTTCCACTGTTGTGATGACTATTGGCATTGCACTTGTCAGTTGGTTAGGGCTCCCATATACATTCACAATCTTCAACTTTGGTGCTCAGAAGACTGTTTATAACTGGTACTGCATTTCTTTACTGGATTTTCCATATTTTGATCAGAATTTTTTTATTAGATGATCTGACTTTGATCTTAATTTTGTAGGCAATTATTCCTCTGCGTGGCAGTTGGTCTGTGGGCTGGACTAGTTATTGGATTTGTTACGGAGTATTACACGAGCAATGCATACAGGTGCGTACAATTTTGATCATATTTAATAGTGGATGTAATTTGCAGATTTATTTTCAAGCATTTGACAACTTTGGATCTCTTTTTTGCAGTCCTGTGCAGGATGTTGCTGACTCCTGCAGAACTGGAGCTGCTACAAATGTCATCTTTGGCCTTGCTTTAGGATACAAATCAGTCATTATCCCTATCTTTGCTATTGCTTTCAGTATTTTCCTCAGCTTCAGCCTGGCTGCGATGTACGGTGTTGCTGTGGCTGCTCTTGGAATGCTCAGCACAATTGCTACTGGCCTTTCCATTGATGCCTATGGTCCTATTAGTGATAATGCTGGAGGAATTGCTGAAATGGCTGGCATGAGCCACAGAATCCGTGAGAGAACAGATGCTCTTGATGCTGCTGGAAACACTACCGCTGCCATTGGGAAGGTAGTGCCAATCTGACTGTTAGTTTAATGTGCTTCTTCAGGGTTGGACCAACTTTTAACAAATGTACATTTTTTAAATACTGAATTCCCATCCTCATGATTTTGTGCATGCAGGGTTTTGCCATTGGTTCAGCAGCCTTGGTGTCTCTTGCCCTCTTTGGTGCTTTTGTGAGCCGTGCTGAGATCTCAACTGTTGATGTTTTGACACCTAAAGTTTTCATTGGGCTGATTGTTGGTGCCATGCTCCCATACTGGTTCTCAGCGATGACCATGAAGAGTGTTGGTAGTGCAGCACTCAAGATGGTTGAGGAAGTCCGCAGGCAGTTCAACAACATCCCTGGGCTCATGGAGGGCACCACCAAGCCTGACTATGCAACATGCGTCAAGATCTCCACTGACGCATCCATCAAGGAGATGATCCCCCCTGGAGCACTTGTCATGCTCACCCCTCTTATTGTTGGAATCTTGTTTGGTGTTGAGACCCTCTCTGGAGTTCTTGCTGGTGCTCTTGTTTCTGGCGTCCAGGTTGGTACTTCTTTTCATCATCACTAATTTCATAATCGTATCGTCTTGCCATATTTTATTCAAAACTATGTTGTTTCCATCCAGATTGCCATCTCTGCATCCAACACTGGCGGTGCCTGGGACAACGCGAAGAAATACATAGAGGTAAAAATTTGAAAATGTCATATAAGTCAGCAGGCTTTGCAATCATATTTACCAAACATAATTAACTTTGGGTCTCTCCATGGCTTTACAGGCTGGTGCATCTGAGCATGCAAGAACCTTGGGTCCGAAAGGCTCAGACCCACACAAGGCTGCAGTCATCGGTGACACCATCGGTGATCCCCTCAAGGACACCTCAGGCCCTTCACTGAATATCCTTATCAAGCTCATGGCCGTTGAGTCCCTGGTCTTTGCCCCCTTCTTTGCCACCCATGGAGGCATCCTCTTCAAATGGCTTTAGAGGAACAAGACCAACAGATCAGTTACTTTAGTTTTGCTGGGGAGAGCACTAGCGTTATCTATGCCATAGAGAAATTCAGTTTACGGTTTACCCATACAGTGCCTTTCTTCATTCTCGTATCCCCCATACTGTGTTGCAGTCAAGTTGAACTTATCAGCCATGTCGTCGCCTAGTTTTCTGGTCTAGTTGCAGTAGCCGAGCGGAGCAAATCTCTGGCCATTCTACAGGTTTGGAGTTTAGGCATTGGGTGTATTGGCAAGTTTGGTATTGCCTGTAGATATTTCGATGATGATGATCAATGGATGCACAAATCAGATTCCCTGTTTCCGTGAGACACTGGAGTTTCTGTTTTCATGTGGACTATTCATGATTTGGATGCCCGTTTCCTGTATCTGTGCTGCCTCCTTTTTTTTGGTAGAGTATTTGCATGGTCTTCGTGATTCGTGAAGATAAATTGTTTACCAAAGGTAAACTGTATATTAAAAGAAATGGTCTAGACGATAGGGTCAATCATGCTCGATGGAAAATAGTTCTTTATATTAAGAAGCATCATAAGCGATCACTGGCTAAAATCGGCCGCCTTCCACCAACTCTACCGTATCCATTCATTTTATTGCAGCATAGTTACCCAAATCAAAAGCTACATAATCAGGTAGGTCTATGGTTGAGTTGTAGTAGAGGGGTGTATCCAACCAAAATTTTCTTCGAGGGTTAAGCCATGATGTAAGGGCTAGCGAAGATGGGCAACATAACTCAATTCCTATGAGAAACAACTTAAATCTGAGCCACATTATCTTAATCTAAGGGGGGCGTGTACGGAGAGGTGAGAGGGGAAATTTGCAAAAATATGATTAACTTTTACAAACCCTCTTCTCACCTTCCCTTTGGATCACCCTTGGATCAAGATCATATGGTTCAGATTTGAGTTCTTATAGTTTCTAGTAGGAATTTAGTTCTCATATGATACGTTGCCGCGAAGATGTGTTCCCTTGGCAGGGGCCGGCCTAGGAATTTAGTCCTCATAGGATACTCAAATATTTTAATTAAGACGAGTGGTCAAAGTTGAGGTAAAAAAAGTCAAGCGACTTATAAATTGAGATGGAGGTAATACCAAGTTGAGTTGTGAATAAATGTTTCTTTCCTTTGTAGAAAGTTGGTTTCCCATATTGTAGTTAGGTGAAGGTCTCACACATATGTAAGGGTCCAAAGAAGGATTCGCGTTACGTTTAAGAACATCGATTTCTCAATATTTAGTTGCCTATATTAAAAGCATCATATTTGTATGAAATTATTGGTCAGGTCGTTACATAGATTGTACCAAAATCCTAAACAATATCTGTTCTAAACTAGATGAAGTGAAGTTAATTGTGTCTAAAAATGTTTGGAAAGTTTTCGATTCCGGATTTTGGAAACAGAAGATAAACTAGAATCTGAGCTATTTACTTTATTTATGCAAAATAGTGTATTGCACTATAGACATCAAAATGATACAACTTATTTTTATTAACAACGTGATCATCACTCGACTATTTACAAATAATTAGTCATACACTTATCCTTGTGTATTTTAGTAGTATGACATTCATAGGCCTTCACTTAAGGCCATGTTCAGATTCCCAACTTTTCACTATTCATTTCAACTTTTCACTATTCATTCTAACTTTTCACTATTCCTCCCTCACAAAACACGTTTCCCAACGAATGCTACAGTGTTTTTCTTATGCTACAGTATTTTTTCCTGCAATCTAAACACAGCCTAAGAAATGTGTATCAATATGTTCATACGCGCAATTGATCTCACTTGCGAATACAAGAGAAGTCAACGCGCTTCCGACGCACGCATGTTGATTTTTGTGGCTAGCTAGGCTATGTGGCACACATGTGCAGCAAAGGGCCATGGATGTGGCCTTGTGGCTGAACCGAGATGCACGGAGCTAGCTGCTGAAGTGGTTAGATGATTGTTAGTGCTAATATAGGCAAGCTAGGCAAAAGTCACGATCGTTGGAAAAAAGAAACAAACATGAACGATCTGGTGCCACAGATGTACACTAGGACAATAGCCTCACCAGAACTCAGAAGGCAGAAGCAGTGGCACCGTACCATCTCAATCTCATAAGAATTAAAAAGCCTATAACTACAAATTGAAACTAAATGCAACACATGAATGAGAATGCAACATCATATGATCCCACACAGCGAAAAGGAGAAAGCAACAAGAGACTTCTTCATGCACCTCGGCTACTGAGAAAGCAGAACATATACTAATGGAAAACAACCGGACCTCCACTCATTCATGTAGTGATTTTCCATGCATCTATGTGGTGCTCGATCAACGAGGACTCTCTCCCTCTCTCTCACGCACTCTGCTTGAAAGTGCACGGGTCTGCTCTGTGTATGAGATATATATACATGACAGTTGACGGGGACTCTCTCACGCACTCTGCTATGTGCACGGAGTACTTTTTTTTGGTGGAAGGCAAATGTACATCAACCCCTGGTGGTTTTTTGTCATATGCAATTTCTAATTCATGGAGTTCAATTAGAGAGGGGCTTCTGATCTGAATGTTTGCATTCGACAACATTATTTCTTTGAGGAAAAAGTCTATATCACCCTCCACCTATGGATCGTGGACTACATAGCCCCCAACCTATGAAACGGTTTATATCACCCCCTAAACTTCTCAAAACTGATCATATTACCCCCTGAACCAATTTTGAAAAATCATAATAAATCATAAAAAAATCAAAAATAAAAAATCAAATTGTGTTGGACTCCAAATGAGTAGATATACACACTGAACATATAATATGGTATGCGTTAATACATTTTTTACAATTATGGAGAAAAGCATAGATCTAAAGGTACAGTGAAAAAATATACTAAAGCATACTATATTACATGTTCACTGTGTATATCTACTCATTTAGAGTCCAACACAATTGGATTTTCTATTTTATGATTTTTCTGTGATTTACTATGATTTTTTAAAACTTCTTTAGGGGGTAATTTGATCGGTTTTGAGAAGTTCAGGGGGTGATATAGACCATTTTATAGGTTAGGGGGTTATGTAGTCCAACCTCCATAGGTGAGGGGTTGATATAGACTTTTTTCTTTCTTTGATGCTTCGAATGAGTTCTTTTATAGCTCATGTGGATGAAAGCTTGCCATATGTGAACACGGTCTGATGAGGTAGTGTAGATATTTCTCTCAACAATTTTTTTTCACAAGTGGTCAATGGTTTAGTATATCTAGTTAATTAACCACCAAAATATAGTAATGAGATCGCGAGGGATCATTTGCTTGGTTGGCAATTTTCCAAAACTATAGAAAATATAGGATGATACTACAAAAATTATTGGTTACCGACTTGCATCACCTTGCTATTGTGTTTACTGCGACTAAGATGGACCTTGCTAGAGAAAATTCCTTCAAGGGCGCTGGGTTGAAGAAAATAGAATTACCACATAGTTAGATGGGAACCAGGGGCGGAGCTACAAAAGCAAGCCACCGGTGTCAGCTCCATTGAACATAGATGTCAGTTCCACTAATAAGCAGGGCGGAACCGGAACAATAATTTTCCACTGTTTTTGCAGCGAATCACCGATGCCAGCTAACACATACCGATACACATAGCTCCGCCCCTGATGGGAACTAATGGCCACGCCTAAAGACTCTGGATCAAGGCCTGGATTTCGCATAAACTAGAGTAAAAAGGGCGTACCCAGTACCGTAGGCTCCCGCACTGCGCGGGGTCTGGGGAAGGGATGTACGCGCACAGCCTTACCTGCACAAAGTGCAGAGGCTGGGGCTCGAACCCTGGACCTTCCGGTTACAGACGGTAAGGCACTACCACTGCACCAGGGCCGCCCTTCTCGCATAAACTAGAGTGATGAATAATATTTATCTCCTTGGAAAAAGATTTTGTTTCATATTGGAATCTTGTTACAATATTGAAGTATATGTTGCACTCTACTGAGGAACAAATACCTAGGTGAGTCTGGTTTTGTTTAGGCCAGTTCCAACCGAGACACCAACGAGTAGTTTTTATATATTCATGTCATATAGACAGTACATAGGAACTAACTTCTTAGCGCATACTTTCTTGAATAAATTACTATAAAATCTCATCTCTTCTCTCTCCTTAACTCTCCTTATCATCTTGTTTTATTTGTTGGTTCCCGTATAGACATGGTTTCTCATGCAAGACACAATATCCTTCTCTCCCCTCTTTAATATATTTGCCACATCATAAAATTGCTTATTTAGTAGACTATTTAATGCCATAGAAACCAACCTACTAGATGGATTGGGAATGGCCTTAGGCTAGTCTCGATGCATAGTTTCATTACACTGTTACCAAGACTATCACGTCATATTTACAATGGAATGAATCTACTTCTCTCAGTGTGTAGTTTCATGGCACAATTTTATATACAAGCTGAGACATTCAATTCTCGCATGGTATATGGCCAAATATATCACATATATGACTAAAATATTCTCAATGCAAGTTTTATTGTGTTTCATGTACTTGGTAATTGTGCCAGTTGGGTTCATGGTAATGAAACTCCAATCTTGTATCTCCTCATAGTGACCCTGCTATGTCAATAAAAACACTAATGTGTCATATGATTTAATGCCATAAAACTCCCATGACACCTCCCAATGAGACTAGCCTTAGTAGCAATACTAAAAATGGTAGATTGGAAGGAGAGGTTTGCATGAGATAAGTACAAAGGTGTGCTAGAGGCTTGAAATACAAGTTTGGAAATGGAAACATAATTAGGTTTCAATCTGGCAAGATGTCCAGATAGATAAATGTCTCCTTGAAGCCCACAAAAATTTTGACTACTATACTCAACAGAACTGGTCATAGTGGACAAAGTTCTGGTTCGTGTAGGAATACATCTTTCCTTTAGAAGAATTTCCTCAAAGATAGAACTACTTTGCTATGAAGAATTTGTTGAGATACTATAAATACTGTTGCATGACATATGGAAGTGGAGTGTGGTATGGGGTTTTACAATAACCAGGCAGGATAGATGTACCCACATCCTTGTATAGAGAGTTTATGTTCATTGGCATGGTTGTTAACCATAACTTGATGGAGATGTGAAGAAAGAAAGATAGGGGAAGAAGAGGAGGAGAAAGAACAAGCCATAACACCTAGATTACCCCTGGAGATGTGGAATAAGCTCACCCTGAATATTACATTGTATAATTGCTAAATTTGTATGGGTGGTTTGTAGCAATGTTTTTCCAATTGGATGCGACCCCAACCAGAGTGGGTGAATTTTGATGAAACTACGAGGAGACATGCCACAACAAAGGACATAAAGAAGATGATCTTCTTCTTTGGATGTACATGCGTAAGCTTGTGGATAATAATAAAATACTTCTTTTAGAGATACTTTAATCTCTTTTACTAATGCTGGTATTTTTCAGATCAATTGTTTTTTTTAAAAAAATATGCAATTGTGGAAGATCTTGTGCATGAGCAAACATACTGTGAATGGTGGAAAGGCAATGGAAGCCAAAGCCATGAAGATGAAGCTCCCTGTTGTATGGCAAGATGAACAATTGTGGCCGTTGCTTGTGGGCATCCTTAAAAAAATGAAAGAACCTGGTCGGTTCATTTGGCTAAGTTTGTGTGTGATGTCATTTTTGGATATGACTTAGAGTGTCTTTAGCTATTTCTGAGAGATTGATGTAACATGTTAAAAGCTAGCAACATCTCCTCAAAATATGTATTATGGTTTCTTTGGTAATAAGGCAGGCCCAAAATCTTTTTATTTAAAAGTTTCACAGAAAGATTTTGAGGTTTTAGGTATACATCCATTTTCTCCCATTTCTTGATGAAAAGCATGTTCATTGCATTTAAAAAAGCTGCATCCAAAATGTCCTCGTGATTTGATGGGTGGTCGTGCCGGTAGAGAAGATGAGTCCAGGGGAAAAGGAGAACAGATGGAGGCTAACAGTGGGACCCACCACTAGCATGAAATGTTGATGTGGTGCCACATCGGATAAAACCACCATTCATTCAAGTTGAGGACCGGTTTTATGAATCCGAGGAGCTAAAATAGCTGGTTTTCGACTCCATAGAGAAAACATCAATACTACAAAAAAAACGTTTTAGGAGACACTTCAAAAAATGGCTCAGAGGGGGACAGAAAAAATGTCCGCCTCCGTTAATGTCGGGATTAACAGAGGCAATCATTTTTCATTTTCGGAGGCGGACAGGTTATAATAACCGCCTCGGAAAAGGGCCCCATTTTCGGAGGCGATTGTTATAACCCGTCCGCCTCCGAAAGTCGATTTTCGGAGGCGGACAAAACCAACCGCCTCCGAAAATGAAAAATGACCGCCTCCTAAAACCAGCACAGCCCGCCTCAGCCCAAAAGGCCCAAATGGCCCGTTAGATGGGTTCAATATATATAGAATATCTAGGGTTTTCATCCTCTCATTCTCCCGTTCCCAGTCGCCTCTCACCCTCCGCTCCGCCTCCGCCTCTCACCCTCCCTCTCCCTCTCTCACCCTCCGCCCGCTCGCCTCCTCCACCGGCGCAGAGCAAGGAGCGGCGACGGCGGCTCCTCCCCCGCCCGCTCGTCGCCCAGATCCATACTCGCTTGCTCGCCTCCTTCACCGGCAGCTCGTCGCCCAGAAGCGGAGCTGGGGTTGGACCTGGCGGAGCGGAGGACGACGCGGAAGGCGAGGACGACGGGGAGGATGGTGATGAGTTCGAGAGGAAGATCTGACGATGGCGGCAGATCCGGCGACCATGAGCGGCCCAGGCGACGGTGCATGCGGCGACGAGCAGGTGGTGGCCTGGCGCGATGACGAGCGGGCCACGAGTGGCGATGCGTGCGTGGACATGCAGGTGGCGGCCTGTGCGACGACAAGCATGCGACGAGCAGCCCGGATCCGGTGTGGAGCGCCCGGATCCGGCGAGGAATGGCCGGATCCAGTATGGAGCGCCGGATCCGGCGAGGAACGGCCGGATCTGGCGAGGAGTGGCGGCGGCGGCGGCCGATGGGCTCGACGGGCTTTTTCCTATTTTTATTTTTTTGCTCGATTTTCGGAGGCGGGCGTAAAACCGCCTCTGTTAATGCTTCATTAACAAAAGCGCTAGTTCGGAGGCGGACGCAAAATCCGCCTCCGAAAATGCAAAATGCCCGCCTCCAAAAATTATTTTTGTAGTAGTGCATGGACTCATCGTGTTATCAATGGAAATAAAACGGACTTTTTCCTATCTTGAAACTATCAATTAAAATAGGCTGCATCAACATCATAAACGACATGTATTTTAAATCAATAAATAGAGTTTTTTAAAATAATGTTTGGAAATATTATTGATGACTCATGACTTTTGAAAGATAAGATAATGCCAGAATTTATATTATTCATTTTATTTATGTATACAATAATGCTACATTAGATTTTTTCACTATGCACATCAAAATGGTTGAACTTTTTTTCTTACCTGTGTGATCATCACTCGAACTATTAACAAAAGAACCAATAATATATTCATCTAGTGTATCTAAGATATGCCATTCACGTATCTTAGGTGAAGAAATAGGTATAGTGAAAAGTCATTTCATGGTCATACACACAACACTGTAAAAGGTGATGTTACCAAGAGGGGATGAATAGAGGGGTCTAGAAAATCAAACTCACCTAACGTTTGGGGCACTCCATTTGATTTGAGTGCTCCACGACGATGCCTAACCATACCTAGGGTTCAAGAATTCCATGCTTAACAAATCCAAAGTGTTGTTTGGCGATTTACTTCAAAACTTAAGAGATGGGAGAATGATCATGAGTTTCCTCACAAGATATCTCCAACCTTCAGTATTCACTCAAATCTTGTCCAAGGTCTAGAGTGAAGCGGGAGAGGGAGAGTGAATTCTAGGAGCTTTGTCCCAAGCTAGTTCAAAGCAGTCATGAGTAAACATGGGTGTACATCTAACAAATTAGTAGTCTTTAAACACTATTGTTTTTTTGAATTGAATATTTATTGCAAAGTAAAATGCACCAATGGTCCTTCAACTTATTACATTGTATCATTTAGGTCCCTGAACTCTCAACATGCATATCTAGATCCCTAAACTTGCTAAACCAGGTCATCTAGGTCCAAAGTACCGAAAATACCCTTGTACCTGTTGCAATGACACTAACTGCAAATGATATTTTATACTCTTCCCCTCTTCAAATTATTGTTTTCACCCTAGAGAATGTTATTAGACAACATGACGTCATAATTATAGATCCTGAGATGTCAAATCAATAACCATGCTTATGTATTGTTCGGTTAACACCGTTTGTCGAATGGATACTAAATTAGAATGATTTTGCATACTCTTTCTCCCCTCAAATTATTGTTTCCATTACTACTCATGCTAAAGTATATTATCGGACTGCATGATTGAAAGAGCATCTAGGCTCCTAATTCGTTTTGGTGTGTCTTGCAGCGGCAACTTTTAAGTTAGTGCAATGATGGGCTTTCATAGTATTCTTCGCCCCCATCATTTGAGAATGATTGTATTGGTGCAAAGGTGTTGACGCAAAAATCGGGAAAGATCTTCACGTACTAGAACACGAAATCGGCTGTGACCGATGAAGCAGGGCGTGCCAGTCAATCTGACCTGTTATTGACAAGGAAAATCGGACGTTAGTAACACGGCGAAATCGGCTGGGTTTCCGATTTAGCAATGAAGACTAGATCGGCAGTGAATTCCAATCTATAATAGAGAGCCGGCTAGATCAGCCGATTCTGATGCAAAGCAGAGTAAGATTACTAAAACGTAACCTAACAAGCTAAGCAGAGCAACACTTAGAATAGATCTAAACGGCTATACCAGATCCGATATTGAAGTATAAATAACAGCCGATCAAAGCTTATTCTAAGCTGGATAACGGTTGAATAAAATCTAAACGAAGCAACAATGATGCGACAGATACTAAAGCTTAGATATTTACTCGATAATTGTCGAATAGTTCCAAACGAAGCAACAACGATACGCCGGTTGCTAAAGCTTGGATCTTACTTAGTAATACGGGACTTACAGGCAAGCCTTGAGATCTGATCACCCTCGACGTGCCCAAAAGAACTCGCAAAAAGAGAAGACGAAGTCGTCGACAATGTATGTAAGATGCGAAAATTGTAGAGGTTTATTTGATGTTGGTGTGTACACGCTTCTACAACCACGCAGGGTCAATATTTATACTCTAAAAACTACGACTCCTAAACGTTTACGACAAACTTACTTGACACAAAAGAAAAGATCCTGCTACAACCGACTACGACTCAAACTTTGTGAAAACAACCGACTCTTTATTTCGGTCCTTCTATAAGCTTAGCCCGGTAGCCTTCTCCGTCCAGGACTCCTCCACGTCATCAACCTCCTTTCCGATCTTGATCCGAGTTACCCTTTCATCGGATTCCGATTCCGATTCAAACTGCTCCTTCCCTTGGACTCCGATTCCGATTTCTAATCCCTGCTTCACTTGGTACCGATGTGACCTGTCAAAATCCGGTGTCAACAAAAGGATATGCTCGAATATTAAGGATAAGCTAGTTCTAAGTGTCGTTTGGATGATGAGAGACACTTATAGTAGTTTATAGTAGTTGAGGTCTTTGTTTTTCCTTTGGTCGTGCTATAAAAGGGGGTCAAAGGTTGGTAGCTTGACCTAGGCAAGACTAGATTTTAGGTGTCGTGAACACTTGTGAAATCTAGTACTAGGTAGCTCAGCTGAATCCCATGAGAAGCTAGGAAAGTCAAAGAAACTGAATTGAGCGAGTTTCGACTTCAAAAGAGAAGAAGACGCATAAAACACAGCGGCGTCGACTGTTTTGATGGGACTGTTGAGGCACCGTCGAATCAGTCGACGGCCCCTGGTTTTGCACACAGTGGCTGGTGCGGCTCTCTGGGTAGCGTCGACTGATTCGACGCTGATGGCATCGAATGAGTCAACGGTGCTCGACGAAGTTAAGACCCCAGTTGATGAGGACATCACCATCACGAATATGACCATACTGGCATCATTTAAATTAAAGGCGAATCAATATTATATCAAGACTATCTTTGCTACATTCACTGAATTGATGCTAGGCCATAATGTGTGTTCATTGTCATTTTCAGAAATAAATACATAGATTAAAAAGAGTGCCAAACATATATCGAAGGCGTGGAGGACCAAAGAAGTTGATTGGGGACCAAGTCCAAGTACGCCCAACATCCTCACTAGACTACCACGTCACTTTTGGCCAGGAAGGAAAGATATCAAATCCAACACGTTTTCGAAATGCTGGATTCGGACTGCAGGAAAGTGTCAACTTCTGACGGCCGCCACGACTTCATCCGAACTCTGTTTTGGGTGTTTAAGCACTTGATGGAAAGTTTATCAAATCTACTTTCATATGGATTCAGAATCATATCCACATCTACTCTATGGCAGTGGCAATCACCGATTTACTACCAAGATCTATTCTGTCAATGGTGCTGTGTCATCTTATTTTGGCCCGATGGGTTGTTTATCAAGTCGGGCCCATTAGGAGACCACCCTAGGGTTGAGGGACGACCCGCACCACGTCCTGGTCGTCCCCTACCCCTTTCATATACCTCCATAGCCGCCACAAACAGATTGAGTTTTGTTTAGTTAAAAAGTTTAGCCATTGCTACTTCCTTGTAGACGCGTGTGTCGACTAGACCATCCGTTCTACTCGATCCAGAACCCTAACTTTGTGTATTCAGATTGGTATTAAATCCATATTTACAATTGAGTTGTTTGTTCTACTTTTTCTTGCTTGTTCTTCGATTGCTTGCAGGAACGAGTGCCCTAGTGGCGGGTGACGCGCTCCACATGATCGCGGCAGCCATTGGAGGCGGTGTATCAGTTGCTAAGGCGCAGCCCCGGAAGGCTGTAGTCGGGCCATGAACATCGCCAACATTATCCAATCGAGTTATCCCCACGTCTCTCATCGAAAGATCGGGCACAAACCCTAGCAGGTTCCCATCAGTTGGTAATCATCAGAGCGAGGTTTGTCGGTGAGAGATTTTCATCCCTTCATTGTTTAAATCTCCTACAGTCCAGAAGAAGCAAAAAAAATAGTAGAATCCCCCCACCGCATCCTATAGACTCTGTTCGGCCTTTTACCAGCATTGCTTAGTTAGAGCTTGTTGAGTTTTCGATTGCATCGGTTGTGTCGAGTTGCTGGTCGTAGTTGTCGTCATTTAGAGTTCCGAGTTCTTGTCACGTTCTGGTCACATACCGCGTGCCTCCTAGTTGGGTGTTCCTGAGACCGACTCCCACCTTGTGTTGCACTCCGAGTTGGATTTCGTGAGGAATGATCATGTCGTCATTAATCACCAAAATTCACTGCACACTGAATTGTCGACTCCTCGATGCCTCGGGAAAAATTGGCTTCCTACTCTTGTCTTTACTTCGAGCAAGTTTACTTTCCGTATTTAATTCCTAGACTTGTCATGCTAGAGTAGGATTGGATCTAGGTTGCAAAACTCTTTTGATCACTAGCTAGACATAAACCACACTCGACAGGCACATGGGGTGAATTAGCTTTTTGCTTAGGGTTGTTTATTGCAATTAAATTTTGTAGAGCCTAATTCACCCCCCTCTTAGGCATCTCAATCCTTTCAATAATGTCATAATTATATGTACAAAGAAGACAAACCAGGTCAGCAACAGATAGTTATTTTTGGAACTTTGGACCTCGATGACATAGTTTAGCAAGTTTAGAAACCCGGATATGTATTTTGAGAACTTATATGACGCAATAAGAGTTTGAAGACTTTCGGTGCACTTGCATATGTGATAACCTAAATACCTAATTATGGCGGTACCACTTATCCTCTAGAGTGTACATCTAAAAAAAATCTACACACTTTGCTTATGTCGGAAGTAACGAGCACTTCACGACTATGATCCTAAACATAATACAGTTCTAATCAGATAATTTTGGATTAATTTCTTACACGTTTTGCCTTGCCGCTGCTTGAGTCGGTGATCGGTGATGTAATGCAGGAGTAGCTTTGGGGAGGAAAAAACCATACTGGCTTTGGATTGGAAGGATCATACCGGAATTTTGATATTTCATAATGATCCATCCTCCAATCTGACAGGCCCAAACTTTTGAAACGAGAAGAACCGAGGTACTGACATGAAAAACCCGACATCACGAACAGGCCAACCTTTCCCTCTCGTTCTCCGCCTCCACCTCCGGCCACGCTCCAACCGAGTCGAGTCGCCTGGGCTGGGACAAACGCAAATCAACGAACGCCCAACGCCCAGTCAAACACTCCTCCCTCCCGTCGTCCACCCCCCCCCCCCCTACCCAGTCGCCGCCTTCCCTGACCTCGCGCCCGATCCCATGGCGTCGGAGATCGAGGTGCTCGAGGACACCACCACCTCCTCCCTCGTCGCGGCGGCGGCGTCCACGGCCCCCTCCGCCGCGGATGGCGCGGGGGCGGAGGCGGCGGCTGCGGAGGACGATTCGCTGAAGAACGACGTGTACACCGCGGCGGCGTACGGCGATCTGGAGAAGCTGCAGCGGCTGGTGGAGGAGGAGGGTCGGCCCGTCAGCGAGCCGGACGCTGGGGGCTACCACGCGCTCCAGTGGGCCGCGCTCAACAATCGCGTCGCCGCCGCGCAGTACATCCTCGAGGTTTGCCCCTCTCCCCCTCCCCGGCAGCTCCTCGTAATTGGGCTGTTGTAGCCGTTCGTTCTGTGTTGCTATTGGGGAATTTCGGGTAGGTTATGTTAGGCTCCGTTGCGATGCAATGCACTTTCCGAGCTGGAATTTTGTGTACCAGGACCTTGTGTGGTTTTGTGAATGAGCTATGCACCTTCGGATGGACATCATTCTGGTCAATCTCTATGGCCGAGGCCTCCTTGTTCGTGAACACGCTGCGAGCTGAATGCTTTGTTGTGGTGGTGGGGGGGGGGGGGGGTTGCAATTTTGGAGCTGGTTCATGTGGATGGGTTTGGATTGGTGTAGGTTGTTTGTACTGAGAAATCTATGTATTTTTCATGTGCTACTTTGGAGGTCTGTAATCTGTATTAACTTGAAATTCTGTGTGTGGAGGTTTTCCATTTTGTTATTTGGTGTTAGGCTGTAATGAGGTGAATCTCATTGGTAACTGGTAGGTTTGGACTGTATACTGGAATCAGCAAGTTCTCACTATGCATTATTCCTGCCTGAGTTGTAGAACGGATGCATATCTTGGTTGGTTAGCTGCATCCATTTCTTGCCTGTGGAGCAAATATACTTTCTCAGGGTTGCAACAGGGTGGTTCGGGAAGAATGTAGTTGTCTTTTGCATGTCAACTAGCTAGTTTTAATTATTCCACTAGCCTTTTTATTTTAAACCAAATGCATATATGGTATCCTTAGGGTAGAGTCTAATGATTACTCTAGCGTTATGCCTTTTGTGTGCATGAATGAACAATCTTTTGCAATAACCATATCATGATGATGCATGGTATTTTTATATCTTGATGCCATACTAGATATTGGTTTGTTATTCTGATCAGGTGGTTGCAGTTCAAAGATATATAAGCTACTTTTGGTTGACAACTCTGTTCTTGTTGACTAACCTTTGTGAATTTCCTTGTTTCCCTTTGGTGATGATTTTGTGCTTATATTTGGGCAGCATGGCGCAGACATAAATGCCGTGGATCACACTGGGCAAACAGCGCTTCACTGGAGTGCTGTACGTGGTCATATTCAAGTTGCTGAATTACTTTTGAAAGAAGGAGCTAAGGTGGATGCTGCTGATTTATATGGGTATCAGGTCTGTACTCTCTTCCCTGCTGTGTCTTAGGTCCTTTCGTGCATGTGTTCACATTTAGCTGGCAACTATTTATTTTTGTATGTATATCAGCCATCTGATCAATTATATCCAACTCACTAGTTCAGAGGTTAATAGTATACAATGAAGTGTTCTATGTTAGGGAAAAAAAGATTCAATGAAGTTAATGTATTATGTATATAGTGAATTTGTCACGACTCTAAGTCAATATCCTTCTGTGTTCAGGCCACACATGTTGCAGCACAGTATGGTCAGACCGCATTCATTTATCACATTGTTGCGAAATGGAATGCTGATCCAGATGTCCCTGATAATGACGGAAGAAGCCCTTTACACTGGTTTGTACTTGTAATTACGTTTCTCATTTGCCTACTTATAATTTCTTCTGATGCACATTATAACATTCTGTGCTACTGAACTTCAACATTTTTCTTCCCATTTCTCTCTCTTCTAGGGCTGCTTATAAGGGATTTGCAGATTCCATCCGGCTTCTTTTGTTTTTGGATGCTTATAGGGGACGGCAAGACAAAGAAGGTATGTGCAAATTTATCTTATAGCCATGTTATTTATGATCCTCCTTTGGCCATTATATCATCTTACTTCGGTTGGTGTTCCTTTTAACTGCAAATGCTACCCTTAGGCTGTACTCCTTTACATTGGGCTGCTATTCGGGGGAATCTTGAGGCATGCACTGTGCTAGTTCAGGTTGGCAAAAAGGATGATTTGATGGTGAAAGACAAAACTGGTTTAACTCCAGCACAGCTTGCTGCTGATAAGAATCACCGTCAAGTTGCATTTTTCCTTGTGAGTGAAATAAAGCTTGAAATTTCTATTTCACAATCTACATGAAGTCCTTTTTGTGCAATAAGTGGCACCTAGAGTTGAGTTCAGTGTCCTATCTGTTAGGGATCATGGAAGCAAGTTTCTTTCTAAGGTTTTAGATGCAGACATGTTATAACCACAAAAAAAAAAATCTTTAGCAAGTTGGGGTGTGCTTTAGATGAAACCTGACAAGAGCCACACGAACCAAAAGAAAAGGAAATTAATAAAATTAAATGGTAATATAAGTATATAACACTCAACAAATAGCGCTACTGATTGTTGTAAAGGATGTTTGGTCATTAACTTATGTTTGTGGCATATGGATCGTTAATATGCAGACATTTTACTGGTAAGAATTGGTTATTTTGGCTTTTTGTATGCTTCAGATGTCTGCTGCCTTTTCAATTATTATAAACTGATTAGCAACAAGATAATGTGCGTTCTGAATCTGTTAAGTGGAAATTTTCCTCTGAATTTGAATTAGCAGCTGGATGGTTTGGTTTAGTTTTAGTTAGCACCTTTCTAATGCTTAAATGCTATCCGATATGTTATGTAGATTCCATATGAATTTTTAAATGATCACTTAGTGGCTTGTGATTGCTCTTGTAAATGGATACCTTTTATTTACCACATATAAGCTGGATAAGAGTGATCAAATTGACCTTGAGATGAAATGACCTGTATCACCAATATCTTCAGCAAGGAAATTCTAGCTGACAATTTTATGCGTTCACGGTGTTGAACAAGCAATTGACTTGATTTTGTTGCTCTCTTTCAGGACAATGCTAGAAGGGTATATGACAGAGGATGTGGTGCAAATACCAAATTCGGGAAATTGTCAAAATTAGGGCTTGCTCCGCTTCTTTGGTGCATCATTATTGGCATGCTTATTACATACATACACTCCGTTATATCAGGTAAGTTGAATAGTATATATTATTGTTTTACACTCTCTTGCTTGATCATCTGTAATATGGTATTACCTATGTTTCCTTCTTTTCAGGACAGTATGCCACGAATATGACAGCACCATTTGGGATGTTCGCGTGGTCAGGGGTTTTTCTTGCAACTGCTGGGTTGGTCATGTTCTATAAATGCAGCAGGTATTTCTGAAAATTTTACAGTTGGCTGATAGTTGTGGGGAAAGGTCAAACCTGACCTGAGGGCACTGATCATTGGTTACTAATTACTTCTTGATAATATTTGGGTCAATGAAATTTTTGTTGCATGTGTACAAACTCCATTTGTACCATGTGTAGTGTGGTAAACAAAAGATTTTTCCATTATTATAGTTAGCTGACTACCTGTTGCCTGTTCAGATAAACACCAATTATTTAAACCACTTTATCTTTTGTTAATATAAATATCTGTTGATTTTTTTCCATATAATTGTCCCTTCTACTTCCATAGTATGCCCAAGATATCGATACATAGGCAGCCTCTATCATTCAACACCATCATGACATTGGCTTTTCTTTATGCAGGAAAGATCCTGGCTTCATCAACATAAATACAAGGGGCTCGCAAAATCAAAGGGATGATGTAAGTTTGAAATATCTTCAACATCAATTTAGTTTCCTCCACACAGCTTATCTTCCTATTGAACCTTTGGTTCTTTCTGCCTGATGCATTTCCAGACTTCAAAAGTCAAAACATGATCCCATTTTTTTTTCCTGTCTGAATCATGAGTATTTGCTCCTTCAGGAACCATTGCTGAAGATGGAGTTAGAAAATCCAGCACTTCTTTCTGGCAATTGGTCACAACTTTGTATAACCTGCAAAGTAAGTAGCACTCAGTCGAGGAATACAGATGTCTCTTTCTTCATTGGTACACATGTATCAGACTTCCTAATTTCATTACAGATAGTCAGACCTGTTCGTTCAAAGCATTGCGCTACATGTGATCGTTGTGTAGAGCAGTTTGACCACCACTGCCCATGGGTATCAAATTGCATCGGAAAGGTATGTGCTTCTTTTGTGGGGTTTTTACTAGCATATTTTAATAATTGTATTTAATGTAGTTGCTTTCTCTATTGGATTTGATTTAAGATACTTGAGCAGCAAATCCTGAACTTTAATTCAAAGTAGGATCAACAATGAAACTTGAAATTTGTTAAAGTTGAGACAAAAGATCATAGTAGTTGATCTCTAAGATGGCTAAATTACTCTGTAACATTAGAAAGAGAATTATGGTCCCTCTTTGCTGTTTTATTTATGTCTTCCCTTCAGAATTTATCTATTCTTTGGATGTTGGATTGTTGTTTGGTCTAATATATTCTGAACCATAACTGCAGAAAAACAAATGGGAGTTCTTCATGTTCCTCGTTCTGGAAGTTCTTGCAATGATCATTACTGGTTCTGCTGCCATTATGAGTAACGTCTCGAGTCCTTTGTGCTTACAATTTACTTTGGAATTTCTAGGCGCTTCATTGCTATTTTTTGTTGCAGGAATTGTAAGGGATCCTGATTCTCCGTCATCCTTTGGCGCCTGGATTCATTATTCTGCGTTTCAGCATCCTTGGGTGGTTTCATTTCTTGCAATGGATTTTTTCCTTTTCTTTGGCGTTGCAGTTCTAACAGTTGTTCAAGCACAACAGGTATGTCAAAGTTGTTTTTTCTTTGCTAACCATACATATTGTTTGATCATTATCTGGAACATCAATCATCAACTTTGATTAAACGTCATGAGCTTGGAAAAGACTGCCTCCATTTGCGTTTACTGTTGAAATCTTCGAAACCTTGTTGGATCAATATGCCATTTTCAGCTCGGTCAATAATCATGATTCATAAGTGCACGGCAAATGCACGGCTTCTGATATATCCTGACCATGGCTTCGAAATCTTAAATATCAAGAATAAAATTGCTATTTTATTTTGGAAATCTTAAATATCAAGAATATAGCTAACCTTTCATCCTATAGCTAGCCTGTGAGATTTCTGCGTTGTAAAGAATATAGCTAACCCTCCATATCACTTGCAGATTGCAAGGAACATTACAACAAACGAGATGGCAAATTCCCTGAGATACGCCTATCTCAGAGGTCCAGGTGGCAGATTCAGAAACCCATTTGATCATGGAGTTCGCAAGAACTGCTCTGACTTCTTGTTAAATGGATACAATGAGGACGTTGAACGGTTAGAACAGACATCACACACTGATGAGGAAATGGGAATGATACAGATGACAGGTGCAGCCTCACAGAATGGTGACAACCATTTACATCATGGTAATGGCGCTGACCATAATTGCGCTGATTCACAAGCAAACTCAAAACCTCATAGCCAAGTGGGTTCGTCTCAGTGTTGTGACCACAGTAAGAGGACTGATAGAACACCGTTGGGCCTAGGGTTGGGTCTTGGGCGAAACAGTGCATCCCGGCAGTATGTCCAGTCTCTTATCCCATTGTGATCCACCAGTTGGAAACTTGGAGATCATGTGTTTGTTTCACTCTAGATTATGTGTGTTCGCTGCTCAGGCTCCATGTTTTGTTGATCTGCTCTTACATGGTTTACCGTATAGCATTGGATAGACACTGTTAACATTGTTGGGGCATTAGCTCGCAAATACTCAGATATATAATGCTGTAGTTTTGCGGTGAATACGAAGGAAGTGAAGGCAGTGAATTGCAGTGAATTGCTCGTGATTATCAGCTGATCTGCAGTTTGGAAATGTCAGTTATGGAGCATGCAGCAGAACGAAATGCCTTCAGAGTTGTTGTATACATCAGGTTCAGTGGTACACCCATTGTTAATCATGATACGAGTTTGGAAAGTGTAACTGTACATCAAGAAAACTGTAAATTGATTAGTCAGGTCACTGTAGCAGAGGCTGTTTTCCTATTTTCCTTTCATTTTTGAGTCGATTATTGTTATGAGCCACTGGGAAAAATTTGTGGTTTTCCACTGTGGACACACCCCGTCTGGTTATGCACTGTACTGGTGGTGCACGATTGTGAAAGCTTAAGAGGCTAGAATATTCTTGTTAAGAAAGCTGTAACAAACTGACTGTCGTGCTTGCACCTCCCCACCCCTCCTACAAGGCTACAACTTGCTTGGCAGAAAAGCCATCTCATTATTGTTGCTGTACCTTCTAGGCTACTGATATTCGTTGCACAGCATTAGCAT
Source organism: Digitaria exilis (assembly GCA_015342445.1). Taxonomy (NCBI): domain Eukaryota; kingdom Viridiplantae; phylum Streptophyta; class Magnoliopsida; order Poales; family Poaceae; genus Digitaria; species Digitaria exilis. The sequence continues at coordinate 848,018 of JACEFO010002479.1, forward strand.
GTTTGTATGGATTTATGAACTAATAACATAAACAGTAAAAAGTAGAATTGATTTACAGAAGCTGAAGATTAAAAGAGGAGGCAAGAAATATTTGGTCTAATTGGTTACCAAGACCATTCAGATTTAGGATCAGAAATACGCTTCCTACTCATCATCACACCATGCACATGATTGCCAAAAGAAATGGCTGTTCCATAACCCATCATGCGTAATTGCTAAAAGGCAAAAGTCAACTAATTACTTCCCTCAACTACGAGCAAAGTACACCTACTAAACCATTTTTTTTAGTTTATTTTACCCCCTAAACTATGTTATTTGTTCTATTTTACCGCCTAATGCAATTTATCCTTTTTATTTTTTCTTTTACAAGTTTCATATTATGTTCAAATTTTGGGAGATGATAGTAGACATCATAATGCATGATAGAAAAATATATAATGATTTTTTGCTATTATTTTGAAGGGTAAGATATTTAGGGTTGGGTAGATTGGGAAAAAAAATATTGTAGGTTATGCTGAAAAACGTGTCCTGTGAGTAGGAGATTAGGCTAAAAAGATGTGTCTACTGACGTACTTTGATTTGAAAAGTTTCGAGAGAGATAGATTGTGTGTTTAGTTCCCCAACTCCCACCCAAAAAAATACTATTCATCTAACTTTCCCTATTCATCTCATTTCTCTCACTCACAGAACACGCTTCCCAGCGTGACTACAGTGTTTTTTCTCCCAATCTAAACTCACCCTGAGAAAGATTAGGCTCGGTCCAACCCAGAGCCCAGGCCTAGACCTGAGCATTTTACGGCCCGGGCCTAATTCGGGCCGGGCCGAGAAAAAGCCCGGTTTATTTCGGGCCAAAAATTTGTGCCCACGCCCATCCCATGGACAAGTTCAGGCCGAGTTTTTGCGCCGGGCTCGGGCTTTTCGTCCTTTTTTAGTTGAAAAATAAATGAAATTAATCATCTGTGCGGGCTCGGGCCGGCCCGAATCTTTTTCGGACTTGGTTTTCACTGCCCAGTCCCATCACATTAGAAGGCATGGACGGGCCAAAACCCACCGGGCTCGGGCCGGGCCACAAAACCCGACCCATTCAGACAGGCAACCCACTACCACCCAACCAAACTGACCTACCTGGTGTCCCTGCCTCCCGCCGCCGCCTTGGCTCGTCCCTCCTAAAAACCCAAACCCACTCAAAAACCCTCGCCGCCGGCGCGCCCGCCTCGCTCCTGCGAAGCGAAACCCTAGTTAGGCTTCGGCGGCGGCAGCAGAAACCTGAGGAGGAGGAGGCGCGGAGGCTGGATAGGGAGAGAGGATGGGGATCTTCGAGCCGTTCCGGGCGATTGGGTACATCACGGCGGGCGGCGTGCCCTTCTCCGTGCAGCGCCTCGGCAGCGAGACCTTCGTCACCGTCAGCATCGGCAAGGCCTTCCACGTCTACAACGTAAGCCTCCACCCTACGAGCACGCCTCCATCTCTTCCGCGGTTGGAAAATTGCCAGCTACGATTCGCGCGGCGAGCTGACGTGGTTTGGACTTTGGAGTAGCTTTGCTTCGGGAGCTTGCAGGAGCCTATTGCTCTGATGGCATTCAGGATTACGAATAGAGGAGCAAGTGAATGTACCGAGTCACTAACTGTTTGGAGCTTTTGCGAAGTTCAGAACTTATTTACTTCAGGATTACGAATAGAGGAGCAAGTGAATGTACCGAGTCACTAACTGTTTGGAGCTTTTGCAAGGTTCAGAACTTATTTACTGCTTTGCTCCTAGGGGCTGAATTTAGTCAACCGAGACGTGTGATGTTCATTTGAGCCTTACCCTGCCTCTGTTCCTTGCATTACATGCTAGCGTTGCAACCAAATTTCATTCTATGAGCTTGCCAGACTTGTCTAATTTTTCCTTTCTGTTCTGCAGTGTGCTAAGCTGAATTTGGTTCTAGCTGGTAAGCCTGTTATTTCACGTCTATGTTCGTTTAGAAATTAAAACTACTATTTTTCTTATAGTTTATGAGTTTTTCATGTTTCTAAAGGACCCCAACTGCCCAAGAAGATCAGAGCTCTTGCATCCTACAAGGATTATACATTTGCTGCATATGGAAGTGACATTGCATTTTTCAAAAGGACTGATCAGGTAAGTAATATTGTTGTGATGTCATTTTTATTTCTGCTATCCATCCGCCATTAGACATTAGTTTTTTTGTTCTCTGAGGCTGTACAAACAGACACTTCTTTACTGGAAATCTGGCACATTTCTGTGTATTGAAAGTAGTCAAGACGTGCTAATATCATGTGAAATTAGAAATTTTGGATGGTGCGTGTGCGTGTGACGTGTTCATTGACAAACTTACAAATGGAGATACATGCGTCACTATATATGGCAATGAGCTGCTACTTAGACAAACGTTTATTATTTATTATGCTGTCTCAATCACTTTCTACCAGGTGGTTACTTGGAGTAGACATGAAGAAAAGGTTAACATGCTATACCTGTTTGGAGAATATGTTCTGAGTGCAGATGTTAAAGGTAATATATTCATCTGGGCCTTCAGAGGAGCAGAACCAAACAGTGAGCCGCTTGGAAGCATATCATTGGGAGACGGGTTTACCCCAACCTGTATAATGCATCCTGATACTTATCTAAATAAGGTTCTTGAAACTATCTGAAATTTTCCTTCAGAAATGATTGCATTCCAAACCTTGTGTGCACTCTGTATGTTTTCTGTTAACAAGTCTGTTTTTAAATCAGGTAGTTGTTGGTAGTGAAGAAGGCCCCTTGCAGCTGTGGAATATCAGCACAAAGAAAAAACTGTATGATTTCAAGGGTTGGGACTCACCAGTTCGTTGCTGTGTTTCCTCACCTGCTCTAGATGTAGTTGCTGTTGGATGCTCTGATGGGACAATTCACGTTCATAATCTACGATATGATGAAGAATTGATGTCTTTCAACCATCAGATTCGCGGTGCTGTGACTGCACTGTCATTTCGAACAGGTGATTTGGTAAACTGTTGCTTAGTAGAATTTTCTTACTGTACATAGTCAAAAAGACTTTTAGAAGAACAAGCAAAAATCTGTTCTGTTCTTGTTAGTTGGAGCCCTGAGCTTTTCAGCGAGTACCATTGACTATGTGATTTTGCATTTTGTGCTTGTTTGGAGATGTGCTAAGCTTGTACCTATACAGTTTGTAAGACTCCTCCTAGTTTATTCTAGGGATGAGTCTTCAATACAAAAAGAGCATGTCAACAAAATATGCGTTTTCTGAAAAATTGTATAGCTACAAGATTCTTGAAAGTGACTGGGGAGGAGTTTTCAATACCAATTTGTTTTTTCTAGGGTTGAGTCTTTAATACAAAAAGATCATGCCACAAATAATTTTATTTCTTATTCTTTTGGTTATGGACGTCTTAGGCCTACCATTTCATAGTAAAATGAAAATTGTATTATTGACTCAAGTGTTCTTTCCTAAATTAATCTTTCCCCAGATGGGCAACCCCTTCTAGCATCTGGAGGCTCTTCTGGCGTTATTAGCATATGGAATCTTGAGAAGAGGCGGCTGCATTCTGTAATTAGGGAGGCCCATGATGGCTCTATAGTTTCACTTCATTTTTTTGCCAATGAACCTGTTCTTATGAGCTCAGCTGCTGATAATTCGATTAAGGTATGTTAGCTATTTTTTCTTTATACCAGCTTCCATTGTATTTTATTGATGATGCAAATTTAATTGAAGTAAGCTTATGTATGCTTTTATCTTCCCAATGCTTCAGTGCATTGAAATCATGCAGACCGTTATATCTTGTACCTAGTTGTATTTTCCTGCATGTTGCAATTTTTTATGTTAGCCTGTCTCACCTTATGTATAATAATTGAGGTCAGGGCAGCAAGAATCTTCCTTCCAGCAGCTTGGTAGATGCTTATAAGTGCTGTGAACAAAATAGCCAAAAACAACTTACAACTTCCTTCACAATCACCTAGGATTTTCTTAGCTAGCAGTTTAGTTAGCTGTTAAATTGCTAATTACCTCGTTTAACTTTCAAGTCCTAATTAATATGCACCAGATGTGGATATTCGACAATAATGATGGGGATGCTCGTCTGTTAAGGTTTCGAAGTGGTCACAGTGCTCCACCTAGATGCGTAAGGTGACAAGCGGCCTCCGATGTGTGCCTTGTCTTTTACTTCCGCTCGATTTTGCTTTTGCTGAGTCAGACCTATTTTTATTGTTAGATTCTATGGCAACGGGAAATTCATCTTATCTGCAGGTCAAGATCGTGCCTTTCGTCTTTTCTCAGTTGTCCAGGTAACTAAATGCATCTGCATTTGCAGTGCTTACAAGAACATATCAAATGTGACATCTAATCTAGGAGTAAAATTTTTCTTACATTCTAGGCGTCATTTTTGGTGCAGTTCAATGCATCACTTGATAAAATTGTAAAAATTCCAGCCTGCTAAGTCACATGCCTCATACTTTGTATTGGTACTTGGGCTCTTCAAGCCAAAAGCTTAATTTTCTCACTGTTTAATTCTCTCTTAACAGGACCAACAAAGTAGAGAACTTTCTCAGCGGCATGTCACAAAAAGAGCAAAGAGGCTTAGAGTAAAGGTGCAATCTTATTTTTTTCATTTGTTGCATTGAAATTCTTTAATCTGTTGTTATTCAGGGTATTGAGAAGTTCCATTTTTCTGCAGGAGGAAGAGATCAAGCTGAAACCAGTCATTACATTTGACTGTGGTACTGTTTTGGTTTCTTGCAACATTTCTGAATATCTTTTGTAATCTTGTGCAAATTTCTGTGTTTTTGCTTCGGAATGCTTTTGCTGTATGTGGGCATACGAAAGCAAGAGAACAAGCTATGATCTTTTTGCTGTATTTGGGCATACAAAAGCAGGAGAATGAGCTATGATTTTTGTATGCTAAGACATAACATGCCAATAGCCAAGTGTTCCCTGCTCATTGCTAGTACTATTATTGAAGAGTTAACTGCAAGTGTATTATCATTACGTCGAGAACTGGTTATAGGCTTACATTTCAACAGAATGATACATTCTGGACCTTCATCACATTATATTTCATCAGAAAACTACAATTCTGGATCTTCATCACATTATAATATATTATTTGCATCTATTACTAAATGTGGATATTAAAGAAGGGTCGGGAGGAGAGCAGTAGCCGAAATACAAGTTCAAGAAGAGAGGACTGTGTAAAGTAGGAAGCCGCTTATGCCTGCTGTTTCATAGGACAAACCTCATCTCATAGTGCAGTCACTTATAGGCCCGTTGGAAGGTTAGGACTAGAGTACCAAGGTCTAGTCAAAGAGATTATAACTTCTGATGGTTTCCTGTTGTTGCCTTCTCAATATCGCCTATTATGTTGTTTGTATGGTATCTCAGCATTTCTGTGAGCAGACAGCCTAAGGTTCCCATGGCATTCAAAATGCTATCCAGATTTTTTTTTTCTTTCACGCGTCATTTTTAATTTGGTAGTTTGCTTGCCTGTTATGCAACAAAACTTGCTAAATATGGCAACTATCTACCACACCTGCCGCAGCCAATAGTGCAACCACACACTAAGGATTAGTAGAATTTGCTTGTGAATTGTACATATTTGATCTATTCACGGATTGCCATGTCTCCTGTTTGTCTTTCTATACAAATTTAGACTGAGGAAGCTCTCTCGTTTCAGCTGAGATACGTGCACGTGACTGGTGTAATGTTGTTACGTGCCACATGGATACTCCACAGGCATATGTATGGCGTCTCCAGAACTTTGTTATTGGTGAACATATTCTAACACCATCATCAGGGATTGAGACACCAATCAAGGTAATGCTTGTCTTTGTAGTTTGCATCTATGAAATATTCACTGTAGGGTAGACAATGTGACTTCTAAGACTCGAGATCAAGTGCTAAAAATATTCCCCTGTTTGTTTTTGTAATTTTCATTTTGCTTGTGACAGGCCTGCGTGATAAGTGCATGTGGTAATTTTGCCATATTGGGCACCGAAGGTGGTTGGATTGAAAAATTTAACCTTCAATCAGGGATTAGTCGTGGTAGTTACATCGATACTTCATTAGCAACGCAATGTGCACATGATGGTGAAGTTGTTGGGTTAGCTTGTGATGCTACAAATGGTTCTCTGATTAGTGCTGGATACCATGGTGATATTAAGGTATTGTCTTCTCTGTTGTACTATAGTGTGTATGTGAGAGCATCGCTTTAAGGAGTACTTTGTGTTCATCCTTTTTCCATGTCTTATCTACTGGTTAAAATGTTTCCTTAACTTCTTTTAGCCTCGTTCAATAAAAATGTTCCTTTCAGTCCTACAATCAAGGATAGCTACGAATGCTTGCCTGCTTTCATCAATTTACTCACTTAGGATTACTATGGAATCATCTTTCTTGCAGGTGTGGGATTTTAAATCTTGTAAGCTAAAATCCAGATTGGATGTTGGTAAATCTGTCACTAAGATTGCATACCACCGGGCAAATGGTATAGTATATGTTTTCATTGTATTTGGTTATTCCCATGTATATTTTATTTTCAGAGAACTAACAAGTATTTGCTATTTATGGCAGGTATTCTTGCAACTGTAGTAGATGATATGGTACTGATATTGTTTGATACAGTGGCCATGAAAATGGTTCGTAGATTTGAAGGACATACAGACCGTATCACTGATTTGTGCTTCAGTGAAGATGGAAAATGGCTCATCTCATCTAGTATGGATGGGACTCTTAGGATATGGGACATCAGTTTAGCGAGACAGATAGATGCGATGCATGTTGATGTATCTATAACATCTCTGACTATGTCTCCTAATATGGATGTGTTGGCTACCACTCATGTTGATCAAAATGGAGTCTACCTCTGGTAGGATTCTCTTCCATCTGCTCACCCTGTTACACATAAACTCAGTTTATTTTTATATCTATGTAGTTTGGAAAAAATGCACCTTAAATCCATAATCCAGCTCGTGTATTCTGATTTAGGCAACTGAATAGTGTTTTAGATCATCCCATTCCAACATATGCACCTAACTGAAGTTCTGCGTTCTTTGGTTCTCATATATTCTTAATACTTTCATTATGATCATGACAGGGTTAATCAATCATTGTTCTCAACATCAACAAGTATTGAAAATTATGCAAGTGGTAAACATGTCCGGGATGTGTGTTTGCCAGCTGTTTCATCAACAGAAAGGTCTGAGGAAGAACAAGCTCATAATTCAGGAGGCTCCAAGCAGTCTATTATTAAACCTTTTGTCATAATGGATCATCAAATTCCGAATCTGATCACCCTTTCCTTGCTTCCACGGAGTCAATGGCAAAGTTTGACAAATCTTGATATTATAAAGGTAACAGCTTGTTTTGTTCTAACCATCAAGTTTCAACATCACAAAGTGACAAATTATGTGGCCTGGCTTGTATTACTGCTTTACTTTTTAATAAGGCTGTTATGTATTGTGAAACTAGATTAAAGAGCTAATTGTTGCTTTTTTTTTCTTTAGGTTCGGAATAAACCAATTGAGCCACCAAAGAAACCTGAGAAGGCACCTTTCTTCTTGCCCTCTGTTCCATCACTTTCTGGTGAGATATTGTTTGAGCCCCCTGCCATGAGTAAGGACACAGACAGCAGCACCACTGAGAACACAAACCATAAGAAGATGGCTGAGCTCTCCTCTCAATTCAGTCAGTTGTTACAATCTTGTGAAGAAACAAAGAACTGTGAGTATTTGTGGTTATTCTTACTCAAGTAAAATTCTACCTCAATGAAAGTTTTTTTAGCTAATAAATGATACTTTGAGCAGTTGCTGCCATACGGTCGTACTGTTGTGCAAAATACGTTGCTGATGTTTCTTCTGGTTATAATACCATCCTATACAACCAGAAGGCCAGATATCTAGATTCTGGAGTGATGTGTGCTGTATTGATTTTGGTAATGTGGCGGGCTGTAAGAGCTGACCAAGAATTTTGTTTGCAGATTCTTCGTTTACTGACTACATGAAAGGCATGTCACCATCATCTTTAGATATGGAACTACGACTGCTACAGATAATAGATGATGATGAAGAGTCAGAAGATCTGGAGCAGAGACCTGAGCTCCAGTCTATTTCATTGCTGTTGGATTATTTCATTCATGAACTTTCCTGCAGGAATAATTTTGAGTTTGTTCAGGCCGTTCTGAAGCTATTTTTGAAGGTAATGACATGTGCATGCCGTCTTAACCCATTTCCAAAGGCATACGATGTGCACATGTTTAACCCATAAAGTTTGTACTTAAATATATGTATATTTCTTGGAAGCAGATACACGGTGAAACAATACGGCGGCACTCAATTCTTCAGGGTAAAGTAAAGAAGCTCCTTGAGGTCCAGAGCTTAGTTTGGCAAAAGATCGACAAGATGTTTCAGAGTGCACGATGCATGGTTACATTCCTCAGCAACTCACAGTTTTAGTAGCAGGTTGTAAGTCTGTCCGTACAAGATTCATCAGCAACTCAAGGGTGGTAAATCTGTGAGTACAAGATTCGGGAGCATGTAAACTAAGCAGCGATTGTAGCTGTGAAGCTGGCCCATTCTCCTTCGCCATCTTGTCATAACAGTGAAGCTGCAAGGTGTCCACTTGAGCTCAACACCGTGAGCCACCAAAACTGCTCCAGATAATGGTGTAACAATTTTGTAGTTTTCTATTTGTATCCTATCCTTTTGTAACACACATGTATCAACGCTGATTTACAATGAGCAGGTTACAGCTGTTGCTATTTGAGCAAAATTCCCGTCGATATTCAATTATTCACGATCGGCGTGTGTTAGTGTTTGGTGGGAGTTAAATTTGCATTCTAGCTATCGCAAATAGTGTTTATATTCTCTCGCATATCAGGTGAAAAGAACCAGATTGTTGCAGAATTTGGAAATAAATTATAGGCCCTACGCAGATGTTTTAAAGAATCTTGATAAAATTCAGCTTATTTGAGGTTATTTGGACAATAAACTAATCTAAGAAAACTCAAGCTACATGTGGGGTGATTTTCTACATGCATTATTTTGTACTGTCAAGTGCGAACAGTGTAGCTTTGTTGCACCTGAATCTGTAACTGTAAGTTCTGTACCTCGTAAATGTAATATGACCTTGTGCCTGAATTTTTTAGGATTCTGAAAGCTGCTATGTATACAGCCCTGAAAAAAAAAAAGTCATAGCTTCAGGCTGATTAAATTTTTTGGGATTCTGAAAGCTGCTATGTAGAGTCCTGAAAAATACTGAACATTTTCAGAGCATTCAGGCTGATGGGAAAATCTGGAACCAAATGTATCGACAGGGGTCAACTTCCAGCACGTGAACAATTTTGTATTAGGACAGAACATCAAATGCCACCGGACATAAGTTTCACATGAAAAAAACTTGTAATCGTATGTTTAATAAGTTTTTGAATAAGTAATCGTATGTTTCAAACAGTCCTAACATTCATGCCAGAGACGCTCAAAGTACAACAGAACTGGCTTCTCGTGCTGCCTTGATAAAAATAATAATAATAATAATAATAATAATAATAATAATAATATCTCAAAAACCCTCATAAATCGTTACATAAAAAAATCTGGTATAAAGTACAAAAAGAATACCTTCAATAACTGTTCCATGATGCACCTCATAAGGTAATGAGAATGTACCTAAGATTCTGTAGTTCTCTCGAATAGTATCATTGCTGACTACTGTATAATGACCATGCTTACACAACCTCTATGTCTATCGTTGTAGAGAGCAGCTTCCTCTAACCTAGCTACCAACTTCTTTGATGTTGGAGAGATCACTCAGACTTACTCTTCAGGGTGTATATATTTCCGACAACTCCAATGATGCTAACGACTATGGATAGCCCCAACAATCCAAGTGACAGGAGCCTCTCTCCATGTCCCAAGCGACTCCCTTCCTTGTCCAGCCTCAATGCCACCAGGGCCGGGAACATGAACCCCAATGCCAGCCCTGTTGTTGCACCAGTGAACTTGAAGGCCATCCAGATGTTGGGTATCATTGTGGAGCCAAGGTAGATGAGTGCCAGTAAAACCACTGTCAATGTGAGTGTCTTCTTCCTGCTAGGGCTCGCTAACTCCCCAAATATCAGGGAGTCCACAGTCTGTCTTAGCGAGAAGTGGACAACCGGGAACACAAGGACCAGGTGGATGACATAGCCAATCCTGACAATGTAGTTGAGGACTGAGCTCAATCTGATCCCAAGATCCTTGTCGAAGTTGGTGAGAACGTCAGACTCCGTATCATCACCAAACAAGAGGTAGCCAGAGAGAGCAGTCAAGGCATAGACCACAACACATAGCACTGTGCTGATCCTCCCAACCTTGTACATCTTCTGGGGCGTCTTCTCCTTAAGCTCATTGTAGATTGGCTGAACATTGAAATGGCAGATGTAGGCATTTGTCATGATCGGTATCACGACAAGCAAGTCAAGCATAGCCTCTCGTGAGCTGAAATCTGGCCCCATCCTCGGCATACTGATCTTGCCCTCAGCAATCTTAATCAAAGCAATGATACATGACACAACAACGAACACAACAGCAAGGGCAACTGATGCAGCAGATGACAAGCTCAGCGAGTCAATCTTCTCAAGTGCACACAATGGTGCAAGGAAGATCACAAGAACCACCAAGATCAGCAGCTTCCGGTTATCCCACTCACCATGGCCAACCAACTGATCCATGACGCCAATGTGCTTCAGCGACCCCGACATCACATCTCCGATAATGATCAGATACACCACTAGGACTCCAGCATTGTTGATGATGACGCACATCTGCGCCACGATGCTAGCCGGCCGGCCTAGCGCCCTGTGCACAACCTCGCCGTAGGACAGAGCGCGGCAGTATGCTGAGAACCTCACGAGCAGCTCGATGGTGATCTCGGAGAGAACCCCCATCACTAGGATGGAGACAAGCCCCACGGTGACGCCGAGAACCTTCATGGTGGCCGGGAGCGCCATAATGCCGGCCCCTATGATGGAGGTCGCCAGGTTGAACACCGCGGCAGGCACGCTGGACCCCTCCGGTGGCCCGGCGGGGCCGTCGCCGATGAGCAGAAGCTCGTCGTGTTCCCCGCCGCCGCCGTCCTCGACCTCGCCCAAGAACGAATCTTGTTTTGAGAGCTTGGCGTGGCCGTTGAGGGCGCCATTGGCGGCAGCGCTGGATTTGGCCCCGTTATATTGGAGCTCGATGGAGGAGGAGGTCAATGGGAGCGACGAGTAATTCGTGTTCATCTCGCCTCTTGGCGCATCAAAGATGGATCAAGAAGCCACGAAAAATACGGAAAATTCTTGGCAAGACAGAATTGTGGCAAAAACAGAGGGGAGAACAGGATCCAGATGCCTAAACCAACAACGAACGAATGGAAAGTAAACACGGACCCAATCTACTGCTCAAGAACAAAATTGCTGCAGAAAGGGGAAGAAAAATCTGAACCTATCTACTGATGGAAGGGATTGAGTTGAGATCTCAGAAGATACGGCGCGCAATGGCGATTCTTGCGGCGCAAACCACCTTCTTCTCCTCCACACCTTCTCGGCGAGATTTGGAAACCAAATTTACTAATCTTCTCTGTGGATAAGAGATTGGAGGATACAACAGAGGAAGAAGATGAATCTCGCGGAGGAATGGGCGGGGAGCACAGGGGGGTTGGATTGAGAGGGAGGCTGGGGCGTTGAACTGTACAGAGTGAGATCTGAGCTTTATCCCTCTAGTTTATTAATAAAATCTTTTTGTTTATTTCCACTCTTTCCCCTGTTCTTGCTTCTCCCCGATGAAAGTCTCAAACTAGAGCACATTCAATTTACGTTAATTCCCAGTACGGATGGCTACACCAACCATGTGACTCCCGTTCCCCTCGTGTATCTTCAATGACGTGTGGGCCCAAATACAATGGGACCACGTGGCAGGGAATGGGTTGTCCCGTGATTGGTAAGCTTTGCTTGACTCGACCTCACGCGTTCGATGGGACGCGCCGATACAGCTCTTCATCTGATTGGCCGGCAATCAGAAGTCTGGTGGGACCCGCTTGGTGGCTAGGGGTGCCCCCAACGACCTGGCCCACCTGTCTGTGAGCAGAAATATCTTGCCCTTGGCTGTGTTCGGGTAATAAACGCTGAAACTCAAGAAAAACACTATAAGGTGAATAATGAAAAGTTGGAATAAATAGTATTTTGTTGGGAATCTAAAAGTACCCTACTCTTTGCTAGTTGTGTCGATTTGTTGGTCTCGTACTAAACTTCCAAATCATTTTATTTGTGCGTGGAATTTTTCTTCTTAGGTCCTGTTTAATAACGCAAGTTAGTAGTCGAGTTGCCTTGAAATATTCAAGTCTTTAGGATTCACAAAACACAGCCGTTTCGCACGGGCAAGCTGATTCTTCAGTTGAGCATGTACTGATGTGCTCGAAGTTTCTTTGCAGCAGCATCAACATATAAAAATCAAGGAGATCGTCTTGTTTGACTTAGGAGAATGCCTTGGTCTCCAACCCTCCGCAATTGCATCCGACTTCCTTTTTGATTTTTTGAAGTGAAACTTCTCCTTAGCATGCGGTCGACCAATTTCAGCTTATGATATCCTAAGTTGTGATATGATTTATCTAGAAGAAAACTTTTATGCTACTTTAATTACATTATGAAAATGTATTTCAGGAAACATGTTTATGTCCAAACACCGTTTTTCAGGACTCGATGTGAGCTAATGTGTTTTCCTAATACGGAAGCACATGTTTCATGGGTATTGTACGATACTGTAAAGCTGACAAAAAGAAATATATTTTCATCCTATCGTTAATTTTGGCCCTCTTGAGCTGCCTTGATCTGCACTTAAAGAACAGGTGCCTTTGTTTTCCAAGTACTGAAGAAGCACATGTTCTATGGGATTTCAATCGGTATCACTGTAACATTGTCAAAGAAGATCATCCAACTTGCAATTCAACAATTCTCTCAGGGCACCAAAATTCACAAGTTTCGGTAGATTTTTCTAGGGACATTATGGGCATGTCTGGTTCGTTACCGGGAACCAGCCTAGCCACAAACTCCGGCAGCCATTGAATCAAAATAAAAAATAAAAAAATACGGCAGCCACACATTTTTAGGCACGTCTTTGGTTCATAGAAGAAGCTTAGGTACGCCGCATACATTAATGTAATCTCTATTGATTTTCAACTTGTTTAGATGCTAAGAAGTTCTCCTAAAATCTACTATTTATTGAATATTCACTGTTCCCCCATCTCACGGAACACGCTTTCAACACAGTTGTTACAATACTTTTCCTCACTTTTCCCTACTTCTCCATAAACTAAACTAAACTAAACCTTTGTTGCCAAAACGTGCCTAAGGTGTGGCCAACGATTTGCTAGCCACACTTGTGGCACAGCCACACTTGCGGTGCGGTACACTTAGGTCAGTTTCAGTGGAAGTTTTATGTGCAATAAATAGAGTGATACATAGGCAGTTTTGGTGATGTGGCAGTGAATTAATGAAGAGAGAGGTGAAATGAGTTTCATGGTGATGAAACTCTCCATACATAGTTACCTAGACAGCTTGTGCCTTGCATGTAACCTAGGAAACAACAATAAATGAAACTATGGCATTGAGAGTGGGGTGTTTCATACTAGTTTTAAATATTTTTAGATGATGTGACACTCTAGATAATTATGTCCATAAAACTCCCATTGAGAATAGCCTTAGGCCCTCCACAACATATGCTTAAAGTGATGCTCCAAACTTCTCTCTTTTTTAGCTTCATTCCCTACATTGCGACTGGAGCGATGAACGTTCCTGCTCTGGTGTCAACTCAGGTTGTGTTCAGATTGGGTAAAAACACTGTAGCACATGCTGGGAACTGTGTTTGTGAGGGAGATAAATAGTGAGAAATTGATAAATAGTAAAAAGTTGAAATAAATAGTATTTTGTTGAGGAATCGGGCCTCAATAGAAAAGTCATTGTCTCGAGACAGACCAATGATAACAAGGTACGACTAAGAAAAAGTAACGCATGGAAGGAGGCCTTTGGTTTGTGCACGTATTTTAATTACTCTGTGGGTCCCATGAAGTGAAGCTTGTACGCTGTAACAAATGAGGCTTGATGCCTACTGACAACGGCGGGTCCCAAATTTTTTTTGAAGCTTCACTCCACGCTGTGGAGGGCCTTAGGCACGAACCAAACACGCTCATAATACTTTAAAAAAAGTTGCTCTCCGTGAAAGATTGCTGCAATCCATTTTAGACATTTCAAGCAGAAGTTAGTGTCTCAAAATTGTTTCCTTTGCTCTCTTCATTCGTAATAATCCCCTATAATTAGCTTTGGAGACTGGTAATCTCAGCCAGCTTTACAAAGTGAAACCCTGTGCTACTGCAGGGTTCATGGGCAGTCAAACACAGTGTTGCTCAGTTGCTATTGCGCCTCCAAAATAATGGTTTCTTCTACATCAGACATACATTATTGGAGAGGAATCAAGTGGCATAAGCTGTGAAATCATGTTCTTCATCGTGATCAGGAATGATGGATATCTGCGCTTCTTTTGGAAGCAAGTCATCCTCCACAGTGATATTGGGTTCTGCTTCAGAAGGCAATTCATTGCAGTGGATGGAAAGGGTGCGTTTTTCTTGATGGAACAACCTGCAAGCAGACCAAGAAAAATGAGGTTAGATATTGCAAAGATTTAGGGTGCGTTTAGATTCAAAAAGATTCTCCAAAAAACCACTATTCATCCAACTTTTCCCTATTCATCACACCTCTTCCACTCACAGAACACTATTCATCTACAGTGTTTTTTTGGTGAACAGTGTATTTTCGGGGAATCTTTCCCCAATCTAAACACACCCTTACCATAATGCAAGGAGAATACTAGCACTTACGGGTTTTTGCAAAGCATCGGGCTTTGAATTGTTACAACATATTTGCAGGAGGAGATCTCCTTGATTGAGCTGATCAGGACAGTAGGTTCCGAGCAGACAAATCTAACCTGCAGGGAGAAGGCAGTGTGAGCAGTTAAAATGTAATGAAATTGATACTTGATCCTGTAGTGACCAAAATCACTTAGGGCTTGTTTAGATGTTTGGTGAAAAAAAATTCACACTGAGAAATGTGCCCTGTGAGAGGGGCACGCTTCTCAGTGTGAATTTTTTTGGTGAAATTCACCACCTAAACAAGCCCTTGGAAACACAAATCATAATAGATTCTTAGTGTTCTTTTTTTTTCCCTCACCTCAGCCTCCCGGGGTATGTCTGTGAGGTCACATACAGTCCCATTTGTGTACAAGTGGACATGGTATCTGTGCAACAAAAAAGGGACAGCAGAAATGCATGCGAGTGAGCTTTGAACCCAGATATATTATTTTGGTCATCTCTACACTTATCTGAGATTTTAGTACAAACCTCTTAGAAATATCTTTCACGTGATTGTTATCGTCGGGAAATTCAGAGGTGCTATTTTCATGGTAAGCAATAGTTGCATCATTGTCATATTCACCTAGAACATATTCTTGAACAATCTTCAACAAAAGAAACAAAATTAGCAATGGTATTTCTATAGGCCCAGCAACTTAATACTGAATATATGGCAGCGTCAAATTATAGAGATACAGAACAAACTTAAGTTACAGTGTACAAAGAAATGTCAGGTATTTAATTTTGTGCAGTTTAACTCAGTTCAGAACTTGTTTCTCCAGTTCAAAGATAGTGGATTTTGGACACGACCTCCAAAGGTTTGTTTCAGATGATGGAAGAAATATCAACAAAAATATTATAGTTGCAAGCAAGAGTCAAAAGAAAATGAAACTTTGATCCCCCCCCCTTTTTCGGTGTGTGTGGGGGGTTGGGGGGTGGGGGGGGGGATGCACTCTTACCTTCTCAGCTTCTACATGAACTTGTCGGATCCTCCCATGGTAACAGAATTCATAAGACCACCAGCCTTCATGCTGCAACAAAATGTACAGTAATCAGTTTTTTTTTCTGGCACACATTCACATGATCAATAATTGTGCTCGTGCTTGAAGAGTTGCATGATCACCCTGTAGAAACACTGATCCTTGAGAGGCTCAAGCAGCTCATCTGGCTCCTTTGGCTTAATTCTCCTGTCACTTTCTATTATAACATTAGTTGCATTTTGTGGGAGAATTGACTTCATGGTTTTAGTTTCCTCAATTGGTAGAAAGCACATATAATGTTTCCCTTCATGGCTAGCCATTGGTACCGATTCCTGACCATTCTCCTGTGGAATAGACCACAGGTATCTCTAGTTAGGATTAAAGGGTAAGGTTTGAATCATGCCAAGCAGCAACCTTTAGAGCAAATATGTAATGTAATACGAAAAACTAAAATATTATTTTTTTACAAAAAATGACATGAAAATTATATGATTTAGCAAAAAATAAAAAATAAAACAGTAAGTTAGCATTGCCTGAATTATAGTCACTTCTCCACACACAATAGCCAATTGGCCAATTGTAGTAAAGCCAATAATGATTTATTACACATATGTGTTCAAGAACTGCTGGTAAATGAAGTAGTATCAATCACATATCACTAGGAGAACCTAATATCCATACGTTCACACATAATCAACTACAGAAATTAAGTTAAAACAAAAGAAAGCTCATGCTTTACTACAAACGGAAAATCCATTAGAAATCTTACCGGTTCGAAGGGCGAATCAACTGGATGGTACTCGACGTGGTACCTCGGCTCACGCGAACTCCGCCCAAATGGGACACCTGACGATCAGCGGAGAGTTCAGGTCAAATCAGTACTCAAGGAAAGCGAAGCGAAGTACAAACAACACCACAAAACCACCTAGCAATCCATTAGCATATCCAGACGGCACAGTCCCTACAGGGGCTAGATCTGGTCGAGAAAGCTGTAGCAACGGGGGCCAGGCAACTCGCCAAATCGACCTACAGCCGGATCGCTTGCTGATCAAAATTTGTCAAAGAAATGTGGCAAGCGCATCGACGAGGCGGTGGATTGGTTGGGTTAGGAAGACTACGCGGTGAGGGTTTGCGGGGGTGCGGAGTTAACAAGGCCCTGGCGAGATTTAGCGCGGCCTAGCGGTGCTTACCTGAGGCGGTGAAGATCTGGTCGGAGGCGACCGCGCCGGCGACCAGGAGGAGGAGCAGCGCGGACACCCGGCCGGCGAAGCCCATCGGAGACGGCAGGTGGGTCCTCGCCAAGCCTACGAGACCCTTCCGACGTCAGCGCCGGAGTATCCAACGTTGCGGTCGAGCTCTGGAGATCGGAGCGGAGCGCCTGCGCAGTGCGCGTCCGAGCAACGACTGATATTTTACGTCTTCAGACTATTGGATACGCCTTTTACATTCGTTTACATAATTTCAAGTGCTGCTCGAGAAAACGCTTCCGTGTGGAGTCGGCGTATTTCAAAAAAACATCTGTCTTCATGCACGGTTGCAACTTACTCGGGCTCGATGAGCCAGCACGAGCTGTGCATCGGTGTATCCTCCTCCTCACGAGCTAATTATGATAGGGCCACAGTTGTTTGACTTCTTGGCGCTGCTGTTGTTATCTGTGGTGGCAAACCAAATCAATTTTTATGTCTAGGATCGTCAGACATCCTTGCTCCTAACATCTGGTGTTCTACTCTGCACCGCGCTCCACCGGGAAAGCAAGGGAGCGGCCGAATTCTGACCGTTGTTGCTGCTGCCTAGTGGACTCGACCTTAAGTGGGAGAAAGAAAATCGTCTGTCGCTTGTCCGATTTGAATCGCGAAGAGGCGCAATAGTAGGGAGTCAACGAGGGCTAGAGAGGGGGCAGCAGTGCCAGTGCAACGTTCAGGGAGGAGGGGACGTTCAATTTTGGTGCTCTGCCGGATGCTAGTGTGGCAGCGACAGTAAGGCTTCGGCAGCCTTGGCCCTCGGGAGAGCGATAAAGGCGTGTTTGGCACTGAATAAGAACAGGCATGGGAATTAAAATTTGATGAAGAGAATTTACTTGGGAATTTAATTTTTAGTTCTAGTCCATTTGGTTCCTAAAGGAATTGAGAGAGAGAGAGTTGGAGGAAGAATATGTCACAGAACATGATGAACTGCCAAGAGCATTCATTTTAATCCTAAACCACAATTGGCTCCCAATTAGCACGTCTTCCCATGGGTGAAATTTGGTAGGAATTGATGCTATAAACTCTCTTTCCCTTTCCATATGAAGATGACACGAGCTGTGCCACAACTAGAGTCAATTCATGGGAATATTTGTTGGCCCATATAAAATAAAAAAAGGTATAAGATGCAATTTAGACCCCAATCTGACCCTGTGTGTTATCCATCTCTATAACAAAGTTTAGAGCAGTGGCATGGTCACTTGACGATCATTTTGGATGCACATGCGTGTGTGGGATTATTGCTGGATGGCTCTTTTTATAGCTAGTGATTTTGTATTTCATCCTCCAAAATGTATATAAAATATTCACAAGAATAAAAAATAACCACATAATACTCAAAGCGCTAAATGTTGACACGTTGATGTTTGCAGGTTGATATTAGCAGGATATATGCTATAATAATTGAAAATGTCTACATGTCAATTGATTGAGATTTAATAAAAATTAGTCACTGTTTACAATAGTTGTATGTGATACAGCAATCTAGACTAGTACCCTTGTATCTCCTTATCTTTTCTTTTTTCGTGGAGTCCTCGGTCTCCTGAACTCCCCATTACATAGTGGTAAGCCAATAACCCTAAGCCCAAATACCAACCTGAAAAGCAAGTCTTAATGTAAAATTTGGATGATTGAGAGATAGCTAAAAATCAAACGTTTGAGGAGTATATCTCATCTCGTGATAATTAACCGCTTAGGGCCTATTTAGAATGCAGAAATTTCACGTTAATCATGTAGGAATCTCATAGAAATCAGTTCAATTCCATGTAAAAACTAGCAATATGAAAAAAATTACCAATATGGAAAAATTACCCTATTCCAAACAAGTTTTTAAGGGGCTATTGCTTTTTTACCCCTACTTTGATCTATAATTGTGATTTTACCCTTATCATTTTTTAGCTTTGTGAATTTGCCCCTATTCGTTACAAATCATTGTGGTTTTGCCCCTAGTCAACGGTCAAAACAGGGGCAAATTCATAACGACCAGGGGCAAATTCACAACAACTTATGAATTACAGGGGCAAATTCCCAAAGTTCGAAAAAATAAAAGCAAAATCACAATGATTAAAAGACTTTTAAAGAGGTTACTTGGCTACTACTACATCCGCAACATAAAAAAAATGTTTTACTTGAGGACTACTCTACCGCGAGTGCTAGTACTGCATACAAATCAGAAACCCTCCAGGGGTCCAGCTGGAAAAGTTCTTGGGATAATGGGAGTACGGGACGCCTCGCGCAATTCGGCAGAAAAGAGAGTGGATGCACGCCCGCAGCACGTGAGCTAGCGCTAAACCCTCGTCTTTCCCTCCCAAGGAAATCCCACCCTTTGCCGCCGCCGCCGCCTCATCGAAACCCTAGCCCCCATTCGAGGCCCTTGCCGCCTCGATAGAAATCCGAGCCCCCTCCGGTGCCGCCGCGACTGCTGGAGAGGAGGCCATGGAGGACGTGTGCGAGGGGAAGGATTTCTCCTTCCCGAAGCAGGAGGAGGCGGTGCTCCAGCTGTGGAACAGGCTCGACGCCTTCCACGAGCAGCTCCGTCGCACGGAGGGCGGCGAGGAGTTCATCTTCTACGATGGGCCTCCCTTCGCCACGGGCCTGCCCCACTACGGCCACATCCTCGCCGGCACCATCAAGGACGTGGTCACCCGCCACCAGTCGATGCGGGGCCGGCACGTCTGGCGGCGGTTCGGGTGGGACTGCCACGGTCTCCCCGTCGAGTTCGAGATCGACAAGATGCTCGGCATCACCAACCGGCAGCAGGTGTTCGACCTCGGCATCGGCAAGTACAACGAGACTTGCCGCAGCATCGTCACCAAGTACGTCTCGGAGTGGGAGACCGTTATCACGCGCACGGGCAGGTGGATTGACTTCAAGAACGACTACAAAACAATGGACATCAGCTTCATGGAGAGCGTGTGGTGGGTGTTTGCGCAGCTCTGGGAGAAGGGCCTTGTCTACAGGGGTTTCAAGGTCGCTTCTCTAACGCATGCCTAATTCTGAGTCCTTGTTCATAGTTCTGACTTCCGAGTTAGCTGTACAAAGTCCAACAAGATTAGATTCAGGGAATTTAGTTTGTCAAGCTTAGGATTCAGTGAACTCGAAACTTAATGGTGATTTTAACATTGCTACTAACTATTTGTCTTATTTTGGGCTCAAAATTGTTATATATGTTGGTTAGAATGCAACACAACTATCAGCATATTGCAATTCTTTGCAGCATCTTAATCTGAGAGCCACATATCATCACGTAATCAACGCTGTCCTGGTGTTCCGCAGTTTTTTTTTAGTTTCATATTATACTTTTTTAGCCTGCTCTATATATATAGCCTCTGCAAGGGAATTCTTCATTTATATAGGGCTTCACAGTTATGTATTTTAAGGGGTGTTGCAGCATCTTAATCTGAGAGCCACATATCATCACGTAATCAATGCTGTCCTGGTGTTCCACAGTTTTTTTTTTAGTTTCATATTATACTTTTTAGCCTGCTCTATATATATAGCCTCTGTAAGAGAATTCTTCATTTATATAGGGCTTCACAGTTATGTATTTTAAGGGCGGGGTGTGTGGTTCGATTCTCAGGAATTATGTGTTGATTCCAGGCCAATCTGTGAGCTTTTAATTACCACTAATGTACAAAAAAACATTATGTCTGTACAAAAGTTGCCTTACGATCCTTCTCGAAATAGGAGAAGAACACAAAACATACATGATATCTGGCAATAAATTATCCTCTAAAATAATGAAATGGATATGGGTTCTGTTTTTGTTGGAATTCCTTAAATGTCATGAACTCTTGTTCTTGTTCCAGGTGATGCCTTACAGCACAGGCTGCAAAACCGCTCTTTCAAACTTTGAGGCAGCACTGGACTATAGGGTTCGTTATTGGCTCCCTTGCTGATCTAGCTAATCTTGCTGTTTCAATCTATAGTGACTGATTTTTAAATCGTATCATAGACTGTTCCTGACCCAGCGGTGATGGTATCCTTCCCTGTTGTCGGTGATGCGGACAATGCAGCCCTTGTTGCATGGACTACAACACCCTGGACACTACCGAGTAACCTAGCATTATGTGTCAATGCCAATCTCACATATGCAAAGGTTGGTACTTCTCATTTGGCATGCTGTCTGCCTCATGTCTACAGGCGACCCTGGTTGTTTTATAAATTGTAACGAGTAATTCATGTACTTTTGACCTGTACTATTGTCTGAGGATGCTTATACGGTGTACAAACAGGTTAAGGACAAATCAAGTGGAGCAGTATACATTGTTGCGGAATCTAGGCTTGGGCAATTGCCAGTTAAAGCCAAAGCTTCAGGAAAGAAGCAAGTACCTTCAAAAGGAAGCAATGCTGAAGCTGTTCAGGATGGTTTGGATAAGGAATCATATGAGCTGTTGGCAAAGATTCCTGGGTCATCCTTGGTTGGCTTAAAGTGAGTACTCTTGAATCTTGAGCGATCTTATAGTTGGTCCTTTTCCGTTGGATCATATATCTGCAACATACTGGTTACACATATTACGTTACATGTAGTTTCACTTGCCTGCACTTTTTTTTTTTTGTAGAACTTTGAACTGTAATTTCCAATGCTATCTACTCAGAGTCGTTTCTTCTGAATATAGAGCTCTTCCTTACACAAGCTTCTTGTAATTTTGTTAACCATTGGCCTGTTTTGTAAGACCTCACTACTCTGGACTAAGCATGTAGATTGTGGTTTGGATGCTCAACTGTAATTCTAGAAAACTGCTGTCAGGCTGACATGTTGCACTGATAGCTAGTGTACTAAAAAAAATGGTTCCACTCCTTTCTATTTGAGTCTTAATTGCTGAAGTTTTAGAATCTCGATTTCATAGACTGCCAAGAATTGGATTAAATTTGGAACATTTTTTTATTCTTATCATTTTTTTATTCTTATTATGTTGCTTTTTCTCTGGATGTAGATATTCTCCTCTATTTGATTTTTTCATGGAACTTCAAGAGACTGCCTTTAGAGTGATCGCGGATAACTATGTCACTGATGATAGTGGAACTGGTGTTGTCCATTGTGCTCCTGCTTTTGGTGAAGATGATCATCGTGTTTGCCTTGCTGCTGGGATATTTGAGGTCTGATTTTTTCTTATTTAATTCATGATATGTAGACTAACATGACACTGAGGTATTCAGCCCTGAGGGAAAAGAGAACACCAGTAATACAGGACACTTGTTTTCAGAAACAGAGGCCAGTAACCCTATCTATTTAATTAAAAAATGATACAATCAAACCAATGGTTCTGACAGAAGGACAATTTTTTGGAAAAGGGACGTGGTAGCACCATGCCTCCACCCTTACCATTACTGATACTAGGAGAGCATCCATCAGCACGCTGCAACTCAAACTACAGCACTAAATGCTAAATTCTGGAACATATAGTTTTTTTTTTGTAACACCTCTCCTCTCTAGACTCATTTTTTTTTGGGCATTGTATATCTGATTAGCTGTTTATTTCTTATGCAAGCATGATCTTGTTGAAACACTTGATCTGATTTCATCCTCTCTGATGGCTTCACATGCAGACTGCTGGACTTGTTGTTGCTGTTGATGATGATGGGTGTTTTATTGAAAAAATTTCTGATTTTAAAGGACGATATGTCAAAGAAGCGGATAAGGATATCATTAATGCTGTTAAGGCAAGTTGCTATTGCAATTCTCCATGGACCCATCTCGTTTTCAGTAACCTTTGTTTCTAGTTGTCCAACCAGCATTCATGCAACTAGCATATACAGATTTCCTACGGTAGTTCAATGAGATATCACAATATGTCAAAAGTTTCTAATTGTTAGATTACCCATTATTTTTATTTTCCTGAGGATTGCACTCTGAAAAATGGTAAACAACATGAACAGGATAAAGGAAGACTTGTTAGTAGAGGGAGCATTGAGCACTCTTATCCATTTTGTTGGCGCTCGGGTACTCCTCTCATTTATCGGGCTGTTCCAAGCTGGTAACCTTCTTTGACAACAGTGCATATAGTTTCCCATACCCTGCCAATTGATGATTTTGTCGTTCAGTTTTATTTTTAATTTAGTACTGATGCATTGGTCCTTGGTTTGATAATTTGACGATCCTGTATATTACCTAATTCTCTTACAACATGGAAATATCACTTTATGGATTTTTTTAACATATTTCTTTTACTACTGCTAATGCTTTTTTTATGCGATGTATAGTTTTCCATTTGAGTTGGTGGCTCATGTTGGGTTCCATATCAACCCTGCTCCAACTTTCTTGGGATTAAATGGCTTTATTATTGTTGTTTTTGTTATATGTTACTTCAGTTCATCTGCTCAGTACTTCCATTACATTCTTCCTGCTGCATTACTTGTTTTTATTTGAGTAATGTAGACCTGAAATACCTTTTTCTATAGGTTTGTTAAAGTTGAAAAGATTAAGGATCAGTTGCTGGAATGTAATAAAGAGACCTACTGGGTGCCTGACTATGTCAAGGTATTTTATGCTTTCTTCCTTGTCACAGTGCCATCTGGAAGAAACCTTGTAGAAAGTAATCACATGTGGAGTCCTTCAAACTGTATTTTGCCCATGCCTTGATGGCTATGAGGGAGCCTCACGTGGGGCTCTTGTCCTCATAGAAGTTCTTTCTATGCTTTCAGTAGTTTATGGTTATGGAAATTTGTTGCATGGGGAAGGGCATTAAATAACCCACAACAAGCCCACTGCACTGGGTTAGTAGGCTTTTTTTTTTTTTCAAACCTTGAAGTTACCTGAAATGTGCTTATTGAAGTACCTGTGCTTGTACGCCATGGCATGGCATGGTTCAAGGTTTGGCCACGTCAAGTAGGCATATGGCAGCTAAATAAAGTACTCTCCCCGATTGGAAATATATGTAGCAGATTATATTTGTTTTCCAAATGTCTGAGAAAGGTGTAATTCCCATAATCCATGTCATGCCTTTTCTTATTTAATCCCAAAAAAGATATTCATATGATAGTACCTGTTCCAGGCTAGAAACACAGTGAATAATTTAATTTATTCATTAAGAATTTAATGCAAGCAGGAAAAAAGATTTCACAATTGGCTTGAAGGAGCTCGTGATTGGGCTGTCAGCAGAAGTAGATTCTGGGGCACTCCACTTCCACTGTGGATGAGCCAAGATGGTGAAGAAATTGTTGTAATGGATTCCATTGAGAAACTTGAAAAATTATCTGGAGTTAAGGTATGCGCTGTGCAGGATACAATTATTTTGAATTTTTTATATATGTTCTTTTGATTTTGCAGTATCTTTATGTGAAACAATGGCAAACTTTTTATATTCTCATTCATTGGTGCTGAGAGTGCAAGCTTTGTTCTCTTTCTGAAATATCATCAGGTCACTGATCTTCACCGACACTATGTTGATGATATTACGATTCCCTCTAAGAGAGGACCTGAATTCGGGGTGCTCAAACGTGTTGACGATGTAAGTTTCTTTGGAACATAACAGTAAATATTTTGACTGAATCTACATGTAAATGAGATGTTAGCATAATAGACCTAGATGATTCAAGCAAAGAATGTTTGCTCCAGTCTCTAATATGACTGAATGTAGCAATTTTGGTCTCAAGAAAATAAACTAATGCTTTAAATATTGACATAATACACACCAATTGAGTTTTTTTTATTTTTTATTTAGGTGTCTAGTTGAGAAACTCTTGTGGGGTTGTTCCTTCTCTTGTTATTGCTTAGACTGCTGTAGCATCAGATGTTACCTTAATTTTACTTTAATGTTTTGGTAATATGAAAGTTCCCTTTGATCACAACAATTTCATTATTTCAAAAAAAAAAATCACAACAATTTCAATAGGTGCATGAAACATGTACTAAATTTCTGCTGTTTTGTAAGGCTGTTTCTGCTTTTTTATTAGTGTTAATTCATGTTAAGTTGTGTGTGAAGATTTGGCCTTTCAATACCATGAATGTGAATGGTTTAACGTATCAGTGGGGTTTTTCTTTTTCAGTTTTGAAATGGGTTTCTCTAATGAATTATGGTTGTTGCCCAGGTTTTCGACTGCTGGTTTGAGAGTGGGTCAATGCCATATGCCTACATTCATTATCCTTTTGAGAATAAGGAGCTGTTTGAAAAGAATTTTCCTGGCAATTTTGTTGCAGAGGGTTTAGATCAAACACGTGGATGGTTAGTTACTCTTTTTCCTAGCACTTAGCTCCACTTGGCCTCAAACTCTCCTTCCTTTGTTGTGCAGAAGACATGATTAGTTTACTTTATTAACGCAATGTTTCTGCTTGGTTGACTTTATTTTCAGGCTAGTAAGTTATAACATTAAAACGCTATTCTTTTTCCACAATCTTGTTGAAAAAACTGAGTATTTCCTGCCATACTAGATGTGGTGCATTCTTTTTAACCTAAAAGAATTGAACATCTTCATTTCTTTGTAGTCATATCCTCTATTTTTTTTTGTCTAGAATGTATATGGTGCAAAAGCCTGTAATTATGAATTTATGATTGACATTTTACCCCAAGCGATCACACTATACTCATTAATAGTGGATATGAATTACGCTTAGACTTTTGCTTCATACTGCAGGTTCTATACTCTGATGGTGCTCTCAACAGCACTATTCGGGAAGCCTGCATTTAAGAATCTTATATGCAATGGTCTTGTCTTGGCTGAAGATGGTAAGAAAATGAGCAAGAGTAAAAAGAATTATCCATCACCCATGGATGTCATTGATGAGTATGGAGCGGTATGTAGTGCTTGCTTTACACGAGTCAATGGCTGTCATAGTTGATACATGCATATCGACTCTATGTTGCGACTAGTAATTATTTGGAATTCCTTTTCTTTCAGGATGCTTTGCGACTATATTTGATTAACTCGCCGGTTGTACGTGCCGAGTCTCTACGATTTAAACGTAGTGGAGTTTATGGTGTTGTAAGTTGATTCTTGAGAACTCTGTGGTCACTTAATGTCATTTAGTCAGACTACTAACGGCATACAAATCATATGATTGACCTCCATTTTGATTTGCTTTAAAATTATCAGGTAAAAGATGTCTTCCTTCCGTGGTATAACGCTTACAGATTCTTTGTTCAAAATGCAAAGAGACTTGAAGTTGAAGGCCTTGCTGTATTTTCTCCAATTGATCAAGCGTCACTTCTAAAGTCATCCAACGTGTTAGATCACTGGATAAACTCTGCAACTGAAAGTTTAGTCAGCTTTGTTCAACAGGAGATGGATGCATATCGGCTTTACACGGTTGAATGCTTAACTGTTTTTCTTGATATTTGTTCTCTTGTAAGATCCTTGTGTTATGACTACTGGAGCTAATTTTTTAGCTTCTGTTTGCCTGCAGGTTGTGCCATATTTGGTAAAATACATCGATAATCTTACTAACATATATGTGCGATTGAATCGCAAACGGTTAAAAGGACGTACTGGAGAAGAAGACTGCAGAATTTCTCTTTCGACTCTGTACCATGTATGTACATATCCAGTATTGCACAGTTTTGAGCTTTTTTTGGTCAATGCTGCTGCAAATTGTACACTGAAAAATGTATTTTAAAGCTAGCTCATGCATTGGTTTACTGTTTTGG
This sequence comes from Digitaria exilis, assembly GCA_015342445.1. Lineage (NCBI taxonomy): Eukaryota > Viridiplantae > Streptophyta > Magnoliopsida > Poales > Poaceae > Digitaria > Digitaria exilis. The sequence continues at coordinate 874,726 of JACEFO010002479.1, forward strand.
TGCCAATTTCATATGTTCTCCCCATTTATATTGTATCATGACTGATAATGTGTTTTTGAAAATGAAGGCTCTTGTTACAACTTGCATAGCGATGGCTCCTTTCACACCGTTCTTTACTGAAGTTCTCTATCAAAATCTGCGGAAGGCGTCAAATAAATCTGAGGAGAGCATTCATTTCTGCAAGTTCCCTTCTACAACTGGGGAGGTAACTGTTCTTCGGCTAAACATTCTATTATGTTGGAATTTATCAGATTGACTCATTGCCTAATATGCAACTGTTTTTGTCACATCATCAGAGAGATGAGCGTGTTGAACAAAGTGTAAATAGGATGATGACCATCATTGATCTTGCACGCAATATTCGTGAGCGGCATAACAAAGCTCTCAAAACACCACTCAAGTATGTCCACGCAATATTTTTGCATGCTGCATTGAGTAGCATTCAACTGGCATATGATTAACGTATCTGAGTTTCAGGGAGATGGTGGTTGTGCACCCGGACAATGAATTCCTTGAAGACATCACCGGGAAACTAAAAGAGGTTTGTTTATACTAAAACCCATCAGTGATGAGTTTGTTAAATGGCTCCCGTTCTGAAATTTCTTAACTGTTTGCAGTTACCAACCTGCATTCTTTGTTTTTTACTTAGCTTTCACTTTTTTTTTTGTGTCTTCGATGTTGAATGCTATCTACTTTGTGCCATGCAGTATGTCATGGAAGAGATCAACGTTAAGACGGTCACTCCATGTAATGATCCCTTGATGTATGCTTCTCTTCGGGCTGAACCTAATTTCAGGTATGATTAATTCAACACACTAAATATTGCACTTTCATATCCATTGCTCAGTGCTTGTGGTTTTTTACTGTTTCCACAGTGTGCTAGGCAAAAGACTTGGAAAAGACATGGGCAAAGTATCAAATGAGGTGAAGAAGATGACACAGGAACAGATCTTAGCATTTGAGGAAAGTGGGGAGATTACATTCTTTGGTCATTGCTTAAAGCAAGATGATATTAAGGTAATATTTCATGGACACATCCCTTCTTTGATGGTACAAGCAATTTGCAGTGATGCTTGGTAGTTTACTAATTCATCTCCTCCCAAGTGTATGCATAAGCTTAACTAACTTCCCAGTGCTTGGATGTGGTAGAACATGTCTTCATCAAGCAAATAGTTTTTCAACTTGTATGATAAGGCCATATTTTGGGTTTCGTTTTTTTACTGTGAGCTTTCTGTTTGATCACTACAGAATTTACCATTTATACGTTCTATTTTTAGGTTGTCCGGCAATTCAAGCGTCCTGAAAATGTGGCAGAGAAGGATATTGATGCTGCTGGAGATGGTTTGTAATGAATATGCTTACTTTTTCATGTTAATTGGGCTAATCTTTCTTGTTAACATCATTATCTTGTTTTTGTTATAGGTGACGTTTTAGTCATTTTGGATCTACGAGCTGATCAGTCTTTGTTTGAAGCTGGGGTTGCACGAGAGGTAGTCAATGAGTTCTTTATTTATGTCTAAGCTTTGGCACATTGTTTGTGAAACTTGAGTTACACAACTGACGGATAAATCATCTAAGTCAACATGGTTGCTTATTCCTAGAGTTATAGCTTTAATATGATTAATATAAGCATATCTGTCCAGGTTGTGAACAGGATCCAAAAGTTAAGGAAGACTGCACAGCTTGAGCCTTCGGATCCAGTTGATGTGTATTACAAATCTGCAGGCAATGACAAAAGTACACTGGAACAGATTTTAAAGTCACAGGTCAGCTAAAATCAGTTATTCTAAACAATTCTTGTTTTGGAACATCTTTTTCAGGAAAGCTTGTTAATTTTGTACAGGATCAGTATATTAGAGATGCACTTGGTTCACCGCTCGTCCCGATTGAAATGTCTCCAACAGATGTGGTAAGTTTGGATCTTCAACCCCTTCTTGTTGCATCACTGATCCTCAAGTTCCACTGGAACGATTCATCCCACCTAACCATTGTACATCGTTGGCATTTTGAGATTTCATTTGCTTTGAGACTTGTGAAAGCGATAGCATGTCTGATCTACATTTTGAGCTTGTTATCTTGGTTTACATAGGCATATCTGGAGTACCAAATTGATTTATAGTTGAGTAAACCTAGTTTTGACAGAACTTAAAATGGTGACGTTTGCAGGTAGTACTTGGCGAGGAGTCACATGATGTACATGACATGTCATTTGTCATATGCATCGCAAGATCCTCCCCTGTTCTTTCACCAGATGTTGCCCATGCCTCAGGTAAATCTTTCAGACATAATTGGGAACTTCCCATGCAGATACTTGCTATTTCAGTTTACCATGTTTACCAATGGATAAGCTGAGTAATGTATGCATGCACTCTGAAACAGGCAAAGACCATTCTGAGGCGTTGACAGTATATCTTTCGTCAAGGTCTCTTTCCAGATTGAAGAGCCAGTTCCAAGCTGGAAATGGCATGGTAAGCAATCATTCCTGTCAACGACATTGTATCTCTCCAGGAGGAACCAATGTATTCCCCAGTTCTTATAATGTCTCCTTTCTTCCAGATTACGGTCGACTGCATTGAAGGTTTCCCACCAATCAGTCTACAGCTAGGAAAGGACGTCTTCCTCAGTGCAGGGGAATTTTATCTGGCTAGCCGATCCTGATTTTGTTTGTAGCATTCCAATTTTGAGTGATTTTGCCGTTTTTGTCTCACAGCAATCATTTTGAACACAGCCCAGTTCCATTTATACACCTCACAGCAATCATGTATTCAAATTCATTGGCCGTTAAAGTGGAATGGGAGATGTATGTATGTAATGCTAATATTCTATTGCAAAATATGCATCGGCTCCCCGGGTTGCAAAATATGCTAATATTCTTATGCTTATGGCTTGTTCGTTTACATTGGATTCAATCCGGACCGGGGAATGAAAATATAACAAGAAATTTATGATAGGTATAATAAGAGGCCGGGATTTATTCTAAGTCAAGAGCTAAGTTACTCATGATAGTCAAGAGGTGGAGAATCATTTTGGGTCTCTTGTTGTATCCATCATGAGTAAATTGATTTCTGATTTAGAATAAATCCTAGTCTCTAGATGTACCTATCATGAAATTCTTGTTATATGTATCATTTTCAGTCCAGATTGAATCCGATAGAACCGAAACCTTCGTTCTACCTTCTGTTGGGCCGCGGGCTACTTAGGCGCAAGTCCTCAGCCACCAGCCGGCAAACAACTGCGTAATTGCTGCTACGTTTGGAGCCTATGATGATGAAAAGAGTTGCAACTGCCTTTATGTAGAAAGACATCATTATGAAGGAAGCAACGACTATAACGATGTCGAGTGTTCAATATTTGTTTTGTTTATTTCAGGGATAGTGTTTCGGCTATGTTGGCAATTCATAACGTGTCCCTTTTTTTTAGGTCATAGTCTCGTTCTGCACTTTTTTTTTTCTAGCTTTTATCTCTTTGTGCAATCTGGTTTGGAGAACTCAAAAAAATTACCTTGAGACGGTAAGGCATTCATCATTTTGTTCCTTTTCTTAAAAAGAAAACTCGTCATATTGTATCGAGGAATATATAAAATGATGCATTTAAACCCAGGCGAGGTAAGATTCGAGTTCGTGATCGCATCAGCAATGTTTATGTCCAGTCTGTCCTTCCGTATTTCCGTTGACTATGGCGATGGAGAACGGGGTACACTGCGTGCAGGGCTTGCTTGGCCTTCATTCTTGCAATCTTGCTCAAACTCAACACTACAGAACCGTGGAAACTACACATTGTTTGACATTATTTGCTGAACATCACTTCACACGCATTCTTCCCATGCTCTTCTCTTCGCAACAAGAACAAACACCCACCAACAAGAGAGTTGTTAAAATTCTCTCACGCCACAACCAAAACCCATGACGACGCACTCACGCAACAACAGTAACACCAGACTCATTCACGCACCACCTGGAGATCGGTGAGGAGACAACGCGACTTCACCATCACGTGGGCTTGAGATCCTGAAACATGGAGTCCCACTTGATGTCACCGTCGCCGGCCTCCTCCTCCTCCGCGCTTTCTCCCTCTTCCTCCTCCTCCTCGTCGTTGTGGTAGCAGTCATGGAACATCAAGCTCGCCTTCTGAGACGACGCCGACAGCCTCTTGACACCGCCGCCCATGGCGAGGCTGCCGTTTCCTCTACCACCGGCGCCGTCGGTGATCATGAGCACCATCTTCTTGGTGGCGGCGCTGCTCTTCCGCTGCACTGCGCCGACGCGTACGGCGTCGTCGCCGCTGCAGATCCGGGGCACGACGGTGACCGACGACGCTCCCCTCCTCCTCCGTCCCCTCCCTCCTCCACCACCACCGGCGAGCCGGCGCACGCAGCGAGCCAGGCACCTTGTGGCTCTGCGCGCGAGCCGAGCCGCCGCGGCCGATGCGCCGCCCCCGGCGGATTCCTCCTCGGCTTGTTGCTTCTTGGCGAGCTTGAGGATCTCGAGGCGGTGCTTGGCGACGGCGATGCCCATGCTCTTGAGGAGGTCGTGGTCGAAGTGCGGCGCGTCGCTCGGCTCCAGCTCGTTCCGGCTGAAGAGGCGGCCGTACTCGTGCGTCAGCGACGGCGCTAGACCCGTCCCCGACAGCCACGCGTACCAGTCCATGGCGTCCTCTCCTCACCCTGTCACCTACCTCTCGTCCGCTCGCTCCCTCCCCACCCGCGGCGGCTCAAGTGATCCAGGACTAGCTCTCCCCCTCACTGCTCACCGCAACTACTCGTGACGACAAGCCAGGCTTTATAGAAAGGGACACCGTCACACACTCACACTGACTGACTGACTGACCCGAACTGGTAGAAGCTCGCAGCTCCCGCTACGGCTCAGCTCACATGCATGGCTGCTCCAGCACAAGGATCACCACCACCAGTTAACTACTGCTCTGTCTCAACAGCAGCAGCTATGGCTGCCACCTCAGAGTGCAGGGACGACGTATTGCCATGACACCGACGCGTATCAAATCTCGCGGCACGAATGACTCGGATCCTGTGCACGGGCACGCAAGATCCAACACCACATGAGGTCACATACAGAACAGAATACAGTCTCAGCATTGTACGCACGGTACTTGCGTTGTGCAAAATAATCCTAATCCAAAGTGGCAAAGGGAGATTAGATTAACATTACGCGAACAAACTAAACTAAGCTCGGAGTAAAGCTGTCTGTCAGGCTGCTCTGACGCAGATCGCGGTTCGTCTGCTGGCTGTGGCCGCTCACATGCCCCTGCTGCAAAGTGGGCTATTGATGGCGTTCCTTTTCAGCATACACTAGTTGCGAAGCTGTTGAGTTGTTGTGCACTTGGGGTAGTTGTTGATGCGTCGGGCTCTAAGGCTCAAGCCATGGTGCTTTTCTATGAGAAAGGTGTGCGCAATCTATCCACTTGAGATTTCTTTCCGGGGGGCAATGCAAAGATCACTTGAGATGTTTTGGGTTTGGGGCACGTATGATGATGGATGTTTGCAGTGTTCGATGCAAGGACCACGAAGCCTCAAAGGACCCGACCCGAGTAAAGTGGTGACATGGGTGGCAAGAGCATGGCAGGGGAGAATGTGGACTGGGCCCTACTTGCCTGTTACTACCCACCCACACTGTTACAGTTTTAACCTCGACGGTAGAAAATGCAGGGTGAGTCCGGCCGGCTGAATCCAGTATGCATTTGCTGGCAGTACAACGTGCGTGTGCCGTGTGGACACTGGACAGTGTAGGGGTCGAGGGAGCCACCCGTTTTCATGTGTGGCCCTTTAGTGCTTGTCTGGTTATGGGGGAGGATTTAAAGGCGTCACGAGGTAAGAGATTAGGCATGGGCGAAAGTGAAGTGGGCGGGTAAATTAACGGAGGAGTGGATGGCGATAAACAGGGTCAGTCAATGCGTGATTGGAATCTATGGTGGTTCTAGCCAAAAGGGAAGTGAGGATCATGTGCAGTCAATGCGTGATTGGGTTTGTATATAGGCCGGCTGCCGGCATGTGCAGTTCCGCGCCAAAAGGGAAGTGAGGATCATTCATAGTGTTTCCTACAGAACCTAGGGGTTGACTACCAAAGCATGCAGTTAAGAGTTTAAACATTTGTCCGTACATGCAGGCTGCTCAACCACCTGCCAACCACCTATATTTCGTTTCTTTCCTTTTGTGTTTTTCACCTATATTTCGTTTCTTTCCTTTTGTGTTTTTAATAGAGAGAGAGAGAGAGAGAATAACCCGAGAGCACTCTGAATTCATACGACCATGTATGCAGCTGCGGTGTACCGAAACAAACTATAAAGCTCCTCTTTAAAATGGTTTGAATATAATTGCTTGGTGTGGACGCCGGTCGAGTTGATTGGGCGTGCATGCATGCTGTGGAAACCCGCCGTAGAAGAGACTGCAGAGCAGCTTGCCGCCGAGGCTAGCGTCAACGCCGGTACGCGACGAGTTTACTCGCTCTGATCAGCACCCGGCGACGGATCGGCGAAGCGCGTGCCATCAATTTGGGAGCCCGTGCCTCTGGATCCTTCCTTCCTGAGCACTTGAGCTGCTGTTGACCTGACGAGAGCAGCGGGGGGCCGACCCGAGTACCCGACGCGTTCGCGGCAGGCTCCTCCATGGCAGCCACGAGTCCGCGTCGCACCGGACGTCCCTTGCGAATCGCAACGACGCGCGGCCGGGGCGGACGAGATGATTGCGGAAGCCGGGGTGGATCGCAGGGACGTACTCCTGCTGGTTTCCAACGGTGGGACTCACATGATCATTGCGCACTGGTGTCGTCGTGCCGGCGGGGAGGGCGTACACCGATTTGCTCCGGTGCCGCTGCTTCCGGGTATCATCACGTTGCTTCTGACTGCTGTGGGTTTCTTTTCTCCACGTATCATTGTATATTTGTATATATATATCAATACTATATCATATCATCATCACGTTGCCGTAAAGGCGTAAAGGACGTGAGCCGGCCGGGTGTGCCTTTGCCATGCCATATTGCCATGGTTCATGGATGAGCAGCAGCAGCCTACTAGTACGTGAGCAGGAGCCTGGGTCGATTCGATCACGCCGCGTCAGCAGCAACGTAACCCCCGAGGCCGTTCTGCAGCTTCCGGAGGCCCTTTCGACCCGGCGCCCCGGCAGTCAAGCCAGTCACCACACCGTCTCTGTCCAAAGGAGACATCCAAGTGTCACTACACCGTCTCTGATGTCAATGTCCCCGTAGGCCATAGCTTTCCTGGGCCAGCTATCCAAGCAAATACGTTTGTAGATACAATCTCAGTGTAGCTGACGACGAGTTATTCTGATGAAACTTACTCATCCTGAATTTCTTTCAGCGGTGGTAGACGACGTACCAATGCCCAACCTAATGCATCTCGGGCCAGATATAGGCACGGCCCATCTGAATGCTGTCTCATGTTCCTGACGCTGAAATTTTCAGCTCTGATTAATCTGCTGTAACGATCCACTACCAATAAATTTTGGAATGGTCTCATTACGAAATAATAAGCTGTGCTACAAAGTCACAAAGCTCTCACAGGCCAGAACCTCTGTGCAAGCAAAATTCACTTGGCTGGAGGTTACAGTACAGGCACCAAATGTACCGAGAGTCGCCAGCACTTCGTTCAGGTCCAAGAAGATCTATGAATTCTGGCACCACAAAACAAGGTATATTTCTATTTAAACATATTTCAACAGATGATACTTGCCAATCCCAGCCTACAGAAAAAAAAAACCAATAGAACAGAACAATCCAGGAAAAATCGGCCGTCGTTGGTCTTGTGAAAAACAGGACAAGGTGGAGAACTAAAGAAGTGAAGATGAATAGCCCCTCACGGCCTGAAAACGGGCATCAACTGGCCGTTGTCGCCGTGCAATACGAGCTCGGAGTGGAGTCCGTTAGCGTTTCGGTTTAAACGGTTTCCTCTTTCCCTTCGAAGAGAAAGAATCGGATTCCGCCGCTCACCAGGTTGTGTTGTGACTCTGACTCCGATTCGGACTGCGTCCGCGAATAATCCAAGCAATTGGTCTGGTGACTACTGACGCCGAATCGGAGCTCGGACTTGCAGAAGCCCCCAAATAAAACGGCAGCAAGCAGGGGACGCCTCTCTCCAACAAATCAAACCAAAGCATAGCAGCGATCAGCCAACAACAGCAACAGCGAAACAACCTCGATCGTACTCAGTAACCAGCCGACACCGGCCGGAGTAGCAATCACCATCCATGAAGCAGAAGATCTCGTCGAAGATGCCTCTGCTCGCGATCCTGCTCGCCGTCTTGCTGCTCGTTCCCTCGGCGACGGCGGCCGCCGTCGCCAACGCCATCGACGCCAGCAACATCCAGCGCCTGCAGCTGCCTGACGTCCTGGTCGGTCCCGAGAGTGTTGCCTTCGACGCGCACGGCGGCGGCCCATACGTCAGCATCTCCGACGGCCGCATCCTCAAGTATGGCGGCGAGGGTGCTGGGTGGACGACGTTCGCGTACAGCCCAAGCTACACCAAGAACAACTGCGACGCGTTCACTGAGCTCCCAGCAGTTGCCACAGAGAGCTCATGCGGCCGACCGCTCGGCTTGAGGTTTCACAAAGAATCGGGCAATCTCTACATCGCCGACGCATACATGGGCTTGATGCGTGTCGGGCCTAAAGGCGGGGAGGCGACGGTGCTAGCGACGGAGGCCGGTGGTGCGCCACTACGTTTCACCAATGGTGTGGACATCGACCAAGTCACCGGTGATGTTTACTTCACCGATAGTAGCAAGACATATACACGAGCGCAACATCAGATGGTCACCACATCGGGAGACTCTACAGGACGTGTCATGAAATACGATCCACGGACTAATCAAGTCACCGTGCTACAGTCCGGCGTGACTTACCCCAATGGCATTGCCATCAGCGCCGATAGGACTCACCTCATCGTCGCCCTTACTGGACCGTGCAAGCTAATGAAGTACTGGATTCGAGGGCCCAAGGCCAACACGTCTGAGCCGTTTGCTGACCTACCGGGATACCCCGATAATGTGAGGCCCGATGGAAAGGGAGGATACTGGGTGGCGCTGCATCGGGAGAAGTATGAGCTTCCGTTTGGCTTTGATAGACATTTGCTCGCTATTAGGATCGGAGCTGGAGGTGAAAAGCTACAAGAGATGAAAGGGCCCAAGAACGTGAGGCCGACTGAGGCGGTGGAGCGAGATGGTGGAAACATATATCTCGGATCCGTTGAGTTGTCATACGTCGGCATTGTTAGCATGTAGGGGCATAGTTAGGCTTAATATCTAGATTTATGTCTTATAGTCGTATTTATATATGTATCTTTATTCTTTATTATCTAATAAAAAAGAGTAGTATCTATATTTGTAGCTTTTGGTTTGGTCTTTAATTAGAAAAGTCATTGTTATATGAATTACGATACCTTGTGTTTACTAAAGTAGGTGGCTGAATTATAACAGTGACTGTTATAGGAAAGTGCCGGACTATGCTCCGCACTTTACTATGATAACTTGAGTGTTTATAATTCATACACAGGGTCGAACACCATGGTACTGATTACTGAAGTAGCTAGGTGGCTTGGTCCGCTTTTTACACACACCGCGTTCTTGTTCTTCTCATGAAGCTCAAAAACGATGGTCCGGACCATATTTGGTCCCATACATATGTGATCCTATACGAATAAATTTACCTCTGCACAAACATAGATTACTTAGTTTTGTACTCCCAAAACGGCAAAACAGCTGCTTACATATTGCATTCACATCGATAGTAAGCTCAATTCATAGTACGTAGCACGTAATTTTGAAATTCCATTGAAATTCATGTGCTACAAGGAAAGTTCCATCATCCTCTAGCAGATGATCACAATCTGTCACACTCGTCTGTACGGCCGTCTGGGGCTATTGAGCAGCACCTTCTCCTCGATAGGTAGCCTGTACGGCGACACCCTGAACAGCTCGCTCTCGCGCCGCCGCCGCCGCTCCCGTGAGTGCACCACCCACACCGCCGCGGCGAGCATGGCGGCAACCGACGTCGCGAGCAGCGCCTGGTACACCCTGCTGCTGTCCCGCCTCAGCGACGGGCAGCCGCGCTCGCCGATCGTCTGGAACGCGCGCCGCACCGTCGCGCAGCTCGCCAGATCGCCCATGGCCGGCGCCTGCTGGCGAAGCCCGTCGCTGACGCTCGCCACGGTAAGCATCTGCGACAGCATCGCTGGCGTCAGGCGCCCCACCGTCGCGCACACCTCCGTGCTCGTCCCCGGCGACGTCGTCGTCCGGCACACGAACCTTTGCCACACCTGATGATGCAAGCAAGAACGGCGGCGCCAGACATCACAACTCATCAACGAAGACGTAATTTTTACCCACAGCTAAGCTTATTATTTCTAGTACAGTTATATATACTACATTGGTTCCAAATTATAGTTCATTTGACTTTTTAGAGCGCAAGTTTGATCACTCGTCTTATTCAAAAAAATTATGTGCAAACATTACCAAATCTAGGTCATTTATGAAGTACTTATATCAATAAAGTAAGCCATAACAAAAAAATATTATACCTTGGGTCTCAATAAGTAAAAAAAAACACTATAATTTAGAACGGAGGGAGTATTTGATGATTATGTCTATGTTATTTCGTGATTATATTTATATTTTATTTATATTAAGATTTTTTTTATGTATAGACTTTTTTTATATAAATGAGCAGTAGTGGGTTCGTCGTAGGTAAATTTTGATCCTGACTCCCGGTACGTACCTGTTGAGCGTTGGCAGGGGTGACCTCGGTGGCGGCGCAGGTGCGGACGGTGAGGTCGGCGTTGTAGGGGTTGCAAAGGAGGGGGACGAGAGGGCCGGACTGGTTGTAGTTGAGCGGAGGGCCGACCTGTTGTGAAGAGAAATTGCGGTTGGACACGTTGGAGACGAGCTCGTTGAGCTTGCCGACGAGCTGGCTGTTGATCTGCTCGCTCCGGCGCAGGGCGTCGGTCGTCACCGTCGTGTCGGCGCACGGGAGGATGTCGTCAAGGGCGGTGTGGCCCTGTGGCTGGGCCACCCACTCGTCCATGGCCACGCAGGTGTCTCCTATCACGCTGAAACATGGGCAAAGGTTGCAGTGTGCTGTGTTAACTTGTAACAAAGATATGTGAATATGTGATGCCAATGCAAAACGAGAACAATGTGCTATGTTGTCACAGCTAGTAGCGAGCATTTGAAATTTTGTATGAAATTTGAACGAATTGGTCCAAAATTATGTAAATTGATGATAAGTGGCTAGAAATTACTTGTGAAGGAGAAGGAAAGTGCCGGACAGTATTAGTGTTGCTGTAATTATGATCCATCCAAGAAACACCGCTCTGTCAAAACACAGCAACTGAAACTTACTAAACCAAACCATATATGAAAGAATGTGTTCAGGCAACTCCAATCAGAAAAGAGGATGTATGCTCTCTCTATGCTGTGCCAATGTGCTTACGTGTACACAAGCGACTTGAACCCGGTCAACGAAAACACTGCAACGAGAAATTTTGTGTTATATGATGTCAAAAGCCTGAGGAAACTTACTTAAACAAACGACTAGTGAAAGGTAAATGATGCAATGATATGATTTCAAGTTGATCAGGTCAGAGCAATCTGTGCTCACCAAAGCCAAGAAACACCAGGACCAACATCACGGCGGCGACACCGATAAGCACCTTCCTTCTGCATCCACGCAAAACAAAGAAGCTAGTCAACATCATAATCATCATCCACGGATTGGATTGGATGGTTTCACAAGTTCATCTCGCGTCCATCACCAAGAACCAGGCCCGGAGACGATGAATCTATATATCAGTGGTGAGGTTTTTGACGTACACGGTGCCCAGCGCGGTCCTAATCCTGCGCGAGTTGCTGGCCGTGCGCGCGGCGAGGACGTCGGAGGCGTTGTTCACCCGCTGCGTGACGTCGTCGATGGTCCGCGTGACGTCGGCAGGCAGCGAGGCCACGCCGCCGCCCGCCCCCTTCGCCGTCTCAAGGAGGCCGGTGAAGTTGCGCATGGTCGCCGCCGCGGCGTCGGCCTCGCTCACCACGTAGTCCAGCGTCGCCGTCGTGCTCCCGTTGAACTTCCTCTGCCCGTCGTACAGCACGGCGCACCCGATGCTGCACCAGCCCGTGATCCCATATATATAAGTATACATATAAGTATAATATATAAGAACCATGGAAGAACAGAGCGGCGAGTGAGTAGCTGAGATCGATCGATCGATCGGTTGATCGATTGCTTACATGGCTGCTGCAGTGAAGGACGATTAGGAAGACGAGCGAGAGCGCGAACACCCGGCGCGAGTAGGAGTAGTTGCTACCACCGCCCGCGGCAGCAACAGGCAGCAGCAGGCGACGAGCGCCGGCCGCCGCGACGGCGAGGAACCCAGAGCGCGGCGTGAGCACGAACACCGGCGCCGCGCTGAAAACCTGCCGGAACTGCACATACGTCACCGGAAGGACAAGCAACGTCACAGAAGAACAGAGGACACGACACGACAACGTAGAAGACGATGCTTCGAGTTGGGCCAGCCGGCCGCTCGGGGCAAAGAAGAACGAAATCAAGAAATCCAACGGCGATCGGTAGTGCTTGTTGTCGATGTTCCCAGCCGCCGCGGCTGTAGTACCTGAGCCCGTCGAGAGGGTCTTTTCCGCGTGTCCCTCTCCGCCGCCAACACGGCCGTGTCTCGGATCGCCGCAGCTGCGATTGATGATCAGGTTCGTCCACATGTCAGTTCACCGATCTTTGGTCCCATGAACCATCACTCGAGCACGAGCTGCTGATCTTGGAAGTGAAAAGGTAGGTACCTGACACATGGCGTTAAAGGGATGCAGAGACGAGGATCAGTGATTAGGAGACAGCGTCCACGAGATGATCCCATGGCTGCCTACACGGGCAGAGCTCCGTCTGATCAAAGCGACGATGACGGAATGAACTAGGAGTGTTGATTTTTACATGACCAAGTATATGTATGGTGGTTGAAGTCGGCAGTGGATTACCGGGTGAAGCAATTTGGAAACTGGTCGTGAGAAAATTGTACTAGTAGCGTTTAATCTTTCGTCAGAGATGGGGATGCATGGGCATGAGGTGTTAAGTGTGACCGTGTCAGCGTGAGCAATCTGCAGACGCTGGCCGGGTCTTTCGTCTGTGGCCAAGTTGTTCAGCACTTGTTCGTGAGCCACTGCGAAAAGCTGCTTGTTGCGAGTAAAGAAATCCAGGTCGTTTCAAAGCTTTCATCACTGCCTAATGCAAACATTTTTTTTCTCAGTAGTTTTTCTCTAATCGACTCTTTTATCAGTAGTTTACACTTAACCTCTTTGTAATTGTGTGAGATCACAGGTCAGATGTAAGATCAACTCGAACATAACCGCGTAGCAGCTATTTTGTGTGACTTACCAGTGTGTTACTGATAGGTGAGAGCATCTCAAATCGAACATTTAAGAGCTGCTGATGCTTGTACTACCTTGGTTGTCTCTAGTTATGTAGATCCTCAGTATCGTAGGCATAAACATATAGTATCGCATATTCACATCCTTTTCTTTTGTGCCACAAGTCTGTACGAAGGAGAGATGGGAGTACGCGTAGTGCATTTTTTAAAACGACGCTTGCTTACCCAGGTACACTAACGTCCAATGACATCGTCATAAGTACTCAGTCAAAGGTTTGCAAGCATGGCTGGTGATGGAATGATGGTGCAGGTCGACTAGTGACTTTGGGCATCCATATGGCAGCCTTCCGATTAAAAGACACGGAGATGCAGATGACAACCTTCCGATTAAAAGACAGATGCAATCATGCAAAGAGATGCAATTAACCGGCTAAGAGCTCTTAACCTTGAAATTCCGGCCAGATTGAAATCTGGCAATCAGCGTTAACAGTTCAACGTTCAAGATAAGCAACGCACTTCGATCGCCATCCATATCCATATTGATCCATGCTAGTACAATTGAAGGCCATTCATATCCTATGCTGAAAGACCATCGGATTATTAGGACAAACAAGTCATGAATATGGACAAATTACATTCTACATTTTACAACAAGAGGGCATTAGTTACAGTGGACCCTCCTCGCTGGCTAACCTAGAGCTTGTGTACATCCATCCACCTGCTCCCAATACCAACAGAATGTAAAACAGTTGGATTTGGGATTGCGTGTACATTACTGCCAGGACCCAAAAATGTACACCTGCCTTTCCCCCTCCTACAGATCAGCAAATACATCATCTATGTTAGGATACAGCAAGATCCAAATGCTAAACCTAATTGTTTTCTATTACTGCTCAATTGCATCTTCTGCCTCGTCGAGCAGCTCTGCGCTTTCGTCGAGCAGATAATCACACAACTCCATGAGCGAATCAGCAAGCGGAGGGATGTGAGGATGGCGCTGGTCATTGTAGATGTGTGCGTTCAGTTGTATCTGTGCTACGTCGTGCCTGAATTCATTCCGGTTTCTGTACTCCATCTTCCTCACCTTGTCTCTGATGGTACCAAGATCCATTGGGCGCTCAATGAAGTCAAGGTAATCAGGAGCATCTTTCCTCGTTACTGGTTTTAGAAATAGCAATGATATCTGTTTTTCCCCCCGCAGGTGATCAACTATCTTTTCCAGTATGTTGGAGAGTTCAACCTGCACGAGGACAAAAACAATTAATTAAACACAAAATCCTTGCCCAGCAAATCCTTTCAAGTGTAATTTAGTTTACTCCTTTTAGCATTATTCAACGCGTGTAGCGACCTCTACTGTACCAGTTTATGCACAGAAATTATTCAACCGAAACAATTATTGAATGGTGGGCAAGAATTAAAACAAGTGGGCAATAAGAATAAAATTAAAGACATTGCCTCGATTTCAACTACAAGACATATGGAATGCATTTATCTTAATGCTATTTCATATCTTTTTGCCTCATTAATCTATTATACGAGTCTACAACCACACAGCTATTCTCAGAAGGCAAGACATTACCACCACTAGTCATTTTTCGAAAAACTTGTAATTCAATTAAACTATGGGTGAACACTAAGTAAATGTACCTCTCCTCCTCTGCGGCGCTTAGCAGATGGTGGAAGTTCAATCACATCAACCGGAGTTGATCGTTTTACTGCTCGGTGTCTTTCAGGTACCTTTCTGTCATTTCTGTACGGCCTGAGATCAAGTAGGTCGTCATCTCTGAATTCGTGTTTTTTCTTTTTCTGTGTTTTTCTTTTTTTGCCTTCTGATGATCTTCCTCCCTCGATGCATATATCCTAGCATCAATGGGCCTCTGTTGCGGCATTTCTTTTTGCTCTTCAAAATCTCTCCAGGGCTTCTCAGTTTCCATTATGGCTTTGCTTCTTCTTTTTCCTTCAAGACCCAGACTCCTCTCATGCGAGGAATTCGTCTGGCTGGGTTCTCCACTAAACCAATAATCATCCTCTCTACTTTTATCCTCAAAACTTGATAATTCAACAATTTTTCTTGTCTTTCTAATGGGCTCCTGAACACTCCTAGGTTCAACATGTCGTTGTTGGTCTACTACCTTAGGCTGCTTGATGGTGATCTTTTTGCGAGGTACATCCTTCTCTTCAGCAGGAGGCCGAAATACAACAGATGGCTTTGGAGTGTCAGGAGGGAAATCATCAGACTTCATCTTATTAGGTATTATTATCTTATTTACCTTTCCAGTAGATCTATAGTCTGTAACATCCATGACACGTTTATCAGAAACGATCGAACCAGGAAGTGATATGTTCCTTTCCAAGGACTTATCAGTTGCCCCTAATTTGAATTTTACTGGCACAGATTTTGTCTTCTCAATACCTTCTGGTCCTTCAGTTTCATTAACTTCAGAGGAGACTTTAGTTATCAACCTTTAGTGTCTTTGTTGGCAAATGGTTCACTATATCTGCAGGATTGGACTTAACTGAATTTGCATCCATTTCTGACATTCTGGATCCTCCCCATACTTAGGGCATCGTTTGTTAGTTCGCATATGCCCAAGCTATACAGCAACAAAGAAAAAGAAATTAAGTCATGAAACATAACATCTTTCAGAAGGGCACATGCAAGAAATTGCTTACTGAGCTACCTGACCACAGGCTCCACAAACAAGAGTATCCCCCCTTGCACCCTGTCCCTTTTCCTGAAATTATGGAAAAGCGCACCACTTAAGAGCCACCATAGTGAATCAGCTTCAACATGAATCATCATAGAACTAACATGTATTCAAACTTCAAATTTAGCAAAATACTTCCCACCTAATACCTTTATAGGCACAATAGCAAACCTACAAATATAAATTCTTCGGACACACTGACAGTTTGTTTTTTCAATTTAGATTAGCACACATCAGATATTTTGTGTGAAACCTTTTTTTCTCTCGAACATACAAACACAAGTGCAACATATCGCCATATCAAAAGACCAATATGATGGGAACTTCACAAGTCATAATCATGCTGGCTTTACCTTAGGTCCATCCTTTCCCAAAACACTTTTCTTTTTAACTAGAATGATATCATTTCATCAAATGCACCTTTGTTTTTAGTTTGAGGGCAACCACCTTCAGCAAAAGAGTTTTCAGCCTGCATAGAGTAAGATGAATAATTTAGTTATAGCTTCTCTCTGACAGAGTAGCAACAAACCAAATGGACAAGACCAGCTCCAGAACCCCTGGTGGGGTAGTACCTCTTTTGCTTCTCTTGGCGTACTCTCCTTTGGGGTCAATGCACCAGCATGACCAGATGATTTGATCATTTGCCCAGTCTTATTCTGCTTCATTTTATTGGCGCCTATAGAGGTGCCGCAATTGTCAAACCTTCAGGCTGTTTTTTCCTCTTCATATCATTACCCACTGTCTGCACCACAAGAGGCCATAAATCATATGCACTAAGTTTAAAAAAATCACATACAGTAGGTCATTTATAAACAAAATCATGAAAGAAATAACAACTTCAAGTAGTTTTTTTGCCAGAGAAGCTTCCTGCTTCATCATCTTCAATTTCCTCATTAATTGAGCATGAGTAGGGCACCTTCTCATTTTAAGTCCTCTCATTCCATCTGCCTTATCACTCCTCAAGTCTGCTGTGCTAGTATCCTCATCATCAATTCTTCTGCGTCTAGCAAGTTTTCAAGATCCCCAGCAAATGAGTCCAAATCACTGTTAGCTTCTGTGTCACTGCCATTGTCATCCCCATCCATAGCTGAAAGGGACTGGACTTGTCTGTCCCAATTTCCTGACATTTCTCCCTAGTTTGCTGTTGAAGTTGCAGAAAGGACATCCTTTGTCCGCGTGCAAACTTACTAACAGGAATTCATCAATAGTAATTCCTGACGCAGCTGCTCACTGATAGCTTCCTCACCATAGCAATCCGATGCACCTTGTTAATTTATCAATTTGCTCTTCAGGAACACCAAATTTCAGCAGCAACTATACAGAGCAGTGGAGTAATTGCAAATGTTAGGGAACGAAGTATAAAGGTGGAACAAGGGTAAGATATGCAATTCATCCCAAGCTTTGAGGTGATTTTTTTCACCCGGGTGCATGCTGTTTATCAATACGCTTTGTGATGGATGGTAAATGATACAATAATCTATTTTTGCTTCCTTCAAATTCTCAGCTGCAAGACAATACGACGTAATAATGAACCCGGTAGTATGCAGACTGCAAAGACCCCATTTTCTAAAAGAATTTATATGTTTTTTATTTTCAACAAATCACACATACTGTATAAATAATGAATGAAAGAGATGACAGCATTGACTTGAAAAATCATGTGGTATGGATATGTTTCAACTGTATTGGGTTTGTCATGGCTTTGGGAGTAGGTCATATCTGTTATTTTTATAGTATGAGAACTATTTTCATAAGATTTTAGCAAGTGTTCATTTTTTTCAAGCAGTGACTTTCATAATAACCGTTAAAATAAGAATGCCAAAGGCTATCAAATATTAATACATACGTCTATCAGTTCAGATGAAAGCATGTTCCATGATATCAAGGCATGCCACAAACTCTAGAGAGAGGCACTGTTTTCTATGTATGTCAACGTAAATCACTATGCAAGATGGTACTCTCGGGCTGCATCCATGCTCAACCTGCGCAGATCAGCATCAGTTCCAGTTACAGTGGTACCCTTTGCAGCAGCTGACTTTTTCTTGAGCATTGAATTGGAGGCAGGTGCTTTTGGTGCTACTCGCACATAGCTGAATCCTAGACCACGGCCAGATGGATCACCGACGCCAGTAATTTCTAATCTTTCTATATTTTCTCTGTCCTGAACATCAAAGGAAACTATATTAAAATTCTCAGGGAAATATTTAACAATAAGCATGCAGCAATGAAAATTAGCAGCATATCTCTACATTTACCATTTTGAAAAGCAAACAAATAGACATGCATAAGCAGCATAACCGAACCAAACTAAGACTGCAATTGGATATCATTTGACTTCGCCATAATTTCTACCAATGAATATGTTTGTAAACCTCTGCTTCCCCCTATCTATGCAGCAGAGGGCTGGTTGGAGGGGAATGCTCCATGTAACACAACTATCATAAGGAATAGACTTGGATTCCCAGCATTCCTGTTCATACCCAACAAGCTGTTATGAAAATAACAAACCCATTACCCTTTACAAGCTTCATTTCCGGTGACCTTTATCACCCAATATTAATTCAGCAAAGAATAAACATGACAGTTATATGTAGTCGCGCCATCAACTATTACTCAACAGTTTGTATGAAAAATACTTGGTTCAATGTCAATGAACTGGTCCTGAATGAAAAAGTGTTATTCTGGATTGCTGATCACATGAGAAAAATGTCAGAAGAGTAAGGTACCTGATTAGTACAAGCAACAAAATTACTTGTAAGATTCCAGCTAGTGATTTGTAGTTCCCTCTCGATATGTGATGCAGCAGCCAGCTCAATAGCTTCATCAGGAAGCTGATTCATGGCAGAAGCCAGCCCAACAGGCTGAGTGAGCTTCACAATTCCTAAGCGCTTCAGACGATATAACCAGCCTGCATACTCTCATAACAGCAGACCTGAATAACAATGTTTTAGTTAAAATAATCTCAGTAACAACTCATCGTGATATTTTCCATCAAGAAAAAGGTAAACTGTTATCAAACACCAACACAACAAGATAAGGTAACCTTCAAAGAATAAATATCCTATACTTGGAAGTTTTGCTTTCAAATAGATTTTTGTATTGAAAGAAAAACCTATCAGAGTCTATAATCTTCTCAGTTCTTCCTATGATGAAAACTCACACTTTCTGGTGTCAATAATCTTCTCAGTTCTTCCTCTGATGGAACCCGAAAATCAGGTCTCTGTGTCCAGAAAAAATATCCCTTTGGTCCTTTCTGCAAGAAAGTGAAAAATGAATCACTCCAATCCAGCCAGATCTCAACACGGAACCTTAATAGAACAAAGCCCAGGGGGAGTCTCCTCCCATGGTCGAGTTAAAAAAAAAAAAAAAAAAAAAAAAAAAAAAAAAAAAACAGGTAACATTGTGATAAGATATCTAACCTTCAAATCTGCACAATGTTTCAACCGTTTTTTCACTATAGCTTCTGTGAGAGGACTTTGAATGGGTAACTCATCAGCCCGAATTTGAGGAACAACATCAGGCCTCTCCCTAGCACGAAACTCACGATAAACATATGCAAGCACCCGATTCAGAAGATAGTTCTGCACATTTTTAGTCCCTGGTGAAAAGACTTCCATATGAGGTTCCTGCGCGAGAACATGACAGTTATGTTATGGATGAAATTCTGGAATACAGGCCAGTTCCAATAATAATGGCATTGAAGATTTGTTTCAAGTGTGCTGTCCTATCAATAACAGAATTTGAATGGAACATAAACTCAAGGAGAATTGCTGACCAAAACGGGAAAGAACTCAAGGTTTCTGTTTACATCTGTTGATAAATAAAGTGGATACTGAATACATCAACAACAACATAGCCTTCCCAAGCAAGTCGGGGTAGGGTAGAGATGAAACCCAAGAAACAACGGTCAAGGTTCAGGCACATTGATAGCTAGTCTCCCAGAGCTCCTATCCAAAGCTACTTACAATGGAACATAATTATTCAGATTGTACGCGGATATATAAATCTAAATCCTTTTTACCGAGAATACGCAGGAGAGCTGCGTTTGGCATTAAGAAGAAAACAGAATTTTACGACATGGGCCAGATCGTGCATGCTTCATTTGTTACAAGAGAAGGCTTGTACGGCACATGATTGCAACCATTGGTGAACAACAGAGGAACTAAAAGGCAACCACAGAGGAACTGAAAGACTATATTAGCCTATTAGTGTTAAGTGTTAAACGCCATTCTGCTACTCAATTGAAAGACATTTGGCACCAGCTTGTCTCCATATTACATCTGTTCTCATGTACTTCTGTTCCTCACATGCTGACAACAAATGCCAACACGTAGGGCCATTCAAAAAGTGCATGCATGCCTTTCCAAAACGGTACTCCCTCCGTCCCAAAGTGTTCTTCTAGCATTTTTCAGACAAATCAGTACAGTTGAGAAATGACCCCCCCCACACACACACACCCACCCACCCACCCCTAACTAGAGATGTTTGGTACTTGAAACTTTGCTGTTCCCATGATAAATCAATGAGTTCTGAACACATTGGAAAATTATAGCAACTTGTATAACTAGTGCATGTGCCTAGGAGGGCATAAGAAAATGAATGGATGACCTCACGAACGGCGCACATGGGTACCTATGAACCTAACTAGATTGCCTGAATCCTAAAAGTATACACTTTGTGGGACAAAATTTGAACTCTAAATGAGTATTTATTTTGAGTATCAACAAAGCATCTAAACATGCCAGCTTTCAAGCGTGAAACAAGACACTACATTATTGAATCATAGTAGATCCATATCAATAAAAAATGAATTTCCATGCCAAATATAAATCAAATAAGCGAAGACACATTAGCACTATTACTACCACTGTAACAAAGGAATATCCAGTGCCTGTTCATGAAAATAAGGCAAGAAAAAACCTGGTCAAACTGTTTCTACTATGTTTGTTAAATGTCACACACTAAAACTGCACAAACTAAACCCAGGAGGAAGCAACAAATATTTCAGAACCTGTCGGCAATGTAAATATTGGTAATGCAACACAGCAGAACGTCCAGTAAACAAATTCTATCCTTGACAGTATTAGGGAAAACAGCAGATATATAAGGTTGGAAAAGTTGCATATCATACTTATACAAAACATAGTATTTAGGTTAATAGAGCTTACTTGTTGTCCAACAGCATATAGTTTGTCAATGCGCCGAAGGGAAAGCACCCCTTTAGCTGAACGAACTAATAGGTAATCAGTTGATGCAACCTTATGAGGAAATACAGGTGATCTGTACATGTTTGTTTCAAGACAAGATTGATGAGACCCAGAACGGATGTCTCCTAGAAAAGGGGATTTGTCAGCAGGATCAATTGCAAGCACTGTGCCCAGTCCATCACCCCTGTTTCGCAGTGATGTAGCTGTCTGATCAGCAGGTGAAGTTTTTTGGTAATATGTACAGAGTCTGGCTCCCATTCCTGCATTTGAAAGAAGCAAAGGTCTCTCTTCACAATATCTGTATTCAAGGAAAACAAATGACAAATGAATTACTATCGTGGAAAAAATATTAAACATAATCAAAATTTGCTCATTGCATAACCAACACAATCTTAAATAAACATACTAACACAATCTTGTCTCAAAAATGAATGTTAATTATCAGAAATTTCTCCTCACAATCTAAATAACTGAGAAACAATCTCGCACATACTAGTGCTCCCTCTGTCCATAAATTTAAGGCGCACACATTTAAATATTCAAACATGGTAATTTAGCTAACAATTATGTAACACGTACATGAGTTTACTGATTTAATGATAGAAAACTGGTACAAATATATTCCCATTTGAATGTACACCCTTACTGCTATAGTTTTGTAGCTGGCAGCGATACAATGCAAGATAGTTATGCACATTCTTACTGTTACAGTTTTGTAGCTAGTAATGATACAATGCAAGATAGTTATGGTCAAATTGCAACTTAGAAGTGCCATATCAAAGATGTGGTATTCAATATGGCTGAACTAACAACTGAAATTCAATAAATCTGCGACTGTACGAAATCACATGTGTTAATGCTATTGAAATTAATACTTCCAAGTATATAAAGAGAAATAAATTCAACTTACTCCATTAAAAATACATGCCCATCCTTGACAGACAAGTCAGTTTTTTTTCTGAAAGCCCCAGGAGGGCGTAGAGGCTTGTCCTCACCAGGTAACTTCTGTGCTTTTGGCCATAGATTCACTTCAGAACGAACAACATGCAGAATAGAGTTTGGTCGCACATTCTGCATGGCTAAGGAGATGTCATCTTGAAGCTCTTTTCCAGAACAGAACAATTTTATCTTCTCAGAAGGTTTCAATTCTGCATTAGTTAAGGCATGAAGGAAAGTTATTAGAGGAAGTGATCATTTGTTTATTACTTCCCATGCATGAGCCAAAACAACTGGTCAACAAAAGAAGAAAACTGAACAAGAGTGTCCCAAAAAAAAAAATAATCAAAAGCAATGGGGATTGTAAACAAAACTAACCTAACTTCTTTAAAGCTTTTAATTTGACGGAGACCGGTGTGTCCTCTGCATTTACCAAGATCTTGATTCCTTTTCCTCCCAAGGTCATAAGTATAGCAGTCATCCTCCCATGGCTACAAGCAGCCCCTTGTAATTTAGCAGCAATTTTATTTTCATGTGGATACCATTTAGCTTTTGGTCTATGAAAGTTTGCAATCTCCTTACTGCACAAAATTGATAACAGGAAAAAAGTATGAGAGATTAAAAGTGGGCAAAGAACAATACACAAAGTGCAAGGCGATGTAAGCATGAAAGTCTAAGGTCATGTTTGGTTTCATTAATCATTACCAAGGAAAAACACGCATAGGTTTCTTTGTTTAGCCATAATTTTGAGTAAGGTACGCAGGGACTTCCTTGCTTTGGGGGGGAAGACAAGGTTGCTATCCTCTTCTGGCAAGGATTACCTTGCACACTAGCAACACTAGGCAAGTTTGAGCAAGGACACAGATATACCCTAAAGCTCCACTAGAAAACTTGTAAAAAGGGCCAAGATATGCACCATATACTGAATATAGTCAAGAGCTAGGATAGGGGTTCTACAATCACAGACTCAATGGAACAATTCATAGCCACACAATGATGATGCCTGCAAATGCTCCAGAAGAAGAATTAGCTTCCACTATACCTCATGCGACTAGAACTGCAACCCATGATCAAAGCTTTCAAGTTCTGAAAGTTGAATTTTAGTTAAGTGGAAATCTCAGGTGCACGAGTATTTTTTTTTAACACACAAACTAAATCTTGTGCCTTGGATGCTATCTGAATGACCCAAGTGGGAGGTGGGAGTTTCTTCACCTTTCTTGGGCCTGAGTTAGGTCATATAGGATTCAGCCAAATAAAAGCTGAATAAGAGGGATCAGGGAATTTCCACATCCAACTTGGGCCACTCACATTGGATCCAAGGCATGAGATTGAGTCAGTGCATATGTTCACCAATATATTCATGTGCATCACTCTCTCCGTGATCAAACAGCAATGCAGACAACAGAGCTCAAGCTTAAAGTGAAAAGGATAGTTATAGAAATATTTCATCAAAACAACAATAATGTCGGTTGGTCTCTTGATTGGATATAATCGATAAGTCACATGAACTTCAGTTAAAGAAGGTATACACTCCATTGCATTTCTGGCCATGTCGATTAATTAAGTGCAATAGCAGAAAGCATGAAAATTTTATTCAAATACAGGCTTCTAAGATAATAAAAGATGAGAAATCGAAGATGCACATATTTAGAATTTGGCAGGAAGGAGGGGAGGGCTCATACTTGCTCAAGACCGGTTTCATGGTTTGCAGCTTATGAGCTGGAGCAGAATGTACCACCTTTATGCCCATTAAAGCACGTTTTTTAGTATGAGTTTTAGCTTGCTGCGGCGTCTTCCTATTAGAATAAAACTTGTCATTGGAGATGTTGAATCTGCCGCTCAATGTCTTTGCTTGATTGTCAAAATTCTCCACTGTTGGTGTTGATGTCTTCATTGACTGACTAACAATCATGGCACGAGCATGAGAGCGGAGGTGATCCACATTCTTTTCATCTAGGATCTCGAAAAGCATATGATCATCTTTAAGGTCAAAGATCAGTTTAGGCTTTGGGAAAACCTCACTGGGGTCCCAAATTATGTTGTCCAACCATGATCCTTCTAATAATTCACTGTTCAATAAACTCAGGTTGTTCAAACGCAGCATGGTGCCGGTTTTAACTGCATCATCTAAGTTATTGGGCCTTATGTGGTATATGTTATCCTCATTTGTCAGTGGAGGGTATTTATTCCCAGGGGAATGGTAGTTAACTGGAGCAGGCATTTCTGTACAACCAAAAGGTTCTTCTGGTACTGGGGGGACATTGCTTTTGCTCTGTACATCCCAACATCCGGAGGCCTGATCATAGTCCATATCATGGTCTTCACCATGTGTGTCCACGCTCTCTTCAGATTCACAGATTTTTGCATAAGGCTGACGATCAGTTGATGGTGAATTGTTCCAGATGATGTCATTTTCCCAATCATCATGCTCAAGTGGATAAAAATCAGGACAAACTGGAGATTGCTGGACGATATGTGCATCTTTCATTGGTTGTTCAGAAAGACACGAGTCCTTTAGCCTAGAAGTGACATCAGCAACTGACTCATCACTGTCACTCTCAACAAAATTTTCATTCATCTGTATATGCTTCAAAGTTGAGAAATTTTGAATAGTGCTTCGGAGAATTATTTCCTCGTCTTCTTCAACAAAGTCAGCAGCATTTGTGATTTGAAGATCTGGAAGAAATTACAAGACAAATACGACATCAGACACTCAAATGTTTCGGCTCAGCCAGGATTAACTGCCATAACAACCTATTAACTTAACACACAACAGCCTACAAGTTGGTAACTAGTATTTGTGCAGTAAACTCCCTTGCAGCAAATGTATGCAACACAGCCTTGTGGATAGTTTAATGTTAAAACACAAAATCACGTAGGCACGTTCATATAGCAGCGAATGAAAGATCCAACACATTCTTTTCATGCACATTAGTAGAAAACTAAGCAATAGTCATCTATCAGCAATGTCATGCCGAAGGATCAATCAATAGAAGTAATATAGATGCATATGGTTCACATATTCATACTTGTTCTTAACACCAGTCAAGTAGAACTTCTGTGAGCAATAAGCCAATAACCTGTTTGTCTATCCATATAGTTGGCCCTTTTGATCGGCTAAATCTTTATAGTGGTCAGAACAAAGAGGATAATTAGTCCTCGCATGCAGCATTTGTTTTTGGCATAATAGACCTAGTTTCAGAACACTGTAATAACTAGTAGTAGTCGGGAGAACCGAGGATTCTTGCGGTGTATCGGTTAGAGCGCTGAAACACGAGGGTCGACAAAACTCCTGTTGCCAGCTCGGGTTCGAATCTTGGTAACAGCTTCTTTAAGACAAAATCAGAGTGTCAAGTTTTTTTTAAGTAGTCAGAGGAGCCCATTTTTATAAAACTAATGTTTCATCAAATAAGACATTTGCTCTGAGACAGAATGAACATAATGGAAATCAGACTGGCAGTGTTTAAGTATAGTGTCAACATAGACAGTCTGACAATGGTAGTTAAACTTCTTCATCTCAAATTGAACAACCTGACAGCAGAAAGGATGACTATGTTTCAAGTAAACATTGCTTTCATGTAACACCCTCCAGCTATCCACTAGGGTGGGTATATGGGTTAGGATGATACTTTTAGGATCTTTTTATTGCAACCAACATGCAGAATACCTTTATTCACTGGACGTTTGTGGTGATCTGTCTTTACTTTTCTTACAGGCTCCTGGATACCAAAAATTTCAGAGAACCTCAGAATCACACTCCCATCCTCTATGCATAAAACAGGGAGGGAAGGTACACTTTCAGGCTGAAGTTGACCTTCCTCAGTGCCCATTTCATTCTGCTTAATTAGAGCAAATAAGTCAGTGACGGATGTCGATTGTGCAATATTATATAAATATGACAAAGCACTAATGCCATTCAATGTTAATTTCAAGGTTCACACTCCATATACCTCCAAAACTTCATATTCAATGTCCATAGTTTCTTCTGCATGTGATAGCAAGTCAATCTTTTCCAAGGCAAGGTTATCGCTTGAGGTTGCCATTTCTGCTTGTTCTGAAACTACACCCAAATAAATTATGGGAAAACCATGTTGGTTAGCAAAGGCAAATATAAATAGGGAGATCTCTAACAGATGATTGCTCCAATTATTTTCAAACATGTACTCATCAACTAAAACCAATTGTGCTTTAATAAAAAAGGTAGCATAACATTCTCACTAATTTTCATTTTCACTCATTAAAGTGGAGTATATGCTTATATACTCTCTATTACCACCAAAAAAAAGGTGAAAGCCATAGCCAAGTCTTCAGATTGGCTTTTATTATTATAGTGGAACATACTTATCACTACCATCAATGCTCATACAAAAGTATTACCAGGCTACAAAATGTTTAATCGGTAGATGGAAGAAAAAAAATAACAGGGGTATCATGGGAGTGAAAGTAGCAAGAAATGGAATGAATGCTAACATAAACAATGAAACACAAAAACAATAAGGCATGTGGTCCAGTATCACCTGAAGAGAGATTTTGAACAGCATTATCACCAGGAGACTCATTATCATTGGGTGTTTCTTCATCCTCATCGTAATTCTCCTCATCAAAAACTGAAACTGTATTATTGACAGATGCATATGCTGCAGATGACGAGAAGTAATCTTTTTTTGACAACACATTGTCTTCCTCTGTAGCTGCTTCAACTTCAGGTCCATCATATTCCTCGTCAATATCTTCATAGTCAACAGCATCTTCTGCCTTCTCATCATAGTCTACATAACAGTAACTTCTGTTATTAATGATGTGCATAATTTAACGAGGAAAAGGAGAATTACAGCCTTCAGAAGCAACAGAAATGAATTGGTTAATGGAGAACTTGGCTTGAAAAGCTATTGGTGTAGCTTATATGGAAATGGAAAGATATCACTCACCTTGCTCAGAAGGATCAGTTGGTGCTGGAGAAGACTTTATTAGCTATATCAGAAAACAACATAGTATTAACTTTTTCGGTAATGAAATATGTATGTAAAGCAGCTCTATGTGCATAAGATAACATACATCAATGTCCTTGAGAGATGGACCAAGCTTGTCTGCCAGTGCAAAAAGGTGTTCCTTTGCATCCTGAATTAAGCAAAATAAAGGAATCAAAGAATGCAACATTCGAATTACATAATAAACACATCTAAATACTGATTTTTTTTCCTGGAGAATGATTCAATGGGAAATAATAAAACACAAGTATCCAAAGGGTGCACAACAAAACTTTTTTTCTGGCCAAATTTCCTAAAAGTCCAAATTACAAGAACTGTTTATGTTGTATCCAAATTATGAGAAAATTATAATGCATATACTGACAAAAGCCGGCACATTACCTTGATTTTCCCTATATATCATTTTCCGAACTTGAATCGATTCAACAAACGTTGGTTCGCATAAAGCAACTGAACACTCTAAAATATATATCATGCAGATCAAAATGACAAGAAAAAGAGCATCCACAGAAAAAGTTAAAAAGTATCAAATCATGTACAATTGGAAATGCCCTAGCTATCATCTGAAATAGATAGGGAGATCCACACAACTAAGAACGATGAATGTCATGTCATGATGAGGCTTTTTCGGTTGCCTTTTGAGTTTTGAAAGCACTGCTTTTCTATAGATGTATCAGTTAGTTATCAATACCTCTATTAACTTTTTCGTGTCCTCGTTATTGGTGGTTCTTGTTGTGTTTCATCTCTAGCCTACAGGGGCAGAGCTCAGTATAACGGAGTGGGCACGGAACTGCACATGCACCCATACCCAAAACGAAAACAAGTGCTAACCTTCACACTTTTACCATTGATGGCACCCCCACCCCGGCCCTAGTGTATGCACTGAGGGCCCAAGGCAATAGACAAACAGCCTAATTAGGAAAGGGCAGCTAGGCGTGGATTAATCGATCTACTTGTTCCATAATTGCCTGGTGCCTCCACCACTCACCAAAAAAACCCCATGATTTGATTCCGTTTGTTTAGTTCCTGCTGGCAGGTCACAGTGCACCACAGTACAGCACACATATCGTATTATTTCAATAATTTTTTCATCAAAGCCTACAAATCAGTTATAGGCATCTGGTGCATAGATACACTCAAAGAACTATCTGCAGCTGCGTGGCATCTGCTAGAGGCAGACACATGAACATAAAGGATCAAAATAGTCAATAAAATCAGAGATCAGAAGTGTTTACCTCATCAAGATAGTCAGCATCTAAGTCACCAGAATCATCTACATTGCCGAACATAAACCCCAGGAAGTGATTTCCTCCACCAGGTTCCTCATAATCCTCGTCATCGTCGTCATCTGTAAGCATGACAATGGCAGTTCATCAATTATATTTAGCTTGGAATAAATGCCATTTCACCAAACTCATGTAATTGTTATGAACATTTAAGAATCCATATTGCAGATAGATCATGGCAGTTAATGATGACAAAGTGCGTTCCAAAGTACAGCATCCAATAATCTCACAAGGAACTCAAATTTTTGGAACTCAAAATGCTAGCAGAAGTTACAACTTAGAAGGTATCACAAAAATACATAATATCGTCACTATGGAACTGTTAACCATACAAAAGATCAGCTTCATGAGTCATAACATCATTTTGCAGTTTGATAATTGTCACAGACGATTCTAAAAACTGTGACTTCATTTAAATTAGGAGTGCATGGTAGCTTAGAATGCCTACTACCTTAGCATGCATAGGTGCTTCATGCAGCTCGAGAAGAAGGGAATATCCAAAGCCTATATAGCCCCAATGTCACTGGGCCATCAAATCGCATTTGTAATTTGGAAACAAGTACCAAGCCAGTAACCACACACATTAACATAGCACGCCAGACAGTCCGAATTCACATCAGATTCAGTATTTCACAACCTAGGCACCTCCAATCGACTCACACCAACACCAAGCGAAGCATAAGGTGATTACGATAAAGCTCCAGGGGTGTCGAGCTCACCTGCGGCACTGGTGCTCGGGTTCTCCTCGTCGTGGCGCTCGCCGTCGCTCATGGCTGCGGCTGCCAGTGCCTGTCCGCACCGGGATGGCACCAGAAGCTACAAACCCTAGGCCGCGGCGCCCTCAACGCCCCAAATCGGCGTCGGAATTCGCGGACTCTAGGATCGCCAGGCTGGATTGGATTGAGTAAATAAACAATCTCTATGTGGAGCGTAAAGGCCGAGGCCGAGGCGGTGGAGCAAGAGACCGGGAGATACTCTGCCCAGGTCTCCGCTGGAAATTTTGGCACGCGGGGGCGCCCGCTTCCGCAGACGGGTCTCTGAACGCAAGGTCGGAGAGGGTGTCGGGGACTGCCCTGCTTCGTCCCCGGAGGCGATGAGAGCGGCCGTGGCGCGATCTGGCGGTGGCGGTGGCGGCGACGGCGGACGGGCGGAGAAGAGGGATGAGGAGCTGCGAGAAGGGGCAGGGAGAGGCCGGGGCGCCGACTGCGGGGGCGGCGCGGATCGGGGGCGCCGTGGAGGCGGGCCAGGCCGGGCCGGAAAGACTTACAGCCCAAAATGGGAGGCCCAATTTAGGGGCAACCGGGCTGACCACACCTTTCGAATAAGGCGTTATTAATTAATAGTACATCTCAAAAGTTATCAAAAAAAAATAGTACCTCTCAAAATTATCTCAACAAATGGCGTTACTATTAATTCATCTCAAAAAATACCTCTAAAAAAACGTTATTATTAATATATAAAAGAAAATTATAGATAATTGCTAAACAATAACAGCAACCTCCATTGTCGTCGCCTGGATGGATCGGACCAAAACCAAGCACGGATTATTGGTGTTCCTACGGATTCTGGAATCATAGATAATGACGCGGCCAAGGTTTCCAGCCGATCGGAAATCATAAAGTGTGTTTTAGGGGCTGATTGGATGCCTGCATTTGGTCTGGCCAGGCCAGCCGGATGCAAGTCGTTGTGATTGGTTCCGGTACGAGTTGCTGAGCCTGTCCCGCTGGATGCAAAAAGCAGCGTTAAGCCTGGTCGTGCGATGCATATTTTCGGTGTGGAGCCTGGCCAGCGAGATGCACTTCTGGCCGACTGCATGCAACTTCCAGGTACGGAGCACGAGCTCCAAGGAAAAGTCTAGACAACCAATCATTTGCTTGGAAGAACTTGGCTAGATGTATACACCCAACCAAACACACCGCCGTCGCTCCCTATTGGCCTGGCCATGGAGGGCCTGGTTGAGTGATGCCAGCTAGGCTAGGAGCGTACAATCATCCAATCAGACCCTTAGGGGGTGATTGGATGCCTGCGTGCGACCTCAACCAGGCTCTGCCGATGCAGGTTCATATTGATTGGATGGGTGCACTGGCTATTCCCCTAGCCGCCCAGATGCAAAAAGCAAGTTCGAGCCTGGCTCCAGAGATACGAAAGCTGAGGTCGTTTCTAGAGAGCCATGCTCCCGCGGTGCATGGTGGGGAGTAGGGACACCTGCGCAGTGACTTAAATTGTTGCACGTGAGCTAGTAATGCAAGCATCCAAACATCGGTCCACTCGAGCCAGGATATATACATGTTGTCATCCAAACATAGGTCGATCGCATGAGCTTGGTCGGGCTAGCGGGAGCCTGGTTCATGGAAACGAGCCAGGCTCGCTAGAGAAGGAAACCAATCAGGCCCTTAGAGTTTCGATCGATCTCTTGATCGATGCCGTGTAGGTTACCGACATTGATCTCTTGACGGCGGTGGCTCGCTTTTTTTTTCTTCCTGATTTGCAAAAGCTTCACGCAAAATTGTTCGTACTATACAACTCCGTAATTTTTCCAGCAGGAAATTTCCTTAACATTACAGCCAATAGTTCTCTCCCAGATGTGCGTCTTCACGACAACACATAGTTGGCTACAACAGCATGTTTGGTTGATTGCCTAAGCTTGTCACAACTAACCTTATTAGTTAAATATAGGCTTGCCATAAAAAGTGTGGCTAGCAAATTCTTAGCCACAAGTGTGGCAAAGTTAGACAAGAAATTAAGAGTATGACATTTGAACCAATGTAGCTTGCCACAGCTATGTCAAACTAGTGAACCACACAGGTGCCTAACAATCTCTGGTGTGACTAAGCTTAGACGTGCTAAACTTAGTCACCAACCAAACAGACCTGGCATTGTTTTTTTTTTTTACGAAAACAGGTTCAATGTTCGTTCATTGAACATTTGAACTACGAAAGATATGGCAGAAGAAGAAAAGGATCAAATATACATCTCAAAGATGGAGTAACTTATTAACTATCATGGCCATCGGAATTTATTAAACTTCAACTCTTACAAAATGAAAATACCATTGAAGAATACTAATAGAAAACATACGTAGTATATCTTAAAATACACTAAACCTAGGTGCTCTTGACAATACTAACGTATGACAACTCCACAGATCCGAGATATATTTTACCATCTTCTCTTTCCACCACCTCGGTTGGCCTTACGTTTTTAGGGCCTGTCATTTCCTGTAGCTTCTCACCTTGGGCGTCGATTCTAATAGCAACCAAGTGTTTGTTGACACCAAACGGGAACTCATATTTCTCCCGATGTAGTGCAATCCAATACCCTCCCTTCCCATCGGGCCTCACATTATCCGGATACCCGGGCAAGTCGGTAAACATCTCAGATGTGTTAGCTTTGGGCCCTTTAATCCAGTACTTGAGCAACTTGCAAGGACCAGTGAGCGCGACGATGAGATGAGTCCTATCTTCACTTATGGCGATGCCATTGGGATAAGTCACACCGGACTGAAGCACGGTAACTTGCTTGGTTTTCGGATCATACTTCATGATACGACCAGTGGAGTCCCCGGTTTGTGTGACCATCTGATGTTGTGATCGTCGGTAAGTCTTGCTGCTGTCAGTAAAGTAGACATCACCAGTGACTTGATCAACATCCACCCCGTTGGTAAAGCGGAACGGCTCGCCGGCGGCCTCCGTGGCCAGCACAGTCGCCTCCCCTCCGTTGGGCCCCACCCGCATCATCCCCATGTACGCGTCGGCGATGTAGAGGTCGCCGGAGTTGCGGTGGAACCGAAGGCCCAGCGGCCGGCCGCACGAGCTCTCTTTGGCGACCGGCGGGAGCTCGGACTGGGCGTCACAGCTGTTCTTCGTGTAGCTCGGGCTGTAGGCGAACGTCGTCCAGCCGGCGCCCTCGCCGCCGTACTTGAGGACACGGCCGTCCGAGACGCTGACGTAGGGCCCGCCGCCGTGGCCGTCGAACGCGACGCTCTCGGGCCCCACCGCCAGCGTGTCGGGCAGCTGCAGGCGCTGGTCCTTGCTCGCGTCGATGGCCCTTGCTACTGCCGCTGCGGCGGCGGAGGGAAGGAGCAGCAGAACGGTGAGCAAGGCCGCGAGCAGAGGCAGCTTCGACGTCCTCCTCATGGTTTCTGCTCACGTCGAGGACGAGAGTACCCGGTGGTTCGTCTTGCTGAGTTGCTGTCGATTAGCTTACGTTGTTGTTTGCCTTATGGAAAGGGCGTGCCCTGCCTCCTGTTTTATTGGGGCCTTCTCTTCAGGTGTGAAGTCGGAATCGGGTGAGCACTCGGCACACAACATCCGATTCGGAGTTTGCTCGGTAAAAGAACAGAAACGAACACCTAATCTGGATTCCTCTCCATTTAAAAAAAACTAAATACTAGTATGGTACAGTGCAATTTTCAGAAGCAATAGAATTCATGAATTTCATACATGCAGGCATGTAGTCAGTTATAGGCTTCTTGGCTAGCAAAGAACTGAGAATGTTGAGAAGGAAGAGCTCTTGTGTTTGTTTCAAGAATCTTCAGCATGCATTTTTTACATAATTGTTTTAAATACATTCAGGAGCATTCATCTATACAGAAATGAGGAACCCTAGCTAGGCACATTATTCTCTATTCCAGATGTGAATGTATGAAATTCAAGTGAATATGTACGTTAAACGGAACCCAGAAGAAACAGTCAGTACGGCTTTTGCCCGGAGAACATGATAAATGACCTCTGAACCTTACTGCTGTAGTTAACAAGGCCACACGATTTGCACAAGTCTTCCAGCTCTCCTTCGGTGAAGTAGTTGTAGCTGGTGTTAACTGGTCCAACAATCTGCAGCACAAAGCTGTATAATAAATCAATTATATAATCTCAGTTAAGCAAATGAGTAAAAGATGGTCACCTACCTGTCTCAGTGGCCTTAATGCTTCAACAGAGAATGGGTTGTTCCTGGGAGAGGATAAGAAAGTAGTACCCACAAACACACCACCAGGTCTCAGGACACGGCTTATTTCAGCTACCTGACACATACAAAGCAGTAAAGGTTTAAAGGATACCATGATCACACATGGAAAGGAAATGGATTGCCAGTGTTGGATGGTTGTTGACTAATGGCACTATTACAATTCTGATTTGTGAAATTGCCACGATGCAATTTCATATTCAGTTAATAACAGCATGGATATGGCCAGGGTAAGCTGTATCCGAAACATGTACATAAAATGTTATCACTGGCTCACTACTTAATATAGGATAATGTCCTTTCAGGCTTCCATGCTTCTAAGTTCTTTGTTAAAATAATCCAAAAATGAAGATAGTAACAGCACAATTAATTACATACATCCCAGTTTCATCTAATCTTTAACTGCTGAACAGTTATGCCTGGCTAAAAAACATTCCATACCAAATGGAACTCGAAAAATGAATTAAAATTTTGTTGTGCATAATGTGCACATAATTTTCAGGTATGTAGCTACAGTATTGTGCAGTTACATGGTGAATAACATACAAATTTGAACTTCTTTTGAAATATTTACATAAATCAAAAGTGCAAACGAGAAAGATGATGTACTGCATTAGATGGCGATGGCCAACAGTGGATAGCAGCTCCAGCATGAATAGCATCTATGGAACAAGAAGCAAAAGGAAGCCTTGAAATATCCGCCCTCACAAGTGCTAGATTCCTGCAGGGCCAAGAGAGGAAGACAGTGTTTGTGGAATGATCTTAGAATAATGCTAACATAATTTCTTGATTACTGCTTAATATACATAAAATGATCTAGGGGTGCCAAATAAATCGTTTAATGGATAACATGTTTGGGCTAGTTTTTCTTTTCCATCAAGAAAATTCTGTGGCCTACCCCCAACTTCTCAATAGCTAGTTTGTGAGCATGAAGTGAGCACTGGATTGAAAAATTATGTCTCCTAATTCAACCCCAAAGGCCCAAACCCCCTGTTACATCAAAAAAAAATCAACCCCAAACCCCCTCTAATCTGCATCCATGATCTGACATGAACTTTTTTTTTTCTATTTGACGTATGCAACACATTTCTTTCAGCAATATAGGTAAAGCACAAAACATATGAAAAAAAATATACAGAAACAGGGTGGAGAGCATACGCGTGGAGGAGAGTATTGTCTTGCTTAATGAATTCATAGCATTGGCGGAGCATATTCTCAGAGAAGTCCAAAGCAATCACAGCTGAGTATGTCTCAGATTTTGCAAATTTTCTAGTAAACAAGCCACTGCCGCAGCTGACATCAAGAAGAATACCACCAGCAACAGGTTCGAAATAGTCTTGAGCCATTTTAAACTGTCAAGTGGATCAGAAGAGGAACATGCATAAGAGGGCAAAGATTTTCATTGCTAGATAACTGTTGTTGATCCCTATGTATTAAAGAATCTCTCGTGCAACAGAAAAACAATAAGCACCGAGTGGTTACTGTCCAAAATATATTACATACTAAATCACAAGAAAGTATTTTCTAACTCATAATGAAGTAACACTGGAGTTGACAATGAAGCAATCCAGCTACTAGCAGAAAGGTACCTCTTCATCAAGACCAGGGAAGCCACTCCGATTGAAGTTTTGACGCCATCCTCTCTCATAAAGGAATGAGACAAGCGGACTCCTGAACAGCTCAGTTCTAGCAGGCTTCTGTTCGGTATAGTCTTTTGTCCCTGAAGTCACGGTGAGGTCCAAGAAGATGTCTTTGCTGGTAAATGACTTGTTGCACTTTGTACACTTGAATCCTGACCTATAAATTGCTGGCCTGGGACACGCATAATCAAAAGGACAATGTCAATCTAGCCAAAATATTTGCTTAAGATAACCAGAAATGGACTAGGACATACAAGTTAATGCCTGGTGGGCCTTTTCTTATCAATGGTTCGTAGCAAACAGGGCACGCAAACACCTCAGTTTCTGAAATGCTATTCTGCTGGTCTTTCGTTTCCTGTAAAGAATGCATCGTAAAGGTCACAAGCTCTCCAGTTAAGACGGTACAACGAAGATAAACTGTTAGGGAAGAGCCCAAAAGCCCAAGAGAATTGGTTGGTTGGTTATCAGAGGGTCTAGTAAGAAAGAACAAGCCACGGCACAAAATAGTAAATCCAAAAACAGTATCTCTGGAAGTTATCAGAGCCCATTGTCCCAGCCTCCTAGGATACACCAGCAGTCGAGCAGCACAAGTAGGAACCACTGCAGTCCATGCTTTCCATTTGATTAGACTAGTTGTTAGTTCTCCCGGAAGCTCGAGACGGCGGTGCCGACCGATCCGGCATAACGGCAAACACGTGGTGGGCAAAGCAACTAATCCAGGAACAAAAAGTAGTCAACAGTGGACAAAATTTGCTCTGAACAGCCGACGAAGGGGGAAAACGTACCGGCTCCACGGCGATCGCCGCGGCAGCTGCGCGGAGCGAAGGGAACCCGGCGCTGCGGGCTCGGGGACGGCAGGGGCCAGCGACGCGGGCGCGGCGTGGGAGCTGGGGCGAAGGGCGCGGGGAGGAGGACGCGGTGGCCGCCGCTCGTACCAGCAGCTCCATGGCGCGCGGCCGGCGCGGCGACGGGTCACGGCGAGCGAAGGTTCCGGCGAGAGCCCCACGGACCTGGCGAAACGAGGAGGCTGCTGCGCGCTTGGGTTTGGCTGCCGAGCAGAGCGGGAGGGCGGCCGCCGCTGATGGCTGTGCTGTGGTGGCAGCGGTCACGGCGTGGCGCGACGCGCACCCGCTCGCCAAAGGGGGGCAACGCGCGGCCGGGCGGGGACGAGACGGCTCCTCTGATCCGCTGCGGGCTTGCCACGTTGCCGTGGCTGTGCTCTCGCGCGCGAAGATCTTTTTGCCGTAGGCCTGCCATGCCAATGGTTTCTGCAATTCTGCTTTGTCTGGCGATCTTCCCCGCCCGAGTCTGCACGCTGGTTGTTTCGATTCCAGATGAAATTTTGAACAAAGATATAAGAACTCAAGGATGTGCTAAACTTTAAACTTGTGATGAATACAAATTTGTTATGCAAGTGAGCAACATCACCAAACTTCCAAGCACTGAAAGAACCATCAGTAGTACAAAGGAAATGAGTATGACTGAACGGAAAACGTGCGGTGAGCGTGATGGTAGGTACCCACCCAAGGCCTGATTAGTATCCGTTATCGGAGAGAGAACGTGCGTGGGTTTCCAGCGCTAATTCAGATAATCACATCAGGTGGTGATTGCTCATCTCCCATTATTGCCTTTTTTTCACATCATGGTAGCATATTCCATTAAAATCAAAAGTGTTTGGAGTAATTAAAGGCTTTTGAATTTCAAAAAAATAAAAATAAAAAAGGCCTTTGTTTCTAAAAGAGAAGGTTAGGCTGAAAAAATTATAGACACATGTCAACATCCTTACAGATGTCAATTCAAATCTACCTCACTGATTCAAAGTCATTCTGAAGTACTCGTGTTCCTCGATCCGGCAAGAATCAACAACAAACAAGTGGAGTGTGGTGTTGTAGCGCCACTACAACGTTGTGTGTGGTACAATTTTCTTCTATCAGCTCCCTGTCGGCACAAGGTCATGCTGCGGGTTTCAACAATTACGTGAGCGTGTAGATTGGTGGGTGCCGCGTTTGACGTGGTAGAGTCGTGGTTTAAGGTCCGTGTCGATGTCCCAATCCGATCGGGCAATGTTGTGTCATGGTGATGCATTGTGCGGCTTACGTCGATGTCCCAATTTGATCGACATAAATGGCTCGTGTTAATGTCCCAGTTCAATCTACCAATTTTGTTTTTCGTGTATTTCAATTTGTTGCCTGGTTATAACCTTTAAGCGATACTCCGTATAACTTTGTATTTCCCCCCTACTATATCAATGGAAATGCACTTGTGAGCATCAAGGGGGCGGGGTCCCGAGCCAAGGAACTAGTGAATGCGCCCAACTAGCATGGCTCATAGGAGGTGGGACCACGGAGTGGGCCCACTTATCTCTCATGACCATGGAGTCTCGAAGCCCCGGGGTACTTACTATAGATGTACAAATGGGCGGCCCGACCTGGCCTGGGCCCGGGCCTGAGGTGGCCCGGTAAAAACCGGGTCGGGCCAGGCTGGCCTGCGGGCGGAGGCGACGGCCCAAGCCTGGACCTGCGGGCGGAGGCGACGGCCCAAGCCTGGGCCTGTGGGCCGTTTTTGGGCCTGGCCAGCCCGGTCTTTCCAGGCTGGCCCATAGCCCGCGAATAGAAAAAACGAAGTTTCAGTGTTCAACATTTTAAATTTATAGTTTTAACATTTATTAATTTCTACTTCAACATCTTATATGTGCAGTTTCAACATTTTGAGTCTCAAATTTTGAACATGTTCAAATCTAATGTTGAGATATTTCATTCACGTTGTTTGACTTAGCACAATCAAAATATTGAAGATGGATAGAAGCCCCGGATGGAGGAGACACAGGTCCTGACCGGCCCGTCCTCTTTCTAGCGGGCCGGGCCGAATCACGTGGTTACAATCACGTGAATCACGTGCCGAATCTTAAAACGGAGGTTCCCATGAATCCCCTGTTCGCATATTTATAAACAGTCAGCACTCGTCGAGTGTTGTGTTGTCTGTTAAAAAAAACTAAGAGGAAAATAAGCTTTGCTTGATATTTCAGTTTCAGGATTTGAAATCCCAATATTCAGCATTGTGATTTTGTGTGTTTGACGGAACATTTAACCGCAAAACCCAACAAGACAAAGTAGCTTACGTATGCAGCAAATCAATCACACCAACATGGCAATTAAACATTTTATTCCATCTTCTGTTTATTCGTGCTGCCAATGGGGCCCCACAGTGTGGTGTCCCCCCGCGACACACAGCAACACGTTGGCATGGCAGTGCTATGAACACGACGACGCTAGCGAGACAAAGCTGCTAAATTTGACAAGGCACAAAAGTCCCATAGAAACCCAGACCCCCCAGACTCGCATCCCCTGCTTCCATCGCCTTGTTCCCCTGCTCACGCGTCCACGACCTCGTCGTCCTTGGACGCGATCACGAACTCCTCACGCCACACCGGCGGCACCGTCTGGGTGGTCCCGTCGATGGCGTTGGGCCTTCCCAGCGCCTTGAGCGCCAGGTGCGCCGCCTTCTGCCCCGAGATCATCATGGCCCCGAACGTCGGGCCCTGCAAAACAAAAACACACGAACATCACCATCAGGTGCTCATTACATCAGCCACTAATCACTCCAAGAACGAGGATGAGAAATCGGTCTTTTTTTTAATCAATCAACTTCTCACCATTCTCGGGGCACCGTCGATCTCGGCGACCTCCATGCCGGTGACGATCATGCCAGGCACGACCTCACGGGTGAGCCTGACAATCTCATCCTCAGCCGTGTTCATGTCGAGTGCCTTCATCCCAGGCACGGCGCTGATCATGCCAATATCCTGCAGCCTCTTGACCCCCGTGGCCCCAAACGGCCCGTCATGGCCACAGGAGCTCACCACAACCTTGGACTCCATCACGTTGGGGTCCATGCACGACTGGGTGTCGTGGTTCATGGACACCAGCGCCCAGTTGGTGACCACCCCACCGACACGCCCCTGCTTGACGATGAGGTCCTCGACGGCCACGGCGTTGAAGAGCTTCACGTTGGGGCGGGCGAGGAGGCGGCTCATGATGGTGGAGGTGAAGAGCGCGGCGTGCTTGATGACCACGTAGTCCTCGGCCTCGTCGTAGGCGATGTCGAGCTCGTCGAGGAAGAGGTGCGCCGGCTTGCGCACCACCATGGCCGAGAACAGCTGGCCGCCGAGCCACGCGCCGCCGCCGGGGGAGACGGACTGCTCGATGATGGCGATGGAGATGGATGGGTCCTTGGAGAGCTCGTACGCGCAGGAGAGGCCGGCGGACCCGGCGCCGACGATGACCACGTCGGTGTCGGCGTGGGTGATCATGTCGGTCATGTAGCGGCGCGTCATCTCGCGGGAGACGATGGATTCCTTGATGGGGCTGAAACGGAAGGAGGTGAGGTCGTAGGGTGGGGTGGTGGAGGAGATGGAGGCGCAGATGGGGCCGGCTGAGCGTGGGGTGGCCACGACGACGGAGGAGGGGGAGGAGACGCGTGGGGTGGATGGGAGGCGCGCGCCGGCGAAGGAGGACTTGAGGAGGGTCGACGCGGTGGCGGCCGCCATGGCTGGTCTTGTGAGGCTGAGAAGGGAGAGCTTCTTGTTTGAGTGAGTGAGTGAGTGTGTGTGGAGAAGGAAGTGGATCGGAGGTGGAAGGGATTATGGTGCGGTGGCGGTATAAGAAGAGGGGAGGGATGCGGCAACCGCAACAAATATCTGGCCGGGCACCGTGCATGCCTAGTACTACGTGTGACTGTGTAAGCAGATGGGGAGTGGTTGGTCACGGGCACCGATCGCATGGCAACAGAATTTGGCACCACCTGGATCAGCGCAGATATTTTCAGAGGATCGCTGGCTTTCGGAGGAGAGTGAGCTGGGGATGGGGACAGTGTTGCTGTGCTCACCTCTCACTGAGTGGTCACACTAGTTAGGTGTACTGTATGATGAATTCGGTGAAAGCTTAGTGTTTTGGTGGGAGTAAAATTAGCTCGTTAATTTGCTACGTTGCAAATTAATTCCAGTTTATGTTACTTTCATCTCTTGATGAAATTTCATTGAGGCTGCCCTTAAAATTTCCCTATATATATATGTGGTTGGTAACACATCGGTAAAATATCAATGGTGATTTCGTCATTGTCCACACATCAGTAAAATATCAATGTTTGTTTCATCATTGTCCACACATGACACATCAGATATATCATTGTGCATGTCTCCTGTGTTCTCCAGTGATATTTCTACATCGTTTTCAGAATAGATATGTTTGTTCGTTATTCCTCAAGTACGCCGCCTCAAATGTGGCCGTTGAAGTACCTATCATGTCTCATCAGCAAAACCCACCACCTGCAAGAAGGTCCCATGCAAATGCAAATAAGACGCACACATATGTCCCTGATTAAATGATTAATTAGCAAACAGTTGTTGTCATGGCATTGTTTTCTCCAACGTAGTGATTGAGCCTCGATTGTAAATCTGCACAATACTACAAAATAGGTCAAGTTGCATTCAAATATCTGTGGACCGTGGCACATGTTTGGTCGTTATGATTCATGAAAGCGACCCTAGATCCAGAGCCTTTTCTAAGAAAGAAGGGATATGTTGTACACCTTTCCTTTCCCTGGCTCTGTGATCATCATAATGTGACACCTTCTTAATTATATGTCCTTTTCAGGGGAATAAATTGTTATGGTAATGGAAAATCATGCAAGGAGATCTAGATCTTTCGGACCACTCCAGGCCATAATTGTTATGGCAAGGATTTTTTTTTTTTTTTTTGCAGACGGATTTTGACGCTTGATATTTCATCGGGACACGTCACTAGCGACGTTTGAGCCATCTACGTGTAGTCAATGATATACTCCGAGCTACATATACATCAGCCATGCAATGCCACTTGAAACTTCTAGATTTTTTAGCAGCTAGTCAAAGGGGGGAAAAAAAGAAATGTTCATGACTAAAAAAAGAAATTAAATGAGAGGGAAAACATTTCTAAATACAGTATTCAACGGCTCAACGCGCCGGCGTGAGGGTCCCTGAAATTCGGACGAGCTCCTCTGACCACATAATTACTCCGTTTTAATCTCGTGTAGTAAAAATCTTCCGGTGTGCCTCTCCGGTAGAGTAATTACTCCTTTTGCAACCGAAACCGATGGAGTAAAAATCGAGTCCTGCCCGCAACCGATTTTGGGTGCTTCTGAGATCTAATCTGTGCACGTGATTAGCTAGAGAGAACATGCAAATTTGTTTGCTCTTCTGCATGTAGCCCCAGGAGTGCACGGACTTCCGCATCATAATCATCGCTTATGTTACGGCATCGCTTAGTACTCCTGTATCGCCGAGGTCGTCATGGCACCGTCAGCATCCTTCTCCCATGGCAAGCAGTGAAGCAGGTCTGATGGGTATAGCGTCTCATTCTCCGGCCGTCTTGACCGGCGCCATGACAAGATACAGCAACGCAGAGAGCGCCATGCGCTTCGATCGCTCCGGGGTATTTTGCCTGTTATTGAGCACCTTCAGGAGCTCTTGTATTTATGTTAGGTAAATACAAAGATTATATCCCTTTGTAAAAATAGAAGACCATCTAATTTTATGGGACAATCCAAGAGACTAGGCAAAATTGATGGCTAGCTATATTCAAAACTGTTCCACGTCATCCACCCGGCCATGTACGGGTTGTCTTCCGTTTTTTTTTCCTGATCCACGAGATCCGGACTCCTTTTTCCACCGCCGTCGTATCATACGTGGAAGCAATGACGCTGCCTGAGTTGCGGTGGACGATCACTTGTACGCTCCTTCCTCATCGTTTGCACATCGGAGCACGCTCCTGGTGATGAGTTTAATCTTGGGGCCGTTCATAGTATTGCTAGCGTAGAAATCAGAACAACATGTGCAACTGAACTGGTACGCTTAATTAACATGGACTTGAATGCGGAACATAGGATTAATCACACGCAAGTAGCTGGAGAATACAGCTTGAATGCCGCATAGGAGACGAGCACGCAGCAACATCAGTGCGGAGTCCACTTTCCCCGGTCAGCGGCGCATGGGGAGTATGGCGGCGCCAAGACTGGATCGAGGAGCGTCAATTTGGATCCTCGGCAGTGCTGAGGAGGAGCCTCGCCTGTTGGTTTTGGCGGCAATTCGATGGGAAAAGCTCAGGTGCGCGGGAAGGAGGGCGGCAGGCGTGGGTGGGCGCCGATTGCGAGCGGAAGACGTCCTGCAAATATGCCGACGGGAGACGGGTGGATACCGAGCATGGGAAGATGGTGACTCTGTTGCCGATGCTGTTGGATGCCGTTTTTTTT
Organism: Digitaria exilis; assembly: GCA_015342445.1. Classification (NCBI taxonomy): domain Eukaryota; kingdom Viridiplantae; phylum Streptophyta; class Magnoliopsida; order Poales; family Poaceae; genus Digitaria; species Digitaria exilis. Next base: position 917,126 of record JACEFO010002479.1, read on the forward strand.
CTCTCGTTCTTCATTTTATAGCTAACCAAAGCTGGATACAATACCTCTTGGAGATGCTACCACGGGCATGCAAATGAGAGAGGTAAAGGACAGTTAGTATACTTGAATGTCTCCGTGATAGAGTGAGCCAGGCAGACTAGCATGCATGCAAACTAATTAACTGAAACGAGATTTCAGCCTTCCAGATTTAGAATAGTAATTGGCCACTCTTTATGTACAATGAATTTAGGGAGTAATTGGACATAGATAGACACGAGTAATTGGCCACTCTTAGAAGTATGCTTGGCCACTCTCTTCTTTCTTCCTTCCTATTTCCTGCCGCAGGCGCAGCCTCCAACCTGTAAGCGAACGTGCTGGTGGGTGGGTGAGCAACAGCATCGAGCTTTCGCCGCTAGGGGATTGTGGCGGCAACGGCCACGGTGTTGCCGCTGTGTTGTGGCTCTGCTCGCGCGCGTAAAGATCTTTTTTTCATTCGCTTCCCCTGTCTCAACTAGCACAGACGGCGGACGAACCACTGCGCCACGGAACGTAGCACAGACTTCTCGCGATCGTTTCCTGGGACTTCCACATGCAACATATTTTTCCCCTATAAAACAAGTTACCAAGTTATAAGAGAAAAATGAATGGCGAGACTGAACAAGAAACCACTCACGGCCACCAAAGCCTTATCCTGTGCAAACACCTTTCAGAAAAATGTTTTTTTCGAAAAGCTTGCACCAAATGTCACCGATGATTTTTGAGCCTTTGGTGGCAACCAAATCCTTGGCTTCATTTCAAAAGTTTACAAACCTAGTTTCAATCTTTCTTTCCTCCAACATGTTAAAATCGTTTTATTTTCCTTTCTTCCCTTTCGGCCTGCTCGGCCCGTTTCCCTCCTTTCTTTTGTCGGGCCGCCTCTTTCCCTCCTTTTTTTTTTCTTTTCCTGAAGGCTGCGGCCTAATACAACCCAGCGGAGCCGGCGGGCAGCAACGTACTAGACGCCACGTCGCAGAAGTGTGCTGGCCCATGTACCGGCCCAAGTACAAGCGTCAGACATGTACTGTAGGTTGGTTTCGGTTCGATGTTATTTCAAAGAAAAAAAATCTGCACTTTCTCAGTGAATGGTCCAAATTAGATTTTGACTAGAAAAGGCCACGGCGTTGCCACGGATGGCCAATCGATGTAACCCGTGGTACGTTTTTTTTTATTTTGGTCTTTTGTTTTGAAGTATATTTTTTGGATTGAAATTTGTCGAAGAGAATTGAATATGAGCATTTAATTTCATTGTTATATATGAATTTTGTAGATTTTAATATTTTAGTAGCCTTTATGTTGAAAATTGTTGGTTTAAAAATGTTTTGGGTTAATTTAAAAGTGTTTTGTGGTCCGATGTTTGCTATAGCGGGGGAATTGGAAAATTGAGTCCAATTTTTTTTTTAAGTTTGGTCTCGCCCGGACACTGTTGTCAAGGTGTCGACGTGTTGTATAATCCAACCAAAAAGTTTGTTTGAAAATATACCTTTTTTAGCTTTTTTTAGCTAAGATCCAATGTAATATTTGTTCTTATCAATTTAATATATTATACGTGCGTCATGTGCCTAATATGATATTAAACTCGTTTTTTTAGAAAAGAGACTACCATAATGGCTTGCCATTGGGGGCCATAAGCATTGCACTACTGCCCAGGCCTAACAAGCCCAAACAAATCTTAACAAAATTTTTGTTCGAGAGAATTGCACAGTCCTCCAATTTGGATGGTTATTAGGTCGTGCACCTTGAACTTCGAATTTGCAGGTCCCAAACTTGGCAGTTGTTGCCATGGAAAGCATCTAGCTCTGTTAAACTTGCAAAGCATTTTGAAGTATACTTTTTGTTAGACTGTAAATTTGTGGAAGAGAATTGGATATGCGCATTGGCTTTTATTGTTATATTGGCTTTTATTGTTATGTATGAATTTTGTACATATTAATATTTTAGTAGCTTTTATGTTGAAAATTGTTAGCTTAAAATCGTTTTGGCTTTGAATTGCAAGAATGCCAACCGAGGTCGAATTGCTCGTTTATGTTGAAAAGTGTTTTGTGGTTGGATGTTTGCTATAATGGGGGAATTGGAAAAATGAGTCCAATTTTTTTAATTTTGTTGATTTTTAAATTCGTTTTAATGGTCGAATGTAAGCTATAATGGGAGAATTGGAAAGTGGGTCCAGTATTTTTATGTTTGATTTATAGTATGTTCATTGATCTTTAAATTTTGAAGTGCCTATGTTCAATATTTTGTAATGTAAAGTTGTTTTGGTGTCTAAATTGTATGTGCAACGCATTTATTTGTGCAAATGGATTACAGAAATACTTAGAATTAAATTCTTGTTGCGTGCCAAAGACATAGATTTTTTGTTTTTTATTGTTTTTTATTAAAAGCTTCTTAGTTTGAGGACATTTCGGTATCAAAATCATAGATATGATGGTTAGTACGTAAACATTTGCGCGAATTAATAGCAAAAGTGTGTTGAGTTTTAAAATATATATGTAATAAAGTTGTAGGTTTTGAAATTGTAAGCAAATTTTATGTTGGACATATTTTAGTTCGAACGCGTTTTGGTAGTCGAATTATACGTATAATGTTCCCTTATAACTAATAGAACAGGCTATTGTGTAATTTAAGTTTAACCCGATGGCTTTTCCAAGAAAATTCTTGAGAGAGGAAAATGATGGCGGGTTGATTTTATAGAAGATTATGGGTTTTATTAAAAATGTTCTTTGACCGGCTAGGGATAGAGTGCGGGTTGATTTTGTGGAAATCTGAGGGCTTTTGTGCTAAAGTTCCTATGAGAGGGAGCTGGACGGCGGGTTCTATTTTCATAAAGCCCGAGATCTTTTCTGTAAAATGACGAGAAATGGCTCGATCACGGCCTTCCATCCGGCCGATCCGACGGCCGGAAAAAGCGGCTAACGTGGCCACTCTCCCTGGTCGTGGAATTGGCAGGTTTCGTAAGGAAAGATTACACTAGTTGTCCTCCGACTTCTTAAAAAAACTAAACCGTAATTGACTAACTCTAGAAGATACTATTATAAAACATTTAAAAATGCGGAACAATTGTCTTGTAAAGCTGGAACAACTGTTCCACCTTTACATAATTACATGATGGACTGTTGTATGAAGTAGTACTATCGGATGCAGGCAGAGCGCATAGTACATTTGCTCTGAAACCCATTGTTAAGCAAGAATTGTTTTTTTTGGGGGGGTTGATGTCCGATGTTGACTTGAAGCTGCACACCGTGCATATATACCAAATCCAACCGTACATGGTGGGGACAAGACGAAACTGAATCTCAAGGTGACTCTCTAATGTTTATGCTGGAGAATTGTCCTATCAGCTTGCTGGGCAAAAAGTATCAGAAGTTTAGCACAGATACTAGCTCAGTACATTAGCTTGGACTGCATCTGTACAGAGCGTGTCTTACTGCGCGAGCTATGAACTTGTTTTGTTTGTGCGAAATTGATATTAGTACCACATTCTGCAATTGAGAAAAATTATGCTGGCTATCAATGGAGGTTGGAGGGCAAGATCTATACAACTACAACCACACAAGGTGGATATAGGCCTTGTTTAGATTGAGGGGGTAAAGTTGGTGAAAGTTGGCAAAATGTCACATCCATACTTTTGACACTACTTAGAAGTACTAAATATAGACTAATTATAAAACTAATTACACAGATGGACTCTTCATCTCAAGACGAATCTATTAAGCCTAATATGTGCCGTCATTAGTGCATTTTTAATGACGGATTACTGTAGCATGACAGTGTCTCATGACGAATTAATTAGGCTTAATAGATTCGTCTCACGATGTGGAGTCCATCTATGTAATTAGTTTTTTTTACACCTATGTTTAATACTCCTAATTAGTGTCAAACATTCGGTGTAACAAATTGGCAAAATAAGTTGGCGAAAGTTGCGATGTAAACAAACTCCGCCATAAACTGCCTGCATGTGATCCAGGATGTCACAACGCTACACAGTTATTGGGCCAAGTAGAGGACGTGTGGGCTAGGCTACTGATCTTGTACCGGCCCAACATGCTGGCCACTGCGAGTGAGCGCTGCAGCCTACAACGAATACCGCGGCAGTAATGGGAACTGGAAGCAAAGAGGGAGTTCAAACTTCGAAGAACCAGAAGTCCAGAACAGCAGAACCACGAGCAGCCGACGAGCGGGCGGCGTCGAGCTTCGGCTCCATAGTTTCTCCTACCCTCTTCCTGCTTCCTTCGCCTTCCTCTAGAACTCGTGTTCCTCACGTGGTTGTTGCCTGAAATCAGTAGAGGTTTCTGGCACGTTTTACCCACTGGCCAATGCTATGTGGTGCTTGGATTGGAGCATACCTTCGAGTCTGACCGTATCTCTCCTGTTTGATATAGCAGACCGACATCCGTCAGGTCTCTCTCTCTCTCGAAAAGTTCATTCGCACGCACGTTCGCCTCATCTCTGCTCACTCGTTTCCCTTGAGAGTTGAGACGTAGCGAAGGCAGCTCTGGAGAACAGCTAGCAACATCATGCCCGGGCACACATGCGCTCGTCAGATGCAGCCACTGTGAGCGTGCCTCACCTCAAGTTCGGCTTAAGTTGTGCCTTTGATCTCGCGATCATGCATGTCCTCTGTATTTGGTGCCCGAGGTTTCTGAATCCTATAAAATAAATTGCATGGCGATCCCTGCGTGATTCTAACGATCCTAAACAGCCGTATCGCGATTCTGCAACGACGACTCCACCCAAAAATTGCCAAAATCAACCCCGATTGTTATCCTTGTCGTTTAGCCGGTTAGCCCGCATCTACGATCCGGATCGCGATCCTGATAATCTTTCCTTGCCTTCGGCTAGATCGAACTCGTGTGTTCTACCTCTCGTGTGGAGTACCTCTGAATCTTTGACTGTTGCCTGAAATCTGTAGAGCAGGTTTGTAGCACGTTTTACCCGCGCTGTTTATGTGGTGATTGGATGATTGGAGCACTGGGCCTTTAATTTCGGGCGTCATCGAAAGATCCAATCGGATAGAATCATGGAATCGATGGCTATCCAGGAAGAAAGGCATTAATCCCAATCTTGTGCATGAGTGCGAGGACGACCACTGAGGATCAAGTGATCAACAACTAGCCCGTCGACGGTTCGCTCAGCACGTACCAGTGGACCATTATAATACTTGCTTATCGCGCACGATCGATTTGGAACCCGAATCGATCCTTATCTTGTGTATGTAGTTCGAGCTCATGATGAACAGGCATCGCACCCGGCCTTCCCCGTTGGGTTGGCGTGACCCCTTTTGGCCCTTTAATTCCCATCAATCAACTGGCATAAAATTTAAGCGCGTCCTCACGATCACGAGTCACGCCCTGCTTTGCGCACCAGAGAGGAGAGGCCATTGGATCGACCGGTTACGTTCCTACCTCCGTCGAGCCATTTCGTGCTGCCTACATGCGCCGTCCCTCCTGTGCTGAGCACTGTGTTGCAATAATCTTCTCTGAACTGACGCAATCGATCGAGGAAGTCTGGAATTGTTAGCTCTGTAAGCGTCTGCGTGTAGATCTAGACTAGGAAATGGATGATCTATGTGTGTGTATGTGTACGTGTCACTGTGTGTGTATATGTACATGTGGATCCTAGAACTAGGAACAGAGTAAGAGGAAGAGTTAGGAGTATACCATCGCGTGTCGAGGTGTTGGATGGCTCACTTGATGCCATGGCACGTTCGTCGGTGAAGCTCTGCGCTCGGGCAGCGACGGTCGGTGTAGAGGTTGAAGCCGTAGCTCGACGCAGTAGGTCCCGGCGTCCTTCATGGCGCCACCGGCTTTGGCCGGGGACGGCGATGAAGGGTGTGGTGGAGCTTCCCGCCGCCGTAGCGCTAACCCACAGATCGGTCTAGGGTTGAGTGTTGGTGGAGTTAGATCTCAGTCAACTTGGTGATCCGAGCCGTGGCCCCCACCCCCTCTCTATATAGCGCTGGCGACAGGGGCCCACCAACCATTAGGGTTGGGCGCCCCCGATCAGGGCGCGGATCAAGGCCCAAAGGCCTTTGGGCCTTTTAGGGTTTAGGAGATCAACCTAACAATCTCCCCCTTGATCTCACTCTTTATCTTATTTTCTTTTCCAGTATATCTTTCATCTCATCTTAGATTTATGTACAGAGCTTATCTCATCGTCACGATTCTTTATCGATAGAATCAATAGCCACCGTACACGCCTCTAGTCAGAAACGAATTCTTATATCTTATCGGGCCTTCTAATCCAGGAATCATAGGCTTTCCCTTAAACCCATAGCGGCTAAGTGTTCCTTGAACACATTGGGTGGTAGGCCTTTCGTAAGCGGATCCGCAAGCATATTCTTTGATCTCATATGCTCGAGACTGATGGTGTGATCCTGGATTCTATCTTTTATCGAATAAAATCTTACTTGTATCGGCTTGGTAGCCGTACTTCTTTTGTTGTTGTGGGCATAGAATACTGCAGGCTGGTTATCGCAGTACATCTTTAATGGTCTTTCTATGCTATCCACAATTCGTAAATCGGGTACGAATTTCTTTAGCCATTCTACCTGCGTCGAGGCCTCATAACATGCTATGAACTCAGCATACATCGTTGATGATGCTGTAACTGGTTGCTTTGAGCTTCTCCACGAAATAGCTCCTTCAGCAAGCATGAAGATGTAACCTGTCGTGGATTTTCTGTCATCTTCATCTCCAGCATAATCTGCATCTGCATACCCTTTAATCTCTAGGGAATCAGATCTTCTGTAAGTCAGCATGAGACCTTTCGTGCCTTGCACATAACGGAAAGCTTTCTTTACCAGTTTCCAATGTTCTATTCCTGGTTCTTCTTGATATCTGCTTAGCACGTTTGTGACAAAGGCTAAGTCAGGGCGAGTGCACGTCTGTGCATAAGACAAGCTCCCAAGAGCCGAAGAATACGGTACCGCTTTCATCTGTTGTCTTTCGTATTCATTCTGGGGACATTGGAATTTCCCAAATCTATCACCCTTGACTATCGGAGCAGGAGTAGGATTACTTTTCTGCATATTAAATCTCTCTAAAATCTTTTCTAGGTATGTCTTCTGTGACAATCCTAGAACCCCATTTCTTCTGTCTCGATGAATCTCAATTCCTAAAACAAAGGAAGCCTCACCGAGATCTTTCATATCAAAGTTAGAGGACAGGAATTTCTTTGTTTCTAGTAAAAGACTAATATCACTACTTGCCAGTAGGATATCGTCCACATACAGTACAAGGAAAATATATTTCCCTTTCTTAAACTTTGCGAATACGCAATTGTCCTCTATATTCTCTTTAAACCCAAATTTCTTTATCGTTTCGTTAAACTTCAAGTACCATTGTCTTGAAGATTGCCTTAATCCATAAATGGATTTCTTAAGATGACATCCCATGTGTTCTTTTCCTTTCACAGCAAAACCCTTAGGTTGCACCATGTAAATATTTTCATCTAGATCCCCATTTAGGAATGCCGTCTTTACATCCATTTGAAGTAGTTCTAGATTATAATGGGCCACTAGAGCCATTATAATTCTAAAAGAATCTTTACAAGAGACTGGTGAAAACGTCTCATTGTAGTCTATACCTTCCTTCTGAGTGTATCCTTTAGCCACGAGTCTAGCTTTATATCTTTCTATATTCCCTTTGGAGTCACGTTTAGTCTTGTAGACCCATTTACAGCCTACTGTTTTGGCTCCTTCAGGAATTTCTACTAAGTCCCAAACTCCATTGGAACTCATCGATTGCATTTCATCTTCCATGGCCTTAAGCCACTTGGATGAATGCTCACTTCTCATGGCAGCTTCGAATGTGGTGGGATCATCCTCCATCCAAAACTCTTCTATTTCATACACTTCATAGTCATCTGGGATTGCTGTCCTTCTGATTCTTTGAGACCTTCTAAGGGCCTCATTATTTGGTACGTTTTCTATTGGAGGCTGATGCTGCTCCCCCTGATCTGCGGCGATATTATCTATAGGATCCTGAAGGACAGGTTCCATGTTATCATTCTGTACTGCCACAGGAGGGAACAACTCAGGGACTGACACTGAGGGTGCAGCCACAGTCGGTAGTGAGAAAAATGGCTCTTGGATCATTGGAGTGGGCGCACATACCCGCTTCTCCTCAAGATTAATCTTTCTAACTACCGTGCTCCCCCGAACCATTTCTTCTTCTAGGAAAGCAGCATGTCTTGTTTCCACAAATTTTGTGAATCTGTCTGGACAATAGAAGCGATATCCTTTTGACTTCTCTGTGTAGCCAATAAAATGGCAACTCACTGTCTTAGGATCTAGTTTTCCAATGTTTGGGTTAAATATCTTTGCCTCAGCAGGACTCCCCCACACCTTTAGGTGATTCAGTGAGGGTTTTCTGCCTGTCCACAGTTCATACGGTGTTTTAGGCACCGCCTTACTGGGAACTCTGTTGAGAATATAGATGGCAGTTTTTAAGGCCTCCATCCATAGACTCTCTGGCAGTGTGGAATAGCCTATCATACTTCGTACCATGTCCATCAAGGTACGATTTCTTCTTTCGGCTACTCCATTCTGTTGTGGATCGCCTGGCATTGAGTACTGGGCTACAATTCCTTGTTCCTGTAGAAACCTTGCAAAAGGTCCTGGAACTTGTCCGTATGGGGTATGCCGACCATAGTATTCCCTTCCACGGTCGGATCTTACTATCTTAATCTTTAAATTATGTTGATTTTCTACTTCAGCTTTGAATATTTTAAATTTATCCAACGCTTCTGATTTTTCTTTAATCGGATAGATATATCCATAACGGGAATAATCATCTGTAAAAGTTATGAATGAGTCATAACCATCTATGCTAGTAACTGGGAACGGACCGCAGATATCTGTGTGAATTATCTCTAATTTACCTGCGCTGTGTTCCGCATGTTTTCTGGTTATCTTTATATATTTCGCTTTTATGCATTCAATGCATTTATCTAAGTCTGAGAACTCTAGCGGAGGAAGTATTTCATTCTTAACCAACCTTTCTATTCTCCCCCTCGAAATGTGGCCTAAGCGACAGTGCCACAATTTCGATGACGTACTCTGAGTTCTCTTTCTTTTTCTGTTGGTGGGTATTGATTCTTTTACATTCACATCACAAATAGCATTCACACATTCACGAAGTGATAGTAAATATAAATCATTCTTTAAGTAAGCAATAGAAACAATCAAATCGTTGTAGTCTATTACACACTTGCCGTTTCCAAAACGGCATTCAAATCCATGAATATCAAGTTTAGACACACTAATCAAGTTCCTTTTAACAGAAGGAACATAGAAAACATCTCTAAGCAACAACTCAAATCCTGTGTCAAGCACCAAGAGGAGGTCTCCCACCGCCTCCACTTCGGCTTCCACTCCATTCGCGACTTTAATTCTGCTTTCTCTTCTTTGAGTTGTTCGCGTTTGGATGAATCCCTGTAAATCATTTGCAACATGAATAGTTGCTCCAGAGTCAATCCACCAAGTAGATTTAGCATAATCTATATACAGAGATTCATTTACAAATGAAATAATATTCTCACCATTCTTTTCACACAGCATCTTGTAGTAGTCTGGACAATCTTTCTTGTAGTGTCCCTTCTTCTTGCAGTAGAGACACTGATCCTTGTCCACAGTGCATTGCCCAAGTTTGGGCTGATGCTGCTGGAACTGCTGGGGATTCTGTGGAGGCTTAGACTTGGAGGATTCACCCTTAATGAAGTGACCCTTCTTCTTCTGGTTGTGCACATAGTTTACAGAGCCACCATGTGCAATCTTGAGTCTTTCCTCCTCTTGGGCGAGCATCGCCGTTGTTTTCTCTAAGTCCCATTGCTCAGGACTCAAGTTATAACCGACCACAAAATTCTCAAACTCTGCAGGAAGTGATTTGAAGATCAAATAAACAATATGACCCTCATTGAACTCTAAGTTCATCGGTTTGAGCTTGTTGTTGATGTTTATCAAATTATGGATGAACTCTCTAAGTCCACCCCCTCTGTACTTTACACCAACCAGCTTTTCAAGCAACTGGTGAGCATAAATCTTGGAAGAACCAGTATACTGATTCTTAATCTTCTCTAGATATTCAACAACATTCTTGCAGTCTGTGATTGCCCCCAGAATGGTAGGCTCTACGGTGTTTTCCACCACTGCTACACATTTCTTGTTAGCAGGTTTCCATTTAATCATCACAAGGTCATAACTCTCTTTGGATGCTTTATAAACATCCTGTGCTTGTTGCCAAGCAGTATCTGTCATGTCTTCCCCTCTGACTGGCGCCTGAGGCTCTACAGGCACTGGGTGTGTGAGAATCCAGTCCAATTCTTGCATGGTGAAGAATAGGTTCAGCTTCTTGTGCCATTCATTGTAATTATCTCCCCGGAGAGTCGGGATATCTCTAATGGCAACTCCAGCTGAAAACAATTAGAAACAAGTGAGAACAATTTATGAGAATAAATCTGAATATGACTATATGTTTTATCATCAACTTTGGTCAGAAAATAAAACATATAGTGACCTTTCACATTAAACTTAATCACCTTTGGGCAGAAAAAAGTAATAATGCATGGAATAAACATATCCATGAAATCATAATACTATTATTTTCAACTTTGGTCAGAAAACAATAATATCACAATTATTCTGAAATTTTAATCTATGACTTGAAATATAAATCATCTCTTTGGTTCAAATTTAAATTCCAAGTCAAAAAATAATTATCTATGCAGCGGAATCTATTAAATTATTCTATTCAGAAGCAAAAAATTCTGTAATCTATTCTCTAAACATTTATCCCTTTGGTTCAAAATGAATAGAGATTCAAATTCTGTGCAAATTCAAATTCAAATTCGAATAAATAGCTTCTGAAATGAATAAAACAAATAGAAAAAAAAATTCTGTTTAGGCCGCCCATACGGCCCAAAACTCGCACGACGCGCGACCCATCTGCACGCCCGCGCGGCCCATCTGCGCTCACGCGGCCCATCTGCGCGTTTTCGCGTTGCGCGGCTCGGCTCGCTCCGCGGCTCGCTTCGCTCGGCTCGCTACGTTTGGCTGGCTCGCGTCGCTCGGCTCGCTCTGTGTTGGCTCGTGGGCCGCAACCTGGGCCTGGGCCGCGAATTCGGCCCAGCGCGCGGCGCGCGACGCTCCGCGTCGATCTCAGCCGTCCGCGCGATCCAACGGCGCGGCGTCGATTTCGCGGGGTATAAAAAAGGAAAGCGACGCGGGGGGAACCCTAACCCTAGCTCATTTGCTTCCTCCTCCCCTCGGTCGCAGCCGAGGTTTCCCCTCCGCGAGCTCCGCCGCGTCGGCGAGCCTCGGCTTCCGCGCCGCCGCGCCATGGATGTCGCCATGGCCGGGGCTTTCTTCCTCTTCTTCTCTCCACTTCTTTCCCACTAGTTCCACGGCCAAACAGAGGCAGCAGAGGGTGTTCGCCACCTTGGATCTTCTCGCCGGCGCGTGCGCTCATCGAGGATGAACGCACCGCCGTCAAGCGGTTCCTCGGTGGTGGATCTATGTGCGCTGCGCACACCGGCGTCCCGGTGGCGAGGCGCATCTTCTTCCTTGCGCGTGCGCACTGGCGTCCCGGTGCAAAAAACGCTCGGTAAGTCTCTTTTGTGTGGATCTGTGTATGAGGGTTCTAGATCTGTGTCGTGGGGATGTAGATCTGGTGTTTGGGGAAGTGGATCTGTGGTTTTCGATTGGATTTGGTTCTGGAGTGTTGGATCTAGGGTTTCTGATGTGGATCTAGGGTTAGGGTTTCGGGGTTTGGTTCTGTTCTCTCGATTTCTTGCGAAATCCTTTCTCTTTTTTTTTCTCTAGATCTACACTAGATCTATGCTAATTGTAGGCGACTGATACCAATTGTTAGCTCTGTAAGCGTCTGCGTGTAGATCTAGACTAGGAAATGGATGATCTATGTGTGTGTGTATGTGTACGTGTCACTGTGTGTGTGTATATGTACATGTGGATCCTAGAACTAGGAACAGAGTAAGAGGAAGAGTTAGGAGTATACCATCGCGTGTCGAGGTGTTGGATGGCTCACTTGATGCCATGGCACGTTCGTCGGTGAAGCTCTGCGCTCGGGCAGCGACGGTCGGTGTAGAGGTTGAAGCCGTAGCTCGACGCAGTAGGTCCCGGCGTCCTTCAGGGCGCCACCGGCTTTGGCCGGGGACGGCGATGAAGGGTGTGGTGGAGCTTCCCGCCGCCGTAGCGCTAACCCACAGATCGGTCTAGGGTTGAGTGTTGGTGGAGTTAGATCTCAGTCAACTTGGTGATCCGAGCCGTGGCCCCCACCCCCTCTCTATATAGCGCTGGCGACAGGGGCCCACCAACCATTAGGGTTGGCGCCCCCGATCAGGGCGCGGATCAAGGCCCAAAGGCCTTTGGGCCTTTTGGGGTTTAGGAGATCAACCTAACAGGAATTACTTTAAAAAAAACCTTAAAAAATTGATACATTTGCCACTGATCCTCCTCCGAATCGGCGGAGCCATGCGCGCGTCTCACGTCGGCGGCGATAGCATGCACGCATCACTGAGCTGCATGGAGGAGGAGGGGACCATGATATTTCGAGCTCTTTTTTCAGATTTTGCTCTATTGCTCTCCCTTTTTTATCCTCTGGCTGAAGCGATCATCGGATATTATTCCCGGCCGACCAGCCAGGTCGCCGTCACGGAAAGCGGGGGTCGTGGAGCGGCTATCCCAAGTTCCCGACCCCTCGCCGCCGCCTCGCCTCCGCCGTCCGATGCCTCGCCGGCGGTCGGCGGAGCATCCGGTTCCAGCCTGCCTGTGTCCATATGAATCATATCACCCTTTTCTCTCTTCCGTGCTTTTTGCCTTAACGCGGATCAGACGCAGGCGAGCGCTTTTGTCTCTTCGTCCTTTTGGGCTTTCGAAGGACGGACGGACGAAGAAGAAGGTCGCCGATCGAGGCAGGCTGTCCGTCCCTTGCTGGCTTGTTCCATGTTCCATCCCTTTCGGCTCCGCGCGTACGTACGTGCCGGCCTTTACGCGCCAAAATGAAACCAAGCCATATCCGGTTGCACAAAAAAAGCGTCAAAAGCGTGTAGTGGTTTAGTGTTAGGTTGAGGGGGGGAAATGGCCGTGTTAAGGCACTGACGATCGGTCTCGGACGTCTGACGTGGATGTGTCGTAAAAGTCGAAGTAGAAGAGGCGAAGAGCAAGCACGGCAAAGGAAGGTCAAACCTGGGTCAGCAGGGACGAGCATATAGTAGATAATTTTGTTCTGAAAGAAAATATAGAGTAAATTATGGCCACGCCTGTTTGTATATAGAATGTACTTGCTCTCTGTAAAAAAAATGCTTTCAAAACCACATGAAAAAATGATACATGAAGGCGTTTTTTTCTTTTTCTGTCACGCCTGGCAAAATATCGATGCACCAATAAAACGGTCTTCTAACGTGAATCAAGAGCAAAATCTTCTGTCGTAGTCGCAATCTTCGTGGTGATGGGATTGGGCACTGGTTGGTTGTTTTCACTTGGTGAGTTGGTGTGGGCCGTTTGAGGAATCGGACTGTATATAGAATAGAATGGAAATGTAGGTCCATTTTATTCCATCAATTTTGGTATATGAGCCCTTCGTAATTAACTAAACTAGCCACATCGTATCATGAAGAATGGGGTTCTATCTATTCGTTCATCCAGTCAAACAACAGGTTTTAAAAAAGCAGAGTAGGGTCACCACACCACGTTCCTCACACAAAAATAAATCTATTGAATGGAAATTGCGATGCCGTACCGTTTGTTTGTTCGCCTACTGGTACGCCAGAAACTTCCGAATTTTCATGTTAGGTCTGTCTGGGAAGGTTTCGCATTCGCTCACTGCATAGTGCACACTGACACTCCAGCGAGGCCGCGCTGTGTTTCCCATAATCCCATGGGCCGCCGCCGTTGATCCGCCGCGACCGGCGGCGAGAGCCCCATCCCTGCCAACCATCACATGCGGCTGACGTGGTGCTCGCCTGTTACCGTTTACCCGTTGCTGCCCGCCCATTCCGCTTCCGCCGCGGCAGGCGTGGGCCCCACGTCCCATCCCAATCCGGAACGGTCCTCTTGCCCCCACGCGGAAATCCCCGTGCTACCCTCACGTCTAACCCCACGCGTAACGGCGCCATCCGCTTGTCACCCACGCCTACTACCCCACACCCCACGCGGCCTCCCGCGCCTGTCCTTATCCGTCCTTTCTCTCCGCAAGCACAGCACCCCGCCGTCTTTATTAACCTTGCCGCCTCCCTCCCAACTCGAAAACCACTTCACGTTCGCAACGCATCTCCTCGCCACTTTCTTCCCCAAATTGCAGCGTCCATCAGCGAGCGCGCTTCCCCAAGTCCCCAACCAAGGCAGAGCAAGGCAGGATCAGAGGAATCAGGAATCCATCAGTCAGGGCACTGGCGAGAGCAATGGACGCCGCGGCGGATTCCTCACCGTCGTCGCCGTCGAAGCTGAGGCAGAGGCTACGGACAACGGTGTGCTGCTGCTTCGGCGCCGGGACTAGCGGCGGCGGCGGTGCGGAGAGGGTCAGGTGGAGGCGGCGAGGCGGCGCGGGCGCGGGGGAGTTCCGGTACGACGCGCTGAGCTACGCGCTCAACTTCGACGAGGGCGAGGACGACGGCGGCGCGTGCGCCGACCCCGCCGCGGCCTTCCGGTACCGGAACTTCAGCTCACGCCTCCCGCCCTCGCCGCCGCCCGCCGCGCCGCGTTCCCACCAGCGCACCACGGCCATCGCCATCGCGTAGGAGGATTAAATTAAACAATCGCTTCTGTGACCTTTTTTCGCGTAGGAGGATCAAAGTTCAAACAATTGCCTCTGTGACCTCTTCTTTTTTTTTTTTTGGTAACTGTATCATCAACTGAGAGAGCTCTGTGTAGCGATCGAGATAGTGATGACTTGTGGTAATACTAAAATTATTAGTAATAGATGACTAATAGTAGCATCAAGGAATGTTCCAATGCGATTGGTTTCCACTATGTACAGATTGGAAGTGACGGTGATGAACCCTAGAAATTGGCTTCGTTTCGCCGACAGCAACAAAAAGAAAAAAGTTTCCATTTCGCCTTTTGACGAGGATCTCCCCTGTTTATCCCTTCCGTCTGAAATTAAAGAAAAATCAAATACTACTAGTAGTAATTGTTTATTCCAGCGCCCTTTGTAGCCTGCAGTCACAAAGGGGGAGAAATCGGGCGTTCACTTTGGAACTCGAGGATGACATGTGGGTCCCCGTGTGATCGCGAAGTTGCTTCAAGCCTTCGACGACGAATGAGATAGGATCGAAATCAATCAGGGTTTGGATTTTTTGCGGCGATTTTTGGCGGGGATGGATTTTTCTTTTCAAGCGGCAGGAAAAAGGCGTGGGGAATCGGGCGCTGTCACGATGCTGACCCATGAGTCCACTTGGTTGTTGATGGACGTCGCGTGCCCGTGCCCGTGCACTCATCCTGGTCAACAGGGAATCCTAAAATTTTTGTCGGTATATACAAAAAATCACTCCCAAATTACTGCTCTTCGACTCGCAGTTGTGGAGCAGCCAGAGATTTTGCGGCTGGGATACGATGCACGCGTGACCTGTGTGCTTGTGCAGCCGATGGCAACTGCTCGATAAAGAGGCGTGCAAAGTGGCTGGCATGGCAGGTTGCGACGGCCACGGTGATGGTTTCAACGGATTACGCATGATACAGTTACAGCTGAGCAGTGGATTTTGGATCACTCGTGAACGAGAGCGATGGAAGCGAGCTGGCCAGTGGACGAGGGTGACGTAGCGTAGCGGTCTCTATAGTCTGTGGACTAATCGTCGGCGAGCTAGGCCAGTTGGGAGGAGGCATGTCGGCACGTACAGACAAAAACCGGGAAGTCGATTGAACATGCCACCATGGGCGCCGATCGCCGAGTGTACGCTGGCTGCTTCATCCCTTTTTATTCATGCCGAGGGTGTTGATTTGTATGGGATTTTTTTTCGAGTCTTTTTTTAGGGAATTTAGTAGGATCCCGGTAGATTAAACATCACCAGTTCATCATCGTTGAGAAAAATAGAGGAAGGAGAGAGCGAAATCCCTGTTTTTGAAACTTGCCAAGTTATACCTGATGTGCTTTGTGCGCCAGGCTGTGCAGTTCACGACACCTGGTGACGAACCGAAAGTGTTTTTTTTTTAAGAAAAAACGAGCCGAAACCCGAAAGTGATTGCCTGGGTTCACGACACATGGGCTTTTCGGTAATTTGGGCCTCTTAGCATCATCATCATCATCATCAATTAATCAAATAATTTGGGCCACTTGTAGCCATAACATCTGGGCCAAATCAGCTGGATGTTGATGCTTCTGGAAAGGCAACGGGGCGGTCCATCCAGGCAGGACGCAGCAGGCCGAGTGTTCAGAAACCAAGAGAATGAATTGTCCTGCCCAAAGCCCAAGTTTGCTGACCCTCGTGGGCTTCGTGCTGCTGCTGGTCGGACATTTAGCCCAGTCAAGGCTAATAAATAATAGTTGTGCCAAGACGAAAAATACTCACCTCAGACTACAAGAAGAATAAGAAAAAAAAAAGCCTGCACTGCAGCATCTATCTGAGCTATCCTTAACAAAGTAATTAGTCTTCGTAGATCGATGGCCGGCCAGGGCTGTTGCATGCATGCAGGCCTTCTGATCGCAGAAGATCGTTCAGCATGGCTGCAGGCTTGCAGCTAGACAACACCCTTGTGAGCAGCTGCCCAGCCAAATCGGACGTAGCCTAAAGGCAGGGCAAAGAGGGAGCACCAGTACAGGTAGTATAATTTTGTTCCTGTCCTGGGCACGTCGCGCCGCTTCCCAGGTCGTCCTCGGCGCATACTAAATAAAATCCCCTCAGGGCTCAGGCTTCGTCCTCAGATCTCATGATCGATGCATATATGCTGTTGCCGTTCTTCCGAGGGTATATTTTAGTGTTTATCTGGTAAAGCTAGGCAATCAGAATGCTAATTAGATTCCATGAACATGGTAGACCTGTATGGTACTAGAAGCCCTCTGCTCGACCAATGCAAAGCTGAAAGGCCTGAAGCTAGCTAAACTCATGTATGTGACTCGGTGTTCTCTAACAGAGACGTACGTACATGATCTAGCACAGGACAATATACTACACAAGGTATGTCCCAATGAGTTTGTCTCAAAAAGAAAAGTAGGTTCCAATGAGAACTGGACTTTTGATCTTGTATGCTGCTATAATACAGTAACAGTTTGTTTATGAACCCTAGCTAGCTGCTGAATTGAAAGATCCACATGCACATGCTGACATGCCCACCATAATGAGTTCGTTCTTCTTCCGTTAAATCTCCTCATGGGCATGGCTCATGCCATCTCTCCACACGCACACGGAACGCGCAAAACGAAGAAGAAGAAACGCGCACACGCGCACACACACATGCGCGGTTGGACGATGGAGTAGGATCAAAACAAAGCCTGAGCAAAGCACAGAAACTACAGAGGCCAGCTCGGGCTTAACTAAGCCCTAGCCGGTCAAAGCCAGTGCCAGCAGCAGCAGCGCCAGGGCACGCCCAGCGGGATGCCGACATGGGACGCGAGCATTAAACAAAAGGCCACGGCACGAGCACGGGCGCGCCGCGCGATGCCGAGCCGAGGGCCGTGGCGCGCCGCGGCGAGCGCTGCGCTGCGCTGCGCGGCCGAGGCCGCCGGGACGTAAGTTTCAGGGCGGCGGGAGCCAGTGAAAAAAGGACGCCGCGCGGCGCTGCGAGTGCCAGCCATCTGGGTGTCCGCCGAGCTGGATTCCAGGGGCGCCGACACATGGCCCGCGTCACGCTCGACACCCCCCCCCCCCCATGTGGGGCCTCGTCCTCCCCTACTCCCTCTCCTCGACGCTCCAAACTAGGCGCCATCCCCGTCACACGCAGATGCTACTGCTCCCCTGCTAACCACATTTCATCACCATATCTTATTTGCTAATCTAGTACTAGTGGTATTAAGTATCTACGTCGACGTCCTCGTTTGGGACCATGTAATTAGCCGTGAAAATGCTACCTCGTCCATTTTTTTTCACTTTTTCGATATAGTTTTATTGGATTTCCACGAAACGAGGACAAATCCGTGTAGAGAAAAATGGTTCCAGTATAAAATTTGTTGGAAAGAATGAGTATAGTGTAAAGTGCAAATATCTAGGGAAAAAGGCATCGAGATAGTAGAATCCTAGATTCTAGAAGTCAGTATTCTAACGTATTCGGTTTTCATCTGCCAACTAAACAATGGATGCAAGACTAGCTCACTCCTTTTGTATATTATTGCTCGATGACCCAAATTTATTTTCTCAAAACTAGAACATCTTCCTTGGATTTCTAGCAGTGGAAAACTATAAAATTTCGTCGCGAAAAAAAAGAAAATATAGTTTCCCGTGGTAATGGGTGGGCCCGTCCTAGTACAAGTCGGGTGGAGCCAGATCTGTGACTGGGAACTGGGTGCCTCACCCTGCTTTGACTTGACTAATGACTCACCCCATGAAGGCCCCTGCCGCCACCACATGTGAGTTTTGGAAGTGAAGGCGCATCTAGTGTTGTTTGTTTCATGTGCAGGTGAACTTTTCAGGTTTTTCTGCATCTTTCTACTTGTCTGCAAATATGAATCCTAACAGATTTACCTCATACGATGCTCGAGATCATATACTGTACTACCAAATTTCAGTTCAGGATGGAATATTGAGTAGTACAATGACAACTGACAATTGGATATCGCAGCATATGTAGCAAAGTAAATAAATCATAAGCAAAAAAAAACTTTTTTGAACGAACAATCATAAGCAAATTTAAGGCGATTATCGTTTTCAGATAAGATTTGCTTTTCAGATAAGACGAGAGGCAAACATATATTACAGTCTCATACCGTCATGCTGGTGTTATTTTGACTGCCGATAGGCCACACAAGAGGCCAACGTACAAGGAATCTAAGGCAAAAACCAAGCAGTATGCCAGTGCAATGGAAAAAACTATGCTTGCTGATGACAACAAAAGTGCAGGCTTGAAAACAGGACAAAGAACACAAGAACGACCGTGCACCTTACAGTGTTAGATATGATGAAAACATACAGTGCAGCCAAACGAATGCATCCAAGATCGGATTACAATTTTCAGAGGTCCAATGTTTTCTCTAATCTGCAATTTTTAACTATGAGTACCAGCACGGTTTTATATAAAACGAACATTGATTTGAACTCGAAAAAAAAGGGAGCAAATCAGGTGTTTTCGCCTGCAAGTTGGATAAGGACATGGTTCCGTGGTCTATCTTTGATGGATTACGCCAAAAGGAAACACGATGTGCGCATCTGATTACGACATGTGTTGAATAACCTCCGAGCTTAATGAGAGTTGAGAGCCCAACTGACTGAACTTCAAGTAGTTTCTTTGGTGTCCCCTGTCATGCTAGTAGGGAGTAGTAGTAACTATAGTAAGCTGTAAGCCTTTGTTCTGCTATTTATGACATTAATTTTTTTTTGCAAATGACACCGTACAGACACAGACACTCACAAACACGCACACAACTTTTATGAACACCTCAGAAAGACTAGACCGGTAAATTCTCTAAATTGACGAAGTCACCGCAAATTCCTTGTTATCCGGGCACGTCGTTTACCACTGAAAGAATAACGCCGGTTAAATCCTGGAATAAATTCAGAAAAATACGAGCACCAGTGTCAAGTCAAGGATTCTAACCCTGATGGACTGGTTCCACCACAAGGAATCTTACCTTTGCTTTGTTTCTGACTTCAACAGGATGAAAACGAGAAGAACACTAAGTTTCACTCATCATATGCTTTATTCTCATAGAAAAAAATATCTCTAATGGCATGGATATGGATCCAATGCACGAAACTCATAAAAAATCATTAAGGCTTGTAATGTAATACCCAAACAAGCCGGACCCTATTTTTGCAGTATTTGAAGATGGCGGTAAATGATTGGTATTTTATATTACAATACTTTACACCGAAAATATCCTATCAATCCTTTGTAATTACAAAAAATAATATATACTGCAAAAATTAAAACTCCATCAGTTGGAACTTGGAGGAGCATCAGCCCAATCCGACCCTATTTGCATAGCCAAACCGTTATACAGGTTAAAAAGATGATCAACGCTCATGATTGCAGCAGCCGTGAGGAAGCTGGCAGAGAGAGGATGCTTTGGTAAAGTGAGCTACAAGGTAAGAAGATTATCCTCTTCCAATGGAGATGTTGGGGTGAACACCAGCACTCCCGGCTGGAAACACAACCTCCATGAATGGTCCCACCGAGCGTGCCTAGCTCCCTTCCACCTGTGTGCTTGCTTTTTGATGGATAGTTTTAGGGCTCATCTTTCTGTCGGGCCCACCGGCCAGCTGATTTATTAGCCAGCATGATGATTAGCGACAACTAGAACTGATATATTCCTGCATAAAGAAGGAGATGGTGGTGTGGATTGAGTGTCCAAAAAAGGAAAGTACCATGTAGTGCTGGCCCATGGGAAAATATACGATTGGGTCAGTTTTTACTTATTCAGACTGAAGTTGGTAGAGGCTGTGTTGTCGAACAGAGGAGCACCACACATGCGTCGAAACAAACCCAAGTCAGTGACAATCCCCATCTTAAGCAAGTGAACGCATGCCAAAGTTACTATCACCATTTTAAGAAATGGAAAACTACTATACTGTATCAGAGTGAGCAAATGTTGAGAAACAAGAAATAATTTAGCAGTTGGAGGAAATAAGAAATGTTGGTGCAGATGAGACATTAGTTTCATTGATAGTGACCTAGTACCCTTTCCCACCGGAGTTGTCAATCTCAGCAATATCCCGACTGACCTCTTTCTTTAGCTTTGGCTTTAAAAGCAAGAGGGATATCAGATCACAGCTGAAACTGCTTTAGTGGAGTACTAGGATGCTAAAGCCACTATGTTCTGCTACATGTGAAGAATCAAGCCACGCTATTGCAACCCCCTGAAGCATCTCATGAATGAACCAAACGCATTTTAAGATTCTGATAGTGCAGCCACGTAGGAACCATGTAGGTCCCAATTGCATTTTTAATGAGGGATGATGCCCGGTAAATGCATGCCACCTAAGGTCAAGGGCCTTCAATTTGGTTCTCACGTGGCTGCAAGATCTCTCTGTTTTTTTTGGTACTTATTAAAATCCTTGTTCTACGCAGACCAAGTTTTAAAAAAGGGAAATTAAAAAAAGTTGTAAAGCCCGCTATAAGAAAAACTTTATCATCATAATTGAATGAGGAACAATCCATCTTTCCCTTCTAGTTACCTTACCTTACCTTCGTGTCGCATTGCCTTTCATTTTCATCCACAAAGGATCCTGCCATAAAATCCATTGACATCATTCCATGATGCTTCTGAGCTGGTCTTTTAGGGTCCGTTTGGTTATTCGTACAGAGGTTGTTAGTACCGATGGATCTGTATAAATTCGTAGAAAAAGAGTCTTTGGTTGCCTACATGAGGGAATGTAATAATACGCCCGAATTCTCAATCTTCCCTTATGCAGAAGGGATGGATGCATTGCATTATTTTAGAGCCCACTCGTCAATCGATCCCACACCCATAATGACTTGCATTCGCTCGTCCAATGAAGTAAACACTTTAACAAGTTTCAATGCATCCACTCACACAACCAACCAAACACATTTATTTTCACATGCATTGTATCCACTCAACCTGCCCCCACCCTCGTTCGGAACATAATCTCGTGCGATCAATCAAACAAACCTTATAGCACCTGTGTGTACCATTGCATAGAAATCTTCTTTCTTCATTTTAAGGTTTACCTTACCATTTTACCACTGCTCTCAACATTGCCTGATTGCCTCAAGCTTTGTCCTGTAGGATTGAGGAGGACGACTAGAAAGAGGGGGCGAGGGCGGCGGGGGGGGGGGGGGGGTCGGTTCTAAAAAATCTAGCAAAACTTAACCGATAAAGATGTGGAATTAAAATGATTAGTTAAAACACAACTATAACCTCAGACATGGAGTTTTTATAAATAGGCATAAATCTAACAATTTTTATTGGTGTTATTACACAATACGGTATGAAATGATACAAAGTCCTTGTTCTATGGTATCTAATGAACATCAATTCCTCTTTAGGTTGGGGTACCTCACTTGTCATCATCCCTTCTATCTTTGTATAGAAACATTTTTTGTCATAAAAAATCCCAATCCTCTCCAAATAACGCGTCTTCTTGTTGCCCTTGTGTCTATCAGTGCATCATAAACACTCCTTCCTAACTGAAAGCCCTAGCCTACTATTGGTCGGGACACTAGCCTAGGCGCCTAGCCTTACATTCTTCCCTCTAAGTATATACCTCAGCCATATCTTAATCCTAAAGCCCATATTCCCTAAACACTAGCCTGAATGGAAAATGTGGCAACCACTAGACAAAAGTGAAATTAAGACATAAAAATAAAAATCTATATTTGGTGGCATGGAACCTATAGACGACATTTGTTACACTTTATAGCTTTAGTAACTTCACCACATTCTTTGGATAACTAGATTAGACATAGCTATGTCCACTCTATATGTTAGTTTTATTAAGTTGCCGTATACAACCGACTGTTGAAAAAACCCTGCAATGATATTTGTATGTTACAGTCAGTCCTGATGGATTTATTCTTACACTTGCACGGTCGATTCTATGTCAAATCAAAGTAATCCTATGATATAGGTGGGGGGAGACCATAACTTCAAGATACTTTCCATATTCCATCTCCATAAATAATTCTTTCCAGCTTAGACAAAGTCAAAATGCAAAAGAAACTTATCAAATAATACATTATCAATAAAACAAGAGGAATACAAATTAAAATAATATGATTTAATGATTTCCCTAATCATTCCCTTGTTGCCCTTAGTTGTCTATCAATGTGTTATTGCATTATAACCCATTTCCTGACTTTAAACTCAAGCATGCTATCAGTCTTTATTCTGACTCAGCTTTGGGTCCCTTGCTCTATGCATAACGCTCTTTAAACCTGGAAGCTAAAATAGTAAACCCCATCTACCCTAAAAACTAGTGCTAGTAAAAAATATGCACACCATTAAAAAAATAGAAGAAATTAAGGGGGCAAGGTCGCACAAAAACTATATTGCTCTTGTAATGTTATTGCTTACTTGATAACTAGATTTTAGTGGATAATGATATTGATTGTTGTTAGTGAGTTAGATATCAATTTTGAACCTTCCTGTACATATGCTACTAATATTCAATTGTTGTTTACAACTTATAGTAAAAAAATGAGCAAACATATTTGTTACATTCTGGTCAGCATCCCATGGACCATTATCAATTTTTCACATTAGATCTGACAGATCCTCTAATTAATTCTCTAATGAGGGAAAATACCATGAGGTATAATAAAATCATAGGTGCTTATGTGAAAGAACATTTATGTATTCTATCTCCATACAAAACTCTTTCCAAGTAACACTATAATTTAAAAGTTCACAACTCTTTCCAACTAACACTATAATTTAAAATTAAAAATTTTTCTAATAGGCCAACACCAACAAGGGAAAAGGCAAAACAAAGAGAAAATAACACCATTCGATTAATGTATTACAACCCCCTTTATTTACTTGAAGATTCGGGTTGTTGTCGGCTCGGTCACTAGCGCAACCCACTCATCCCATTATGCATAGTGCACCAGTAAGTTTTGGTCCTAAAACCTCATTTTCGTGGACACTAACCTCAACAAAAACATGTACATCATTACAAAAGTGAAATTGATTAAAATATCAAGAAATGTCTATGTTTGGCTGGATGAAAACTATGAATGCATCCGCTACTACAAAAGTGAAATTGATTAAAATATCAAGAAATGTCTATGTCTGGTTGGATGAAAACTATGAGTCTATGAATGCATCCGCTACTTCATGGTTTTTCTAGTAGTGTCATTGTATACTCTAGATAACAAGATTTTGTTTGTTTGATAGCGGTTCCTAATGCTCAATTGTCATATCCAAATTACGGTGACATACTGTGCAAATGCATTTGCACATTATGGTGGTGGATCCATTCTCAAACATGCATGTCGACATGCTATAAAAGTAATCTTTTAATAGGGAAAACATCCCCTCTAACAGAAGATATTCTCATGTGAAATATCCTTACTGTATCCCATATCCGCACATGCACAATATTCTCCAACTAACAATATAAATGAAAAGTAAAAAAAACCTTCCTAATAATCCAACACCAACCAGAGAAAAGACAAACAAAGAAGAACTTCTATGTCATTCATGATTGCTTCTTGTCTATTAAATTATCATTGTGTTGCAATCTTTCTTTCCTCTTTGAAACTCTGCGTTATAGGCATTCCGAATGCTACCTCAACCTTGCATTCCTCCTCTAAGGGTAACCCACTAGAGCTTAATCCTAAATCCTCTTTTGCCTAGATAGGAACCACAATGAAAAATGCATATGCCATTTAAATAAATTGATACAAAAAAGTAAATCAAGAAAAAAAACCTATATTTTGGTGCCAAGGATACTACCTGTTACTTCGTACCAATAGCTCTAGTAACGTCGTCATGTACTTTGGATAGCTAAATTTTAGCAAATAAAGATATCGACTTTCATTAGTTGAATAGCGGTTCTGCATCCCACTTCACAAAATCTATGTTTGGCGCCAAGAAAGCTATATATGTCATCTGTTACCTCGTAGTCGTAGCCCTAGTAATGTCACCATGTACTTTGGATAGCTAGATTTTAGGGTATAAAGACACCAAGTTTTATCAGTTGGATAGCGGTTCCACGTCTAACTATACACAATCTATATTTGGCGCCAAGGAGACTACATACGACATGTGTTACCAGCTCTACTAACTCACTGTACATTTTGTATAGCTAGATTTTAGCACACAAGGATGTCAATTTCTATTAGTTAGATCGTGGCTCCGTATTTAACTCTAAAATATAAATTTGGCACCAAGAAAAACTAATACAACATATGTACCTCGTACCGTATTTCTAGTAATGTCACCTTGCACTTCAGATAGCTAGATTTTAGCTCATAAAGATATTAACTTTCGTCAGTTGGATAGCATTTGTATCTAACTCTACACAGCCTATGTTTGGTGTCGAGAAAACTGTATATGTCGTCATCTGTTACCTCGTACTGGTAGTAACGTCACCATGTACTTTGGATGTCTATATTTTAGGGCACGAAGATATCAAGTTTAGTCAGTTGGATAGCGATTCCGCATCTAATTCTACAATCAATGTTTGGTGCCAAGAAAAGCTATATATGACATATGTACCTCGTACCATATCTTAGTAACGTCACCGTACACTTTTGGATAGCTAGATTTTAGCGGACAAAAATATTGACTTCTGTCAGTTAAATAGTAGTTCCGCATCTAGCTCTACGCGCTCTACAGGCTACTTAGATTCGATTGTCGTATCCAGCTTACGGTCGCGAAATACGCAAACACATCGTTACATTCCGGTCGGTATTCGGTGGATCCATTCTCAAATCCGTGTGCTCCACTCGACGTGTCATCGTACCAATCCTCCAACATGGAAAAAGAGGACATGTGTTCCAACAGAAAGGTAGCTTCATATATGAAAGATCCATTGCGTATCCTACTTGCACACACAATTTCTTTTCAACTGACTCCATAAACGCAAAGCAAATATAGCTTTATTAATAATCCAATGCCAACCATGGAAAAGTAGAAACAAGAAACGAAAACGCCACTAACAAACCCCGGCGCCGAGCAAGAAACTCCAAACCCCGGCATAAGTAAAACCGCCGCCGAAAGAGTAAAAAACCAAAAAAACAAAAACGAAAAGGGCAAGAAAAAAAAGAAGAAAGCCAGCCACGGAAGCGAGCCAAAGGGTTTTTGAGTAATCCGACGCGAGCACGCAGCCCCCCGCCTCCGTCGTCTCTACTCTACTACTCCCCCCCACTCCCCGCCCCGTCTCTCACTCCCATTCCCCGCAAACTCTCCTCAAACCAAGCGACGACGCGGCCCACGCCATGAGCTAAGCATTGAGCCAGTCGCCGCTCGAGTCCTCGGCTCTTCCTCCCGCCGGCCCGCGCGAGCGCACCGGGGGGGCTAGGGTTTGGATTCGTGGGGTGGAGCCCCGAGGCTAGATCCAGCGGCAGGCGGGGGGTTGGGGAGGGGAGGGGTGGTGGGCCCGGCCGGCGGGGATGGCCGCCACCGCCGGGGTGGCGGATGAAGGCGGTAGCGTCGGCGGCGGGGAGAGGATGAAGCTGCTGTGCAGCCTCGGAGGGCGCATCCTCCCGCGCCCGGTGGACGGGGCGCTGCGGTACGCCGGCGGGGACACCCGGATCGTGTCCGTGCCGCGCGGGGTGTCGCTGCCGGACCTCCTCGTGCGCCTCGCCGACGCGTACGGCGGCGCAACGGGCCCGCACTTCGCCGTCAAGTACCAGCTCCCCGACGAGGGGCTGGACGCGCTCATCTCCGTGTCCTCGCCGGAGGATCTCGACAACATGGTCGAGGAGTACGACAAGCTGGGCGGCGCCAGCCCCAAGCTGAGGGTGTTCATCTTCCCCATCCTGGATGCGGCGGGCGGCAGCGGCGCCACCGGGGAGGATTTGGAGGGAGGGAGCTTCGACGCCAGCCTCCGGTACCTGGAGGCCGTGAACGGCATTGTGCGCAAGGACAGCATCGCGAGCCTCTCGTCCACGCAGTACTCCGACGGGGGGATGCCCCCTCCGGCGCCGTCAGGGGGTGGCGGCCCGGGCTCTCCGGCTGCGCTCTCCCCCACCTCCACTAGCTCCAATGATGCTGCGAGATCGAACATCAGTGGGGCTGGGGCGGTGCCTCCGCCGCTCGTTGATGTCTTCAGCAATGCTGCTCCTGCTCCCCTGCAGGTGAAGCCGCAGGAGATTGCTCCTGAAGGGAGGGCTCCTCCGGTGAATCCACATCCAGAGGTGGCCACACATCCGCATCCACATCCTGAAGCAACAAGGTACCGGCAGCCACTGTCACAGCTGCCACCACTGCCTCCTGTATTCATGAACGACCATAGAGATGTCATGCAGGGTCTGAATCAGCCGCCACCAGGGCATGGGGCGAGATTGGAGGACTGCAATATGTGCTTGAAGGCATTGCCTCACGCTCACTCTGATCCGGTGGTAAATGAGTATGGCAATGAGGTGCATGGAGGAGCAGTGCCCGAGTCGGGCCATGTGTACATGAGCCTGCGGCCTGAAGATGTGGCAAGGATGATGATTCCAGAGAGGTCTGCTCAGGCTCCAATGGGGGCTTATGGATACACACATATGCATCCAGTGCCGCAGGAGAGGGTGTATATGCCCAAGGTGGAAGGGGTTACAAACTCACTGCTCATTGATCCAACTGGCTTGCATCAACATGTGTATGTGCAGCAGCAGATGCCACCGCAGCAGTTGCCATCTACCTATGGGTTTAGCCATATCCCTGTGATTCCTAGTGAGAAGGATAGAGTAGTTTCTCCAAGTTCTGCCCATACTGATGTTGGGAGCTCCCATTATCAATTTTTGCAGCAGTCTCAGCAGCAGTTGCCTTCTGGCCATGCAATGACTCAGTATCCATTGAAGCCAGCTAGTCCCAATAACCCGCTTGCTGGTGAAGGTAGTTTAAGTGGCAATTCAAGGCATCGTGAGGATGGGCAGGTGTATCGTGACAATGTGTCTCCAGTTGCACCTGTGGCGGTGCCAACTTATGTGGCAAATGTGGACAGGATGATGGATTCGCTCCGGGTGAGTCCCAGTGAGTCTGCTGGCTCTACCGAACAGAGGAGGCATGCCATGTCTCCTGACAGTGGTTTACCCCAAAATGCAATACCAGAACGCTCTCAAGGGCTCCCGGAGAATAGTATCAGTACCAGGTCAGATACCCGACCAAAAGATGTTCATCCAAGCAACACAAATACCTTTTTTGATGTGAATGAACCAAAGGTACTGATTCAAACCGAATCAATGCCACCACCATCTGTGGCGAGCTCTTATTTGCACAATGTCCAGCATGTTAATATGAGCCATATGCCACATATGATGAGCATTGGGGGACCCTATTCAAGTTATGTTGTTGCTACAGTTGCTCCTGCTGGAGTGCCTCAGTCGACTTATGGTATGGATCTGGTTTATCAAAATGCCACTGTTAATACCGTGAGTGAGCGAAGAGATGTTTTGCCTGAAGTTTATCACCAGGAAGCTCCACATGAAGTCATTCCCCCAAACACAGCTCAGGTCCCGACACCAGCATTGGCAAATCATGCTCCTAATGTGGATCAAGCAGCTACAAATGCACATGCACTGCCACCAAGACCTAAGAGGGTAGCAAGCAGGGAGAACATCAGCCCAAGGGATCCCCATACACACAACTCTTTGTTGAACTGCAAAGGGCCAGATTTGAATATTCCAGCCGAGGATAATTCTCTTCAGCTGCAGTCAGATCACAGAGGTACACATGCAGAACATTTTTGTTATATTGAATATTCCATTCTTAGACATA
Source organism: Digitaria exilis (assembly GCA_015342445.1). NCBI lineage: Eukaryota > Viridiplantae > Streptophyta > Magnoliopsida > Poales > Poaceae > Digitaria > Digitaria exilis. Next base: position 945,631 of record JACEFO010002479.1, read on the forward strand.
CTTTCCTATGGAAACTTGTCGATGTACTCGTAAGTTGAGTTCTTATCTGCGTCTATCATCAATCCAGGTGATGATGTCTCTAACCCTGATTTACTGGGTATGGAGGACGGGTTGGCTACCTCTAAAGCTCAGTCATCTGAGCATCAACCTCCTCTGCAGAATGAAGGACCTGGGGCTGTTACCAATAAAGTAGACGGTGAAGTTCACCCCAACGAGGTTAGAACTGATTATTTAGATGCTCCTAAATGTCCTTATTTATGTTAGCCTTAATGCTAAACAATGGAAGCATGCATGCAGGTTCCCAAGGGTAGGCCAGCAGATTGGATTTCAGGATATCCACCTACAGATGGACGTTTGCAGGTTAGGATCATCATATATCTTATTAAGTCTGTACATCTCTATATTTGTGCTGTTGCTGTAACCTTTTGTATCCACATCTTTTCCAGATTATAAAGAACAATGACCTTGAAGAGCAACAAGAGCTTGGTTCTGGAACTTTTGGAACTGTATATCATGGTAAATGGAGAGGCACTGATGTGGCAATAAAAAGAATCAATGACAGATGTTTTGCAGGGAAACCATCTGAGCAAGAAAAGATGGTCTGTTCTCAAACTTTTTATCTTTGTTTTTGGTTATGCTTGTCTATATATTGATGGGCCTTGCCTATTTTCAGCGGTCTGACTTCTGGAATGAAGCATCTAAACTTGCGGATCTGCACCACCCGAATGTTGTCGCCTTTTATGGTGTTGTTCTAGATGGACCAGGAGGATCCATTGCCACAGTGACGGAATATATGGTCAATGGGTCACTCAGGACGGCTTTGCTGAAAAATTCCAAGTGTGTTCCTTCTTCTACGACGCGTATAAGTTATATTCTTTGATCTGCTGCTCAAAAGCAGAAATCTGTGATGTTACACGGAATTGATGTTTGTTTTTCTGTGCAGGACCCTTGATAAACGTAAGAGGTTAATTATTGCCATGGATACAGCTTTTGGGATGGAGTACTTGCATAGCAAAAATATAGTGCACTTTGACCTGAAAAGTGACAATTTACTTGTTAATTTAAGGGACCCTCAACGTCCAATATGCAAGGTAAGCGGCATGGCCAACCTATATTATTCTGTTCTTGCACTTTGTTGCTAGATTATCATTTGCTCTCTTGTTTTTCATACTTATTGTGCTGGACATTGAGTCCATCCTGTATCAACTCTACATGTTTGTCATTGTATAACCAAATGCTTTTGTGAGTTTCAAAGTACATTGTTCGTTCCTATTATGAGATGGCCATTTATTTGTCATATGAAGTACTGCTGATAGGATTTGACTCTATGTTCACTAAATAATACTTGTCACTCAGGCAAATTATGATGTGTCTGAAATTATAAAATTAGATGTGGGTCTTAAATTGAGGCATCTTTGATCAACACTTGAAGGAATATGTATGCTTTGATGGAGTATATAGGTCAAATGGGGTGCGTGGCTATACTATCTAGGACTAAATATCTTAGCTGGGGGTCATTTTTGGGTTGTGGTTAAGCTGTGGCATCTATTGTTGGCAATTGAAGGTACAAAACTTGACGGTGGTGAATGGATGTAAATTTAATGTGAAAGAACTGCCAAAACGCTAACACCGTGAAATAGTTTTTCTTTAGCTATATGTGGCAAAGATATCTTTATGTAGTTTCAGGATTTCAGATTTGTCATCTGAATTTTGTACCCTTTTAGTTCAACTAGTGTTTTATTTCGTATTGCACGATATCTAGGCTAGTAGGATGCCATTTAAGGTCAAATTGGGTTATTATTATTATTATTATTTTTAATTCAGGTGAAATCTGAACAGTGCTTCTTTCCCTATATTTGTAGGTTGGTGATCTTGGGCTTTCAAAAGTGAAGTGTCAGACCCTCATATCCGGTGGTGTCAGGGGAACGCTCCCATGGATGGCCCCAGAACTTCTGAATGGAAGCAGCAGTTTGGTCTCTGAAAAGGTGTGCTAGCTTATTTCTGTTCTACAGACTACAGTATATGCATGATTCAGATTATCTTTTGCTCCTGCTAGCTCTTTTGAGTTTACATAGAACTGACATAAATGTTTTCATGCTGGCCTCAGGTTGATGTCTTCTCTTTTGGGATTGTTCTCTGGGAACTCCTAACAGGGGAAGAACCATATGCAGATTTACACTATGGTGTCATTATAGGTGGGTACAAATCCAACATTGCAGATATACATAATGCTGTATATGTGGTTAGAGCTGAAAGTAAACTGTTGTTGCAGGTGGCATTGTGAGCAACACCCTGCGGCCGCAAGTGCCTGACTCCTGTGATCCAGAGTGGAGGTCACTGATGGAGCAATGCTGGTCAACAGAACCATCTGAGCGGCCAAACTTCACAGAGATTGCAAACAGACTGCGCTCCATGGCTACATCCCAGAAGGTACAGCACTAAAGGTCACCAACATCCAGAAATCGTGCCGGGGCCAGTTCGCTACCCGCCATATATGCCTAGGATCTGTTCATACCCCTTCATTTATTCCCGTATATTGTAATCAAAAGTTACCCGCCGTGTCTACAAGTGTCGCAATGGACGCAGCAGATGCCTATTCATTCATTCATACCGTTTTGGTCGGAGAGGTGCGTTCAATAAGTTACTAGTCTAGTGTCCGTTATAGGGGGGAGTCCAATATTTATTAATTTTTTTCTTCCATTTCTTCTTCTGTTTCACCCTTTCCTGGGTAATAATTGGGTTACTTGGAAACTTGGTGTCGGTCGGTCGGTCAGTCAGTCTGTCAGAAAGTGAACTGGTTGTTGCTGGGTAAGTATGGTTTGTTGGTATATTACAAGTTTGGGAACAGAGAGTGAGGTCCTGCTTGTAACTAGACCTGCTTTGGTTTTGTGATTGAGTTATAGTGTTATACTGAAATCCAAAAAACTTGCTGCCAGTGCCATTGTAACAATTTTGAGCTGTTTGCTGCATGTTCTGTTGGATCATTGAAGCATCGACTGCAGATCTGTGCTCTGTTGCTGCTGTTTCTTCTGTACAGTAAAATCTAAGCTCTTTCTGCTGTCTCGTTGCTGCTGACAGTGAAATCTGAGCTCTGCTGGTTCTAGCTCGGGTCGTCTTGTGGGGTTTTTTTTTTTGGTTTTTTTTTTTGTTCTCCCAAGAATGATTTGGTGGCCCTGTTGCTGGAATGCCGGGCTGTGACTGAGCACGGTGCTCTGAGAGCTGAACGGAGCCTGCCGGCTGGCCGGCCGGGGCGTGCACAGGAGGGAGCAGCCAGTCCACGGCCGTGATGGCGACTGCGACGCATGGACCCCCGGCTCCGGGGGCGTGGCTGTGGCGCCCCCCCCATCATGACTCGCCACGCCGCTCGCCCCGGTCCCGACCCGGGCGTGTCACGTATGGGGCGCACGCACGCACGCACACGCCCCGTGCTCGCGCGAGCCCAGGCAAGACACCTGATCCGGGTCAAGTGGGCGTCGTGGGGGATGGATGTGTGTGATCGCTCCATGGCCGGCGTCCTGTACGGTGTACACCGTAGCCCAACTTGGGGCACTCTCCACGACGCCCCCCATCGGGGGAACCCAGATCCAGTATCGCGGGTCGCGGCGTGGTGGTAAAATTTTTTGGGGATTTTTTTTTACCAAATAGAAATTATTTGTAGGCTTGAACCTGACTGCGTTGAGTAGAACGAGTGGGGTCCTCGTGTCCTTTCGCGATCCCGAGAATGAGAATTCGGGGAGGTAAAACTCAAAAGGTGTCTGGGATCTCATCTCATCGAGTTTTCCCCAGTGGCTAAGATCGAGGAGCTAGCTTAGCGGTTGTAGATGATGATATTCTTCTCCCAGCCAGTCGTTCGTGCATCCCCAGCTCGAGTGTGAGAGGCCTCGGAAACGTCCACGACACCTGCTCACGAGTGTTCTTGGATCTCAAATAGAATAGCGGCAGATCTGGGTGTCCCCTTTCTTTCTGGTTTGTGAGGACAATTACCGCGGCGGCGTTCATGGCGAGGCTCCCGAATCCCCAACCACCAGCCAGCAAGGAAGTGTCAGTCTGTGAAGTGTGTGTACCCATGGCCGTGCGTTTCGTGCGCCTTCTTCCGGCGGCGTACCATCTGTCTGTCCAGGCCATGCAGCTCCAACCCTCTTACAGCTACAAAGCTTGCTCACTTTGATCATAAACCAAGCCACCCGCACATGATGCCCAGCACTCGGCCAGCTGGCACGGAACTAGAGAGATGCAGGCCAACGTCGACAAGAAGCCCAACGGCAACGGGGCGGAGATATGATTCTTGCCTGGGTACCGGACTGCAGAAGCCCATCGAAAGATTTGGGCCGCAGCCCAGGTCGTTCGTGGATCATTGAAGGCCCATGTGATGGGCTCGGAGAAACGACGGGAAACAAAGTCGATGAGCACGTGAGCAGCTGAACCGAAGATAAAACTGATGGACAGAGTAGATTCTGTTTGTTTCAACGTGTATATACTAAAGAAACAAACCAAGTCTCAGATTGCTATGATCTAATATAATCCGCCACCCATGGAAATCTGCAATCCACTATCTATCTGCTGGAACAAACAGGGCCATAGATAGCTCAACAGATAACTCATAGAACAAAAATACAGTTGTGATCCCCGGTTTTACATGACATTTCCACGAAATACAATATCGAAAGCTAGTCAGATACATTTAAACCATACAGAGTTATACAGAAACAATACGCCCAATCAAATTATGCTATACAATACCAAACGCAAATGCTAGTCTCTAGTTATTCACTATACAAATTATTTAGTTTACGCGACTACTTTACAACATTATTACATCGTGTGATATCTTTGTATGAATTTGGGGCTCAGGAAACACCCATCTGAATGGTAGTTTCCCGAGCAACAAATATGGTGCCATCCTTCTCAGTAGAAGCGTTATTTACATATAGTTCTTCTCTGACCGCGCTCTACCAGGATTGCTCCACATTGCCGTCACCTGCAGTGCTTCTTTATTCCAAGAATAAGCATACAGGAAACAGGAACCAGAAAATTGTCGAGCATGTAGCAAAAGGAGAAGCTTAGTGTAATTTCTCGTAGCCGTACCTTTTTCTCTTGCTTTTGTCTGATGAGGATGACGCCGGGTTGCTGTGCCAGTTCCGCTTACGCTGGTTGATGAACCAGTTATTGATCTGCTTTAGTTGCAGCCCTGTTTCCTGCACCAGTCTAGCCTTGTCTTCCTCCTAAACAAGTGATGTAATAATATGACATGAGTAACAGGGAAATGGTGCTGCAAGTGATAGGGTCCATGTGTTTGACGTACAGTTGGGTACGGCCATTTAGAATGAGCTTGCCACCAGGCTTTCAAAGTAGAAGCTGTGTCACCAGGGAGCTTCCCAGCTCTTCGCTTCCGCATAATCTCTTCCCTAATGTCCACAAGTTTTTCTCTGTACCCCTGAAAGATGATAGATTTATTTAGATAACACTATTTACAACAGAGAATTTCAAAGGTTGTTACATTACCTGCTTAAGCTCATGTTTCAGCTCCTGTCGGACACGCTCAACTAAGGATCTCTCACCCTCAGTCAACATTAAGGGACCAAATCCCATTCCATCTGACCCCTCATTTCCATCAAACATGTTGCTCTCGCTGTCTACCTGGTTGTCTTCATCATCAGACATAGTAGCCCCAGTGCCTTCACCAGGAGATGCCCCTGCAGGAAGAGTAAATATTAGCACAAATCAGAGGAAAACTAGCAGCTATCTTCCTCAGTAAAAAATAACTAATCTCAAGTTCTCAACCATGTTTTCCTGGCTGCAACAAACCATCAAAGCCAAACTCTGTGTCAAACAAAACTGGATTTTGATTTATCACTCTGATTCCTACGATTGCAGTGCTCAAAATTTTCTTCAGGTAAGTTTCACATGTTCAACCATCCATGTACTTCAAGGAAGATTGTGAAAACTCTGCTGGTAGAGAGACCAACACAAGCTAATTGATGTTAACATATTTAAGTGGGTCAGGCAATGTTGCAGTGTCCACTAAACTTTGGCAACAAAAAGGAAATAAAGAATCAACCTTCAGAAGGCCAGAACTTTGGCAAACATCCGTTTTCAGTGCGTAAAGGTCCATTGACAGTAAGCAGAATCCATGATGTCAAATACCCTATGGAAGATGTGGACTTGTGGTAGGAAGTGGTACCAATGAATACCTTTCAAATTTTGCGGGCAGTTACTTTCCATAAAATAAAGGACCACCTACTCAACTTTTCTCCTACATCTGTCCAAAAGCACACTAAACAACTTAAAACCCAAGGCACTGTTTTATTTCAGAAGCAGATCTGGAATCATTTTTTCTGACACACACAGGATTCCTCGGCCTACAAGGATTCCTGATATCGACTTAAAATGCTATTGTTGCAAAATCAATTGTTACTCCTAAAGGAAATATGAAACTGTCCCAAAAGGTGACTTGTATTGTGGTTTCGCCCAAAACATATATTAATTGACCTGGGAGGAACCTAAATGTGCTAGATAAGTAATAAGGGAAAGTTTGATACTGTTGAACTTATGCTCACACAAGGTACTTAGTTCCATGCTTGGTGCAACATGAGGTTTATGTAGAACTGGATTCGATAGCTTGAAATTGTAACAGTTCAATTGCAGTACAAGAGAAATATGTACTACCAATGCTGGTTCTAATTGTTGTTACCTGGTACCTAATAGAACTAACAAGAGAATGATTTCTCGGTCAATTTCCTAAGGAAAGGCAAGAATAGGGAAATGGTCAGTTACGTTTCCTTTTGCGGCAAAAAGCTTAAGATGGTTCACTTTATATTGCTCTAATGGAAGCTTATTATGACGACCATATGAATAAACCGATAAACTATTGGAAATATCAAATATCTAATGATTTTTTTGTCTTGAACATTACTAACTAGAAAGCTTTCAGATACCTGTAAGGCTTTGTAAAGTTTGTTCAAGCTCCCAACAAGCCATCACTGCTTCCATTGCATGAACACGGACATGCTGCTGGAGCTGTTCCTTGAATGAGCAGAGTAGCAATACGTAATGTGTCTGCACAAAAAATAAGATATGCGTTAGAAACAGAGGAAAGACAGACATGACAAATAGCTAAGTGCTACCTCAGGAAGTCTAATTATCTATTCGAAACGACCGAGAAGCTAGATACAAACATAAGTGGAAACTTGCACAAACAAGTTCACGGCTCGTAAGACACGACCTTGGCAAGCAGAATCGTGACACAACTAAGAGAAGCGAATCTGAGATGGCATCTTGAGGTCATGCCAATTAGCTCGGTTGCAAAGTATACATAATTAGCTCGGTTGCAACGCATAAATAATTAGCTCGGGTTGTTCCAAAATCCATTTTAAACGAATTTGCCAGTTCCATCCCTATTTTTTTTCCCGAAACACAGAACAATTAATTACATGCTAGTATGCTACTCACACCATCAGCCATACAATCCACACCAAATTCAATCGCAAAATCGGCACACCGAACTACCAGGTAGAATAGCAGTTTCATCATAAAAGGCCGTGATGATGATTACTCTAGAAAAAAAAAGGCAAGAGAGTTTCTGTCCTCACCATGAAGAGGTCGAGCTCCTCGCCTCCCGATTGCGCTCCCCCCGCCGCCGCTGCAGCCGCGGCCGCCGCCATGGGAGGGGGCCTGGCCGCTATCTGCGCGTCGATGCGCGGGAGCTGGTCGACGGGGGTGGCGACGCGGAGGCAAGCGACGTGCGCCTCGAGCAGGCGCTCGTACAGCGGGTGCGCCGCGATGGCCGCCTTCTCCCGCTCCCACCCGCCCGCGCCTCCCACGCCGCCGCCGGGCACGAAGCTAGGGTTCACCGCCGCCCCGACCCCGGCCGCGGCCGCCGCTGCCGCCGCGGGGTCCATCGCCAGCGCGTGGTCCGTGTAGTGGAACGCCATCCCCCCACCCAGCCGCCCTCCCGGATAAAGCGAGCCGGTCAGCGCGCGGCGGAGAGCTCGGCGTGCTCGAGGTGGGGGAAGGAGGAGGAGGAAGAGGACCACGCGAGACGGGACGCGAGTCAAGTGGCGGAGGCTTTGAAGAGGGAGAGGGAGAGGACGCGACGGCGAGAGGCGTGTAGTGGGGAGGGGACCTCTTGAGGGTGTGGGGGTAGGGGCGGATAGATAGATAGACAGCGCCCCCTGTTTAATTTCTCGTGCACGTGACTCAATTTCGAAGAGTAAATTGCACAGCAAACCTGCTTTGTGGGCACATAATTTTGTGCGAATATTAGATGTGACAAGTATTGATTCTCGCGTGAGGTGCAAATTTGAGATTAAGGAATACTCGTGAACTTAAAAACTACCCGCTCATTTCTTTAGTGGAATAAACCTAGCGAAAACATAATAAACCTTTGTCATGTATGTTGATTCTAGAATAAAAAAGATAACCTACTTATTGATTAATCTGTCTAAATTTACTATTGATATCAAAGGTTGTTGCATTCTTGGTTGACCCACTGCTTGTATGTACATCTATTTTCCTTTATGTTCCTTTAAAAAACTCTACTCGTGACATACAAGATACTCACTATGTTCCAAATTAAATACTCCCTCTTGATTGCTAAACGAAGTCGTTTAGCATATAAATTGACGTAGTCTCCAAAATATAAATTTTATTAATATTTTTAATAAATGTTATAAAATATATTTAAATTATGAATTCACATTTCAATAAGAATCTACTAGTATAATTTTCACATTACTAAACTTAACACATGAAAAATATTTGTAGTATAAGTTAAAAGAGTTAATTGGATCCACGCCATTACAACTTTTGTGTTTTTGGGCTACACCATTACTTCTTGCATAATAGGATGGAGACCATTACGATTTTACGTATATTTGAGATATGCCATTATGTACGTATTTGATGCCATCGGGCCCACCTATAGGCGTATGTGCCTGTTTGTACTTTCATATGGACCAAAACACCCCCTCCCATATCTTCTCCACCATCTCTTTGACACATAGGCCCCATGTGTCATCCCCTTCCTCCGTCCCTTCTTCCCCAATCTTCCCTATTTGCCATGCCGCCGAGCAGAGCATCTTCTCCGCTGCTGCCTCTCCAGGCTTCACGCTAGCTCTCCTTGGCCTCTCTGTGCATCTCCAGCAGGGGCGTGACCTCGGACACGACCGGCGGCCCCTCCTGCAGGTTTGGCATTGTCGTCGGCGACGAGGTTCTTGAGGTCGCCGAGGCTCAGGACGTCGTGCGAGCACAGCGAGCTGCGCGTGGCTGCAACTGCAGCGAATAGCAAGTGGCAAGCTGCGCACGCAGGGTGAGCCTTCAGTGAGCAAGCAACTAGATCCACCACTCTACTTTGACCTCTATCAAATCCAAGCAGCATGTCAAGCGCTCCTCTCTGTTCTTGCCTTCGAATCTAGCAGCATGTCAACTAAAATCCACAAGCTGCTGCTCTAGCCCTTGAAGCAGCATGCCAAATCTAAACCAATGAGCAAGTAATCCATGGAGATGGAGGCCAAGTTCTCCTCTGTTCCAATCGAGATGCAAGCTCAAATTGCAGCGGCCACAAGCTGCAATACAAATCCTTAGCAGCGAGGCCACACCACACGCGGAGGAGGCTGGGGCATGCGGCACGGACGGCGGCAGCGGACGACCCCTATGGTGGACGGCCCACGGAGGAACAAGAAGCGGCAACCGAAGCACCGCTGCGCTGCCGGGCAGCCGTCGGGCCGCCGCGAGGCATGGCAAAGAGTCCGGCGAGGCGCGAGGCCATGGAGGTGGAGCGCACAGGGGAGATTGTGGAAGAAGGGATGGATGAAGGGGAGGACACACGGGGCCCGCGTGTCAGCGAGATGGAGGAGATGTGTGAAGGGTATTTTGGTCTACCCGGAAATACAAACAGTACACATGCATTTGTAAGTGGGTCCAACAGTAAAAAACGTATACAATGGCATATCTCCAATATATGAGAAATTGTGATGGTCTCCCTCCTATTATGCGAGAAGTAATGGTGTGGCCAAAAAACGCGAAAGTTGTAATGGTGTGATCCAATTAACCGAAGTTAAAAAGTGACTTATGACAATCTCAGACAACTTCCTTTAGTGACATGGAAGGAACAAGTTATTCCAGCTTTATTAGAGAGTGTCAAGGCATCTCAAGTTTATTAAATTTATAGAACAAACAATAATATTTATGATACTAAATAAGTACTGTTAATTTTTTATTAAATATATTTTTTATAGTATATTTGTTCTGTGTCATAAATCTTTGTGGTCTTTTAAAACTTTAGTTAAATATAAAATAATTTGACAAAAATGAATGACTTGTAATTTGAACGGAAGGAGTATCTCCTACACCTGTATTGGTGCAACACGCAGCATTCGCAAGAAATGCAACAAGCAGCAGCTATATACTAAGTATTTCTCCCAAACGGCAACCATATACTAAGTATATTTCTCAACGACCTCCAAATCATAAGGATCATCGTCGTCGGCCGTCGATCGGGGACGTCATGATTGCCGTCCAATTAAGAGCTGAAAATTCGGTTAATCTACTCCACCTGGCCGATGATTGCCGGCCGCGGCCGGGCGTTAGGGCACGACGGCAGGCCACATAGACGGTGCTATACGCGACAGCTGTGCACAACTATGTATCTGCTTGTCTGTAGCTTCACAATTTTTTTTCTTTGACTAGTTGCACACGTCGTCATTACCATACCAAACTGAATTTTATAATCCTTTTATTTTATTTTTTATTTGTTAAAAAATGGTTTTTTTGAGAAAGAAGACTGTGTCCACAGAAAGAGACTCGTGAGCCGTGACGCGTCCATTTTCGTTTCTTTTAACGAGCCTCACCGGATCTCCATCCGCTATCTACTTGGAGGGGGAAGCCCGATTGAGGCACTGCGCAGTGGGCCCTCCACGCCTCGAAGCGTGATATTTTTTTTTATGGAGTGGGCTAGAAAAGGGAGTACCGGACAGTGACGAGGAGAGGGCATTGGGCCACGCACGTGGGGCCCACTGGATTTTGACGAGGAATGGCAGCAGGCCGTCTGGGCCCGGGTCCAACCGCGGCCTGACGCGTCGGCGTCGGCTTCGGCTTTGGCACGGAGGAGGGGGAACTGGGAAGACAGCGACGGCGGTCGCTACATGGCCTTATTACCGGGATCATGCTTAACCTTAAGCAAAGGGAGGGCTTTCACCTTTTTATTTTCTTCCGAGGTACGGTAGATATTTTCGTTTTCAAGCAAAATGGTATACTAGATAGTTTCAGTTCTTTACTGTTGCTAGAAGGGAGATCCTTAGCTTTTGTATTGCGTTTTCTAATAATGAAGTTTCTGTTGCGTTTTTTTACAAGGAACGACTGAATCTTTGTTAGCTATATTTTTCATATTTCGTTCCTTCTCCCCTATACTAGAATATTGTTATATGTATATGATCCTATATTTTTCATATTTTAAGACTAGCTTGCTCCTATTACTCTCGTATTAGCTGGGCTTAGTATCTAGTCGGACCAGGTTTGTTTTCTTTACACCATCGATGTCACACTGGTTATGCTTCTCCTTCCTTGGTCTCTCTGATCACTACTAAGAACCTGACATCGTTTTCGGCAAGCGGTAGAGGTTCCACTCCCTCAAGGACCACTCTAGTAGGCAGAGACACCGTCGGTCAGGATAGATGCTTCCTCCAAAGCGGGTTTTATGAGATGTGCATTTACGGTTTACCACTTGCTCAAGATACTGGGTTTCTTCGTTGGTTCTTTGTTATCCATCTTCATGACAATATTACGAGTTATATATGATCGTTTTTGCGAACGTGATTCCTGGTTTAGCTACGCATTTTTTGTTCAAGTGCATGACTAGCTCCTGATGGCCTTTTGAACCTTATTGATGCTTCACTCTTACATGCATCGCCTTCAAGTTATTCCCTTCTTGATGACGAGGGCGTGAGCATTGAGAATTGGTGGCAATGGAGAACAAAGGTACGATCTTCCAAGAAATTTTATGTAGTTTTATTTTATTTCTAGGCTCATATTTCGTGAGGTTGATATAAATTTATATATGTATAAACAAAAACCAACTGTTTATCTTATAAAGGTGTGTTTGATTGGTTGTATCATTTGATTCATGTATGGAATGATTCAAAATAATAATAATTTTTTTGTTTGATTGGACAAATTATATCAACTCATTTAAGATAAGGCCATGGCCATCTCACTTAATTCATTACTCTACTAGTTTTCATACATGGATCACATGGTGCATGCAACTAAACACACTCTAAGAGAACAAAGAATGAGTGGTTTGGCATATAATTCAAAGTGTCTGAGAAACTGTAATGTGAAACTGGAGTAGCAAATGCAGTGTTATTCTTTTTTTCTCCTCTGAAGATGCAGTAGTTTACCCTTTTTTTTTTAGAAATGCCGTAGTTTACTATGTGACCATTTTTTGCTTTATTGGGCCTTGGCCATAGCCCAGCTGGTCGAGTGACGACAACACCAACGGGACAGACGACGTTGCCCTCAGTCCATGACGCCCCACCTGGGACTCTTCGAGAGTGGGCTGAAGAAGTCATTTACTCTTTCGTTGCATGTCTATCTTTTTTCTTTAATGGTGCAATTACAGTTAGTAATAGCAGCTAGACCATCTCAACCAGATTACTGTTTTCCATTACCAAAATATTTTTCCACTCCCTAGCCGATACATTTTTTTTTCTTTAGTTATCACTACTGCGAGTTTGCGAGAAATATATAGCTAGATAGTTTTTTATGTATCAGTGATTAAAAATAAGTAATCTGCTACATATCTTTAGAAAACGATCGTGACATTCGGTAATGGAAATAACACTGAACGAAGCCCTAAAAAGCACTATGGAAAACTCTGAACCAGTATCCATAAACACGTTAGGATAGCATGATGATGAGAAACAGCGTAGAAAAACAGCTTCAAAAGCTTGAGGTATATATATGTTTAGATGAAAACAAGCTACATCGTGTGTTCATTTTCGAAGCCTTAGCTAACATGAAAATATTAAATATATATCCCTCGGCGCATCCATCCACACAGAAGCGCGGGGCACCAACTAAAGAACCTTAATCAGAAAACAAAAGGTAAATCGATCATCCTATCTGAACGTCAACAACATCATTCTGACCGGAGGATCGCGACAGCTCTAAAACCTAGGTTTCAACAGCTTATGAAATAAACGTAGACTCCATTTCTTCAGTATCCTCGCTTGTGATCAGAATCGAGAACCCCTTCTGCCCAGCTTCGTCTTCTATGTACAGTTAATTATCAGGTTAGCGTGCTAATCGATCCGAAGATTGTAGCCACCAACGAGTTTCAGTCGTCAGGCGTCTGCCGGGAGGTTGAGGTCAGGGAGCGCGAAACCGTTCTGAGCTTCCTGCTCAGCGGCGTGCTGATGATCAGGCTGTGGCTTCCCTTTGTTGTTCCCCGTGGAGATCACCCCTTTCCGCTTACTTGAATGGTCTAACCTTGTCTGCAAAATGGTGAGCAAAAAATATGTCAGCTATCGCAATATCACAGATAAAGAAGCGTTTTGTTTCCAAAAGGCAAACTGTGACTGAGAGTTTATCTATTAGGAGTAGTACGTATATTCATATGAATGGTTATACAATATGCACGAAATTTGCAGCCAACTGAAGCGAACTAAGCATGCAGACACGAGCAATGCATACTCTCTGGAAGGACTGTAACGAACTAGACGCATGCAGTCCCCAGAGGCTGAAATAGCATCATTCCTGGCGCGAGTTAAGCGGCTGTTACGGCTAAAATTAAAGGATGTATGAACTGCCATCATGATGGATTCATTGGTACAGGACTCAGCAGGTCCAGGGTGTCTTGCCATCACAGTGCGGTCGGTGTGTACTGCAGAGACCCTCTTCTCCTGCCAGATAAGGGGAGAGCAACCAAACCAGGGACCATCCAGTTGGTTATTGTTACGGACGTCATCTAATATTCATCTCTTTGAAATCATACAGCAAAGAACACACGGTGACACAGGCGCGTGAGGGCATTAAAGAAGCCCACGGGGTTATCGTTTCCGGGATTCGAGTTTGGTGTGCATCCAAGTCAGGGCAGGCAGACAGGTGGTTCGCAAGCGTGCTGGCCGGCTGTTGGGTGGGTGGGATAGGGGTGGGCGACTGTCAACTTGGTTTCTTTATTGGCAAAGATTCTAGGCCGTGTACGGCCAGCACAACCCGAAGCGTGCGTCAACAGTCGCTGAACACCTCGCTGCGTCGGTTGCGGACACAGGTAGGGCGCCGAGTGCCACCCAGCAGCATCTGTTACAACCTGGTAGTGCAGGCTCAGGAGGGGGGTTTCTGGCGAAAGAACTTGGCCTCCATGGGCAGGCAGTTTGGCCAGAAACTAGTTTGCAGTTGAGCTTCTAATATATTACTAGTACTCTTATCTTACTTCACAAAGAATAGCTTGAGGCTTCCCTAGGAAAGCTTAGAAAAAACTGCCACATGCAGATGGAAACTCCATCTGACCTAACACATATAAGGAAGACCAACCAAATCTTCCTACAAAAAAGTTAGTTGCTTAAGATCAACGACCGGACGTTGTCCAAACTCCAAACGAATCCGGGCATCGGCATCTCTAGACACTAGCCAAAGAGCTCAGGAATTCGGCTAGTGCGTCACACATCAACCCCTTGCACACCACGACACGCATCCACAAACCCGGGGTCTCCTTTGCTGGCAGTGATATCATGAGCAGGGCCGTATATCAGCAGGCCAAGGTGCCCGACTGCACAGGGCCCCCAAATCTTGTACTAATTAGGTAATTATTTACGGCTCGGTTGCAGAAAAAAATAGAGAAAGTCTATTGAAACTCATATAAGCAAACATTGGCCTTATCAACTTATATACAGTCTCATACGTGGATATTTAGGAATTGTCTTCAGGTAGCAGATGTACTTGCATCATTTTACATTTATACATAGATAATTAGAGAATGCAACCTATTTATCTCTTAGACGCCACCTCTTCATTTTATATTCTGACCACCCTTCCCAATCCAGTTTATTGACTTACGACGGGGCTCAACACCAGATAATGCACATTCTCATCGGCATACTCATCTCAGTCTTAATTCCATCACATATAGGTAGAAGCTCTATTTATATTTACATTATCTATTCTACAAATAATATTTCATACTTTATATGTTTCTATTATAATGTAATAAACAATGTAGATTGAAATTTTAGAATCAAGAAAAAGCATGTTTTGGTCGTGTTATATTTTAGGGTCTCGTATTATGTATTTCGCACCGGGGCCTTACGACCCTGATCATGAGTGGAAGTGGAGTACAGTCACACGAACGGGATCTGGGCAGATGGCATCTCCAAGTCCTAACGAATCCTAAATAAAAATGAGTCACTGCAGGTGGGGCCAGCTCTCAACCTGGCCCCGCACGCAAGACTGTAGTTCATAGCGTGCTTGGCAAACCTGGGAATCCAAGTCAAAAGGCATGGAGGTTGACGTCTAAACCCTCAGCTGCCACTGCCCTATGCTTATCAGCATCGCTATCCGTTTCACAAGGACAACGGTTGTTGAGAGGGACGCATAGCCAAATGGAGCTCTCTTTCAAGTTCCAACCGAACCAACGCACCGTGACACTCTTCTAGGAACACCTACGAATCAAAGGTGTCAAAGGGGCTTAAAAAACTATCAAAGCACATAATACCAGGGACCACGGCTTCTTTAGGAGGCTGATCTGAACCTCCAATCCTTGTAGTTGCAGTTTTGAAAGTTTAGTATCATCAGTCATCACTGACGCTTTAAGATACACCAACTGCAGAAACATTATTTTTCTTCTCGTTCTTCTATACTACTCCTACATGCACTACTCAACAAGCTGGTCCCAACGTGGAAAGCACATATATGGTGTGCTGGATGCCACATGTGCACGAAAACGAAAGGGGGTTCAAAGACCGATGATGTGTCACTAACCTCTAGCTTGCCGTTCTCCTTGGACAGTGCCGTGCAGGCCCTCTGCAGCTCCTTCATTTCCTGCCCATGTACAAACATGTCAGCAAATCCGGCACACGAACCAACACACGTCAACAAGAGTTTATTCAAGGATCGAAGATGTCATCGAAGTTGAATCAGGTATTGACCTTGCGGAGGGCGTCGTTCTCCACCGACAGCGACACCACCAGATGCTGGATCTCCGGGAGCCTCTGCAAGGCGAAAACCACAGCGAAAATTTGAGCAGGTTGTCACACGACAAACAGGGGTAGTACAGAGGCCAGCTTGCTTTCGTTTAAGCTTGCTTTTGTTTAAACAAGACGCGCGATCTTTTTGGCCGCGGGGTAGCCGGTGATGATGAGGTGTGTGTTTTTCGATCTTTTCGGGCAGGCGACCTTTGACACTTTTGTCCTCAGGATGCCATGCCACTTTTGCCTCACGCCCCTCTTTCGGTCTTTCCTTCCAATGGCAGGGCCTGAGGGCTGTGCCTGTGCCAGCAAGGCTTTATTCCAGCCTACGCTACGGTAGCACTAGCAAGCATTCGGTCAGCCTTTCCACTACTACCACTGGGTGAGAGTCTGTGAGTGAAGACACTGACCAGGCCAAAGGCTACCTTTTGCCTGGCCGGCCTGAACAGATGCCGTGAATGATGCGGGTCGGCGGCAGGTTGGTGAGACGCATTCAAAGGTTCAGAACGAAAGCCAAGCCAGCATCCGCAGCGCCCATGTCCTGCGCTGTGCGCTGGGCCAAGGTGAAGCTAGTAGCCAGTAGGCCACCGGCTCGGCTTTCTTGCTCCCTCCGTGTCTAATGTGCTTTCACCGTTTCACGTGTGGTGTCAATTTGAGAGGAGAGGAAAGGAGAGGAGCTTACCATCTTCTTCCGTGGCCGCTGTCCGGCCGGCCGAGGCGGCGGCACCGGGAGGATCGACCGCCGTCCGGCGAGGCCACCCACCTGCGGTTGCACAAAAAGGAAGAACACGCCCGGTTAGTTCAGTACAACAAAGCATACGACGAGACGCTGGGGGTAGAGTGGGATGCGGGCATGAGCAAAGCAACCAACGCGGACCACAATACACACGCTAGAGTACACTAGAGCCAGCCCTGGAAAAGTCCATCCAGCAAACAGGCGTAGAAAGCAACACAGGACGCATGTTCTTTATCTACATTTTTTTTAAAAAAAAATGGCCCCACAGGTAGGAACGAGCATGGCATGGCTAGCGTTCACTGCAGAAAGGCACCCCACCCAACTCCTACCAGGATTGCAATTGCAGCCGGAGCTGCATCTCGATTAGGCAATCACATGAAGCACGGTACGGGACGGACAGAGAGCAAGCAGGCAGCGCGGGACGCGGACAAGTTCGACGACATGTGTTGGCCTCGCCCGTCCGTCGTCACCTTATCTGTTGGCAATCAATAACCAAATTGCGAATTCCCCTACTAATTCCAAAACTCGAAAGGCAATCGCACTCATCAACATGCTCATGCTGGCGTGTGGGCCCGACCGACGTGCCACGCGGGCACGTGTCAGCGCCCGACTGGCCCGGGCGACGCTGCGTCCACGACCGCGAGACCAGCGCCATGCGGCGCCTACGCTAGCACGCAACGCCACACGGCCACTCGCCGGCCAATCGCCGTCTCCTACATACACGCTGGCCCTTCGGAGCGCAGCACGCCGTTTCGTTTTGACTACGTACGCAGCAGGGGGATAAGCATGGAGGAAATGCCAGAAACACCCACGGGTGGGAACAAGGCTCCCCGGTGGGGTATGACGCGAGGGTAGTTTCGGGAAGGGGACAGCGGAGCAGCCGCAGCACGGAAGCCGCGACCGCGGCTCGTGGGGGGAGTCGAGTGGGAACCCCCCCTCACCCAACTACCCTTGTGAATTGCCGGCGATGCCCTCGTCCGCCGTCGGAGTCAACCAACAGCGGTCTGCGGCGAACAAACAACACCCGACCCGACCCGACGCACGCGTACGTACGATAGGAGCGGCGACGAATAGAATCCCAGGAATGATTCCCCAGTGGTAACGCCAACATACGGTGGAAAGAGAGCGGCGGCGGCGAGTTCGAATCCAGGGACGGTCCTGACGAGAGGAGGGCGGGAGATCCGTGAGGTATCCGGTGGCCACACGGCGGCGAATCACCATCGAGGAGAAAGGGGTGGTGGCGAGACTGGAAAAAGGCCGCGCGAACAAAAAGCGGAGGAGGAGCGGGAGAAAAAGCGAGGTGTCATCGAGAAGTCATCCTCGTGGTGCTGACACGGAGGGGCAGTTTCGTCCGTCCACCCCAACCAGGGGAGCGGGCAGGGCACGAACGCGAGCGCGGAAAGCAACCGACCGCCCACGGAAGCAGCAGGCGACCAAACCAACAGGAGAAGGGGACGGATGGACGCGAGGTAGGCGACGACGAATCACACACGCACGCACGTACGTACCTTGTTGGGTGCTGCTGCGGCGGCGGTGGCGGTTGCGGCAGAGGGAGCCGCCGCGCTATGGAAGACAACGGCGGCGGCGGCGGTGGAAGGCGGCGGCTGGGAGCAGAAGGCGCCGTCCTCGCCGCCGCTCGTGGATGCGCCGGAGCCCGACCCGCCGCTGTAGTCGAGCGGCGACGCCGGGCTGCCGCGAACGCCGCCGCCGCGCCTCCCCTGATTCTTCGTCTTGTTCTTCTCCTCGACGTCCTCCTTCGCCGCCGCCGCCGCACCAGCGGAGACGGAGCCCGAGGCCGACGGGGATCCCGCTCGCCGGGAGCGCGACCGCTTCCCTCGCGCCATGGCCGGCCACGCCGCGAGGCCCCGCGTGTCGCCGCCCTCCTCCTCGCCCGCCTCCTGGCGACCGTCGCAGGCGGATGGAAGGGCCGGTGCCCCCGCGTCGACCTTGCGCCACGGCGGCGTCCACCCGGCGAGGTCGGCCCCGCGCAGGGAGCAGATGATGTCGGCCGCCGTCGCGACCACCGCGCAGGACTCGGCGTCCACGGCTGCCATGGCGAGCTGACCTGGGGACCGTGCAGAGAGAGAGAGGAGAGGGAGGAGGAAGGAGGCGAGGTGGATGTGGGTGGGAGCGGTGGGAATGAGGGGGGCGTGGAGGCGAACGAAAGCCACGGCGTGGCTGTCCGGCCCCTTTTAAACGGCGGAATAAAAGCCACGTAAAATAATTATAATTAAAACCCAGCACGGGCCCACCACGACCACCTCTCCCCCTACTCGCCACCACCACACTCTCCTACTCGCCGCGCGCGGCGCCACGGCCTGCCACCATGACCCAACGCCCGTCTCGCTTACATGCGGGAGCAGGATGTGGTCCCCACATATCAGTGAGACGTACCCCAGGCACGCGGTCGCTCTCGTGGGAGGCCGACAGGCGAGGTGGTGGGCCCGCCGGCAGGGCCTTTCCGCGCCTTCGCGTACCGGCGTAGCAGGGATGGAATCCCGTGGTTATCCCTTTGGGCTAAGGTGTCAGTGGGAGAGAGGCCGAGGGGTGGTTCGGTAAAAGTGAGGCCGAGTAGCACGCAAGGTAGGAGGAGGCTGGACGGAGAGGGAGGTGGCAGCGGCCTTGGGTTTCCGTGTGGCCATGGGGCGATGGGCGTGCGCCCGCTATAAAAGCGCCTGCCGGTGGCGTGGAGTGGCCCTGGTGGCGGAATTTTTTTCCATCTCCCAAACAAATCCGCCCTCTTCTTTGACGCAAAAAAAAAAAAAGAAAAAGAAACATGAAGGCAATTTTCTGGCGTATGAGGCTGGGATGGCTGACTCTGCCTGAACTTTGGTGGAGCTTTCGCAATCCTGTGGCGTCAGGATTTACCGTTGTACCCCCTGTTGTTTCAGCAGCCTCCCCCAGTCATTTCTTGTGGTATTTTACTAGTGTATTTTACTGGAAAGAATTAGTGTTGTTTTCTTGTGGATGCCGCTTTCTTGTTAATCCACCACTGCTGTAGTAGTCCCCCCCTGTTGTCACGGCCCAACCGAGTGAAAACGACGCCGGGTCATTGGATGGATCTTGGAGCTGACGAGAAACCCCCCTGCCTCTTGGATTCGTTGGCCGTCTCTGGGGGGTCAGCGTCAGCAACCCGGTGCCTTCTGCCTCCCTGCTCTTTCTGCTCTCTCTTGTAGCCTTCCGTTTCCTTTGTGGCGAGAAAAGAATTTGTGCCTGGGAGTGCCGTCTAGGCATGCATCCACTGGAGTTTATCGCTAATCGGTGGCAGCATTTCGCTGTTCCTCTCACGGAACCTACAACTCCCTCAGCTCAGAGCTCTCGTCTCTGCCGTCGCTGTCGCCGTGGATAAGGCGAGTGTGTGCTTCGTAAGCGTCGGCAGCTCGGTCCGGTCCACCTGGCGCCTGTGATCTGTATGCTCACGTTGCTTTCGGCCCGGCCATGCCATGCCACTGTACCAGGCCAGGCCGGCCGCCGGGGGCTCCGGAACGCGACGGTCTCGAGCGGGTGCAGGTGTTCTGTGGTGACCGGTGATGTACGTACTACGCAGTCACGCACGAACAGGTTGCCGGGTCGGGGTTCTTTGTCCTCTCTGTTCTCTTCTCACCAACGAGTGGCCGTGAAAAAACGCAGTACCTACGGACGTGTTTGCTTCGTGCAAATCTAACGTAATTCGATTACTGGCATTAAAGGATTCTCTTACATCCGTTTGTTTCGACTTCTTCTGTAATCGGATGTCCTGTTACCGGATACCGCTCTATTACCTGACGTTTACGGAAAAAAATTCTGTGCAGGAGTCTTGCAAACCGTCCGTGCTGCAGGACCTCCCCGGATGTGCATTGTTTGTGATCAGACGGAGGGCGTGGAAAGGTATCGCGCGGGCTCACGAAGTGTTGTTTCCTTCGCTCGGCTCCGCGACGCTAGCTCGGCTTAGCCTGCATGTGACTCTTGCCGCCGCTGCCCTTCCTTGCCCAGCATCTCCAGAAACATGGTCTTCCTCCACTCGAACGTCGTGCCACCAGCAGCGGCCGCTGCGACCACCCCGGCGGTACTGTAAGGGCTCCAGAACACGGCTTCCCCTTGCTGCTGATTGGAGCCTCCTTGCCTTGCTTCCGCGTGGGCGAGCCGGCGAGGATGCCACCATGGCAGCAGCTGGAGGGAAGTCCCGTGCCGCGGCCAGCGGATGTGTTCACCGCCCTCGACACATTCGACTGCTGCACCTCGTACTTGCACGGTCGTTACTCGTTCTTGCCGAACACCGCAGTCAAGATCAGGAATGCCGTCATGACATCTGGAATCCTCGATTCAGCGTTAGCAACCCAGCCGGTAGAGCGCCCCCAACGACGGTGGGATCAGGCCGGACAGGACGGACAGGACAGCAGCTTGAGCCCCGCCGGCGACGAAGAGGTCAAGGGATTTCGCCGTCGAGGCGCACGAGTGCTGGGATTGCGGCGGCGACGCCGGAGAGGCCGACCCCCTCGTGTATGTTTCTGCCCTTTACTACGGCACCCTCTTGCCGCACCCCCTCAAGGTCATCATCACCGACTTCCTGCTCTCCCCTTCCCGCGCGAACAACATCAGCCGCAGCACCACGGCTTCGGCGCCGACGCCGTCGTGAGTCGAGGCCGTGGAGGCGGCGGCCACGATGAAGCGGCTCGATTTGTTTTCTAGCTCATGTCAGTCGTCGAGCCGAGCGGTGGAAACGACGCTTCCTGAGCCGAGCGGCACCTTCCCACATCGCTCCGTCCGATTACAAACGGAGCGCATCCAAGGGGTCCTGCACCACGGATGGTTTGCAGGACTCCTGCACAGAACTTTTTTCCACGTTTACCCCCCCCCCCCCGGCCGGTAACTGAGTCCCATCCCATCGCTCAACTGCACGGCTCCAGTGTCACCCCTCTTTCCTCTTCCTCGCACAGCGTCGTCGGCGACGGCTGCTGCATGCAGGGACAAAATTTGGTGCAGCAGGGCTGCAAAGTGCGGCTTGTGCAGCCCTGACCCTGATGTTTGCCACGTGGACATAGAGCGCATCGGACGCCCGTATGGAACAAAGCTTCCTCTGGTCCTTCCCTCGGCTCGTATTCAAGCAGACTGGAGCGGTGGAGCCGGCTCGCTTATTTCCCCCAAGCCATTGTCTCCTACCTCCGCCAGTCCGGCGCCGTCCTTGCCTTGCGGGCATGTCGTGAGGCCCTTCGTCGATTGCTCCGGGAAGCAGGTGGCCTTTGTGCACGTCTGCAAAGACTCCATTGCCTTCCTCTCCTCCCTCGTTGAGACCACCAGCATCGCGGTTGAGGAGGTGCGCCGGGAGGATCCGGCGTTCACCGGGGCCGCCGGGGCGGGTGCGAACCTGCCTGCCGCCTGCCTTCGAGGTCCTGCTGCAACACATGCGCCTTCTCCTCTTCTCTGTGTCACCACACTGGGCGTGCCCGCCCCTGCGTCTCCAGGTCGATGAGGATCAGTAGTCGAGTAGCAAATTGAATTGAGCAAGCACTGTGTTCCATAATACTGAACTGAACAGATACTACAGATGAAAATTGAATTGATTAATTACATCATCCAAGTACAAATCAAGGAAAAAAATAAAGGTAACACTAACTCTTGTCAATTCCTAGATGTTATAGTGCAACTGATGAACTGAAATTAAACCAAGAGGAGAAGGCGAGCTGCAGAACCACTTGGATACAGTTGTTCCCAGGAAGAGTACGCTGGGTAGGTGCGAGATACAGTTGTTCCCGCGAGCTGCAGAACCACTTGGAGCCGGAGGCGACGCTAAATGTGCTACGAGTGCTCGATGAAGTCGTACTCTTCCTCGCTGGCGCTTGCAGGCTCCTCGAATCTCCGGGGTGACGAGCGCGCTTTGGAGGTGAAGCATGGCGCGTCGTTCACCGGGGTCCGGGGAGGCACACTCACACGGTGGGGCCAGCAGGGATGAGGATAGGGATGCAAATGGGTTGTAATTGGGTCAGCCAGTGGCTGACCCAGGCTACCCATTGCTATATATTTTGGGTTTTGGGTTACCCAGATTTTGTCAACGTGTTTTTTGGGTTGACCCAAAACACCAGAAAACACCACGTACGTGTACAAGCAATCTGGAAACAACTCCTCTGAACTTGAACTGAACATGAGCAGACGATTAGAAAATCTTAGATTCCCAATGTGTAGCAAACAAGAGAATTGCTTTGCAGTTTGTTAGAACGGGCATGATTCATGCTCGAACTCTAAGCCTCTGATTGTAATCATGACTCTTTGGAAACAGACGAGGCCAATACGGACATAGATTCAATGAAGAAGCAAGCAAATAAAATTGATCTGGTCAGTCTCTTCAGATCGTACGATGCATTCGAACTAGCACCTCACCTCTTGTCCTCGGAGACAGAGGAGGATGATGCCTGGGACTGCGCCTCCACCATGTCCGTGGGGCCAAGAAGGAGGACGCCGGGGACTACGTCAGTACACCTCCACCAGAAAGCGGCATGCGGTGGTTCTGGCCCAGGATGAGGCGAGAACAGGGATACGGCGTGGCCGCACGGAAGGTGAATGAGGCCATGAGGATTCAAATCTGCCGCGAAGGAAGAGAGGAGGAGAAGGATGCTGCGGCGCAGCCGGTGCCCATGGTGCGGACGGCGGCGCGGGGCTCCGTGTCTCGATGGCGAACACAGCAGTGCCGCTGATGTGGTAGGGATTGGGTTAACCAGTAACCCAGGCTATCGTACACTACTTTGATATTGATTTTTTTGGGCCAACCCATTAGATATTTACACTATACATTTTGATTTGGGTATTGGGTCATGGGATCGACCCAAAAAATCTGCATCCCTTAATCAGGAGGATGCGCCGTGGACTGGGACGGCGGCGCTGGGAGAGGAAAACAGCCGCGAATGGCTGAGCCGAGCCACCGATCGGAGCAGCCGAGAAACGAGCGAGCGAGCTCAAAGGAGATGTTCCCGGAGAAATGCCGTCCGATGGTCTTTACGGACACGCGTCGTGTATCGCGTCCAGGGCTGCAAAGAGGGCTCTTTACAGCTCTCCTGCACCGAATTTTTTTTCGCATGCAGCGACCTGGTCGTCATTTATTTTTTTGAATCAGCTGGACTAGTGTGTCGCTGGAGGCAGGGAATCAGCATGCCGGACGGCTGCAGTCCAGTCCCTGCGTTGCTTACCAAATGCGTTGCTTGGTATTTGTTATCGTTACCTTGAGCAAACAAACAAAGTTCGTAAATGGTAATTCCACTCCCAGTACCTCTGCTATCTATTTCCATTACCGTTACAGGTGCAGTAACCAAACACCTCCGTCCCTTTTGCTTGGGGCCTTGGGCGCTTCAGAGGTGCCGGATTTGTAATTTGTTGGTCGTATTGCCTGTCTGCCTGGGGGATGCTCGTGCAGCCTGCATACGTGAAGAATCGACACGTCATGGTGTCTGATCATTCTTTGATGGACCGTAAAAGGTGCGGGTGCGAGTGCTATCCTCACTCACTGTGCACTTTTTTTGTCCAGTGTGCACTAGTAGGAGTCTAGAGCTGTGGATCGAATCGGCTAGCAGCTGGCCATAGCCACGATCTCACGTGATATTCTCTACTGAACGGACGAAAGTGTGTGTTGCGTTGATCGGGCAGAGCTGGCATCTGTTCGGCACATCCCCAGAGCCAGTAGGCAGTACACACATGCGTGGCTCCTCCAAGAGGCAAACTACAGTCAAACACGGCAACGCGTGCTTACCATCTTGTGGGCAACCCTCGTACTGCTGCGTTTCATCGTTTTTGTGGTCAGCAGAAGGGGTACGTACTCAAACTGGAAGCCTACGCGGGGCGATAGACGAGGTGAGCTGATGCTCGAAGAAACCGCATGTAGCGGCGTTTCTGCCTGCCGAGAACCCGGTCCGCCTCGAGAAAAACGAGATAAACATGCGGTGTCATCATGGGAGCAAACACACAGGTAGGCAGGTAGCTATCGTCCACTGGGCCACGCCCATGCACGCTCATGGAGTCATGGACTCATGGTGGTGTTTGGTTAGGGGGGCTAAAATTTAGCCCCACCAATTTAGCTTCAAAATAGCACTTTAGAACTGAACATAGGTGCTAAAATGAGACTAAATGGAATTAGCACCCATGAGCATTTAAATAGGTGGGAGGTTCTATTTAGGGCTAATGCAACTTTAGCCCTATCTATCCAAATAAGGGGGGCTAAATAGGAGAGAGCTAAATACCAACTCTTTACTGTTGCATATGCTACAGTTTTGTTTTTAGCACTATGGGCTAAACAAACCAAACACGGCCATGGTCCTCTCCCCTCTACCTACTACAGTGGGTGGATCGACGGAGTTCGCCCTCTGCCACTCGAGCGCCGTTGAGTCGAACGGCGTGGCAGTGTCTTGGTCTCGCACGACGCGTGATGACTGATGACTAGCAGTCCAGCACCCTGTTTGGTTGCATGGAACTGGCTGGGCTGGAGTCCGACTGGGCTGGAGCCAGATCTGGTCAGCCTTGTTCCTACACTAAGTCTATGCACCTTCTCCTCACAGTCTAGCTCACTCTCATCCTCATCTGTGCACCGAGTGATGCACTTTGTCCATACACTCCAGCACACTCATAAACAGGTAATAAGCCCAGCCCCAGCCCAGCCCAGCCCGTTAAGGGCAACCGAACAGGGGCCAGGCCTGCTGCTCCGTCAAACTCAAACCAAAAGGTGTTAGCCAGTTTGCCATTGTGGACACAGTCAACCTGTGTGCGACTATGCGAGCACAGGTTTAAAGTCAACCCTTGACGCGAAAAGGAAAAAGGCTACGTGGCCAAGACGAAGCTCTGAGCTACTCTGGTGGCTTCAGTTACGTTAAACTAGTGAAGCACACACGGTTACCGAAAGAAATGGCATGGTGACTTCTACTGTACATGTTTTCCGGAATAAAGACTCAGGTTTCTATGTGTTGGGTATCAATTAATCTATGGTGCAATTCTTTTATTTAGACAATTCAGTGGATTATATAAGATCCATTTTTACATCATATATGTTTATAGCTACAAGAATTAATAGCATTTTTCTATGAGTTTTGTTAAATATTTTTTTTACTCGGTCTAAATCTATGACTGTGCTCTTTTGGGAGGGAGTACGTCGAAAATATGGGCTGGACAATTAGATGCCAAATTTCTCAATGGCTCTGGATCCTCTTACACTACCTGAACACAGGAGTCCAGCTGTTCCAGATGAAAAGGAAATAACATCGTGGCGGATGTGAGGACTTTGTCTAGAAAGAATAGGTTACTTGTACAGACTAGCTAACTGTAAGAACAAAGAGGCGGCGGGCTAGGTATTCGTAATAGAAATGACGTGGGAATTGAGAAACGTTCATGGTCAAGTTTGTGGCAGTTCGAATCTCCAGCTTCCGATTAGGAACTTCGTCAGGAGGACATGCTCTCTGAGACTCTGATACTCTCTCTCGTATCCGTGGCTGCTATTGCCATTTGTAAGGCCCATGACGGGCCATTTTTCTTGTAAAGGCCCACAGATGATCTGACTCAAATGCTTCCTCATTATTTTGTGGCCCAGGTTGATGGGTGTTAAAGTGGGCTCAATGTTTCACAAACTGGGGACATATATACTCAGCCCAAACGGCGGCCTTTCTCTGTTAGAGGATATCATGTACATGCACGAAGTTTGTCTAAAAGATTCTAAAAAAAAAACAAAGTTTGTCTAAAAAAAATGTACATGCACGAAGTCCCATAGACTACTGTAGTGAACTTTTTTTTTAATATCCGACTGTAGTGAACTTGATTACTCGCATGACGTTAAACAGGCTGGCTCGATGTAGTGACATGAAAATGTTGCTAGTTGTACGAACATATACAGTAATCATTGCAAAAATATTTGCTGATATTTTATTGGTTGCATGGTCATATGCAGGTAAAACCTGCATGGCTCAAAAGTCGAAACAGATACAACAGTGCATCCACGTAAAAAAACACTATTCATCTTATTTCTCCCACTCACATAACAGTATTTATCTAACAGTGTTTTTTAATGAACAGCGTATTCTCAGAAAATCTTTGGGTGAGCCGCCCTGAGTCTACGTGAACAAAGACGACCAATTAGCGTACATCAGTCTGCCAGAACAAGAGTTGTTTTTAATCCATTCATTCATGTAACCAAACATTATTCTCCTTACCCGCAAAATGGATCCACTAGTGCAAACAAGGCTCGTGCAAGCAACTAAACACACGATATATCCACTTTATGAATCTGGATTCTATTCGGATGCGGTACCACACACTAAATCTCTTGCTTGAATACTACAGTTTTTGAACTGTCTTAACCCACATGACTCGGATATAAGCATGCTCCCTATGGATTTAATTTTTTTTCTTAGATAGCTCCGACTTGCCTTCAATGGGAAAGCGGAACTTTTTTTTTTATGTGGAACTGAAGTTCTTTAAAAAAAGCATTTGCTAAAATGGATTTAAAAAAAATATAATGTGGATATTTTTAGCCTTACCAATTTAGGCAATGTTTACTGTAAAACATCTGATACTTTCTTCTTCCCACCTTAAATGGTGAAGCTTTTTTAGAGTTATCCGTTTGGTATGGCTTCAAAATGCGACCGAAAAACTGGTTGAGAAGCCCTACCAGACCACGTCCACATATAACATATGAGGTCTCTATTGTTGTCGCTCCTGTCTTTACTGCACGACATCATTAAAAAAAGAAGAAGAAGGAAACCATAAATATGAGGGCCGGTGACCACGAAACACCGAAATACTTGTGTCAACCTTGGCTATTAGCATATCATCGTCAACATTTTTTTAGCATAAATTCAGCCGTGCTGACATTTTTGAACTAACAAATAATTGCTCTTCGTTTTCTGTTAAAAAAAAGAGAGAGAAAGAAATGTTTGTAATTTGTAATCATAACTCGGATCGCGAGTTTCCAGCGAGGTAGACATGACACTTGGTTCGCAAACAATCCCCGCGCGATCATTGTGGGGGATCGCAAAAAATCCCTGGACCGTATATAATTGCGACCAATAATCACCGAATCATGGCGGCACACGGTGGCCCCGAGAGATCGCAAACGCCGCCCGAGCCAACTCGTCCGTCACCCGGCCATCCGGCCGCCGCACACGCGACCACGCGCGGTCGTCTCGTCTCGCCCCGCCTGCCCGCTTCGACCGGTCGTGCTAGTGCGAGGACGTGTAGTACGTGTGGTAGCAATGGCACACAGCTCGGGCGTGCCCTTTTGCCGTATCGCGCGGGTCGCCCACCCGTGTCCCCCCGTGATGATGGATGCGATGCGCGCCGCGGCTCGGGTCGCGGCCGGGTGCCGTGCGCCGCCCGCACCCCGCGCGTTCGCATTCGAGGCGCGTCGGCGCGGCAGCTGGCTGGCTGGCGGGGTCTCTCTCTGCTCTGGCCGTCACGGGACGGGATCGCACGCAGCGACCTGGTGTTTTGTTCATTTGGGGGGTTTTCCTTTAATTGATGGATTAAAAAAAAAGAGGGTGGTTTGCTGGGCTACTACAGGGCCCAAAGGACCAAGCAGCCGGCTAAACAGCCAGCAGCACGCACCCTTCCGCTGCTCGTCAACCCACCGCCTTCGACGACTCGGACGTGAGCGGCGGAAGTTGGTTTTCTGGGACAGAACCTCGGTTCGCTGAGTTCACCTTCCCACGTAGTTGATCTACGTGCATTGAGTTACCCGTTGCCTTTCTCGGTTGTTCGATTATTCATTTGTGCAATCTGCTAGTATTTATGCTTGGGTGCGATTGCACTTTTGTTGGGCGGATTTGATACTCGATGATGATAAGCGGTCCAGTGAGAAATTAGTGTGACAGTTCATAGAATTGATAGGCTTGTTCTTTGCCTAATTTGATTCATTTCAATCCTGATTATTGGTCTCTCGTGGCCTCTGTTGTGGATGCAATAGTCTCTGTTTACTAGTTGCAGTCGCAGGAATTACTGAATTACTAGTCTCTGTTCACTGGTTACAGTTTCAGGGATTACTGAATTACCAGTGTCCTGTTTACTAGATGAAATTCCAGTAGTTACTGAATTGCTAATGCTATTACTGAATTACCTCTCTTTACTGGTTGTAGTTCTGTTAGCTAGTAGTATTACCGGATTACTGAACAGTAAGTTGCCAGATTACTGAACCCCTCGGCACTTACTGAGTTACTGTTGATTTGTTCCTGGTTAGTAAGTAAGGTTGTACCTTCAGTAATAGAGGCTGGTTTCAGTTTTAGATAAAAGAACTTGTTGAATTCTATGAATTTTGGGTAGGACTGTCACACTAGTCAAGGATTTAAATCACCTTGGCGTTGGACGACTATCTAGAATAGCAGCCCACCGTCTGAGAGTAAAATATGAAAAGAATTTCTATATTCTAAACCTGCCTACTTCATCTATTGTATATGTTTATGGATTTTCATATGAATATAGATGGAATTGTAATATGTGTACAAGCATTTGAATTTATTCTATTCATGTATGTAATATATGAACATATATGTCATCTGAGAAATATACTTGTTATTTATGGAATTATTATTTACTCTGCAATATTACAACACTCCTGCAGGTCTCAGGTTGCTCGACTCCGGTGTTCCCAGTCAGCGAGCCCAGCAGACGTGCGTTTCGGTTTGGTCGACAAGACAGTCGCCGCGCATGGTGAAACATGATAGTTGCAGAGCCTGGAATTCCTATCGGGTTCCAAATTACATTTTCTGGAGAAAACTTAACTGTAACAGCTTCATTTTTCTTTAAAAAAAAGCAAGGAAGGGATTGGTCAAACACGCACGGAGCAGCATCTTTATTTCTCCCCGGCAGTACTTTTTTTAAAAGCCCCCGGCAGTACTGCTACTGGGAACTGCTCTCGCTGTCGTAGTACTGGTAACTGAACGTTTGTGAGACGTACGTTCGTTCGTTCGTCCGTGGGAGTTTGACAGTTCGTTCGTTCGTTCTCGGATGACAAAAATTTGTATATCCGGTTCATCCCTAACTACAATCGCAGTCATCTCCTGGATACCAGCCGCACTGACCGTCGGATGAAGATCCAACGTCCGGCCTCACGCCATCCCGTAGAGCGACAGTAACAGCACGGATGGTGACGGCGGACGAGACATTCCACTATCCATTCCAACATCCCAAAGTACGGCGATATAGCCAATCTCCTCAGATACTACACATAAACCAAGTGCTCCCATTAGCTTCTCTCTTTACTAACTCAAGGACAGGGAAGGACCGAGGGAGTAGACCGGGGAAAGAGAAGAGTACAGTACAGGGCGAGATTGTGAGGACGACGGCCCACTGCGTGCGTTGCACAGGGCGACCGCTCGCCGGCCTTGATGGGGGGTGGTGTAGCGTGGTGCCCATCGGCCGGCGGTGGGCCTCGCCGGAGAGGCAGAACTGATTCTGCGCATTGATGATTCCCTTCCCCTGGCGGATGGATGGGCGCGGAAATAATGCTGGCCGGATGGGGCGCTACGGTCCGTGGTAAAAAACTGAACGGAAAACGGCTGCTGCTCATGTCAGCAAAGTCAGGTATTTATCAGTAGTCCCGTACTAGTGTTAAGTTTCTTGTCCTTTCATCTTTGGAGGGGAAAAAGTAAAACCCAAGAAATCACTGCATCGGGGAGTTTGGGGTTGATGCTTTCGAGTGCCAAGCAAGCAATCACCTCACAAACGTGCTCTTACTGTGGTTAGAAAAAAAAGTTAGGAAAACTTAGAGACGTGAATAGTACAATAATAAACGTGTCTGTGAGAGAACATGTGATCTGATGTGACTAGAAAAATATCGCCAGTTGGCGAACTAAATAACGCCAGACGCCGTGGACTGAACAAAGACTTGGCAGATGCAGATGCCGAGATGTGAGATGCTCACCGAGAGAAACAGGTCCTACGCTTCATCAGTGTGGTTTCCAGTCACGTAGCTGACAGGTCCAAAAGAGGAGAGAACCTGCACCTTGCAAATTGCAATTGCATCCAAGAGGCGTATTGCCGCCGCTAACAAACAAACAGGGATTTTTCAAAAAAATTACTACAAAGTCCACGTACGGCCTCGTCTACTAGTCCTCTACCTCTGCTCCCTCCGATTCCGATTCCGCAGCGACCTGCAGGCTCTAGCCCTTCCCTTAACCACCGCACATGGCCGCTCTCTCTGGCAACTGGGGCCCACGCGGCCAGCCATTCCCATCTCCCCGTGCACCCCCGAATAAAACGCCCAGTCGCCGAGCCCGAGTGCCCGACTGCTCTGCACACGCAGCGTCGCCATACCAGGCTGCTCTGCTCTCTGCCTGTAAAAAAAAAAAAAATAGAGAGGTCTGGTTCTTCCTTGTCTCTCTCGCTCGCTCGTGGCTTTCTTGCATGCCCAATTGCCGCAAAGCTACAAAATCTCGTGTCCCAGGGGCAGACGAGGATCTCTCTTCCCTCCTCTCTCGCGAACCAGCCTTTAGCCCAGTAAACAACTCCGCTGCGCAGCGGGGAGGGGAGCGAGAAGGAGGCGGCGGCGCGAGTGGGTAGCATGAGGCGGCGGGCGCCACCTCCATTGCCGCTTCGGTGCTCTCCCATCCTTGCCCTGCTGCTGCTGCTGCTGTTACTGATGCTGGCGTCCTCCCTGTCGTCGGCTGATGCGAGGGCCGCGCCGTCGTCGCCGGGGGCTACGACTTTCGCCGAGCACATTCGCGCCGTCGACGCCGCCGCCATGGTCGACCCCGCTGCTGGTGCCAATGGGACCGTCTCCGTTGCTCCCGCGGCGCCGGCGCCGCCTCCCGTCGGTAGGTGACTGGTTTGAGGAAGTAATATGGAACAAAAAGAAAGAAGAAAAAAGTGTGCATTTTTCTGTTTATTGTTTCGATTCTGGGGGAAAACTGGTGTGGGAATCTTGCCAAGTAGTATTTCCAGAGCAGCTATTGGAAGCTGTTCTTTGTTTTGAAATTTGCACAACCAAATTTGCTGGGAAATGTTTTCGGATTGGAGCCCTGAAATTTTCTTTCGCAGTTTGGGATCTTGCATTCTGTTCAAATTCGAGAAACAAAACCGTTGCGGAAATTTCGCTGCAAGTTTAATTGTCATAAAAACCAGTTCTTCCGTTTGACGGTTTGAGTTGAAAAAACAGATGTGTCTCTAGAGCAATTAATCCATCTGAGCTCAGCGCCTATTCAAAAAAAGAGCTCTTTTACAATGGTTGGCAAGCACAGCTGGTACTACTAGGTACTTGCAGGTACTTTAAGTACTTTTTCTGGTACTTACCGGTACTTTTAACTAGAAAATTTTTAAAAATAAATAAATAATTAGTTGGGCCCATTTTCTGGTACTTGATCCCACAATTTTGGTACTTTTTAGTACTTTTGGATGGGTACTTTAAGGTACTAGACATATTTCTCACCGTTGGATTCTATATTCTGGTAGCTCTCGAAAAAATTGATCATTTCAACGCCCAAAAGCAGTAACTGTGCAGTCAGTTGATGCTCTTCCTGATTTTTTTTTTTTGGGAGACAATGCTCTTCCTGAATTGACTCCTGGCCTGCCTGTTATTTCTTCAGTGATAATCGTGGAGCGGCACCACCATTTCCACCGTGAGCTCGTCATCGCCTCCGTCCTAGCCTCTGTCGCCATCGTCGCGATCATCCTCTCCACGTTGTATGCGTGGGTTCTCTGGCGGCGATCTCGCCGCCTGCCCGACGGCAAGGTCCACAGGACCTCAGGTCTGCGTGACGGCTTCGAGTGACTGATTTCTAGCTTCTTTTGGATTACCCAAGTCACTCGCTCGCATGCATTGTGCAGACACTGGAAGGGGAATTATGCTGGTGCCGATCCTGAGCAAGTTCAGCTCACTGAAGACGAGCAGGAAGGGGCTTGTGGCGATGATTGAGTACCCGGCGTTGGAGGCAGCGACGGGAAAATTCAGTGAGAACAATGTGCTCGGTGTTGGCGGCTTTGGTTGCGTCTACAAAGCGGTGTTCGATGGCGGTGTTACAGCTGCAGTTAAGAGGCTGGAAGGTGGTGGGCCGGAGTGCGAGAAGGAATTCGAGGTGACAATTCTTGTCCATTGCTGCCTGAGATGACTACTGAGGGGTTGTGTTCTTGTCTTAACTGACTCAGTTGTGGTTGCTGCCAGAATGAGCTGGATTTGCTTGGCAGGATTCGGCACCCCAACATTGTGTCCCTGCTGGGTTTCTGTGTTCACGAGGGGAATCACTACATTGTTTATGAGCTGATGGAGAAGGGGTCTCTGGATACACAGCTGCATGGTACCATCTCCTATGATTAGTCTTGTTGCTTATGGATGCAGCTCTTTCTTGAGATCTTCATATTGGGAGCTTCTCATGTGTGGTTGTCTTCAGGGCCTTCACATGGATCAGCCCTGAGCTGGCACATCCGGATGAAGATCGCGCTCGACATGGCCAGGTTCTTATGATCCACTTTCCTTCAAAATGAGTGAATGGGTTATGAATTTTTAAATTGAAGTGCTGATGATTGGCTGACTAGAAGTTCTAACATGCATTGGTAAATTAAAACTGCAGGGGATTAGAGTATCTTCACGAGCACTGCAGTCCACCTGTGATCCATAGGGACCTGAAGTCATCTAACATACTTTTAGATTCAGATTTCAATGCTAAGGTACTGGCTTCGTCCCTGTTTCATTAAAGTCAACTTATTATTCATCTTGACTGCAGTCAGTGATGTAAATCACTCAGTAAAAGTTGTGAAAGTTCATAAATTTTTGCTCACATGTGCAGATTTCAGATTTTGGTCTTGCAGTGACCAGTGGCAATATTGACAAGGGAAGCATGAATCTTTCTGGAACCTTGGGTTATGTAGCTCCTGAATACCTATTAGATGGTGGGGTCTCACTTTTTTCTCCAGTTCTATTCACATTTGTATGTTGTAGAAGACTTGATATCAACAGCGAAGTTCTACTACCATCACTCAACTTTTAGCTATTGTGTCAATTTCAGGGAAGCTGACAGAGAAGAGTGACGTATATGCTTTTGGAGTAGTGCTTCTTGAGCTGCTAATGGGAAGGAAACCTGTCGAGAAGATGAGTCAAACTCAGTGCCAATCAATTGTGACATGGGTATGGCACACAATTTACTTTGAACATAGCAAATATTTGATCAAGTAAAATTGCACAAGTTAAAATTCAGTAATGAACTATTGTCATCTCTCAATTTTCATGCAATGTGTATCGCATGGTTTGACTTTATTATATAAATACAGATTTCAACATCAGTGCGAACATTTAAGCAGTCAGGTTGCAGTTTATCTGTGTGCTAATATTTGACATGCCGAAAAAAATCACAAACAGGCCATGCCGCAGCTGACTGACAGATCCAAACTCCCTAATATAGTTGATCCAGTGATCAGGGACACGATGGACCCAAAACACCTGTACCAAGTACTGTTATGATCACCTGCTAATGTTCTTTATTTCAGATATAATTATCTTTCCAGCTATTTTGATTGCTGTTCTGTACTTTTATGCAGGTTGCAGCAGTGGCTGTCCTATGTGTGCAACCAGAACCGAGTTACAGACCGCTCATCACTGATGTTCTCCACTCCCTTGTTCCTCTGGTGCCCGTGGAGCTTGGCGGAACACTGAGGGTTGCAGAGCCACCTTCCCCAAACCTAAAACATTCTCCTTGTTGAGATGTCCGCATCAGTGGAAGCAGAGCACGCAGATCAACGATGATGAACATGGAGCGCTGTTTATCGGATAACTTATTGCCTTAGCTGCATGCCTGAGGACGTCAGTTCAACCTGCTGGTTGCTGCCTGAGTTGCCTCCTATGTTGTACAAAGAAGCGAAAAAAACAACACTCTTTTCTTTAGAACTTAAGTCCTTGTGTACAGAAAAAAGCTCTCAAAACACTGTAACTCCAAAGAATTTGTGAAAATTGCACTTTTGGTTCCATGTGTACTATAGCACTTTAGCTTTATGCACTGTTTTGCCTCTTATCTTGCTCTTTATGTTATCACGTGGTCTTTTTTTTTTTTTCCTGCAGCCATTTTACAGACTGAATTAGAAAAAAGAACTTGCATGTACTTCAATTGTGCATACCAATGATAAGTTCCTTGATGAGGTTCTGTTTGGTTGTTTGTGTCTATCTAGGGCTCTCAACAGCAGTCCAGCTGTTGACATTGGGGCAAGCATATATTGAACAGGTATTAGCCCGATAGGCAAGAAAAGACATCGATTATTGCATCATGATAATACTCATAATTGTATCACCACCACCCGAGGCTGTTCTTATTTGGTACAGAAGAATCACGGTTCAGTATTTTAAACGGTGGGCAAAGTGGATCAAGCAACCATGAGTTGCCAGAGATAGCTCATGGGACACGAGGCGGTTAGAGTTTGAACATATTTATTGACCTTGTTTGATACCTTTGTTCTCTGATCTTTGATAGTCCCATCTCAACGAGAGCGGCATTACTGCCTTGTACTGCTCAAGGTAGAGGGTCATGGGCGGCCATGGTGGCGAGTAACATCAAATCCCTAAACCTAAAATGCAGTGTTTGATTCAAGGTCCATTAAAATTTAATCAGGTCTGCTGCTCTGAGATCCCTATATGCCTGAAGTCACATTCTTCTGGATAATGAGCTAAAACTTTTCATGAAATGCTTGGGATGCCATCTTAAATTTGCAATCTGTATGCCCCTGACCAGTTGCTTTCCATGCTGAATTTGATCAATCAATCAGAAACGCTTTGTGATGCTAGCCCCACCGAGAGATCAACAACTCATGCTGATGTTAATGACTTGTGTATGCTACTGGCGTCCCATTGAATCCCTGGCTGGCATTTGGCAATCAGATGAGAGGTGCTGGTCACTGAATTTGCTTCGTCGACAGAGAGATGGCATCTGCTTCATCCATTCATTCAATTGGACAATAACTCCACATGTGTGGCCTTGCCGTGACAGCCTCAGCAGATCCATGGATTTCCCTGCAGATTGGTGCCTGGGGTCGATTGGATCGGACGAACTTGCTGTTATTGCCTGTACTTCCAATGGTTTTCAGTTGGCCATTCCCGGTACATGCTTCCTCTGCCTGCCTGTACTCGGTCCTCTGCCTATCTTCAGAAGCTAGAGGCCGGGATTCATGCTTTCATTATCTTAAGCTTATTTATCATCATCTCTATCTTCTCTGCCATTTTCTAATTATTTGCTATGTATATAAGTATGCTCCAAGTCTGCAATTGACAGGGAAGTGCTGGCTGTTTTCAGTTAACCATTGCCATCAGAGCACCGGACTACGCTGTGGCCACTGAGGGTAGGTAGCAAGTTGCTGGGGTGTCTGAAAAGAAGGCATTCTCTTCTTTGGGACTGAGCAAAGCGAAATATTCAAATACTGGAGGGAATTTAGCAGAAGATAACATAACAGAGTAAAGCCAATCGTGAACCCACAACTCGACACAGGGACGTGCCAACAGTGGCCATCAACCACAGATGCAACTACCCTCATCGATGTGCAATGCTCCTCTCTTGTTTTTTTTTATCAAAAAAGGTTTTCTATAAAACGTTTTACTCGCCATCGAGTTGTTTTTTGATAGCGACAGCACTTGGATCAAAGTAAGCTTTGCATGACGATGTTCATCTGACTTTCCCGCGGTTGTTTTAAAAGTAGATCGAAGAGGGCAGAGGACACGGATCAGGAAAACGAAAAAAACGACGTGTCAGCCGTTCTCTATCAGTGCCATCATTTTCTCATAACCCCCCTGTTTCTTTTGGAGTACAATACTTGTTTTAGTGTGAACACCTCTCTAAACATATGATCCAAATAAGGCTAGAATAGCACATATATGAATGCTTGACATTGCAGGTTGGTTGTGTTCAAACTGGAATTCTGCTCAAACCCAAAGACCGGAAATAATAAACTCTTAATGCACTGTGTGCCCAATGTTAAGGTAACAGAAGACAAAGGCTTCAACTAAGAGGTCATACATCCATTTGGTGCCAAAGAGAAGTCAAGGAGAAAGAAATGAATTTAGGTTGCTAATATAAATTCTAAGAAAAAAAATTACAAAATCAAATATTCAAAATCCTTGAGCAGATACTGGGGGTCCTAAGGGATAAAATTCAATTAGGGAGTGGGACCCACCTGTAAGTTTTGTCTTCTCATCATCTTCCGCATCCCTAGGTGTTTATAACCTTATATATAGGGGTGTGATGTTCATGTGAACGTGTTCTGGGGGGAAAATGAGGGTAAAAATATAAAATGGGGCCTTATAGAATTATATATATCAGTAAACGTCAGGGCCCAATTGAATTACACAAGGCTGAAAACGGCCTCGAGTCCCCCTATCATAATGGGCCAAAAGGCTGCAAAGTGGATCTCGACATCGAATGAACCTTTCCTTTTGAGCTGGCTGTGCATTTCCTGTTTTTCCTTATTGAACCGTGTGCAATTACACTAAAGTTTGGGAAATGCATATATAGCACGCAAATATGAAGCTTTTAAAATAAAATTTTGTATCTACAATTGTGATAGTGCATCAATACTTAATATATGCCATTATAATCTGATCTCAATTTTCACAATCAGAAAATGCAATCGCCTAGTTTTGGAATTACATAAACTTTTACAAGGATTAATTAAATCTACAGTTCCAAAGTTGCAGCAGATATACCGCATCATTCTAGATACTCATTTCTGAGCATGGGACGCTATAAAAAATATAACTAAATGTCATATGATTAAAAAGGAATAGAGTGTATCGCAATTAAACAGTGCAACTATGCTGCTAATTTTGGAATTGCATCCATACTTACTATACAAGGGAATATTTTACATAGGAATAATTGTGTCTACAATTGCAAATTTGCTGTACTAGCCATGGCAATTTGATCTTTCACATCTAAACATTCTCGTTTACATCAGTAGTGATAAATTTCTAGGATTTAATTTGCAATGAGAATTTATGCTTCCCTAAGGCATGAACACAATTAGTCAGGCAAAAAAAAAAAAAAACGAAGTTTTGCACGAAACGAACATGCAGGAATGAAATTCACAAGCGTGATGAAAAAGGCTTTGTATCTGAATGTCTTTGAGAAAAAAATACATATGCCTAAAAAAAAGGAAATATTAACAAAGCCCCTAGCTAGCCAAAGTTCAAAGAAACCAATCAAACAGCATTTACCCTCACCTGAAAATAAAGATGAACAGAAGTGATTCATGCATGGCATCAGCAGCAACCTTCAAATTATTCTGCTCTGCTAACAAACATGTCCTTCGATCAAATCCTACAGTTTCCTCAAATTATTCATCTGAATTCTGACCTACATATCCCCTGACTCGATTAAGGCTGAAATGTGAAAGAAGAGTATTAAAACCGAATCCTACTGTTCCTCCAGATCGACGACATGAGCTGCTTCTCTGCATCGATGTCTCACTGCATCATGTAAACGCTCGGCAGTATCTGCAAAGGCGAGGAAGCCAAAACTACGAAGAAGACGCCTCGTCGGATCCATGGAGATCAGACGGTGTAATTATGTTGGATGGTGTCGATGTCCAGCCCCTTGAGCTTCACCACCGACTCCACATGTCCTTTTAGCGTGTGCAGCTCCCGTAGCCTGCACGAACAAAACCACAAGCATCAACGATCACTAGTATATATCTTTGTCCATTGCCATGGCGATCGATCTCGGCGTTCCGGCGTGACGACACCACAGTGCAGTGCACGTATTTACCTGGCGATCTCGGCGCGGCGCTTGGCCTGCTCGGCGATCTCGGAGAGCTCGATGAAGTCATTGTTGTTCTCGGTGTTGAAGAGCCCCGACGTCTCCTGCTGCTGCAGTCCGTGCAGCGACCTCTGCGCGATGGCCCACTGCGCCTCCCGCTTGCTCTTGCCGTAGTCGAGCTCGTTGGCGAACGCCGTCTTGTTGTCGAACACGTTGTTCCACTGCTTGCCGCTGAGGAAGTATCGGATGGCGAACTTGAAGATGTCCAGCGGGAAGAAGGTGACGATGGTGAAGAGCCAGATCACCGCTCCCCATCCCCACCCTATGCCCTTTATCCTCGCGAACGGCCAGTGCGCGTACACGGCGATCAGCGTCGCCAGCAGCTGCGCGGCGAGGAAGGCCGCCACCAGCAGCAGCCCTGGACGCTCCACGAAGAACCAGCTCCGTGCACGTGTCACGAAGATGAGAGCCTGGCTTATTATGCTCACTTGTAGGTACACTGCTGCCATCAGCTCCTCCGTGCTGTCCCCAATGTGTCTCACCCCAAACGTATTCTGCATCATTGCGTGCAGATAGAGTGAGTGAGCTATATATACATATATGTATATATACATATATAACAGATGCATGTGTCTTGGCATTTTGAGAGGATCGGAGGTGGAGGAGAAGTATGTGACCGTGAAGAAGTTGGTGTCGCGGACGGCCCAGAAGAAGAGGACGGTGGCGAGAGCCTGGTAGGTTCCAAGCACGACGCCGGTGGCGAAGATCTCCTGGAGGCGCCACGCGTCAGGCAGAGGGGACGGCTTGACACGGTCCTTGGAGATGGTCATGATGGTGCCATCGTTGAGCACGGCGATAATGAGCACCATGAACGGCGCGAAGTCGAACCGCCAGATGAGTGCCAAGAGCATGAACCCAAGCACAACCCTGATGGTGATGGACACGGCGTAGATGGTGTAGTTCTTCATCCTCTGGAAGATGGCGCGGCTCGTCAGCACGGCGCTGATGATGACGCTGAGCCCGGGCTCGGTGAGCACGATGTCCGAGGCTCCCCTCGCCGCGTCGGTGGCGTCGGCGACGGCGATCCCGATGTCCGCCTTCTTCAACGCCGGCGCGTCGTTTACGCCGTCTCCGGTCATGCCGCAGATGTGCTTCCGGTCCTGGAGGCGACGCACGATCTCGTACTTGTGCTCCGGGAACACGCCAGCGAACCCGTCGGCCTTCTCGATGAGCTCGTCGACGGGGAGGCCACCGGTGTCGCCGTCCTTGAGGAGGGAGCTCGACGGGTACATGTTGGTGCCCATGCCGAGACGACGGCCGGTCTCCTTGCCGATGGCGAGCTGGTCGCCGGTGATCATCTTGACGTTCACGCCGAGGTTGAGCGCGCGGCGGATCGTCTCGGCGCTGTCGTGTCGAGGTGGGTCGAAGAGAGGGAGCACGGCTAGGAACTGCCATGGAGTTCCCAGCGCGTCCTTGTTGCCCTCGGGTACCCTCTGCCTTGCCACCGCTAGTGAACGCAGACCACGGTCGGCGAACTTGGCGATTATGGCGTGCACTCGCCGGCTCACGTCCTCCCGGAGCCGGCACAGGTCGATGATCTGCACGCACGCACGCACGCACAAAATGTAAGTCACATCATGACACTACAAAACTTCAACACTGGCCTCTAACGTGAAATCATGAATCGAACAGGTGACCTGTTCCGGAGCGCCTTTGCTGATGCGGTGCCATGTGCCGTCGGAGTCGATGTAGGTGATGGCAGTGCGCTTGTCGACGGGGTTGAACGGCATGAAGTGGACCTCCTGGATGCCGGCACGGGCCTGTGGAAATAAAAATGTCCATGCATGATGACTCGTGAGATCTGTGAATATAATTGCCACGGTCTGAAGCAAACTTCAGTGTGGTTTATCATTTATGTGTGCACGCCTGTCTGCTGATTAGATGGTCATCGCTTATATTACCTCCCTAGGGTCTGCGAGCATTCCGACGATGGACGCGTCGATGGCGTCCTGGTTCTCAGTTCTTGATGCTCTAGCAGCGTACAGGACCACAGCGTCCTTGTCCAGATCCTTCACAAACGGCTGAAAACCACAAGGAAACATTTTATCAATAGGCAATTATATTTCTCTAATCTCCTTAGATTATCTTCACATGTCGTCAACCAACACGCAGACCCCCCCCCCCCCCCCAAAAAAAAGCAAACAATTGTGCAGCTACCGTACCTCGATCATGTTCTTGTCGACAGTGAGCTTGTTGAGAGTGAGTGTGCCGGTCTTGTCACTGCAGAGCACGTCCATGCCGGCCATCTCCTCGATGGCTGTCATGCGTTTGGTGATGGCGCCCTGCTGCGAGAGCCGGTGCGATCCGATGGCCATGGTGACCGACAGCACGGTGGGCATAGCAATGGGGATCCCACCGATGAGTAGAACCAGCAGGTTGTCAATGCCATCCCTGTACTGCCGGTGCTGGATCGGGTACATGACGATGACCTCGATCAGCATCCCAACTCCAATGGAGCAGATGCAGAAGTTCCCGATCGCTGTCAGAACCTGAAAAGGCCCAACATATGAACATGACGAACTGCATTCGCTAGTCATGAACACTACTCCTTTCGTCCCAGAACAAGAGTAGTTCCCAACAACTCTTTTTTTTTTTTTTGGACTGAGGGACTACTATCTAGTGTACGTCATCACTATCACACTAACGGATTGGGAGCTTGTGTGATATGGACCTTCTGGAAGTGTCCGACATTGTTGGTGCTGTCGACGAGATGAGCGGCCTTGCCGAAGAAGGTGTGGACGCCGGTGGCGATGACGACAGCCTCGATCTCGCCCTGCTTACAGGTGGACCCGGAGTAGATGCTGTCGCCGGGCATCTTGTTGACGGGGAGCGACTCGCCGGTGAGTGCCGACTGGTCGATCTTGAGTGGGTCCCCCTCTAGCAGCCTCGCGTCGGCCGGGATGATGTCGCCGAGCTTGATGCTGATGATGTCTCCTGGCACCAGGATCGCCGCGTCCTGCTCCGACCACTTGCCGTCCCTCAGCAGCTGCACATATATATATATATACTGGATCCGTCAGCGACATACTGCTTGTTACCATGAACGCATAAATGAAAGAAAAAAGGAAATGAAAAAAAAAACTGGATCAAAAGAGCTAGTCTGTGGCCGTGCCTTGGTCTGGGGAGCGAGGCTGGCCATGAGGGCGGCGGCGGCATTGCCGGCGTTGTTCTCCTCGATGAAGCTGATGGTAGAGTTGATGAAGAGCAGCGTGACGATGCCGACGAAGTCCTGCCAGTCCGGCGGTCTCCCCTGCACATACATGACAGACACGTCAGTGATGACTCAGCAGTGTGTACACGTGGCGTACGTCTCGAACATTTCACCACGTCGAGACGTTGCGAGACGACGACCAAGAAGGCGAATGGGGCGGCCGCGAGCGTACCCCTCCGTTGGCGAGGACGATGGCCATGATGGCGGCGGCCTCCATGACCCAGGAGAGTGGGTTCCACATGAACCCCAAGAACTTGAGCAGCTTGCTCTCCTGCACAATTAATTATTCTCATTCATTCGTTCGTTCGTTCTGAACATCTATATCCTGTTGGTAACTGAGATCTAGGGTTGAAGGATCTATCGTCACGGATCATGATCCAATTGCAAAACCGACGAGTAGTGTTCTTGATTGGACAGGATGGGACTGACTTTCTTCTCCTCGAGCTTGTTGGGACCGAAG
Organism: Digitaria exilis; assembly: GCA_015342445.1. Classification (NCBI taxonomy): domain Eukaryota; kingdom Viridiplantae; phylum Streptophyta; class Magnoliopsida; order Poales; family Poaceae; genus Digitaria; species Digitaria exilis. The sequence goes on from JACEFO010002479.1 coordinate 987,932, forward strand.
ATCTGGAGGCGGTTGGCGCCATCGTTGGAGGTGAGGCCGTGCGGCGACGACTTGAGGACGGCGAACACCTCCTGGATCGGGATGCTCTCCTGCAAACCGGCCGGCACGGCGTCGCACAAAAGTCACAAACAACACAAAAACACAGCCACGGATCGAGATGATCACTGAAGATTCACAAGAACACACGATCGATCTTCACAATATATATCTCTTTCTTGCAATTATAAAAACGGCAGGGAGGAAGAGGAGGAGGGACTGACAAGGTCGATGTTCTCGTTCTTGAGGTCCTCGAGCGACGCCGCCGAGGCCGCCATGGACGCGCGGGGGCGGTGGTGTGATCTGACACTGGTAGCGAGAGAGAGCGAGAGCGAGCTGGGGGGTGGTCGTCTCGGGGCTTGCAATGCCCGCAGCCTCGAGCTGATCGATGAGGGGAGCTGGAGACTCGTTCCAAGAAGAAAAGAGTGGTTGTGGGGTGACAAGGGCGGCAAGAAATAAGGGGGGTCGCAACAAGCCCGTTCCAACAAGACTACCCGGTATTACGGGAGGGCACCGCCATGGTTTTACATGCATGCCGGTTGAATCGCAAGGGCTTCGTTTCTCTACTTTGGGTGACCAAATAAATTTTATCTTCATTTCCTAACCTTGATGGGAGGAAGAGCAATCGATCATTTCCTACTTTGTATGTGGAGGTCTTGTGAAGGCTTTCAGACTTTCAGTAGAAGAGCAAAGGATGAAAAGCATACAAGAAAATGAAAAACAAATTTACATTAGTTGAACACTGTTGTGACTAGCATAGCCTTGACCCTTTCTTAGATCTTCGTTTTGTATTGCTTCTTGCTTTTGCGCGATGTCTTTTAACATAACCGACAGCAATCCTGCCGATTAGTTTGAGAAAAAAAGAAAATAATAAGGAGGGGGAAATTAAGTTGGTCAAATTAATCTAGAGTTTTTTTTAGCATCCAAATCAATCTAGAGTTGAGAGACTATTCTGTGTTAAGTGAGGAATCGAGGATAGTTAATGTGGATCAATACTAGGATTAGTTGCGAATTGATATTAATTATTGCAAACAATGATGTGGAAAGCATTATTTCCTCTGTTATTATCCTTTTTTTTGGAATGGTACTATTCAAAATGTAGAAAAGAATCATCAGTACAAACTATTCGTTTGTATGATCAGCTTTTGGTTAGCCATATGAAGAAAAATGTTACCCACATTATCACTTTCATAAGTGTCCCATTCCCCACCTTTTAAAGCACACTTGACCTCCAAGACGTATTCAAGTGGATAGCAAAGAGCTTCGAGGACTAGTTAGTCTATGCCTACGATATATAATCCACTCAAAATGCCTCCACATGATACATTCACATTACAGATCAACAGATGATGCATAAGCATCTAATAGAGTACCATTCACAATAGGCCCCACATAATGAATTTTACATGTTTATACCAGAGATGTTTTCCCTAGAATGATTCTTGCTACACAAATGGTATAAGGAAATACTCGGCGTAAAATAACTGCAAACAGATAGAAAAAAAAAAATCAAAGCATTAGACACAAAAACTTTAACATAGTGTGACTATCTAAAAAATCTTTAAAGAACATGTTGCATAATAACTTACGCACCTTCCAAATGAACATGTAAAATGGTGTGATGCATGTCTTATTGGCAACATCGAATCGTTGTGCTCTCTGCCAAAGCATAAAAGCAAGCAAGCCATGGCCTAACACCTGGATAATTTTGTAGATTTATGAAGTGAAATTAAAATACAAACCTTATACTTCTGTTATATGAAAAAACAAAGCCTAAAATATTTCTCACAGAGGCAATCTTTTGATACAGGTTTGCAGATGATGCTCCTACCAAAATAGCAGCTGCATATGCTGCCATGAGAATATTAATGCAGAGCCTATATACCTGAATCATGATAACCAGAAATTAATTTTCACAGTTTGTAGACCTTAGGTTTTTGAAGCTGAATAGGCATGTTCTTACTTTGTGTTGGCCTAACCGTACACTCAAGGATTGAATGCCGAAATCTCTGTCTCCATCAACATCTGGGATATCCTAAAAGTACATTACATGAAGAAGGCAAAATCGGTTATTTAATTTTGGTATAGTGTAAACATACATATATTAAATCCTGGATAAAGAATGTTACCTTGAATAGAGCTATTACTGCAGAGAAGCAACACATAAAGAATGTTGCAAACACCACCGACCTTGTTGGCATGAAGGGCCTCTTCAGAATATGTTGCTGTGAAGGTACCATCAGGCACAAAATCAAATAAACAAAGAAATAATTCACACTTAGTGGGCATATATATGTCAAAATTGGTAATACCTGCATGTGTGTGAAGAAAGCTAATTGAACCAATATAGCCCTCACAACGAGTATGCAGAATGCAGCCAGAAAGGGATGTCGCTTCCACCGGAGCAATGGAACCTGAAAAGTAGCAAAACGAATTCAAATTGGAAGAAACGAAATGTATATAAATTATGAAACTGGACCTTGTAATTTACAGAATGAAGTACGAATTACTTACATCAATAGAGTAGGCACTTCCAAGAAGAAAGCTGACAAGCAAGGCACACATCAGTGGAGCAGATTTGGATCTTACTCCAATGCTAATGCTCTGACAAATAAAAAAAAGGAGAAAAGCTATATACGTGAGCGTGAAACATTTTTAGGTAGATTAAAATGGTTCTTCAATTTCTGTGGTGCTTATAGCATACCATGGCCAAAAATGCCACAACTAACAATACTCCAGTTGCCACTGAAAACTCTCCAGAAGCCAATGGGAGATTTGGCTTATTGACCTTCAAAGAAAGCATAAGTTTTTTTTGGATAATACAGGGTGTAACATTAGACAATATGATGTAGAATATTAAAAATACCTTGTCAATTTCAATGTCAAACAGTTGATTCAGCCCTACTACATAAATGTTCATGCATAAAGCGGAGGCTAAAGCCTGCATAGGAAAAGTCAGAAGTGTCAAGTGAGAATTATACATGTGTTACTTAAAAGATAAGTTATATGCGCTGAGTATAGCAATCATATTCATAAGAGTATAATACCTCAAGAAATCCCCATAGAACTGTCACACTAAAATCATCTAGGCTCTTCACTGGTAGGAGGGACACTGAAGTAATGCCTAGTATCTGGTGTGTGGTCCATATATAAAGGAAAAAGCGAAATCAAGAGGTGCTATGCATATACAGAAATAAAATTGCAGCATCCAATTCAAATAAGAGACGCCAGAGCTCACAGTGCCAATGATTGTGTGGGGTCGACAAAACCAATAGAAAGCTCTCAGTTTCTTTGTGACCTCTATTCTAATTGCCTCAAATTGATCGATATTGAAATTATGTTGAGGATGAGTAGCTGCACTGCATCTGAGTTTGAGGAGTGAAGAGTGTCTGCATTGTCTCCCTGTGTATCTCCCAGGACTAGTACAATGTAGAGTGCAATTTAGTATATATTTACATATATGAACATGAATGCAGTGATAGTGCTGTTTGGAATCAAAACAATAACATCAATAAGATGCTAGTAACAAACCTCATATTAAGGCATATCACTTGACATTGCCTGTCGCCTGCTGAAGCTTCCAGGCATAATGGACCTGCAATTTGTAGAATGAAAGACAAATGATTGGCATGTTTTCCTTGCTAGAAGTTTGTGAGCATTAACATAATCAGTTGTAGGGGTGTGCGCAAGGGACCATTTCTTTGGTCAAGTTTTCTATTTGACCTATGTTGATAAGCTATGACAAATAGATAAATAGATAGTTAAATCGGAATAGTTGACCAAATTTCTGAAAAAACGAAAGAATATTGGACCAAAGTTACATATCTATCTACATCTTATATCGAGCATTTTTTTCTCTTAGTACTCCATGATAACTCATTTAGAACATAGTTGTTTTTACCATCTTTTCATTCCGTTACGAGTACCACTATAGTTTACTCCATCCTTACCAAATGTAGGTCGTTTGTCCATATCTAGATACATAATTTGTATATAGACATAGTATATATCTAAGTATATACTAATAAATTCATATCTAACTATACCAAAATGACCTACAACTTGAAATGGAGGGAGGGAGTATGATTTTATTTATTGCATCCTGTTCCCCACAAAATTGATCAAGGGGTCTGGAAAATGAGAATTGTCTCCAAGTCTGCCACTGAATAGAAATGGGACTATGGGAATAAAAAGGCATGCACCATCCACTGTCTTGATAACTACTCCTATATATCTTACTCACATACCTGAAGAAATCGAATCAAATAAAATCAAATGGCCACAAGGGAAAGGAACTAATCAAGCACTGATTTTCTCTTTTAGGCCCCGTTTGGTTACAAAAAATTCCAGGTGGAATGGAGGGAGGGTTTATTCCTAATAGGCCTCGTTCGGTTAGCTTGAATTTCATTCAGGAATTGTTCCACCGATCAAAGGCTACGAAAATTAGACTAGCAATACAGCTAGGAATCTTTCCGGGAGACGGTTCCTGAGGAACTGAACAAGCCCTAAATAGGTCACTTGAGGATTCAATCCACCCCCAATCCACTTCATTTCGCCTGGAATTCTTTGAAACCGAATGAGGCCTTCGTTTCCACTAAATCGTGGTAGTTCTGTCAAGTGCCTTCGTTTCTCTGTCAGTCTCCCCAAGAACGCAGTATACTGTACCTGTCCACGAGAATTTCCTTGCTCCCAGACGAGCCCCGTTCGTCGGCCCGTTCCAGTGACCTGCATCACAGCACGGAATCAATTGCCCATCGCCAGGCATCAATCCCCAACCACGTTGTGCTGAGATTTATAAAATCAAGCCGGACCCAAGAGGACACATCGAAGCGAAAGGAAGAAAAGAAAACAAGAGGATCGTCAAAGCGACATATATATTTGCCTGTGGACGACAGCCGCGACGCGGGACGATTTGCCGGCGGCGGCCTCAAGATCGCCGCCAGCATCTTCGCCGCCTTCGCCGCAGTTCAGTGCGGGAGGAGAACGAAGCGGCAGAGGAGAGGGGAAGGACTACTCTCGCCCGGCCCGCGGCGGGAGCGGAATACGAGGCGCACGGGCGGCGCGGTCGTCGATACGAATCCGCGGCGAGTAGCTGGACGCCTTGGGAGGGACCGAGGGAGGGTTTGTTGGCGGACGGACAGGCAGGCTGCTATTGAAGAAGGCTGCGGCGGCAGTGGGGACTAGGAGTCGTCTGGGAGAGTGGGGACGGATGGAGCCAGTCGGTGACGGCGCGTCGCGAATCTGGCCATCTGGGGGCGCACGCTCGCCTCGTGCTCGATCGTAACGCATGCAGTGCAACCAGGGCGTGACAAGTGTCGGCAGCAAAGGTGTATGGAGGCGTGGCAATTTGCTTCCCTTTCTTACTTTATTACTGGAGTTGCAGGCCTTTTTTTGGGACGGTGGTGGAATCACTTTCATTCTTTTTAGTTGGAAAATAAATAAAATAGATTGCATAGGTGAGTTTTTTTTTATAAAAAAAAGACAGCAGCATTGCTATGTCATTTACGAAGAAGAAAACAATTGTACATCACGTGCATGCAGAGACAAACACTATCACCACACAACTAACGGGCGCAAACAACGACATAACGCTACACCACCGGTCCACCACAATCTAGGAGAGGAGCCGAAAGTAAGCAACCGTAAATTGCGCCGTAGTCGCCAACACTATGCCACACCGAATGTTGCAGCCCGCTACAAGCCAAAGCGACAACTCGAACTCCTTCTCCATGGGACTATCACCATCAAGCCGCACACACGTGATCGTCGACCCCCTGCTCTAGTGGTGCTATAGCAAAACACTTCCGTCGCAGCATCAATGGAAACCACTGATTCTGGCAACTTTGCATGTGGGCATCGCCTCTTGCATCGCCTGACACTCCTATACCAAAGACTCAAAGCGCTATGAGAGCAATATCTCTGTCCAACCATCACCAGGATCACTACTGCACCATGCGTGCCTACTTACGACCTCCAGCATCCATGACTAGACTTTTTTTTTGTTTGCGCGGACCAAGCATGGCCTTGTATCATGCGTGTGCACGCCAAACCTAGTGACTTAGTGAGTTTAGGGTCTAAAATGCTTAGGTCTCGAAAGGGGCAAGGAGGGCGGAGAGGTAAGTTAGACACTGCAGGTCAGGTACGGGCAGGGGTGTAGTAGCCTGCCGACGGTGGTACTACTTCCGTTCCAAATGATTAGTTATCCTGTTTTTTTAGTAAATTCATTAATAATGCTATGGATTTAGATAAGTGTATGTCTAGGTTTGTAAAAAATGTCATGAACTTAGACACTCGAAAGCACTAGGATGACTAATAATTTTGAGCGGAGGAGTAGGTTAAGGTGGTGGCGGATCAAACAACATGAGCAGTGAGAGGCAACGAATGAAAGCCGCATTGGCGGGGCGAGCTCATTTCGGGCTAGAAGTGGGACGGTCGCAATTGCTACTTGAGTACTTGTAACCCGCTTATATATGAAAATAATATAATTTCGATGATGATGATGTGAAAAACCTCATCCTCGGTCAAATTTATCCCTCCTTAAGATAATAATATAATTTCGGCTATGTATCTAAACATTTGTCTAGCTATATCATCATAATTTCACTTTATTTTTTTGAAGTTAGGATGGATAGCCGAGCCAACGATCGAGGGCAGCCATGATCGCAATGAGTGTCATGTCCCACATATACGCCTGAAAAAGGAGAGCTTTCCGCTAAGTGTAAAGCGAGCAACTTAAAAAACAAAACAGGCTATTCTCAATGAAATAAAATCTTTTTTAAAAAATAGTTGAGGGTTCACGTAACTTTGCTTAAGGTCTTGTTCGATTTTGCATAGGATTGATTCCTGAGCCGGGAATCATTCCATGCATGAATCAAGTATATACTAGTTTCTTTCTCTAAAGTTTGGTAGAACAAAAGACCAAGATTGATTTACTGGTGCCAAAGAGACTTTCTTTGTGGCAGTGGGCGTCATCTCGCAGTCGCTGATCAAGGCAATCTACCTACCCTATAATAAAATATGATACCAATGCAATTCTATGGGGCTTTAGAGTGAAGTTACACTTGAGCATCTCCAAGAGACTCTCTGTGTTTTCTACTTTTTATACTTTCTATTTGTCTCTTCATAAAGATTATGTATTGTAACCCACAATGAGCACCTCACTCCAATAGACTCTATTTCTCATATTCCAGTTTGGGTAGCCAAGCTGGCTAGCTAATGAGAGGGGCCAATTTGGAGAGCCGCATTGCTTGACGAGTTGGATATCTTGTCTCTTGGAGAGCTATTTGAGTGTTGAATAGCTAAAATTTAGCTAGTTTCTTGGAGGTGCTCCAACATAGATGTATTTTGATGGCTACTTATACATATGTTAAGGAAAGTTTTCTCAAATAATTTATTTATATTTGCATGGAAACATAACGGTCATGATAAAAGGCGACTTTAATATATATCATAAGAGGAAATCTTTCTGAAAAGAGGAACAATCAATACAATGATTGATGCTTTTTTTTTCCTGTTTATGTGATTGTTTCTTGCTTGGATTCAGAAGAACTTGAATTGTCTTGCTGGAAGCACATGTTCGCCTCGTGTTGCAAACTTGCACAATAATGCTCGTAACATGTGGTGCAAGAAGACACACTCTCCATTCGAGTCTACCATCATGTCAATATGTCATACCTGCAAGCCAAGAAATTACTAGCTTCGATATGTAAAATGACTACCCATAAATGCAATAACATGATAATCTCTCTTCTAACGGAGTATTTAGTTAGAGGCCGGTAAGTGAAAATATATCAATAGACAATACTAACGAAAAGTTTAATAGTAAAACCACAGAAAAAAAATATAATGAAAGAGTAGGGATGTTTCTTTTTCAATCTCTAATGAAGCAATTGTACAATTAATTTCATTTAATTTCCTGAGAGCATACAACCGTGGGGTCCAAATTCTGTGCATCAATTTGGGAGATGGAAATGGATGGAGACCCACGCGACGAGGGGACAAAAACGTGATTCAGTACCATTTGGCACGTGGAGATTAATTAAAGGAAAACGACCCATGGGCTATGGAGAGGGGGTTGATTTATTCTACTCCGTTCATTTCTTTTTTTTTTCAATTAAGGTGCGCACACATTTCAAATGAACAACAATTAGCTTAGGAATTGGGTTTTTAGGGAAAAGAATCGGTAGACTACAACATGAAAGTACAAATTGCATTTGAACTGGAAAGTATTTTTGTATGATGCCAATTTTGTGGTCATAACTCATAACAATGCAATAAGTTTTTTTTCTAACGGATGCAATAAGTACAAATTGCATTTGAATTGGATGTATTTTCTTTTTTTTTAGATCAATTGGATGTATTTTCTGGCTCGACCTGGTTGAGCTTCTTCTTCTTCTTTTTTTTTTAATCGACCTGGTTCAGCTAGCCCAGTAGCAATCCCTCAAACAAAGAGCTGCTCAGCAGAATTGGACCGAAAAAGCCCACAATCAATCACTCTACCGCGCGGCGCGTTGGGCCTTAATGGATGGCCCAGTTAAGTCTTTGTGGGCCGGCACGTTGTGGAAAACGGCCCGCGCGATGCAAAAGCCCTGCACCCAACGGCTGGCTCAACACTTGCTGCTCTCGCTGCTATATATCCTCGGCATCCGTCCGCAGCCTATCCAAAATCCGCAAACCAATGGCGCTGTCCCTCTCCCTCGCGCGCGCCGCGCCCCTCGCCGTCTCCTCCGCCGGCGCCGGGGCGAGGAGGCTACCCGCCGCCAGCCTCGCCTTCCCGCCCAAGTCCTTCTTCGGCGCGCCGCTCGCCGCCACCGGCGCCTCCGTCGCGTCGCCGCTCCCGCGCAAGCCGGCCACCTCCACCTCCTTCGCTGTCGTCGCGGCCGGGAAGAAGGGCTACAAGATGAAGACCCACAAGGTGTCTCCCCCTTTGCTTCCTTTCTAGCCCTCATTGGTTTACTGGACAAAAATTCGGATCCTCTGGGATTTTTTTTATTTTTTTTATTTTTAAAGCAAGCTGAATCGGTTTCGTCCGTTGTGCGTGTATGTGTGTGTGCCGCGAAGGCGTCGGCGAAGCGGTTCCGGGTGACAGGGAGGGGCAAGATCGTGCGGCGGTGCGCCGGGAAGCAGCACCTGCTCGCCAAGAAGAGCACCAAGCGCAAGAAGAGGCTCTCCAAGATGGTATGGTTCTGTTCCTCCTCTGTAGCGCAGGTCATATTCTGTTCAGGTGCTCGAGTCATATAGGCGATTTAGCTGTGAATGCAAATGACAACTAGTCCGCATTCTTGAATTTGATGCTAATTTGGGGCTGTTGATGTCAATAGAACAATCTGCTCTCCTGCTGTAATTGCTTGACAGCTTCAATCGTGATCATGTGCTCTCATTATTTGAAGTGCTTCATTTGCTAACATGGAGTTAGCTCTCCTTAAGAGGGTGATTCTGTTCCTTTATCCTTAAATGTAATATTAGTATCTGGACAAATTGAAAGCTTCGACAACGATTCATTTTTGCCAAAGTTCTATCATCATTGGTTTTATCGAGGGATAGGGAAGGGTGGGTGGCTGTTGGTGGGCGGTATTTTGTATATTACTGGATTATAAAATGAAATTAAAACTTGGTATAAATCAAGAAATTAGCTCTCCTGAACTTTGTAATAATATTAGAAAGACAGGAGGAGGATGAAGAGGTTTTGGGTAATCGGGTATAAGCACATCCATGGAAATTTCTATTTTACTCCAATATACTCAGGTTCTTCAATTTTGATGTTCTGATAGTAATTTCGGCTGCTGTAGAATATGGTGGTGTCATTCCTATGAATCAATGATTTTTCACTAGTCCGCAGCCCAGTGTGTGTTTCTTCAAAGGTGAAAGTCGACACATTAGGAAGGTGTTTTTTTAATGAGATTCAGTCTAGTCTTCCTGATCCTTTGCCATTGATCCTAACAATCCACTGTGCTCCCCACAACGGTGTTGAGCAATTCAGCACCCATGGTGATAATCAAAGTTTCTCCATTTTTAGGCCACAGAATACCATTAACCTCTTATCTTACAGCTGTAGGTTATGTTAGTGTATTCTTGAAAACTGTTTGCAATTTCACTAGGACTCTGAACTTGCCATTTTTGCCGCAGCATCATTTTACATGTCATCTAAGAGAGCGCTGCTATATTTCTTGCAGGTCCAAGTCAACAAGAGTGACTACGACAATGTGACAGGTGCCCTTCCCTACCTTAAAGTGAATAGGAAAGCAGACTGAGTTCTACTTTGTCTTCAAAACCCTTTCTGTTTCATTCCACCAACTTGTAATTTTGTGTATCTTATGTTGTATTTTCATTTTGGATATTGAGGCTGTAATCTATTACAAGAAAACATAAACAACTCTTCGTATCAACAGTTTAGCAATGTTTCAAGTTGCACTGCTTGATGTAGTTGTTCGGTTGCAATTTTTTGTAAAGAGGACTGGTATCACTTGAGCCATACCTTAGTAAGCCATTGTCGATCTAAGCAATGTCCTGTACTAAACCTCAAGCTGAAGGTGGTTCTGTCGGTGTCGGTGTTGGCTGCCAAAATGTGGCTATTTTTTTCATTTACCTGTTTGATAATCAAGTTAAAGCAATTGCAAACATGCCGCTAGATCTGTGCATTTCTTTCACAACATAAAACCAGTGGCAAATATGCAAATACGCCATCAAATTTTGCTGGACGCCAATGTTTGGCATCACTCGGTCTGTCAGGAACTGAAGATCAAGGAGGCTCCTTCAGTTAGTGAGACTGTGCTCTCAGTAATTCGTCATACTTCATCAGAGGGTAAACCCTTATGTTGTTTCAGCGATACATCACGTCGCAGTACATGCTGAGGTCCCAAGCCAGAAGTTACACATTGATTCACCATTGTCGGTTGTTAAACAGTGATTAATGTAGTTTTAACAGCGCCATGTATTTAGACCGCTGCTGTGGACTGGGAAAGACATCAAAGACGTTTCTAAAAACCCTGTTCAGATTACAAACTAAACACTATTCATTCTAACTTTTTCCTATTCATACTATTCGTCTTACCCACAGACCACGCTTCCCAGGACTTGCTACAGTGTTTTTTGCTAAAGCTACAGTGATTATTTGAAAATCTGAACACAGCATAGATGTCAATTAATTCTGTCGCCTCCCTGGCGGCTTGTATCCTGCCGAATTCTTTATATGAAGTTACCAGTCAGCTTGAATTGGATCCTTGTTCTCCGTTTTACTTTCCTTGGTTTCCTCCCTGGATTTGTGATTTTGCCTCAGTTCTTGTCGGAAACCCACAGTTCTTGACAATTGGTATCACAACTGAAGATTCTTGATGAAATTTTGTTCTTCCAGAGCCAGATTCCTGTCTGATCGGCGTGGTGGTTGGAGGTTGCAGCTCACATGTGTGGAATCCCTCCCTTCCACCTAGATCCTCGGAAATCGGGTGAACTGAAACATCATTCTGCTTTCCTGTCACTTCGAGGTAGTCCAGCCAGGGCACCTCTCACGCGTTGGTAGTCACTTTGTTTAGCTTGGACCGCCTGCAAGAAATAGAGCACTGTTGTCTTAGATGGCATATGTAAAATGACGTGTTTGAATTTTGAAGGAAGCATCTGAGTGAGGCTTGCAGAGTTTAGAACCGTGGGAGATAAACACTTAATAATCCCCCATGGTTCTGAAGAAAAAAAAATTCTTGAGATGTAGTATTTTCCACTGTTCTTATTTAAAACCATGGAGGGGGTAGCTCTAATGGGCCTAAATAAAAACCATGGAAGATAATCTATGTTGTTCCTTATGGATGAAAGCTAATATATATCTTAAATAATTCCAAATAAGAACCATAGCCCATAGGAGATAATATTTTCTCAATTATATTCTTGTTCAAATATAATATTAAAAGTGATATTTTCTATGAAACTTTTTCCAACTAGAAATAGCTACAGGAATAACACCAACTAAGTCATCACTTTTTCAGGCCATAACCTTACAATCTCCTCAAATCCCATGGCCCTGGCTCCTGGATCACCCCTCCCTCCCACCTGTTCCTGTCATTAATTACTTGATCACGCTTGAATTACTTTATAAATCATGCCCAAGAATGAAGCATCATTTAATGCAATGATTACCTTCAAATTATCATATTTATTATTTCCTCATAAATATTGCTTCACTGTGATAATCTCAAAACCACTATCATCCGATTCCATGTTTCCCGCCACTAATACCGCGTTGCACGTGTAAATTTTGATGTGGAGATTTGTTTTTGAAAAACCATAGATTTAGCACACTGGTGATATGCTAGTCCACTTAAAAATACATTGGAATTGTATGTGCGTAGTTTAATATTATTCTCTAGCCCAAAAAGGGTGAGGAATTGCGTTCGTTCAATGGCTGCTAATTTGAGGTACCTTAATCATTCCTTAGGCTTATCAGGAGTATATGTCACTTCAAATTTTTCTAGTAGTGGGACAGTGGTTACAAATCTGGTCCTCCATCCACTTGAAACATGTACTACTTCATAACCATTTTTTTAAACACCTGCATCCTATTCTAAGAAGAAACCTGGCATATTTAGCATCCGCGTCCATTTATAACTAAGTTAAAAGAGGAAACCAAATGTTTGTCATGCTGGTGGTATTTTTATATGTTTTATGCATTCATGATTAGTCTTTGTGCCAAACCAAAAACACGCCACCTTCTTTTTCTTCAGATGTTGGCCAATCTCTGTTTTTTACTAATAGAAATAGCGCACTATCTCGTGCCTCTTCATTCAAAAAAAAAATTGTTGGCTGATCTGATTGTAACTTTTTTTTTGCTCTCTCAGAGATTGAACTGCTTCAGTGTCATCTAGGCAATATGGGATGATTAATTAGGATCCAATGGCAATGGGCTTCTGGAGCTGAGCAAATTGTTCAGAGCCTGGCAGCCTGCAAAGCTTGTTTGTACTTCACACACAAACTAGCAGAATCGTGTCAGGCAAGGAAATTAAAATCCCTGGACTGGATCATACTCTTGCCTGCAAGTAATACTTGATTCTTGTGTTATGCTATGTGAACTAGAATATCAAACTTTATTCCAATATTGTAGGCAACAAAATGAGGGACTATTTGCAGGTCTAGTGAATAGACTCTTTAAACTTAATCCAAAGGAGGGATATATAATGTTAACAAGTGAAGGGGGAAAAGAAGAGGTATTTTTCCATACGTACTCTCATATATACTAAAAAAGAAGAGGTATTTTTCCTTCTATCGTATGATCATTCCATCATCCTAATATGTTTTGATCTTCATCAGGATAGTTTCAGTATTTTCTGTAGTGCTGGAGTGCATGTTAATGTTTTCTCTTGTGCTACAATCAAGGTTCTCAACAACATCTCATCTAGCATCTTTGCCCTTGTCACAGAGAAAGGTGAGCAAGTAACTGCAGCCCTAAAAAATTTAAGTTCATAGTTGTTTTTTTTCCAGATATGCGACAAAGGCTAATACAGATTTGCTCATTGAACAACTAAAGGTTACAACAAGTTGAAGATCACATAGATATGGATTGATCAGATCGTGATGACACAAAAGAAATATCCTACCAAGAAGGTGATATTTCTGTTACAGTCAAACGAAAATAATAAATGAAAAAAAGGAGAATTTTTCATCTTACACAGGATGAACAACAGAGCAAATTAAGATAACATAATGTGAAAACTCAATAAGTTATGCCATTGATCATCAGAATTTGTAAAATAAACCATGCATGAAATGTTCTTTCATGCTCAGTACTTCTGTTTTAATCCAGTCATAAGATAGAGATGAACAATGGTGATACATCACAGATCACTTGTTTCATACATGAAAACTAGGGCTACCCGTTCAATTCAAGAAAAAAGTGGCATTTCATGGACAACCAAAATAAATCCATTACTTCAAATCCTTCATGAGAATTATGCCATAGGATCATTATCCAACACATGCATGAAAATTGGCCCGAGCAAAATAATTTTGTGTATGATCCCAGCTAAAAGGGCTAGGTGATTTTGTATTAAAAAAATAGACACAAATAATTTATGTAATAGTGTCATCAAATAAATAGAATCGGAAGCCGGTGACATCAAACAGTGGATGTGCTGAGCGCATTCCCGCCAAAAGGGAGTACATTGTTAATTAGTTCAAAAAAGAGTAGGGTTATCTCATTCCTTGTCGTGTCTTGAGATAATTCAATCAGCCATCTTGTATTTAAGAGCTAGGAAATATGGACTGGCTCGTAGCTACTAATAATATGAAAACCCCTACCGTCTCAAAAATGGTATTTATCCGCTACCACAAACGACATCCGTGCATATTCCCCCGTTATTGATACCAAATTAAATACGCTACACGCCAACAAGCAGATACAATGCTCATTACATTTCGCTCCGAAAAAAATGTTTGTTCATTCCACCATGTGCATAAAGTAGTTCAAGCATATTATTAGACATTAAACATGAACTGGACCAATAAATTCATCCAATGCTTGTTACAGTGCAGTGAAATTGCAGCAACAGTGGCAAGTTCTCCTCCGGAAGGCATTATTGGACTTGATGTTTGTCTTGGGCTACCTTTTGGGCTCAGCTATAACTATAAGGGACATGGCCCAGGATGTCATATCCTTTCAACTGCATGATGGCCTCACGGCAACACACCGCTGTGCTCCTGTTCATCTTCTCCAACGCGGCTGCGGCGGTGCTCGACCAAACGTGACAGCCGCGAGCCTGTTAAGAGTCTAAAATTTCCTCTCAATCCTGTTTCCCTATGAAACAACCCCCCTCTGACTTTTGTTTGAAAACCAGTTGAATCCATGGGCGAGTCTTGGGTGGTCTCACCCAGTAGAAACTGAAGCATAGCCACAAGGACAGAAGAGACGAGCAAAGCCAGCATGCTGTTGACCGAAGAATTTAAGGCAACAATTAATGCTAGGGATTAGGGAATCCTGCACACGAGTGAAACACCTTCAATCTCTTGCAGCCCCCCATCTCTTGCAGCCCGGCCGGCCGCATGGTTCAATCTCTTGCAGCCCCATGGTCAGATGGTCTTACCTCCACTGTAAACCCCCTCCCCCTCGCTGCATTTCTCTTCACCTTGAATTCGGCTAGCTCCCATCTTCTCTCAATCACCTCATGTTACTCCGGCCGGGAGGTTCTTGAAGGGAAGCCATTGCAGCAGGTAAGAAAGGTCAAATCTCTTTTTGTTCGCGGGATGTTTTTAGGGTTTCATGGGAGCATTTTGGTGGCCCGTGGTTGCTTGCATGGTTCTGAATTCTGATCGTGTTCGTCTTCGATGGGGAAGGGATGGACATGGACAGGTACCCAACGGAGCTGCGCGTGCTCGCCGTCGATGATGACCGCAGTGGCCTCCGGCTTCTTAAGCAACAGCTACATCTCTGCAACTACAACAACGGTGAGTGTTTACTGTTTTCCCCACCATTCGGTTGAGATCATGATCCTGGCCAGATTATGATAAGCTTTTTCGCTGATCTCTTTCTTCTTTTTTTTTGTTGGAATTAATTCTTTTGGTGCCATGCAGTGACAACGGTGACTGACGCAGCGGCAGCATGGGACATGCTCAGAGAGAGGAAGGGAAGGGACGACCAGTTCGACCTGGTTATCAGCGACATCTTCATGGTGGACGGCGGCATTGACGGCTTGAAACTCCTGGAGCACGTCAGCCTGGAGATGGATATCCCTGTCATCAGTAAACCTTTGCTTAAACTCTGCTACTGTTTCCAATCTTCCGATTCTTATGAGAGTAGCAATCATGAGAAGTAGCAGTTGTGTGGCACTTCTTGTTTCATATATTTTTTTTCTTGTTTCATATATGGTTTTGGATAGATGCACTGCATAGATTACATGTACCTCAGGGGCGAAGCCAGAAAATTTGATTGCTGGGGTTGGGCATCCGATGTTGGGGTCGCTACATACTCCCTCCGTCCCAAAATAAGGATAATTTGAAATCCGTGTTTGTGAGGCAAACACGGATTTCAAACTACCATTATTTTGGGACAGAGGGTGTAGACTAATAGTGCTAAACCGGGATTTTCCACTGATTTTGGCATATTCCGTCAGGGTCCGGCGACCCCTATGGCTCCATGCAGCTTCGCCCCTGATGCACCTCTATTGGTGTGCCATATATATCTTGTAGATCCATCGATTTTTTTAGGAGTAGCAATTTTCTATTGGTGTGCGATATCTGCTACTGTTTCTGTAGGAATTTTCTGATTCTTCTTTCAATATATAGCAATCATGAGAAGTAGCAGTTCAGTAGTGTGTACCAAATGTTTCTGATATTGTTGTGGATAGATGCACTGCATAGATTATATGTACCTCTATTGGTCCGTGATATCTTGTAGATTGATTGATTACTACTACACATACTCATGTTGATAGCTGATTGGTTAGGATGCATGCCAATCTATCTATAAAACAACAAGTAGAATTGAAAACGTTTTTCACCTAAATCGGGCCCACCTTACCCCTCACGTCAGACCCACCTGTAAAAGTCAACGGAGGTGGATAGTAAGTCAAACCCATACAAATCAACGTTTAGAAAATGTTTCTGCCCAAAACGAATTATTTTTCTCACCATCTATCCTACCCGCCGAGGTACCCAATGCCCATCACTTGCAGGAGTTTGATTTCTCAACGAGGCGTCGGTAGAGTAAAAATATACAACAATAGTTTCTTTCCCGGCCATGGCATCCTCCTGGCGTATGCCCCTAGGTCTCTCCTTGATTCAACCTTTGTAATTCGTAAGGTAGTGGGTATAAACTGCGATCTATAGCACATCAGGCAGCGAGAACACGAGGCATCTGGAACGTCCCCTTTAGTGCCACCGCGAATAGAAGCATGAAGCAGTTGCCTGAGCTCAGCTTGGTGCATGTCCTGTGTCCAGGTTGGTTCAGTCATTGCTGTTCTCAGGGTCTGGTTCGGTGACAGTTTGAGTAGCACTGAGCCACCGACACTTTTTGTTCTTGGTTCGCGAGGCTTTACTGATCGTTTAGGAAATCAGCCTTTGTTCATCTTGAGTTCATGACTCCTGGATATACAATACCTCCTCAACACACTTGGCCAAGGATTGTATCCACAGATATGGCCGGATTGTTCATGTTGGTAATAAGCAATTAGGTTTTAGAACACGAAAAAACGATATAGCACTACAATCAGTTCCATACGCACAAGCTTTAACTGAGCTTAACTGTCAGTTTGCGGCCCTCCTAGGATACTGAAACAATTAATCATCCAGGTCAAACTCTATAGCCACTGGTATGTTTTGCGCTGTTTAGTGAACCATTAGATTTATTAATCTTTAATATCAAGCAAGTATTGAATTATATAACAGCAATTATGTTACCGATTGCCTTTTTCAAAATTTTGACAGTGACATTCAGATTAGATTATTCTGTTCGGACATTAGCCGTCCATACTATTCAGTTAAGTTCTAAGTTCATATTCAATTACCATAGATCGAAGAAGCATTTTACATTCATTAAAATGATGCATGTTAGAAATTTTGTTGTCTTTGTTCTTGAATTTAGAATACACATATACCTAGATGTATCCCACATTTTTATATTAAAAGAATAATCTACAAGACAAAAAGCAAATAATGTTGTACACGTGTGTGTCGCACGTACGTCTTTGCTAGTCATATATAAGACCCACTTTTGGGATTCATGACTTCAGTCTTTATCAAGCTAACAATAACTGATAGTTTCTGTAGGTTATGTGTTCTACCATTTGCTTGTAAGCGCTACATGTAGTCGAGCAACTACTAAATTTTTTCTTCCGCAAAAAATAACAAATTGATTTTGTTGTTTATAGTTTTGTATGTTACAGTATGTTTGTAAACTCTAAACGAAACCTGAAAGTTATTTTATGTACTTTTGTGCATTACTTTTTGTTCATACGATCTAGATGGTGTCAATCTAACTACTTAATAATGTCATGTTTAGTTATATGTGTAAGATTACGTAGGATGCATATGTTACAGTTTGCTTGAAGATCCCCCATGCAATTAAATTTTCTTGCTTGTAACTTTATACCTTACCGGGTTTCCTTAAGCCCTAGCTAGATGACTAGGTGGTGTCGAGTCCACCACTCATTTTTAACATTGTAGTTTATTGTTTCTATATCTTACATGCATGCAACCAAATTTTTATGCTACTGGTTGCGTGTAAGCAGTAGGTGCAATCAAGCTGGCTGCTTAATATTTTGCTGTTGCCATTTACTTGTAGATCCATTTGGTGCGCTATATCTCGCAGATCCATTGATTTTTTTGGAGAATTGTAGATCCATTGATTAATACTACAAATGCTCAGGTTGATAGCCGATTGGGTAGGTTGCATATGCCAATCATGTGTTATACTGTTTTTGGGATGCTTGACTTCAGTTATTATCAAGCTAATAATAAGTTAATAACTGGTAGTTTCTATAGGTCATGTGTTATACTGTTTGCTTGTAAGCGCTATATGTAGTTGAGCTAACTACTAAAATTTTCTTCCGTGAAAAACAACAAAATACTTGTCGTTTATAGTTTCGCATGCCACATTATGTTTGTAAACTCTAAATGAAAAATGAAATTTGTCGTATACACTTTTGTGCATTACTCCCTTTTCATACAATCTATATGGTGTCAATCGAACTACTTAATGTTGTCATGTTTAGTTACACATACATTACAGTTTGCTCGAAAGATCCCATGCAGTTAAATTTTCTTGCTTGTAACTTTGTATGTTACCGGCCTTCCTTAATATGTTCCCATTTTTAACCTTATAGTTATTGTTTGTAAGCCCAGCTGATTTTTTATGCTACTGGTTTGTTGTAGTAAGTGCAGTCAAGCTGGATGCTTAATTTTTGCCCTTTTATAGTACAATAACTCTTGAGCACTAGGTGTGCTCGACACTATTGTTTTCAAGCTAGTTAGTATTAGAATTTATGGTTTGTTCACAATCTCTACATACAATTAATTTTCGTTGTTGTACATTAAATGTTGCAGTTTGTTTGCAAGCATTGGGTAGTGTTGGGATGACCATTTAATTTTGTCATTTTTAGTTACATATGTTGACTTTTGTTCATAAGTCCACACGAGACTAATTTTGTGTATCATCTATTGGCTTGTACATTACCTTTTTTTTGTTCGTACGCTATAGGTGGTGTGTCGAGTACATATCTAGCGCTACCATACACGATAGCACATAAATAGATGCATCTAAAATTTATCCAAATAAATATAAATTGATAGAGAATATAGACATCTACCTTCATGCAAAGTTTGGCCACTCAATATATATCATTTTCGGTCTCATAGGTTATCCGTATATAAGCCCTACGCATGATTGGATTTTTGTCATTCGTACATAGTTTGTGCATTACCGTTGGTCCATAAGCACTGTAGGTCCAATCAAATTAGACAATGAATTTTATTTTTGTAGTTTTAAGGGCATTTGTAGTTTTAAATAAAAATCCTATACGAAATGAGGGGCATGTGTCAAATTATTAATAACATAAAGGCTACTTGACTATTTTGTGTCCAATCCATTTTATAAATGTCCTTATGTTGATTTTATATCATGCAGTGCTATCCGCTAATGATGACAAGGAGACTATGATTAAGGGGATAAAGAACGGGGCATGCGACTATTTGGTGAAGCCAGCACGCCTCGAACAACTTAGGAACATATGGATGCATGTGGCGAGGAATAATATGAAAAATCCAAGGAATAAAGTTAGAAGTGGCAAAGATGGTGCTGGTCATAAGTTGCAGTCCGCGGATGGAGAGAATAGTGAGGATGGTGCAAACCACACCAAGAAGTATTCAAAGAAGAACAAAAAGTATGGTAATCAGGCTGAAGAGGACAAGGATGGAACATCGACCCAAAAGAAGCAAAGGGTCCAGTGGACCGGTCAGCTACACCACAAGTTTCTGGAAGCCGTCAATACGATTGGCATGGACAGTAAGAATACACTTTTCATTTCTTTCCACCAGCGTGAGCTTAACTATTTTGTTAATGTATTTATAGCATTAAATCATTTGTTTTTGTGAATGCAGAGGCTGTTCCAACGAACATACTAAAAGAGATGAACGTGGATGGCCTCACTAGAGACTGCGTCGCTAGTCATTTGCAGGTTTTGTTTCTATTCTTTATTTCTTGACTCCTATGTTTGAGTTCCTATACACTATGTTATTATTATATAATTGGTTCAAACATTTTTTTTTCTGTCCAACTGCCATATCAAACTCAATATTTTCATTTACATATCTAGAATTCGTGTGTGTGACATTTCTCATGGAACTTATGTGTGTGACACCTTGTGTACCTTGTGTGTGTGACACATACAAAAATGCCACACACAAATGTTCTAATGTTATACACACAACTATTGAGTTTTAGATGGCACGTGAGCAAAACTAGAAACCCTTAATGGCACTCACACATGCATTTTTGCAATTAATGAAACAATAAAACACTTTCAATTTATTGGGTCCTTATCAATATTATTTCCTTAACGATGTTACTTGTTTATCTTGTGATTTCAGAAGTACCGAATCTACCTAAGGAAGCTGAGTGATGGCATGAGTATAACAGAGAGTTCCCAGCATCAAAAGGAACTTGGTAGATTTGAGCCATCCCCTCCCATCGTTGGTGCTTCAAGCTCAGGCGATCCTTTTGCAAGGATGAACTCTCCATCTGCACTTGGAATGCATAGTGTGCTGCCCACTCAGTCAGCTCAGCACATGAGCACCCAGGAAAACTTGGGAATTCCTCTGCAGCAAGACACACAACCGGATGCCCACGGTGTCAATCTTCCCAAAGATGTTGTGTCTGGAAACTCCTTCGCAACTGTATTGAGTGGTGGGATGTCAAGTGCAAGCCAATGCTTCCCTTCTATAGGCTCTTGTGCTACTTCTGGCAGTTCATGGGCAAGCATCTCAAATGACAGTTTACACTTGGGCACAAGCATGCGCATTCCTTCGTCTAGTCGCGCCTCCTATGCAAGCCTATTGCGTGGCAAGGTGGTGGATGCAAACAGAGGCATTCCTTTCAATGTTGATAACTTCTTTGAAGAGGTTATGCCAACTCATCCTAGTCATGTACCGCTGCAGTCACGTGAGTTGGTGATCCAGCCTTCGGTTGATCAGATTCAGTCATCTTCTGCTGGCCTATACAACCAATTGGCTCCTTCCAATCATTTACCATTGCAGCCTCCTGAGTTGGTGCATCGGCCTTCAATTCAGTTTCAGTCATCTCCTATTGGCCAATTCAATCAAGTTGCAAGGGAGTCTCACCATCTTGCTGGAAATAGCAATTCCAGCAGCTCTAGGAGAATTGCTGTGCCATCGAGATACTCTGATATTGGTCATATTGCTGGAATGTCCATTAGTCCAACACAAAGAAACAACATCATTACGAACCAGGCATCAAGACCTGTAAGATCTTCTGACCAGGTTTCTACTTTTGGGAACGAGTATCATAACCAAATGTCAGGATTCATGGGGACAACCACACCAATGGTAGATTTCAGTGAGCAGACAACAATCAACTCTGGAAGCAGCACAAGCTATTCAGTGATGCCAATTGGTACATGGCCTAACCTTCTGATAGGCAATTCTGCCATGCCGAACCATATGCCAAATGGTGGGGGTGCAACTGGAATTCTCCCTGAAGATGGTACTGTTAGTCAGCAATTTACTGGTGTTGGAGATCAAGTGAATAACAGCAATGAGCTCCCTAGGAGAACAAGCGCAACACAGGATGGAGCGATTAATGAATGGGATGGCTTTCTTTCTCAATGGATGTTTCTTTGAAGAAAACCCCATAACTTTGGTGAGTGGGTTAATCAAGTAAGATCTTTAGATTCCTTTCTGGTTCTTTTCCTTCTGCTTGTTTCACAATAGGCTTTATATGTGCAATTGGTGACTACTTAAGTGAGACTTATCTAACTCAACTTCTTCTCTCACAGGATTTTCTCAGCGATGGTGAAGCTTTCTTTTATGGGGATTTGGTGTTTGCCCGGTGACATAAAATTCTATGTAATGTAGATGTTTTCTGCATCTATGAACCAGCTGCTGACAAATCTAGGGATCTTGCATGTAGTGTGTGAAAAACTGTGCTATCATGTCTGTAGTAGGCTATCGAACTAGGGGCAAGCTGCAGGCCATAAGTGGAATCCCATTTTCAGCTATTGTAATAATGCAGATTCTGATTTTGTATGAGCAATAGCTTTTAACTTGAGGTGGGTATATCACACCAGCAAACCTGGTCTGTATCATTTCTAGCTCGAATTTATGTGGCTATTTTCTTTTGCACACAGAATCTCCTAGTCCCTCTTAGAGGAGGTCTTTTCTTATATGGGATCTAAAACGAAGTTATGTTAGATAGATCCAGTTTTCTTGTATGTGTTGGATAGTCTTTTGGCATGATTTTCATGAACATATTTGAAAGATGTAGTTTATCAATTTTTCTTTTCTCCCATTAATGCTGCCCGTTTCTTTAAAATTTGATAGTGATGATTTATTTCCAAGAAACAAATAAGCACTAATATGGTGTCATTGTTCACTTTTATCTTAGAATAGAAACCAAGCAGAAGCAATACAGCTTCCGAAATAGAAACCGATCATGAAGGAAGCATTTATTCATGACTCATGAAACACCATTCGAGTTTAACAGATGCTGATGCTCAGTGACGTAACTTATTGACTTTTTAGAATATGTTAGCTTGCCCTGTTGAACATCCTGTGCACGAAACAAAATTTCCTTTTTCTTCTATTATTTTCCATGGATCAAATATTTGTTTTCCTTGACTGCAATAGCAATAGAATATTCTCAGTGCTATACTTCTGCCGCGTCCTGATGATACTGATCGATCCATCCCTGTATGATCTCAATTTCTTGTCTCCTTTGTTCTATAACCCAGTCAGGATCACCCTTCACTGCTGATCTGAAGTCCAAATGATGAGCCCCTGTTCACCATGAACAGATTAGTGAGTTGGAAAAGATACTATTATAGTCTTACAATTATTTTCTGCACTTTATCGTTTACCTTTCTCTGTGACAAGGGCAATGATGCTGGATGAGATATTCTTGAGCACCCTGGTTGAAATACAGATGTTATATGAAAGATTCAAACTATCACGAGTAATGGTCAGCCAGCTAATAGATTGTCAGATAGACCCACCCGCCTCGACTCCATGGATCTCGCATTCCGTTGGAGAAGATAATGTTACTCCCAAATCTCTTGAGAACCTTATCAATTTTCTGCAGCGAAGTGTGCAATGCACAAACAGATGAAGCACTTGGTGTAAACCAGCCATTGTTTCCACTGCTGGTTCATATGTGCACACTGAAACTCTGAAGCAACACTTACATATCCACCATATTCAGTGGTGATCCAATGCGGCCTCGGACGAACTCCCCAGCTCTGAAGACATTCATCAGACCTCTCATCATAACTGAAGCTGGATGGTGGGAACATGCTTTCATTGGAGACTGTCATTGGCATGATCATCTCAGTGCAAGCCTACACAGAAGTATATCAGAAAATCTGTGATTATGTCGTTTCACTAACATGATGCGAATTATCTTGCAGGGTTTTACCTGCCATTGCCAACCACCAAGGCCATGTGGGTCATCTTCGTCCTCTATCGGATTGCAAGTCAGATCTCCCGTGTAGTTGTAGTACAAGTTCGCTGCTGCAAACACTTTTTCCATGATGTCTGTGTTCGCAGGGAACCCGTCGATGATCTTGCACATCTGCAAAAGTTTTAGTGGCAAATAACATGATCACTCAATGTTCAGAAGAACTAAAGAGCAGTTCTTTCCGTTCAGATTGGAAATCCTGAGACACTTCCTGCAGTGATTATTTTGGTTGAAATGATAGAATTGGCTGTAGAATGTGGGTAAAAATGGATGACCTCCTTGAGAGGGTAAGCAGGTAGATTCTCCAGGAAATTGGCCGGGGTCGGGTAGTCCACCATGGCAGTGTAGGTGAATGCTGTCCACAGCCAATTTCGTATCGAATATGCATACTTAACAGTTCTGAAATTTGAGAGATGAAAAAAAAATTGAACGTTAGTATAATAAATATGAAGAATTTTGCAATGGTTGAAATAAATGGGGATCATCCGTCAGGATGAAATCAACTGTTGAGAGCCTAAGACTAGGATTAGACTATGAGCTCAAAACTCCAGTGTTGACTCACCTTGTTTGTAACTCAGTTCGCTTGGCTCGGCTCGGTTAAAAATTTAATGAGACAAGCAATTTTTTTTTTGCTTGTTTTGTTAACGAGCTAGGTTTTGCCAGCTCACGAGCTAAACAGCTAGAAAGCAAAATATGGAGATTAAAGTGCAATAGTTGTCTCTTTTTTAATATATATGAAGCTATTGCACATATATTTCTATCATTGATCAATTATGGCTGACAAGCTACACAGACAGTGAATTTTGAATATTTGAAATATTTCTATGTGTTTCTATATGCTAAATTAACACGGTCAAATTTACATATGGCTCGCGAGCCTAACGAGCTAGCTAGTGAGCTTAACAAGCTGAGCCAAGGCAGATTTTTTTATATGCTAAAGTGACACAATCAAATTTACATCTGGCTTGCGAGCTTAATGAACCAAGCCGAGCCAAGCCAGATTATTTGCTTGTTTTTGCTAACGAGCCGAGCTGGCTCGGCGTCCAGCTACTACATAAGAGATATCTAGAAAAATAAACCAATCGGTACCCAAATAGGTGGGATCTATAACAAAATAGGAAAAGTACCCTTTCGGTACCTCCTGATACCTTATCAAAATAGAAAAGGTACCTCTATGTATCTTTTGGAACTTCTTCAACCACCGTAAACACCTCAATAAATATATGTCATTAGTGCTTCGCAAAGAAGATGCATCAATATTGCTCATCACTCATCAGTTGAGCATCCTTGTCAAGTTGAGTTGTGCATGCCTCTCGTATTATTTATCTAATACTTTCTTGGTTCCAAATTATAATTTGTTTGAATTTTTCACCCCAAGGTTGACCGCTTGTGCTATTCAAAAAATTTATAGAAACGTAGTCAAATTTAAGTCATTCTTGAAGAATTTTTTATTAATAAAGTAAGCCATAATTAAAAAATGTGATATTTTGCATAATTTTTTTAAGTAAGACAAGTGATCAAACTTAGAGTCAGTAAAATCAAATGAATTATAATTTGAAAAGGAGGGAGTACGATCTATGCCAATATACAACCTACAGTTGCTTATGTATGCATGACGGTATTACATATGACAATTTTTTTTTCTTGAGTATATTATCCATCACTTGAATGATTGCCCAAATATTCAACTAATGCTCGATTTACTTGCACGTCGCACAGCACAATCCAGTACTCAAGCATTACTTGCAAGCAAGAATCAAGAAAAATAAATCTTCTTTCATTCCCTGACATGTTCTTGACGAGTTTGAGTTTAAATGAACATACTTGCATGCTCTGAAAATTTTACTGAGCTCCAGGAGCCCATTGTCGCTGGCTCCTCTCTCGTCCACCACATCCCAGGTTTCCTTGATAACGCTGAAGCAGTTCAAGCTCTCAGACTGCAATTGGTTGCGAGCAGCAATTAGTCAACAACAATACAGAAAAAAATATATATATAGGCATTTTTTATAGCTTGGGCAATGACAAACGAAGCATGAATCTAACAAAGATGTCACTAGAACGGGAGCCAATTTGGTTGGCTTTTACCCTGTTTAGTCATGGAATTCAGGTTCCTTTTTTAGAAAACCACTCAGATAATTAAAAAAAAAGAAAAACAAAGGTTCTCTCAACCTCAATACAATTTCCAAGTAGACTGAGGATCTGATTTGCAGCTACCTATTGCAAGTAAACTCGAAAAGTTATATAATAAATAATCCAGTGATGACAGTTAAATATCGCAATCGGGCTCATAAAACACTACAGTTGTGGTCTTATGGACTCATGAGGGCCTGATCTAGTTGCATTATTGGCAGGTGACAATGTGACATTTCAATCATGGAATTAATAAGTTGCACGACCTTGAAAAACAGCGCTGGGGCAACGGAAAAGTAGTAAGGTCAAGTGCAGCTAACCAACTGGGAGCGCTGAACGTTCAGTGGTATTTTAGCCACCTGAAGGAAAGGCCAAGAGACATGCTGACCGATGTGTCCTTGGATGAGATCATTGATTCAGAGTCGATACCATCGGTTAGCAGATTACTATCCTAGTGTCCTGGAGTCCTGGACACACCCAGATCATAAAGGCGCTGGCCTTGCCGTTTGCTATTTGGGCCATTGTGCCGATATTTTGATAAAGTTTTATCTGTCTATTGTCTGAAACTCAACTTCTCAATTATATCCTAGACTGATGAGTGATTGAGTGATGACGTCCTCTGGACTGAAGATTTGAGACCCGAGCTACCACTAATTCTTTAAATGATAGCAATAATCATTTGTCTAGAGAAATACAATAATACTGTTGTTATCAATCATTATTAGTACCTTGTAATCTTGCGAGACAGCGTCGTAGAAGCTGCTCCATGGTGTTATGTAGTCGAACTGCAGGATTGGCGCAGAGGACGCCACGGCCCCAATGGCGACGTGGGGGTACTTGAGCCTGAACCACGATGCCAACACTGCAAACAACAAGCATCAGTCAATAAGCACAACCATAAACAAAGAGAATGGCTTTAATTAGCTCATCAACAAGTCCTAATCCGGACAAACAACAGTACAATACAATACAACATGGTTCGCGAATATATGATAGTAGTAAATCAATAGAATAAGTTGGCAGATCCAGATTCGCGTCGCAAGGAACATGACACTCTGACAGCAGCAGGTACATGTTCATCGCGTGCGTTGTTTTACTAGCTAGAGATAACTGTAACCGATCAAGAAATGGACTTACTGCCGCCATAGGAGCCGCCGAAGACGACGACGGGGGCGTCGTCGGCGGAGAGGTTCTGCTTGAGGCTTCTGATGAGGATGGCGAAATCGGCGAGCGCCTGCGTCGACGTCAGGTAGCCCAGCGTCTCGGCCGATTTGTACGAGTCGTTCCCGAACGGCTTCGACTCCCCGTAGAACCGATGCTGCTCATCAATGGCCAGGGTGCAGCATTTTATCAAGCTTAGTTGTAGAGTTAACGATTGCTCAAACCATCAGCTAGAAAAAGCATTCCACTGTTTGACGAGCTGATCGAAAAGCTAGTTCTTGCGTGACGCTGTTGGAAATATATGTTCTTTTTTTAAAAAGTTCATTTTTTTTCAGTTCCTTGTATCTGACAAGGTAATGTTAACGTCGGGAAAAGGATATGTTTGGTGCGTCAGGTTTGGCTGTGTTCGTATGAGAATCATGTTATTGATTGACAGCGAAATATTAGTCTTGGTTGATGGGGAGGAGCAGAAGACTTTAAACTGTATTATCTTTATGACTCTATCAGCATCCTAACATTGAACCGGCAATTCCAAAGTCTCTATATTAAGTTCATACTTGCAAACTAAGCACTCTGTTCAATGACGATGAATTATACTCTACAACGTGCAGTACTATTATGTACGTATGGGTTGTAAAATCTTTTGGTACCTCAATGAAGACGAGAAGGGCGCCGAACTTGGGCGCGATGTCGAACATGAACCCAGTGTTGGTAGCAAACCACTCGATGTCACCCTCGTTGCCGGTGTACACGAACAGTGGCCCGGCACCGGCGCCGCCGCCGCTGGGCCTCCGCCAGAAGGTGTCGTTGACGAGGTATTTCTGGTAGAATACCATGGATGCGTTGGGCGTGAAGGTGAAGTGGTCCAGCTCCTGGGGGAAGTAGTGCGCCGTGAATGGCTTCGCCGCCGTGTTGTTGCCGCCGGCGGCGGTGGCAGCGGCAGCGGCGGTGACGTACTTGGCATCTGCGCTGCGTGCCCGTGCACGTTGCAGCCTAAGAGCTTGTAGGTGTAGAGGAGTGACTGATGGGTATGGTGATGCTGTGACTGTGGCAGGTGAGAAGGATGTGAGGAGTAGCAGAAGTGGCAAGTAGGCGAGCAGGGGAGAGGCTGCCGCCATTGTTGCTCTCTCTCTCTCTCTCTCGTCAGTCTTGGTGGTGTTTAAGACACAGAATGGCGAGGCCGAGGCGCGTTGAGAACTATCGATTTTGCTGACGATTCGCCTCGCCGAGTCTTGTGCGCTTGGCCTGGTGACACGAGCAGAGCTTGGAAATTTGCTGGTGACAGTTCTATCTGCCGTTGTCGATGGGGTCATGCCCGGACGTACTGGCACGAAATGGTTTTTGTCAATCGGCTTGGACCGTACGCGCGTCGCATGCTTCTTGCTCGCCAAGTGATTCCATCTGTAGCGTATCCCCACGCTCCTCGCGCCAGTACAACAAAACGAGACGAGATCCCTGGAAGCTGGAACCAAGCTCACTAGTTACTGCCACTGGAAGTATGAAACCCATGGTGATCGGAAAGGTGTGTGGCGCGGCGGAACTTGGCCGTAGCATCAGATCACCGACCAGTTGGCAATGGCCATTGCTAAAAATCCTAGCTCGAGCAGTCGTGGGCTCGTGGCTCTGGTCTCTGAAAAAAAAAAGAGGTGTCCACACGAAAAGAGATTTGATTCCTTCCCCGGAGTGGCATGGACCAGGCGATTGGATTGGATTGGATTGGATTGGATTGGGTTGGGTGCAAGAAAGTGCTTGTCCCTGTTGAAGCTTGGGTGCGCGCGTGGTTTACCTGCGGAGGACTCCAAAAACGCAGGGAGACAATTCGGGAGATGGGGCTTCGTTTTCCTCCGGAACCTAAATCCGATAAACGCCAGTGCGGCACACGTCAAAGGTGGTTGGGAGACGTGGCATGGGACCCCATAGTGTGTTCGCGTGCGATTTTGAAGCGTGGCCATGACTGGGACCTGGAACCACCGCCGGCCGGACTGGTTGGGTTCTAGTAAATCATTGCATATCATGTAGTACTCTTCAAAAGAGTTTCTTTCTCATTAAATTTAGTGTTTTTTGGGAGTATTAAAAGTAGGGTGTTGTGTTAATAGTTTTTATGATGTAGCAAGAAATTAATAAAGAGCGAGATGACATGCGCACACTGTTATGAATTATTTTGCCTCTTGTATATATTGCCAACAACAAAATTGAAATAGTGCAATCAATAAGATGTTTCCACCGTCGTCGGCTAATAATGCCTTGTTGCTTACTATGAATGCTTCATAGCCCTCTATATTAAAATTAGAGGTAAGTGAAAATAGGAAAACTCTAGCTATATTTGATTTGTCACTAAAAATGCCTTCCTGCTACGACTGACGACATTTTTTTTCTCTGTTTGGGACGCTCTTTTCCCTTGGTGTAATGTTTGAGAACAAAGAACAAAATTTCCATGTATTTTTCCCTTCTTAACGACGTTGTCATTGTCTTTTTAGTCCCATGTGTTAACACATATCTTTTGAGCTGCCTCATAGTATATAAAAAATATTTGGTGCATGGAAAAAAGGGATTTTATTAGTTGCATGGCGAGAGAAAAAAAATTACAGTGGTAGAAGAGTTACTATGAGGTTGCTTCAACATGAAACATTCACTTCTCTCACCTCTCCTCATACTCACACACTAGTAAAAAATCACCCTTAACATGCATGGCGACTACAAAAATCCCCCATAACACGGTAACATGTGCTTAATGTACTCCTAAATGTATAAATATATATTGCATATCTCTGCGTAACCAGTGAGGAGAAAAAAAATCACGTTATTGGCCCGCACACGTTGAGATTTTGTTTAAAAAATGGTGCGTTTAGCCTGCAAGTTGGTCACACGACTCACACCCTTCTCTTTAACGACAAAAACTGCAGAGCTCAGATCAGGCACGTTTAGTGGATCTTACTGTTCAAGCCCATCATGGAATCCATGGACCCGTGGGCTCCAGTGGCCCACCACTGGTCTCAATGATCCCAACCTTTGACCTACAACAACTGCAAAAGGGACAAAGTTCAGAACACAACACATGAACGGCTCAACTGCAATCATGCAAAGATATTGTCAACTACTCCAAATTCATTATATTATATGTTTCTGACAGGGTCACAGTATGTTTTTTAGAACACCTCATGTGAAGAATACACCCTCCGTCCCAAAATAACTGCACCTGTTGACTTTTGGATTTAATGATTGACCATTCGTTTTATCCATAAATTTTATACAAATACTAAAGGTAAATATATCTTCATTATAATATCTATGATGATAAAATAAGTAAGAGATAATTAAAAGTTTTAATAATAAGTTAAATAAGACAATCGGTCAAACACGAAGCTTAAAAGTCAACAGGTGCAATTATTTTGGGACGGAGTAGTAAACAAGATGAAAACCAAGCCCAGCCAGGTTGGCTCATGGTGAAGACAACCAGACAGACCAAGCTGCCGTAAGAAACGATAAAATTTACTGTAGTTGCTGTCGGATGCGTTCGTTACAACAGACTCGTGCCGAGCCACGGGGATGCGTTTCCTGCAGGCACAAGAGATGGGCCGGCAATGCTACTGTGTGTGCTGCCACAGACGGTCAAGATCGCTCAGAGGTGGTTGCCACCATGTTGTGCCACAGTTCTGCCCACTAACAGTTGACGCGCCAACAGTATAGGGGGATAATTCATCTCATGTGGTATATATCCCTCGCTAGCATAGCTAGGGTTTGAAAATTTTTCTAAACTCAGAGAAGATGTCCCTTCTTAATAAAAAATCCTAAACTCTTATCCTCTTTGGATCTATTTTTTTTCCTCATGCCTCTTTGGATCTATTTTTTTTCCTCATGTGATATATATCCGTGTCCTCTTCCTCATTTCTATTTTTTCTGGCTTGTAATATACTCCTCTGCGTCCTTTTAATTATCGCTAGGGAATCGTGTTTGTCCGAAGAACACGGTTCCCGGCGACAATTAAAAGGGGACAAAGAGAATATGCCATGAATTGTCCTCTGCCTAGATAACACAAACATCAACTGATGTAACATAACAACAAAAGAGCTTGGAAGGGTACCAATAAGGCAGCTAGCTAGCACAAAGATACTCCCTTTATTCTTAAATATAAATCATTTATGACAGACTAATTAATTAACATATATTTAAGAATGGAGTACATTATCACAAGATTGGTGTGAATAAAACACGCAGCCAACATTCACAAATCACAATAGGCCTTCTCGTAAAACAACTCCGACAATGATACAATGCTACAGGTCCGCGCTCTGACACACAAAAAGAAAGGCATTAGTGCATTACTGACAAACATATGAACATTTGAAGCATTAGCAAGTCGAGGTTCATGAACCCGGTGGCCATGGCGCATGATTGCCCGATCATGGCCACAATCACGGGCAGCGTGTCTCAGTAGGGGAGATGCGACAGAGCACGAGATCACCGCTAGAGCCAGTTGTGCGCATGCCACATCCAGCAGAGCGTCTCGTAGTTCGATGCCATCAAATCCAGGCATGACCGTGATGAAGTCACTAGGGATCATGATGTGAGCCAGTGGCTGGCATACCGCTGGCAAACAGTAAAACGTGGTAGTTGATCAAATGACCGAGTGATGGCTCTATTATCCCAAAATCTGTATTGAACATGAATCGATGACCAACACACCCATGACCAGCACAACTCTCGCACCAGCGGGTGAAGAGGAATCATCAGCATCCAAAAACTCTAACGTGGTGTGGTCCTGGGGGGAGGTGGACATATCGGCGAAGGGAAAAACCGTCTCATCAAAAGTAACATGGCGAGAGATGATGATGCGGTTTGTGTGAAGATCAAGACACCGATAGCCCTTATGGTCAGTGGAATACCCTAGGAACACACACAGAGTGGATCTAGGTGAGAGTTTATGTGGAGCTGTGGATGATAAGTTGGGATAGCAAGCACAACCAAAAACTCGTAAGTGATCATATGAGGGCTGCGTGCCATACAGGGAAAAGAAAGGAGTGAGGTCGTCTAGTGTTTTTGTGGGGTGACGATTGAGAAGATATGTTGCAGTGTGCAAGGAGTCAGCCCAATAAACGGGAGGAAGACTAGCCTGAAAAAGGATGGAGCGCACAATATTGTTTATAGTGCGAAGAATGCGTTCGGCCCGCCCATTTTGCTGTGAAGTGTAGGGACAGGACATGCGAAGGATGACTCCATGGTTGAGGAAGAAAGTGCGGGCCGAGGAATGGTCGAATTCTCGGCCGTTGTCGCACTGGACTGCCTTGATGGAGGAGCCGAACTGCGTGCGCACATGAGAAAAAAAGTGAGTAATGGTACCAAACGTGTCGGATTTGAGGCGTAAAGGAAACGTCCAAGTGTAGTGTGTGCAGTCATCTAAGATAACTAGATAATATTTGTAGCCAGACACACTAACAACTGGGGATGTCCAGAGGTCACAATGTATTAAATCAAAGCCGTGCGAGGCACGAGAGTTTGACATGCTAAAAGAAAGGCGCACATGGCGACCAAGCTGACAAGCGTGGCAAATATGAGTATCATGGCGCTTATTACATGGAATAGCATTGGAACTAATGAGCTTGGACAGAGCCTCATGACCGACATGACCGAGACGACGGTGCCATAGGGTGGTGGAAGATGCAGCAGCAGTGAGGGCAGTGGTGCTGGATGGCGTGAAGAACGGGTAAAGGTCTCCCGTGCTATTGCACCTGGCGATCACGCTCCGTGTCTGAAGATCCTTCACAGAAAGGCCGAAGGGATCAAACTCAATGGAACAATTGTTATCAGTAGTAAAACGGCGAACGGAAATCAGATTCTTAATAATGTTTGGAGAAACTAAAACATTAGAAAGAACAAGAGGACGCCGAGTGTTCGAAAAGGAGTGTGATCCAACGGAAGTAACGGGAAGCAAGTTCCCATCACCAACAATGATAGATGAAGGATGCGATGACGAGGGAGGGTGAATGGTGGTGAGTATACCAGCGTTGTTGACCATGTGGGAGCCAGCGCCTGAGTCAGCATACCATTCGCCCGCGCCGGGAGGGGAGAGCGTCATGGTGCTGAAATTGCTGGCGAGCGAGGACGTGTCGAAGCTGCCTCCATGCATGGGCGTCCACGGCTGCTGCTGCTGTGGCAGGGGCGGGGCGACGTGGTAGCTGGGCGCCCCGTAGCCGTAGCCGGATGGTGCGCCGAAGCCTGGTGGTGCGCCGAAACCGGGTGGAGCTGCCTGGTAGCCGTGCGGCGCCTGCTGCTGCTGCACGGCCATGTACGCAGCAGCAGGCGGCCTGTACATCGGCCCCGGAGCGGGCGGCGGCGGTGCCCAGTACGCCCATGGCTGGTACTGCGCCGGCAGACGCTGGTGCTGCCCGTGCGGCGCCTGCTGCTGCTGCTGCCCGCCCTGCTGCTGCTGCCTGTTGCGTCCGCGACGGCGTCCGGAGCGGCCGCCCTGGTTGCCATTACCTTGGCCGGTGGGCGCGCCGCCCTGGTTGCGGTCAGGAGGAGCAGGGCCGCCGGCAGGGGGGCGCCATGTGGTGCTGGAGGAGCCCGCGCCCGCGAGGAGCGCCGGTGCGCCCGCGGCCGGCGTGGTGCTGCTGGGGAACGTGCCGGCGTCGCCGGCGAAGTCGTTGAGGTCCATTTCCTCGAGGAGCAGCAGGGTTCTCGCCTCCGAGAAGCTGGGGAACGGCTGCCGTAGCTTGATGTTCGTCACCATGGGGCGGAACTTCTCGCTGAGGCCGCGCAGCAGGGTGAGGACAAGGGTGCGGTCGCCGACGGGGTCGCCGAACTCACGAAGAGAGGCGGCCATCGTCTCGAGGCGGCGGCAGAAGTCCGTTATGGAGGAGGAGCCTTGCTTGACGGTGCGGAACTCGGCGGACAGCAAGAGGGCGCGCGACTCACGCTGCCCGAGGAACTCGTCCTCCAGATGTACCCATGCGACCCGCGCGTTGGGTTCCTTCAACATCGTGGACTGCTGCAAGTCGGGGTTGATGGTGCCGTAGATCCACGTGAGGACAGTGCAGTTCATCTGCAGCCACGCCGGGCGATCATCGTTGACCACATCGGTGAGGACGTGATCGGTGAGGGCATATTTGCCCAAGACGACGAGGAAGAGGGCGCGCCACCGGGTGTAGTTGTTGGCGACGCGATCTAGGACGACGGGCACGAGCACCTTGATGTTGAGGACAGCGATGGCGGCGGCGTGGACGTCGGCGTACTTGGCTTCGTACTCGTCGAGGGCCTCGGCGCGGGCAGCGGCAGCCGCCTCCCGGTCGCGCTGCTCTTGGGCCTCCCGGGCGGCGCGCTGGCCCGCGGTCTCCGCCATGGTTGGGGTGGAGACAGGAGACCGGCAGCGGGCGCGCGCGATGTGACGACGAGATCGGCGGCCGGCGCGGCGTGGACGTCGTGGCGGCGCACGTGTGGTACTCCGGCGAGTCTTGGCCCAACGACGGAGGAAAGACACGGCGCAGGGGCGCGCGTGCGGCCGGCGAGCGCGAGGCCCAGCGACGGCGAGCCGGCGAGCGAGGTGCTCAGCGACGGCGAGGCCGCGTCGCGTCGGTCTTGGGGACCGGCGGCGGCTAGTGGTGCGGAAGTGGGGATCGTAACCCCTCTAATACCATGAAAACTGAAAGAATGTGAAGGGATAAAGTCTATTGATCTCATTGGTCACATATTTATACAACCTCTCACACATGCAGCCATAAACGCTACACACACATGCAACCACACATTGCTTAGTCTAACATGTTCCACATTTTCCACACATTTGTGCTGATTGCGGCTAGAAGAGAAGCCTTTGCCCCTGCGTCGTCCCTTCCGTGGGCGACACGGGCCGACTGGCTCGGGCGGCGGCGAGGCCAGAGGGAGGATGGCCAAGGGGGGCTGGCGGGGCCCCGTGGTGGCAAGGACGGCGACGGCGCGGCAATCTTGCCATCCGCCTTCCCTGATCTCCTGCCTGTAACCTAGCCCTAACCCTAGGTCGCCGGAGATAACACACCTCCCTTCCCCTCGTCGTCTTCCCCGTCGGGCCGCCACATTGGTCGCTGATAGCTGCTCCTCCTCCCCCTCATCGCCGTCCCCGTCGATGAGGCTCGGGCACATGTCCTTGTGGATCTGCATGCTGCTGCAGCCCTCCTCGTCGGCCTCCCTATCGGGCCGCCGCCTCCCTCGACGACCTCCGCACCAGCATGACTCAAGTCCTCGCCTTGGTGCCTCGTTCCTCCCCGACGACGAGGCTGATTTGCTGGTGACGGATCTGCGGTTAGTCGGCCTCGGCGTGCTGGCCCTCCCTGTCTGGTTTGCTACCGCATGGATTTGGTCCCAGCAGCTGCGTCCATCACGATGGCGTGGTGCCGCAGAGGCTGGACGCTGGGCCTACCTCCTTCTTGGTGTCGGGCTGCTAGCTCATGCCCTACCGCGATGTTCTACTCCGCATCGTTGGGTAACAGATGTGGGTGCCTGGCGCCGGCTTCCTGCCTTTCGGCGGTGGTTGGTTCGGCTTCAAGTCATCGGCGCCATGTGCGTGCTTGGCTAGGTGGGCGAGGATCGGGTCGTGGTCGGTCTGGGGTGTGGCAGTTCAAACCCCTATGTGTCACTAACGAGGTGCTCAGAGGTGGGGCATATGCAAAAGCCTTGCTCGGTTGCGGCTTGTAGACTGCAACACCCGTGGGCATCATTTATCTTCTTGGAGGCGTCAACTGTTTGCCCCTTTGTCCCTGCAGTTCTTATTGACACATACTTCCAAAGTGTAAACCTAGGCCCTGTCGGTCGTACAATGGTGGTGCCATGGGCGTCGTTCCCCTCCCTGGAGGCGTTGTGTTTGGAAGCCATGGTTGGGTGCTGCACCGGTGGTGGTCGCCTCTTCTTAGGGACCGTCTATTTTCCTCTATATCTGGTCTTGTCGTGTGGTCCTCGTGGCGGTCGTCTGCTCTCAAAGGAAATATTTTTGAAACCTGTGTTCACTTCATTTTGTCCACCTCACTCGGGTTGCTTAAGTCGACATCGTCTGACGGATGCTTTTGCCACGACCTTGCTTCTGTCTTTGGAGGATGCTTTGCCATCACTCTTGCTTATTGGTCTAGCAAATACTTTGCCATCACGCTCGCTCTCTGCTCTGGTGGATGCTTCGCCGCCGTCGTTGCTTGCTTGATGCTTTGCCATCATGGTCGTGTTGTCTGGGTGGCTCGTTGTGCTTAGGCAGATGTTTTGCCACCGTGATCCTGCTATCTAGGCGGATGCTTTGCGACCTTTGCTTTCTATGGCGCTTAGCTTTCTCGGCGAGGTGTGGACGGATGATGGTGGTGTCGGCTTTGATTCTTCCTTGGAGGCATCAATTCATAGGACTTCATGTTTTTTTTCTTTGACACGTCTTTGTTTGTCTATGTCACTTCATGAAGTGGTAGAGTTGTGGTTTCTTTTCCTATTTTTGTGCTTGAGTGCTTTTTTAATCTTAAGTGGTTCATCTTGTAGCTCCGCACTTTGGAGGCTCCCCCGAAGTTGCGTTAATATACTCTCTTCTTCTTAATGAAAAACGTGCTATGCACGTCTTGAAATTTGTGTTGGTTGCTGTTCAAATAAGTCGTGCATGCAGGTCATGTTCTTAGACGCATGTGTTTGTAGCAAGTAATGCAAGAAAGAAGAAAATTAAAGCGGCAGAGCAGTAATGAGCTGGTAGCTGGTCTACAGCTTCATCCGTTGCAAGAAGCTCTTGCCGTCCAGTTTGGCAGAGAAGAAGAGCTTCATGAAGCTCTCGTGGTCCACCGTCTTGTACATCATCATCTCCTGGTCGGAGACGAGCTCGGTCAGAGGTCCTATCGTCGCATGAATGCTCGGCGAATGGAATGCTGCAACGGACAGCCGTTCTCTCTCCGTGTCGACCACAGCCCTGTGCTCGACGCTCCGGTACCTTCCATTTGTGAAGATCTGATGCATTTGCATGCGTCGATACAACATTACAACACTACCCAGTCCGAACGTCTCCTGATGCAATATAGTACAACAATATGATGCAATGAATACGCGTACCTGAAGAATGTCTCCGACGTTGACAATAAAAGCGCCCTCCAGAGGGTGCACGGGAACCCAGGTGTCATCGTCACGCTTTACCTGCAGGCCCTGAACCTCGTTGACTTGCAGGACGAGTGTGAGGAGATCAGCATCCGAGTGTGGCGAGAAGCCCACAACTTTGTCCGCATGGGCACATGGAGGGTAGAAGTTCATCCTCACCGACTGTAATCCACCGACGCATTTGTTAGCGATCACCTCCGGCTGCAACCCTAAGTTCTTGGACATGATCACCAGCAGGCGATCCGCTACATTCTTCACGGCAGCCGAATATGCGTCCAGTTTCGACCTAAAAATGAATAACATGCTGCATCATTAATTATGCTCACGGAAACATCGGTGCTAGCATGTACTCCCTTTGTCCTAGTATAATTGCATTTCTAGGATTTGAGAAGCAAAATAGTATAGATAGCAAATGACATTAATTTCTCTATATGAATATACTAGCTGACTTGAAAACATCAGTAATGGATGTATTCTTTTTTTTTTCTGCAGCTCCTGCCTGGAAATATCAGTAAGCCAGATGTGTAAGACCGGAAGAAATAAATGGTCTAGAACACACCAGAGTATACTAAACAAATAGAGGCTGGTGTATGCTGGTGCAAGGCTAGAGCATTGAATGCCTATTGTTGTGTTTTATTTGGGATAATTTTTGAATCGTACAAATGCAGTAAAAGAGACAGAGGGAGTATATATGTACAGCAATGGTAGTACACCTGAAAGTGTCGGGCTTGTCAGGCCAGAATCTCATGTTTCTGTGCTGAGGCGGCTGCGTGTTCAGGTAGAGGACGTCAGCCCAGTCCAGCTTCTGATCCTCCGAGACCACGAACAATTGACCGTAGCCCTCCAGATGCCCTCGTTGCTGAGCAAACTGCTGCTTCGTTTCAGCAGGCAACCCAAAGAATCCTTGAATGTTGGCCTTCATCCCCTGGATGAGGCCATCTGGAACACCGTGGTTTATGAGCTGCATCAGACACCGATCGAATGCAATTAAATATATAAACGCATCTTGATCAGGAAGGGAAGCAACGAAGAATTCTTTTGTTGAGCTGAGATGCATGACCAATTGACCAGACCTGGAAGAAGCCCCACTCCTGGCAGGCCGCATGGAGCCGTGCAGATTCATCACGAGATTCCTCCGGGTGAAGCAGCCTCTGAAAGTCAACGATGGGTATCGCGGCCTCGCCGTCATTGACGACTGCATCTGCGGCCACCTCCGGCCGGAGATACCTTGCCGGCACATGGGCTCCACCGGTGGCCGCCACCATTGCCTGCACGCTCGGCACAGGGAGGGACTCCATCTCTCTCTCTCTCCACAGGGAAGGGTGACTGGGCGAGGCGAGGCGTCTTCCAGGGCAAAATGTTTCGAATCTTGCTGGTGACGATGGATTGGATGGGTGATGGGTCATGCCTGGACCGGCACGAGATGGCTTTGTTAATTGCCGGCTTGGACCTTACGCGTGTCGCCTTCTTCTCGCTCGCATCGCGCTGCTCGCGCAGTGTACACTGTCCACGGTTTTTTTTACTGCTGCATACCCCGACCGGTTAGCCGGATAGTTTGGTTTGCTAGGTCCGGTTAGACGGTAAACCGGATTTTTTTTTGTTACCGGTACAGCCCGGTTTTAGCGGGACCGCGGGAACGGGAGGTATAAAAAACCCTGACACCGTCTCGTCACGAGATGGCTCTGTTAACTGCATCTATGGGAGAAGGACACGACAGCAGCCGTCTATTTAAATTTTAAACCTACATAAGACTGACTTGATCATTAAATAGTGTGTTATTGTCTACTATATCTCGCCTATTCTTTGGCTTGCTTCCATACAAAACAATACCAAATAGAGTATATGTTAAATATCATATTAACAGACAATAATTGTCTAAACTGTTATAAAGTTAATTATGTATGTCAAATAATCCCTTCGTTCTAAAATACTAGTAATTCTTGGTGTTATTTTGAGGAGCTATTTTGTGTCTTATACTACTATTTGGTAGTATATGGTATAGAGCAAATCGGACCATCCACTAGCACAAAAAAGCCCCCAGTACCGGTTGCTAGGCACCCATCGGTGCCGGTTATGCAACCGGTACTGGCAATCCGGTACCGATGGGCGCCCATCAGTACCGCCAAATGATTTTGAGCCCAAAAAATGGGAATTTTTTTTGAACTCGCTGGGGGGGGGCGAACTCGTGACCTCCCCCTCGCGCGATTCTTAACCATCCCACCTATAGAGCACTTGTGGTTGAGAGAAGGATGCTATCCATTCAGTACCGGTTGGTGCAAAAGGGGTCTCGGGAACCCCCCGGTACCATTTAGTACCGGCTCATAACACCAACCGGTACTGAATGTCACCATTTAGTATCGGGTCATATTACGAGTCGGTACTAAATGGTCCTTAGGGGGTACTGTGCTTACAACCGGTATTAAATGGTCCTTAGTACCGGTTGGTAAGCAACCGGTACTTATGCGCATTGGACGAATGCGCGTTTTTCCTCTAGTGATCCATTATTAAGTAATTTAGTAATACTTACATATTAATTGACTCTCTTATAGAGGGCAGATTTTTAGGGTAAAAAATATATTATCAAGATGTCATTTTTGTTTTTTCCATAATATCTTTATACTAATCATTATACTATTCATACCACTAGTGAAACTTTCAGTAGTACACAATTAATTTTGACCGTAAGATGTTTGTATACTAGTCATTTTCGAGCACTAGTATACATCAGTATAAGACACCTCGAAGGAGCTCCATTTTAGGTGCCTAAATTCATATCATTTTCTATGAATCAAGACATATAGTTGTCTATATTCATAACATCTTTAATAAATCTAGTAAAAAAATAAAATGATTAGTAGTTTGAAACGTAGGGAGTACAACGACCACCTTACGTGCATGCCCGCCGTGAAGAATCCATGCGGTCGATCAGACAGCATCGATACTTTCCATTTTTGGCAATAAATAATTAGCATTCATTTACTTTCTCTTTCTGGCTTTTCATGTCCTTCTCTAGCGTGTGACGTGCCTCCGGCACATTCGCCCGCTGCATGGCAGTTCCCCGTCATATTCTCCGTTGGCTTTTGGTGTTCCCTTTCTTTTAGGGCCAAAAAGACATTTGGAGCCGTTGGAATATTTATTGGGAATAAAAAAAGATGAAATATTTAAGGATAAAAACAAATGACACCTATATATAAGTTGCCATATTATACCTTAGTTCTCTATTTTTAATAACTTACACAAATGACACATGACTTGTAACTTATGTATATAATTTAGCCGAATATGACTTTAACATAATTTACATGGCATGTATGACTTTTACATATAACATATGTATACAACTTTGCCTAGGGTATGATTTTGACATAATTACATATATTTTTTGAGCGGACGGTGAAAGCTTACGCTTTCTCAAATTTTTATTAGAAGAAAAAAGAATTGACCTAGTTTATAAAGAAAAGCAGGCTAAAAAACCAAACAACTCTAGTCTGTAAACCATACAACTAGGACGGTAACATACCATCCTTCACAACTTTGGTCCATCGACCAAACAACTCTGCAAGGTCGGATTGGGACATCGACACAGACCAACTCAACACAACTTGCAACTTTGTTCGGTCGGATTGGGTCATCGACACGAGCCAACTCAAAGACAAATTGCAACTCCGCTCAGTCGGATTGGGTCAACGACATAAGCCAACTCAACACTGCCTTACAACTATGGTCGGCCGGACTAGGACATCGACATGAGCCACCACTCAAGAACCACCACATCTATTTTTTTATATTTTTTAATTTACAAAAGAGAGGAATAAAGGAAAAGAAGAAGCACTTCCCTTCGCTAGGAGCCACCATCATTCAGCAATGTCACGACTTGAAGACGCCACCGACGCCAGCCCGAGCAGGGTTGGGTTCTCACCCGCCACCACCAGTGGGGAAGAACGGCAACCGAGGACAAATGAGAGCAGCAGCGATGCTCAACATCACCTACAAGAAGGAAACGACGCCGATGGCACCGTCGACGTCGTCCCAAAGAGGAAAAGGGTTTCACCCACATCACTACCGTGGTGCAAAGAGACAGTCAAAGCTTCAGCCGAACCACCATGGCACTGCTGGAACGCCTTTGCATGGTCGCAGCCCACGATGCCACCACGGAGACACCAGCATACGCACAAGAAAACCATTGTCGACAACACCACCACGGTGTCGATCGACACACCATAGACCAAACATGTGCTGGTGTCCGGCCGCTTCCACTGCCACAATGACGTGCCGCAGCGCCCGCCACATGCCACGAAGCCGTAGACGCATCGAGCCATCACAGTGTACGTCGCCACTGAGGCTGAGCCTGTGCAGGGCCGAGGTCTCCGCGGGGCTTGGCCATGGCATGTCGAAGCGACAATGGGCCACGTCGTTGAACGGCCCCCTGGCCGACAAGCCCCGGGTGCCATCGAGCTGAGACCACCGTGGGGCCCAGCCACAACACCAGGCGAGCAACCGCCTGCTGCCGTAGGTGCCGGAGTCAGGCCACAGGACGTAGCCCCCCGATCATGCCGAGGCCATCGCCGAGGGCACTGCAGAGCCAGTAGCAAGATCCGCCTGCCCGCCACCGCCGCCGTCGAGGCCAGAAGCCTCCTGATCTGGCCGTCCAATGCATGGATCCGGTGACCCCTTGAGTGGATCTGGCCGGCTGCCATGGCCAAGATGCACAAGGGGAGAAGAACTGCAAGGAAGGGAAAAAGGGAGGAGGAGATGGGGAAGGAGGGAGATTAAGGGCGGAGGCCCTCCCCTCAGCTCGCCGGATTTCCGGCGGACCGCTCCGGCGGCGGTGGATGTAGGGTTGGGTGGGGTGCGAGGCTTCCGCCCATGTTGCCCCTTGGGGATGATGCGGGGGCGAGAGGGAAAGAATTTCAAGATATATACACATGACTTTGACATAACTTTCATGGCATATACAACTTTGACACATAACTTATGTATATAACTTGGCCCTAGGTATGCTTTGACATAACTTTTGGGACATA
Source organism: Digitaria exilis (assembly GCA_015342445.1). Classification (NCBI taxonomy): domain Eukaryota; kingdom Viridiplantae; phylum Streptophyta; class Magnoliopsida; order Poales; family Poaceae; genus Digitaria; species Digitaria exilis. Next base: position 1,030,016 of record JACEFO010002479.1, read on the forward strand.
TACAACTTTGCTCGTGGCTGGCTTGACGACACTAAACACAGCCATGGATGAAAATACCTAGCGCCATGGGATCTTCCCCACATTTGTGCTGATTTCTGTTCAAATAAATCGTGCATGCAGGTCATGTTCGCAGACGCATGTGTTATTGTAGCAAGCAATGCAAGAAGAAAAGCGGTAGAGCAGCAATGAGCGTCTAGCTGGTCCTACAGCTTCATCCGTTGCAACAAGCTCTTGCCATCCAGCTTGGCGGAGAACAAGAACCTCAGGAAGCTCTCGTGGTCCACCGTCTTGTACATCATCTCCTGGTCGGCGACGAGCTCACTCAGAGGTCCTATCGTCGCATGGATACTCGGCGAGTGGAATGCTGCAACAGACATCCGCTCTCTCTCCGTGTCGACCACAGCCCGGTGCTCGACGCTTCTGTACCTTCCGTTTGTGAAGATCTGATGCATTTTGCACGCATCGATACCATACAACACAATATATATCCATTCAGATCGAGCCATACGTGACAACAATATACAGAAGTCGCCTGATCGATGCAATAAAATGAATGCCGTACCTGAAGAACGTCTCCGACATTGACAATAAAAGCGCCCTCCAGAGGCTGCACAGGAACCCAGGTGTCATCGTCACGCTTTACCTGCAGGCCCTGAACCTCGTTGACTTGCAGGACGAGGGTGAGGAGATCAGCGTCCGAGTGTGGCGAGAAACCCAATACTTTGTCCGCCTGGGCACATGGAGGGTAGCAGTTCATCCTCACCGACTGTAAGGCATCGACGCATTTGTTAGCGATCACCTCCGGCTGCAGCCCCAAGTTCTTGGACATGATCATCAGCAGGCGATCCGCTACGTTCTTCACGGCAGCCGAATATGCGTCCAGTGTCGACCTAATTAATAGCATGCACCGTTAATTAATTCACGCTGAAGTAGAAAGAAATAATCAATCAAAATTGCATTCTCAGAGCTCAAAAGTGGTGAAAATTTTTTACATTTAGAAACATGCTCTGTGAGAGAAGTACGATTGTCAGTGTAAAAACTTTTAGTGAACTACACCTGAAGGTACCAGGCTTGTCAGGCCATAATCTCATGTTTCGGTTCTGAGGCGGCTGCGTAGACAGGTAGAGCATGTCGGCCCAGTCCAGCTTCTGATCCTCCGAGACCACGAACAGTTGACCGTAGCCCTCCAGCTGCCCTCGTTGCTGAGCAAACTGCTGCTTCGTTTCTGCAGGCAACCCAAAGAATCCTTGAATGTTGGCCTTCATCCCCTGGATGATACCATCTGGAACACCGTGGTTTATGAGCTGCAGATGCCGATCGGATGCAATTATACACAGTGTGTATGTATAATATTTTTAAAAACGGGAATATATTTCCATATAGATCGACGCATCTTGATAAGGGAGGGAAGCACGCAGCAAATAATTCAAAGGGAATGAGCTGAGATGCATGATCAGACCTGGAAGAAGCCCCACTCCTGGCAGGCCTCATGGAGCCGTGCAGATTCACCACGAGATTCATCAGGGTGAAGCAGCTTCTCAAAGTCAATGATGGGTATCGCGGCCTCGCCGTTGCTAACGACAGCATCTGCGGCCACCTCCGGCCGGAGATACCTTACCGGCACATGGACTCCACCCGTGACCGCCACCATTGCCTGCACGCTCGGCACAGGGAGGGACTCCATCTCTCTTGCTCTCTCTGTGGTGTTTGACAGTTGAGACAGCGAAGAGTGACAGGGTGAGGCGAGGCGTCTTTTAATTTTGCTGATGATTCGCTTCGCCAAGTCGTGCGCTTGGTCTGATGCCACGGACAAAAGTTTTGAAATTGCTGGTGAATGGTGATAATATTTCTATTTGCCGTTGCCGATGGATAGGTCATGCCCGGACCGGCACGAGATGGCTTTGTTAATTGTCGGCTTGGACCTTACGCGTGTCGCTTTCTTCTCGTTCTCGCTCGCACCGCGTTGCTGTGACGTGCAAGCGGTCGATCATGTTTAGATTACATTAGTGTGATCAATTAGTTATTAATTGTAGGATTAATTAAGTGCATTAGGTAGTTAATATTGTCATTAGCTGCCTAATGATGTTTTGCAAAAAAAAAATAGCTACCTAATGACGAATCACTGTGACACCCGTTCGAGAAGGGGCATGCCCCCTGAAGAGGCACCTGCTCACGGGCATACTTCTGTACAAGCGAACAGGCACGTCGAAGGGTTGCATCCCCTCCGAACGGACAAGAATCACATCCCATCGTAGGATATACATATATAACCTATTCTTCTATTAATAACAGATCAGATTTCATTCATCCATTTCACAATTCCCATTTACATTCAGTTCCAACACGTTATCAGCGTCCATTTACTTTCTCTTTCTGTTTTGTCAAGTCCTTCTGGCTTCTAGTGTGTGACGTGCCTTCCGCACCTTCGCACGCTGCATGGCAGGTCGCCGTCGTATTCTCCTTTGGCTTTTGGTGTTTCCTTTTTCTTTTAGCGCCACAAATATTTGGAGTCGTTGGAATATTTATTGGGAATAAAAATAAGAAATATTTCAGGATAAAAACTAGTTTCAACACCATGTATATAGAGGAAGACACATATTTATGGACAAGTATATATAAGTTGTCATATTATACCTTAGTTCTCTCACTACTTAAAAAAAACATTATAGGGAACCCTCCAAAAAAGTCTATGAGATGGACAAAAAATCCTTTCGCCTATGTTAATATCGGAGATTAATGGAGACGAAAAATATATATTTTAGGAGATGGTTGCTCTTGTCTGACTTCTAAAGTCTGTTTTTAGAGTCAGATGTTTTAAAACAACCGTCTCTAAAAATTATCTACTTTCAGAGGTAGACATTACAAGCTTCAGAGGCATCGATCCGGGGCACCTCTTCTCCAACAGCGGCGGCATGGCAGTAGGGTATCGCGCCCCTAGATGGGCTCGGCGGGCTCGTGGATGGGCTGCGCAAGCCTATCTAGAGTTTTGATCTAACAAGTTGTAGATTCACACTACTACACAAATCATTTTCTGAGGCGTTTTTTTTCTATTTTCTGGGGCGGTGCAACCGTCTCTGAGCTGGGGTTGAGGGGATTCAACTAGCCACTAGTCTTAACAATGTTTTTTTCGTCGAAATTTGCAAAATAGATTCACACTACTACACAAATCATTTTCTAAGGTGGTTTTTTTGATTTTTTGAGGCAGTTTTTGCAACCGTCTCTGAGCTGGGGTTGAGGGGATTCGACTAGCCACTAGTCTCAACCGTGTTTTTTATCGAAATTTGCACACTTGCGGTTGAGGAAATTTTCGAACCCACGACCTCTCTCTCACGCGTATCACGCTTTACCATTACACCACACTCTCTCTTATGACTATACTCTGTTTTGATCCCTACCATATTATACCAAACTGAGTGTAAATTGCATTTTTGATAGCCTAAACATAATCAAATGAAAAAGTTGTCAACCACTGAGTTTTATAACTTTTTGAGATATACAACTTTTATATTGGTCATTTTCCATCTGAGGTCTTTTGCGAAATTTGAATTTCAAATTTGAGAATATTCAAACGTACTTTTCGTGGACAAGATGATTTCAAATGAAAACGTTGCCTTTCTTAACATTTTGAGGTCTACAGCTTTCATATTGGTCATTTTTCCATCTGAGGTCGTTTGAAAAAACTCAAATTTAAAATTTGAGAATGGATTAACAGAGGCGGTTATATTTGACCGCCTCATAAAATCGATTAACAGAGGCGGAATTGTAACACAACCGTCTCTGAAAAGGGTCGATTAACACAAGTGGTTATATTACAATAACCGCCTCAGTTAATCGATTTTCGGTGGCGATCAAAATGTAACTGCCTCCTAAAATGAATGTAACCGCCTCTGTTAATCACTTGTATTAACAGAGACGGATATTTTTTGTAACCGTCTTAGATAATATTTGGCACTGTCTTGTAAAATATTTTGTGTACTAGTGCCGTGTAATCCTGTTTCCTCTGCTGCATCATCTGTCACCTGCAAATAGCTGCCGCTCACCAAATGCTTCATCAAATGTTCAAGAAGGGCTTATGTTTGCTGTGTATAAACTATAGAGACGATGCTGTTAATTTGATTCCTGGCCCATTCCATTTAGCAAAATATGCACTATTTCTTCCTCAAATCTGGAAGCTATTATTTGGTGTGTTCTATCTTATTCCCCCTCTCGCACATGTCTGCAATTAGAGTACATCCTTCTATTACTTTATTCACTTAGTTATATTGTTCAGCTCGTTACACGTATAGCACAGGTTTTGATTGTTTGCATGGTTTCCCTCATACTATAAGTTCTATTTAAGGGTTGAAAAAAAGCCCGGGCTCGTGAGCTCGGCTCGGCTTGATTCCCAAACGAGCCGAGCCCAAGCCAGCAGTTTAGCTCGTTTGCTAAACAAGCCGAGCCCGAGCTGGCTCGTGAGCTAAAAAAGCTCGAGTGATGTCCCATTAGTAGCCCTATTTAGACAGCTCAACACAATTAAAACTCTATTGCTATTTATTATTTATTCTACTATTGTAGGACTATTATTGTAGGACCATATTTTAAGACATTAAAGTGGTGGGACTTACTTTTGGAACCTACTTTTAATTATATTATAAATTATAATACAGGTTATGGTTTTTTTTTGTCAGCTCGCAAGCCGGCTCGAGCTGGCTCGAGCTTGTAAACGAGACGAGCCGAGCCGGGCCTCAACTTTGGCTTGTTTAGGTTAGCAAGCCGAGCCGGATTTCTTCCAAGCTTTCGCGAGCCGAGCCGGCTCGGCTCGGCTCGTTTCCACCCCTAGTTCTATTTACCTTGCTATTCAGTGGAACCCTGAAAATGTAAACCTTACTTTAGTTAGAAGACTATTTGTCAACAATTAGGATGGTTACAAAAGCATACAGGAGAGATGCAAGTGGCTTCTCATATGCAGTGCTAAATGATGCTGAGAACTATGATTGCCATAACCTTTTCACTAGAAGTTGTCATAATTTAATCACAATGCAAAAACATCTTTGCAGATTTAGCGATGGTTTCACTTATGTTTCTATATTTCAGGTCCACAACATTTCGATTTTAATTATGGATATAATGTAACTATGGTGTTTTACTGTATGTATACACTACAGCGGTTTGCTGTCTATAGAGCTTGATCACTGACTTCCATCTAAAGAGCTTGTATAGATCATTTGTGCTACTGTTTTCCCTTTTTTTTCCCTGCATCTGCAGCTGAACAGAATCACAAGCATTGTTTGACGGCAAAAAGAAAATTGCATAAGCAAAAGCTGGCAGCGGCAAACAGCGCAACAGAACATGCCAAAAGTTAACAATCGCCCGCACTACTTAACTCCAAACCAAGATAATACATGATAACACATATGTACACTTTCTTATTGGGTGGAAAGAGGGTGAAAATAGAATAGATACACCGACCCAGAAACCACAAGAGATACATAACGGCCAATCCAAGCAAAGCGCGGCAACAGCCGCGTTAAGTTTCTAGTGAAACACGAAGTCAACAACATCAACAATAGCCCTATCGTAAAACGACTCCGTGCCAAACGATACTGGTACAATACAATGCCACGGCTCCGGGCTCCGCAGCGATAGCGTGCACCTTATACCGTACTACGTAGTTTGCCTTTGAGGAAGAGACAAGCAAGGCAAAGTGTGCGAGAGAATAGTTAGAAGCAATGCATCTAACAGGCAAAAGGAAAAGTTTCTATGCACAGACAGGAATAGGTGAAGCATTAGCACGCATGTCGTGGTTGGTGAAGGTGAACCCTGTGGACTGTGGCCATGGTGCAAGATTTGGACTGGATGCATGGGCGGGCCGAGCACTAGCTCACCACCAGGTGCATCTAGCGGAACAACATCATCATAGATTTGATGCCATCATCACTACTGCTGGGGATGATGCGTTTACAGCAGACACAAGGGTCTATTCCTAAAAGTTCTTTTTACTTCATATTCATTCTCTTCACAAAATACGTATTTCTAAACATTTCTTTTTCACCTTTTCTATTCATCCGCTCACATAACACGCATAAAAAAAATTCTTTTTCTCCACCTATCTAAACACAGCCAAGAGATGCGCACAGCAATAGCAACAGGCGGTTAGTCTGAGGGCACCCGCAGTGTAGTCCTCCATCGATGCTGAGTCTAGGAAAGAGAAGGTCTTAGCATCGTTTGGCCCATTGCAGGTAGCGATGCGGAGTTTCAAAAGTCTGGCATCGGCGACAATACACACCTCGGTGCTCCTTTGCTTCCATGATTAAAATATTACACTTCCCCTCCTTTCCTCGTGCGGCGGTTACTCCAACCTCGTTCCTCCTGCGGCGACGACGGCGGCGCTCAACTCCTCCTCCCGCCCCGATCCCTTCCTCATCCACGGAGGAGTGTGAGGGCGGTGGATCTGCAGCGCCGTCCCCCGTGTGGAGGCCCGACGGGCACCGTCCCCCGCGTGGAGGCCCGACGACCTCATCGCCGCGCCGGTCGATGCCCCGTGCGGCGGCAGAAGCCGACTGGGGCGACGAAGACGCAGCCCCTTGGCTCACTTCGCATTGGCCGATTGAGCATCCCTGTCTTCTTTCCATTTTCTCTACCCATTTTCTCGGAGTTTGTTTTCTTCTAGTAAATCGGCAATGTCAATCTTGAATCTTGATTCTTGAACCACCAACCGCAACTGGGATTCTTCTCTCGTTGATCTTCTGACACACGCGTTCATGATTGATTTCTGAAATGGGCCCGTGGGACTGCTGCTATTGTTGCGAGTGGGTTGGATGGCTTCGTTGCTGCATTCTCGCCGTCCGCCCCAGCTCGGTCTCGGTGGCGCTCATCTGCCATGGCGTGAGCGGCGGTGAGGTGAGCGGACGACGAGATTAGTAAGGATTTGGGGTCAGAAGCATGGCTGCGTGGAGATCGATTGGGGATTTTTTTACCCTGGCTGGAGAAGGAAGAAGAGAAAGGAAGGAAGAAGATTTTCCTCGCGCGAGGAGGAAGCGGTGGTTGAGAAGAGACAACATTGTTTATTTGTAGAGGGGCCCACCGTTGATTTGGGCATCGCCTTGGCACACTGCGACGGAAACAAGCATTGATCTTACGTGGAGATAAATCTAGTTTTCTGGCATTGCCTACGCTGCGGGTGCCCTGAGAGAGAGAGCTCAGACATGGTTGCCACCACGTTGCGCCGCAGTTGTGGTCACTAACAGCTTACGTGCCAACAGTTTAGGGGGATAGTTCATCTCATCAAATGCAAGGAAGATGAAGCATATAAATCTAATGGTGCGCCTTAATGTAATTTTATTTTATATTGAGATATCAATTGTAGCGATCTCACCCGAGAAATGGGCCCACTTAAGTATATTCCACCTTCCAGTGGTGCTAATACACGAAAATGTTCCCAAGTGCGGATTCGACCGTCGAGTCAAGCTCGACCAACGGCTACTGAAGATCGTCCGTCCATACACTCACTCGAAGGCGAGTTCCAAAGATCACATCATTCCACAATTCAAATTACAACAAGGTTCAGAGTTATTACAACCAAATTGAAATGATAAGGTAAATAAGATAGTTCGAGTTCATGCAGCGGAAAGTAAACGAGATACTAGCGACGATCCATAGCATCGTCACGATGAAGTCAGCCGTGACGCTACTCCTCACGATCCTCGGGAGAGGCCGGCTCCCACTCGATGCTGTAACCAGGAGGAAGCTGGGAGGCCCAAGCCATAGAGGCAGCTACCTCCTGAGGGGGCGGTCCTGAAAATTTAAGCCACAAGCAAGGCTGAGTATACTAGTTATACTCAACAAGACTTAACCGACTGGTGATCACTACATCACCGACTCCCAAGGTGAGAGGCTGTTTGGCTAGTGGGGTTCTTTTGCCAAAAGCGACTAAGCTGTTTTCTACTTTCTTTATTTTGATTTTAATTTCCTTAGTCTATCCATTCTAGGTGAGCCTAGCTAAACAAACAAGTTTTGCAATACAATTATTCCATACAAAGATTTCATCCTTCCAAGTTTCACTTCATAATATGCCATACATCGGTCAAGCAGTCTCATTAACCGCGAGAAGCGGACAGTTTCGAACCGAATTTACTACCTGGCCAGGGGGAAACCCACACATACGGAATGGTTGGAAATGCCAACACACCCCAATCCTTTCTCATCAATCCACAATTCGGAACCCGGTCCATTTCCTCAGGATAAAGGTTTACTGCTTCACTCACAGTCTCACGCATATATCCACAAGTGTACGGCAGGGGAAAACAATGGTTTCCAAGGAGAGATGGCTATCGGCCCTAGCTGCTTCAATCTGGTACCGGGACTTACCGGCCCCATAAGCCGTGCATATATGTGGTACGTTCAAACGCTTGACACAAAAGTACCACATGTTTCCAATTAAAACATCGATAGACGGGAATCTACAATCATCCGTCCACCATCTCTAGTGTTTCTGATGTGAGTAGACATACAACTCCTATATCTCGCGAATGTCGGAAACATTCGACTTCTATCGGTCTTAAGCATAGCAACTATCGAACCTAGCATACTAGTGTTCAATCAACGGAACCTATGATCATGCAATCTAGGGTTTCATTCAACTCCTTGAAACTTAAATGCACAAACATATAATCAAGTAAATTGCGTAAGTAAAGTTACGTTATGCTCCGGGGCTTGCCTTCCGGCTCGAAGCGGTACTCCTGCTCGGGGCTTGGATCCACGTGCACCACGTTCACCTCGGACTCCTGGGCGATCTCCTCGGCAGCGGGAACTAGCTCGTAGACTCCGTCGGCGAGACCCGAATCTACACGAATGCATGAATGCTTAAGTATCGAGATTTAAATAGTTAGGATTAATTTAAATCTTGGTTAAAGAGTTGGAAAGGATAAACATTACTTATAATTGGATATTCCCATTTCATTTTGAACCTTTACTTTGATTTTAGAGGTTTAGGTTTTTCTCTTTTCTTTTCTTTTTCTTCTCTTTTCCTTTCTTTTTCTTCTCTTTTCTTTTCTTCTCTTTTCCCTTATTCAAGTCCTTTTTCGATTATTCAAAAGGTGAACTTAGGAAATTTATGTTCATGTACCATTTGGCCAGAGGCTTGCTCATGCCAAGGCAGGAGCTTAGCCCAAAGTTTGGCTCAAGATAATTTTTCTATAATTTATTAAAATTATTCTTATCTTTTTGCCTAAAAACAAACTAAAATCCTACAAAAATAATTACAAGGTTTCTGTCCAAACCACTTGGCACAGTGACTTAGGGTACCAAGGGTGACCTCTCTGCAAGTTTGCAGGTGATTTTTATTTATGGTTATTTTTGTGGAATTTCACCATGTTTAAACTACCAAAAATCATTTAGCCATTTTCCATTGTCCAAAAATTACCATTTTCATTTTTCTAAGGTTTCTTATGTCTTGATTAAGTTCCTGTGTGAAGGAGATGATTGTTCACTGAGTACATTATTTTCTGTGCTTTATTTGCCAAAACAGTAGGGTATATGTTTGGAAAATCATAACCCTAAAACCACTGGGAATTTTTGTGCACCCTTTGCGCATTAGGCTAATGATAACCACCCTAACAACATATCCTAAGCTCAGCTCTAGTGCATGTATAGATTTTGAACTATGATGAAAAGTGCTCAAACTAAAATGAATTTATATTTCAAAATCTACAGCTCAACTGGGTGAGGTGCAAAGGAAGAATTTGTTCTTCTAGATTCACTGGTCACTACAAAATTGGTTTGGCATTTTTCTGATTTTTCTACGATTTTCTACGAATTTTTGAAGTTGCAGTGAAAAGTGCTCAAAGGATAGAATCTATTTACGCCGTGAACCCTAGAAGATTTGAATCCTTAAAAAAAAAGGGTCCCTGGAATCTTACAGTCGGCGCCCTCCGCGAGACGGAAAACGCCCGGTGATCGTCCCCCTCGAGCTTGGCTGGGCTCGAACGTGACGGAAATCACCTGCTCGAGGGTGGACGTTCCCCTCGAGCTTGGCTGGGCTCGAACGTGACGGAAATCACCCGCTCGAGGGTGGACGTTCCCCTCGAGCTTGGCTGGGCTCGAACGTGACGGAAATCACCCGATCGAGGGTGGACGTTCCCCTCGAGCTCGCTGAGCCTCGATCGCCACGGGCATCCCTGCTCGAGGGTGGTCGTACACCTCTCGAGCGGGATGGGTGCCGAGGAGGAGTTTTTGTGATGGGCCTTTGCTAGAAAAAGGTAGAAGACACAGGGAGGTCCCTGAGCTCGTCGGCGTTCGTACGCCGGCGGCGAGCCGGGGTCTCCGGCCTCGGTGAGTGGCGCTACGCGTAGAGAGGCTCACCGCGGTCCTTTTATGCTAGAAGTCGACGACGGGGATGGCCGGGAACGTGCTCGGCGACGACGGTGGCGGCTCGGCAACTCCGGCAAGCGGCGACCGGCGACGTCGGGGTCGGAGAAGGTCGGGGAAGGGGTCGATGAGCACCAGTGCGGCACGGCGAAGCTGTTGGTGCCCTCGGTTCAGCCGGAGGAGGAGCGGAGCGAGCTGTCCACGTGCGCGGGCGGCGACGGAAAGCTCGAGCTTCTCCGGCGAGCTGCGCCGGCGGCTGTGGTGGCGGAAACGAGTTAGGGTGTGGTCGGAGAGTGGCAGTGGGTGATGGGGAAGCTATTGCGCGCCTCGGTTTGGCCGGAGGAGCAACGGAGAAGGCTGGCCGCGTGAGCGAGCTCGGCGGCGGCTCGGCAAACTCCAGCGAGCGATTTCGGCGCGGAAGAGAAGGGGGAGCTGTTTGGGGGCCTTAAGTAGAAGCGAGAGGGGAGTGGAAGGGTGCTCGGGAATCACTAGATGGAGACCGGGGCAGCACGGTGACGTCTCGCGGCGACAGCGGCTTGCCGCGGCCGTGTTGGCGCCGTGCGCGGCGTCAACGCGCGCGCGCAGGCGTGCTGCAGGCGGCAGACGCGCGTGGGCGAGGCGAGAAGCGACAGAGCGAGGAAAAGGAGCACGCGGGGGCGCAAAAGTCGCGCTTTGGACCGGCGGGCAACGGCGGCGACGGCAAAATCCGGCGGTCCGCGGCGGCGACGCGACGGCGAGCGTGGAGTCAGCGCTACAGTGCGTCTCCGGCTATGAGACCTTGCCAGAGGCGTGCACCGCGTGCGGGGACACCCGGCCATGTCACTTGTCGGCTCAGTCGAGGCCGGACGGCGGCAGGCGCTTGCCGGCGGCGAGCGCGGCACGCGTGGGCGCGGCGCTGGCAACCCGTGAGCGCGCCGTGAGCGGTGCAAAGGTCAACTGATTGGCATGGCTCTAATTTCAAAATTGTGAACATGACTCGAAAATCTTCCAACATGAAAGTTGTTTAGAATTTCATGAGACACGTTCCTGCACTGGAGATTTTAAGAAAAAGTTGAAATCTTGGCTGTAATTCAAAAAGGGGTAAATCCCTGTTTTGAACTGAATTTCCGAAATTCGAGGGGCTAGATGGCAAAATTGGCCAAAGTGCCCAAAAAGGAAAAGTTCAGAAATGTGATGAAGAACAACTTTGCTTTTTGGAGATTTTGATGTTCTGTGGTAAAATCTTGAGATTTGGCTAAGATTCCATTTCAGCTTTGAATTTGAATTTGAAAATTTCAAATTCCTAGTTTTGGGTTTGAATATGAGATGCTTCCAAGCATTTTTAGGCCATGGATTGAAAAGAGAAGTTTCTTGGTTTGACTTATAATCCAACTTTCATATTTGCACTTTTTCAAGTTTCTTGGGAATTTTTAAAGTTTTCCTTATTGGTTCATTTGAATGGCTTTGGCTCAAATTGATTAATTTTTCCTCATTTTCTTCAAATTCACTTTTGAATTAGCCTAGGTTTAACTTAACCATCATCTTAAGGTTAATTAACACCAGGGGTGTTACAGCCTACCCCCCTTAAAAAGAATCTCGTCCCGAGATTCGGGAATGCTAGAAAGTGCGGAATGTGCGGTACCTGGTGGGGTGGTGAGAAATCCAGGATAAAGGCGATTGAGATATTCCTCGGTCTCCCATGTTGCCTCTTCTTCAGTGTGATGAACCCACTGAATCTTATACATTTTAACTGAGCTCCTTCTTGTGTGCCTTTCTTTTTGGTCAAGGACTTTGAGCGGTTGAGCAACGTAGGTCAGATCGGGCTCAACTTCCACGTCTTCTTGTTCCACGACTTCAGTCGGAACTCGGATACACTTCTTAAGTTGTGAGATATGAAAGACATTGTGCACGGCTGAAAGTTTGTCGGGAAGTCGTAGGCGATAAGCCACGGATCCACATTTCTCAATGATTTCATAAGGTCCGACGTAACGGGGTGCAAGCTTTCCCTTTACTCCGAACCTTTGGACTCCCCGAGTTGGGGAAACCTTAAGATACACATGATCACCGACTGCGAATTTGAGAGGCATTCTTCGGCGATCGGCATAACTCTTCTGACGAGACTGAGCGGCTTTGAGGTTTTCCCGAATAACCCTGACTTGCTCTTCGGCTTCAATCACCAGGTCGGGTCCGTATATTTCTCGCTCCCCAGGCTGAGACCAACATAACGGAGTTCGACATATTTTCCCATACAAGACTTCGAAAGGGGCCATTTTCAAGCTTGCTTGGTAACTGTTGTTGTATGAGAACTCGGCGATAGCCAGACATTTATCCCAACTTGCTTCATATTGAATGACGCAAGCTCTAAGCATGTCTTCAAGGATTTGATTCACCCGCTCGGTTTGCCCATCCGTCTGCGGGTGGTAAGCCGAGCTTCGAATAAGCTTGGTGCCGAGAGATGCATGGAGTTGCTCCCAGAACCTTGCCACAAACTGCGGACCTCGGTCCGAAACGATGGTTCTAGGCACTCCGTGCAGACGCACAATTTGGTCGAGATAGATCTCGGCATACTTCTTGACGGCATAGGTGGTGTTGACTGGAATGAAGTGGGCGGTCTTTGTGAGTCTGTCCACAATGACCCATATAGAATCGTGCCCTCGTGCGGTCTTGGGAAGGCCAACAATGAAATCCATACTGATATCCTCCCATTTCCACGATGGTATAGACAAAGGTTGAAGAGTTCCAGCCGCCTTTAGATGACTAGCCTTTACCCTCCGGCAAGTGTCACACTCGGATACAAACCGAGCGATATCCATTTTCATCTTGGTCCACCAAAAAGTTTTCTTCATATCCTGGTACATCTTGTTGCTGCCAGGGTGAATAGAGAACTTAGAGTGGTGAGCTTCACTCAAAATTTTCTTCCGTAATTCCAGATCTTTAGGCACGACGATACGGTTCCCAAACCATATCATGCCTCGGGCGTCCTGACGGAAACAGTTATACCGTTCCTCCGTTCCTTTAGCCAGCTCCTCCCGAATAACTCCGACCTTTTTATCGGTCTGCTGGGCCAGAAAGATCTCATCGTGCAATGTGGACTCGAGAGATATATTGTTTAAATAACCGTGCGGAACAATCTCGAGATTGAGTTTCGCCAACTCATGACATAGGGTGTCGGCATACGATTTGACCGAAAGACAATGGCAATGAGACTTGCGGCTCAAGGCATCCGCAACCACATTCGCCTTTCCGGGATGATAATGCAAACTCATGTCATAATCTTTTGCCAACTCCAGCCATCTTCGCTGCCTCATATTCAAGTTAGCCTGAGTGAAGACGTACTTGAGACTTTTGTGGTCGGTATACACGTTGCAAGGAACTCCTATCAGATAGTGCCTCCATATTTTCAGAGCGTGAATCACGGCTGCCAATTCCAGGTAGTGAGTGGGATAATTCAGCTCATGGGGACGGAGAGCACGTGAAGCATAAGCAATAACTCGATTTTCATGCATAAGAACACAACCGAGTCCGGTGCCTGAAGCATCGCAATAGACATCGTAGGGTTTGGTGCTATCCGGTTGGGTCAGAACGGGAGCTGAGGTCAACAACTTCCTCAATGTGCGGAATGCCTCTTCACACTTCTCATCCCACACGAATTTCTACCCCTTCTTCAATAGCTCGGTCATTGGCTTGGCAACTCGCGAGAAATCCGGAATAAAACGACGATAATATCCTGCCAAACCCAGAAAGCTTCGGATTTCGTGGACAGAGGTAGGAGGTTTCCAGTCCATTACTTGCTGCACTTTCATAGGATCTACCGAGATACCATCTTTAGAAACAGTGTGACCTAAAAACTTCACACTATCCAGCCAAAATTCACACTTGGAGAACTTGGCATACAACTTGTGATCACGGAGTCGTTGAAGAACAATACGGAGATGCTCGGCATGCTCTTCCTCATTCTTGGAGTAGACAAGAATATCGTCAATGAAAACCACTACGAAGTTATCCAGCTCGGGCATGAACACCGAATTCATGAGGTACATGAAATAAGCAGGAGCATTAGTCAGTCCGAACGACATAACCAAGAATTCATAAAGTCCATAGCGGGTCGAGAAAGCCGTCTTGGGAATATCACAAGGACGAATCTTGATTTGATGATATCCGGAACTAAGATCAATCTTGGAGAATATCTTGGCTCCGGCGAGCTGATCGAATAATACATCAATGCGGGGAAGAGGGTACTTATTTTTTATAGTGACCGCATTGAGAGGCCGGTAGTCAATACACATCCTCAACGTGTGATCCTTCTTTTCGACAAATATGGTAGGACAACCCCAAGGTGATGTACTCGGACGAATGAAACTCTTGTCCAGTAATTCTTGGAGTTGAGTTTTCATTTCTGCCAATTCCGCGGGTGGCATTCTGTAGGGTCTTTTAGAAATTGGTGCGGTACCAGGTTGTAGCTCGATAACGAACTCAATGTCCCGATCCGGTGGCATTCCAGGCAAGTCGTCTGGGAAGACATCGGGGAACTCACAGACGATAGGAATGTCTTCAAGCTTGGGCTCAGTCATGACAAAAACACACGAGCTCAAGGAGTTGGGAGACGGAAGATAGAGTGTGGTAGATCCATGTGTAGGTGAGTTGATATCAACAATTCTCTCCGCAACGTCTAACACAACCTTGTGTTGTGCCATCCAATTAGCTCCCAAGATTATATCTATCCCATCCAGTTCTAAAAGAATCAGGTCGGTCAAGATAACTCTACTACCCAGTTTAATTGGCACCTTTCACGCCACATGATTTGAATTTAGGTTTCCTCCTGCGGTGATTATTTTGTAGGCCGCATTTGTAGATAAGCAATTTAACCCACATTTCTTAGCACAACTGGGACTTATGAAACTATGAGTGGCACCAGAATCAAAAAGAATGACTGCAGGTTGGTTATGAATCAGAAATTTACCCGTCATCACTGGTGCTCCCTCGGGAAGGTCGGTCAAGGTGGTGAAGTTGACCCTTCCCTGCTTGACGTGAATCTTCTGCAACTTGCCCTTGTTTGGCTGGTTGCCATTGTTCTGCTGCTTGCCCTGGGGACAGTCCCTGATGAAATGACTGGTACTGCCGCAACGGAAGCAAGAATACCCAGCTCCAGGCTGAGTTGGTTGCTGCTTCATCGGGGTCTTCTGCTGCTGTGACTGCTGTGGTGGAAAACGAGAACCACCCTGCTGAGGAGGGTTAACCACCCAGCGGCCAGACTGCCCTGTACGCTGCTGTCCTCGTGGAGGAACAATCCGGAAGCGCTGCGGCTTACCGCCACTGGCAGAGACAGCAGGAGCCTTCCTCTTCTTGTCGGCTCTATGGGTCATAATGGCATCCTCCTGAGCGATAGCCACATTGACCAAGTCAGCATAAGTGGCAGGCTTGATGTTGAGCAGCCTCTCCTGCAACTTGGTGCTGAGCCCCATACGGAACCTCTCCTTCTTCTTATCATCACTGTCAGCATGATGACCAGCGTACTGACAAAGGTTGTTGAAAGCCTGGGCGTACTGGTACACCGTGTGAGTGCCCTGAGTCAAGGTCAGGAACTCCCTCAACTTCCTCTCAACAAGGCCCTTAGGAATGTGATGCGCCTTGAACGCATCCTTGAAGTTCTGCCAAGTAATCACAGTTTCGGCGGGGAGCATGCCACGATAAGTCTCCCACCAAACCAAAGCCGGACCGCGAAGCTGCTGTGCGGCGAAAGTGACCTTGCGCTCTTCAGAGCAAGGGGCAGCCAGGATAGCAAACTTCGAATCGATAGCCCGAATCCACGCGTCAGCCTCCATGGGCTCAGTAGCTTTAGAGAACACCGGGGGCTGAGTACCCAGAAAGTCCTCAAATCGTGCAACCTGAGCAGGCGGGGCATTTCGGCCACTCTGACGCTGAGCACCGATGTTCATGTTCTGGGCCAACTGCTGCTGCTGCAATTGTATCTGCTGCTGCATAGTCCTCATGACCTCGGCGTGCATAGCCATCATCTGCTGCCAATTTGGCAGCGGAGGGGCAGGTGGTGGCTGCTGCTCTGGCGGGACTTGCTGATTCGGGGCACTAGTTGAGCCTTGATTTGTCCCGAAACCACCCGGAGTCAGTCGGGTCGTAGGTCCTACCATCTGCATGATTGAGTCTCCATTAATCACATGACTAACTTACTCATAAGAGAACGACAGGCATGATTAAGAGAAAAACTCAATGTTACAAAAGACGTGGCATAAAAAGCGAAATTTCCTAGAATGAGCAACTTCATTAATCCAAGACATGGTTCGATGAATCCATTACAACACATGCTGACAACACATTCTAATTAAGATGCTACACCAATGCGAAGGGAAACAGATACAAAGAGATACAAAGAGATTATCCATTCTTCAACTAGCTAAACTCCATGTGACACGGAAAAGCCATGCTGAAGAGTACCTAATCTCTAACTCAACGCTCTAGAAGTCATCCACGTCGTTCACCGAAGTACGGCTCACGGTGGGGGAAAATGGTGGCTGAACTGGGGGTAACTCCTCGTCGTCCAGCTCGGACTTGGCATCGTCCTCTGCCTCATCCTCTGCCTCGTCCTCCTCGGGAATCTCCATATGAGCCTCCAACTCAACCATCTCGGCATTAGCCTCGTGCAACTCTGCCTGTGCCTCCTCAAGTGCATCCGTCAACACCTCCACCTGGTGAGCACAGTGCTCCCTCTCCATGGTAAGCTCCGCAATGCGAGCCTGCAAATCCCGGATCTGAGTATCCTTGGCAGCCATGTCCAAAGAAGT
The DNA here is from genome assembly GCA_015342445.1 of Digitaria exilis. Lineage (NCBI taxonomy): Eukaryota > Viridiplantae > Streptophyta > Magnoliopsida > Poales > Poaceae > Digitaria > Digitaria exilis. The sequence continues at coordinate 1,047,136 of JACEFO010002479.1, forward strand.
GCAGATCCCGGCTATGTCCTTATCCGCGGACACTCTCACCATCGCATCGGCAAAGTCGAGCAGAGAATCCTGAGACATCTTGAGTAGCTCTGCCATGCGGATGCTGGCCTTCATCCAGCTAGCAAGGAAAGCAGGTGCGTTCCGGGGAAACTCCAGGAACAACTGTGGGGAAGCCAAGTAACGTGACAACCACTGAGGGTCATCCCTGCGGGCTGAAGGCAGGAAACCAACCAAAGTGTTATCCACCAAATCGTGGTGCTGCGAAGTGAACTGGTTCAGCCCTGCGAAAGCGGCCAACTCCCAAGTGTCCGGAAAGCGGTGGCCGTGCACCACAACTCCCAGCCTAGGCCAGTCGGGGTGCTCGGGGTGCACCGGTGCCTCCATGCGGACACTGCACCGAGTCACACCACGCTCCGCATACTCTCTGCCAAAGTAAACCGGCGGAGACGGGTAGCCAACCTCCTTCAGAATCTTCCAAAAGAGGGACGGGAAACCCTCCCAGCTGAGGCAGTCCTGGCACTCCACCTTCTCGTTCGCGCCAGCAAGGTGACTGGGAACGGCCATCTGAACAAAAATTCAGAGGTGAGTACCATGCGTCAAAAAGACTAAAGGGAAAACTGGGAGAAAACTGAAGGTAAAGAACGTGCTTAAGCTTTTAATTAGAGTCGTTTAAGCATTAATTTGATCGGTTGGATTTTGACTCTCTTAAGTTTATCATTATTCCGATTTTAATTAAGAGATGCATGCAAGACCTAAACGTCCTCACATTTTAAGTCAGACTTGACTTTCGGAGTTAGTGCCGGTGGCTAGGCATAGACACGTCTCTCTCTATAGATTTAGTCGGACTCCTACTCGTAAACCTTTCGTAGCAGTCAGAGGAATTTCGGCGAAAGTCTTTTAAGATTGGGTTTCATGGAAGAACAAACATCACTCCTAAGTTAGACTATGCCACCTAACAAAGCGCAACCCTTAACCCTTAAGGACTTCACGTACTAGTTTTATCCTTAACGTTCCTATACGTTTCATTCCTTTTGCTTAGGCGCAATGGAATCGGGGTTTGGTAGATTTTATTTAGAAAACATTGGTTAGGGTCTGATGCTTTCTTTGGTGCGTATGAACGTCGGCTCTGATACCAGCTGTAGCGATCTCACCCGAGAAATGGGCCCACTTAAGTATATTCCACCTTCCAGTGGTGCTAATACACGAAAATGTTCCCAAGTGCGGATTCGACCGTCGAGTCAAGCTCGACCAACGGCTACTGAAGATCGTCCGTCCATACACTCACTCGAAGGCGAGTTCCAAAGATCACATCATTCCACAATTCAAATTACAACAAGGTTCAGAGTTATTACAACCAAATTGAAATGATAAGGTAAATAAGATAGTTCGAGTTCATGCAGCGGAAAGTAAACGAGATACTAGCGACGATCCATAGCATCGTCACGATGAAGTCAGCCGTGACGCTACTCCTCACGATCCTCGGGAGAGGCCGGCTCCCACTCGATGCTGTAACCAGGAGGAAGCTGGGAGGCCCAAGCCATAGAGGCAGCTACCTCCTGAGGGGGCGGTCCTGAAAATTTAAGCCACAAGCAAGGCTGAGTATACTAGTTATACTCAACAAGACTTAACCGACTGGTGATCACTACATCACCGACTCCCAAGGTGAGAGGCTGTTTGGCTAGTGGGGTTCTTTTGCCAAAAGCGACTAAGCTGTTTTCTACTTTCTTTATTTTGATTTTAATTTCCTTAGTCTATCCATTCTAGGTGAGCCTAGCTAAACAAACAAGTTTTGCAATACAATTATTCCATACAAAGATTTCATCCTTCCAAGTTTCACTTCATAATATGCCATACATCGGTCAAGCAGTCTCATTAACCGCGAGAAGCGGACAGTTTCGAACCGAATTTACTACCTGGCCAGGGGGAAACCCACACATACGGAATGGTTGGAAATGCCAACACACCCCAATCCTTTCTCATCAATCCACAATTCGGAACCCGGTCCATTTCCTCAGGATAAAGGTTTACTGCTTCACTCACAGTCTCACGCATATATCCACAAGTGTACGGCAGGGGAAAACAATGGTTTCCAAGGAGAGATGGCTATCGGCCCTAGCTGCTTCAATCTGGTACCGGGACTTACCGGCCCCATAAGCCGTGCATATATGTGGTACGTTCAAACGCTTGACACAAAAGTACCACATGTTTCCAATTAAAACATCGATAGACGGGAATCTACAATCATCCGTCCACCATCTCTAGTGTTTCTGATGTGAGTAGACATACAACTCCTATATCTCGCGAATGTCGGAAACATTCGACTTCTATCGGTCTTAAGCATAGCAACTATCGAACCTAGCATACTAGTGTTCAATCAACGGAACCTATGATCATGCAATCTAGGGTTTCATTCAACTCCTTGAAACTTAAATGCACAAACATATAATCAAGTAAATTGCGTAAGTAAAGTTACGTTATGCTCCGGGGCTTGCCTTCCGGCTCGAAGCGGTACTCCTGCTCGGGGCTTGGATCCACGTGCACCACGTTCACCTCGGACTCCTGGGCGATCTCCTCGGCAGCGGGAACTAGCTCGTAGACTCCGTCGGCGAGACCCGAATCTACACGAATGCATGAATGCTTAAGTATCGAGATTTAAATAGTTAGGATTAATTTAAATCTTGGTTAAAGAGTTGGAAAGGATAAACATTACTTATAATTGGATATTCCCATTTCATTTTGAACCTTTACTTTGATTTTAGAGGTTTAGGTTTTTCTCTTTTCTTTTCTTTTTCTTCTCTTTTCCTTTCTTTTTCTTCTCTTTTCTTTTCTTCTCTTTTCCCTTATTCAAGTCCTTTTTCGATTATTCAAAAGGTGAACTTAGGAAATTTATGTTCATGTACCATTTGGCCAGAGGCTTGCTCATGCCAAGGCAGGAGCTTAGCCCAAAGTTTGGCTCAAGATAATTTTTCTATAATTTATTAAAATTATTCTTATCTTTTTGCCTAAAAACAAACTAAAATCCTACAAAAATAATTACAAGGTTTCTGTCCAAACCACTTGGCACAGTGACTTAGGATACCAAGGGTGACCTCTCTGCAAGTTTTCAGGTGATTTTTATTTATGGTTATTTTTGTGGAATTTCACCATGTTTAAACTACCAAAAATCATTTAGCCATTTTCCATTGTCCAAAAATTACCATTTTCATTTTTCTAAGGTTTCTTATGTCTTGATTAAGTTCCTGTGTGAAGGAGATGATTTTTCACTGAGTACATTATTTTCTGTGCTTTATTTGCCAAAACAGTAGGGTATATGTTTGGAAAATCATAACCCTAAAACCACTGGGAATTTTTGTGCACCCTTTGCGCATTAGGCTAATGATAACCACCCTAACAACATATCCTAAGCTCAGCTCTAGTGCATGTATATATTTTGAACTATGATGAAAAGTGCTCAAACTAAAATGAATTTATATTTCAAAATCTACAGCTCAACTGGGTGAGGTGCAAAGGAAGAATTTGTTCTTCTAGATTCACTGGTCACTACAAAATTGGTTTGGCATTTTTCTGATTTTTCTACGATTTTCTACGAATTTTTGAAGTTGCAGTGAAAAGTGCTCAAAGGATAGAATCTATTTACGCCGTGAACCCTAGAAGATTTGAATCCTTAAAAAAAAAGGGTCCCTGGAATCTTACAGTCGGCCCCCTCCGCGAGACGGAAAACGCCCGGTGATCGTACCCCTCGAGCTTGGCTGGGCTCGAACGTGACGGAAATCACCTGCTCGAGGGTGGACGTTCCCCTCGAGCTTGGCTGGGCTCGAACGTGACGGAAATCACCCGCTCGAGGGTGGACGTTCCCCTCGAGCTTGGCTGGGCTCGAACGTGACGGAAATCACCCGGTCGAGGGTGGACGTTCCCCTCGAGCTCGCTGAGCCTCGATCGCCACGGGCATCCCTGCTCGAGGGTGGTCGTACACCTCTCGAGCGGGATGGGTGCCGAGGAGGAGTTGTTGTGATGGGCCTTTGCTAGAAAAAGGTAGAAGACACAGGGAGGTCCCCGAGCTCGTCGGCGTTCGTACGCCGGCGGCGAGCCGGGGTCTCCGGCCTCGGTGAGTGGCGCTACGCGTAGAGAGGCTCACCGCGGTCCTTTTATGCTAGAAGTCGACGACGGGGATGGCCGGGAACGTGCTCGGCGACGACGGTGGCGGCTCGGCAACTCCGGCGACCGGCGACCGGCGACGTCGGGGTCGGAGAAGGTCGGGGAAGGGGTCGATGAGCACCAGTGCGGCACGGCGAAGCTGTTGGTGCCCTCGGTTCAGCCGGAGGAGAAGCGGAGCGAGCTGTCCACGTGCGCGGGCGGCGACGGAAAGCTCGAGCTTCTCCGGCGAGCTGCGCCGGCGGCTGTGGTGGCGGAAACGAGTTGGGGTGTGGTCGGAGAGTGGCAGTGGGTGATGGGGAAGCTATTGCGCGCCTCGGTTTGGCCGGAGGAGCAACGGAGAAGGCTGGCCGCGTGAGCGAGCTCGGCGGCGGCTCGGCAAACTCCGGCGAGCGATTTCGGCGCGGAAGAGAAGGGGGAGCTGTTTGGGGGCCTTAAGTAGAAGCGAGAGGGGAGTGGAAGGGTGCTCGGGAATCACTAGATGGAGACCGGGGCAGCACGGTGACGTCTCGCGGCGACAGCGGCTTGCCGCGGCCGTGTTGGCGCCGTGCGCGGCGTCAACGCGCGCGCGCAGGCGTGCTGCAGGCGGCAGACGCGCGTGGGCGAGGCGAGAAGCGACAGAGCGAGGAAAAGGAGCACGCGGGGGCGCAAAAGTCGCGCTTTGGACCGGCGGGCAACGGCGGCGACGGCAAAATCCGGCGGTCCGCGGCGGCGACGCGACGGCGAGCGTGGAGTCAGCGCTACAGTGCGTCTCCGGCTATGAGACCTTGCCAGAGGCGTGCACCGCGTGCGGGGACACCCGGCCATGTCACTTGTCGGCTCAGTCGAGGCCGGACGGCGGCAGGCGCTTGCCGGCGGCGAGCGCGGCACGCGTGGGCGCGGCGCTGGCAACCCGTGAGCGCGCCGTGAGCGGTGCAAAGGTCAACTGATTGGCATGGCTCTAATTTCAAAATTGTGAACATGACTCGAAAATCTTCCAACATGAAAGTTGTTTAGAATTTCATGAGACACGTTCCTGCACTGGAGATTTTAAGAAAAAGTTGAAATCTTGGCTGTAATTCAAAAAGGGGTAAATCCCTGTTTTGAACTGAATTTCCGAAATTCGAGGGGCTAGATGGCAAAATTGGCCAAAGTGCCCAAAAAGGAAAAGTTCAGAAATGTGATGAAGAACAACTTTGATTTTTGGAGATTTTGATGTTCTGTGGTAAAATCTTGAGATTTGGCTAAGATTCCATTTCAGCTTTGAATTTGAATTTGAAAATTTCTAATTCCTAGTTTAGGGTTTGAATATGATATGCTTCCAAGCATTTTTAGGCCATGGTTTGAAAAGAGAAGTTTCTTGGTTTGACTTATAATCCAACTTTCATATTTGCACTTTTTCAAGTTTCTTGGGAATTTTTAAAGTTTTCCTTATTGGTTCATTTGAATGGCTTTGGCTCAAATTGATTAATTTTTCCTCATTTTCTTCAAATTCACTTTTGAATTAGCCTGGGTTTAACTTAACCATCATCTTAAGGTTAATTAACACCAGGGGTGTTACATCAATTGTGCTATGAAAGAGATTCTATTTTAATGAAATCTAGTCTCTATCTAAAAAAAATATCATCGATAAAAGAATGCTCCCAAACAAAGCCATTCTCATAATTCGATCATATAATGCCATAGTAGTGTCCTCTTCTGATTTCTATTTTTTTCTGGCCATTAAATTCATACAATGTTGGACACATAGGAATTCAATCATTTTTTTATCGACAACCTCTATCTTTCCCACGATGGAGCGAGGCATTTGTACATGATTTTGGCTTAGTTCTTGATAAAGCTAAACCGTCTGTTAAACGCGGAGCTCAATATCTCGTTTTGTAATTCGTTCTAAAGACTCTCTCGTTTAGTTAGGGTCTCTCTTTGGGCCTGGGTCTTGTACACCGTAAATATTATCATTTACAAAAATTAATATAAAAAATCAGTAGAGGCCTCCCCTACTGTTCTCCTAAAAAAATTGACCCCTGCCTAGATGACACAAACAATAATGAGGTGTTTGGTTCGCTCATTGTAACATAATTTGATTACAGAATGTAACACATCACGTTATAAGCATTTGTCTGTAGTCCTCTGGTAGTGATACAATGCTACAAGTACACGCTCTCACACACAAAAAGAAAAACATTACTCACAAACAGGGACAATTAGCAAGTGTAGGGGTTCGTGAACCCGGTGGCCACGGCGCAAGATTGCCCGATCATGGCCACAATCTCGGGTAGTGTGTGGCTCAGCAGGGGAGATGTGTGGGCGCACCAAGCACTAGATCACCGCTAGAGCCAGTTTGCGCGCATGGTACATCCAGCTGAACAGCGGCCCCTTGTAGATTTGATGCCATAAAATCTAGTCATGACCGTGATGAATTCATTGGGGATCATGATGTGAGCCAGTGGCTTGCACTGCAGACAAACTGTAAAACATGGTAGTGGATCAAATGACCGAGTGATGCCTGCATTATCTGAAAATCCAGAATGAACATGAATCGATGACCAACCGATATAGCCCATCGGTGTAAAAGAGAATTACCAAAATAATACGCATCCAATCCTAAAAAAAAGCCACTCCAAAAAGTCTTAAATAAATTAGCAAAAGTACTTTTCCCTTATCTATTACCCGTATTTGACAACAATTATGGGATACATTTTGAGTTTACAATGACTTTCTTCAGGGACAGAGGGAGTACTCGCCAATTTGGAGAATCTAACAACCATTATAACATCATCATAGATTTTTTTCCCTTCAGGAACATGGATTTTACAATGCAAACATCTAACGTCCCGTTTGGAAGTCAGTATTGGAGCGTGGCATCGGAATTGGAATCAGCCAATACCAATTTCCGTCGTTTGGACGTCCTACGAATTGGCAGTCGGCATTGAGACTGAATATCTACCGACATTGAGTCCAGTTGCACGCACCCTCCACCAATTCGAAGCCCGCACCCTCCGTATTGCATTGCATTCGCATGCCCTCACGGCCTCACTCAACCATCCTCGTCTCCTCTCCGCACGAACTTCCTTCCTCCCTCGACATCCACGGCATGGGCCTAGCGGCGCCGTCGGGGCTCTCCTCCGCAAGGGGCGCCGCTTCCTTCCTCCTCCACGAGCGCTGATTCCTTCGTGAGCGTGGGCCCCTGTGTGGCATCTGTAGCTGGCGACGGCGCGAGCAAGGGCGCCCTCACCGGCAGCACGAGCAGGGGTACCCTCGGCGGCGGCGCAAGCAGATGCGACCTCGACCCGCTCTCTCGCACTGCTCCGAGGCAAGCTCCTCGACCTCCGCCCTCGTGCACGACTCCTCAACCTCCAGCTCCCGCCTTTGCTCACAGAACGCGGAGACAATTTCCCCGACGGTGAGACGCTCATCGCCGTCCATGGTCACCAGCTCGGTAGCAGCGCGAGCAGTTGTGACCTTCGGCGCTCGGAGGCGGCATGAGCAGCCCCAACCCTCGCCGCAGGTCCTGTGCGGTAGCACTTTTTTTCTACTCTTTTCCATTGCCGGCGGCAGTTCTTCTAGTTATACGTGAGGAGCCACGGATTTCTAATTCAATGTCATATCCATCCAAACACGATTTGGCATTTTTGCTTCAGTTGATTCCCATCTTGTAATTCTATTTGCATCCAAACAATCACATTGGTATGCATCCCAATTCAATATCTAAGCTGATTTGGCATTGAATTAAATTCAATGCCAAGGTCTTCAATATCTACATCCAAACGGAGCCTAAAGGTTTTTACTAAATTGCAACTAATCTGACCTCTGAAAATATTACTTAGGTCGTACTCCCTCCAATCAGTTTTAGCTGACGTTTCATCCAAGTAAATAGAACCGCATACAAGTAAAAGAACTATTCTTTAGCAATTAGTTTTGTTAAAATTATTCTTACATTGGGTATTCACATAATACCAGCATCTTTTCAGAAAAGTCCATGTATAGGGCATTTTGTTAAAATAATGAAAATTATTATTAGATTTTGATGTTTACATAATACCGGTATCTTTTCTGTCCACTCATCCATGTATAGGGCAATTTCGACCTTACGCACATGACTAATAATCACTTCTTTCGGAAATTGAAGTTTCCACTGAAGATTAAAGTCTTTCTTTAGAAGATGTCGTTGAGGCATACAATGTGTCAGGCCTTCCTACTCCTAGAGATGGCGGAGACGGAAATTGTTGCCAAATGTGGGTGAAGATTCAGCAATACAATAAATTTTGGCAAATTTGCTGCAGGACACTACTCGATTTCGATATTGCTGTGGGACAATGTAAAAAAATTGGCCACAACACACTAGGCGGTGTGTTTCATCAAAGAAAATAGTGTGTTACAGCAAAGAAAAAATATTTTAGCGTGTGACAGCTAATTTCACAAAGGTGCAGTGTCCAGTAACAAATTTTTCCATAAATTTTGTATATCAATGAACACTATTGGTTAAAGCTCAATTTCAGAGATTCTATATATTACTTCCTTGTAAACAGAATTTACGAGGAACCTCTTTGGTTACTAATAATAATGAACAACCAAATGTGTCCATCTTTTACTTTCTTAATGAAATGAGCATCCCTTCATCTAAATAGTCATGTTCCTAGGGGGACGCATGGAGTGCCAACCATTGATGATGAACAGGATCTTAATGATGTCATCATATCATGCATAATGGATAGCGGCATTGTTCATCACGTCAATTTCAATGCACGATTTCATTGCACTGATACCAAAACTGCCATGTCAACTTTACAACGAAATGAAATGGCCTCTCTTGGTGCATAATGTCATTGTATTGTTTCATAGACATTTAATTCTTGTATTCTTTTGTGATCAAATATGTCTTGTGATGAAACCATATCATCCTAAATGCAAGTTTCATTGTGGTCCATGGGACTTGGTAACCGAGTCGAGTGGGTTTCATGGGGATAAAAACAATTCCTTCTCTTTCCTCTTAATGAGCTTGTCGTGTCAGCAAAATTGTTAATGTGTCATGTAATTAATGCTCATGAAACACTCATGACATACCATTGAGATTGGCCAAAAAGAAAAGTAACAATACAGTTTCAGAAAAACTAAGCATGAAGCAGTTTTCCATTCATGATTCGTCTTAGATTTTTGGTTTTATATTTTTTTTTGGCTAAGTGACATAACTTAAATTTCACCATTTCTTATCTTACTTGTGATAGTCCTGAAGAAAAATTTCCCTTCATTTATTTTCCATGGATCAGATATTAGCTTTCCTTCACTGCAACAACAATGCATGGCTAGCACCTTCTCAGTATAATATTTATACTATGCCATGTCCTGATGATATTGATCTATCCATCCCTGTATGATCTCAACTTCTTGTCTCCTTTGTTCTACAACCCAGTTTGGATCATCCTTCGTTGCAGATCTGAGGTCCAAATGATGAGCCCCTGATCACCGCAACAAGTAACTACACGTAAGTGTGTTGCGCAAAAAAAATGACACTATAGTTTTGCAAGAAAAAAAAAAGGCAGTTTCATGCCTCACCTTTCTCTGTGACAAGGGCTACAATGCTGGATGAGATATTCTTGAGCACCCTGATTGCAAAAAAAAAAAGAAGATCATTGCCGTGTACTCTGGCGGAAATGTTATTTGAAAGACTGAAGCTATCATCATGATGAATAATCACACATGACAAAAAGGGGTGGTCAGTCAGATAGACATACCCGCCTCGACTCCACGGGTCTCGCATTCCATTGGAGAAGATGATATTGCTCCCAAACCTCTTGAGCACCTTATCTATCTTCTGCATGAAGTTATGCAATGCAGCACGACATGAACAATTTACACATACCAGCAACTTACACGGAGGGCTTATATAATATATATACATGTACACCGAAATTAACCCTGAAAACACTTACGTATCCACCATATTCAGTGGTGATCCAATGCGGCCTCGGCCGAACCCCGTTCGACTTGAAACAAGCAGCGGACGTTTCTTCGTAACTGAAGGTGGATGGTGGGAACATGCTTTCGTTGGAAGCCGACATCGGCATGACCATCTCTGTACAAGCCTAAACAGAAGCATGTTGCCATCTCAGATGCTTAGTGTTCACACTAACATGATACTCTTCATGTCTTTCAGGTTTTACCTGCCACCCCCAGCCGTCGAGAACCGTAGTTTGGGAGTTGTCTTCAGTCTCTATCTGGTTGCAGCTTTGGTTTCCTGTATAGTTGTAGAACAAGTTCGCTGCCGCGGACACCTTTTCCAAGATATCTGCGTTCGCAGGGAACCCGTCGATGATCTTACACATCTACATTAAGTTTTCATGAGAAATAACATGTTCAGTGGAGTAGAATAAGCACAGTTACTTTTTCATGCAGGGTTCAGTTTGGCAAATTTGTTGAAATGTGAGAAGTTGGACAACCTCCTTGACGGGGTAGGCAGGCAAATTCTCAATGAAATTGGCCGGCGTTGGATAGTCCACCATGGCAGTGTAGGTGATCGCTGTCTCCAGCCAGTTTCCAATTGAATCAGCATACTTCAAAGGCCTAAGAGTAGAGTGAATAAAAAACTACGTCAAAAAGTTAAGTTGCAGCAGACTTAAAAATACATTAAAGTGATCACCAATTGGATAATCTCCATGGGATATACTGTATTGGCTAACGGGGGGTAGTTGTCACCCGACCATCTAGGATTTACTCCTCAACTTAATACCCGTGCAAAATTGTATTATCTTATAGTTATTGAGGAGTAGAACTCATTTTAAAGTATTTGTAATAATCTTTAAACAGCACATTATAAAAAGAAGGGAAAAGTCTATTTTTCACCCTCCAACTATTATAAAAGTCTTATTTTCAACCCACAACTACAAAACCGGACACTAAACACCCTCCAACTATCCAAACCATGCAAAATTGGCCCTTTTGGTGGTTTTGAAGGTGGTTTTGTATTTTTCAAAAAAATTAAAAAATAATTTTGTATTAAAAAATTCATAACTAATTTATTTTGAACTAGAAAAATTAGAATCTGGTGCAAATATTTTTCTAAAAATGTGACCTACATGTTGGTGCACCATTAGAAGTTATTTGCATATTATTTATTTGTATTCTAATTATTTTTTAAAAAACAATAAGACACTAGTAATATAAATATACAATACCCAAATACCATTAAATGGCGTGCCAATAGGTTGGTTACATTTTAAGAGAACTTTTGGCACTGGTTTCATATTTTTTGGGGTCCAAAATAAATTAGATATGGTTTTTAAAGTTTAAATAATATTTCTGCTATTTTTAGAAAATCCAAAACCACCCTCAAAACCACCCAAAAGGCCAATTTTGCATGGTTTGGATAGTTAGAGGCCTTTAGTATCCGGTTTTGTAGTTTGAGGTTGAAAATCAGACTTTTGTAACAGTTGAAGGGTGAAAAATAAACTTTTCCCTAAAAAGAAAATGAATCATAAGCATCCCCTATCAATTTGCCAGACCAGATAACCATGGATGAATGGGTTTATTTTATTTTATTGTAAAATTATCAACCTCTTCCATTTATAAAATCAAAAGCATCTTAAATCTATATTTAAATCATCTACCTATGCCATTATTAAAAATAGTCTGGATAACCCTCTAATCTTCATCAAAATTACCATACAACAAAGCGAACTCTACATTCAAATTTAAACCATCTCTGTCATTATTATAGCTTAAATAAGCATCTAAATCTGTATTCAAGTTTCCTATCACTCTAATTATTAAAATATCACAAATACTTCTATATACATGCTTCTAAATTACCGATTTTTGCATTTCACTCAATAGTACAACAATGCACAAAACATAAAAACGCTTTGCATGTCATCTTTTCTCATTTTGCGTGACTGACGCTTAACTTACTTGCATTTCACACAACGGAATCCAATCAAGCACTAGTTGCAGGCAAGATTAAGGCTAGTAATTATACATCATTTCCGGAAAAGTTCAATACATGTTCGAGTTTAAATTAACTTACTGGCAAGCTCTGAACATTTTGCTGAGCTCCAAGAGTCCTTTCTCACTGGATCCTCTCTCTTCCAGTACATCCCAAGATGCCTTGATCACACTGAAGCAGTTCAAGCTCTCTGACTACAAATTAATTTGTAGTCACAATCAGTTACCATTACAAAGAAAATACATGGCAAACAAATTCTTATAAAAATCACTTGTGTGCTTTTTCAGAAAAAAGACAGCAAACCACAATACATTTGTCAGGCAAATTGGAGGAACAAATGTGCGACCACTTATTACCAGAAAATTTGTAATAAGTCATATACTTCGGATAAGCCTATTCGCGGTTAAGCATCGTAAGCAAGTGAATAAACAGTTGAGCTATCTGTCATGAGCTCTTGAGTGCCTGATTAGCTACATCACTGGTCTGGGCCATAAATCACAGAATTGAATTGCTTCTTCCATGTACAATGCAGGGGCAACAGAATTATATATCACATATTGCATTGTGCTGACTAGGTTTCGCGCACATGGATTTTAGATATTTAGAATCCACTTGAATCTTGAAGGACCATAAAAAGGCTGATCTTAAATATGGTAAGAAAAGAGGTTTATCGTTCAAAAAATTCAACAATAGGAAACAAATCGCAGTATTTAACAAAATTAAGTGATTATGATTTTATCAAGTATTACTGTATTTGTACCTTGTAGTCTTGTGAAATGGCATCATAGAAGCTGTTCCATGGTGTTATGTAATCGAACTGCAGGATTGGCGCAGAGGATGCCAGGGCCCCAATTGTGACATGGGGGTACTTGAGCCTGAACCAAGAAGCTAGCACTGAAACAACAAGCATTCAAGTACAACCATTAACAAACTGGATCGATGTATAACATAATAAATATTAATATAGTAATTGTTGATCAAATTCCTGTCCCATTGAAGAAGAAACGAAGTACAATTTGCACACATCATCAAGAGGTCACACATTAATTATTATGAGATGTGTAATTTCTACATTCAAAATCAAAATATCAAACCATTGATATTGTAGACTCAAATTGTTGGTAGCAAAAGCCATTGGATTTAACTTCCTTATAAAATATGCACCTCTGGCATTACAAAATAACTAAAGTCGGGCACTAAATCCATATATAGATTTTCAACTCACATTTATGAAAGATAGTATAAAGTAACTCATTTAATCTACATCCAAACTACCTAACGTGTCCATGTATTATGAAAGATAAATTAAATTAACCACCTAATTAGCATCAAAATTATTTACTTATATGATTATGATAAAAAAAAAGTAACTAAAAGTATACATACCAATGGCAAAATAGCTATCAATGGTTCTTTTGCGTGTAATAGATATAAATGTTAAATTATAGTAAAACTCCTGATAAAGGAGTTATGTAAGTTCTTGCTTTACATAAATACATTATAAATTGTTTGGCTGAATAACTGTTACACTATGTCGATATTTAATCATAAACATCCTTATTTGGAGATGTCCCCCTTTTTCTCTTGAAATCTAATTTTAGACTCTTTTAGATGTTTGCCCGGCCCCTCTAAACATGCCATGCCAATGAAGATATGCCATTGTGAATCACTTATATTATATGTTATATCATTGTAGTAACTGATAAGAGCGCAGCATAGGATAACCTAATCGGCCATCCACAAATAACCAACATATCATTAAAAAATTTCAGAACAAGTTGACGCTTGACAGGGATACTTTCATCATTCATGCGTGGTGGCGGAGGAAGGCCTAGGGCCACTAGGGCCATGGCCCCAGGCGTGGGCTGAATTTCTCCACTACAATTACTGTAGCAACTACTGTAGCAACAAAGGCCCAGTAGATTTTGTGCAATCGGCCCACAGAGTGGCCCCAGGCCTTGGGCCAGCCCAGCTCCGCCCGCGTGGTAATTAAATATCCCACCATTTATGGTATAGGAATGACTTACTGCCTCCATAGGAGCCGCCAAAGACGACGAGGGGGGCAGCCTCAGCTGAGAGGTTCTGCTTGAGGCTGGTGATGAGGATGGCAAAGTCAGCGAGCGCCTGCGTTGATGTCAAGTAGCCTAGTGTCTCCGCAGAGTTAGCCGAGTTGTTCCCAAACGGCATCGACTCGCCATAGAAGCGATGCTAATTATCATTAATGGCAACAAGGATATGTTCATCAATCTTATAATTTATGAAGACATTGTTTGAAAAGAAACATAGCATATATAGAAGCACTGCTTCACCTAGCATACTCCCTCTGTATTGTAAAAGAAGTCGTTTTGAGATTGTCCCGAGTCAATCTTTTTAAACTTTGACTGCATATATCTTTTTGTGTTAAGTTTAAAAATATAAAAATGATATGAGTAGATTTGTAATGAAATATAGTTTCATAAAGATATATTTTAAATATATTTTATAAACATTTTATAGCAAAAAATATTAGTCAAAGCTGTGTTTTAGAGACCGTGTCAATATCATAAACGACTTCCTTTACCATACAGAGGGAGTATATAGGCATTTTATCTAGTTTGGTTCCTCGCATTGAGCAACTTTGAACTTGACCACACATGAAAGTGGGACAAATTAGGTATGGATAAAGATTACTGTAGGCATTTTATCTAGTTGTTATTTCTATAAATTTGATCAAAGTGAACAAAGCTTAGGAAGAGGGGAGGGGCAAGACAGTATTGACTAGAGCATTGTCCAGATTATAATTGAGTCCCAAGTGCTGAGGAAATCAAGTGTTTGCATGATGCTGGATCAGTGCGGTGTTTTCTTCTTCCTTTTTTTTTCCCTTTATTTCTTTTTTTATTGCCCTCAGTTCCTTGTGCGTGACAAAGCAATAATGTAGCATCAGGAAAATGATGTGTTTCTCCACAATATATGGTTGAGTGTCAGGGTTTCCAGGAGCATCTTGTCACTGACATCGGAGACTTTGACTGAGGCTGTGAGCGAAGACTTGAGTGTTATCTTACCAACCTCCAAAAATTGAACCGGCTAGCACAGCTACTCTCAAAGTCTCAACAAGGCAAGAACAATGTAGAATTCACAATGCTCTGAAGAAATTAAATGTCCATGATAATTAGGTATTTTGCCAGGATTACTACTGCACTCGCTAATTAAGTTGCAACATGCTCCTTGTATCTGGCAAGGCAATGTTAACGTTGGGAAAAGGATATATGTTTCGTGCGTCAGGTTTGATTGAGTGTTAGTATGAGAATCGTGTTATTGATTGACTGACAGCGAAAGATTTGTCTTGGTTGTCGGTTGATGTGGACGAGCAGAAGATTTTTCTAAAGTGTATTATCTTTATGACTATCAGCATCCTAACATTGAACCGGCAATTCCAAAGTCTCTAAAGCAAAATGCCCATGCTAGTTATGTTAAGTTTTTTTTTTTTTTGCGGGTTCCTAGTTATGCTAAGTTCATACTTGCAAACTAAGCACTCTGGTCAATGACGATGAACTGTATTCTACAACGTTCAGCAGTACTAATATCATGTACATATCTTTAGCAAAATCTTGTGTATTACCTCGATAAAGACGAGTAGGGCGCCGAACTTGGGCGCGATGTCGAACATGAACCCAGTGTTAGTAGCAAACCACTCGATGTCACCTTCGTTGCCGGTGTACACGAACAGCGGCCCGGCGGCGCCATCGCCGGCGGCGCTGGGCCTTCGCCAGAAGGTGTCGTTGATGAGGTACTTCTGGTAGAAGATCATGGACGCGTTGGGCGTGAAGGTGAAGTGGTCCAGCTCCTGAGGGAAATAGTGCGCCGTGAAAGGGTTCACCGCCGTGGTGTTGGTGCCATCGGCGGCCGCCGTGACGGCGAGCTTGTTGCCGGCGACCCGGCTGCCGCTTGGTCTGCCATGTCGTCTCAGCAGAGCTTGCGTGGGCAGAGGAGTGCGTGGCGGGAAGAGCTTGGGTTTGGAGTGTGTTGTTGCTATGGTTGGTTCAGGAGAGAAGGCTGCGAGAATTAGCAGAAGTGGCAAGAACGTGACCAATGGAGGTGTCACCATGGTTCCTCTCTCTCTCTCTTTTGCCAGTGCCACTACTCTTCGTGTTCGTGTGGTTTAATAAGAAGCACGAGCAATCAGGATGTTGCGATTCTGACCAGGTGGGGTCTGTACTAGTTGGAGCGTAATGTTCCTGTGTTTGGTAATTTTCTTTCTCTACAATTTTAAAGTTTTTAAATACTTCTTGTAACTTCACCAAAAAATAACTTTTTAACAACTTTTTTGGGGAAAATTGTCCAACTATGTTTTTTTCTTGTTGGGGTCGTGTGCTTGCCCATTTACCTTGGTGACACGAGCAACCTTTGGAAATTTGGTTGGAACTTAGTCCGTTCATGTCATGCCCGATTCGGATCGGCACGGCATGTTTGTCGATCGTTGAATCAGGTTCATCCTCATCCAGATGGATACTATCTGAGCCAGGTTTTAGCTAGTAACGGTAAGGCTATAATAATACTACAGAAACAAATCTCTACGCAATCTGTAGATTACTCTGGTGATGCTTAAGTTGAAGGCCATCTCAGTCAGTCAGTCTATACTAGTATTTGTACAAGTGTTCAACTGAACGATTAACTGTCACCAATCATCGGACAAAGCATCTGTTTGGACGGAAATAACTGGACACCATGTAGCGTCTAAACGGGGGGAAATGGCCTTTTATGCAGACTTGGCTTGTTGCGTAGAGTACACGGGCTACAACTTACAAGTGTGACTTCGTCGCTGTAACCGGGGCACATAAAAAGTTGTGGCGGTGCATAACTGGCCCGTTGATTAAACGTCATTGATCTATGATCATTCCTAGCGCCAGAGGTTGCTGTACAAGAGTAGAAAAATAGTGCTTGCCGTCCTGTCTCAACCTGTTGATTCTTGGAAGTTTATGTTGAGGATCAATGGTGCGGAACTGACCAGTAACGTCAGTGATCGATTGAGTAGTTCCTAACGCCAGAGGTTGCTGTAGAAAAGTAGAAAATAGCGCTTGCCCATGTCCCTGACGAACCTTCTGTTGTGTGTGTGTGGCTCTCGTATCACGAAATGCTTGTGAGTTGTGACAATGTGACCGGCCGTGAAGACTGAAGAGCCTGGGAGCCGGTGGCTGGCCGGCGGCCAAACTGAAGCGATTTGGGAGATCAGTTTTGTGCGTCTCTCCGGATGCAAATCCAATTCGAGTGGGACATGCTGAAAGAATCTCACCATCCATTCCATGGAGTGCGAATGTTGCAGACGCTGTCCAGTCCGACAGCACCAGTGCGTCACACGTAAGGGTTACATCCGGCGTCTTTTACCATTTGTGTGTGATTTGAATCGGTACTGCCATGATTGGAACACAAAAAAAGTTCTGTTTGGGTCCATTGGATCGATTGTGAAATGCACAAATTTGCTAGGGCCCAGTGGATGTCCTCTGCATCAATGCCACAAGCTCCTTTACACGCATATCACGCATTTGACTCAACACAGTGGCTATAATTGGCTAGTTATTTTTCTTCTATGACGAGTTCAACAAGAAACGTTACATGATGACTTCATCAATCCTAATGCTACACGATTAGATACCTCCTCAATATCGAGACCACGCAGTTCAGTGACTTCAGTCTATCACGGACGTCGTATACGCATATAGGATATACGTAAGGATGGGTACGAGTGTATTTATATGGCTCAGACTAGATCTACGCCATGTTTAAGAAAAATGTATGATATCTCCATGTGTCACATTTCCATTAGATGTACTAGTGATTTACGCGCGCCTTGCCGCGGCTTAATCTTTGACTAAATAAATAAAGTAAAATAAGTGATTTGTTTGGTTGAGAATCTATTTTAGCCGCTAGAGTTTATGATCCCTTTGATTGGGCATGAGTAGCACAACAGCAGGCAATATACATTGGTTCAAGGCTGTATTGACAACCAGCATTCTCATTGTTTGGAAAAAATAATAAATATTAGGTAATAGGCATAGCAGAAATATCTTAGTAACAATATAAACATCGCAAATAATTTATGACAGTGCACAAATATGGACAATCAGTAAAACGCTAGGTATGACAGTACTTTTTTTGCTGAATTTAATTAAACATAAACATTTGGTCTCTGAAGAGTGGCATCTACAAAGCCAGAAGTGTTTTAGTATCTTTCTACATGGTACATATAACTATAGCAATCATAAGTAGAAAGCAAAAAAACAATTGGAAATAGTGAAATCAATATGTGGCAGAACTGATGGGGGTTCATGAAGACAGTTTAGATACGCAAGAAAATTAAAATACCAGAACTATGACCAAACTATTGTGCATCGTCTCCTAAAGGTAGCACTCCTATCACATGGCCAGGAAGGGATTGTGGCTGCCCCTTGATCTGCAGGTACCTGTAATTGTGGCAAACAAATAATTCTAGTAAGTCTATAAGTAATGAAATTGTAACCCAATATAGAAGTAGCAGATGGTAGCGCCATCGTTCCAGACCTTGTTGTTCGTAGAAATGGTAAAACACAGACTCATGCAAGCACTGTCAAATTTTTTACTCCTTGCAAGAGCCAAAAAAATGCATAAGTTAGTAAACACGTCGTTCCCAAAAGCTTTTTCTGATAGTGGCTAGGTGTAAGTCCTTATAGGATAGGCACAAGGTGTAAGAGATTTACAGGATAGACATATAATGGAACGCAACTAAGCCTGCACATTCATATTGTATTATGGTCACTGAAAAGGAATAAAATTGCAGGGAGATTTAACATATTTTAAATAGTTTGTACCTCTCTAGCAGGACAAAATGAGGAGTGAACTGAATAAGTATGGAACTCACTGGAAAAGAGATAACTCCCAAAATCCCAACTACGAAACTACTTGCCATGATCTCTTTTTTTTTTGTATAGAGAATCATATTGTGAGGACACAATATTAATTACCTAGGTTCAAATCTCAAAAAGAAGTATAGGCAAACATTGAGCTGAGGTGGAAAAAAAAACGAATTAATACCTCATCTATCCTTGAAATGTGCTCTAGTTTACAGCCTTCTTTCTCTCTGCAGTATCCCATTCCCTCAAAGTAAAATGTAACAGCAAGAGAAGAGCATGTTCATCACTACACTGGTCATAATCATTGGCTGAGTCAGCAAAAATCTGCCACAAAAATTGATATGAGGAAATAAGAACCTGTGAAGAATTATAATGGAGAGAAGCACATAACTTTCATATCTGAATTTTCACTCTGCCGTGCCGAGGTTGTCCACGAAATCACCAGCAACATATTCTCATAAGCTGGAAACTGATTTTCTGTTAGCCCCAAATTATAAAAAGGTAGCGATACTAAAGTACTCAAATAGTCAACAATGAATCAATATGCTATGGCATGACTGTTATGCTGCAGATTGGCAAACCATCGCTGCCTATCGGGCCGCTGCTGTCACATGAAACAAGAAACTATAGGAGCCGAACGCTATATATATAAGCAATAAGAAAGGAATCAGGTAAGCAATAGCTAAGATAAGTAGAATATTAATTGAATGTGCATGGACGAAGATAGTACCAGAGGACAAAGAAAGAGAGCTTTGTTGAGGCAAGCAAAATACTCATTGCGGAGACAATATACTCTTAGTGGTATGGAGTATTGGACATTCTGAGGCAAGGGAAGTATTAAGTACAGAGCAAAAATACTATTTGTTGAGTAATCAAATATAGTGCCTATTGACAATCGCCATTCATTTTTTTTATCTTTGAACCATAATAAGTAACAGATCGAGAGAGAGAGAGTGATGGAGGAACCGAGAGGGGAGCATACATGCACCTTGGGGCTCATGGAGCAGACGATAGGACGTGGCACGAGGACGACGTCGCATCGGGGGCACGAGCAGCCGCCAAGGACAGCGCCTGCAAGCCCTTGCCGGCCATCGGCGGGAGCCCTCTTCCACCTCCACCTCTGCCTCCTCC
Source organism: Digitaria exilis (assembly GCA_015342445.1). Lineage (NCBI taxonomy): Eukaryota > Viridiplantae > Streptophyta > Magnoliopsida > Poales > Poaceae > Digitaria > Digitaria exilis. The sequence continues at coordinate 1,067,200 of JACEFO010002479.1, forward strand.
GCATCCTCAACCTCCCGTGGGCTGATCCGCCGCCGCCGTGGCCGCCGAGGAAGCACAGCTAGGGTTTCGTAGAGGATCCAGGGGCTACCAACGCCGGCGTCGCACCGCCCTCGGGAGGGAAGGGGAGAGAGGGAGAGGAGGCGGAAGAAGGGGAGGAGGGCGGCTGCGGCACGCCGCGCCGTCGCCGTCAGCCCTGTCCGTATGGGGAGAGACGAGAGGGCGAGAGAGATGGAGGACGAGGTGGTGGTGGTGGAGGAGGAGGCGGAGGAGCAGGGACGGAGCTCGACACGGGGCGCAGCTAGCGCAGCACGCAGGACGCCGAGGCCACCCGCGTCCTCGCGCTGTTCACCGGTGAGCTCAGCGCCGTGCGGGACCTCGATGCGCCTGCGCCCACGGCCACCGCCGGGACCTCGCCTGCCGTCGCCTGCTTGGGGCCAGCGGATCTGCAGCGGAGCACCTCCAGGCCGCAGTCAACGGGGAGGGCCAGCTCCCCGCGGCCGCCGCCGCGCCTCGCCCGTCGCCATCGGCGTGCGGTTAGGGAAGGGGAAGATTTTTTTCACTGCGAGGACTGCGGGTTGATTTTCCAGAAACGTGGGGGCCTAAATGAAAAATTCAATGCCAACGATCCACAAGCCGTTGGATTACCGATCGGACAGCTGGAATCATTTGCGCCGACGTGGACCGCTTCGTTGGCCGGCGCACGCGCCGGATTTCATAAGGAGAAAAAAATCACGCAATATTCATGAGCGACAGGCAAAAGACAAAGTTTGCAACATTGATGTTTACCTTTTGCAACACTTTCAAACTACGGTTGCAACATTCTAAAAACTTATTATTTAAAAAAATATCAGTAAAGAAAACAGAATTAGGTAATTGGACAAAAAGATTCAACGAGACAAATCAGGTACTCAAACATGTAGACTAAATTTATGCAACATCCTAAAGCAGTTATTGCAACATCAACTAACATTTTAAACATATCTAAGATAATCATTGTCAGTTTGTCACATCAAACGTCAATTCATCAGAAAACTTCAAAACAACTATTGCAACTGTTTAAACCACTACAACATTATCGTATACCTATCGCGACAAGAATGGAAGAAAACAAAAACAACTATTGCAACTGTTTAAACCACTACAACATTATCGTATACCTATCGCGACAAGAATGGAAGAAAAAAAAATCCACCACAAGATCAGTCATTGAAGTTTAACGTTCTTGTGCTGCAACATTATCAGATGCTTATCACAACAAAACTAGTTGTCGAAAACTTCCATAGCCAGATGACCACCAAAGTTGGTATTACCTCCATCCCAATTTATAAGATGTTTGCCTTTTTTAACTTTGACCACTCATCTTATTCAAAAAATTTATTTAAATAATATCAAATTTAAGTTATTTTTAAAGAATATTCATTAATAAAGCAAGTCATAAAAAAATTAATATTTCACATAATTTTTTAAATAAGACGGATGGTAAAAAAATCAATTGACTTATAAATTGGGATGTGGTACATCCGATTTTTGTTGGGGTTGGAACCCCCTAACCCAACCCAATTGTTATAACAGTTCCGTGCAAATCAGTTTTGTTAAGTTCCACATTATAACTTCTCTTCCACTTTGCTACCCACGCACCAGCATGGCCATGATGCTACAACCACATGGCAATGATGGCACTGAAGGAAAGAGGATATGCAGCCACTAAGTCATGTCGTTCGTTTGGGGTGGCAATCTCCTCAGCTTCACAACGAATCTTAGCATACGCTGTGGCTAGTTCACACTAAATCTCACCATATGACATGGCTAGTTGTGTGATTAGTCATACAGTTACATAAAGAAAAATATGTTGAGATGGCATTAAATAAGCCAAGGTTAGGGTGATTGAGTTTTTGCAGGGGAACCATAATCTGACCGTCACAACAAACTCAGTCAAGGCTCTTTGTTCAAGGCTAAGTGGCTGACCATAGTTTTGTACTACATAGTATTCTTTACATTTTATAATCAGTAGATTTCCTGGTTTTCATTATAAAAAGTAATGAAAGTTGTTTCACAAGGCCAAATCTTGCAGGCTCTGTTATCAACGGGCAATAATCAGATTCGACAGTGTAATAGTTTACATGTGGATCAGCGATACTTTTAGACATGACGGTAACCTTCAGCATCTGCAAAGATTTACACAGCCAATAAGTTTCAATATAGGGTGATTGGTTTACAAGAATTAGGCTCCTCAAAACAAGAGGCAACAATGTGAAGATTACTACTAGCTACAGAATAAATCTACAATGATATATCTAGTAATATAAATTTTTATATTATCATTCTACATGACTTTACATTAACAGTTACATGTAAAAAGTTTGACCAACACATAATACAGACTTGGAAAGTTGGACCAACACATTAACAGGACAGAATCTAGCACGTCCATCCTTCTCTTTTAACTATCAAGGATAGTGTCATAGCATTGCTATTATTTTTTAAATTGTGCTTGTCAATGTCGCTTGACAGAAAACAGGTGATTTCTTTCCATGCATCACTGACGCCAACATAAATGAAACATCCAAGTCATCATTGTTGGAATTAGAGACATTTTACGGTTTATTTTAATCCGAATTAAAACATAAATCATAACATAAAGAATAGCATAAACATATGCATAATTCATTGTGCTTATTCCACAAAACATATAGGACATAAGAAAAGAACATAGAAGATTCATAAGAAAGTACCCAGAGGCGGGGCCAGTTCCGAGGGAACCGGATGCGCCGTTACTTGACATTGCTAGTCAAGCCTGTTCGATGTAGTCGATAAAGAGTCGATGCAGTGCAGATGATCGTAGTGCCGATGCGCCTCCAGGAAGTAGACAAACGCAGCGAGTAGTCACGCAGATGCGCTCCCCAAAGTTAGATCGCTCCTCTACTCCTCGGGTGCAGAGTCTCGATGAGGGCGCAACTTCGGAGGTCTGCTCTTCCGGCGAATTCCGTGCACGCAGAATGCCGGAACGGAGAAGAACAAAAGCACAACGCAGCAATGAAACCTTCGTGTGTTGTTCATGGAAGACAATGGAGGGAGGCCTCCCTTATAGGTATAGGTACCATATGTGACCTTTGGTTGCCATGGTTAATGCCATGAAAGAGCACTATGAAAAACCTTTGGTTACCCAACTCAATGTCATCAAAGACCACCATAAGAGAGGCATTTGGCTGCCATGTTATTGCCATGAAAATACCATCAAAGATGGTCCTTTGGCTGCCCATGTCAGTGCCATGAAAATGCCATCAAAGATGGTTCTTTAGCTGCCCAACTCAATGCCATCAAGGTAGTAATTTCCATCCATTGAGATGTATGTTACTATGTTTGATGACAACAATTCAATGACCACTAACCTCCAACCTTTACTAGTCACTAACCACATGTTAATTACTAGTCATGAAGCCAGGATCAAAATGGCAAAGGCCTTCTCAACTTCCATGAGTCATGTGCCTTGGGATTTATTGATTATTTCTAATAGACCATTGGCACAATTAATCTAACAATCATTTCAACCAAGAAAGCTCGGGCATTCAAACTAACCAAACAAGGAATCTACCCACAGCAGTTACATCAAATTTTGCAATAAATAATAAATAGATAAGAGAGCTAAAGGCAACTATTTATTAAGTACGAAATAATGATAAAGCAGAAACAGTAAGGTCCCCACCAATGAACTTTTAAGTAGGATCGTTCACTCCAATATGTACTACACCACCACCACTACCATTGCCGTAGCAATGACAATTAGTTGCGAAACTAGTCACTTGTTGTGGTACAAACCATCCTAGTTTTGCATTAAATTGAGCAGAATGCCCAAGGTAAAAACGATTCAGGAATGCTAAAAACATTCGATCATCACTGTCAGCTGAAGAGAGTACAAAAGACCCCCAAAAAATCTGAAAGAAAGGGAATGCGTAGGAGCTACCAAAATGGATCAACACTTCATAGACATAATAGTTGTGATGGGCCAAATATTATTAGTAATTGCCAAAACACAATACCTCCAGAACCCAAACTCCCCAGGTCCTACAGGACTCAGGACCTAAACATAACTCAAGAAATTTGGAGAGAATGATCATGCAAAGTAAACACTGATATCGCAGCAAGCTAGTGCAAAACATAAAGGTAACTGCATGCAGTTAGAAAAATGTAAAAACGAAAATAAGTTAGCAAAAAACACGAACAGCATATTCAACTAAAAATGAATTGGATAACAAATAATGTGTGGGTAGCGGTAGGTATTTGAGTGGGCTCAACTTCACCTTCGCTCAATCATAGAACTGTATCCTCATCTTTTCTTATCACCAGATCAATCTGTTCGGATAAGTGGAGCTGTCCTAGTTATCACCCATAAAAAATGGCATGATCATCTCAAGGACAGCTATTAGCAGAGACTGAGAGGATTACAGTTTGATGCCCAAAGCAGCCTTGACTCCTCAAAGGTGCTTATGTCATACATCGCTGTTTATCATTGCCCCACACTGGAGTACTATTTATTCATTCTTGCAGGGAATCAAAGCAGGTACTCATGAGACTGAACTGACTTGACAAATTAGTCACAATAACAATGATCCAGGTCATCAGGTCCCAAGTTCAAATCCAGCAGAAGGGAAGTGAAGACCATTAAGAGATCAGGGCCAGCAACGCAAGATAGAATCACAGATTTGTATAAAATCAACAGGGCATGCAAAAAGAAAAACATGAAGGAATAAGTAGATGGGAGCTCAAAAGAGAATGAAACGAAATGCTTGAAGCAATCAGATCAAAGAGCAAATTAGCATCCATATCAGCTGCAATGGCAGCAAAACCATCCTTCAAAACTGTGCGTAATTCAAAGAGCAAGTTAGATGATTCTATAATCCAAACGACACTCCTCACAACAATATTTGGGCGATGGCACATCTCAGCATATCTGCCATTCACAGACTTAAGAAGTCCAATGTGTTACTCAGACAATGTTCCAAGAAAGAAAGAAAGAAAGAAAAGAGGTCACTTGAATGCCTCAGATTGACCATGTTATCAGCATGACAACTGCAAGTCTGCAACACAATGCACTCCCCAAATGAACTTTTAAACAGCATTATCCATTCAAATAGGCCATCAGCGGTGATCGCTAACAGCAGTAACACATCATCAGCTGTCACAGTTAGCTACAGAACTGGTTACTTGCTGTACACAAGCTTAAGCAGCAAATAGAACAAAATATCCCAGGTACTAGCTAAGACGATGCTAAAGAGCAGAACCTCTCTAATCTTAAGGTGAATCATCATACCCAGTCAAGTGTAGAACAAACAATTCAGTCAACAACAACATAGCCTTTACTCCCAAGCAAAGATTGGGCAGGATCAACAAAGAGAGTAAAAACACAAAACATAAAAGTATCTTCCATCTGCATATAAATGTTGTGGACGCTTTCTATGGTAGGAAATATGTACGCAGAAATAAGAAAAGGCGTCCACAACTACTTAGGGGCGCCAGGCCCATGGTTGTTGGGCTGGCCGCCAGGCCTAGGATCGGCTTTAGATCCTAGGGGGGTAGTCTATTGAAGATAAGACTTAGAGGTGGATTAGGGTTAAGCAGAATTTAGATAGTTCCTTAGAACTCAGAGCCTCCTAGGGAGGGCGAGTTAGGAGATTGTCTACCTCTGTAATCATTCATTGTAATCCTTCCTTTGAAATAAAGCAAGCCATATCAATAAAACATCAGAAAATGCAAGACAGGTACTACATGTGTGCAGAAAGAGTGAGGTGAGAGGGAGTGAAGGAAGAGGTAGTTTATGGCTTGTTTGGAATGCAGATTTACCACATGTTCAAGGGCAAACTCCATGACCACAGCCAATAACAAGTGGGTGCAAAGTGGGATACTGATTTGAGATTTCTTTTATCCTCTTCTCGATTTTCAGGGTGATATGAAACAAAAAAATTTACAAACAGGAAGTGCCCAAACAAAACCTTGACTTGGTGACATGGGTGTACATGTGTACGCCTGATCATTTTTAGCAAAAGAAACGAAATTAGTAGGTACAAAACATATGTACTTGTAACTGGCTCAGATCTGAATCCAAATAGCTTACATTAGGGTTTCAGGAGCTCCATTTCACAAATCAGGAAGGGAAGGGAAGGACCTGGTGCGTGTTCACCGCTAGCAAGGACCTGGGGAAGGACACCACAGCTCCAGTCGTCACCGTGCATACATTAACAGCTGAAGATCCTAAAACACAAAAATGACGCAGCACGAAGGGTGGCCCCAGGAAGCACACGTCTGGTAGGGCCACCGTTAGAATTCATGATCCATCGTGATATAGACTGTTTTTGTTTCTTAAAATACATGCTTGCTTGTATTGTTGCATGAAATAGAAAAAATATTTTATTGATTGAAAACTAAACCAACTCCTCAGAGAATCATTCTTCTCCTGTTTTGATGCTGCTTCCCTAGCAGGCATTTTTTCCATTGGAAAAAAAAATTGAAGCTCAGAAGCTGGCAATAGATTGAAAGATGAAAAGAGAGAAAAAAAAAACATACAAATTGTACAGCAAGATAATGCTGGTAATATTGAAATCGCACTAAAGGGGTTCAGCTTCGCCTTTGCTCGATCATACAAGCCAAACCCTCGCATTCTCTTGCTGCAAAATTTACTCATCCTAATGTAAGTGGAACTGCGCTGGTTATCACATATCTGAATGACCATCCTAAGCACAGAACCACAAACAATAAGGGATGGTTAAATATGCCTCAAAGAGGGGAGACTCAGCTCAAATGAGATACCCACAGCTGCCTTGATTGCTCAATGGCATGCAATTCAGAAAGGTTTAACATCATCACCCCTCATCAAAGACCATTCATAGACCCGGGTCCGTTCCCATGTACACCTGATATTTTTGCAACAAAGTCGAAGATAGTAGGCATAATGCATATATACCTGTATGTCAGATCCGAAGACAAATAGCTTAAATCAGGGTTTGGGGTGCTCCATTTCGCACAGCAGAAAGGGAAGATAAAGGATTAGCATACCTTGTGGATGCTTGTCGCCAGCAAAGACATGGTAAAGGGCAACACAGCTTGCTCAGTCTTCGTAGTCAGGAAAGCAAGGCCAAGAGAGATTGGTTGGGTAGGGGTGGGGGTAAGCAAGGGAGACAGAAAAATATAAAGTTACAATTACACAAGAAAAAAAACCATCAATCTTGGCTAGATCATTACCCAACCAAACCCCACCCGGAAACCACAGCAAACAAGCCCCATAGATCCCAATCCACTGCTGCTGCAAACATTCACAGCTGCTCAACATGCATGTCCAGCCTTAAGCTCTGACACAATCTGCTAGCATTTCTCTTTCCCCATCTTTCTCTCTCATCGGGCTATTGTGACCTCTGCAAGCTGCACTGACATATTTAGAGCACCCAACTTTTGGCCATGAGGCATCCGAACCTAGTTGGCCTCACGAGGCCACCAATGGGGCAGCTGCGTTGGGCATGCTCTAAATGCCAAAGTAGTGCGGCAGAAAGGATGGCCCAGCGAAGCACAGGTCTAAGGGGGACTCAATGCTTGCTTGCATTGTTGTACTCGAATCGACAATCAACTGCGCTGTTAATATTGAAATAGCACTAAGAGGGCTCAGCCTCGCCTTTGCTCGATCATGCAAGCCAAGCCCTCACATATCTTGCTGCACAATTTACTCATACTAATGTACGTGGAACGGCACTGGTTATCACATATTTGAATGACCATCCTAAGCACAGAACCACAAACATTAAGGGATGGTTAAATAGGCTTCAAGAGGGAAGAGGTCAGCTCAAATGAGACACCCACAGCTGCCTTGATTGCTCAATGGCGTGCAATTCAGAAAAGGTCGAACATCATCGCCCCTCATCAGAGAGCATTCACATGTCTTGGGTCTGTTTCCATGTCAGATATGGTCACACTTGAGTAAAATTTCACTTTCACTGGGTATTTTCACCCAGTCAGAACATCACCTCTTTTGCATCTCATATCATATCCCAATCAACAGGCGTGGAACTTGGAAGTGCTAGCAGCATTCAAATGCTGCCAAGGTGGAGAGGATGAGTGGAATATTGAAATATATTCCCATTTCCAAAAAAAAAAATATTATATCCCAATCACATTCGCACTATCAATCGAAATGCTGCCAAGGTGGAGAGGATGAGGAGTGGAACTTGGAAGTGCTAGCAGCATTCAAAGCAGATCAGGCCAGTCTGAGTGGGGTTTCATTGCAGTTTCATGGCACGGATTCATATGCGTCATGTAAGATCAACTCCACAAGGACCAGCAGTCTCCCAATAAACCCAACTCAGAATGGGAATTTCAGGACACCACGGCCGGCCAAACCCGACTTGGAAGCGGCGTCAGGTGCCACCAAACGGTTCCCAGCCCCTGCCACCACCGATGCCAAGGCAATGGAACGGCGGCGAGGCGGCACCGTAAAGATCGGGGCCTGAAGCGATGGCCGCTCCTGAGAATGGCCCGCACGCAGCCTCGATTCAGTCCAGGGTTTGAGTTCAGGGGGGACCGGAATGTGCATATATATATGTGTATATATATATATGTGTGTGTATATATATATATACACATACATACATACATACATACACATGCATACACCAATAATGGCGTGTCTAAAGGGTGCGTTTAGATAGGAAAAATTTTCCAAAAAACAGAACACTATGTGATTTTTCGGGTCTACCGTGCTTTTCCAGGCAATCTTTCCCTAAGCTAAACACACCCTAATTCTGGTGAATTGTGGTCTGTATGCAGAGGCTGGAATATTGAAATATATTCCCTTTTCTAAAAAAATATACATACAGCAGAGAGAAAGAGAGGGAGGGAGAGGGAGGAGGAAGAGGACGAGCCGACGAGGAGGTCAACGACGATGGGAGGCGAGGCGGAGGAGGAGGAGACAGAGAACATACCCAAACAAAATATTGGCAACCAAAAGCTCGAAAAGATCCATGAATGGCGGCTCAGAACCAGAGTTGACCAACCACGCCCTCGACCAGGATCCGCCGCGGACTTCGCCCCCACTGTCCCCAACCCCAACCCCCCACTGCCGAGCACCGGCGCCCGCCCGAGGGCCTGCAATCCGACGCGGCGCTACGGAGCGGGGAGAGGAGTGGCCCCGAGAAGGCGTAGATCCGAGAAGGACCGCCGCTCGGGAGCGGGGCCGGCGCCAACCGCGGCGCCCTTCCTCATCGCCGCCGCTTCGCTCTTGAAGGTCGTGGGTTCGATGTGATCACGGGCCGGCACGAATGCGGGGAGCGGCAGGGATGGTAGATCAGAGCTCGCTACGCACGCGTCGCCGCCCCCGCATGCGTTGGCCTCACGCTTAAGGCCCCGTTTAGTTTCCCAAATATTCTCCAAAAATCCACTATTCATCCAACTTTTCTCTATTCATCCCACATCTTCTACTCACATATCACTATTCATCTACAGTGTTTTTTGGTGAACAGTATATTTTCGAGGAATCTTTCCCCAATCTAAACACACCCAGTCGGAGTGAATGAGTAATCTGTGGGAGTGCTGAGCATAAAGGGAAAAAAAAAATGTTTAGTTCCCACAAGTTTATTACTCCCTCGGTCCTAAATTATAAGTCATTTGACTTTTTTAACCTCAATTTTTGACCACTCGTCTTATTCAAAAAATTTATGTAAATGTAGTCAAAGTTAAGTTATTCTTGAAATTCTTTTATTACTAAAGCTAGCCATAAAAAAATGATATTTTGCGAAAAATTTGAATAAGACGAGTGGTCAAAGTTAGGGTAAAAAAAATCAAATGACTTATAATTTGGGATGAGGGGAGTATTCCTCTAGTCTTTTCGTTGCATTGAAAACCATGATTCCTCTCATTTTTTCTACAGTTGCTACAGTAAATTTTCTCCTCTCTCCACCAACAAAACAAATTCAAAGCTAAGATAACACTGCTGAAAGGAAGAGTCCCATGGCGAGATGGGGCCTAGGGAGATCCTATCGATCACCTCGTTTGCTAAGGTGCTCGAGGTAGGAGTGTGTTTAGTTGGGCTGTGATGTATTATAATATGGTTCCGTTCCAGTATTAAGTGATGGAACAATTCTATAATATTAGTTTGGTTGGAGGGAGTCAGGGAGGTAACGATTCCATTCTTCGTTGGTTCGAGGGATGGATTGCATAGATCCCAGCTTCTGTCGGTCACCGTTTCAGTCAATCGTCTACCTCTTGCCCAACCTTCCCTTCCATTAGGCCTTCTCCAAAGGGCCTACGACATCGTCAGCCGAGGAATCAATAAAAAAAAAAGGCAGAAATTGAGCGTTGCAGCTATGGGTAGTTGTGCCCGCTCTCTTGCATGCTGGCTATGCGATAGCGGTGGAATAGTCGATGGCCGATATTGTTTTACAATGTTTTAGGATTAAATAATTCTTTTAGCTGGCGATATCGCCGGCCGTTGGAGGAGGCCTTATACCTATCCACTGATCACTTGGCGGAGGACCCCATATGGCACGGTGGGGCAGATGCCCGACCTACCGATGGCAGTATAGACTATAGAGGAACCACTCTCCCTGAGTCAGTCTCTCTACGACGCGCCGACGCGGCCACGCGTGAGCACTCGAGTCTTCGGTGGTGGCAGCGCGGCCAGGAAGATTAACAGTACACCCTGATCACACCCGTTAGCTGTGTTGTTCACTGGGTTGTGGCTTTTTTTCGCCCAAGCCCAACCAAGACAAACACACAACAAACATATAAAGAAAAAGTCCTTTTGACCTCCCCGGATAATAAGCCGAGTTTAAATTTGCTCCTTCGACCGTAAAACTGGGTAACGCGCCTCCCTACACTTTTGAAACCATACATTTCACCTCCCTCGCCCGGATATAAGCGGGTTTTAGTCGGTTTGTCCTTTTCTTTATTTATTTTGGCTAAAATTTTGAAAAAATATATTAAATCAAATAAAAATCATAAAATAAAAAATATAATTTTGTTGAACTCCACATAAGTTCGTAAACACGGAGAATATATAATATGGCATCCTTTAGCACAAAACTTTATATTATAGATTTAGATCTATTTTTCTATAGTTAAATGGAATAATTCATAAATGCACTTTGTATTGTTCAATTGTGGTGAAATTTTTATGGTGACCTAATTATTGTATGATTCAACTATATTAAAAGATTTATACTCATTGCATCATGTATAACTTAGTTCTAGAATTATTTAGTTTGTTTTTCCCTAAATAAATCTATAACTAAGTTATACATGATCCAATGAGTATGGATTTTTAATACAATTTAAGCATAAAACAATTAGTCCGCCATAAAAATTTCACCACAATTGAGACCATAGAAAATGCATTTATGAATTATTCTAATTAGTTTAAAATATTATATCTAAATCTATAGTAAAAAAACTTTATACTAAAGTCTAACATATTATATATTTTCTATATTGTCGTACTTATGTGGAGTCCAACAAAATTAGGTTTTGCATTTTATGATTTTTCTTTGATTTTTTATGATCTTTCAAGGTTCCAGCCAAAATAAATAAAAAAAGAAAAGGGCAAAACCGCCTACAAAACCGCTTTGATCAGACGAGGGAGGTGAAACGTTCCATTGTCAAAGTTGAGGGAGGCGCGTTACCGAGTTTTGTGGGCCAGATAGTAAAGCTGTACTCGGCCCAAAAGGACTTTTTCTAACATACAAACAGCCAATCGATTGTCAAGCCTGATGTTCTAGTCTCTCCTGTTGCGCCATACACGCGCACGGCCACGCCCACCGTGCCCATGCCCCACGTCGTCCGCCCTATCCGTCGCACCGCAAGCTGATGGAGGGCATGGCCGTAGACAGGAAGATGATAACAATTAAAATCGAGTATTCAGTGTTCTGAATTAGCAACATGAACAACACAAGAGGCCAAATCAGTTTAATACTTTCATTAGCATTTCACAATCGATTTTCAGATATATTACCATATATATCATACGCTGACATATCTGTCAATTAATGACAGATGACTTTTTTATTGTATGATTAATTGACATATCATACGCTAATTGTGGCATATGTATGCAGTCATTTTTACCATATCTAAGTTTTTTTTTCTCGAATGCGCATGAAAGTTGCGTACCATTGTATTAAGAAGAAAATCATAATGTTTTACACAACACGAGACAATAGATCGCTCGCAATAGGATTACCGGCATAGTAGACTTATATTACATGAAGTATGCAACAAGAAACCATTCTGAAGCGGCTAACTAGGCCTCAAGAAGGCACCCAAAAGTGTCATCCTCGCATCCTGCACATTTCTTGGGCCGCACAAAGTCATTGATTGTGTGACCATGAGCGCAGGACAGGCCTTCGTTAAAGACAGTGTCCAGTTTATGCCGAGCTTCCATTAATGTTGACGATGTGCCTTCCAGTATGTTAAGACGACGCATTATGAGGACCTCGCCGCGCCATGCGACTGGGATCTTCAACATGTTGATGTTGGACAAACGTGTTGCTGCGTAGTGGTTTAGGTGCGCTTGATATGTCACTCAGCAGGGCCATGGGTTCCTTAGTCACCACAGGCGACCCCAGGCCAAAACGCAAGCAGCCAAGGGTTCCATTGAGTCGTCGTGCTCCGCTCATGGTGGTGAGGCCTGAGACTGACCGTGCTCGAGTAGCGAAGGAACCATGTCCGACGCCAACTGAGAAGGGTAGACGACCGTAGACGAGGTGGTGTAGTTGCACCTATTGGGAGCTGCCAAGTAGGCATCAACCTCCACCAACATCGGGTCCTCCGATACTTCGCATGTGATGCGTGCGGGTGCGGCGACCTGATACAGCAAGAGCAACAACGGGTCGAGCTCTGGGAGGCCCCATGGATGTCGTGCCATGCTAATGGGCTCACCATGACCCTCACAGGCAACACTATTAGTGGCGACACTGGGGGCCCTTGTTGCATCCTCTCTCAAGAACTGTTGTCGATGTCTTCGGCGTCTCCGACGTCGACGCCCAACTCCACCATGCCCTGCTGCAACCAACATGGCTGCAACCGGGCTCGGTGTGTCGCCCTGTGTGCGTGAGAGGCCGATGCGACCATGAACGGTGCATCGGGGTAGAGAGGCGACGGTGCTTGAACCCGTTGGCCGCAACCGCTTGCAGTCATTAGCACGATGGCGAAAACCCTTGAACGTAGACAACGTTGAGGAAGCCTGCAGGTTGCCTCAAAGTGCGATGAGGAGAGGCAGTTGAGGCATTTCCCGTCCAACTCAGGCGGGAAACAGGCACCGGACACGGTGGCATGGCTTCCTCACGACCTTGCGACCGTCCGCGCGAGATAACCTTGCGCCAACCATCGACATCTGGAGCAGAGATGCGCAACTCGGCACCGCAAGCCAACTGCGGGTGAAGCCTCACATGGACTGACCAACGCTTTGCACCACCTTAGGAACCCCGGTTGGTCCTTCAATCACCGTCTCCGACCCGAATAGGAAGTCCATGGATGAGTTGCGGTCGTGGCAGATGAGGCCTGTGGTTGCGCCGCCCGCGCACGGCACCGGCGCCAGCAGCACCGCTGCATGCATCTTCGGCTATGTTGGTTGGCTGGGCAACCTCAATCCCTGGCGATGTCCTCGGCCACTGCAGACCCCAGCGTGCCGCGTAAAGATATGAGGTTGGGGAGGGAGATAGCTCCTCGTCCGCATCAGAGGACTCGTGGAGGTCATCCTCAGCCCAACGTCGAGCCTTGGAGCATCCCCTCGGGCGTTCCCGCAGGCTGAAGGGCTGGGCGAAGGGAGAGAGCTTTGATGAAGAACCTATGCCGGAGCCATCACACATCGGGCTCTTCAAGACCGATGTCGAGCCAGAGGTACTGGAGGGGGGTGCAGCCTGTTAAGCGGAGGCCACGCCATCACTAGTGGCAATAGGTCTGGCTGGTCGTGGTTAGGGGTGGGCATTCGGGTAATTCGGGTAGTTCGGGTCGGGTAATTCGGGTATTTTATAAGTCGGGTTTTTAAAACTACTACTCGAACTTAACCCAAAAAAACAACTACCCGAATTTTCGGGTACCCGAAATATCGGGTTCGGGTTTTCCCGAACTACCCAATATATTACACTCTCTCTTTATATCTCCCCAACATACGACAACTCAATGATATATGGATCAAACAAAAACTCAAATCAATATGGCATAGATCAAACAAATAATTAAACTAATAAATCAAATGAACTAGCAACCAAATATGTTATGTTTCTTTGATGTGGAGGTAAAACCAATTATGTTATGTTTCTTTGATGTGGAGGTAAAGATAGATTATACTTTTAGTAAAATTCGGGTAACTCAGGAGTTCGGGTACCCAGGATTAGTACTCGAATTACCAAAAATAAATTTGGGTTTCTCAACTTGATACCCGAAATAGTGATCGGGTAATTCGGGATCGGGTTCGGGTAATTCGGGTTCGGGAAATTGTGCCCACCCCTAGTCGTGGTGCAGACGCGGGCGAGGACGGTGGTGGAGAAATCAACAGCGTCGGCGTGCAGTCCACGGCCATGGCCGAGTCGCTCGCATGGGGGCCATCTGCGTTGCCAGCCTCCACCAAGGGTGGCGACGAGTGCCGCACAGCGAAGGCCGCAGCCGCCGGCTGGGAATCATGAGCCAGTGCCCAGCAGGAGGCGCAACCGGAGGCGATGGCTGTCGGATCCGCGAGGACGTTGGGTACATCTGGATCCACGAGGTTGGGGACGTCTGGATTTGCGAGTTCACTGGGTGAAAGGTGGGGGAGGGTGAGGGAGGGAGGAGGGGGTCGGAAAGAGAGGCCGAGGACGCCGGGATGGTGGCCGCCAGCGGCGGCGGCGGGTGGGGGTGGCCAGGGGCGCCGCTAGGGTGCCACCCTCTCTCAGCACCATATCTAAGTCATATAGTCATGTTTTCCGTCCCACCTAAATTTTCGAGCATCCTCCGCCTCTACGCGGCACCAAAGCTCATGATCTCGTCAGTTGCCGGTGCATCGCCTCCCACCGCTCGCGAGCCACCGCTATTGCCACCTCGCCTACGACCTTGCCAGTGTTCCTCACGCTGCTGTCACTGTCTCACCGCTCGCAAGCTGCTGCCACTGCCTTGCCGTCCGCAAACAGCTGCCACCAGCCATCAAAAGCAAAAGCTTTGCTTATGCCCCCACCGTTCGTCGTTGTGAGCTGCTATTGGTGTGCTACCGTTCAGTTCACATGCAGCTTGCATCTACATGAGGAGATGTCGGCCTTGCTTGGAGCCGTACATCTCCGTCGACCACCGCAGCGCCCCCACAAGCTATACGACGAGCTCCAATGTTGGGACGGGAGATGCAGGTGGAAGAAGACTAACGCATCACACAACAACGAGAGAAAGACGACGCTGACGGAGAAGAAGTGGGACGAGCTCGTCTGGTCGATTTTCTGGTACGAGCTCGTCCCGAATATCCTAAGAATATTCGCTTCTCTGGAATCTCTCTACCCCATGCTCTTCAATCAAACAATGTTGAGGATAGAGCCGCTCCGTTCCGTCCTATGTCATTACACCATCCAAACACACCTTAAGTTTGCCAACAGTTCCATCAAACGTTTGAAAATTAATTAGGAGCAGTAACTAGTAAACATATTGCTTCAAAAAAATTGTAAACATAAACAAAAAAAACAATTGCATAGATAGACTATAAATCAGCAGACGAATCTATTAAACCTAATTCATTAAACATTGTTGTGCCACATTAACTTGTCATTAAAAATACGCTAACAACGATATATATTAGGCTTAATAGATTCATCTCGTGATTTTATAGTTCATCTATGTAATTAGTTTTACAATAAGTCTATTACTACTTCTAATTAGTGTCAAGCATTTTGTTGTAACAAGTTTACAAATTTAGTTCAGGAAAGGAATGCAAATTATGCATAATTATGCATAATCGGGTCATTTGAGGTGATCGCCTCATTTATGACCGTGCATCCATTTGCATCTAGGAGTGGTCACTAGGTCGGATCGGGATAGGGAACACTACGGAGGGACTCACCCCACTAACATGTGGAACCCTAAGACGATGGGGCACGCAAGTCAGTCAGAATAGTATCTCTCCACAGAGGGCCTATAAGTTAGTGAGAGTAAACTGCAAAGGATTAAGAATGGCAATTTAACCCACGGGTGTGGATCCCCGTGTGCTTTGAACCCGTTGGATGTGGGTTTAGGTTCAAAATTTCACCCATTGTACAAGGACTAGCACACATAAGGTCCCTAGCTCAGTTTGTGGTTAAGGTACAACCCAACAACATTGAATCTATACTACCTTAAGCTTCCATTTCACCCACTATGGTGTTGTTCTCCCAAACTCCGTCTGCATTGTAAAACATAAATGTGTTGCCGCATGGATTTTTATTTGTTGATTTGGAAACCTTTGTTCTACTATTTGTTGATTCTTAGGGTGTGTTTAGATTGGGGAAAGATTCTCCAAAAATACACTGTTCACCTAAAATACATTGTAGATGAATAGTGTTATGTGAGTGGGAGGGATGGGTGAATAGGGAAAAGTTGGATGAATAGTATTTTTTTGAAACTTTTGGGAAAGATTCCAAAAAATACACTATGGATGAATAATGTTCTATAAGTGGGAGGGATGGGATGAATAGAGAAAAATACACATAGGGCTTTGGAAATTGAAACTTATAAAGTATAGAATGTTTATCTACTATTGAAAGTGAGACCGTGAAGTCACTAAAATGGCGTGGCAACTTACGTCCAGCTAGCAAGCCTAATGGGTCAAAGTCTTGCTAGAATTTTTGCTTATTTTGTCAACGAATCAAGCCGAGCTGGCTCAATATTCAAACAAGCCAAACTGAGCTTGCTCAGCATCCAGCCCTACTATATGTGAGCAGAGGGGTCTCATTCTCACCTGGATCGGACAGTGACAACGGAGGACTGGGAAGGGTTCAGTCTACTCTTTTGTATCCGTCATAAGCCCAATTTAAAATGGCAACATATTAAAATGTCAACATATCCTATGAGAACTCAAATTTGCCACATGATCTTAATCCAAGAGAAGTACGTAAGGAGAGGTGGGAGGGAGAATTTGTAAAAGTATGATTAACTTTTACAAATCCCCCCTCCCATCTTACCCTTGGATTTAAAATAGCTTACCAGAATTAGTGACGAACAGGGCCTACCAGAATTATTGTAATTGACAATTTTGTGATACTAAAAAGCTATAGGTCTTAGGCGTTCGATCATCACAGCCATTAAACATTTGGGCTATAGTCTCCTTAGCCATTGATAAACAGTACAAAAAGTACAATTACTGCACATGAACTACCAAAATGGAAACTACACTGGTATAATAGTTGTGAAGGCCCTAATGTTAACTGCCAAAAAATTAAGGAAAGTCTTTTTCACCTCTTGACAATGGACCAAGTTTAATTTTTCTCCCTCGACCAAAAACCGGTTAACCAGCCACCCTCAAGTTTTGAAACCGTACATTTTGCCTCCCTAGTCTGAATAGAAGCAGTATTGAAGGTTGTTTTGTCTTCTTTTCTTTTTTATTTATTTTGGTTGAAACTTTAAAAAATCATAGTAAATCAAATAAAATTTATAAAATAGAAAACCTTATTTTATTGGAGTATTGAGTACAATGTAAATTTTTTTTCATTTTGGCCCATTTCTCGTAAGATTTTTACATATGGACCCCTGAACGAAAGATTTTGAAAAATGGACCCGAAGTTAGGCGCCAGGTCCCTTAGCGCCCAGGTTGCACGGGTGGGCGCCAGGGGACATGGTGCCCACCCTTGCCACGTGGGTTCCAGCGTGGCTGCAACCCTACATCGGGCCCGGGAGCTGGGCGCCAGGTCCCCTGGCGCCCACCCGTGCAACCTGGGCGCTAAGGGACCTGGCGCCCAGCTTCGACAACTTAAACGCACCCGCGGGCGGCCGCCCAGCCGCCCACTTCTTCTTCCTCTGTTCAAACAGAACAGAGGGGCATCCAGCGCCTCCTCCCGCCCCTCTCCAAATCCCCCACTCCGGGAGGTCCACTCGTCGCTGTTGGCCGCCACCACGACGTTGGGGAAGGTAAGGTCACTCTCCTCCCTTTATTTTGGTTTAGTTTTTTTGCTTGTCAATTGAAAAACATGAAACCCTAGGTCTAGTAATTTTGTTGAAAATAGCATAGTGTATGTGGTTTTAGGAGAAGCGAAGAGTCTAGAATGTCAACGTATATGGTGGCAAATATATGTGTGCCTACTTGTGCTACATTGCTAGGTACAAAAGTGACAGGTATAGTTGTGAAAAATGAGAGCCTATTATGTTTGTTTTGTTTTTATAACCGTTAGTTATGGATGACTTGTGGCGTCAGAAGAAGTAGAAGGATCGTGCTCAAAAGAACTATCCCGATGTGTCTTCCAAGGATGCCCCAATCCCTCCCGCTCTCCCTAGTCCGCAATGTGACTGTGGTCAGCCCGCGCGGGTGACTCAATCGATGCATCCCGACACTGCTGCTCGAGCGTACTACAAGTGCGGTGATCATCGTGTAAGTAGTTGTCATCCTAGATTCGTACTTGTGGATACAATATTCTCAACACATTCGGTAACTTTTTTACGTTTGATGCAGGACTGGGAGCAATGCAACTTCTTTCAGTGGATCGATGGTCCTGAGAAGGTGGATGAACGCATCCTTCTCTTTCGACCATCTTCGTCGAAGAATTACGAGTCTTTTCAGCGATGGCTCCCTCCTCCTAACCCACCACCTATGACTAATCAGGAGAAGAAAGAAGTCATTGCGAGATGTCTGGAAACACCACCATTATGCCATTGTGGTGATCCTGCTCAGATTCATCGCATCGTGAAGAATTGTTCTTTCACCCCAACGTTTGAGTGTCGCAACAGAACAAAAGTGAGTTAACTTAGACTTTGGTTACAACGCCTTGATAGATTGGCATAGATGTTTCTTCATTTGTTTGTATTTCTCAAAGCAGGGTGGATATCCGTTATGTTCTTTTTCTGGGTATGATTATGGCCCGAAGTCATATTGGCCTGTGGATGAGGAAGGTAGCAAGAAAAAGGAGAAAGAGAGGTGCATCGCACCGGATAGACTATGTTATTGTGGGATCAAAGCTAACTATGGTATAGTGCCATCAGAGCTTGGAATTGGTGATTATTACGGTCACATGGTTGGGGATGATTTGGTGAGTTTTGTGTTCTATTTCTGTATGTTTCATACACTCCTTCATTTCTTTGACACGTCTAAGGTACAAACTTTATGTTTTTGCTTGTAGCGAACTCGAAAGTATCAGTTTGAATTTTATGGTGAGAAGCCAACAGTGGACACTCAGATTTGGTTGAAAAAGAACAAGGGAATCCATCCTGAGGTGTTAAACAGCTATGTCAGGCATCGTAAAAAAGATACAATTGAGGAAGCGAGAAGAAGGGGACTATGGCCTAGATCTAATGGTAGAAAGGATAGCACTGGCCAGAACAATGTTAGGAGGAGGTCAAATGAAAATATTCTTAGGAGTTTGAATCCACGTAACAGGGAGGTGGAGAACAAAGATGCATCAACACAAAAGTTTCAAGAAGAGTTAATGAAGTCACTTGTTGCTAACCTACCTAGACCTGATGAAGAATGAATGTTGCACTATGTGTGAGGTCTAGCATATATGTGTCAGCTATATATACAAACTTTGTATTCGGATTATGTGTGAGCTACGTGTGAACTATGTTTGTGAGTTGTGTAACTTTGTATTCGGATTATGCGAGCTATGTTTGAACTATGTGTGAACAAGTTATGTACATCTATGTTCTGTATTTGCAGTGGCTAACAAATGTGTTAGAAATGTTTGAGATCCTTTACCATTCCAATTTGTTGTGACAAGGGTTTCAACTTGCCTAGGGTACTAGGGTGGGCGCCAATTAAGTTAGCGCCTACACCAGATATGTGGGTGCCAACTGCTGTGGCGCCCAACTTAGATACCTGGAAGCCGCCTCAGTTGTTAAGCCTGGGCGCCAAAGACCATGGCGCCCAGGTTACGCAGGTAGGTGCCAAAGGTTATGGCGCCCAGCTCTGGGCGCCATTATCTTTGGCGCCTAGGGTATGAAACTAGGCGCCAATGGTAATGGCGCCCAGATTATCAGCCAGCAAAACAGAACATTCACAGAGGTCGAAGTTCACATTCACACAAAAACAGAAAAACAAAGTTCACATTCACATAAAAACAGAGTTCACATTGACACATAAACATAGTCACATAAAGTTCATACAGCATAAAGGCACATAAGGTCCATACAAACTAAAGTCAAATAAACTCCATACAAGTCACTAGCACAACACATACGGAGGAAACCAACGAGCAGACCAAGTGTCCAAATAACATTGGGCGGAGAAAACATGAGGGATCTTTGACTCTACAGACACCCGACGTGCTCTGCAAGCAGCAACCATGTGCCCACAAGAAAAATGGAACTGTTGTGGCCGTCCACATGTACATGTATTACTCAAGATGACAACGGTGTGCTTCTGACCCTCTGTCGCCTCGCCAGCATCATTTATTCCACTTGGCTCAGTAACCTCATATGTCCCGGACTCGTGATGGAATAGACTGCATTCAAAACCGTTGGCTGCTAACTTGGCATTGTCCAGATAATTCTTGGACTTCGGTGTCAAGGTTTCACCCTTGCTCAACAAATTCCTAGCCTGCCCTTCATGCTTTGCAAACCATTCTACAGACTTGTAAAACGTAAACGCAAGTACGGCAGTAACTGGCAACTGCCTTGGAGCCTTTGAGCAAACCATTGAAACACTCGGCCATGTTGTTTGTTTGAAAATTATACCTCCAACCACCATCATGTGCCCTAGACCATTTCTCCACGTCAGTCAGCAATCCTCGTAGCCAATCCCTGCCTTCCGCGTTCGTTTTTTGTTTCAAATCCTCTAGTTTCTTTTCAAATGACTTAATAGTCGGTTGCCTTGCAACATCCTCAAACAATTCAAACTTCTCTTTTACATGATCCTTCTTCACCAAATTGTCGGCAAGATGCCCGACTACACCAACCTGTGAATACCCTGGAATCGATTCAGTCACGGCGTTCAAGATACCGACGTGTCTATCTGACAGCACACAAACAGGCCTCCCAGGACCTACAACATGGATCCGAACCAAACGTAGAAACCATGACCAACTACCCTTATTCTCCTTCTCAACCAGACCAAAGGCCAAAGCAAGGAGATGATTGTCTCAATCAATCGCAATAGCGACAAGGAGTGTCCCCGTATACTTGCCTATTAAAAATGTGCCGTCAATAGAAAAAACAGGCCTGCAGTGCCTAAATGCCTCCACACACTGACCAAAGCACCAGAATACACGCTGAAAGATCTGTCGGCCATTTTTCATGACATTTGGAATGGGGTCATACTAATAGTGCATACTGGGATTGGCAGCTTTCATTGCATTCAGCATCACAGGCAATCGCTCATAGGCCTCCTCCCAAAAACCATATATCATTCTCAAAGCCCTTTGATGAGCCCTCCAGGCTTGCCGTATATTTGATTTTGTATTTCCACTTCAAATTGACAACCCCAACCACCGCATTAATGGGCAACTGAGGTTGAAGCTTAACAACAGGTAACAGGCGATTGGCAATGAACTTTGAAGTCAATTGACGATGCTTCTGATTTATCTCCGCCGAACCACAAGTGTGAGGTCCAACAACAGTACTGATCTTGAATTGTGGAGTCTTTAATCTTTCAAGCACACTTTCCATGCACAATTACTATCCTCGCACATAAGGGTGTACCACGATTCAAAGAGCTACCATTATCTGGAATTATCAAAGCCAGAGCCACAGACACGTCTGTTGGCAATGCTAATTGGATAAGGTCTTCAGCACCTCCTGCTCCATCAGAGCCACCTCTCCTTTCATCTAAACCGCCTTCCCTTTCATAATCCGTACAACCACCGCCTCTGAGCTCATCCGCAATGTCACCTACCACATCATCAGCAAAGCCACCTCCCATATCATCGGCAAAATCACCTGCCATATCATGATCACAACCACCACCTCCCATATCATGATCACAACCACCACCTCCCACATCATCTTCTTCCGATACTTGCGTCACCGCAACCTCACAACGACCTAGATCAACCACCAAGCCTCGAGATAATTGTCTCACCACTTTTCCAATCAAATCCAACGCTCTAACTTCACTATTCATCACAAGAGTTACATAATTATTCCAATCCACTTCACCAGCAATTAGGATCAGTCGTTTGTTATTTCTCCCATTCAACCCGACATCAATGACACTTTGAACCTCAACATCAACACCAGACTCTGACCATAGCAACTATCCTTTATTCGTCGCACAAGCACACCATACGACGGTCTAGCATTGAAAAACAATGAAACCACTTCCATCTTCTCAAATTCAAAATCCCCCATACGATTTGTCCTCACGTTACCAACAAGACAATTTAATTGCATCACGAATATTGCCTGAACCTCAAATCAAACTTTCAATTTGAAACTCCTATATATTTCCAATAAACATAGGGTTTTCATTTTTATTTTCCTAAACAACACAACAAATATCATAGAAATTGATAAAATTGCTAGCAAAACGGTCACATACATCCACATTGACCATCTACACAGCCAATTCAACTTAATCCCCGCAATAATTAAAGATTCAACTCATCATATATTCAAAACCTAGGGTTTCATTTTCAACTACAAATGCAACAAGAACTTGATGAAAAAATAAGAGAGGGAGACTACCTTGCTCCTTGACGAGGTTAGCGGCGGAGGAGGCCGGCAGCGGCGGCGCTGGGGGCGCCGGCGGCGGCCTTGGGCGAGTCTGGTGAGAAAAGAAAGAGAGGAGAGGAAGAAAGAAAGGGGCGGCCACGGTTTTTATGTCTCGAAGCTGGGCGCCAGGTATCTTAGCGCCCAGGTTGCACGGGTGGGCGCCAAGGGACCTGGCGCCTAGCTCCCGCACCCGGCGCCAGCTCCCGCACCCGATCTAGGGTTTCAGCCACGCAGGACCCCACGTGGCAAAGGTGGGCGCCAGGCCCACTGGCGCCCACCCGGTGAACCTGGGCGCTAAGTGATCTGGCGCCTAGCTTCGGTTCCATTTTTCAAAATCTTTCACCAAGGGGTCCATACGTAAAAATCTTACGAGAAAAGGGCCAAAATGGAAAAATTTTACGAGTACAATTGAGTAATTTTTTAATACAATTGAGTACATGATCCATAGTAAAAATACCAAAATATAAAAAGAATAGATCTAAATTCATAGTAATTTTTTTTTATTTTATGATTTACTATGATTTTTTTAAAGAATAGCCAAAATAAAAAAAAAAAGTCAAAACCACCTTCAATACAACTTATATTCAGCCTAGGGAAGTAAAATGTAAGGTTTCAAGACTTAAGGAGGCTGATTAACCGGTTTTGTGGTTTAGGAAGAAAAAATAAACTCGGTCTAATGTCAAGAGAGGTGAAAATGACTTTTTCCAAAATTAATGCCTCCACAATCCAAGCCCACCTTGCTCCAACTGGAATACAGAACCCAAATCAAATAATCTTTCATCCTGTAAAGCAAGCATTGCTGATGCAACAAGCTATGGCAACAGTTTTTTGTCTTATAGCAAAATTAACGGCAGAACTTAGTAAACATATCAATTCGCAATAAACATAATCTAATGTACCTGCATGGAGTTAAACAAACGCAAAAAAGAAGGATGTTAGAACATACTTATGTAATAAATGAGGTTAGAAAGAAGAGGGAGGTGGGACAGAAAGGGACAATAGTACTCAACCAACAAACGAAGGAAATCACATAAAACATTCTCTACCGGTAGCAGTAAAATCCGAGTCAGCTCAGCTTCACCTTTGCTCAATCATATAAATGTATCGCCATCTCTCTTATCGAAATCACATAAAACATTCTCTACCGGTAGCACTGAAATCGAGTCAACTCAGCTTCACCTTTGCTACATCATATAATTGTATCGCCATCTCTCTTATCACCGTATCAAGCTATTATGATCAGTAGTGGTGCCCAAGTTACCACCCATGAAGAATGGCATAATCATCCAAGGACAAAGCCTCTATCATAATTGATAAGGTCTCCAAGAGAGGAGATAGAGGATTCCAGTTTGAAACACAGAACATCCTTGATGGCTCAAAGGTCCTTGCGTCAGACCATGCTTGTTGATCATCGACCCCTTTGGGATTTCAATTCTTGTTTGTTGGGGAACGGCAGGAAGTAAGACGGAACGGACTTGATATACTAGTCCCAATAACTACCTAGGTCCCAGGCTCGAATTCAGCAGGAAGGCAAGTGAATAACAACTAGAGATAAGGGTCAGCAACACAAGAAAATCACAGATTGGTAGACAATCAACAGAACATGCAAATGAGCAAAAAAGACCAAAATATAACTATATAAGAGCTCAAAAGAGTACAAAATGAAAAAAAAAAGTTTGAAACAATTCAAAAAGCAGATTAGCTGCCACCTGCCATATCAGATGCAACAGTGGCACAACCAGCCTTCAAAATTGCTAAATTGCCATGGGGGTTATCTACAAGGTTTTGCACAGCTCAGAGGGTGGGTTAGATAGTTTTGAATTTCCAAACCTGTTCCAAGATAAATCCATGCAAGTCTCACATGATCTGTCATTGAAAGATTACAGAAATGCAAGGGGTTATTCAGACAGTGTTCTTAAGAAAGGAAAAATAGGTGACTTTAGTGGCTCAGATTTCCCCATTATCAGCATGACAACTGCAACTTATAGTGGAAGCACAATGTAGTCTCTCTCTCTCTCTCTAATGGGAATAAAGCTGGCTGCAGAACTGGTTGCTCGTTCTAGTACAAGCCATCCTAGTTAAGCAGTAACCAGCTCAAAATATCCCAGGTACCAGCTCAGAAGATGCTGAAGGGCAGAAGCTATGTGATAGGAAATTGAATCATCATAGCCATTCAAGAATAATACAAAACAAAAATAAAGTGACACCACATCACAAACCACAAAATTAATCTTCTGCCGATGTATAAAACACCAGGAAAAAGCAAGACGTGCTAAAAGTGGGCAGGTGCAAGTGCAAAATGCTCGGGGGCTGTCCTAAACCCCTCAGGTCAAGTTTTTTTTAAAAAAAAATGTGGGCAGGAAAAATTTACAAAATGAATGGAGAAAAACAATGTAATTAAAATATGCCATCATAACAGCACCATAAAAAGTGGATATCACAAGAGGGCTCAGCTTCGCCTTTGCTCAATCATATAAACCCGACCTTAGCTCTCTTGATCCACAAGCAGCTCATCTTCATGTAAGTGGAACTGCACTTGTTATCACACCATTTGAGTGACCGTCCTAGGCACAGAACCACGAACAAGAGGGAATGATAGCATACGGTGCAAGAGAGGAAAGAGTCAGCTTAAATTACATACCCAACAGCTGCCTCGATTACTCAAAGGCATGCTTCAGAAAAGGATGATCATCATTGCCCCAGATAACTCAGGCCCTATTTGGCAGAGAATTTGGAGCTATCTTGAAGCTGGTATCTCTAGCAACAGACATTTTGGAGCTGGAACTGTGGGAAAAATTGAGGCAGGCAATAGTCAAATTAAATGATGAAAACAGAAAAATATAGGAATCTTATATAGGAATCATATAGCAAGACAACACTAATACTATCGAAGTAGCACTAACAGCATTAAGAGCATCTCCAGCAGATAACCCATCCTCAATCACCAAAACACACCTCCCTCTCAGTCTCACCCATACGTCCCGTGGACAGGATACGCTCTGCGCACTGCAGAGCCTCAGTTCGGTCTAGGGTTTGGGTTCAGGGCGAGTGGGCTCGCGCGCGCACACACACACACAGAGGATCACTGATGACGAGGCGAGGCGAGGACAAAGGGCGCACAAAATGACTAAAAGTCTGAAACGAATCATTCACAACCAAACACACCAAAAATATATCAATGGCGGCTCAGATCCCCCATTGTCCAACCAGGATCCACAGCTGACATCGCCCCCACGGTTCCCAACCACATCCCCCCGCTGCCGCAGCATTGGCGCCCACCCAAGGGGCCTGCAGTCCAATGTGGCACTGCAGAACAGGGGGAGGGGTGGCCCCAGAGGAGGCGCGGCAGATCCAAGGAGAGCCGCCACTCAGGAGCGTATTCAACTAAAAATGAATCTGGTAAGAGCAAGGTTAATGGTCTCAGCCCACTGCTGGCTGGGAGAGATGAGCTGGCGCATGGTAAGGTGGACCCCATCAATATTCAATGGGTGAGAGGGCTCTCAGCCGGCTGCATGCAGGCGCATGGTGAGACGCCCGCTTCCCTCTCTCTCCTATTTTTTCTTTCTTCCACATAGGATTTAGCCTGCTCTCAGCCCCTTATAATACTTGCTCTAACAAAAAATGTGGGCAGTGGTAAAGTATTTGAGTGGGCTCAGCTTCGCCTTTGCTCAATCATAGAACTGTATACTCATCTTCTCTTATCACCAGATCAATCTGTTCTGATAAGTGGAGCTGTCCTGGTTATCGCGCATAAAAAATGGCACGGTCATCCAAGGACAGCTATTAGGAAAGGGAGGATTCCGGTTTGATGCCCAGAGCAGCCTTGACTCCTCAAAGACGCTTTTGTCATACAGTGTTATTTATATTTATTCATTGTCGCAGGGAACCAAGGCAGATGCTCATGAGTGAACCGACTTGACAAACTAGTCCCACTAACAATGATCCAGGTCAGCAGGTCCGAAGTTCGAATCCAGCAGAAGGGGAGTGAAGAACACCCTTAGAGATCAGGACCAGCAACACAAGATTGAATCACATATTTGTACAAAAACAACAGGACATGCAAAAAAAACATTAAGGAATAAGTAGATAAGAGCTCAAAAGAGTATGAAACGAAATGTTTGAAGCAATCAAAGCAAAAAGCAAATTAGCTGCCATATCAGCTGCAATGGCAGAAAAAACAACCTTCAAACCAGGGGATTATCTAGGTCTTGCGTAGTTCAAAGAGCGAGTGATGGTTTTATAATCCAAACCACACTCCTCAACAATATTTGGACCATGGCACATCTCAACATATCTGCCATTTACAAACTTAAGAAGTCCCATGTGTTACTCAGACAACGCTCCAAGAAAGAAAGAAAGAAAGAAAGAAAGAAAAAGGTCACTTGATGGTTCAGGTTGACCCTGTTTGATCAACTTGACAACTGCAACACAATGCAAGCTCTCTTTCTCTCTCTCCCCAAATGAATTGTTAATCCATTCAAATGGGCCGCCAACCGACATCACTATCAGCAGTAACACATATCAGCTGTCGCAGTTTGCTATAGAACTGGTTACTTGTACAAGCCATCCTAGTTAAGCAGCAAATAGAACAAAATATCCCAGGTACTAGCAAGGACGATGCTAAAGAGCAGAATCTCTGTAATGGAAAAGGTGAATCGTCATAGCCACTCAAGTGTAGAACAAACAATTCGGTCAACAAAGAGAGTAGAAAAAAAATATAAAAAAAAACCATACAGCAACATAATAGTATCTTCCATCTGCATATAAAACATCAGAAAATGCAAGACAGGTACAACATGTGTTCAGAAAGAGTGAGGTGAGAGAGAGTGGAGGAAGAGGCTTGGTTGGAAAGCAGATTTACCACATGTTCAAGGGCAAACTCCATGACCACAGACAGCAACAAGTGGGTGTAGAGTGGGATACGGATAGATTTCTTTTATCCTCTTCTCGTTTTTCAGGGGATGTTTTATAAAAGGGGTCCATGTATAACAAAAAAAATTACCAACAGAACCCAAACAAAACCTTCACTTGCTGATATGGGCGTAAATGTGTACACCTAAACATTTTTGGCAAGGAACGGAGGCAGAGGAATATATAATTCACAATTACACAAAAAATAACCATCAATCTTGGCTAGATCTCACATTAACCAACCAAACCCCAACCGGAAACCACTGCAAACCTGCCCCACAGGTTCCAATCCTCTGCTTCTGCAAACATTTACAGCTGCTCAAGATCCTAAAAGCCAAAATGACGCAGCAGGAAGGATGGCC
Source organism: Digitaria exilis (assembly GCA_015342445.1). Taxonomy (NCBI): domain Eukaryota; kingdom Viridiplantae; phylum Streptophyta; class Magnoliopsida; order Poales; family Poaceae; genus Digitaria; species Digitaria exilis. Next base: position 1,095,285 of record JACEFO010002479.1, read on the forward strand.
TGGGGAAGCATATGTCTAAGAGGACTACCATTTGAAACTCAGATCCATCCTGACAGATATGTTGGTTTCTTAGAATATATATGTTTATTTGCATCGTTGTACACAAATCGACAATTAACTGAATGGGTGCAAGAAATACGTACAGCCTTTATTGAGAAATAACCCAATCATAGAAAGAGGGAATCATTCTTCTCCAGTTTTCCTATTCTGATTCTGATTCTGATGCTGCTGCTGCTGCTGCTGTGGTGATGCCTGAAAGGGCATCCATGCAAGTGCATGAAAGAGCAGTCCGTGTGGGTGCTCGTCGCCAGCGAAGACATGGCAAAGGCAACACAGCTCGCTCAGTCATCGCAGCAAGGAAAGGAAGGCCAAAAGAGATTGGTGGGGTGGGGGCGAGGGGAAGCAAAGGAGACAGAAAAATATAAAATCGCAATTACACAAGAAAAGAAAAACCATCAATCTTGGCTAGATCTCGCATTACCCGACCAAACCCCAACCGGAAATCACAGCAAACATGCCCCACAGATCCCAATCCTCTGCCGCTGGAAACATTCACAACTGCTCAAGATCCTAAATGCCAAAGCAGCGCAGCAGGAAGGATGGCCCAGCACATGTCTAGGAGAGCCACAGTGCTTTGCTTGCATTATTGTACTCGAATCGACAATCAACTGCCCTGTTAATATTGAAATAACACTAAGAGGGCTCAGCTTCGCCTTTGCTCGATCATACAAGCCAATCTCACATATCTTGCTGCACAATTTACTCATCCTAATGTAAGTGGAACTGCACTGGTTATCACATATTTGAATGACCATCCTAAGCACAGAACCACAAACCATAAGGGATGGTTAAATAGGCTTCAAGAGAGGAGAGATCAGCTCAAATGAGATACCCACAGCTGCCTTGATTGCTCAATGGCATGCAATTCAGAAAAGGTTGAACATCATCGCCCCTCATCAGAAATCATTCATAGGTCCCGGGTCAGTTTCCATGTCAGATATGCTCACAAATTTCACTTCCACTGGGTATTTTGACCCCAAGTCAGAACGTCACTCTTTTGCATCTCATCTCATATCCCGATCCCATTAGCTTCCCATCCAAATGCCACCAAGGTGGAGAGGATGAGAAGCAGAACTTGGAAGGGCTAGCAACAATCAGAGCAGAGCAGATCACAGCACAGCAAGACACACAGAGATCACCCCTGTGGCAGCGGCCGCAGTAATAAATAGAGTACCACGAGTGCGGATAGCCTTAGGCCTTGTTTAGTTCGCAAGGTGAAACTTTTCACCTGTCACATCGTGAGGAATATATATCGATGATCCATCCATGCAATATGCATCCATAATCAGCAGCAGAGAATCGAACACCGCCGCCGCCCAAATCCGACTCGGATGCCACGTCAGGTGCCACCATACGGTTCCCAGCCCCTGCCACCATCGATGCCAAGGCAATGGAACGGCGGCGAGGCGGTACCGTAGAGATCGGCGCCTGAATCGATGGCCGCTCCTGAGAATGGCCCGCGCGCAGCCTCGATTCAGTCCAGGTTTCGAGTTCAGGGGGACTGGGATGGGCAAATATATATACATGCACATACATACATAAACCAAAGAGAGGAGGAGGTGATGATGATGGTGGTGGCGGCGGCTGACGACGAGGACGACGACAGGAGGCGAGGAGAAGGGAACAGCGAACATACCGAAACAAAATATTGGCAACCAAAAGCTCGAAAAGATCCATGAATGGCGGCTCAGATCCCGCGTTGTCCGACCACACCCCCGACCAGGACTCGCCACGGACCCCGCCCCCATGGTCCCCAACCCCGTTCCCCGCCGCCGCAGCCCGCAGCACCGGCGCTCGCCCAAGGGGCCTGCAATCCGACGCGGCGCGGCGGAGCGGGGCGAGGGGTGGCCCCAGGGAGGCGTGGATCTGAGGAGAGCCGCCGCTCGGGAGCCCGGCCGGCGGAAACCACGGTGCCCTTCCTCATCGCCGCCGCTTTGCTCTCAAGGGCATGGGTTTCAGAGAGATGTGATCACTGGCCGCCGCGGATCGGGGGAAATACCCGCCGCCGCCGCCCGCACGCGGTGGCCTCACACTTAAACTAATGAGTAGAATGAGAGGTGCCATTGCTGGAGTGGCCATGCTCTTATCTGGTCGGAGGCGGCGAGGCCAGCTTTTTTTTTTTTTTTTTTTTTTTTTGAGCGAAAGGCGGCGATGCCAGCTAGGTTTGGTTTGGTGCGAAGGGGGGGAACGAGAGGACGACAGGAATGAGGAAGTGACAAGCTGATGGGCCACACTCATACGCAGGGGGGAGCCCGTGTTCAGCAATGTGGCCCAGCACTGGTCATGGCAGCACCACTGTGGACCTTTTTTTTTCTATGCCAAATGTGTAGCGAGCTTCCTTTAGGTTTCAATGGGCCCATTTTTTCAGAATTCGGGATTCAATTATTTTTATACAAATAAATTGCATCTATCATAACAATTTGTAGGTTTTTATCATTTTGGTTCTACAAGTAGTAAAACATACGCATGGATACATGAGCTTGTCAAACGGTGTGTATATATGGCCACATACACTCTATGTAGATGTATTTTGCTACCATGACATATAACACGGGTGGTTTTATGTTGTGACCCCTATCTTTCTCTCCTTTCTCAACTATGTCATAAACATGTATGCAACTCTTATTCCTTTGATATATGTGAAAACATAAAAAAAAAACTAACGATCTGACCAACAATTGTACTATCTTTTTTTTTTCAAAATCCAACTTAACTTACGTGTTATCTAACTTTAACCTTGTAACCTATGTGTTGTAATATATATGAAGTTTATTGTTGGAATAAGATCAAACCTAATCTTAATATATCAGGAGTATTAAATTATTAAAGAAATTATTTAATGTCGATGGTATTATTTTTCCTCTAAGTCTATAATATATCCGTCATCAAATTAAGATAAGGCATGTTAGCATAGTTTTTTATAATATTTTTACTTCTGAACAATAGGAAATGAAGGCGCACATGAGACACCACAATTCCAGAGTGACCTTGTCATACTTTGATTGAAAGATAGTATATTGGTCATCCATTATTAAAGTTTTTACAGATATTTTAACCCATATAAAAAAGAATTGTTTTTGTGATATAGCTGAGAAGGGAATGAAATGTAAGGGTTGCATGGATATAAATCCATCCATGTTACGTTTGACGTCTCATGTGGCCAAAATACATCTATATGGAGTACATGTGACTGTATGGTGGGTCAAGTATTGTACATGCACATGTTTAACATGTTATTGTATGGTGGATGCAATTTACTCATATATCAACTTTCTTGTTTAGGGAATCAGACTTCTATTATCATAAAAAACATATTTTCCTCTTATATGCAAAAATTGAGACTATATCCAACTATACAATACTTCGTAGGTTTAATTTTATTGTTTGGACAAACTTCTAAAACTTTAACTAATAATAACTTTTAAGATATTTGGCTTGCAAACATAAAAAAAACAGACCAAGACATTTGCCTAGAAAAGTACCTCTGTAATATTGCAAAATTATTTTTTGACCGAAGTTGGTAGGGAAAGCCAAACTTTTTTTATAATTTTTCTTTTATTTCAAATCCAATTTCACTCCCGCTGGGTGTCAAACTAGGGTCTGCTTGGTGCAGGAGTCAAGGTGCTCTAACCACCAAGCTGGAGGCCCTTTCGCATATTGCAGAATTAATATTTTGGATCAAGATGTTTTGATAGAAATTTACTTCATGAATGCAGGGGCGAGATATGAGATGAAAATCACAAAGATGATTTTACAATGCTTGAAACTAATGAGAGCTATGCATCTACAAAATCATACGGTGAAAAAGATAACATGTACCTAGAAATACTTACTCATAAGTCATACATAAGACTAAGAGTATCAAGAGGTAGGTGGGACCAAATAAAAACTGGTGGGTCTGCTACCTATTTTTAAATAAAAAAAGGATATTAATTCATTTACTTTTTAATTATGTTTTACAGATCAAGGGTCTGGAAAATTTTGAGGGAAAAGTAAAAAAATGGGGTGCGTGTTGCTATAATCACAGTAAAATTTTGAAGTTCCAGTTTACTAACGTTGCATATGAAGTTTTGTAGAAGAGTGTAGAAAATCCGAAACCAACAAACTATTGAAACAGTATCCGAAGTCTGATTTCACTTGTGATCCAAGCCATGAGCATGTAGACATTATGAAACTTATAGTTATCAAATGTCATAGCCATCCTTACATCGATCAGTTAGGCTAACTTATATAGCATTAATCTGATTTTACCCAAAATCAAAATGCATTGGCGATCAAAAGAGGCTATTACTAAACTTTGTTATGAACAGGTTCACTATTTTCCACAGAAGATTCATTCTGCAGTTGACCATCGCAAGCCCCCAACGTTTGCCCAAAGTCCTTCGCGTGTGATTATGTACAATCGATGAATTGTGTACACGAGGTATGCCAACTCCGCACTATCTCCTCATCTGCAGAACGGCAAAAGCAATCAGGGAAGCACAAAACATCACCTCGTCTGACTGAAAGAGAAGGGGAACACGATGCTCACTGCATCTCGTTGTCATGTCTCAACGCGTATTTAGCTGTGTCCTTCCACAAAGACACCTCCATTTCTTTCTCGACCAGCTTCTTCTCCGCGCACCTCAGCGCCGCTTCCAGTTCCTCAATCCGGTCCCTGTTCCTTTCATGGAGAACCTCGTGGAGCCTTCTCTCAAGCTCTACGGCAGACACTCCATTATAATAGGCATTATCATCATCGTCATCGTCATTATCGTCATCAACAACTTCCCCTGAATCGTCATCAGCTCCATTCTGATAGTCAGCCATCTCATCGTACGGCTGAAAGATAACATCGATATTGACTCAATCAGAATTCAGAAATAATTCACATTTGGGCTAAAGGTAATCTTAATGCAACGTCAGAGGATCACATACCTCTGAATAGTGTTCTTCTTCTTCTTCAGGCAGAAGTGACGGTGTCTCTGAACCGTAGTTAACCTTAAGCATTTCCATCTCGGCTTGCAACTCCTCCTCAAGCACGTCCATCATCGCGCAGCAGCCACCATCCTCGAAGGATTTCTCGTAGCTCGCAGGCTCCACGCCGGACGAAGCGGCCTGATACTCCAAGCGAGCACTCACGCTCTGGTCGTTCCCGTCGGTGACGCAGCTCGACGTGGTCGACTCGCGGTTCCTAGCCTTCGGTGCATCGTCGTGGTCCTTGTTCCTGACCTCGTCTTTAATCTCTTTCAGGAGCGCCTCCATCTCCGTCCGCACCTTGACCATCTTGTTGAACTCGTCGGACGTCTTGGCCAGGAGGAACACCAGGCTTAGCCCGACGCCGAGGTCAGAGTGCCTCTTGTCACTTGCGGGTTCTGATTGGCAAACTGTAGATACATAACTGAGGGTTCAGTGACCGATGATTAGGCTTTATGGCCATCTAAGAGTAAAAGCGAGATACATGCAGAACAGATCAAGAAAATTGCTAGTAATGTCTCTGTGTGAAGAAAACAGAAGAAGAAGCGCTCTAATGAGTTCTGACAGGACAGGACACACTTCATCTTTTTTGTGGATTTTACAGCAAAATCCTTGCCAAAACCTAGCATGTTCTACAACCAATAACACAGGCTCGGTTCTAACATCAAACTGAACAATCGCACATTTGACAAGTAGCACAGGGAAACCACACACGCACCTGAGGGAGACACGGCCGCCGCAACGGGCAGGTCGCCGCACTCGCGCTTCTCCGCCACGACGGCCACCTCCTCTTCCTTCTCCTTCGCCTTCCCGGCGCCTCCACCCTTCCTACCTCGCCTGACGAGCCGCGGCCACCTGAACCTCGGCAGCACCGACCTCGCCGCCTCCCCGGCCATTACCACGGCCGCCGCGGGGGTGCACGGCGGCGTCTCCACGGCTCCCTCGGCCCCGAGCTCCTCGCCGTCGTTGAGGTAATCGACGATCCTCCTGCTCGCCACCCTCACCTCGGAGGAAGAAGAAGCAGCAGCCATGGCTACCACCGACCGGCAAGGCGCGCCGCCCGAGGAGAAGGTGCGAGCGCAAAGCAAAGGAAGAAGCAGGAAAGGGCGAGGAGCCGAGGAGGAGGAAAGCGGTTTTCAAATTGGAGCGGGTGGCGATCGCCGATCGAGGGGGGAGAATGGTTGCCGTGTCGGGGACTCGGGGTGCGTCGACCGGGGGTGGGGCCGCCGAGGTGGGGCCCGCAAGACAGCGACCCCTGCCCGTCCGATCCTGCCTCTTCCGGGTGGGGGCGTGTGATTCGCTCCAAGAGAAAACACAACAAGAAACAAAATTAAATCCGGCGGGTGACGGGATGGGACGGCAGTGGCGGCGACATTATTATTTATTTATTTTATTATTATTATTATCGGTGATGAGTTGCTTGGGCAGCTTCACAGATGATTTTTGCGGGTCAGGGGTTGCGATTCGATTTGAACCATGCCCATTTGCCCAATTTCCAATTTTGTATATCGCGACGCGATCGTGACGTTCCCGGCCGTGGCCCGGGAGAGAGGGTTCGCTTGTTTGTTCCCTTGTGCTGCTTCTTTTTGTACCTTCCTATATGATCCTATCCATTCCATGATGTGCTGACAAGTTCTATCGAGAGTACATGGGCATCGCGTTGCTGTCTCGAGTTGGGGACTTGCAGCCCCGCCCCCCGCATGGCACTGGAGAAAGATCCGGAGAAATGCTGTGCCAAGCGTACTAATATTTCGAAAAAAAAAAGGAAACAAAGATCCTGAGAAATGCTGTGCCAGGCATATAATATTTCGAAAATGAAAAGTAAACATGTGGCAAGAACGGCATTGCACGCTTTTCTCCTTTTTCTTTTTAGAAAAAAATGGAACAGCCTTGCATGCTGCGGCAGCAGCACCATGTTTTTGCATCCCGTTAGAACTTGCAAGTTGCTACTAGTTGCGACAATTAGCCTATGACCAACTATACTTCCAACAAAAAAAGTATCGCGCGCCGCCGGTTGCTGGAGTGCACGAGCCCTAGCTGATCGTGCAGAGAGCGTCGGCCGTCGGGCGCCGCCGGTTGCCGGAGCAGTCACGGAAGCTACAAGGTTTCGTGTTTCCAGGGTGTCCGCACCCCATTCGCCAGTGCGTTCGTTGACTCCGGTCAAGCCAAAACGTGCATGCAGCCTGTCTGTCAGTCCGTGACCGTGGACTCGCCGCCCTGCGCTGATGAACGAGCTGCGGCCACGGGACAACTAGCGCGGGAGCCCGGGACGAGAATCGCAGCACCCCGTGCGGATTCAAAAGCAGCTTGAATGCGCATGCGCCCAGGAGGTCAAGACCAGGAGGACCCAAAATTCTACTAGTCGCGGTGTTCAAATTGAAAGTAGTGCACTAAGAAGCGTGTTCTGTGAGTACGATAAATAGAAAAAACCTGTTGAAAAAATATTTTTTTTCTGAATCTGAACACAGCAGCGTCGCCGCTGGCGCAGGGTCTGTGGATTCGGACGGCCCGGTCCCGTGTACCAGCCTACCCTGCCGCACTGCCGCAGGTTTACTGCCGCGTCGAGCACCGGTCATCCAGCCATCCAGGGACCCAGGCCACGCAACAGCCGCGCCGAAACGACGTGCGCCGCGCCGTTGGGCTCCAGCCGGGAAACGAGAATCTACACTAGTACTACAGCAAGTGCTCTCGTACGTACAGCCACCGGCGGCACACGGCATGCGTCGCCGTCCCGATGCGTGCCCGCCCACCCTCCGGCTCTTGACCTCTTGTCAACGTGATTATCCTCACTCCTCACCCTCAGCGATGCCCGATTGCCACAATGCCACGCGATTAAGCCCTGCCCCGTTGTCGTGTCGCCGAGGCACGTTTGGCTTCGGAGTTACGAGCCGACGCCACCAGGCCCCAATAGCGTTCCCGACAGGAACCATTCGATTTTCATGCGCTCCCACTGTTCTCGGTTTATCAGGATGTAAGGTGCAGGGTCGCGTCTCGAGCTGCACATATCGGTTGGGATTCTGATTTTTCTTCATTCTCGGGTCGCAGCTGCTGATGCGGACATGGCGCCTGCCTGCCTACCACAGGAACAGGTGGCCGTCGTGGCAGGGAGAGTCAAGTGTTGGGGATCTAGTGCGACAAAATCTCGAGTTCGGCCCTGCGCCTGGTGTTCGAGGAGTGCGACAAACAGGGCGGCTCGGCTGAAAGCGGAAGGAGTCCGGCATGGCCAGTAGATCAAGATTACTACTACCGGGATTGGATAAGAACGGAGTGGGTTTGTATTTTTGCTAAAAGCAAAACAAACAAATAGTCTTACTTGAAGACAAACAGACATACAAGTGGTCGTGCCGGAGTGGTTATCGGGCATGACTAGAAATCATGTGGGCTTTGCCCGCGCAGGTTCGAATCCTGCCGACCACGCTTTTTTGGACCTCTGTTTTTTGTAACAGGGAGACTCAGTCACGAGCTCTCGCGTATGACCTGAACTGGGCCTTAATATACAACCTAAAACACACCATGTATCCGCGGCAGACACGGCCCGTTAAGTCTGAAGCCGCACCACTGCCGTCCTGGGCTATTTCTATCATTCTCCGGGCCTGTTGGTCGTTAGTATTTGCTTTTGTAAAGAAGAGTACTAAACTGTATTGCTACACAATTATTACTTGACTGATTTTTTTTCATCACTCGGTTTTCTCTCGTGTTCCTTGCATGCACGTGTCGTTTGGAATAAATTTGCTATTCGCGTCATAGATATTAGCTTCGTTTGGGGAAATTTGCTATTTGCGGTACGGATTACTCAGCCCGGCCCATAGCTGTGATTGTTTTGGTGTTTTCTGTTTTTATTTATCAAATGCAAACAAAATAGGCGCCCCACTGATTGGCTCCAACAAAAAAAACATGGAGCTGGTGCGGTCGGCCCCCTCGCGCTGATCGTTTTTTATGTCTTGCTTGGATGCACTTGGGCCATGTTTTGAATCCAGTTTTCTTTATGTCCAGACAACGAACGTCACCAACAATATATCCGATCCATCTTTCAAAAGATTTGAAACCCCTCACCTTTCACTGAAAGATTCATGCAATCATTCGTGGCTGTTGGATCCTCATCCAAAACCTACGTCCGATGTCGTCTGCTCCTCTCTGCGAGCATCGTGAAAGGGCATATGGCCCCCAATATGGGTTTTGATGTTGGGCAACGTATCCTGGAAACCAACCTCTTTGTGGAAATTATGAAAATTATAGAAACTAAAATCTGGGCCACACGATGTTAATCCAAAGGCACAACCAGATCAGGTGGGAGGGGTGATTTGTAAAAGCGTCTTACAAATCACCCCTCCCACCTCTCATGAGTTCTGCAAATCACCCCTTCCACCTGATTTGAGCGCGCCCTTGGATCAACATCATGTGGTCCAGATTGAAGTTTCCATAGTTTCTATGGAAAGTTGGTTTCTGAAAGGACCGTTGTGATGCCTAGAGGGGGGGTGAATAGGCACTTCTTTAAATTTCTTGAAAAATACTTGGCAGCGATAAAGTTCTTCGGAACTTCCGAAGATCTTAGGAAGTTCCGATGGAACGAAACTTCCGAAGCTCTACGGAGTTTCCGAAAACAGGTGTGTTCTTCACGAAATTCAAAATCTAAAACGAAATCAGAAATTCTGTATGAATCAAAAGTTACGCAATGATGCCAGGAGATGATAAAATATGATCTTATCAAGCGGAACAACTTATAGAGATAGATCGGATCAAGTCAAGGTCTAGACCTAGATGAACAATATGAACATGTATGAACAATAAGAACAGATAAGTAAATGGACAAGAGATAAGTATTTGTTCCCGAAGTTCACTTCCACTAAGGAAGCTACGTCTCCGTTGAGGAGCTCACAAAGAGCAAGATTGTCAACTAACCTTTTCCTCCCTAAAATCAACCACAAAGGAAGTTTGAGTCACTTACTAGATTTTCCACAAAGTAATGGGTAATACAAACTTCCCGGGGAGTTCACAATTCATTGAGCACTCCACGGGCGATGCCAAACCGTCTAGGAGCAAGCTCCAAGAGTAATGAACGCGAATCAATCACCGGAGATGCTTCAAGTGCTCAAGAGACCAAAGGTTTGCTTTCCCCAACTCAAATCTCAAGGCTCTCAACTCAATCTTGCTTTATCCCAAGCCCTAGCTCAAAGAGGGTGAAGGAATGGCTCAAGAGAGGGTTTGGGAAGAGGGGAGAGAGCTTGAGGAAGTGTACAGTTCGAATAGGGTCAGCAGCTAGTGAAGGAGGGGTGAGGGGGTATTTATACCCGCTCCTCCAAAAACAAGCCGTTATATGCTGTCTAAGTGTCTGTCGGAACTTCCGATGAGCTTAGGAACTTCCGAAGAATAAATTTAATTCAAGTTAGAAAAGACTGAGCGACACTGATGGAATAACAAACTTCCGATGGTTCCTGTCGGAACTTCCGAAGGTCTTAGGAACTTCCGACAGAGAGCGAATTTTCAGGATAAGTGTAAGTGTGTTAGCCTTTGTGTCTCTCATAGGTTGTTAGCATCTCTAGTAAGCACTTTTGGGCATTTCCAAGTAATTCTTCACATCCCTCTTAATAGTACGGATTTTCCTATACTCAATTTTCAAAATAGAAAATGATAAAAGATCTTCAACAATGCATATCACCTTCCATCCTTTTAAAGAGGGACTTCCTTTCTCCAAAATATATCTCTTGTAGCTATAGATGTTTCAACATCTTAAATAATCTCATTAGTTCTTAATTGCTTATGTCATCAACACCAAAACCCACATAGGGGGCCAAATGCACTTTCAGTTTCCACCAGATATGCCCTCTTGATGTTGGCCAAATGCACTTTCAGTTTCCACCAGATATGCCCTCTTGATGTTGATGACAGGTTTAATTAAGGAGCTAATGAGATTATTTGAGGTATTAATACATTTAAATTTGTTTGAGAAGTATTTGAGCACAAAAGATCCCTCATTTGCGAATTGCGAATGGATGATGACAATGCCTAAATGAAGACCTTTTACATTTTTCATTTGAATATTGGGTATAGGAAATACCGTGCTGTAAAGAGGGATGTGAAGAATTATGTGGAGATGCCTAAGGTGCTTAGTTGAGATGCTAACTATCTAAGAGAGACAAAAAAATTCACTCAATCGCACTTGTTCTAACAAAACAGTGAAGTGACAGAAATTCCGACAGACATCGGAAGTTCCGCAAAGGCTAGCAGAAGTTTAGAGATACTTTCGCTGGGTGTCACTCAGCTTGGAATTAATACTTTCGACGCAAAATCTGTAGACCAACGGAAGTTTCGACAAATAGTTTAGCGGCACTATAACTTCTAGTTTCGGAGCCTCGGGTATATACCCCACACCCTCTCCTTTACTTATTGCTGACTCCACTCGTGAAGAACATGACCCTCAAGCACTCTCCCCACCTCCCAAACTCTCCTTTGAGCCATTCCTTGAGTTGATTTGAGCTAGAGCTTGGGTGAGAACAAGATTAAGTTAAGAGGTTTGAGCATTTGAGTTGGGAAGACAACCTTTCATCTCTTGAGCACTTGAAGCATATCCGGTGATTGATTCATGTTTGTTACTCTTGGAGCTTGCTTCTAGACGGCTAGGCGTCACCCACTCGCCCATGGAGTGCTCTCTTGATTGTCAGCTCCGGAAAGTTTGTATTTCCCATCCATTCGTGGATCTCATGTTAAACAACTCAAACTTTCTGCGTGGTCGTTTTGAGGGAGGAAAAGGTTAGTGGACAACATTGTTCTTTTGTGAGCTCCTCAACAAAGACATAGCTTGCTTTGTGGAAGTGATCTTAGGGAACGAATATTTGTCTCTTGTCTCTTTATTCATATTTGTTCTTGTTGTTAATCTTGACCTAAATCTAGATTTGCCTATTTACCAGTGTCATTCCTTTTGTAAAGATCGTATTGTATCATCTCCTGATATTTTTGCCAAACTTTTAATTCATACGAAATATTTGTTTTCGCTTTAGATTTTAGATTTCGTGAAGAAAATTCTTGTTATCGGAAGTCTCTTGAGTTGTTGAAAGTCTGGCTGTCGGAACTTTCTACAACTTTGGAAAGTTCCGTTGAAGTTTACCACTGCGAAAACAATTTCAGGAAATTCGAAGAAGCGCCTATTCACACCGCCACCCCCTGGATGGTTGTCACCGTCGTCCCCTAGGACCAGGCCGGCCATCGCTATTGCTCGGCCGACATGGCCCCGACCACTAGTTGTGCGCCTCCTTTCTGCTCATCGTGCCGTGTCATCGCCCTGCACGATGCGCCTCCAATGCACACTCCACCGACAACCTAGCTCTCCACGTCACCACCATCGCCCAACCCGTCACCACCTCCATTCGCCGTGGCCGCCGCCGCCACCTCTGGCCACTCGGGGCCCTGGTCGCGTTGCCTGCCACATCCGTCATCTACGAGCACCTTTGTGTGCACGGGCCTCTAGCCGCACCACCGCTTGCCATGGGCCGAAGCCCAGATCTTGTCGAAAAGGAAGAGAATTGTTCAACACTTCAATTTACATGTTCAACATATTAATTTCAACATTTGAACCCTACTTGTGGTCCGTTCTCTTGTAAAATGCTGGATCTATGCTACCAAAATGTTGAAAGAAATATTTTTTTAAAAAAAAGCACGTTTCCACCGTATTGGCGTATTCTAAGTTAATTGGGCTAAAATGAGCTTTAAAGATTGATTGCATATCCATCTTCTATGAGATGGATTGGAAGCCCTAACAAAACATTGTTCATTTATTACCAATTCAAAAACCCGCGTGGCATATGATACATTTAAGCCCAGTTATGACAACTTCTTTTCTGATCCAATTGGTACCTCTGCTACGTCCTACTTAGTTCATTCAAAGAAAAAACCACATGGAAAGTGAAGTAATACGTGCGTCTATCTTGATTATCACTACTTGAATCCTGTGTTTGGATCAACCAAGCAAAGATGGTAACTAAATTTAGTTCATATAAGATCCAAACAAGTCATCTATTAGAGCAGCTAAAACTCTCCTAGCTAATTGAAATGTAAGGACCAAATTGCGGCTAATCGTTTAAGAAAAAACCCCCACTTCCAGCCGTATTCATTTGTAAACATGCAATGAAAGATGTGCTAGTCCAAGTGTCCAACTAATACAAATATATGTTGGGTCCAAACACCAAATAAAAGTAATACCTCTCAAATTCACAGTAAATACAAAGCGGATGAGATCTAGTGGCGGGCATCCAGCTAAATTGTTGAGTACTCCATGTTGACTACAGACTACGAGCTGAGGGGCCAATGCATGCATGCATGTAATGTAACAAGCCCCGTAATTAATCTGGTCAAGTTCAACAGGAGAAAAACAATGCGTCGTCCCAGTCATCGGTCCACCTCGTCCAGCGCCAGGCCATTCCCAAGATACCTCTTGCTTCGTTTCAGTACCCCAGTTTCCGCCGGATTGCGACGCCCCTTCTCCTCGGCGGCGATCCGGCCGGCGACGACAACGACGGCGGCCTCAGGAACTTCTCACCGGCGACCACCGGTGAGACGCCAGCGAAGACCACTCCCGCTGCATCGATCGCCGGTTGGCCGGGCCTTCCCATGCTAATTGTAAATTGCCGACGATGTTTTACCTCTCGCGAATTCTAAAGAGCGAGGAGCTATCTATCACTCTCTCAGTTCTAGAGAAGCTGGGACGAGCTGGCGTGGACGTGTTGACCGTTGACGGGACCGCCGCCACTCACGTGTTTGACTAATTGCCCCCGTCCAGCGAAGCAGAGTGTCCCTGCGTGTGGGGCCCTGCTCTGCTTCCGCCTCGGCCGGCGGCTTTCCGCTCGGCTTCCTGGCGGGGCCTACCGCCTGCTACTGTCCTGCGGGCCCGGGCCCGCGGAGCACAAGGCCTACGGCTACTTGGAACGCGCACGTGGACCACGGACTGTGGCCGACTTCCGGGCCCCACCGCGCCGGTGTGTACTCTTTTTCAACGGCCTCCTTCTCGCCGTCTCCGAGCGACCGAACCACATTGGCTCCACCGGACACCGGAGTTCGTCGTCATCTGGGACGTGGCCATGTGGTCCCATTTGGATCGCAAAGGGTTATGGCCAATTGACCATCACTGCTGTAGAACTAACCTAGCAGCCGCCAGATGAACGGCCGTGTTCACGTAAAAAAAAAAAATACTTTTCACTTCCTATTTATCCCCCTCACATAACACGTTTTTCAAAAAAAATTCACCCTTTCTATTTATTCTCCTCACATAACACGTTTTTCAGAAGAAAAAAATACTTTTTCTCCCCTCCATCTGAACACAGCCATTGTCTGTGACTGCGAGCGACTCCGCGCTTTATTTGTGCAGACATATACTCTTTAGGTTCTAAACGAAGTCTCTAAAATATAATTTTGACTAAATACCTTTTTTATGAAAAATTCATTAAATATATTTACTTATTATTTTCATATTTCTAAATTTAATATATATAAAATATTTGCAGGTAAGGACAATCTTAAAATGACTTCCTTTAGTGACGTGGAGCTAGTATTCCTCTTTTGTTTGCATGTTTATGTTTTATCCACACTTATAACCGAGCCGTTTGATTTCCGTGCTTGCAATCTTAGGCCTGTTGTGTCTAATTTAGGAGTAGTTTAAATGCTAGATATTCACTATTCCTCCCATCACATCAATCACATTCTTTTCCATTATTTTCTCACTATTCATTGCTACAGTATATATCTACTATAATAAATCTCCAGGTTTCTCCACCAACTAAACACCCCCTTAAGGATTTTGAAAAGCAACTTTTAGATTTCAGATGGTCAAAGTGTGACTCCAAAATATGATAGTGTTGTGATGTTTGAACTCTAGCTTATGTCATCTAATTTCTTATTCGTATTCGTGGGCATAGTAGCAATATGATGGTTTAATATGTAGGCCTCAATATAATAGAAGCACTAAATAGTTCAATTTTGTGGCCTTGTGGGGGAGCATTTTTTTGCTTCGACTCCGCTTATAATAAACTGGTTTTCCACATGTCTTTCTCATAGTTGTTGAAGTCGAGAGAACCATGGATAAGTGAGAAGCACGACTGATACGACCAAACACCCAAGTGCATGTGACGATGCCCTTTCCAAAAATAGATGAGTCTGCAAAACTTTTGTTTTCTCCCATGAACTTTGTGTAACTTTAAACTTTTGAATTCAAACCAAAACGGGAATGCATTTTGCAAACATTTCAGGAAAGAATACTTAGTACTTCTGCAAGACTAAAGCAAAACAATGGGTCGAAAAATACTATGGTACTATAGTATCAATTAACGGGGATTATTCTTGCCCCGGCTGGATTTTTGCTCAAAGGAACTTACACGAACTTCAATTTTATTTTATTTTTTTTGAAGCGGCTCGAAGTTCAATTGTTAGTCGCTTACATACAGAAGCATGCAATGGTAATAAATATCAATGATGTTTCTACATATACGTGATCGTCGCTCCATCCATTAGCAAATTTGCATCATCCAAAGAATCGGAGTGGCCGGGCAACATGCACGTGGAGCTGATCGATCCAGGCTTCATCATCCAGAGCCGCTTGAACGGACTACTACTAGCTTGAGTCAGCCACTGCAATGGCCGGCGCATCAACTGATCATCGATGCAAGCAACCTGAATGAATTTACTCTGCCTCTTGAAAATTTCGAGCTATCATCGTGGCTAAATACTCTGAATGAATTCTCTATATCTACGAACTAATCGTCCATTAATCAGGCTGTATGCCTGTAATAATCGTCAGTCCCTGCTCGGCGAGAGCTCGAGGATCCGGCCGGAGAGCGCGCTGGCGAGCGCCGCCTTGAACCCCGGATCCCTCGTCAGCGTGGCCGCCATGTGCTCCGCAAGGTTCTTCCTCACGACCTCCGATGGCCCCGCCGCCGCAACGGCCTCGTGCCTTATCTGCTGCTGCAGCAGCGGCAGTGGCACCGCCGCCACCGGCCGGACGGCGGCGTCGCTCGCCGTCGCCGCCGCCTTGGCGCCCTTCCCGTCGTGCTGCGGCGGCTGGGCATGGTTGTGCTCGCCCTCGTACGTCGCCACAAGGATCGTCCTGTCCTCCGCGCTGCGCTGCACCTTCTTCTTCACCTGGCACGACGGCGCGAACGAGCACCTGAAGTAGGCCCGTGGGCATGGGTTGTCCTTGGTCACCTTCTGCCCGTACTTCCTCCATTGGTACCCATCTTTCACCACCTGTTTCATTCATCGCGATTATTCCGTTAATTAACTAATCGTACAACCAGACACGATGATCCCGAGGAAGAAGAAGAAGATGGTACGGTGGTGTTCGTTACTTACGAGGCTGAGGTCAGCGGGGTCGGCGTGGACGTATCGCCGGGAGACCTTGGGCTTGCACTCCTCTCTGATACGCCTGCCAGGCTCGTTGAAGACGACGGCCGACGAGCACTCCATCTGGTCGCTGACTGGCACGGCGAACGGCGGCGAGGCGGCCTTGCGGTCGAGGCTGTCGCCGCTTCGGATCCTCTTCCTCGACGGAGACGCCGCGGAGCCGCCCTCTGATGTGGATGAGTGGTGGTTAGCGGCGGCGGCGGTGGCGCTGTGGTTGCCGGCGGCGGCCACCATGTCATTGACGTGGCCTTGCAGCTCGGTGTACTTGGCCACCACCGCCCGGAGCATCTCGCTGAGACGTTTGTTCTCGTCTCCTACTCGCCGGAGCTCCGCCTCCAGCTCCTCGACCTGTGATGAAAACAACCAACAAAGTTCCAGCGGCGAATCAGCAAACCGTTCACTTTGTGTTCGAGTTCAGTGACCAATCGAACGATTCGAGCTGCAGGCCGTCGACATGCTCCGGCGACGGAACGTACCTCGCGGTCTTTCTTGACGGCCGTCGGGCGTTCTTTCTTGACGGATGACAAGAAGTTCTCCTCGACGAGGACCTTGGTCGTCGCCGCCGTCACGGGGCGCGCCGTCGGGAGGCCGACGTTGAGGTCCAGGCTCAGGGAAGGCTGCCCGCCGCCGATCCACAGGTCCATCGCCGCCGCCGCCGCCGTCGCCGTCGCCGTCGCCGTCGCCACGAGAATCGCCGGTCCTTCAATCGCGTCTTACGGCGTCAAGATCAAGAATCACCTCTGCTTTGCACTCACGGCGGAGCTGAGGAAGCTGGAACTAAACCAGAGTTCGAAGGGGTCTTGTTGGCACGAGAGGTAAGCTGGCAAGCTGCGCTTGTGCATGAAGGGGCAAGAGCTCGGAGGGGTGGCAATATATAGGCAGCGGAGGCGGAGGAGGGGACAATGTCATGCGTTCCGGTTGTTTGGTGGGGGGTGCCGGGGGGGGGGGGGGGGGGAAGGCTCTCTCTCCAACTTCGAGGAGGCTGGAGAGGGACGGCCAGCTTTGGGGCCGGGAGGGACGAAGCATCTCGGAGGGGACCCACCCGTCGTCCTGGTCGTGACAGAATATATCAAAGCTGGAACGGCGATTGCGAATGGTATTTGCGACCTGCATGGCCAGTCACGACGAGACCGGATTGCAATAGAATATTATAATCCTTCCCAGCGTCGATGAGATTTAGGCGTCGTGCCAGATTAACAGTTACTTTAACTATTCTTTTCTCTGGACTGGAGTGTGGTGGAGTAGGCAGGGGCTTGGAAAGGCAGGGGAAAGAAAGGGTCCGCTTGGGGTCAAGAAAAAACACCACAAGGTTACGGGTGGGACCTTTGGGGGTTTGGGCACTACAGCGGAGAAGGGCAGCAGATTGACTCCGGCCCTCTTGTTGGCTAGTCCCTGTCTAACTCCATGTCTCATTAGCTGGAGGAATTATCTGCAATTGATTAGCTCCAAAAAAAGGTTTTATGTTTCCCTTATTTGGTAGTAGTACTATAATAAAAAAAAACACCCCTAGCACCTGGCTGTAAAGAACAATACTTTGGTGCTAGTATTTGCTTTATCTGTTTTCTGACATGTTCTTGAGAAACTCGGTCAATTGGTCATGTGAGTACGCAGGGTGTGTTTACAAAAACACGACCAAGCAGTCCAATCACACCCATCCAGATGAGCATTTCCCAGCACCGAGTCTCCCCAGAGTAAAACCCAGAACTCTTGATCAGGTGGTGATCATGACCAAGCCGCCACTACTTGGCAGGAGATTGCTGACGTGGACCATCCGTTTTTTCTTGATTTGGGTTGGAAGAAACCTGGAGCCATGACGTTGTCCTCAATCGCCTGCTCGAAGTGTCCATTGGACCTGGCAACCGGCACGAAAGGACAGTCCAAGACTTCTTATTGACGAGAAGGAAATAACACACTCTCAGCACGGAGCAGGCAGGACTTGGACCATGGTTGCCAAGAACGAGTTGGCTTGATCTCTTCCTGAGACGGCAGCTAACTCGCCGGCGATCAAGTAAAGCTGGGGAACCCACAGACCAGGTCGGATTTGTGCTGATCTTTTCTTTAAAAACAAAAAAAGGGCTTGGTAGTTTTCTGGAAGATCCATTCAGGCCAGATTAAGATACCAAATCCATGTGGTCAATAGTAGGTCTTGAAATTATCCACAGGAAAAAAGGTGTTGGTGTCGTAGTATGGATCCGTGTTGTTGAGAGCGCAAGATCGGATTGGCCTGGATGAATTCTCTTTTTGACAGGAGCAGGACTGCATCAAAAGTGTCTACCAGAAAGTTTGGTGTTCTCCACGTCATCTGTTTCGTAAGAGGAGGAGGTAAGGAAACCGTAAACACGTTTTTGCACATTGTGCTCTTTTGATATAATTGATTTTGAAACAAATTATGATGCATGCTGCAATCTTGACGAGAATAATTATATGCTGGAGCCTGGAGGTCAGCAGGGTCATGTGCTACTTCAATGGCCGCATTTTAAAAAGCAAGAAAAGATTCATCGAACCACACTACTTCTGCCGCAGTTTTTTGTAAAGCAAGAAAAGCTATATCAGACCACTCCTGTTGCTGCCCATAATACGGTCATTTCCTCACATGTGAACTCGAGCAGAGCCGCCACATGGCGGCGCCCTTGAATAATTGGGCAGGAGCAGCGGAGCCCATATTCTGAACCCTTTTTTTTGGGTTAACACGACAACGACAAGGTGATGCATGAACCGAATGGAATCAGAAGCAACACCGTCTTCACATTTCCCACATTCAGTACACCAAATGATCGACCAGAGAGTCTGCAGGAATCTCCCATGGGGCCCTATTTTTGGCACGATGCTACTTGATCATGGACTTCCTATATCGGGCATTCTGTTCACTGGTGGAAAACGAGCCGCACTTCACAGGATATGGACAGAAGAATCCAAGGCTACGTGGAGAAATTTTGGGCTCCTCAATCAATGGCACACTCTTTTCAATCCCTAGATGCTATAGATGTCATCAGGGAGAAGGTATCATCACACCGATCACGAAAATGACTCGCGTTCACGTTCATGAATGTGCACTAGTAGTTGCCCTCGTTGAAATGCACAATACTAACTTGGGTCAGGCACTGGTGCTTTTCAAGCACACAGTTTTTTTTTTGTTCAAGCACACATGTTTCACATAACCACTTGGAGAGAGAAAAAGTTAGAAGGTAAGAAGAAGAAGAAAAAAACATTACTTTACGGGGTGGGACAAGTAGGATGCAAGTAATTAATATAGTAAGAGAAATGAATTAATTTAGTAAGAAAAATGAATTAGAGTAACATATCATCGTAATTATTTAGTTGACACGAAAAACACCGTTGGGTAATCACTTGCATCTCTCTAGAAACCAGTGTTTGTTAATGTGGAGGGCAGAAGGGAGATTTATATGGAGTTTTCATGATCCTCATCCAAGCTGCTACCTCATCGCACAACTTAATTAATGATGGTTTATTTTACGTAAGATTTCATAAGATTTTCACAAATGGTATTACTCTCTCTCCATACCAAATTAAATCATTATCTAGCAATTCTAGAGCATGTTATAGGAAGGAGGAAAAGACCTGGCTAGTTGCATGAATGCAGCTCAAGTATCAACAGTTTTTTTTTCTGATATACCAATTGAGTGTATTTATTATTAGTACAAAAGTTGGCAAGCGAAATTCCCGTTACGAATGGAACACGCAAATATCATGCTCCATTAACCCACATGTTCCATCAAATCAACGGGAAAGCTTCATCAAACGTGCCCCTAATAAGTTTTGCTTTTAACTACCCGCCAAAAAAAAAAGGTTTGCTTTTAACAAACAAGCACAAGTGCTTCCAATAAGCCAGACAGCAGTGTGTTAGCTAGCTCTGATCCGAAAGAAAAAAAAAAGTAATCGCACGTGGAACACGTGACGGCAACACGCGCCTGTGCTTTGCTGCCAACGAACCGGCGCCCTCCACGCGTCCTGCCCGGCGCAGCCGCGTGACCAAGTCGCCGCCGCAGGCCCCTCCGCGCAGGCGCGACGAGGGTGCCGTGCCGTCGGTCGCCGTCGCGTGGACCCCGTCGAAGATGCGAGCGGCGGCCGCGGGGGAAACGGGGAAAGCTAGCTAGCGAAGGATCGGGGCGGCCCGGGCCCCTCTCGGTCGGCAGGTGGGACTTGGCCATGGGCGCAACGCAAGTGGCCGGCCAGCGACTTGTCGGTCCTGGACCTTGACCACCACCTCGGCTCCCTCTCTTTCCAGCCACCGTGCATGTAGAGTCTTGAGGATGCGGATGCTGACGTGGACATCATCGTGCGAGGCGAGTCTCTGGATCGGCTCAGCTGGTGGTGGTCTCGTCAAAGTTCTACTGCTGCCACTAGCGCCAGTGACTGGTGACTTGTCTGCCGGCCATCCGCTCACGTGCGCAACTGTATGTACGCCGGGGAAGTCAAGTCTGGAGCCTGGTGGTGGTGGACGACCAATCTGCTTTTGTATATCACTCTTCCTAGTCTGTTTAGTAGGAATAAATGTTCGCTATATGTGGGCTTGAGAAATCTTGTGTTCTTCGTTGTACAGCTCGATCTCGCTCGCCCACATAAATTTTGTGTAGATGCCTAGATGGACGATGGATATGTTTGAACATACAGTATATGAGAGTGAGCTATTTTACTTTGTCTACGAGAGAGGGGAGACTAGCTAGCCGGCCGGTCTCTGAGAGTAAGCTTCTCGAAGGAGTATACGACTGACACTATCTCACGTGAAATTTTCTGCATTGGCCGGAGGTTCCTCGCTTATACGATACCCGCCACAGGTCAATAATATATGACGTGCGTTTATATGTCTTAATTTCTTCTTTGTCAAAAGTCATAGTACGTGGTAGCAGTAGGCCCTGTCCGAGTAGAGATTTAATTTTCGCATATATATCATAGCGTGGGAAAAGTTAAGTCCGGACCAAGGTGCCTTAGCTTTTGCATCATCTCAAGAATATATACAAGAAATCTCACAACAATTCCATACATATATAGAGCCCCTATTATGACAAATACTCTTTATATGTATCCTTGAGATACAAATATGTTCTTCGCCGGAACGCTTAATTAGTTTGAATTTTTCTTTTGTTTGCAAACATGATCCAGCATATTCAACGGTATACATAAATTATTGTAGATTTCTTTCCCCGCGATGTATAGAAAAACATTATTTAATTTGTTGAATGAACAAGGTGTGTGTGACTTTTTCCAACCTCTCTACAAAAAAACTAATAATTAACTAAAACATGCGTCATATATTCATGGTACCACAGTTGACTAAGAACCTATGACATTAAGCAACATACTTGAACAATTTCAGCTTAAATTACCGTACGAGATCGAGCTCCATTAGGAGTCATATAGTTTCACAGTTCTGTTAGAGCTTGACAAAATGACAAGGCATGAGTTTCGAAGAAGCTCACTCTCTGGATATAATAACATCTCATAGACGTACTAGTTGGATTAATCTGCGATCAAACTACACGCATGCTATGATGCTAGCAGCTGAAGATGTGAAGATTGAATGATACCAACCAGGCAATCACTACCTGAGATAAGCACGGTTTACCGATGGGGGGACATGTATAATCTTGACGTGTACGTCAGCCACACAATAACTTGACAATAATAAAATATAAAGCACGTGAGAGTCGTAGTATGGTGGAAGCACATTTTACTCTTCGCTAGTTCCTGATTCATGAGCTCGGTCGGCAATCGACCAGTTTGACATTGTGTGGCAGCAACGTCAAACCTGGCCGGACGGTCCAAGACAGCGAGCCTGCGTGCGAGTCAAACTCCCGTCCAACACCTGCAGTCTCTCTCACTCTCTGTCGTGCTGCTGTAACGAAGAGTCGAAGAGACCAGAATAACGTATAAGTAATAACATGACATCGCACGCTAATGAAGTTTTAACAGCTCCATGACCAGCGAATCAGAGAGACTTCAGTTGATGACCGAAGTGATCGAGACGCATTTATCTATGATCTATATCCACCCATGGTGTTGATGGTGTCTGGATGCATGGAGTGCCGTGGCCATGAAAAAGTAGCTTTAGTGGAACGGAGGAAGACGAAGCTGAATCCTTCCTAGAATTCCAGTTTCCTACTTTCCTCACGTCGCCGGCAGCCGCCTGGCTCTGGCGGCTCGACCTTGAAGATTGCTCGCCTGGACTATCTTTTTCAGGGTTGGAATTCGTGGGCAGGTGCGTCTCACCTCAACCATCAAACCAAAATCCTGCAAGAACTTGGTGCTCGCGTGGACCCCGTGGAGTTAATCCGTGGGCGTCAATACCACTCAGCAGAGCGTCACCCTTTGCCTGCAGCGTTGCTGTTTGCCTTTGCCGATTGGTTCGCCGCCGTCTGATCTGCAACAACGGCTGAGATCGACATCCACGGTACCGATTGGTCTGAGGGATCATTCTCTCATCCTCTGAACTGAAGGATAAGAGACAAGATCGACGCACGTTGCGTGTAAATTAGTCCATCGTTAGTCAAGTGCCTGCGTCCATGGAGTGCTACGTGATTCTCGGGCCAGCCTTTTGACAAGTATAGGAGGAGGGTTTAGTCTTGGTCGCCTGCTTGTCACGCTGGTGGGTGCGTAACGCTCGGTCTGTCGGGCATGGTTTTTACAGACGTTAACTAAGGAAGGAAGCAGCCAAGACGACGACCACGTGCGCGCGCGGCACCGTCTTCGTTCTTGGTCCTGTCGTTTTACTGCCTTTTGTTTTACCAGAACGGCACAGCATGCCATGCCTGGCTAATCTAGTGGATGTAGTGGATGGAGAAGACATGTACGTGAGGACGAACAAGTGAACGAAAGCGACAGGCGAGTCGCCATGGGATCCGATCCGAGGAAGGAGTGTGTCATGGTTCAGCAATGACGACTTTGGCGCTCAATGCGTCCATCTTCTTCTTCGTCTCTCTGATCCAAATATACATTGAGTCTACAAGACTACAATATACTAGCAGTGTTATCTGCTAAAGATAGGTGCTGGCTGGGGCCATGGGCGCACGTCGCCGGAGGCGTGCGTTCACACGGCGGCGGCGCAGGCTCGTGCTGCCCCAATTTTTCTCCGCGCGCGCCGGTCCGTCCGGCTGGCGTCAACCGCCGCCATACTTTTCCTCGCGGCGGTTGCCTGCCTCATTGCTCATTGGTGGTGTTTAGTTAGGAGGAAAAAGTACTTTTTCTAGATAAATAGTATGTTCGGAAGCATGTTTTTGAGGAGGATGAACAATATGAATAGTGAAAAAAAGTATTTTTGGGTAGAAGTCTAGGTTTTTTTCTCCGGCCACCACGCCTTGGATTTGGTTCGAACTTTTTTTGTCTGTTTGCTCGCCGGGGTTTTCCGCTCCGCTCGTGCGCGCGTCGCCGTTGACGACCATCTGGACTCCTTGGGAAACGCAGTCCTCGTTGCTGGCTATACATGCAGCAGCCGGCTGGCTGGCTGACCGGGGGAAGAAGTTTACAGGGGCCGATGCGCCGAGCTGGTTGGATGGACACTCTCGTCCCGCCGGCTCCGGCCGTTCGACGGCGACACGGGCGGTCACTGACTGTAGGACGTGCTGCTGCTACCGTGCTAGTAGCGCCATCGATCTGTCGGACTATAGAATTCACGAACTCTCGTCTCGACCATACCCGTGTTGGAATTTTTCATCTCGTGCTTGTCCAATCGTTATATGAGCTCAGGTTACGTGGTACAGAGAGCAGGAAAAAAGGTCCGAGCTATGGACCGAGAAAAGTACCTGCATTTGGAGATTCTGCATCTAGATAGAAGATCTTGACAGTTGCGCGTGCTTCCCGGCAGACAGGGCAACGAACAACGCTCTCTCTGCTCCGTCACACTAGCTTGGCCCACTGCCACAGCAAGTCCTGATCCGGATCCACAACCATCCGAGACCAGATTGCACCGCCAGTGGCACGTGCTCGGGTAAGTACAAAGCTTTGCATACTACTAGTAGTAAAATTAAAACAAATGGATTGAGACGGCAGAGCAAGCTGCTCCCATGGCCTCCAGCCGGGGAGGGCAGAGGACGTGTCATCACAACACAAGCACCAAAATGTGATGTGCGGCGAATGCGTAGCGTATTTTTAAAGTTAACTAGCTCGTGCATTCACCGTGTTTATTTGGGTTACGCGGCGAACATGGGACAAGATCGAGAGAGTAATTTTTTTTAATAAACCAAGCAGTCAAACTTATGGCTGAAAAAGTTAAACGACCTATATTTTAAAATGGAGTGAGTAGGATTTACGAGCTGGTATAAATATATAAGAGTCTAAGACTAATTCAGAGCACAGAACTACTCCATTTGTTTTAAATCGCTGGTCACTATAGTTTTTTTGTAGAGTGAAAACATCTGAAGTTCGACCAAATTTATACAACAAAGTACTAATATTCATGATACCAAATAAATATTACTATTTTTCTTTATTAAAAATATTTTCACAGTATATCTATTCGGAGCCATAAACCTTTGGGACCCTTCTATGAGTCAAATATAAAATAGTTTGACTCTAAAAACTAGAATGACTTACAATTTAGAACTGGTGGAGTAGAATTTTGGATAGGAGGATTGAAATTTAGTGCTGAACCCCGTTGCAGCTCTACCCACACATCGGAATCCTTCAGTATTGTGGGATAAAAAAGCGTGTCAACCCATGCTGAATTCTGTTGGTACAATATTTTTCTCGTATTTTTTTCGCATTGGCAATTTGACTACATGCCTAAAAACTTCCCCACAAATCCTCTTCAAGGTAATACGTATATACGAAAATGGAGAGCAACCCGTATTTGATCCTGCGACCCAACCCAACCGACGACCAACGAAAATGGTTCACAGCCATCGCTGTGTTACACATGCGAGATGAATAAACCAAGGGTCGGAGACCCGAGTTATTGTCGATGCAAGGATATGTAGAAAAGCGTTCAAAATTTTCCTTGCCCATGGTAACGATATCTTTTTCTTGGTATGTCTTCATGCTAAAGGTTTCAAAGATGCAAACCGCAGACTGCCACTCGTCATTTAGTAGACCTATCGTCGGCAATTTGTTCAGATACCTCAGGTATCTGAAGAATAGGCCGACGATAGGTAAATCAACACGTGGGTGATTTAGTCCTCCAGTTTTACAGGATCTCGATTCTGCTCGTCAGTGGTGATGTTGGGTCACCAATGGGTTGGATTTAGCAGACCTCTTGCATCTATATCTGGGGTGATCGATGCTAGTCTTCCTTCTTGTACGCTTGTAGAGGCCCGATGATTCGAGGCATTGCCAGTTGCGGCAGCACTTTTGGTAATGAAAATAAAAAAAATCTCCTAAAAAAATAATGCAATTCTGATGTTTGAAATAAAAACTCCAATCTAAATTTATTAATATATAGTAAGACAGCTACATGTTTAACTAAGCGTTTAGATTTGATTTGGACGCCAAAACTAATTTTTGGCTATCATTTTAAGAAGTTCGATTAGTTGCATGAGGGCATATAGGAGTCTATAAAAAACACTTCGAACAAAAAATGCTCATGTCATCAGGAAAAAAGGAACTCTTTGAACAAAGGCTAATCATGCGGATAACCAACCCTATGGATGTGAAATATCATACCACGTGCTCGATCTTAATTTTTTTTTGTGTGCGTGCGTCATCCCTTACTCTTTTGTTAGTTGGTGCCCGGCCCCGTAAACAAAAGTGCGCAACTTGTAGCATGACAACCTGATCACGATCAGGACAGGACATCGTGAGTGGTGACGATCGTGCTCCTGCCACCTACAGAACCACTCCACTCCACCGGCACGCAGTACAAGTACAACAGAGCTCCCTCCTGGCGCTAAGAGCAGGTTCAATAACGGTGCGTTTAGATTGTAAAAAAAAACACTGTAGCATAAAAAAACACTGTAACATTTGTTGGGAAACGTGTTTTGTGAGAGGGGAATCGTGAAAAGTTAGAATGAATAGTGAAAAGTTGGAATGAATAGTGAATAGTTGGGAATCTGAACATGGCCTAAAAGAGAAGCTCTTGGCTATTAGACAAACCATCCATACAACAATAGTCTCTCCTTTGTCTGCTCATAGTCAAGATTTTTTATTTTTTGTTGGGTCCACAGCTCAGTCTCTCCCTCCCTTGCTTTTGCTTCCCACTTGCAGCATACAGTAAGTACTTGTTCCAGCAGGCCAACTGCGTATTGGAGACTTGGGAGTGCCCTCAGGGGCCCATGTATGCGTTGGACACTGTGTAAGCGCTGATCGACAGAACTCGCGACAAGCTTCCTTCTCTTTCATCCCTTTTCTCCTCCACGTCATTTACAAGCTGACGTGTTAGGTTATTAGGCCTTGTTTAGTTCACCAATTTGGTGTGCCAACTTGGTGCCAAGTTGGTACCAAGTTGATGAACTTGTCACATCGATCATTTAGATACTAATCAAGAGTATAAAATGTAGATTAATTACAAAATTAATTACACAGCTGGACTCTAAAGCGTGAGACGAATCTTTTGAGCCTAATATTGACCATCATTAGCATATTTTTAATGACATAGTTACTGTAGCATAACAATGCCTAATGATGGATTAATTAGACTTAATAGATTTATCTCGTGATTTATAATCTATTTGTGCAATTAGTTTTATTTTTAGATTATGTTTAATACTCTTAATTAATGGTCAAACATCGATGTGACAAGTTCACCAAGTTGGCATTTGCCAACTTGGTGAACTAAACAAGCCCTTAGACAAGTTATTGTACCTGCTCTAACAAACAGCCTGCGGGCTGCGGCGTTGGCCACTGGCGTTGGTTGGGATTCCGACGCGGCATTTCCCTGGCCTCTCCTCGCCGAGCACGTGGAACCTGTGCTTTATGTGCTGCCACATCTTCCACGAGGACGCATCACGTGTTGATTTACCTAGAAATTATTACAAGGCATCGTCTCGTACATACACTCATCGTGTTTAATTACTTTGGTGCTGCATGTGCGGCGAACATGTTAATTACGAATAATCTGAAAGTATAATAAAAAAGGGGGGGAAGATTCATGGAAAGATTCTTTCGTGAGTTCAAGCGAGCCGATTCAAAAGTTGGCACAGCTACTGTTGGGGTAGCACTGCATCGAGGACCACTCAGTGTTGAGCTTGAGCATGGTCAATGGTGTGCTGAGTTCTAGAAGGTTTTGGTCGCATCCATTCGTCGCGTTGGCTGTTTGACATGGTTCAATTTGTTCGGAGGTCCTCTTCATACGAAACATACTACTACTTATATATTTTTGTATACATGAGTTCAGGAGACTCAACTTATGAAACTGTCAAAAGCAATAATAGATAGCACTTTGAACTTTCCATTCCTCACGCTTACTGTACATTTGCAGGAAGGGGGGGGGGGGTGTTCTGGCGATCATTTGCTCACTGTTGAAGAAGTAAGCTTTGAGAGTATCCCTTACGTGCCGGTTCCGGGTTGACTTTCACGAAGTTGGCTTCTGGGCTGACTCTCTCCAATGTCCATGGCCACCAGCTCTTCCATTTCATGTCGTCCACGCATGATGGATAGGGTCTCGACTCTCAACTTCAAACTCGTCTCAGCAAAGCTTCTGGATCGGGCCCTTGGAAGTCACTGCCGGCACCCCACTTGGCGCATATCCAGGTCAACGCAGAGAACCTGGCCGGTGTTTGACCTCCAAAAGGTCTGCCGGTGCCTGGCGCATGCAGCTGGCCGTCCACCGGCGACCGAACACCCACCAAACTCACAGGTTGGACCAAGGTCGTTGGACCAAGGTCGACGCGGCGGGCCACAGTTGGGTGGGTGTTGGTCCAATCATTTAAGCCACTGAGCCCGAAAACGGCCCACAGACCACAGGAGAAAGAAGGCTTATCAGGCCCACACATACATCGGGAAGCCCATCAAGCAAACGGACAGTCCAAACCTCCTCTCTACTCACCGGTCTCGCCGTCTTCTTCCTTCCTCGGTTCCTCCCCGGCGCCCCCATCCCCCGTCTCGCTCGCCGGATCCGAGCCCTAAACCCTAGGAGCACGCCGTCTGGGGCTCTCCCGCGGCGGCAATGGAGGACGAGGACATGGAAAAGAAGGTGAAGGAGTACCTGCACCGCAAGGGCCTGCGCGTCGCCGAGCTCGCCCCGCAGGGGGACCGCAGCCGCCACCCAGCCTCCGCGCCCCCCGGCGTCCCGCTCCACAGGTAGCTTTCGCCGCTCTCTCCGTCACGGCACTCGTGGTTCGCTGCCCCCGGCGCGGTCGTTGCTCGGCTGGTGGCCAGGGCCATGTGTTTTGGTATTGTTGTTTTGCCATGATTTTGGTTGTTCAGGGAGCTTTCCCCCTCACGTCTCTAGCATTTTTTTAAATAATTTCTTGGAGACGGTCACAATCAGAAATGGACTATGCTTAGAGTTGGGATTATGTTTTTTTAGAGGAAAGAGTTGATAAGTAGAAGCAATTTTCTTATTCAAATCTCCACCCAGAAGGTCTGCTCTCTGCTGGGAAATAAATTATATGCTCGAAAGATACAAGCTGTGTTCATTTTCTGCGATCCTTCTGTTATTTTGTATCCTGCAATGATGAACTGTTGCGTTGCGTGTGTATCCTGCGTTTTTGTCAACATTAAGTTCATCAGAGCTTATGCATGCGCATGCCTAAATGGTCACTTGGGTTAACAATTGACTTCACTGCTCTTATTGAAAGATGAAATGATGATTCAGCAAAATTGGAGAACATTGTATACTTAGAATTACGCGGAAGATGTTTTGATGAATTTATTACATTTTGTTTTATGCACCTTTTAACGGTTCATTGTGAAATCAGATTCTGATTGTATGCACCAGTTGTGTCATGATAATGTGTAGTATTGATTGCTTCATTTTATTATGGTGCCGATTGTAGTATGCCTGGTGGTTTTCTGCACTTTCCCCCAAATGGTCATGCTTATTTCGCGCCACCATGGCCACCACAACCACTTCCTGTCTCAATGGCTCAACATGCTGCATTGGCTTCAAAAGGCAATCCTGTCATCAACATTAATGACGGCGATGATGTTAGGATCGAGAAGCGCCTCACATGGAAACCGGATGAAGACTTGAGATTGGTAAGTTAAGTCATTAAATTGCCCTTTACCTAGAATCAAGCTATCTCTGACCTCGTAAGCTAAATTGTAGGTGCGCGCATGGTTAGACCATTCCAATGACCTAGCCAGCGGTAATGTCAAGAAAAATGATCAATACTGGAGGGATGTACTTGCATCCTACAATAGCACTACATCTGAAAGACGTAAAAGGAAAGTGAAGCACCTCAAAGATAGATTCCAAAAGATTAAGAGATCAGTCGGGTTTTTCTGCTGGTCTTTGAAGAAGGCTGCATCAACTGATGATAGCGAACAATCGGATGACCAGTTGATAGAAAAGGCTCTGCAATTTTATTTGGACGACTATAAAGAAGGCCCATTCATAATTATGCATTGCTGGAAGGCTCTCCGTGATGAACCCAAGTGGCATGCAGTCTTGGAGGACCTTGATGAGAAATCAAACAAAAGGAAATTGGGTGACGAGGGAGAGGTGGGGAACAACACGCCCACATCAGAAGATACCAGAGAAATGGAACAACCAACAGTGGTCAAAGAAGCTAAGAGACAATGCAATGGCAAAGGCAAGGTCAAGGCCAATGACAATGGCTTGGATGAAGATATAAAGAAGTATTTGGAAATTCAGGCTGGAGCTAAAAGACGCCATGACGAGTTCATAAAGGTCCAGCTGCGGATTTCTGATGCAAAGGTTGAGGCGGCGAGGCTCAAGAGGGAGGCTGCTATGCTGAAAACATATAACAGTTTTATGGGCATGAACACTAGGGTGATGACCGATGAGGTGAGAACTGAGCATGCGATAGGCTTGAAGCTTCTGCGAGAGAGATTGTTTGGCAGCAATAATTGAGGTACTTGCACCTTTTCAGTGTCGATATGATCTGATAGCTATTTAGGTAGCGTGGGTCTGGTCTTGTAACACTTTTTCTTAATAGTCTAATCATACCTGTTCACTAATACTACAATCTGTGTGTGAACATAGTGCTTTGCAAATAATCATGCAGCGAAAATGCATTCCAAATAATAAGCATGCAGTGCCAGAATACAATTACTCCCAAGGAGTCCTGCTTTCTGGGCGCTGTGATCTTGCTTCGCTTTGTGCATTGTCCAGCACAATTGTGAGCCATAAGGCCATTGGAAGAATTGTACAAGCTCGTCTTGTTATTGACAACATCATAACTTGATAGTTAAAGATGAGGGAGATATGGCTAAGTATTCTATTAACTTGATAGCCTGGATGATGTTTGTCCACCTGATGTGTGAAAAGGCAATAACACTAACACATGCTTTCATATCAAGTGATGGGAACCTAGTTTGTCATATTTGATATTTTACAACGGGCCAAACAATGATTAGTTAATAGTGATCTTTCATGTGAACTTTCATCTCTTTGTTTGGTGATTGTTGTCATAGTTTATATGCCTTTATTGACGAAGTCATCTTTATATCTGGTGAATGCTCAATAATCACGCTTTTATATCAGGTGAATTCTAAATAATCATATGCTGAGGTGATGGATTCATGCTTGCTGAAGGTAAACTTTTCTTTCGTCTGTGAATCATTTTGAGTAGAATCAGAACTTGGGGAGAACCGGCATAACTATTGGTGTGTATTGTGAATGAAATTATCTCAATGCATTTGTTTCCGTACAGGTATGGTAAAAGCTTCTGGGGGTGTTGCATGGGCATGGTTTTCATGATTGTCTCAAGACATGCTTGTGCAAGAATGTGTTCTGAGGGTGTTGAATGTGTTCCTCGAACCCTGGTGCATGTTGTCAAATGATACCCCATGTAAAGGATGTAAAGGTGCTAACATGGTAGTTGTACTTTTTTTTTAGAGGACATGGTACTGGTTGTTGCCGCCCGTAGTGATACAATTAGCAGTGGTTGATTTGGGTGTCTCTTCTAAAGGTGATGCATAGTCTCTCTATTTGGGCCCATCCGAAATGAACCCAAACATCACGAAGCCCAACTGAGACGGACAAGGACATCTCGAAGCCCAACCCAGAAAATCACGAAGCCCAACCCAGAAAATCACGAAGCCCATCCGAAACGGCCCAGAACATCACGAAATCATGACAAGGGTCTCTTTACAACTTCAACTTTTCAACCTCAATGTATAAAACTAGGAATATTTCAACTCTAAACTATCAAAACCGTTTGTTTATCAATCTTTCTTGGTTTCAAATGTGGTTTGTGCAAGAAACAGTCTATTTTATATCTTGAATTATGACTTTCATTCAATTTTCAACCTCCATCAACGAACAACACCATGATCGTGAGCCACCCGGTTTTAGCGTTTAGCCACGAGGCCAGTCAGCACCCTCTTTTTACCCACATTGATTCAAATCAATGATCATCGAGGAGGAGCTGATGCTCACGCCCGTCGCCGCAGCTGAGACGATGGAGGTTGAAAATCGAACAAACTCTATAATTTAAGGGTGTAAAATAGACTTTTGTTTTGCACAAACTACCTTTGAACCGGAGAAGGTTGATAAATAAATGGTTTTGGTAGTTCAGAGTTGAAAGATTCTGGTTTGCACATTAAGGTTGAAAATCGAAGGAGCGCAATAGTTGAAGATGGTTAGATGGCCTTTAGTATTCGGTTTGCACATTGAGGTTGCAACGAGCGCAATAGTTGAAAATCCAAAACCACCCTCAAACCCACCCAAAGGGCCAATTTTGCATGATTTTGATTGTTTGATGACCTTTAGTATTCGGTTTTGTTGTTTGAGGTTGAAAATCGGACTTTTGTAACAGTTCAAAGGTGAAAAACAGACTTTTCCCAATATTTTAAAATGAACTGTACTTTTTCCCGAAATCATTTTCTTTCTCCTCTCTCTCGTTGCCCTCTTTCTGGTTCGGTGGGCCCTTTTTCTAGCGGGCACGGCCCAGTTTGGCCTAATACTCGAGTGGATCGTCCCATTTTGGCCCATCCCGGTACGAGTCGCGCGCCGCCGCGTCCGCTCGTCGTCCGTCGACAACCTTCGCCGCTCGCTGCCTGGTCCGCTCGCTACGACCTCGGCTCCCATACTCGCCGCGCACGCTCGCCGCCGCCGGGGCCTCGCTCCTACGCTTCTCCGGTCAGCCTCCGTCCGCCATCCGGCGTCCGCTACCAGCCTCGCGTTTTGGAGATCCGGACGACCCACTAAACCCTAGAGCTCGCCGGCTCGGCTCGCTCCACCGCGCTGGCGGCGGCAATGGAAGACGAGGAGATGGAGAAGAAGGTTCAGCAGTACCTGCAGCGCAAGGGCTTCCGCCTCACCGAGCTCGCGCTGCAGGAGGAGCGCAACCGTCTCTCCACCTCAGCCATCTCCGACGTTGCGCTTGACAGGTAGGTTAACCTGCTTCCCACACGATAGCTAGTCGGGGCCTTGGAACGTCTCCGCCAGTGGCGGTGGCTTCCATTGTGATGCTAGCTAGTGGACTAGTGTAATTTTTTCGAATGAATTCGAATTGGTGAATTTTTTTCTCGGTCCCCTAGTGTATAATCTCGGCACCCTAGCTCAAGTGCTCGACTGTTGATTTGACTGTACTTTGCTTGCTTCAGTGTGAACTGTCGCCTAGTTTTCTCATCTCAGAGTTCAAAATTAGCTCAGAGGGTCTAGTACAGGACTGTAGGAGTAATTGGAGCCACGGGGTGTGTAATCGCAAATTTGCTGCGTAGTCTTATTGGGTTGCTAGATACTGTACATTGTTATTGTTAATCAAAGAGAAGGCTGCTGCCTCTGGCTGTGGAAAAATGTGTTTTCTGAACCGCTTGCATGTCATAATCGGTATGTTTATTAATTCAATGGTGCTTGATTGATATTATAATAAGTCAGTTGTTTTGTTGTTACCTGCCTATAAATGTTTTTTGTAGTCCGTTAGTATATACAGATTTTGAAGGCCTTATATTTTCTCTTATGACCTTACTGTATGCCATTTTTTGTTGCTTATGTTCTTCAATTACAGGTCTGAGAATGATCCAGCAAGATACCATGATGGATATAGTAAACTAAGAACATGGGCATATAGTTCTCTTGATCAATACAAGGTGCATCGCTTGTAGATAATTTGTACTTCATGTCCATGTCTTTAGTAAATGTGATTGCTTTTGATATCTTGTATCCAAATTGTTCATTTGTTTCTGTTGGCTTCAAGTAACACTTTTAATTGAATCCTCTTTGTGTTCGAATTTACACTTTCTCCAATGAATCACAAATCTTTTCATTTAAGTGTTGTTTTGCACTTGATAATTTATGCAATTCTAATTTGTCAAAATGGTATTTTTCTTGTGCCTTCTGGTGCACAAACTATTTATTATCATAATTTGTTTCTTTTTCTGATGGTGCACCTTTCTGTTCTTAAATCTGGCAATATAATTAATATTTCTTAATACTGATTTTTTTTTTCTGCATAGCATGAATTACTTCGGGTCCTGTACCCAGTTTTTATCCATTGCTTCATGGATCTAGTGGCAGAGGGGCATATGCAGGAAGGTATTTCTCATTGTTGGCATAGTTGTATAGATTTCTTCAGTTTTTGTTTTTCACCTTAGTTTATTCAGAGAATTTCTTTCTTTTTTTATCCTGCAGCTCGGTCATTTTTCCATACATTTCGGGAAGATCATGAAGTGATGAATTCAAGGGATCTTCAGAAGCTGGAAGCCGTCCTCTCTCCTTCACATTTGGAGGTTATTTAGCTACATTTTGCATACATTTTGAATGAATACTTATTTCGTATAATTGATTGTACCCCTTAAGATTCCAGAACCGCACATTTACCTTCTGCATACCATAATTTTCAGGAAATGGAGCTGGCCCGATCTTTAAGGCAAAATAAATTTAAAATTAAATTGTGTGAGGTAACTACGTTACTAATTCTATTCAATTCTATCTTATTGTAGACAAAATATTGCACATCATAATAAAATTACATATGATGCTTTATCATGATCTTAGTTTTCCAAGTTCACACCTACATATGTAGACAGGGGAAAAGGTTACCTTAGTTTCTGTTTCTGTTCTTCTGTTGATTAATCCAATGAACATTTGTTGAAAATTAAGT
Organism: Digitaria exilis; assembly: GCA_015342445.1. Lineage (NCBI taxonomy): Eukaryota > Viridiplantae > Streptophyta > Magnoliopsida > Poales > Poaceae > Digitaria > Digitaria exilis. The sequence goes on from JACEFO010002479.1 coordinate 1,129,805, forward strand.
GTTATTTCAGTTTACTGGACAATAAGATAGTTAACAGGTAATACTAGCTTGCACTTTATTGTATTGTGGCAGGCCATGATTCTATAACTTTTTCCTTCGTTCCTTGGGAGCATGTGTAATATGAGTTATTGGGAGCTTCGGTGTTGCTATTTAAAAACCAGCTGCTCGAACTAAAATTTTGACCTTATTTTCCAATTGCAGTATTCATATGAATTGCTTCTCCAGTATCTCCAGAAAACACAAGCTCTTGTGGTTCTTGGAGTAATCAATGAGCACATAACTTTCGAAGGTACAATTCCATGACCTGTTGAATTTAGTACTTGTGATATGCATCTTCACTTCTGAGAATTTTCTCTGCCATTTCTATCTGTACACTGGCAGTATCTCCTGGGCAGCCCTCATTAATCTCTGATGATGCCGATGTTGTTGCTCTGATTGGAACAAGCAAGGACTTGGCAAAACAGATAAATCAGAAGGAAGTACATTGGGGGGTACGTTATGCGTCAGTTGGATTGTTTTCCACTTAAGCTGTATCGAATAGTCAACAGCACATATTAAGGAGTTTGTATTTGATTTGTCTACAGAAAATTTAATGTACCTTTTATATGCTGTCATGCACTTCTTTTACTTAAAAAATGTTTCCAGTTGCTTGAAGATTCCGTTGAGGAGCGAATGGAGAAGGCACTAGCAGAATCTGATAAAATCGAAGCTGAAAACAAGGATGCTGATGCAGAAGATAACAAGGCAAGGGGTCATATCTTGTTACATTATGTGTGATATACGGTTGGGGCGTTGGGCCATAGAAATGGCAACTTACATTGAGAATTTGCCTCCCACTGCACCATCCGTATATCAGTATTCCTGGTCACAAGAATTTTGTTGTCTTTGCATAGTGTTCCGGCACATACTTGTGTTCATGGTCATGATATATCTGTCATTATATTTTTCCACAGAAAAGAAACGCAGAAGGTGGAAAGCAAGGTTCTTCTCTTAAAAAGACCAAAAAGGATAAGCTTGTAGGTGCAACTGGAAAAAATGTTAGAACTGAAACAAGCATGGTTTCTGTGGCACCTCGAGTGAAACCGGAGCTAACTCTTCCAGCTACGTATGTTTCTAATTACTTTGTTGTAACTTATAAACTGTCCAAATTTTCATGTATGTTCTTTATATTGCCAATATTTGAACCCCATCCCCCACCAAAAAACGACCCCTCAACCTTAGGCCTTTGTTCAAGCAGCCATTGGTGTCACTGAAAAGGTAGGTCAAAGTCCAACATGTGAATGGCATATAATTGCTAGAACTTTTGATGTTGAGCACGGCACTTATTTTGGAATACAAGCTGAAATTGAACAGGGTTATTTTATAGGATCTAACAAATTAAGGCACTGCTGGATTTACAACAAATATAACCCTGCGCTATTTTTTTGCTCAATAGTTTGGAGGTTGTTCCTTTTTTCTCTAATGACGCAAGAAAGTTGCGTGTCATTTCATTAAGAGTGGAAAAAAAGCAATACAGCGGTTAGGGAAGCCCCCAACCCAAGCACAACACACGCGAATGAGCCAGTGGCTCAGTGGTAGCACTCGCAGTGGCGAGGCTGCCCACCAGCATTTGATCCCCTGCGATCGCAACGCTGGTGTCGCACCAGGGTGTGTGCGGTGCAGCACCATAATTTCTACTGTCTCCACTTGGATTAGTTCCAAGCATCTGCCTCTTGCGTGTGAAGCCATAATGGGAGCGCAACATGCCCGTCCCCTACATAGTCAGAGGATTCCGCTGATCTCAAGGACGCGGTCTTCGTGGCTGAGTGTAGCTGTAGGTTTGTTTATACTTTATACACGGGCGGTGTGGGTAGTGTGTGTGGGCGTGCATGTGTATGAACAAATACTACAGCGATACCCAAATGAGTCGTTAAAAAAACAGCAACCAAGCACACACCTAAACACAGCCAAAAGACACTAAATATATCACCAGAGGCTAGTTACCTAGAAAAGGAAAAGAAAGACCCGACCACGGACCGCGCCTACGAGGCCGGTGCAGTGATCTAGTAAGCAGCTCCTGGACCTTAGAGGCTCGTTCCTTGTTTACTTGTTTTACACTTTTATCTGTCAAAGTAATCGCCTTTGAGATATGCATGCTAGCATGTATCATGCAGGAAAATGTTTATGTATTTGTTTCAGGCCTATTGAAGTCGAACAATCAATTCTCGAGGACCTACGGAACCGTGCACAGTTGAATAGTGTGGCATTGCCCTCTGTTAGCTTCTACACATTCCTTAACACACATAATGGGTAAATATAACTGTTATTCGATGTTTATATCTTCTCTGTGAATACTTTGGGCTGAATATCATCCTGTGGAACACAGATTAAATTGCTCATCGATATCACACGATGGATCGATGGTTGTGGGAGGGTTTTCTGATTCGTCAGTAAAGGTCAGTCGGTTCAGTTCGTATTTTTGCTGTCATGCTATTTATATTTGTAGCTGATAAAATTTCCTTGGCTTTCACCAGGTTTGGGATATGTCAAAGATTGGGCAACCAGCAAAAACATGTGCGTATGACACCTTTTGTTCCTATCAATTCTTTCACTCTCTATTCTCAATGTTGCTATACTAAAATACATGCATAATTTTGCATCTAGTTTGTTTTTTTATGTTTTTTTTTTTTGGAAATGTTAATCAGTTTAAGTTACATCAAGCGCTATAGCTACAGCTTTATGTGTGTATTATCTTAAGATCAAACTTGATTGTGTATTACGATTCTCAGCTACATGACATTTGTCTCCAAAGTTTGTTTAAAGACATCAAAATAACTCTGGCATTCAAGTATTTCCAGTTATTCTTTTATGGCGTTTGCTAATTCGGCAAATTTTGATTTTCAGCTGGTTCACAGGGGGAGAATGGATCTTCCCAGGGTGAACGCATCTCAGTAGTAAATGAGGGAAAAAGACCCTATACATTATTCCAAGGTCATTCTGGACCTGTTTATTCCACAGCCTTTAGCCCGTTTGGGGATTTTCTGCTGTCATCATCTTCAGACTCGACAAGTAAGACATCTAAACGTAGTGCTTTTACCTTTTTACGTTTTGTAAGAAACCCATTACTTCTTAGTATCCACTTTAGCACTCTATCCTCTTTATTTGTTACAGTTAGACTGTGGAGCACCAAGCTGAATGCTAATCTTGTCTGTTACAAAGGACACAACTACCCAGTTTGGGATGTCCAGGTATGTGAATAACCATTTAAGTTGTTGATCTCGCATTTTTAAACATCTATAATAGTCTAATATAAGTATTCACTGTACTATCTGTTGATACCTTCTTTTGTTTACTTCAATGACAGTTTAGCCCAGTTGGCCATTACTTTGCTAGTGCTTCGCATGACAGGACTGCTAGAATCTGGACGATGGATAAAATTCAACCCTTGAGAATAATGGCTGGGCATCTTTCTGATGTTGATGTAAGTGAACTTCTGGTCCTATAACTTCATATCCAATTCGAACATTAATGGTTTGGTTAGATGGAATTGTTGGTGTTTTTAATCCTTTGTTTTGATATCCACTTGTTTATCTGTGTCCTGCATTGATGCCAGCATGTTTTGACTGATCTCTGATCTTTTTTCCCCCTATTGCCTGCAAATTATTTGCTTTCAGTGTGTTCAGTGGCATGTAAACTGTAACTACATTGCCACTGGCTCCAGTGATAAAACTGTAAGACTATGGGATGTTCAGACGGGTGAGTGTATACGGATGTTTATTGGTCATAGGAGTATGGTCTTATCATTGGCAATGTCACCCGATGGGAGATACATGGCCTCTGGAGACGAAGATGGAACCATCATGATGTGGGATCTCTCGACTGGTCGCTGTGTCTCGCCACTGCTAGGACACAGTTCTTGTGTGTGGACACTTGCTTTCAGGTAATCATTTTTGCGATTTTTGTAGTTGGTATCAGCACCCCAAATCTCTTTTGATCTGATAATTGCAGAAAAAAAAAGTACAGGTCACTGCCTTTCGATCTCTAGGTGATCTTAGTTTTTTTTTCTTTTGGGGCAGAGTAGTGCGATTGTAAACCTAAACTCCTCAGACTCAGAATACATGAGCCATGACATCGGCTAGATGATATGCTACTCTGTTTGCTTATTGCATTGTAGATTTTTAGCTGACTAAATTTGGTAATTGTCCAATGAGTTCTTTAGTCTTTAAACAGAACATTTTCCCCCTTGGTTGCAATCCACTTTGGATATCATTGGCTATGCTTTGGGTTCAGACTTCACAGTATAGTGTTATTTTCAGCTTAGCTCTCATTAACTTTTGGATGTGCACTAGAGATCCCTTGGCCTACAACATAAATTGATCATGGAGTTTTTTTTTACAAGCAGTACAAATATCTTCAATAAACACAATGCACATAATCTTACTGTTAGACCAATAGTCGAGGGCTTTAACTCTAGCTGCAATGAATCTTCTTTTGCAGAGAACCTTAGTAAGTGAAAATACAGTCAGTCAGTCATTGGTCTATGGCTCTATGCGTTACATTCTATTGGGATATGTAATGTCTAAAGAATAATATACCCCCCCCCCCTCTTTTTTTTTGCATCACTTCCCACTTTGATCAGTGCTGTTGATATATATGTAGGACTGTGGTTCGTTGATATTTTAAAGCAGTGCTGTTAATTATATGCTCCAGAAAAGTGTGCTCACAGATCATATATTATCTTATTATTTTAGCTGTGAAGGGGCATTGCTTGCATCTGGATCAGCTGACTGTACTGTAAAACTCTGGGATGTCACTTCCAGTACAAAGGCCCTGAAGACGGAGGACACGTAAGTTGGTTTACATACAAACATAATCATCCATTCGGGCATATACTTTGTTCTCTTACTTCGATGGCAAAATGACCTCGCCTTTTTTTCTGAAACAGCAAAGGTGGTTCAGCTAACCGACTGAGGCTGCTTAAAGCTCTCCCTACAAAATCTACTACTGTTTATAGCCTGCGGGTGAGACTTTTTCTACTCTATTCAGGATAGTTAAATTTAGCTCATGCTATTATGGTGCAATATGACTGAAGAATTAACTGATCGATTGCAGTTCTCTCGGAGGAATCTTCTCTTTGCATCTGGTGCTCTCTCGCTAAGCTCTTCATAAGCTGTGTATTTTGTAAAAAAAACTACTAGAATTGTTTCGGCTTTGGGCATCAAGTAGTGAGGCCGACATTTTGTATACTCGACTGTGGATCCTGTTGTAGTTGTAGAGCTAACATTTGTACCAGCAATTCCAACGAACCCAGCATATGGTGTCCAACTGTGGCCAGCAGGCGCATGTAATATTGTAACATTACTAGGTAATTGCATTGTGTAAAATGATTCTTATTTTGTAAGCAGTTAGCGAAAGACCTGATATAAACTTGTAGAGACTGATAGCCCAAATTGTGTTTCTGTGCAGAGTACTATACTCGTCCGGCAGGGCTTGAAAGTGAAGCGTCAGTTTTGCAATGAACCTGTTGGTTTCGTGACACCATGCCTGATTAGCGATAGAACCCAACTTCTGATATTATCATCACTGTTTATGAGGTGTACCACTCATCTACACCACTAGTCTGTCAATGACACGTAGGAGACCGATGCCCCAAGTGTCACTGATATAAGTGGGCCAGGGACAATGGTTTGGATGGCAGAAAGATCATTTCCCTGCCCTACGCCGGTGGCCAGGGCGATTCTGGCTAGGCTTGTTGAAGCCAGAAACGCTTAAAAGAGTATTTTTTTTTTTGGAAACGTGTTCAGGGAAATGAATAGAAAAAGTGGAAAATAAATTTTCTGAAAAACGTGTTTTGTGAGGGAGATAGAAAGTGAAAAGTACCTTTTGAACTAAACACAACCTCCCGACACTGTCTGGGGGCTTCTGGGGGACCCTACCACTCTCAACCACCTGTCTTACAAGTGGAAACTCCAGTGTTGGCAGAAAGGAGCTATCTTTTCCCACATTGAGACCAATAACGACGCCTTTATAACAGGCCACCGTGAAGGAGAACGAGGAGGAGGCATCGAAGATTGTTAAACAGCAGAGAAGGTTAGAACTTAGAAGCACGCTCACCTAGGCTAAATAACCGTGTGTAGAAAGGACACGACGAGTGCACGACCACTACTGCAAAAGAAAAACAAATCGAACAACGACCTAGAGAGCATATGAAGCACGACTAGGCGCAAGTCACAGCCATGCGAGGATCGCTGATGGACTGCCACGGCAGACCAGCACTGCACCCGCTAGTGCTACTATTCATGATTTGTTATTACGCCTCGTGTTTACTGGCCAAACCACGAGAATCAGTCTCTCTGTGTGTGTCTCCGCGCGCGCGAGTAGTTGTTTCATTGAGCAACACCAATACACGGTTCACTTCGAGGGCATGCAGTTTTTCCTTGGGGCTGCTATTCATGGACACATTTGTAATTTGGTGCAGTCCACAGTAATTTGGTTAGTTTGTCTTTCTGTGCCAGCTGCAGTCTTGCATAAACAAGCAAATGCTACTGCAAACTGTTCAGAACGAGGCAAAGCCCCCCCCTCCCCCCGCAAACACACACCTGACTTTTTTTGTTTTTTAGCCTTTTCGTAAAACTTATTTCACGAATAGACCCCTGGTAGAACGATCTGCACAAATGGACCCCGGGTGTCGGCGCCCTGTAACACGGCGCTGAGGTAACACGTCTCGGCGCCGTATCTCATGGCGCCGACCCTCTTGGCGAGTCCAGCGAGGCAAGGCGACGTGGACGCCCACGTGGCCTAGCTCGGCGCCGAGCTCGGAACGCGGCGCTGAGCTCGGCGCCGCAGATCTTGGCGCCGAGCTCGCGCGCGCGCCCAAAACCGCTCGTTCGCATTTTTCATCGATGTTGAGAACAAGACTATCGATGTTGAGAACAAGACTTGATTTATCATGTCATGTATTGGATTTATCATTCAGATATCATGAAGTTGATTAAATGTTGTCTAGTATTTATCATGCTTTGTTATTATCTAGTATTTTAAGAAGTAATTAAATGTTGTCATGCAACGAAATTAAATATTTCAAATTTGATTGGGTGACGATTACACATAGGTGTGTGACGATTACATAAATTACTAGACATAACAATTGCAGTGGCATGTATAGATCTTTACCTGAGTACAGTAAAGATCATATACTGAAACTAACATGCCTTAGGTAATTTAAAATCTACGACAAATATAGGGATGATAATGCTACTAGTGATGATAACTAATAGGTAGGTTAATACTAGTAATGATAACTAGTAGTGCTCCCACATAGAGAACTGTGTTGCGCCTTCTCCATAGTATGTTGATGGTGATGCTGGTGGTGGTGGTGGTGGTGGAGTTCCCTTGTTGTGGCAAGGGCAACAACATAGAATAGTGCATATTGGCGTCTTTGATCCCCCGACATCATCTTGTTCCTCACTATCGGGCTTGCCATTTTCGATCTCAAACTCTAGATCTTGAATACGATGCTCCAGGTAGTTAATGTACTCCTGATGAGGCCAAATAGGAACCGGATCTACCCAACGAGTGAAGCCGCAGTTATCGGGAGCTTCGGAAGATTGTTAAGGAAGGAATCAGAAACAATGAAGAATGAAAGGCTGTAAAGACAAGATAAATCTAGGGTAGTAAGGACAAACCCATGTGCGCGGGCATTTGAAGAAACGACGACCTCCTTGTCCCCACCTGACCTGCATCTGTACTAAACAGTCCTCACCATGCCTGCAGTTTGGCCAATCTTCTCGGCGGTTATCGTATCCTCTAAGTGGACTATCACTACTAAAGTCATACTTACTCTCCTCGGGCATCTGTTCCACTGCTTCATCAAACGACGGCGGGCGACGGCGGTCGACAGCAGCAGGCGACTGCGGCGACGACGGCAGGCGACGACGGGCGCGGGCGACGGCGGGCGCGGGCAGGTTCTGCGGCAGGATGAGGAAGAGAGAGAGAGAAAAGAAAGAAAAAGAGAAAAAGGAAACGTGAGATCCAGCACCTCGGCGCCAAGATCTGCGGCGCCGAGATCTGCGGCGCCGAGCTAGGCCACGTGGGCGTCCACGTCGCCTTCCCTCGCTGGACTCGCCAAGAGGGTCGGCGCCATGAGATACGGCGCCGAGACGTGTTACCTCGGTGCCGTGTTACAGGGCGCCGACACCCTAGGTCCATTTGTGCAAATTGTTCTACCAAGGGTCTATTCGTGAAATAAGTTTTACGAAAGGTCTAAAAAACAAAAAAGTTGGCCCCCCAACCCCGAGGCAAAGCCCTGCCTGCCACAGTGCCACTTTGGGCGCGATTGGTTTCCATCTCAACGTGGCCTAGCTCGCATCGGAGATGCAAGCTCCCATCAGCCAGGCTCGGGAGATGCACCATTGGTTTGATTGGTTGCCGTTTGCATGCAACCAGGCTACGACAGAGATGGTGTTCGGTTGCCTGCTTCCACGTTTTCTGCTCTCACAAAGCTCGTATGCGTACACGCCGTCCGCACCGAACGAGCCAGGCTTGCAAGAAACGAAGACCGATTTCGTTTCTGGGGAACCAGGCTGCGCCAGCACTTTTGCATCATGGGGGCCTGCCCCAAGTTGAAAACCAGGTAACCAATCACCATGTTGCTGCAACCGGCTGGCCTGGCCAGGCCATATGCAGGTAACCAATCGTGCCCTTTGTGTTCCTGTGGCACTGCGGTTGCTTGCTTTGCCTGCGTGCTGCATGACCTATGAGTTATGACTGCATCCATGAATGCCTCTTTTGCGTTTTTGACCTTCGAAAATCAGATCCTTCAAACTATATTTATTTGCTAATTATCCCCTTGTTCCAAATTATAGATCATTATAACTTTCTTAGATAGTCAAAGTATCTCAAATTTGACCAAATTTATACAACAAAATACTAACATTCAAAATACCAAATAGGTACCATTAGTTTCTTCATTAATTATATTTTATAGTATATCTATTCGGTGGCATAAACCTTTGTAATCTCACCTATAATTTTTGTCAAACATAAAATTACATGACTCTTTAAGAAAATTGAAATGATTTATATTTTGGAATAAAAAGATTAGGATGTAAATTACACATGGACCGATGCAGGAGAATATTGTGGTTTGAAACATTTTTTAGATGATGAAACATGCAATGCAACTTCCTTGGGAAAAATATGGTGAAGGGTCTCGGCTTTGCCACTTCATTCTCTCCTCCTGAATCTCGCTCAGGTCCGTTCCTTTCATATCCACTTTAGGTGAATTGAGATAGATTTATTTCAAAATGATTTTTTTTCTAGAATGAATCCACCATCTCACATAATACGGAATATTCCTTGGCCCTCGCGTCGCCGTCTTGGGCAGCATGAGGGCGACTCCGCCTCCCTCCAAAAGGAGCGCCGCCATCTCGATTGCTGGCCACAGCAAACCCCTCCTTCCCCTTACCTTCCCCCTCCCCTCGCCCCTCCCCTTTCCTCTCATCTCCTCTCTTTCCCTCTCATTCCTTCTTTGCTTCTTTCCGTTTCCTCTATGGCAGGTCTTGGGTGTGGCAGTGGTCGTGGCTCTTCTCCGACATTGTCAGCGCCGGGGATCGGGGTTCCCCGAGCGCTGGTAAAGTGGCCCAAGGCCTAGAGAAGCTAAAAGTGCTTTTGGCCCCCTAGTGGTTTTGGTGGTGATAACAACCACAATTTGGAGGTTTCATACTTCTATTGAGATATGTGCAGGAGTAAAATGAAAAGAAACGAAGATATATACGAAAGAGGTCCCCAATTCAAATAATATGGTGTGAAGCTCATAGGGACGATTTAAATTGAATTTATTCTTTGAATTTGAGTATAGGAAACACCGTACTATCAAAGGGGACGTGTCTGATGAATCAAGGTTACTGAAGTGCTATATTGAGATGAAAACTAACTTTGAGAGACTAAAGGGGCAAAACTCACTTTCTCAGAGAAAACCGAAAGATCCGGTTTTGTTCTTCGGAACATCTGGTTCGGTTCTTTGTAAAATTGGAAGATCCTATTCTCTTCATCGGAAGATCCGGTTCGGTACTGAGTAAAATTTGGCAAAATCGGAAATTCCGGTTTTGTGAATCGAAAGTTCCGGTTTGGCAGTACACTTAGGTTTTTCACAGCTAACCTAAGCCTATCCGGAAGATCCGAGTAGTACTCGGAAGATCCGGTTTTCCCGATTCTGAACATAACGGTTAGATTTTGGGGTTGGATATAAATACCCCCTCTCTTACCCCTTCACTCCTCTCTCGCACAACAGACCAAAGAACAGACTTCTAGCTCTCTCTTGCTCTCTCCACTCCCCTCCAATCCTTGCCCTAGCCAAGATTTACTTGGGGATTGAGTGAGAGAGAAGATTTGTGGTTTGGGTGTTGACTTTGAGTGAGGGAAGCACTTGTTTATCTCAAGAAGCACTTGAAGCATCCTTGGCTTGTGATTCGCGTTTGTTACTCTTGGAGCTTGCTCCTAGACGGTTAGAGGTCACCAAGTGCAGCACCTAGCTTGTGGGAGCGACTTGGAGGATTGTATCACCCGTTCCTTGTGTGGAACCATCTAGTAAGTGACTCAATATCGATCTTTGTGGTCGATTGAGGGAGGAAACGAGTTGAAAGAGTCTCTACCCTTTGTGGGTACCTCAACGGAGACGTAACTCCCTTGGGAGTGAACTCCGGGAACAAATCTCGTGTCTCTTTGTGTTGCTTAAATTCATTTTGGTTCATATATTCTCATATTTGCTATATATTGCCCGATCTATCTCTATAAAGGTTTTCGCTGTATTTGATCATAATATATAGCTCTTAGAGTACCTCTGTGAACTTTCTATTCAAGTGGAATTGTGAAAAAAATTGTTAGATTTTGAATCTCGAGCAAATGTTATTTTCCACATCGGATCATCCGTGTAAGTGCCGGAACATCCGAACATCGGATCTTCCTAGAGGTACTCGGAAGATCCGGTTTCACTGACAACTTGTGAAGAAAGAATTTTCAGATTTTATTAGGTATGCCTATTCACCCCCTTTAGGCATCTACAAGATCCTCTCAATTTTTATCAGAGTCGAGGCTCTTGTCAAGGCTTAACCGCTCAAGAGAATCAAGATGTGGGGGATTAAAGGTGAAGAAAATGTGGACATCATCAATTCTCAAGCTCCACCCATTGATCCACCTCCTCAAGATAATGAAGATAAAGCTTCTTTCAAGTCAACAAGAAGCAAAAGATCAAAGAAGGATTCTTCACCCACACCAAGTGGAAGCTCAAGCTCAAGTTCGGACTCTAGCTCGGATGAGAGTTCTGATGACGACTCAAAGGCTAAGGAGATAGAAAAGTTGAAAAAGAAGCTAAAGAAGCTAGAGGAGGATGAGAAGAAAGACAAGAAGAAGAAACACAAGTCAAGGGAGTTAACTCGTGTTCCACTTGACTACAATGATATATCTAATTTCAATGCATCTCATTTTCAATCTATTAATCTTGGCAAGGCACCATATTTTGATAGAACAAACTACTCAAAATGGGTCTATGACATGAAATTGCATCTCTTCGGGCTTCACCCCTCTCTTTGGGAGATTGTGTGTGTAGGTGTAAAGAAGCCGAAGAAAGGGAAGATGACTCCGAAGCTTGCACAAGACTACTACCGCAACGCTCAAGCTACAAGAATCATCACCAACTCCTTGTCTCCTCAAGAATTCAACAAGATTCAACATGTGGAAGTGGCAAAGGATATTTGGGATATTCTTAGAGAGTCACATGAAGGAACATTCATGATCAAGGAGGGCAAAATTGATTTGCTAGATGCTCAACTTGAAGATTTTGTCATGCTTGATAATGAGACTACTCAACACATGTTTGATAGACTCATGGGGATGATCAATATCATTAGAGCACTTGGAAGTGAAGAGTGGTGTGACTATCGGTATTGAGGGCATTCACTCCAAGAGACTTCTATCTTGCTCAATCAATTAGAAGAGATGAGAAGTTCAAGAAGATGACGCCGGTTCACCTTCTTAGCGAGTTGCTTCAACATGAACTTGCCGAGAAGGAAGCAAAAGCAGCCCTAAGCAAGAAAAACAAGAAGGATATTGCATTGAAGGTAAGAGAAGAAGGTGAAGAAAAAGGAAAGTCATCCAAAGCCAAGAAGGAAGATACAAGTGATGAAGATGAGAGAACCGATGAAGAAATTACATTGCTTATCAAGAACTTTAGAGGCTTCCTCAAGAAGAGGAATTTCAAGAAAGGAAATGGGAGCAAGGATATTAGAAGAATCAAGAAGAGACCATGTTACCAATGTGGTGAAAATGGACACTTCATTGCCGAGTGTCCCAACAAGAAGGAAGATGGCAAGCACAAGGAGGACAAGAGAGAAGAGAAGAAGAGAAGTTATGACAACAAGAAGAGCTATGATCATAAGAAGAAATATTCAAGACAAGCTCATCTTGGTATGGAATGGCTATCAAGTGATGAAGAGTCGAAAGATGAGAACGTAGCAACACTTGCCATCCATACATCAAGCTCTTCATCAAGCCGTCTCTTCACCAACTTGTCCGATAGTGATGATGAAGATCATGCCCCTCTTTGCCTTATGGCTAAGGGCACTAAGGTGACATCTAAATCTATTTCCTCTACTCCTCCTTGTGATGGCATAGAAAATGAATCTATTGATGATGATGAAATGGTTAAGGAAAACATGATAAAACGTTTTGGAAAGAAAGGTTACAAAGAAATTAAAAAGCTAGTTAAGAAGCTAGATAAAAAGGATGAGCTCCTTATAAAACAAGAAGACTTGTTCGTCCTTGAGAAGGAGAAAAACCGTGTTTTAGAAGAAACTCTTGCTAAGGAAAAAGGAATATTAGAGAAATTAGAAGTAGACTTGTCTATGGCTAATGACTCTAAAGAGAAAATGTCGAAGGATCTCACTTTGGCAAATGAATCACTGGCTATCCAAAAGAGCAAAAATGGTGAACTTCAAGAAAGCTTATCATGCTTAGAGATCAAATACAAGGATCCTGAAGTGAACTATAGTGTTCTTTGGGAGAGCACCTCTTCTTCATCCAAAGCTAACTTTGATTCTAATGCTTCTACTAGTGGAGGTTGTTCAAAATGTTATAAAATTGATGTGAATGCTTATCTCACAAAACGTTGCCAAGCTAGAGGAGTTAGTGAAAGCAAAGGACAATGAGATCAAAAGATTGACAATGCTAGTGAGAGAAGGGTTAGAAGGTAAGTCAAAGGTAAAACATGATGATAGTAGGCATCATAGCATCAAGGATGGTCTTGGACTCAAGAGAGGTGGTAAAACCAATGGTAAGCAAGTGACAAATGGTTATGAAGGTCCCATGTTCATCAAAGAGACTAAACTTGGTGATTTGATGAACATTGATCATGGTGTTCCAAAGAGTGATGTTGGTAAGAGTCACTCAAACAAGATTAAGGGTGAAAAGAAAGGTAAAGGTAAAGAGAAGGTGAAGAGTGAGACACATGAGCCTTCTCCTTCATACACGAGTGACTATATGGTAACCATGGACAAGAATGGTAAATTTATGGTTAAATATGTTGGTGCCTACACAAAGAAATCCATTTTGAGAAATGTGTGGGTACCTAGGATGTATTCGGCTAACCTTGAAGGACCCAAATCTTTTTGGGTACCTAAATCTCGAGCTTAAACTTGTTTTGTAGGTCTACTCCTCCGGCGGCACGGGATGGGTGCTTGATAGTGGATGCACAAATCATATGACCGGGGAGAAAGACATGTTCACATCATTTGAGCCAAGTATTGAACCCACGGAGAAGATTGTGTTCGGTGATAATAGTAAGGGGGAGGGACTTGGTCTTGGTAAGATTGCCATCTCAAATGATCATTCGATTACCAATGTCTTTCTAGTTGAATCTTTGGGATATAATTTGTTGTTCGTTTCTCAACTTTGTGAAAAGGGCTACAATTGTCTCTTTACTCATGAGGGTGTGACCGTCTTTAGAAGAGAGAATTCCTCTATTGCATTTACGGGTCGCTTGAAAGGCAAACTTTATTTGGTTGATTTCACAATTGATAAAGTGACGCCCGAGACTTGTTTAGTGGCAAAATCTAACATGGGTTGGCTATGGCACCGCCGTCTAGCTCATGTTGGGATGAGGAACTTGGCCAAACTTAAAAAAGGTGGGCACATCCTAGGACTAACCGATGTTGTGTTTGAGAAAGATAGGTTGTGTAGTGCATGCTAAGCCGGAAAGCAAGTTGGAGCTTCACACCCCATCGAGAATGTGATGACTACAACAAGGCCTTTTAAACTCCTACATATGGACTTATTTGGTCCCGTTGGCTACATTAGCATTGGTGGTAACAAATATGGTCTTGCCATTGTTGATGATTATTCTCACTTCACTTGGGTTTTCTTTTTGCAAGATAAAAGTGAAGTGCAAGGTGTTGTGAAGAAATTCATTAGGAGAGCTCAAAATGAATTTGAAGTGAAAGTCAAGAACATTAGAAGTGACAATGACACCGAGTTCAAGAATACAAATATTGAAGAATTTCTTGATGAAGAGGGAATCAAGCATGAGTTCTCCGCTCCATATACCCCTCAACAAAATGGTATAGTGGAGAGGAAGAATAGAACTTCTATTGAAGCCGCTAGGACCATGCTTGATGAATACAAGACTTCGGATCAATTTTGGGCGGAGGCAATCAACAGCGCTTGTTATGCCATCAACCGACTCTATCTTCACAAGATTCTTGGCAAGACGGAATATGAACTCCTAACCGGTAACAAACCTAAGGTGTATTACTTTAGAGTTTTCGGGTGTAAGTGTTTTATACTTAACAAGAAACCCAAAATCTCAAAGTTTGCACCAAAGGTAGATGAATGTTTTCTTCTTGGTTATGGTACTAACGAGCATGCCTATCGTGTTTTCAACAAAACCATCGGTTGTGTTGAAATCTTGGTGGATGTGAAATTTGATGAAACCAACGGCTCTCAAGTAGAGCAAGTTAATCCGAGTTTTGTAGAGGAAGAAGAACCTCCAAGTGAAGCTATCATGAGAATGGCCATTGGTGAAGTTAGACAGAGAGAGAAGGAAGCTCAAGTGCAAGAAAAGGAATCATCATCATCTACAAGAGTTGAACCATCTAACACTCATGAAGGTCAAGAGCAAGATCAAGATCAAGTTCAAGTTGATGACCAAGCTCAAAGTCTAAGTCAAGAAACTCATGAACAAGGTGGTGATCAAGTAAATATAAATCAAAATGAAAATGATGATGAAGATGAGCAACCCATTCAAAGACAATCAAAAGTTGCTCATCCAAGAGTTCACCGAAGAGTTCAAAGAGATCACTCCATCAAGAATATTCTTGGTAGCATATGAAAAGGGGTAACCACTCGCTCACGCTTGCAAAATTTTTGTGGATTTTACTCCTTTGTCTCTTCTTTGGAACCTCTTAAGGTAGAACAAGCACTTGGAGATCCGGATTGAGTTCTAGCCATGCAAGATGAATTGAACAACTTCACAAGAAATGAAGTATGGGAGTTGGTGGAAAGACCGAAGCAGAACGTGATTGGCACCAAGTGGGTTTTCCGTAACAAGCAAGATGAATATGGTATAGTGACAAGAAACAAGGCAAGGTTAGTGGCACAAGGTTTCACCCAAATTGAAGGTTTGGATTTTGGTGAAACCTATGCACTGGTAGCTAGGCTTGAGTCAATTCGTATATTATTAGCCTATGCTTCTCACCATGATTTCAAGCTTTATCAAATGAACGTGAAGAGTGCATTTTCGAATGGCCCCCTCTCCGAGTTGGTGTATGTGGAACAACCACCGAGCTTTGAAGATCCCAAATTTCCCAACCATGTGTACAAGCTCAATAAGGCGCTCTATGAGCTTAAGCAAGCTCTTAGAGCATGGTATGAATGCCTTAAAGATTTTCTTCTCAAGAATGGCTTTGAAATAGACAAAGCCGATTCTACTCTCTTCACAAGAAAAAATGATAATGCTATATTTGTTTGTCAAATTTATGTTGATGACATTATCTTTGGCTCAACCGATAAGAAATTTTGTGATGAGTTTAGTAGGATCATGACCAAGAGATTTGAGATGTCCATGATGGGTGAATTGAAGTTCTTCCTTGGCTTTCAAATCAAACAATTGAAGGAAGTAAGTTTTCTTAGTCAAACAAAGTACACAAGTGATATGCTCAAGAAGTTTGACATGGCTAATGCCAAGCCCATCAAGACTCCAATGGCATTGAATGGATATCTTGATCTTGATTGCAAAGGTAAATCCGTTGATCAAAAGGTATATCGCTCTATGATCGGTTCACTGCTTTATCTTTGTGCATCTAGGCCCGATATTATGCTTAGTGTGTGCATGTGTGCTAGATTTCAAGCCAATCCCAAGGAGTGTCATTTGATGGCCGTTAAGAAAATTTTTAGATATGTAGTTCATACCCCTAACCTTGGCTTGTGGTATCCCAAAGGCTCCAATTTCCGTCTACTTGGCTATTCCGATTCGGATTATGCCGGTTGCAAAGTGGATAGGAAAAGTACGATGGGGACATGCCAATTCCTTGGGCGGTCCTTAGTGTCGTGGAGTTCCAAGAAACAAAATTCGGTTGCTTTGTCCACCGCGGAAGCGGAATACGTGGCGGCAGGTGCTTGTTGTGCACAATTATTATGGATGAGGCAAACCTTGAGTGACTATGGATGCAACTTTACCAAAATTCCACTCCTATGTGATAATGAGAGCTCCATCAACCTAGCCAAGAACCCCATCAACCACTCAAAAACCAAACACATAGACATAAGACATCACTTCTTGAGACACCATGAACTTAGGGGAGATATACACATGCGCCATGTGAGCACAAAGAGAAACCTAGCGGATATATTTACCAAGCCACTTAATGAGCGAAGGTTTTGTTATCTAAGGAATGAGTTAAATATCTTGGATTCTCGTAACTTGGATTGATGTTTAGCACACACTCTTGATATGTTGCCTAGATAGGAATAAAATGTTTTATTTTTGTGAATTTTTCAAATATTAGATTTTTGTGATAGTTGGATCATATCTTGGCTCTCAAAGATCATAGCTATGTATTGTTGTTTGTCACTGCTCTTTGTAAGTCAAGAATCTTACACGTCCATATCTTAGACCATCTTTCAATTCAAAATCAAATTCCTTGAAAAAAAATCCTTTTTGGCTTTCCTCTGTGGAACCGGAACTTTCGGTTCTGGGTCCGGAAGATCCGGCTCCCACCCAGAAGTTCCGGTTTCGTCGGGCTGAGCCATATATACTCAGTTCATCCCCCTCAAGAACCCTAACTCCACTCCATTCTTCTCCACCGCCGGCGCCCCCCCCCCCTCTCTCTCTCTTCCTCCGGCGCTGATTTTCAAGTTTCACCACAAAAAATCAAATCCAATCCGTGCATTTGGTGCTCCTCACTTCGGAAGACCCGAATGCATCCTCCGGTTGTTCAGAAATGCGTGGGAAAATCCAACGGTAATTCATTCAAAATCTCCCGTCGTCCCAAGTTTCATATATGCAAGTTTTGGATGGATTATATGGAAGATTTTAGGTCTATGACATCTCTAGAACCAATGCCTAGCCTTTGAATGGATTGGATATCACATATTTCATGGATTCAAACCTAGGGTTTATATTCAAAATCCATATACCCGATCTCTCAATGTAGTGGATGCATGTTGATATACTCTTGGATTTAGGTTTTTGCTATGTCCTAGAACTCATATCTATGATCTCATAAACTTTGGTGGGCTAAAACTCGAGATTCAACGATTTTCGGTTTGAACCCGTGTAAACTGGAAGTTCCGGGTCCGACCCGGATGATCTGATTCTCGGAACATCCGGCTCCCACCCGGATCATCCGATTTGCACCCGTTCAAGCCTTTCAATGTTGTTTATTTCTCTAAAACCTTTGCTTTCCTGTTCTAACAGATGGGTCATACCAAGAGGT
The DNA here is from genome assembly GCA_015342445.1 of Digitaria exilis. Classification (NCBI taxonomy): domain Eukaryota; kingdom Viridiplantae; phylum Streptophyta; class Magnoliopsida; order Poales; family Poaceae; genus Digitaria; species Digitaria exilis. The sequence continues at coordinate 1,147,768 of JACEFO010002479.1, forward strand.
GTGCTTCAAAGGAATCTTGTCCTCTTGCTCCGCCTGACTCCAGTGATGAGCTAGAGGAATCGTCTGAAGAGGAGTTTCAGGCTGACGAAGATACTCAGGGCAAAGGGAAGGGCAAGAGAACCAAGGAGCAAGCTGCTCCTGCTCGTTCAAAGCCTACGGCAGCCACTGAAGGTTCTAGCCGTGGTGGCAGAGGTGGTCGTGGTGGCAGATGCAGAGGTGGAGGCAGAGGCACCAATGAGGACATTGATCTCAGCTACCTTGAGTCCACTGTGGCAAAGCTGACCATACCACAGCGACAGTCCCGTGATCCTCGCTTGGTGGATTACAGGATGGGTAGTACTGAGTTGGACATGTGCACCGTCCGGTATAGCACAAATCCCAGCACTGTTGCCAGAGGATTTCGGGGAGATCCATGTTTCCGCCTTCCATTCCAGGCTGACTGGTATGAAAATGTCATAATGAGCAAAGCCCATGCTACAACTGAGATGAAGTATATTGACTGGGCTTACTTGAGATCCTTGAATCTACCTATCAAAGAGGTGGTGGATCAAGTTTATGCAGCATGTCGGCGGAAGAAGCTAGACAGACTCATGGCTTTTCGGTGTGACTGGAATGAAGAGATAGTGGTACAATTCTATGCCATATTGTATATTGATGACGAGGAGTCTAAGATGCATTTCACCATTGACGGGAAGAATTTCGTGCTCAAGTATGAGCAGTTTGGTGAGCTGCTTGGTTTTGACAGATGTGTTAGAGAGGACACACTTCGACTGCACACTTCTGGCTTCATAGAGAGCAGCCGCTTGGCTTTCATGTATGATGCAGCTTATGGCCCCAAGTGTGTGTATGGTCAAGTCAAAGGTCTCATACCTTTCTACAAGCTTCTTAATCAGCTGTTCAGATTCACCCTGACACCTAGAGCTGGAGACGCAGACAATATCTCCAACTATGCCAGAAACATTCTCTTTCAGATGGATCCCCACCGACATGGCTTCTCGGTAACAGACTTCCTATGGAATGAGATAGCCAACTGCTCTCATGACTCCAAGACCGGTCGTCACTATGCACCCTATATATTCTATGTGATCAAAAATTTGACTGGCCTAAATATCATGACTGACAAGACTCACTTGCCATACAAGCCACCAAAGGGCAAACTTGAGCAACTTCTAAAGATTGGTTCTCACAGGCTTAGGGAAACTCCTAGAGGTGATCCAGGTGCTTCCTCTTCTCAAGGACCATCTTCTCAATTTGAAGTTCCCACTCCGTCAGCCATGCCAAAGAAGAAGAAGAGCACTCTTGGCTTCATTGCTCATGGCCTTTTTTGCGTGCTTCGAAGTTGCCAAGCACAACTCCGACACTATGCACACGCAGCAACTTCAGCTTGATCGGATTGAAAGGAGGCAACAAAAGTTCCTTGATCGCTATGACATCCAGCGCACACCATCTCCTCCACCTGAAGAAAGGGTTGCTCCTCCTCCTCCTCCTACTTTTGAGAACCCCTGGTGCTACGAGTGGACTCCTCCACAGGGATATCCATATGCTCCTGACACTCAGAACTACACCTTCCACTCCGGTGCTCAAGACAATGATGATGATGATATCGAGGAAGAATTGGGCGGCCGTGAGATGGGAACTAGCACCAGTGGAGCTCATGGTGCACAAGACGACAAGGACAATGAGGCCACGGAGGACGACAGCGAGTAGCTCCCCTTTGTGGTGCTTGATGCCAAAGGGGGAGTGAAATTGGTGCTTGGAGACCCCTCAATCTATCTTTCCATTTTTTTTCATTTCCCTTTTCTATGTGTGGACATGTAAGAACTTTGTGATGGTTTGTGGTGTGGTGTGTTGCTTGAGACATTTGAACTATTTGGTTTGTAAAACTTTATTATGCTCAGTTTGTGAGACTTAATTTGTTAGACTTATTAGATGAGTGGTTTGATTATGATATTTGTTATTTGTGATGCTATGGATGTTGTAATGTTATTTCTCACTTTGTTGTGTGATTATATTGTCATATGCATCACGGATTTATATCTCACACTATGCACATGTATTTATGCTTCAAATTGATATGAGAAAGTTTTCGCAAAAATATGTGCAAAGGCATTTGAGGACGTTTTATGGTGATGCACATATTTAGGGGGGTCTTTATCACATGAATTCCGGAAATGAAATGAAACTATTTATCTATTATTATTTACCCAAATTGTGTTGTCATCAATAGGGGGGAGATTGAAAGTGCTTTTGGCCCCCTAGTGGTTTTGGTGGTGATAACAACCACAATTTGGAGGTTTCATACTTCTATTGAGATATGTGCAGGAGTAAAATGAAAAGAAACGAAGATATATATGAAAGAGGTCCCCAATTCAAATAATATGGTGTGAAGCTCATAGGGACGATTTAAATTGAATTTATTCTTTGAATTTGAGTATAGGAAACACCGTACTATCAAAGGGGACGTGTCTGATGAATCAAGGTTACTGAAGTGCTATATTGAGATGAAAACTAACTTTGAGAGACTAAAGGGGCAAAACTCACTTTCTCAGAGAAAACCGAAAGATCCGGTTTTGTTCTTCGGAACATCCAGTTCGGTTCTGTGTAAAATTGGAAGATCCTATTCTCTTTATCGGAAGATCCGGTTCGGTACTGAGTAAAATTTGGCAAAATCGGAAATTCCGGTTTTGTGAATCGGAAGTTCCGGTTTGGCAGTACACTTAGGTTTTTCACAGCTAACCTAAGCCTATCCGGAAGATCCGAGTAGTACTCGGAAGATCCGGTTTTCCCGATTCTGAACATAACGGTTAGATTTTGGGGTTGGATATAAATACCCCCTCTCTTACCCCTTCACTCCTCTCTCGCACAACAGACCAAAGAACAGACTTCTAGCTCTCTCTTGCTCTCTCCACTCCCCTCCAATCCTTGCCCTAGCCAAGATTTACTTGGGGATTGAGCGAGAGAGAAGATTTGTGGTTTGGGTGTTGACTTTGAGTGAGGGCAGCACTTGTTTATCTCAAGAAGTACTTGAAGCATCCTTGGCTTGTGATTCGCGTTTGTTACTCTTGGAGCTTGCTCCTAGACGGTTAGAGGTCACCAAGTGCAGCACCTAGCTTGTGGGAGCGCCTTGGAGGATTGTATCACCCGTTCCTTGTGTGGAACCATCTAGTAAGTGACTCAATATCGATCTTTGTGGTCGATTGAGGGAGGAAACGAGTTGAAAGAGTCTCTACCCTTTGTGGGTACCTCAACGGAGACGTAGCTCCCTTGGGAGTGAACTCCGGGAACAAATCTCGTGTCTCTTTGTGTTGCTTAAATTCATTTTGGTTCATATATTCTCATATTTGCTATATATTGCCCGATCTATCTCTATAAAGGTTTCCGCTGTATTTGATCATAATATATAGCTCTTAGAGTACCTCTGTGAACTTTCTATTCAAGTGGAATTGTGAAAAAAAATTGTTAGATTTTGAATCTCGACCAAATGTTATTTTCCACATCGGATCATCCGTGTAAGTGCCGGAACATCCGAACATCGGATCTTCAGCCTAGAGGTACTCGGCCTAGAGGTACTCGGATCTTGGTCTCATTCTTGCTTTTTCCTCCAAGCTGCTTGTGGCACCAATTGCACTGAGCCTTAACATCACCACATACTTTGACTTTCTTGAAATCATTCGAAACGACAGAAGTAAGGGCCCTCTTTGTGCCAAAATTAGTATCTTCTTGCTCATCGTCATCATCAATCTCTATTGGCTGAGCTTCAGAATCATTAACTGATTCTACTTGTGGTTCAGATTATTGCGGGCTGCTACTCATGGTGAATCTAACAAATGACAATAAAATATAGATAAGACAATCATCTGAAATTGAAAAAATAATATTGAAGCAAGCAAGAATACATGTACTCGGTGCAAGAATAAAACTGAAATATATTAAAATCAGGCAAGAATGCATGTACTTAGTGCCGCCTAAAGAAGAAGCTTCTGGAGTTGTTGGAGTAGATGGGGCTCCTGCAATTGAAAGACGACTTTTTTTGGTGGTGATGCTTTTTGCAAGAGGGGGGCCGGCGGCGGGTACCAGAGGCAGCAGCAAGCTTATCACGCGGCACGACGGCGCTACTAGTAGCAGGCACGACGGCGGGTGCGCCTGCAGCGGCGGGCACAGCGACGAGCGCAGCCGCTGCAGCATTTGCAGCATGTGGTGGCCGATCCGAGTCCGTGTCAGCGTCCCTTGCGAGGACCGCCGGACGTGGGTTAGTTCGTTCGCACGCAAATACGATTATGCGAACGAGCACGGAAATACGAACAAATACAGCAACGAGCCGACGACATCTAGAATTCTAGAACGAGGTGACAACAGCACAAGACCTAGTTCGTAAGATGGATAGCTTGTTTTGCTCACCTTACTCCCTCGCCATCAGAGCTGAGCGGTGCAGAAGACGACTCCATGGCGTCCATGGCGCAGGTGGAGATGCGCGGGTGGGGGTCGTAGGTCGGCAGCTCGGCGTGCTTAGCAGGGGCGACGACGCTCGACGGCTCGAGGCCAGATCGAGATCGAGCTCCTGGAGACAGGGAGAGGGAGGACGGCGGCTGGGAAGTGGGAACAGGGAGAGTGAAGACTAAAGGGAAACATGTTAGGGTTTTTTCTTATATATATGTTGTATTGGGCCTTGGTATGACGGGCCATTGGGCCAAATATATGGATTCTGCTATGTTTAATGGGGACGCGGGTTAACGGGGACGGGGGGCAGTATCCCATCCCCGGCCCCGCCATCCCCGACGGGGAAGAGATTTGCCCCATTTAGATCCCCGTGGTATCAAATTATCCCCATCCACAGCCCCTAATAGAGGAATTCCCCGTGGGGAATCGGGGATCGGGTCCCCGTTGACATCCCTAGATCTTCCTAGAGGTACTCGAAAGATCCGGTTTCACTGACAACTTGTGAAGAAAGAATTTTCAGGTTTTATTAGGTACGCCTATTCACCCCCCTCTAGGTATCTACAAGATCCTCTCAGAAGCGTGTAGGCCAGGATGACCCATGGAGAGGGCGCGACCTGGCCCGTGTTCTAGAAGACGAGACAGGGACAAAAATGTCCCAACCGAGGAGGCTTTGCGGTTAAGAAAGATTGCCCTAGGTGGGCGGATTACTCTGGCCCCACATGACGACACCAGAGGCAGGCCCCACAAGGCGCGCTTCCCCATAAGATGGAATTATTACGCAAGCCACAAGGACGGTAGCGCAGACTGAAGGAGCCTGCCTACCTCGCTCACATCCCATCCGCTAACGGCAGACGGTGGAGGTGGACCCCTCCCAACTCCCCGCATTGCCCCGTAGACCAGAGGGGGAGGCGCTAAAGAAGGCCGGGATGATGTGGGGCCCCCTCATTCCGCACATGGAGAACCCGCGAGGTCCCGACCCGGGGTCTACACCAAGGAAGAATATCCTCCACACTCGCCCAATGGGATTTGGGGGGCTGACGCGCGACCTACCCACAGATCCCACTTCCACTTTGCGGCGCCGACCAAGGGCACATTCAGTGTACCCTACTAAATACATTTGCCTCCCCAAAAAGCCCATAGGATAGGTTATAAATAGGATAGAAAGGGCAATTGTAAAACATCGAATCCCAAGTAGAAGAATTGAGGCTGATCACTCAAGTGCCAATGTGACATCGGCTTCCATTCTCACTCCCTCTCACGCTAATAAACCACTCTCCACCAAACATGACGTAGGGCTATTATCCCTAGGGAGGCCCGAACCTGTATAACTCTTTGTGTTAAACCTCTCCTCCCTAAGGCAGGGGAGCGAAGCTTGTGCACCCTTGGGCCGAATGGCAGGGGAGCGAAGCTCGTGCACCGTTGGGCCGAATCTCTAAACGGGGTTCCCCTCAGACTCCTGCTAACGGTCTTAGACACCATCAGCGTCGATGATCGGGGGTGCCCAGATCCGCATGCAGATTGGATGGATACATGTACCCATGGCCGGATCTGGCCTTCCACATCCCCGTCGTCGCGGTTTGGGCTGCCGCCGGGCTTGCTCCACGGACAACGTGGCAGTGGCGTCGGCATGCTGACCATGGCGCACGCGATGGGAATGCCTGCAATGGGCGCCAGGACTACTAGTGACGGCGGGGAGTCAGGGACGCCCACTCCTATCACAAATGTCCGCGTGGCTAAGACCATTGGCTGGTCGTAGCTTGCAAGGGTTGGTTTCCTGAAGATTTGGTGGCAACGACGAGCTTCAAATAGAAAAGAGAGAAAAAAAGGTGTTGCTACTAGTAGACTGCCGGCTACTAGTAGTCCCGTACTACCAAGCCGGTGCGCTGCTCTCGGACATGACCATCGGTCGGCGGTCCCAACGAGTCTACGACCGTGCCCAGTTCGTGCGTGCTCCACCGGCACCCTATCTGCAGGGACCCACACCCGCGGCGGATGAGGACGTACAGACGGTACGGTACGGGCACCCATCGGACTACCAGAGCCTATCACGGGTCGACAGGGGCAGACGCTATACGCGGCCCTGATCGATCGGCTGCAGTGTACGCCCGCCGTCGTCGTGCTGGGCCCCTGGCGCTTTTTTTAATAGATTAAATAGTAAAATGCAGACGCTCATACGCACACTCACCTTATGAACACACGTACGTAAACCCTACCTCTATGAGCATCTCCAAAAGACTGAACTGGCTGTGCCGCACACATCTCCCGTCCGGTCAATGGTTGATATCGGGTTCGGTCTTCTTTCTTTTTTTTCCTCCCGTCGTAAATTTCGTTTGGGTCTTGGTGTGAGGTCGTATGTGTTGTAGTTTTGTTTCCAGTTAAGTTCTGAAAACAAAAAGGCAAAGAAAAGTTATGCCGATAGAAAAGAAATCTGAAATTTAGTGGGCCTAGAATCAGTTACGACATTAATTAGAAGGATATATTTGTATTTTCACTAATCATCTTTCGATGCAATCAACATGTATCCTTTGTCTCCGTGTCTCAAGTCTCGAGGTTCCACACAGTTGAACGTGTCAGCTCGCCTGAGGAGCCGTCGCAGCCAACTCCAATCCAGGGCTGAGCAGTCGACTTGCACGGCGAGGCCGTGGACATGCAAATCGAGCGTCATGCCGCTACTGCCTGACTGTGTGGCTGGCGAGCGGTGGCGGGCCCAGTAGGGGGTCTATAGGTGCCATGGCACCCCTAAGAAATTGGTCTAAGTTCATTTATTTTTTTTTCTTCATTTTTTCAATAGCCAGGTTCTACATTCCGAGATCCTGGTTTCAACATTTGTTATTACAGCATCAACATTTGATCCTTACAGTTTCAATATTTTGATGTCAAATGTTGAATCTGTTAGTGAAAGGGCTGAACTTGATGAAGTAAATTGTTGAACAGGCTGAAAACAAATGTTGAAGAGAAATGTTAAATATATGTGCTGGTTAATTGGGTTGTGGTGGGCTTTAAAGATGAATGTCTTATATCTATCTCGTGGAAGATAGATAGGAAACCCTCACCCACGGCCCTTCGTGGCTTCGCCCCCGACAGTCGATGCCTAGGATGCGGCCGTCATCGGCTCATCGCCCTTTCCACCTCGCGCCTCGACTGTTGGCCTGCCGTTGTCGCTCTCAGGCTGACTTCGAGACTTTCCATCCCTGGCTCGGCGGGTCCCTCTGGCCTGGCATCCATGCGGCTGACAGTTGACCTCGAGGCGAGCTGATGACGCAGCCGCGGTGTCAACGATACACTTAGTGAATTTTTACTATTCATTATCAAATTTAAAAATGAAATATACCATTTTATATGTGAATTTTTTAACGTGGCACCCTCTACATAAAAAAAACCTAGGTCCGCCGTTGCCGACGAGTGACGAGGAATGCCTCGGCCCATCCTGCGGCGGTGAGGCCTTGGACTTCGATCCCCTGCTAGCTACCTGACGTTGGTTGTGGCTAAGGAGCAACGGTGGAGTCGTTGGGATCTCTGATGGGAAGGCAGGCCACCGGCGTGAATCAATGGGAGAATAGAACATAGGCTTGTTTGGGTGGCTTGAATCCCGTGATTACTAAAGAAAGAGACTAAACTACTCTTGTTTACAAAAATACACTTTTTTTAAATCAATGGCTTAGAATATTTAAGAGGGAGGAACCTTCGATTCCTTTCGAGAGCACCGAGCATGTACATATTTGATTTATTATGCTGCTAGAAAAAGAAGAAGAACAATGTTAAGATAGTTTTGTAAGGGAAAAAAATTGGCCATTTAACTATCGCATGAGTTTGATTTCAGCCATTTACTTTAAAATCGGGTATCCATGACCACTTAGTAGTTTACATTTGATCATCTGATGGTTTCAATAATGGTTTTGATTACGTGGACAACACATGGCAATGGGTCCACATGTAAGAATATTCTCCTCTCTTCTCTCCTAGTATGTTTTTATAGGGTTTAGTTATGTTAGCCAATGCTAAATATTTAAAGTAGGTAAATATGACTAAATATATATAGCTTCAATACACGATGCACGTTTCACACACAATCATATGATTGTGTCATACTGGACGGACGGATGGATGGACGCCACAGAGCAAGCTTGCGCAGGTGGTTGTTTGCCTGTTTTTCTATGTAAGGGCTTGTTCGTTTAGGTATGGATTGTGTGGGTTCCATGTAGGATGGAGTTCTACGTGAAATGGGCCATTCCACGTGAAACCTAACCAACCAATTCATGCCTAAACGAGGAAGACCTCCGGCCGGACCTCGAAAGACGTGGGTTGGCCTGTTTGAGCTCCTGCATGCGTGACCCTTCACTCTACAGTGCTGAGCCTGAGCTGATCCTGATTCCTGAGCCAGAGCCCGCCTGGCCCTTTGTTCACCAGTCGTCCCGCACACAACACAACACAAGCCGGCACCAGTCGGATGCCATATACTGCTATTAGGTGTACACAACGGCATTATGGCAAAGAATCCAGGACAAATTATAGTGTCAACGGCATTATGGCAGAGAATTTAGGACATCTGAATAGAAGAGCTCATGGCTATTGCGAAATCGTGTTCTCTGTCCATTTCTTTCTACTTATTACATATGCTTTTTCTGATATACAACTATACATATGTGTTTATTATATTTTTTTCTGGGGTACAAAGTGTGCGTAAATTAACACTAGTTGCATGTAGTCCTACGCGAACAAAGAAGATACAATCGTATAATCCACACGTCTAGCTAGCAAGCATGTAATAAGGGTCTTGCTACGGTGCACCTATTACCTTCAAGGTGCACCTATTACCTTCAAGGAGGTAAGAGTTCAATTAAATCTGGACCCTTGGTTATAAAAAGGAAAGTTAAATTTAGAAAATATAATAAAAAGTTAATAACCACTCCCCCAACTACTGGCCACACGCATGCATCCATGCATAGCGTGATTATCTATCTCTCCCGTGCATGCTGGCAGTTTTTTTTACTCTTTGCACAGTTTTTTTTCTCGGTAGTAGCAATTGTAACTTTAAAGAAAATAGAACTTACACATCAAAATATAATATTTATATGGAAACTGTCATTTTCTTAACAGAAAACTTGTCATGTGAACAATCACAACAATGAACAGATGGCATGTCATCAAGAATGTATAATGCAACTATCACATTTTTTTTAAAAAAAAACTGGACCTAAAACTTCCATGTAATACAAGTATCACTCCTAAAAGATTTGCCTGCGTGTTTAACATCACGTTCTTTTTTTATTACGATGTAATTATCGTCACAGTTTAGGAGGTCACATTTGAAGTAAAAAGAGCAAAGTAATTGCAAGATATTTTTTGTAACAATAAATGGCCATGTCACATTCATGTACAGAGAAAAAAAAAGCAAGATAGATGAAGCATCAGTAGACCCGCATGACACATTCAAGGTAGCAAAAAGAAAACGTAACCGCATCTCCACTTTCGTTAGATCTAGAAAGATATTTTCATATTTTTCTAATTCTTAAATTATAAAATATATAAATAAATATTTAATCTATTACCTCCTAAGAGGTAATATATCTAACCATCTTGATCTACTTAAATAGACGGTTCATAGTTGTTTTGGAGTACGGTAGCAAACCCCATGTAATAAACAAACTGTATACTTCACCCGTTCTAAATTATTAGTTATTAGGCTTTTCACTAGATTCATTGAAGCTACTATGAATTTAGACAAGTATATGTCTAGGTTCACAAAAGATTTCATGAATTTTAGACACTCAAAATGACACCCAGAATGACTAATAATTTGGAACGGAGGGAGTAGAAAAGAACCACAACATATCTTTCGTTAATGGACTTACAAATTAGCGCTTGTCCTTCATATCACTTAAAAAAAGTCATTTTGGGATTGTACTAAGTAAAAAAATTTAAAGTTTGACTGTAAATATTATTGTATATATTAAGCTTTGAGATGTGAAAATGATATGAGCAGATTTATATTGAAAAATAGTTTTATAAAAAGACTTTTTAAAAATATGTTTATAAATATTTTATAAAAAAGCGAACTGAGCTTTAGCTCAGCTGGCAAGGTTCCTTGTGGTGGAACCAGCCCACCAGGGTTTGAGTCCTCGACTCGACATTGGTGCTCGCATTTTCCTGGATTTATTCCAGGATTTACCGGCGCTATTCTTTCAGTGGTAGGCGACGTGCCCGTCGATAGCGAGGCGCCTGTGGTGACTTCATCAATTTGGAGGATTTGTCGGCCCAGTCTTTCGGAGGTGCTCATAGGGGTAGGGTTGCGTGCGTATGTTTGTAGGGCAAGTGTGCGTGCGTGTTTGTGAGCGTCTGCGTCTGTACTGTGTGATTCGCAAAAAAAATATTTTATAAAAAAGTATTAGTCAAATATGTTTTCGGAGACAAGTGTCAAATAGTAAACGATTTTTTTTACCAACCCGAAGGGAGTATTTATAGTTTATGTTTGTCCTTTCTATAAATTAATTAATTTCAGTATCTAAAACATAATTTTGACTAATATTTTTGGTAAAAATTTAGAAAGCATCAGCCTTATATCATTACCAAATTACATTTCTTTTAGTGACAAAGCTACTAATATTATTTTAAGAATAACGAAACTTTTGAATAATTGGTATAAGATAAATATAAACCGCCACTTATATGTGACCGGGGAGCACCATGACTTTCTTGCCAAATCTAGCATTTTTGCTTCATTTATTTAATAAGCTCCAGAGGCCGAGAGGCGTCTACCGACTACCATTAGTCAAAGACAGGATATGATGAGATTTCTTTTTTGGCGGAAACGAAGAAGAGGACCTTTTGAAAATGCCCCCTTGGAGTCCTGGACCTATGGCGAATGAGTTGCGGCACCGACCGGTTAACAACATGTCGTAGAGGCCGACGTGCCGCGAGAACACAGTTGGATGCCACAGGCAAACCAATGGCCGAAACGTCATCGCCCCCCGGCCGAGAGGACGATGCCCCTGCCCCCCTCGCCTTCTCGGGTTCGGGGAGATGCATCACCATTGGATGACGATGCATCATGGATCGATGTGTGCGTTTCTGGGCCACTCGATCAGAGCTCAGCGGCTCGATCTTAGGTGCGTTTAGTTCCCCAACTTCAATAAAAAAAACACTATTTATCTAATTTTTTTATTCATCGTATTTCTCACACTCACATAACATCCATCCCAGCATGATCTACAGTACCTTTTAAATCTACATTATTTTCTCTCCCAATCTAAACTCATCCTTAACTTAAGCGAGCCGAGGTAGGAGTAGTACAAAACCATCGTCCCATCTTCTAACAGCCCGTGCCCGTCACCCACCTTCCCTCCGTTCTTTCTCCTGCTCCAAGTACGGCCGCCGCCGCCGCCGCTCACCGGATCCAAGAAGAAAGGCCGGACCGACCGTCCGATTCGCTTCCCTGTCGATTGCTCCTCCGTTCGTATCTGTTGTCTGGTTTGGTTACAGGAGAAGAGATTAGAGGCCCTGAAGAGATTGACAGAAGAGAGTGAGCACCCGGCGCGGCGGCCGGCATGGAGATGCCGTCCCCGCCGCGTGCTCACTCCTCTTTCTGTCAGCCTCTCTCTTGTCCTGGCAAAGGGCCGGCCGCTGAGGGCGCTGGCTGGCGAGGTCAGACGCGGCCACCAATACCGGAGGGAGGGAGAGAGAAATTGGGGAACCGTGCCACGCAGAGATGGACAACACGCATGCTGCGCGGGGAAGACGGTTTTTTTCTGGCAGCAAGGACATGTCACCTCATTTATCTTCTAGAGATACGCATATACTAGATTTCTCCTATTTTTTTTGCTCTCGAATTTATCCCTTTCGGTCAGGCTGTCGCGGGGCTACTACCGAGGAAGAGGATGAGATGAGAGGAGGTGGAGGTAGGAGGCTGCTGAAGTGCTGATACTGATGGCACGGAGACGAATTAAAAGAGTACTTGCGCTTCCATTTCCCTCGCATGAGCCTGGAGGGAGCTGAGTTTATGGTAGGTTTTGCAGTACACTGAAAAATGATTGGTAGTTTCACCGTTTATTTTCGAGGATTTCTCTTTGTCTCTCTCCAACTCTACAGACTTGCTGCCTTGGAAGCTGAATCAGGAGCTGCTGACAGTACACTGTGGCACTGTAAGGATTTAACAGAACAAAAGACAGCAACTGCATCATCACACTCTCCCTCATCCCTTCTTCATGGCGCAGCAGCTGCAGCTCATCTTCTCTCATGGGCACTGTAGCCATTATTCATGCGCTGTCTTTGCTCTTTCTTGCTACAGTAGGCTCTTCTTGGCCTGGAGTTCTTGGGGGTCCTCCTGCGGCCATGGCGTTGGAGGTGGCTGTGCTGCTTCTTTCTGCTGAGCTCCTGTTGGCTCAAAAATGGGGCGTGGGGTGCACCATGTGATGATCCATATTTGGCAAAGACCATGGACTCACCTTGCTTGCTTTTGACAGATCTGCTTTGCATCAAGGTATCTTGTTCTATCCCTCTCGTACTCAAGTCACACACATTTTGACCTTTCATGGTTTTGGCTGGCTCCTTCTTAGCCTTCATGATTTTACATCCCCTCTTTTTCTACTCATATCATATCCTTATCTCTCTTTCTCGATCTCTAGAGACACGCAGGGAGCATGGATTGAGAGAACGCGGCTGATCTTTACAGGGTTTGCTGATGAAGATATGGTTGGTAAGAGTCACTGCCCTTCATTGCAATGGTTTTTCATGGCTTTAGTTAATCTGGTTTTACCATGCATTATCTTGTGGTCTTCCCATGATTGATGATCCATTTGCTGCTGCTGCTGCTGTTTTCTTCTCTCTTTCTTTTTCTTTCAGGACGTGGACTTCATGAATTAATGTGCAACACAGCATCGATCTATATCATTTGCAAAATTTGCTTGTGACCAAGGTGTGCACAGAACTTTTCTTTCTAGTACTTCATTGAACTGTAATGCTTTCTTTGAGGGCCTAAACGTATCATTTCCGGTTCTATACAAATTTGTAGCATGTTTCTGCGCATGTTGTTGAGTTTGGATGCACAGTTACTTGTTCTAGCTGTTGATATTGGATCTTTAAACGTTTTGATATGTTTCACTGTTTCATTTAAAAGTTTATGTGCTACTACTACGCGAAAACTAACTAGGAGTCAATTTGTTGAAAACTTAAATGCAAATACCATCTCATGAGGTAAGCCCAAATTCTCTTTGCATCTCGTGTTGAGTACATAAACTGGGTTGACTGCGTTGAAATACTACCATCTGAGGGTATTAAAGTAAAAACTCAAAATAAGGTCGGTTTGTCTTAGAATGATATAGTTATCTTATAGATTATAACCATATCTTAAGAAATATGGATAACTGGAGCGTATAATCAAGGTAAACTGACAAGAACAATCTTTGCCCTAGTTAGTTGAGCACCTTTTCTGTATTGACTTTCTCCACTCCAAGAGAGATACTAGTATATGCAGATAATGAACCAGCATTATATAAGTTACATCTTAATTGAAGTGTGAGCAGTTTGTTTGGATTTCGCCGCTGCAAGTATGTAGAATCGATTGTAGTGTATGATTAAAAATTGAGTGTTAGATCATGCTAGCTAATTCAAAGTTTTAATAATCCATTCCCCGTGGAATGCCCCTTTTGATTTCGAGCCAGGCCATTTATTTCTTAAAAACACAGTATGTAAGAGAGAAAGGCAGACTTCCAAAGAGAAAAATATATGGAGAAGAGAAGGTATCATGTAACAATACATGCACTCTTTGATTCTTATTTTTGAAAGAATGTTCTCTTTATTTTGTTTGTAAATTATATCATATTTTTCTAATTTTTATCTATGTACTGTAGTATACTATGACACTGCTGGGTCTGCATGCATTTTTCTGCATTTGGCAAACCAGCAACATGTGATGAACCAATACCACTATGCACAGCATATACAGCTGCAGGCCTATGTGTGGAATTTACTTTCTATGGTTGCACAAAGCCACAAACAAAATGCTTCTGTGTTCATCTTGGAATTCTTGCTGTTCTGTGAGCTTACAGTTCTGAACGGCACTATTCCAAAACCCAAATACATATATATTTAAAAGGAATTATGATCCAACATACAGTATTAAATTTGTGATGTAGTATGTCACATATTCTCTCTATACCTAAAAATACCATAGTGAGTGATATACTGATATGATGCAAATATTAGTCGCAATTGCTGTATATGAAGGTAAGGCAGGCCTTTACTTGAATTACTGACTTGCTTTACTAGTTTTTTTTAGAAACACAGTACAACGTACACGCACACTCACCAACTTGCTTTACTAGTTTATATATAAAATAATAAATCTAGAAATATCACACTGATTACAATATATATTGGTACTTCCTAGCGACTCTTGTAGTGTTGAACTTAATCTGACTGGTGAATTGGATATGCCAGCTGGCAAGTGCAATCCTTTTCACTGAATTGTTTTTCGATCAATGCTGCATCCTACTCCCCCATCCTATGAAAAGTGTAATTCTCGTGTTTGAAAAAAAAAATCCCATAAATGGCCTACGAATAGGACAGCAGTTATCGGCCTAATTAAGTGGCTAGACTGATTTACATGGTGAAACTAACTTCTGGCCACCAGTTTAGAAAGGCATGGGAGTCTTCCTGTCTGAAAAAAACCTAGAATTGCGGTCTTTATGGGATGGAGTTACTATAGAGCATATCATGGCCATGAAGCCTAGCCACAATAATCCTCATGAGGAAAGCACAACTGAGGGGAGGAGATACTAGTAATATATATTTTGATGGCATTTGGAAAAAAAATGTGATGCATGCTTCTAGAAGGGCACTTTATATGTACAGTAAGGGGATATTGGACTATCATTGCATCAAGTGCAGAAATATGACAAGAATGTCATGACCATTATTTCTAGTCTATGTCTGAACGAATGATAATCTGTTAGCATTGTTGTTTCTTTATCTGAGGGGTTTTAGAATGGTTGGAAAAAAGTAAGAACCATTGATTCCTAAAGATCTATGGGTGATAAGATCAACGGTGCCTGACGGTATTGGGAGTTATCCAAAGAAAATTACTGGGAGGTACTAATTAAATTTATTATTTAAAAAAAATAAATATTGAGTTGAAATCAATGGATACCATTAATCAGCCAAAAAAGTACCGTGTGATACTATCGGTACCTTCCAACCATTGTAAAACTCCTCTTTTTATCTAGTTGAAATTGGGTGGTGAATCCAAAATTTTGTAATGGGGATATTCATTATAGCTGCTTGGCACATCTAGAAGCAAAGGATGCAAAGGACACCTTAATTTTTTAAGAAAAGTGACCATACCTAATCTCTAATCTCTTGGGTCTCTCACTTTGGGGATGAGGCTAGGCTCCAAGCTCATAGAATTAAAGAAAGCAATAGACAATCTTTTCTTGCTTGGGTTGATTCCATTTAGTATAGCCTAGCTTGGCTTGTTTAGATCTTTCGTGAGTTTTTTAGGTACTCGGGTACCCCTTTGTTGTTGTCATGTATAATTATCTCTTTTTTTTAATATAAGCTTACCACAATGGGGACCTCCCCCGCTGTACAGTTCAAAAAATAAACCCAGTCAGATCAACCCATACAGAAGCCTAACCAATTCATATCTAAATGTGCTATATGGTTTTCTTGGATTTCTACTCTAGGATAATAGGTTTTCACTAGGAGACCGGCACATCAGTTCTAAGAGAGGTAAATTGCAAAAATGTAAATAAATTAAATAAATATGGACTACGAAAGAGTGTGTAGATATGCGAACTTGACACATCAATATTTCCTTATTGGAGAGTTAACACATTTTGTTTCTTGAGAGTGTAACAAGATTTTACTCGGTTTGGTGAAAACTACTATGAACACAAGTTTTATGCGGATATTTATCTAAATTATATGTTTATCTAAAAAAGTAATTTATGTTCTATTGTCCTTTTAGGGGTACTCTTCCAAAGTTGTACTACATGGTAGCCGCAGATTACATTGACAATGTTGTATCATGCATATGCAAATTGAATTACACTTCAAAGAAATCTGCCTTTTTTAGGTTGGTTCTCCTCCACTATATGTGATATTGAAACTTGTTGTGAATTAATGATTTAAATTTAAGATATTGTCATTGATGTTTCTATTAGAGGTTATTGTCGTTTAATTTTTTAACTTGGAAGATCCACCTTCTCAAATATGTCTAGTTTTAACATGACTAGAAGAGTAGAAGTTTTACACACATTTTTCTAAATAAGCATATGTTTCAATGTTGTGAAATGAGTCAATGATCGTGTGTTTATCTAATTTTCTTTCTCTAAAAAAATTTGGAACAAATTGAGCAGTGGGTTGATTTTGTCCAACTTTATTTTGAGTGATTAGGAAGGTTTTTCTCTTATAACAGGTGAGCTATTAGAATTTAATTTTGCCAGTCTGGGGAGGGTATTATATGCATCCTAATTCATTTTGATTGAGAGTGATAAGTACAGTGAGTGGGACACAATAATATTAGACTTTTTAAGAATTTATTTTAGTTAAATGCCCACAATCAGTAATGTTCAATGTTTTCAAGCATATTGTAAATGAGCTTGTTTTTTTTAGAAACAAAATAAGTGACTCTAAAAATTGGTTGCGACTTTAAACATACCAATGAAGTACACAATAAATTACTCATTAATATAAAATGTCTATCCTTTATCCTTTTTAAAAAAAACAAACTAATATCCATGAAATAAAACTTTTCCACTTCTACTTTATGCACTTCAATGAAGTACAAAAATACACAAATATTAATGTGTACAGTATTAGTAAAGGGTATAGGTATTTTATATTATTGTTCGGAAAAAGTCTAGCTACTTGTGATTTTACCACCTCACATGGCAGTGAACTTGAAATGAATTTTAAGCAGATTTTTCTTCCTGTTGTTTCTCCTTTTTTTAAAAAAAATGGCTAAACATGTGTTTAGTTAGGATGAAAAAAGTTTACAAGTGACCACACCACGTTGATTGGCTGTATTAAATGCTACTAATCGCAGTATAGCACATGACCTTAACTAATTACACAAAAAAATACAGAATAGCTAATGATTCTCTCTACTCTGCATTAGTGTATGAAATCAGCGATTATAATGGGTGCTCAATGCCGTGTGTTGGTGTATATATGAGCTCAGAGATTCAAGTGGATGTCTAGTACTGGTGTTGGTGCCACTTTTCTGACCACCCAGTTGTTGATATTTTGCTTACCCAAGAAAAAGTTGTTGATGTTTTGCTGGAAATAATACAGTACCGCTGCAGTTTATTGCCACCATTTGCCCCCCATATTTTAGCATTAACATTGCTTACATGTTTTTAATTCCTCATTTCTAAATAGGCAAAAGGTTCCTTATAATCCGGGAGAAGATAAGTACATCGATACCATATTTCCATGTTAAGAGAGAATAGTTGTCGCACTATTGCAGAGATCTCAGGAACTGCTAATCATGCTAGCGATGCATTCCCGACCTTGAAGATTTTGAGTGGTGGTGTTGCAGAATACAGATGAGGCACTGCTAGAGGAATAGAGAACCGTGTATTGCTACGGAGCAAGTATCACTGACTTTCTTCCCTACTAGACCTGATCGGTTATACATTGCCACAAAACTCTATTCCATCGATAGCTTAACCCCTTTCTGTCGCTATCAGGTTACCAGATGAATTTTGCGACTTTAGAGGCACCACAAACAAGAAGCTAAACGGCAATAATGGCGATCGTGGACCTGAATTTTAGGGGTAATGCCTTTTCACTGGATTGCTCTTCTGAAAAATTTCAGCAATCGGCACTGAAATTGGCCGTCACCATTTTCGCCGTATAGTATTGATCAGTTCTTGTTTTTCCAGCTCACTCGGCACGCAATGAAGGTTAA
This sequence comes from Digitaria exilis, assembly GCA_015342445.1. NCBI lineage: Eukaryota > Viridiplantae > Streptophyta > Magnoliopsida > Poales > Poaceae > Digitaria > Digitaria exilis. Next base: position 1,166,114 of record JACEFO010002479.1, read on the forward strand.
AGTTTGCTACTGCTGAAGCAACATCTTATGTTTCAGCCACAGCAAGGCGCTTGATGCCCGTGAGTCCAACCACTCCCGGAGTCCAAGGCACGCAATATTTTGCTTCCTCCGTGTCCTAGATTGACTATTCAGGTGTCATTTTCCGGATGGTTTACCTACCGAGCTGTGAAGTGTTGCTTTGCATTCAGTTGCGACTACTTCCAGCCTTTTCTTGGACTTGGAGAGATGTCACACTCCACATCTGGCGCGAGTGCTTAGCTGCCAATTCGTCATGTCCAACGACTGGCTGCCCCAAGAACACTTCACGAGTAGTACTAGCACTACTTTACTAAAGGGAATGTACTGTGGTACTACTCGACATCTAGTTCGGTGTTTGGTGCTTGTCATCTTGTAAGAGTCTGTAAGTATGAAAAAAGATAAATCTTAAAAAGTGCGGAAGTTCTGTGTAAACTAGGTAACAAGGGGATGAACGAAAATAAGAGAACGGGCCTCTGGATTGGTTAGAGGGCCTACTCCTCGGGTCCTAGGTTCGACTCCATGCTACTAGAGCGCAAACTGAGCTCTAGCTCAGCTGGCAAGGTTCCTTGTGGTGGAACCAGCCTACCAGGGTTCGAGTCCTCGACTCGGCACTGGTGCTCGCATTTTCCTGGATTTATTCCAGTATTTAACCGGCGCTATTCTTTCAGTGGTAGGCGACGTGTCCGTCGATAACGAGGCGCCTGTGGTGACTTCGTCAATTTGTCCAGCCCAGTCTTTCGGAGGTGCTCATAGGGGTAGGGTTACGTGCGTATGTTTGTAGAGGCAAGTGTGCGTGCGTGTATATGAGTGTCTGCGTCTGTACTGTGTGATTCGAAAAAAAAGAAGGAAAAGACTCCCTGTTAGAGCAAATGTCAAAGGCCTGGCTCAGGCCGTTGTTTGTCTCACATGGGGCGGAGTTTATAAACGAAAATAAAGTTTTGTTTGAGAGTAATGAAATTCAAGTGCTAGGATGTTATGTTATAAAGCATTATTTTTTTACACCATACATTCATCATCCATTGAGCAGATTGTGGCACAAATGTATGAAACTGAAATTAGATATTGAATCTCTCTAAGGCATTTTGATGAAATATAACTGTATACACCATCGAGTGTTTTGGTGATCAAACGCAGTGGTTGCACTCCAAACCTCTACAAAAATTTGAAGTGTTAGGCCGCAATAAAACTTACTGAGACTTCCGATTGGTCCAATTCAAGGCATTGCAATTAAATGCCACTAAGTCCATCAACCCATGCTACTGTACGGGCTACTAGTGGCTACTGATTTTATTTTTTAAAATATTTATAAATAAGTTGAACTATATATCTAATCTAAAATCTTGCTTATGTTATAAATTGAGTAATATTTGTAAATTTTATTTTCTATTATGGTTGATATGGTTGTTGCGTAAACTAATAAGAATCAATTTCCAAACTTGCTAGTACAACAATAGGTACGATGTACTCGTAGTATTTTTATTTGCATTCAAATTATGAATTGAGAATCATATAAATTGAAAATTATTTATGCATAGAAACTTAAATCGAGTAATCCAAACCAGCTCACTTGTTTATTGTTATTTATTGCTGGTCACAAGTAAGAAATGTTTTGATGCTATCCAAAGTCAATATTACAAACTTTGGCGACTTCTTTTTTCCCTAATATATGTATAAATATAGGCTATGCATGTTTTGTTTACATTTCCTATATTTATTTATTTATTTATTTATTTTCATGAGAAAAATTAACATCTTTTTCTTATTTATTATTTTCTAATTACAGACAATCTAGATTATTTTGTTCATAATAAAGAAATGATGTAATTGGCATGCGCACCCAAGCGCATACACACTTTGCGACCACACAGAGCTTACCTTTTTTTCTCTCTCTCGTTGTTGCCTTGGTGGTGGTTGTTTTCGCCTACCATTTTTTCCAACAAAAAGAACGTGGCTCCTCACAACCCCACCAAAATGTAAGTGGGTCCCACTAGGCACCAACGGAAAACCGCGCACGGACCAGACCCGAACCCGCTCGGAAGGAATCGCCTCCTTCCTTCCTCTCTCCCTCCCCTTCCTCCACCGCCCCGACGAACTCGCCGCCGCCTCCGCGCCGCGTGATCGCCCGCCTCCCATGCCACCGCCTCGCCCCGCCGTCCAGTTCCTCTAACTGTCGCGCGCGAGCGCGCGCGCGCGCCCACGCCGATCGCGCTCGCGCCGCTCCCGCCATGGCGGCGGTGATGGCGCCCGCGGCCCTCCTCGCGATCCTCTGCCTCGCCGGGGCGGCGGCGGCGGCGGCGGCGGCGCAGTGCGCCACGAACACGAGCCTGACGGGGTACCAGGCGGACCTGCGGATGTCGCAGCACCAGCTCCGGGGGCGCGTCGAGGTGGTCGACGGCTGCTCGTTCCGCGTCGCGGCGCTGGACCTCCTCCCGGGCTCCGCCTCCGCGCGGTGGTGGCGCGCGGACGGGACCGACCTCGACGCCCTCTCCCGCGGCGAGCCGGCGGCGGAGGAGCCCCTCGACCGCACCTTCCGCTCCGAGTCCCTCGTGTTCCGCCTCCTCCCCGGCCTCTCCTGGCCACTCGTCCCCGTCCTCGCCGCCTACGACCCCCTCACCTCCTCCCTCTTCGGCTTCGTCCGCCTCTCCGATTCCAACGCCTCCTCCTCCTCCGATTCGTCCTCCTCCACCTCCGTTTCCGCCGCACCCACCATGTTCGACTCCTGCGCCGAGCTCTCCCCGCGGTTCCGCGTGCGGTGGACGCTCCACGAGGCGAACAACTCCGTCGACATCGGCCTCGAGGCGGCCGTCGGGTCCGAGTACTACATGGCGTTCGGTTGGGCGGCGGATCCCGCCGGCGAGAAGCCGACAGTGATCGGCGCCGACCTCGTCGTCGCCGGATTCACCGAGGACGGCCTCCCGTTCGCCGACGACTACTTCGTCACCAAGTACAGCGAGTGCCTCCTTCGCGAGGATGGCTCCGTCGAGGGCGTCTGCCCTGATACCATCTACGGCGGCCACAACAACGATTCCACCTCCGCCAAGCTCTCAAATTTCAATGACACACGCTTGGTCTACGGCCACCGGCGCGACGGCGTCTCCTTCGTGCGCTTCTCGCGGCCGCTGGTGCCCGGCGACAACAAGTACGACGTCGCCGTGAACGCCTCCCGGAACATGACCGTGGTCTGGGCGATCGGGCTTCTCCGGCCGCCGGACTCGCTCCGGCCGTACTACCTCCCGCTGATGAGCCGCGGCGGCGCCGGCGCGTCGTCTGCCGGGACGACGGCGTTCGCCTTCGCCAAGCTCAACTTGTCGGACTCCGGCTGCCGGTGCGTCGGGCCGCTGGACGCCGAGGACAAGGAGGACCAGGCGAGGATCACGGCGGAGCGCAAGACGCCGCTGGTGGTGACGGTGGGGCCCGCGCTGCACTATCCCAACCCACCCAACCCCGACAAGGTGCTCTACATCAACAAGAAGGAGGCGCCGCTGCTCAAGGTGGAGCGCGGCGTGCCCGTCACCTTCTCCATCGAGGCCGGCCACGACGTGCCGTTGTACATCACCTCTGATCCCGTGGGTGGCAATGCCACGTCAAGGAACACGCCTGAGGTGATCTACGCCGGTGGGCCGAAAGCGGAGGGCGTGCCGGCGACGCCAACGGAGCTCGTCTGGTTACCCGACCGGAACACGCCGGACCTGGTGTACTACCAATCGCTGTATGATCAGAAGATGGGGTGGAAAATTCAGGTGGTTGATGGAGGCCTCAGTGACATGTACAACAACAGTGTGCTCCTGGATGATCAGCAGGTGACATTTTTCTGGACTCTCACTGGTGACTCCATTAATATAGCTGCTCGAGGTGAGAAGAAGAGTGGTTACCTTGCAATTGGCTTCGGCAGCGCCATGGTGAATAGCTATGCTTATGTCGGGTGGGTTGATGGAAATGGCAAGGGGCATGTCAAATCTTACTGGATCGATGGGAAGGACGGGATGAGTGTGCACGAGACACATGAGAACATTACGCACAAGCGATGCCGGTCGGAAAATGGTGCGGTCGTGTTTGAGTTCACTCGTCCATTAGCACCTTCGTGCAGTGGAAGGGTGGAATGCAAGAACATAATCGACCCGACGACTCCTCTGAAGGTCATTTGGGCTATGGGTGCTCAATGGTCATCAGCCCCCCTGAGTTTGAAGAACATGCACTCGGACACAAGCAATCGTCCTATCAGGATTCTTCTATTGAGTGGTTTGGCTGAAGCAGTGGAGGATCTGCGCCCGGTGCTTGCTGTTCATGGGTTTATGATGTTTGTGGCATGGGCTATTTTGCTCCCAGGAGGGATCATGGCTGTGAGATACCTGAAACATCTGAAAGGCGATCTCTGGTTCCAGGCTCACACCTATCTGCAGTATTCGGGCATTGCTGTTATGCTCCTGGGCGTTCTTTTTGCGGTTGCCGAGCTCCGAGGTTTCTCTTTCAAATCCAGACATGCTAGAATCGGTGCAGTAGCGTTTTCATTCGCATTTGTGCAGCCAATAAATGCGTATCTTCGACCGCATAAAACAGAAAATGGAGAATCTTCTCCAGCAAACAGGGTTGTTTGGGAGTATCTGCATATTATTACCGGGAGGTCTGCTGCCATTGTAGGTATCGTGGCTCTCTTTACTGGATTACAGCATCTTGGGCACAGGTATGGCAGTAAGAACATCAAGGGACTTACATGTTGGCTAATCTTATGGTTTTTAAGTGTTGCTTTGGTAACGGCTTATTTTGAGTACATGGCAATTAAGAGAAGAAGAGGCAGTGCTGATGGCCTTTCTGGAAAATGGGTGCTTGGCAATACTGAGGAAGATGATACAGTTGATCTTTTGCAATCTGAGAGGGTAGTCAGTAAAATGGAGTCTAATTCATCACCTGAACCGATGGAAGTACAGCTTCAGCCACTTAAGGGATGATACTCTTTACAGTATGCATATCGACATAAAAATAATTTAGTTCGAATTCGTTGTAGATAGAACAAGTTGGTTATACACATCACAAGATAAACGAGGTGTCAGTTTAGATTCTTTTAAGGATGGATTGGTGAGAGTTCCATCTTTTGACTTCTTGAGAGGTATTGTCATAGCAATAATAGATAGGTTTTCCTTTTGTCTTTGAAGCTTAGGTCCCCTCTTGTCATCTTTAACCTCCTGACTTTATGGCAACACTATGTATATCTGTACAATTTTGGTATAGCTAAAACTGAAAAGAGGATACGAATCTTGACTTGAATATCACATGTTTTATGTGAAGCAGATTATGTAAACACAGAACTAGAAATGGCCATCCAAAGAAACGGCAGTGCATTTTCCTGCTGTAAAGTCATTTACCCGTATTTCTTATTTGTTTGCTACAGTTGTCTTTTGTGCTAATTTTCTCCGCCCTAACCATTCATTGCGATCTATGACAACCTGATGCACTGCAGTATTTTTAGTAGCTGTTGAAATTGACCCAATATTAGGCCGGTTGCATTGGTATACCTATTACAGATTCTATGATACACCATGCCAAATTACCAGAACTGCATTTAATTCCAAACTACATATTCTTACCTCCACCCTTTTATTGTCCAAACATAGATTCTCCTTTTGATGTTGTGACATGCAGATCTGTTTGGAAGTAGTTGCCTGGTTGTATTGTGATTTGCCAATTCCACTAACATGCTGCAGTTTGTTGACCCAGAAGATCGTCCACTACAACAATGAGTTGGCCCCATCTTGTTCAAGCAAAATAGAGCAGGTACACTACTTACTATTCTCCCTCTTTTGTTGTTATGCTTGTATATTATATTGTGTTTGGTGATATCAACGTCAACTTGCATGTTAGGTCTATATTGTTCAGCTAGGTGTTGGCCCTCGGTCAGATCTGGATCCTTTGTTGGCTGGCTTGCCACCTTGTTAAGAAACCAGGGGTTAGGTGCTGTCTGGTGAAGGGCCAAAATCAGCAGCATGTTACATGAGTCCCTTTGTTCTTTAGGGTCTCTGGTCTTGTATCTGCCATGAAGCCTAGTGGCCAACACGTTGCAGTTACACAAGTCCAGGCATTGTTGATATAAAAAAAAAAGTCCAGGCATTGTTCAGTTTGTTTTTTGTATGGCCCAACAATGCATAAGAAAGTTCTTCTAGTTCAGGTGGATGCAGCTGCTTTGCTTGGAGTCTAAACTGTAGATAGCATTTATGCATTATTAGAGAAACAAAGCCCATGCTTAGGCTCGGAAGGACTGAACCAGACAAAGGAAGGCTAGTTCTTTAATGGGCTTCCTTCCATAGAAGGGCCATGTACTCGATATATGAGAGCCTGGAATCAGTGGCAGCACACAGTTCGAATCTGGAGTCAGCAAAAGCGGTGCTTCAAGCAAATGACATTGGTTATCCCGGTCATGAAAAAGGCTTGGTTGCCTGGTTGGGGTAAAGTGAGTCTGAAATCTTGTTTTCCTAGGATATACACAGCAATGTTCCTGCCATCTCATCTTTGCTTCTAGCCTTCTGCATCCTGGACTGTAGTATTGTAGTACGAGATTCATTTCTGAACTGGAGTGGCAAAATGGGGGTAGCCTGCCCCAGATCAAAATGGGGTATACGCTATTGGACAGGGCCTATTCCAAGCACTTTTTGACCCAGCCATGTTTTCTACCGATCCTGTCTGTCTTTTGCTGACGAAATGGACCTGCATTTCAGTTTGTCTGATGTCTGAATCATCATCTCCTCCACTGCCATGATTGCTGAGTCCACTCCGGCCCCGCTGCCTAATTTGATGGAGATGGTCCCTGCAATGCACTGCCAACATGATGCATGATGTGTGGACCTGGCACCCAGCCTGATGCACCCCGGCACATCTGGTGAGGAGACCCTGCTTATGCTTAATTGCTTATACTCCATAGTTGATAATGATCTTTTGATTTTATTAAGTGTGATGAGGCAGTATCTGAAATTCTGAATGCATGTCCTGCAATTCTCATGAGCATGCTAATGCAAAACTGCAAACTGAAGTACGACAGGATTATAATAGTAATTTGTATCGCCGCGACCTGTCTGCTAGTGAGTGGACAGTAGCACGATAACGACAATTTCAGTATAGGCATAGGCCCCTTGTGATCTATGTTCCAGAATCTGAGCTTGTTTTTCCAGAATCTCAGCTTGTTACTTCTGCGTTCTACTGCAAGTGAATCTTCCCTGTTTTTAAAATGGATAGACAGCCTAATTCTTTGACATGAAGCAGACCAACCCCAAGGCTTCTTGTCCTGCAGTTCTGAATGCATAACTGCCTCAATGGTTAGGTTCCTGAGGCCCCCAGAAATTAAACCCATATCAATAATCTCTGGTCCACCTGCTTAAATGTGCCCTGCAGCAAGTAGCCACAGGGAATCCAGTTGTGATGAATGCAACCCCAAATCATATTAAGCCACCAAGAAATCCCTTATGCAACCAGACAAAATTTCTGATAAACAGCAATCATCAGGAGAAAACTGCTGAATGATTCACAGTTTTTGGATCAGTAAAAATAGGTCACCGTCTTCGCTGCACTAACCATTCAATGTACAATAGAGTAGCGTTACTAACATAAGAGATTTTTACACAAGCATTTTGATTCCTAACCTCAATTCAAGGATGACCTAGCACACTGTCTACATAGAGATAACACGAGTTCCAAGTTGAGTAGCCACTCTGTTATTCCATTTTTTTACATGATGTTATGAAACAATAAGCGCATCACTCATCCTGGGCATCTCTGTGTTAGTGGCAATCTCCTCACAACAAATCTTCATTGTCATCTCATTCTTTTTCAGATCTTCCTTCATGTTTGCCCTGTTGATGTCATTCATGCAAAGAGTTGGACTGGCATTGCATTGTTCGAACCGGAAGCAACTGACCAGGTGATCATTTGTTAGCCCTGCAGCTTGCATGAAGGAATATATGACCGTTGGTCCCACACCTCGGAATCCTCTTCGCATCATGTCTTTGCTGATTATATCTGCCTTGGGACTCTTGACAGGAACTTGCCTTGGATAGCGAAACTTGCTTACTATAGGTTTGTGGTTCAGAAAACCCCAGCAGTATCGATCAAAGGATCCGAATTCATCAGCAATCTGCATAAATTTGTACAAACTTGTAGTTTCAGGGAAAGGTAATACCAACGGAGGCACCAAATTGATGGTGTTATCAAGCAAGAATTACAAACCTTTAGTATCTGGCGAGCATTCTCAAGGACAGCTCGGAGCTTTTGCTCTGACAAAAGAGAATGGGCCATGCTCCCAGGTGCCACAAGCTTCTTCTCATTTATTTTAGAGACAGCAGCAGGGTCAAAGTCCATGAAAATTTCCCTGGAAGATTCAGCATGGATGACTAAACAATGCAGGATATTTTTATTTCTTTTCGACATTACAGAATCAATACCTAAATAGCTGCCTCCTCTTGAGAATTTCAGGCCACGTAAGCTCAGCCAATGCACCAGATAGTACCAGTAGCTCAAATAATCTCCTGTAAAATGGCCATGGCAAAATATTATAACTGTTCAAATCCTTTTAACAGGAGATAAATAGCAAAAGTCTATAAAGCAATTTGCAGTTCGCATACCTGTCATCGTGTACAGGAACCCCCCATTCCTCATCATGGAAAGTGACATAGCAAGGATCTGATCAGTAGAAAACAAATGATAAATTAGCTTTTGTTCGTTAAAATAATCTGTAACGTAAGAAACACTTCATCAGTAATGCCTAGAAAAGGCACAGGGCAACCATAGCATGTGACAGTATCAGATAAAGCAAGCACTGTACCTTAAAGAAAAAACTTTGGTTGTTTGGTTTTTCTGACGGTATATATGGAGCTGTTAACCTTTTAACACAACTTGTCTGTTAGTTTCTGTTGGTAAAATAACCATTCCTTTTGCCAAATTTATGGTTTCAAGCAGTTGCCAAATTCCAATGTATAAAGGAAATACAAATACAGGAAGTTGATAAAGAGGAGAGTATGCTCTTTGCACTTTATAGGTAATCTTAAAGTAGGAATGCTAAATTTATCCAATTAGGCACAAGCAGAATTACCATCTCAGTTGGTTCAACCCCATGGCAACTTGAACAGCTAGAGTTTAACAAGCTATGACCTTGATAGCCGAGGTATCATCAATTTGGTTAGCAACTCAACAGTATGCTAGCTCCTCTTGAGGAAAAGGCAAGAGGGCAATATATTCTTGACCAGAATTTCAAGTAGCTTTACTACATCAGATAAACAAGTATGATAAAAAGATCTGGCTAAGGATACTAGAATGTACTATAATTTATTATGAATTGCAACATATAAATTGGTTTGATTAGCCAATACTTTAAGCACGCATAAATTATGCTCCCTACGCATATTCAGTAACCAAAAATATCAAGAAAAAGAATAGCAATTCCTATAGCTAGGCAAGATTTTAAAAAAGAACAATTTTAGAAGAAGCTCACCGGTGGTTGGAGTCGCCCACGCGCACCTCCTCTTCCCTTCCACAGGCTCTGTCGTCACCGGGGCAACAAAATTCACAACGCCCGACTTGCTCTCGGTCGCCTTACCCACAGCCTTCCCTTGCTTCGGCGTAGCTGTCGGCCAAGACCGGCCCTTCTCCACCTTCCCAACGGAAGCCCGAGCGCGGACCGAATCCGCCGAGGCATTCGAGGAGCAAGACGCGCTGAGCGGCAAGCTCGGCTGGAGCAGCGGCGCGTCGTTGTTCCTCCTCGGTGGCGGCCCCGGCGGTGTGCGCCGCGGCGAAGGCACCGGAGAAGCACCCTTGGGCGCGCCACCTCCAGCATTCCTCTTGGCGCCCTCCTCCTCCTTGGCTGGAGCTGCCGCAGGCTTCTCCGGCGTCCCCACCACCGCCGGCGCCGCCTTCCGAAGCGGCTTCGGCGACGGTTTCCGGGCGTTCGCCGGGGCCGACCTGGCCTTGTTGCCTCCCGGCACCAGCACCGGCCTCGCCTCCACCTCCGGGGCCGTGATGTTCAAAGACCGGACCCTCGGCGCCCCGGCCATGGAAGCCATTTCCGCCTAGGCACCCGGAGCTTTTACCGCCCAAAAATTCAAACTTTACCAGGTTCTCCACTCGAGCTCCTCAAGAACCGAGCAGAGGGAAGAAAAACAATTACTCAAAGAAAAATCACCCTCCACGGCAGCAAGATTCCCCTTCCCCGAGACAAGAACGAAACCAAGAACTCCTCGAAATCCGGGCCCTTCTTTCCCTCCCTCAACCTTCAAAGAATTCAAAAAATAACGAGAGCTCTTCCGGGCCAAGAACCCTAACCCCAGCAAGGGTTAGTTACGGCATTGCGCAGAGGAGCTCAAGAACCCCATCAAAGTCAGATGTCAAGCCGCCGCTGCGGCCGGTGCCGGAGGAGAGCCTCCCGAAGCGGCCCGGCGGCGGTGGAAAGTGAAATCCGGGGCACGAAAAGACGCAGTGGGGAATCGGGAAGCCCGTAAGCGGCAGTGGAGAGGCGGGGAGGGAGCGACGCAGGGACTGCAGCTGAAGCAACAAGCTCCGAGCCCGAGGACGAGGGAGGAGTGGAATCCAAGGAGAGAAGCGGGGGGCCAAGCGGTTGGTAGAGAGGAGGAGAGGGACAGTGCACTGGTAGCTCGCTAGTGGCACTGCCGTTTATTTGACACCTGTTTTTATTTCGGGAGGGGCTGAATTGCGAAAAGCTTTTACTTTTGTAACTTTTGTGCTTGTGGGGAGAAGAGGTGGTCCGCTGTGGGTGGGCCCGGGGGCTTCTCGCTGTCTGACGGTGTACTTTTTCCGAGATGGCCCACTTTACACATTTGTCGTCGAAATGTTGTATAACGGCTGGCTGGTTGGTCTGATTTCTTTTGTGGAATACACGAGGAAAATGCCTTTTTTCCTCACATGTCTGGGCTCCACCGTTGCTAATAGAATCATTTTTTAAGTTTTTGAAAAATAAAAAAAATTGTCATTACGTGTTTATGTCAAAATTTTCATTCATCAATTGTTGCACATAATTACGATATGACAACAGAGATGTAACACAATGATATACTTGTATGGTCGGTGGCGGATCCAACCCAAAATCCGTTCTACCAATGGTTTGTGTGATTGTGTCATAGAGCGACTAAGGCTTTGTTTAGATCGTGAGCTTTCGCCAACTTATTTTGTCAACTTGTCACATTGATGTTTGACACTATTTATGAGTATTAAATATAGATGTAAAAATAAACTAATTACATAGATGGATTTCACATCGTGAGACGAATATATTAAGCCTAATTAATTCATCATTAGACACTATCATGCTACAGTAACCCGTCATTAAAAATGAGCTAATGACGGCACATATTAGGCTTAATAGATTCATCTTGCGATGTAGAGTCCATCTGTGTAATTAGTTTTATAATTAGTCTATATTTAGTACTCCTAATTAGTGTCAAAAGGTTGTTGTGACATTTCATCAATTTTCGCCAACTTCTCTCCCCCAATCTAAACAAGGTCTAAAATTCACAATTCACCTGGGGGTGGGGTGTGTGTTGGTGGTGGTGGTGGGGGTGGGAGGGGTCTGTTTTGATTTCATACACGAGACCATACGAAGCTCGTGGGACGTAGGCGTCGCTAGTTTAGTTGTCTTGTTCACCCTTCCAACCAGGCTGCGTGCATATAAAAGAGCCCTCCTAGGTGACGCTCATACATCACAATTGGTTGTTTCCGTCATACCCGATCAAGCGAGCATTCGATCTATCAGTTCATCAGTTGTACACGTGGCATACATCGAGCTTGGGACTGCACAAATAGTGGTCTACTCCTCCTGTACCGAATTTTTTTTCCCACCGGATGAGGCACGACCACCCCGGCACGGTAGAGACCGGCTGTACGGCGGCCGGACGTGGTAGCCTAACCGGTGGGCGCGGCCACAAACGGCGCAGGGAGCCGTTGGGAACGTACGGCACCCGGGCCGTCCCGACCGTTACCCATGACCTGCGGACGGGGGCCGGAACCAACCACCTCCGTTTCTGGAGCCTTCCTGTTGCGTTGCCTCTTCTTTCCCGTCCACGGCGGACCACGAGCCCGGCATGACTGCCCGATACGGCAACCCCAACAAATGGTCAGGCATTCAGCATCTACTCTACGGGGGTACGGGCTCGTTTTTCCTGTTGATTTTTTTTTCCTAGAATCTTCGGCTCCTACATTTCATTATTGTGGGCACGGCATACCCGTAGTAAAAACATTTTTGTGGGCACGGCACGCCACGTCGCCACGACCGGACAGCGGACACGAATCGACGGCACTGACACGCAAAAGGTAGTATACCACCGTGCACGGCGCACCTGCGGAGATCTTCAACCCTCCATCCGTGCATCGTGCCAACTGCCACGGCTCACATTGTCTTTTTTTTCTTCTTTTTTCCAACGCACGGCTCCCATCAGCCATCAGCAGCCGCGTACTGTACGTAGGTACTCCCATTGGCGACAGGTACGTACCATCCCTGGTACTCCCTCGCTCCCATAGAACATGCAACTCTAGATTTCAAATTTTGTCCCAAAAAACATGCATTCCTAGCACTAATGATGAGTTCTGGACCCGCCAATGATCAGTTCTGGACCCACGTGGGACCCACGTTCTATTTAGGTGGGACCCGCGTGTTGGTCAGGCGGGACCCATGTTCTATTTAGGTGGGACCTGCGTGTTGTTTAGGCGGGACCCGCGTGGGACCCGCGTGGTGTTCAGGCGGACCCGCGTATTGTTCAGGTGGGACCCACGTGAAACCTGTGTAGTCTTTACGTGGGCCCTATATTATTTATGTGGAACCTATTTTGTTTTTTCTATACGTGCACATACGTCTTTTTACAATTTCCTTGATATACGTGACGAAACCTAGAATTGCATGTATTTTTAGACGGAGGTAGCAGGACGGATACGAGTCTCTGGACTCTGGTCACGAGAGCAGGCTGCTGCAACTTGCTTGGAGCTCACAGTCGACACCAGCAGGCAGCAGCATTGCAGGAAGAAAGCTCTCCAATGGCTCTCCGGTAAGTACTAGGAGTTCCTCGCTGGTCACGTGAGCAGGTTGCAACTTGCTTGGAGCTCACAGCCACTGCAGCTGCACCTGCAAATGCAAGCTCGATCAGTGTATGCGTCGAAACTGCTGTCTGGCGTCTGTCACGACGGCAACATAAACGCCGGTCGTTGGAGGCCCTGTTATGTTAATCAGGAGGCATTAATCGTCAGACTTGGCATGATTTGCAAGCGACGGCGGCTTTATGTGCGTTGGTCCCATCTGTCAGCCTCGCGTCGCGTCACCTGAGATCGCAAGTGCTCCGGCGGCTCCAGGAAAACGATGGACCTTTTCCTCCATGAATGGGAGGTCCGCCTAATCGTCGTCAGTTCGTCATGGCGAATCGAGAGTGCCCAGCAGCCAATGGGGAGAGGAAAGCGTTGGCACGTGATGGACTCGCTTTGGGAGCGTGATCATTGGTTGCGGCCTCACTGTCAGTTGTTTTGGTTAACATTATTCAGTATTGCCATTGGTTTTAGGGACTTGATGAACATGTGTCCCTCTGCAAGTTCTTGTCATGTGGCTTCAGACCTTGTTTCAGGCTTTCAGCTCGGCAGGTGTTTGCTTGCAGTGAATCAAACTAGAGAAAATCAACCTTTTTTTAAAAAAAAAAACAGAGAGAAAATCACTGAAGATATAAACTAGGGAAAATCGTGAATCAAACTGATGCTCACAAGTGGTGGTATATTCCAAAGTCCCTCGGCCCAAAAAAAATCAGTGGAACTGTGAAGTATTTACATTTTGTACATTTGGGAGGAACAAGTATCACCGAGACAGCTTATTTATTCTCTGGGAAAAATAATGTTGCATACTTCACGAAATAGCCGTGAAAAATCTTGATGGTGGTGTGTGAATCCCTCTTGGTCTTGGATGATGCTTTGCTACTCACAATCCATCTCGGGACTCTGGTTTTCTTTATTGGCTATATGCGGGGAAGAATTAAAAAGGCAACACTGAACTCTATAAATCGGTTGATCCTACACTGACGATTCCAGTGGTTTAACCGGCACTGTATAAGGAGAGTACCAATCTGCATCAAAGATATCCTGCAGCTGTGAGACAATGGAAGGGTTGTATGTTCCGAAGCTCACTCCAGCCGTGGTGTAGAAGTAATCCCAGATGAGGTTGCTGGTGCCAATGTTCGCCCTCACGTCGCTGACAGCGTACTTGCCATGGTTCACCCGGGTGAAGTCAGGATAAAGGTTACCGGTCGCAGCACCGCCTTGCGAGAGCGCAGGTCCGGTGTTATTGTACCCAGGAACAATGTAATATTTGATCTCGACCTTGCCACCGCAGTGGTTATACTTTGAAGATGCACAGAGGATGTTGGAGTATAGAAGGCTCTTCAAGTATTTTTCGGTGTTTGGGATGAAGTGTGTCCAGTAGGCAACAAGAAGCCTCACAGTTGCATTCTTTGAGAACACTACCTGTCAATAATCAGTTAATCCTTCGTCAGATCAGTGCCTTGCTGCTCGTTGGACATAAATTGAAGAAAAAACTTCAAGAAATAAAATGAGCCTGGATGTTGCCAGAATCTTGCAGGATCTAAAGTGTAAATACCTCTGAGATTGCTGATGACAAGGCTGGCCAGTAGACTGTTTCAGTAGCATACTGTGACTGCCCAAGCCAATCCATTGTATTCATTCGTACAATTCCCCCAACCTTGACAGACTTGATGGTGTCCACCCAACCCTGCTCATCTGCTTGGAATTTGTCAAACGTAACCTGTGAAACAAGGAAGATGAAATCAACGTCCTGAAATGTGCTACTGTTTACTTGATTAGTCCTTGGATGGACCCGTTATATTTTTGTAATTGCCTATCTTAATTATACTTTTGCAGAATACAGTGTGAGAAATAGTTTAGTTTTTTTCCTCGAATACACAAAAGAGCTGCGTATCAGTACAAAACCCAACACCACACAACTCAAAGGATTATAAAAGGTACACAACTGACACAACAACCCGACCTAGACAAACTCAGGACCTAGAGAAAGGCCGAAGCTAACTACAAGAGCTGCTTTGCACCAGCAGCACATCACAACGAGCTTCCTCTACGACAGCCCCTACAACCATATTTACATTAGGGGAAACCAGTTCAAGACGCCATTGTTTCGATGCTTTCAATCTCCCATGAGAATTAGGTTAAGGCCGTGAGACATGAATTATTTATATATGTGCGACATATGTACTGAAAGAAAGGTTTATCATGGCATACATGAATCAAACAAACTGAAATGAATGTATATATATGGTAACGGGCAGCAAGAAGACATTTTTTATCTCTGGGAAACTAAAGCACCGTTGCTAAAGAATGTATGGATAAAAGTTATTTTTCCTCCAAAAGTGGAGCATATATGCAATTACCTCAGGCGGAGCAAAGGAAAGGTAGCTCAAGTAGTGCTCCTGAGTGGATTTCTTGGACCCAGGGGTTTCGAATGGAACATCAATCATTTCAGGATTGGCAAGTTCCGGATATCCAACTGTATATGGGATGTCAACAGAAAGTGGTACGGGTGACCTGTTTGCAGAATGAAAAAGAAATAAATTATTCAATCTAAGAAAGATGATATGCATGAAATTTTTTAGACGCTTGATGCCACAAGATAGGATTCAAGTAAACAAATAAGAGTCATGGGGTCCTTCTAAAAAAGAATGGCAAAGGTATGAAGAATATGTACTAAGCATTGTAGGAAGATAGATAAAAATTCTGACAAATGCAGACAAGATAGACAAAGTGATTTATTTCAGATAATGCATTCCTTATGTACAAGTTATTTTTTCTATGAATTCATGCACAAAGTACTTACTATTAAAAAATAAGTGCAGAAACTATAGAGAGAGATATAAACCTGCATCGTTCTTTTGGCTGTAGGAAATGTGACCAGCACGGAACCTTTCTAGAAACTTGCCATTGCTTATCCCAAGCTACTTTGGTATATGCAGTTGAGTTGAGGGTTGAAAGGGACCAAAGATTTTGAAAATATACTTCCACAGTTTTTGCTATTTGTGGACAATCTGCAAAATAAATTCCAAGCTCCTTGACCTGCAATGTAAGCAAATTACTGCCAACAGGTTAACCACTTTGCTTTTCCGCAATATACTGCAAACTGAAAATATAATACAACTTCCTTCTTTTTTATATGACTAGCAAACATGCCCGTGCGTTGCTACGGTCTTAGACAACATATATTATCACACTGTAGCTGTAAAATATGATTTTATAAAAATATATGAGCCCTTCAATCAATCTCTCATATGTATCTCTCCTTTTTATGTAACAAAAAGCTAAATGTTTTATATGTTAGTGTTATCCCGAATACATATACAAAAGTGATTGCACATGCATACATAAAATTTAGTTTATTAAACTAAATTAATATTAAAAGAATCAATTGCTACCAAACATTAATCAAAAAGTTCTTTAGCACAGGAATTAGTGAACTCGTGAGGGATATTACTTTTCAGTTCTTAATGACAAATTAGCAAGCATTCTTTTGCCCTGGATGGAGTTGTGGTCCTGGTCCCTTCATCTCCTTTGCACAGCTCGAGCCACTTCAATGTCCAGCATGGCAGCACCATGGCGAGCGGCCGCGGTGAGCAAAGTGCCAGCGCCGGTGGAGGCAAGCCGTTAGAGCTCAGAACCCAAGCCTACTGCTACGCCGACAAATGGAATCCTCACCTAGCCTTCCTTCCCCTCCGCGTTGTGCCTCCATGACGGCAACCACGAAGGTCTCCAGGCCTCGGTGCGGCAGCCGCGTGCGAGATGGAGCGCACAAGGCAGGGATGCGGAGTTGCCAAGGGGTGGTGGCTGGTGGATGGAGCGCTCACGAAGGTGGTAGTGCGTGCTCGAGGTCAATTCGTGTGACACCCGGTCCAAATTGATATGGCCCATAGTAGCTCATGAGTGCGGTGTGCGCATGTTTAGTACCATCTTGCTAGTTTAGAGAGGGTGGAGTCAACTTATAAGCCTTTGTCCCCCATCCATAGCACCTTCGGGTTGACCCTTTTACACGAAGCGAGAACGAAAATGTAAGCAGGGTGCTATGTATACGCGTGCCCGTCCCCACGGAAGGGCTGGGCGGTGCGGCTTTGGAAGACGGGGTGTTACAAATGGTATCAGAGCCAACCCTCGCGGTTGTGCGTACGGGTCAGTGTGCGAACATAGGGCGCATGGCGCGTGTGTGCCAGTTAGGACACACGGCATGGCATATGGGTCGGCACTGGACGTACGGTCGTGCGCTAAGAGGGAACGTTCCTAGACATCACATTTGCTCGGGTCAGTGTGCGAACATATGTCGCGTGTGGGCCGGGTAGGACACACGGCATATGGGTCGGCACTGGACGGGTGAGTTGGACCGACGAGGACGTCGGGTTCTTTGAGGGGGGTGTATTGTGACACCCGGCCCAAATTGATATGGCCCATGAGCGCGGTGTGCGTATGTTTAGTACCACCTTACTAGTTTAGAGAGGGTGGAGTCAACTTATAAGCCTTTGTCCCCCATCCATAGCACCTTCGGGTTGACCCTTTTACACGAAGCGAGGACGAAAATGTAAGCAGGGTGCTATGTGTACGCGTGCCCGTCCCCACGGAAGGGCTAGGCGGTGCGGCTTTGGGAGACGGGGTGCTACAATTCGCGGCGGAAATCAATTCAAAAGGGATGCACAGCTTGAATTGATTGCATTGGTCATCTCCACCGTCGAGTGAGGTAGTACGTAGTAGAGCGGGGTCAGAGGGCGCGAACGGCGAAAGCATGGGATGGAGAGGGGTCGAGTGGAGAGGAAGAAGCTAGGGAGATGCGGGCAGTGCGCCAGGGCCCAGGTTCACCATGGCCGGGAGTTGAGAGATAAGCCGAGAGAGGAACAGGAGGTGGAGGTGGAGTCGGAGACGATGACTGCCGTGTCCGGTCACTGACATCTAAGTTGGACCAACTGACAGGTGGGCCCCATGACGGACCAAAAAGTGGACAGAATCATTGCTTATTTTAGAAATAGGTATAGGTATAGATATACCTGAGTAAGAGATTTCCAATCATTGTTTGCTGAACCTACATACACGTCCTTTTTATCTGATATCCATACTTTTGCATGCACAACGCCAGATCCCCACCAATTCTCAAAAAGAAGAGTTGCATTCTGAACATTTGGTCTTCCTGCAGCCAGATCAGCGCTCTCTTGGTCAAAATCAGGAGCGAATCCAGAGTGTTGCACAATCCTGAAATGATGCCGGAGTCATTAATAGAGAAATTAAATTTCTCAATGTGCACGCTATTTACTTATTTATAAATGTTCAGTCATTTGTTTGATAACTTATATGAATTAAGTGTGACGACAACAGATTTACTCTAGGCAGAAAGCTATGCCAATTCTCAATATTCCATAATTTTAGACAGCATCCATTTTCTATGATTAAGTAATCACGATCATTATAAAAACTGATAATTCAAGTATCAGATCCAGTTCTTGCCTGATTTTGATCTTACGATCTGCAGCATTCTCCAATGCCTTGTAAACCCGGCGCCCCTCATCAGCCCCAAATCTCTTCATGTCGTTGTCGGTGAACCCATAATCCCCCGATTTTGGATTGTTTGGCTGTGCTAGGAACTGCCAGTACTGTGCAAGGATGTCCAGGTTCTTTGTTGCATTCCCCGATAGCCACTGCAGTACATCTCCTGTAGATCCAAAGAGCAAACAGAAATCAATAACCCTAAGCAAATGTAGTCATTGCAGAATGGGCATAACCAAATTGCATCCCTGTAGTTGCATAAGATCGTGCAGGAAAAGGATTTGTAATTTGACAAACTCACGTTGAAAAAAAGTGGCATATCAACACTGCTGATTATTTGTACTAAATCCCCAAACATGTCCTTGTTCATGCATTTCAAATTTCAGTGCAGCACTGTCCCTTTTTTGCCGAACAATGACCTAAACCTAAGTTGCAGCAATCTTCTATCCTTCACTGGAACTACAGAATACACAAGCAAAAGTTTTCATAGAAAACTAAAAATTCCATCCTTACACAACAGAACAAGTTAACATTCTCTAAATAGCAAACCAGAAACACCACATTTGTTCCCCTATTACTCCATCAGCAGAACAATCATAACGAAATATTGCGCCTCTCAGACAAAGCAACCGGAATGCAATGACCAGACGTTTCCACCGTTCCGCATCGCCTTTCCTATCAAGTTGGAGTAGGCGACCAATCTGGAACTGGAGCTAACCAAGAAGATGGTATCAAAGGCGAATCTTTTCCTGCGCATTCCAGCACACGCCGGCCGAGCCCCTAATCCCCAGCTGACGGCAAACCCACATCCATCCACGCCTCCTCGCAAGAAGTAACCAAATAAGCGCAAGCGCGCGCACGAAAGGGGGGTAGGGTAGAGGCCGAGAGAGCGCAGTATACCGGTGGAGAGGACCCCGGGGACGCGGCGGAGTTGCGGCATGTCGGTGGGGATGGACTGCACCAGCCACGCCTTGCAGGTCGCCTCTCCGGCGCCCGCCGTCAGCGGCCCCCATAGCGCGGCGGCAGCCACGAGCAGAGGGACAAGGAGGAGGCGCCGGCGGTGCGAGGAGGAAGACATGGCTCGTGTCAGTCTGAACTCTGAAGCCTGAAATGGTGGACTGAAGTGGAGTTGGAGGACTGCTTCTGCCTTCTCGTAGTAGTAGGAATGAATTTATATTTTTATCACGAGTTGTTACTGCATTTGACAAGAGCATGCACTGCATTTGGCATGGATTAAGAGCATGGCATAACTTGTCAGTGAATTCAGTCAATCAGAGGCTGCAGAAGAAGAAGGCGTGCGTCAGGTGAGATGAGGATCAAGCAAGGTGGGTATGCAAGCTCCGGTCAACTCGGAACTGCGGCTGGATGATCGGCCAGACAACGAAGCGCGCCGGCCATGGATCGGATGGATGGATCCGTGGCCACAGGTGCCGGCGCGTCATGCGCAATCCACCTCGATTGTTCCTCCGATCCTTCGCTCCGTTCACACGCGGCGGAATATTCTCAGAGCGTTGACTGCTTCATTTTTTTAAGGGTGCGTTTAGACAGGGGAAAGATTCTCCGAAAATACACTGTTCATCGAAAAAACACTGTAGATGAATAGTGTTATGTGAGTAGAAAGGATGGGATGAATAGTAAAAAGTTAGATAAATAGTGTTTTTTTAGAATATTTGGGAAACTAAACGGGGCCTAAGAAAAGCTGACTGCTTCGTCTCCTCTTCGTTTGGATGCGGGCCCCTTTTTTCTTTTTCCTCCTGGAACAATATACAACGACCAAATAGTTCGGTTTGGCACCTGGCAAAAAAAAAAGAGAAAAATCCTGCAATACGCAGCCCAGTCTGAATCCGATCCAAATACCACCAAGAAAGGCCTCCTGTCACGGCCCACCTCGTCTCAGGCCCGCCTCCGCCGTATCGGAAACGTCATGGGCCCGTCACCGAGGCGGATGGCGAGGTGGACCTGGACGCGAATACGAGAATCCTCCGGGTGTATATATATATATGCAAAAGAGCCGCGCTTGCAACCTCCCCAATCAATCGATTCGCAATCAAATCCGGCCGCAAGAAGCTTTGCTTGGTTCGGGCGAGAGAGAGAGAGAAGCCCCGCCGTAAAACCCTAGCTGTAGATCGCGGATCGATCGGCGCCGGCGAGATGCAGATCTTCGTGAAGACGTTGACGGGGAAGACCATCACGCTCGAGGTCGAGAGCAGCGACACCATCGACAATGTCAAGGCCAAGATCCAGGTCCGCCGCCTTCTCTTGACCCCCTTTCTCTTAGTGTAATTGCGGCGAGCCCGTGCGCGCCCATCCCCGATTCGTCGCGTAATTGAGCCCTTATTTCCTGATTTAGGACTAGTTTTGCTAGCCACCGTGCCGATTTGGTAGGGGTTTAGTGCGAGAGGGGGAAAAAGATGTTACTGTTGATCGTGGTGCGGAGAATTTATCTAGAACGGGGGGTGTAGCTTACCGTGATTTATTTTGGTGTCTTGCAGTGGACTATATCGTTCCATAGGGATCCCCTTGCATGCTGGTTGTCTCTCACGGCATATAAATGAGATGTAGAGCTAAAATTAGGAAATTGTACTGTGTAATCTGTCACAGACCCTATGTTTTTATGTCGTTTATCGCAGATATAGGGAAAGTTTATGCTGTCGCCTTTAGGAAACCATGACTTGATGACCCTACCTGTAACGCCATTACGCCGTCATGGAATGTGGGCATTGTTTGTTTCTTTGCGATGGTTGCTCTGCTCTTTAGATTTTAAAGGAACCATGATTTATTTGAGTGCAGTGTTCTCCCTGTCTCAGAAGCCTGTATTTTAGTTGGGAAATGCTGAGTTGGATTTTGGAATCCAAGAAATATTTACTGCTCTAAACAATTCATCTAAAATCTGAGTCCATTTTCTTAGTCTTACCGAGCCAGACATCTGGGTCCAATCAGTTATTCAATTTCCAACATCTATGTGCACGTTTGAGTATGTGTCCTAAAGAAATGCCAAGCCGTGCCTGAACAAGAATCAGATTCCAGTTCTAAGTAGAAAGAATAGTACCATTTTTTTTTCGAAAAAGAATAGTACCATTTTAACTTACTGGTTTTTATGTTTCAGGACAAGGAGGGCATTCCCCCCGACCAGCAAAGGTTGATTTTTGCTGGTAAGCAATTGGAAGATGGGAGAACATTAGCTGACTACAACATTCAGAAGGAGTCAACCCTTCATCTGGTCCTGAGGCTCAGGGGTGGGACTATGATCAAGGTGAAGACACTTACTGGGAAGGAAATCGAGATTGACATCGAGCCCACTGACACGATTGATAGGATTAAGGAGCGTGTTGAGGAGAAAGAGGGTATCCCACCTGTTCAGCAGAGGTACTCTATAACCTGCCCCACAAGCTAACTGAATCTGAAACTCTACTATAAGCTCCAAATTTCTACTTTCTGTGGTAACAGAACATTATGGAGTCCTAATAGACATGTGGTATGTGCAGGCTCATTTATGCTGGGAAGCAACTCGCTGATGATAAAACCGCCAAGGATTACAACATAGAAGGCGGTTCAGTGCTCCATCTTGTGCTTGCCCTGAGGGGTGGCCAGTAGATTCAACTTCTGCCCGTAGTTTATGTTATATATGCGATTTCTACCAATAGTTGTTCAAGACTTAAAGCCTTGTATTGGGTTGGTTGATTCAGATACCATGGGATTAGTGAACTAAGAGTCAGGTGTCATCTGTACTGGATATGAATTCTTGAACTAAATATATCAGCTGCCATTTGGTTCCTGATTATCCCTTTGTGACATTAAAAATTACACAATATGAACCATTGAAAATATTTACTTACATGCCAATAGCAATGTCATTGCCTCTTCTTTTTTCCCCAGTATAACACCTATTTTGCCCTTATGTTGGCCGATGCCAACACAACCCAACCATTGTTTCCTACGCATGTCACCCTATACGGTGAGGCTGCATGCACCGTGGGGAGCTTGGAGGTCTGCTTCTCCTGGAGGCAAAGGTATCATGGTCCTTTTTTCCAAATTAGTCAATGCTCATCAGGTGGAAATGGCACCAAAGGGCTAACGGCATGGAAAGGAATCCAATCTTTTGCGCATTCCACTTCTAGAAAATCTAAATCAAGAGGGTCTGCGGTTACCTATTGTGGCCTCGAACTAGAGATGGTGATATTTACATGTTGGCTTCGACAGTTTGCATTTTCTGAATATTTTCTGTCGACTACGGATTGAAGATGTTTTATGTGGAGGTTATGAACTGCCGTCATCACATATGAAGTTCACTTGTGAATCCAAGGGTCCTTTGGGTAGAACTTCCATGACCATTCCAAAGTGAGCTCTTTCGAACAACAGTTTATAGATAATTTTATGAAGCGGTTCTCTGGAATGAAGAGCTTCAAAAACATGTTTTCAGTCATAGAGAATCACTTTCAATCACATTAAAAGAATCACTTTAGAGGAGCTCTATCAAATATATCATAATTTCATAACGACAAGAATATACACATTTCTTTTTGCCAAATTCTATCTTAGTTGGGCGATTACAACGTAAGGATGAGCTATAAAGGAGAGGTCGAAGCGGGGAGGAAGAAAAGGTACAATAAACAGTTCCATGCAGATGTGTTATTTGTGAACCTAATTCCTTATGGAATTATACAATATATACTAGTGGCGTGGGGCGGCTATCTTTCACTTGCATGTTGCATCCCCTAAAAGCTGGATAAAGGAACCCGCAAACAACCAGGCCCCTACTCTATGGACTCCTCTACTGAAGTTCCTTCGTGAAGACCAGAAAACACGCACTGATGCATCAGGATGATGGAGACATTTTGCTCAATGATCCTGGATGCTCAAGATTCTAGTTCAATGCTCCTGAAAATGGTGAGGAGACATCAACACCTGTAGATTCTTGTTCAACGCTCCTGAAGAAATAAACCATTGGAGTGCAGACATCGATCTATTATCTTCTCTTTGTTCAGATACGGATGTTCCAGCTTATCTCGCTAGTGCATTTCTGATGTAATCGGGGTATCTTCTGAATTTAAAAAATTGGAGCTGGAAACGTCCCTGTCGGGTCATAAAAGGGGTTCCTTCTTTTTTGAAAAAAAAAATAAACAGACCATGACATACTTATTCACCAACATAAAAGGTTTCAAATATTCCTTTTGTTTCGCCTTTTCATATTCCTCTCCAACATATCTTCAATTTTTTAGTTGGCACTTGGCACTGCCCTTCTTTTTCGTTGGTACATTCTCCCCACGCGCACCTGCTGGCCGATTTGAAAGGCAATTTCTGTCATGTATTGCCTCTTAACTTTGGAAAAGACTATTCTTGCATAGTTCCTTTCCGATAAGGCCATCATTTCTGTTTAATTTGCCTCAATCTGGTAATGTTGTTCATTAGGCTTTTGGTGAGCCATGTCATGTAATCATAGGCTCAACAATAATTATTCCATAATTCGTCTGCAAGGATGTAGCCAAATTTATTTTGCACCAAGGCAATTAAGCATTCTCTTTGCTCCCTTGTACTATCTTCTGTCCCTTGCTTCATGCCTTTTGCCATGTTTTTGTGCTATCCTGTTGGTGCTGAATGAATCTGTTGCTCTGCAAACTGCTCTCTCTCAACCGTCTCTTTCCCGCTGGTTTCCTCTCCGCACCTTTCTGCGCCGCGGGTTGCGCGCGGCGCCGAACAAAAGTGAGCAGTGAGCGTGACTGATTCACTGATGGCCATGGCCATGTACGCCGCTCCTGGGATTGTGTAGGGGACCAAAGAACCCTAATTCATTCAAAAGGACAGAAAAGAACCCTGATGGCCAATGGTAACTCTGCATCAAAGGTGACAACTTGCACAATGCTTCTTGCTTTGTGTGGGCTTTAATTTCGCCGAGGTTCATCGATTGGCCGGGCAGGTTCAGGGACCATGCTAACCCAGCCGCCGCTGCAATTTCCTGAGCCATTTCAGTTGAGCCCGAGGCTCTTTTTCAGAGGTCCATCCATGGCTTTCTTCAGTCAGAGTATAGAGGAGCCTGGACCATCGCCGTCTTGCGCTCATCAGTTCCTTTAACATGCCATGTTTGGCTGGTACTATGTTAAGATCTGGCTCTGGACTCTGAAGCAGAAGCATGTGGGTGTACTTTCTCGAGGTGTTGTGGACCGCAATGCGTTGTTGGTGACAAGGACCATCCATCAGAGCAACATCATGGAAGCATCAGAGACATACTGAAAGCTCCTTGGCTGATTTTTGGTGGGGTTCAGGGATTTGGGTGATCTTGGAACGAATAATGCTTGGCTGATTTTGTTCTTGTAAGTTGATCGATAAAGAAGATATTGTTGCTTATTTATGCGGGAATATAGATCACGTAGGAGTTGAACTGCTGGGATTTAGTATCCTTTTTTTGAAAATAGGGATTTAGTGTCTACCAATCAATCTCTTTTGGATTCATTGCTTTCGTCAGTCAAAGATGGATGGATATTAGCTTCTGCAGCTTCTGAGCACATGACAGAAGTGCCCTTATGAGCGAAAAATTCATGTTGCCCTTTGCATCTCCTTTATTTTTCCCGCCGCTGAATATTTTCTGCAAACGGTTAATTTGAAAAGGACTTCCACGTTTTATTACGAAACTGAGTTGAACTCTTTCTTGTTCTTGTTTTCAATTACCCTTCTCCAAATCCCAAAAAGTCTGACAATTGACGACTAGTAAGACTGTAAAAACAAGACCCCAAAGTTCACTGAATTCGCTGCATACCTGATGAGCCTCATGGACATGAATCTAATTCACGTTCGACCTGCATTGTTCATTTGGAAAAGTATGCTAACCAAATCGCCATGTGAACCCAGCAACATGTGTTGCCATGGATTAAGATTTAAGTTTTTGCCACTCCTACGGAGTGAATGGGTCAGCTGATCAGCGACAGGGGGATCAAGTGCCACCTCTAAAAATGGCAAAACTAAAGTAGTTAAACATCCCTCGTCTAATGATCTGCATGTCGTTTTCATCTAGTAGACACTAGCAGGTTCTTCATTTGCCGTGCCCGTGCGTTTTGGACGCTTTCAGCCTCGTACACATTTGCCATGCACAATTGAGGAAGATACGTCAAAGGATTCTTCTTACTTGGACAATGGTTCATTAGAAGCTACTCCAGCTCGACAAACCTCGTCGCTATTCTAAATCCAGAGAAGCAAATTCTACCGTTACAGACGCATCACTTTTAGCCTGGTGGTCGATATCTCGATACCACAAATGGCAAGGCAGGTCATTACCATTCCGGTACCAAGCTACCGTATGTACACGTGTCTAGTAGTATAGTTGTCAAAACTTGGCAGAGGTTGATGTTGTTGCCACCCTCTGCCTACACCTGCCACTGTGCATGGCCGCTCCATGCCGCCATGTCTACGTTCTCAAAACTCCCTGGGGTCCACGAACAGGACCTTACCGGCCGCCGCCGCCGGCCAGTCATCGTCATCCTCCTCCTCATCGTCGCCGGCATTGTTCTCCTTCTTCTTGTTGTTGAGCTTCTTGATGCACCAAACATCCTCATCGCAGGAGAACCGACGCCACCGCGGGACAGCGGCGGCGGCGGGGTCGTCGGGGGAGACGTCGGCGGCGACGACGGCGCACGCCGGGTTCTTGCCGGCGATGTTGTGGGCATGGTGGCACAGTGACCGGAGCAGCGCGGGCCCCGCCGGGCCGGACATGTGGAGCCCGTAGAGAAGGTAAGCTCCAAACGGGCTGAAAATGTCGGGGATGGACGGGACGCGCATCCATGGCGCGCCACGGTCGAGCGCCCGGAGCGCGGCGAGCGACGCTTTCAGCAGCCGCGGCGCGCCACGGACACGGAGGCGCATGGAACGCGTGGCGTCCCAGACGCTGAGGATGGCCAGCGACGGCGGGAGGGATGGGTCTTGGTTGGTCTCGATGGCAACGAAGGTGCCGAGGGTGAGCTTGTGGGAGAGGAGCGCGGCCATGTCGGCGGGGAGGAACTCGGAGGCGTGGGGTGGGAGGAGGCGCGCGTAGGCCGCGGCGGCGAGTGGCGGCGGGAGGTTGAGGACGCGGTGGTGGGAAGGGATGGGGAGGCGGTGCGCGTGCACGGGGCGGCCGAGGAACGCCGGGCGACGGAACGGGGCGTAGCCGAAGCGGGCGCCGGTGAAGAGCGACAGCGACGCCGCGTTCGAGGTCGTCGTCGCCATCGTCGCGTGCGCCGCGCCGTGGGCCCGGCCCCACTCCTCCGCGTGTTCCACCAGCGCCGTCGCGATCCCAAGCCGCCTGGATGATGCAAAGAACAAGAGCGATATCAGCATATATATATATAAAATTGGCGTCAGCGGTTAGCTCGTTGTTGTTCAGCTCATGCGGCGGCGGTGGCGGCGGAGGTGCATTGAGAACCGCGCGCCAGTGTGTTCCGGCGGCGAACCAGGCGGGGAGGTGGGCCCTTTCGGGGCAGGACGCACGTGGGCCCACCTCGCGGCGGGGGATTAGGCGAGAAGAGAAAGTACGTTGGTGGTGAGCCGAAAAATGGAGGCAATGTGCATGCGTCCGGATGAGGTGGAAATGGAGGAGCTCGAGAAAAAAGAAAAAAAAAAATGAAGGTCACCGTACCTGTGAGACGGCGAGACTCTGAGGCCGAGGAGTAGCGCCACCTTCACGTACGTCGGAGGCTGCCCCTTCTCGCCGACGCTGGAGGAAGCAGAAGAAGTTTTCTCGCCAACGGCGCCGCCGCCGCCTCTGGCCACCGTCTTGACACAGGCCTTGATTATCCCGACAATCTCCTCCTCCTCGCCATACTCGGCAACCTGAGCATTGCGGTACACACACGCGCACGAAACCATCAGCAAACAAAACAACCATGATTGCTGTCACTGTCACACACACAACACAACACCAAGCGTTCGTGTGCACACATCGATTGACAATTCCGGCTCAGTACGTCAGTTTTGAACGCACGGCCGGATTGGGGCGTGTCAACAAATTTCTTTTCTGGTTGATGTGCCATCAGTTCGATCATCTAGCAGCAGGATGTTGGTTAGCCTTGGCGCTTACCAGCATGACGTGTTCGGGCGCGTGGCGGACCCTCGCTAGTGGGTCGCCGACCAGCTCGACGGAGAGGGACATGCCCCTCTTCTTCTTCTTCTTCTTCTCCGCCGCCGCCTTCCTCTTGGCTCCATCGTTGCCATCGTCGGCGGTGGCGTCGCCGCACAGGCCGACCTGGCACCGGCGGTCGAGCTCCTCGACCGCCGCCAGGTCCCTCTCCATATCGAACTCCCTCACTCTGAACACCACCTTGTTCTCTCCATTACTCATCGCTCCCATCACTAATCCGATCGATCGACTACTGATATCAACGACAGTGTCTAGCTTATAGCTTGCTCTCGGTGTAGCAACTAGCTAGCTGAGCTCAAAGAGAGCTGAGCTTGCTGCTGTGCTGCTCTACTTCACTACGAAGAGGAGGGGGGCGTGTGGGAAATTTATACAGATTGCTAGGTTGACAGGGAGAGAGGGCTTGGGTGAGGAGGAGAGACCTCTCTGTCATCGGGGGCAAAATGGTAATCTCTGCCGCCAACAAATGGGTGATGCAAAGAGGCCAAAGCCAACAAAGGAAAATGGCGGCTTTAGCGTAATAGCAGCACTCTTTGGGTTCGTTAAAGTAGGGAGTGGATGATTTAACTACCTTGGGTTAATTTAATCTAATTTTCCGACAAAGTCTAATCTAGCTAAACTGAAATGGGCCCCACACAAGTAATGGTGAAGCGTGAAGACTATAGTTGAGTAGCCGTGTCCACACAGCAAAATAATGCATGAGGCATGCATGGGATGTTATGCTCACAAGGTAGTTGATTACAGGTGCCAAATCAACCTCTAGCTACATATTCCTCTTACTATAAAGCATACCAGCCTTTAACACAATTGAGATTCTCCACAGTTCAACAAAGGTTACTATAAGGCGATGCGAATTAGGGATAGGCTGGAACCTAGCTATCGATTGTAGGGCATCCAAACATATATTCCAAGAGAGGCAGTTCTAGATATGATTCATCCAGGATCATTCTTCTTCGCACGCAGTCGCAGATGATATATATAATGGGTGATGATGGAGCTCAAAAGCATACAACAGTAGCGACAACAATGCAATAAAGATATCTTCATTTAAGGGCTTAAATTTATTTATTTTTTAATTTCTAGTCATGACCCAAATGAATAATAATAGTTCTGAAAATCCTTTGTCAGATAATTAGTCGATTTACACAAGACTATTGTAAAATTATCTGCACATGCTTGTACATGTTGCCTTAGGTATACGTATTAATTATTTGTTCTCTGCTACTGCAGGTATACAAATAATTTAGTTCGTTTCCAGCACTTGAAAAGTACCAAAAATATCGCCTCTCACATATTGCACGTGTTATTGCACACCGTGTGGCAATGGAGAGATGGACCTTTGGCTACCAGCTCTAGACATTCCCCAGATTTCTTCCGGTACCCTGATGTGATCGACACAGAGCACTAGAATCATGCATTCTGGCAGCATGGCAAAAAAAAGTAGGCTCCTTTCTGAATTAGGGGAGTTCTAATGAAAATAAATGGAGTCAACAGGTCACCAGTATATTTAGCACCGTACCTTCCTTCTTTTCTGTCGAGTTCGGTTCAATATTTGCAATAATGATAATAATAATTCCCATCACCTGTTTAGGCGCGTGGAGAGACATATATCATATCAACATAGTTTCGCATGAGTTTCACAGAAATTTCAGAAAAGAAACACACAACGAACACAGCCCTGAAACCCTGAGATTCCTCTGAAAGTCGCTGCAGATGTCTCCCTGCATCCAAATGACCGAGGGAGGAATATAATAAGTTTACTTTTGTCACAATGACTAATGGAAGACCTGATATGTTGAATGATCATGGTTTTGTCTCTAATTGTGGCGCGTTAATCTGAGCTTACCCCTGACTTTCTTCTCGGTTGGGAACCTAGTGGGGCTTCTTTATATCCAGCAATGGGCAATCAGTCGACGTCCATGTCGTCGCTCTCGTATACAATATAAGCAGCCACCTGAACTGAACAGCTTCCTGACGAAACAAGCCCCGATTTCTATAAACGCATGTCGTGTCCATACGTTGACAGAGGATGTTTCTTGGACAATTAACAATTATAGCATGTCCCTTTTATTTTGTACACACATGCCATCTGCGTAGAATTTGCTTGCCATGCGTTTCGCATCTTCGCCGTCGTCGTCTTCAGATCTGGTTAGGAATGCCGAGCTGATCGATTGCATTATGTTAAGCGTCTAGCAAGCTCGGCCCATTCAACGGTCAAGAGCTTTATTTGAACAACCTCTACACAGACCGGAGAGCATGAGAGCAGTGCAGATTGTTTAACAAAGTGGTGACATCTAGGCAGGCAATTCAAGCAGATTAGAGGGGGTCTGGACACAAAAGTTGTGGCATAGTGTGGAGCCTAGACCAAACATTGTCTAGTGACTAGGGGTTTAGCAGGACATTTGCAGAACAGTGGAAGAACAAAATTAACTTGACCTAATTTGCGCGTCAAGTGCAAGTACTGTACATGCATGCTTCTTCTTGGCAATTTGCCGAGCAATTTGCATGCATCACCACCCTTTTGACCACACGAGCTCAATTTCCTTGCAGGCTCCTTTCCAACTGGTGACAGGTGGCCCTGGTTGCTTGTGCCTTTTTCTAACCGGCCTCTAGCTTTTGTGTTCATGGGGGCATAGATTAA
The DNA here is from genome assembly GCA_015342445.1 of Digitaria exilis. Lineage (NCBI taxonomy): Eukaryota > Viridiplantae > Streptophyta > Magnoliopsida > Poales > Poaceae > Digitaria > Digitaria exilis. The sequence continues at coordinate 1,196,428 of JACEFO010002479.1, forward strand.
TGGAAGCATGCAAGGACATGGAAGAAAGGAGAAGGGGGGTTAGGGAGGGTCAAAAAAGCATCTGTTTGATTGACAGAGAAATCTATGCGTTGATTATTGGTGTTTGGTTAGTTTAATGGGGGTATTAGGCCTCAAGAGTCTGAATAGTCAAATCTTGGCTTGGTTGGGTCACTCACTGCTTGTGGGGAGTACCAAACTTGCTATAGTTTAGAGGACAGATCTTTCACTTGGGTTGGCTTCTAGTGTGGTGTTCTTGTCCCTTAGATATAAATCTCTCTTCTATTTGGACTCCAAGTTGTGGGTTTACTAGTGTCTTTCGCGAGTGGCGACCAAGTGTAAAATACGATTGATGTGTTTTCCGTGCAAGTGTGTAACGTGAGAATATTCCATGCAGATGCACGAGCAAAGTCAACGTGGAGCATTTCTCAAACATAGGAGACTCTCGTCGACAAGCTAGGATGATCCTTGCCCAACAAAACTACCTCCTTACTTAACCATTAGCATGCAACCTGGACACACATACATTCCGACCCATAAACCGTGAGTGCAACAAATAAAAGATTTGTTAAAAGTGGCCTTATAGAGTTCGTCTAATAATAACAGGTTTCCCACTACGGAAATTCCCTTCTACTTCATTTGTCAAAGTGTGTCCCTACACAGTGATGACATGGTAATGGTATGCTGACTTTGCTTGTTCTATCTCATCTCGCTTCTCTAGCTCCTTCTCAATCTCAATATCTCAATCCGGGCCAGCATCGGTGCCCTAGCACAATCCTACGCATTCGCTGTCTGCCACCTATTGCCCGCCCCTAATAACATCATTACTACCACCACCACGTGCACCATATCCTTCCCTAGCCACGCAATTAAGCCCATCGCAGCAGCCGACCTAAGGGTGCGTTTAGATTAGCGAAAGATTCTCTAAAAATACATTGTTCACCAAAAATACAATGTAGATGAATATTGTTTTATGAGTGGGAGGGATGGGATGAATATGGAAACGTTGGATGAATAGTATTTTTGAGAACTAAACGCACCCTAAATAAAGCAAACATAGCCAGCAAGTCATGTCATCTCTATATGCACAAGTGGAGGGGTATGGACATATGATTAACCATTAAACAAAGTTATTGGACTAGAAAAATAAACTTTCAAATTTGACGGGATCCAAATGACACTCCTCTAGTGCACTTTACTATTAAATTTTTGTTAGTTTTGGCGGGCTTTTAATCTCTACAATTTTCAAATACCTCGACCACAAAAGGATAGTGTTGCTATAAATTTATCATAGTCGTGGCAGAGAAAAACAAAATTATCGATAAAATATATAGCAATAAAATTTGTTTAGATTTAAGATAATGTATGCATTATGAATATTGCTAATTATTACAGCTATTATGGGATCACAGACTGAGTAGTGCATGAATATTGCTAATTATTACAGCTATTGTGAATATTGCTAATTATTACAGCTATTATTGGACTTGCGCTGGCGGGAGGACACTAGAACATGCAGGTTGCGGGCTGTACCAGTCAATCGGCTGCATGCATGCACACATGCCTAGGTTTTGACTCAAGTTTCACTATCTCCTGCTACGGACCCAATGGTCGTTCGATCGACCACGTTAAAACTCGTCAGGTCGATCGTCTTCAGAGACGAGAGGGACGTGATGCTTTTCCAGCCTTGCATGGTGAGTACACTACTCTCAAGCATCCCATCAACGCCAGGTGTTTTGGCCGACATGACTTGAGATCGAGAGAGATGAGTGCACCAACGTACGTGACGGACGGGCACACACATGTACGCATATGCATGGCCTGAGCTGTTCATCTCAGTGCGTGCGGTAGCAGCCACCAGAGGCCAAGCAGCACCGATCCAAACCGTCCAATGTCCGGGCTGATCAGATAGGCCGCACCCGCACCCACTCGGGCCCTGCCACATGTCGGCACTTGGTGACGTACGGTGCCTGCCAGTCTGGCTTATCATCGTCTTTGAGTTGACCACCCTGTTCCCTGTGCCTATGTGCCAGAAGACTACGTACGACTACGAGAGATGACATGTATTTCTGGGTGAGGCCACGGTAATCATATAATTGTCGTTTTTATTAAGACCATCAACCTTAGTTGCCGAATCCCATCCTCTAGGAACACGTATAATAAGATAATTAATGTATAGAAAAATATTAAGATAATGCAATCGGGCTGAATTTTGTCACGTTAAATTTATATGCTGAGGTAGAAATGAGGGGAGACGAGAGACAGAAGATACGAGTTAAGAGTCATTTGTCAAAGCTGAAAGTGCCTCGGTTGCTTCTGGTCATAAGTTTACAGCGTTTTCTTTATCTCGACCTTATATTAATGCTTTAGAGGGCGGATTTAGGAATCGTTGGCGTCGGGGCCAGCTTCATTATAGTACAGTGATTTCTTTGAAATTTATAAGAATTTATCAGGGTCAGCTGACCCCAATAAAATAGGCTGCATCCTTAGACCTTGTTTAGCTCATCAATTTTTCTATCACTATACTGCTATAGTAAATTTGAATGCTTGATATGAATTGCGGTGTAATTAATCACAAAGCGGTAGAAAGACACAGGAGGCCGGTAACATAATCAGATACCCGTTGTAACTTGTAATAATCAGCAGGAGCTACTCCTATATTTATCCTAACCAAAACACCAAGGAAAATGATGGCTACAGTACTCCCGTATCGTACTTACTCCCTAAAACTTCCATCACACAATCACACGCGAAAGAACTGATCACTAGCTAAGCTAACCCGACGCCGCTGTGCCGCGCGTGGCTAGCTTCGTCCTCCTCGCCCGGCGTGACGCACACACAGTGTGATCCATCCATCCATCCATCCACGCGCCGCGCACCCACCGGTTACCCCGCCGGCCGCCTAGCTTTAGCTCCTTTTCATGGCGTGTTGTGCTGCTTGAGCAGCCGCGCCATGGTCGCCCGGCCGCCCGGCACGCACGCACGTACAACGCTACTACACTACACCCAAGCAGCAGCTAGCTAGCTACCTCTCGCCGGGCCCGTGATTCCATAGCCCACACAGGCACACGATGGCCACAGCTTCGCATATGCATGCACGGGCGTCGGATCGGCCGGGCCGGGCGTACGGCGGCCGGCCAGTGTTCTCACTGGTAGTCCCGGGTCCGGCTGGCCGGCCGGCCTCCACACCCGTCACCCGTCAGTCGCTTCGTGCTCGCCCAGCTTCCTCGCCAAGGCTATCTGAGCTAGCTATTTGATGGTTGACTCAGCTCAGTGCATGACATAGAGGAGAGAGATCAACTCACCAGCTATTTTCTAGCTAGCTAGAAGCTCATGAATCGAGGAAAATACATACAATACTCTATTAGATGGCTGTAAAAAGGTAAAGAATAGTACATTTGTGAGTCTTAAAAGAAGAAAAGAGAATATTTAAGACATTATATATAAGTCCACAAGATGATGTGGATTTCTCCTAGCTACTAACTGGTTAGGACTGTTGGAGACGTTAGCTAGCTTTCCCGTTGTTTACCCGGGCCGAGGCGGGGGCGCCGAGTACGTGCAGCAGAAAGCGCGGGGGCTTTTTTGACGCTTCCACCCGCCTCACACGCCTTTGGATTTGCCTCTCTCTCAATCTCTGTATATTCAAGCGCAAGTGCATCATGCATGCCCCCCTTTTAGGCCTAACTAACCCACTACTTCAATGATATCATTAGCCGGGGACGGCCGCATCGGAACGTAATTAGACCATGGCATGGAGTATCTGCAGGTTCATGCACAATTACAATGGTGCTAGCTAGGGAGCGCTCTGAAGAAGCCGCCAGCATATAAATATCTTACAAATTTATGTTTTCCCTATAATTTCTGAATATTTATTTCTCATTAATTTAAAATATTTGTTTTGCCACTAACATTGAACATGTATATCAAATTGACACAACAAAATAGATAATGCATACTCCATCTACAGATATGAACACGTAATATAAGTTGCTATAGTTCAAAAGAACATTGGAATATAACTGTTTTTTGCATCCTGTATCCCCGTTGACGATCATAAAGAGAGTGGCCACCATTATTGGTCTCCGACCTTGGTACGTGTAGACAAAACTTGTACAAAGAGCAACCAAGCAAACTTGTGAAAGTCTATTAAAATGACATGATTTATTAAAGTTATATCCAAATTACCTTGTACAACTTGCATGCTTAATTACCTAGCTTGCTGGTTAAACTATCAGTGCACAAAAAGTGGTATATTAAGTTCGTAATATATCCATCTCAGCATGCACAATTTGCGTTGTCACTTTTGCTAGCTAAGCCCACACTTCGCTATATTAATAGTAAGTTCCTACGTACTATATCCTCGACAACAGCATCTATGTTGCATCCACATTGTTAGTTAAGCTGACCGTGCATATGTTTTCTCCGCGCTGAGACAATTAGCCTTATCTAACTGATATCGTAGCTCTAAACATGGAGGGTGTACCGTAATGTGACTTTATATGTTAGCATACTATATTATCAACAAAGTTCCAGACATATCAGTCTATCAGAGGCATGCCTGACAGAGTGACAGTAGACACTGTGCAGCGATATCAGTGTTGCTAATGAGGGTAATCACGGTCAAAACCATGGCCCCTACCTCAGCCTTGAGGTGTGCCTAAAAGAGAAAGCAACGACCTGTGTAGCAGTAGCAACCAGCCAGAGCCGCAGCCATGCCCCTGCCCCGGTGCAACCGGCCGTGCAACCCGTGCTGACACGCTCCTTGTCCCCAACCATTTGACATGGATTGCGATGCGATAACGCGGTGTCAGCCACAGTACGTACATCCCCCTCCACCACTTTACCTCCGGAGCCACGCTCAGATAGAGAGGGTAGACAAACATCACTGTGGTGGATGGACTGATCCCTGATAGACCGATCACCGATGGGTACATGAACGGGGACGTCCTGGAGGAGTAGAAATACTGTATTTGGCTCGGTTTTAAGGATGGTGACTGTACCGGCCGGGCTACCCAGCATGCATGAACTGAGGAACACACGGACATAGAGACGACGCGCGACGCATCCATATCCATGCCAGCCATGGCCGGCCGGGTCGTCGACGATCCCGTCGCGTCGTCCGTGGCGCTTGGCGGCTAGCCCTCGGCTCGGCCGCCCGGCAACTTTTCCCTGCCGCTGACGACACACCCGCGCGGTGCATGTCCAGAGCCACTTGCCTGAGCGCGCGGGGCCGCAGCGCGCCCCGTCCGGCCGCCGGACGCTAGCTACCTGCACGAATTCATCTTCACGTGGCCTGGCCGGCGCCTGCGCCCGTGCCCGTGTCGTCTTCGCTCTCTCGCAGTCTCGCTCGATGCGAAAAGATATAGATGGAGATCGATCTTCTCTAGCTTGTTCGTGGTCCTCGCCAGGCGATGTGTGTGTGGATCGATGAGTATATGCCAGAATGTATTTGGATTATTTCGATCGCTGTGCACATGCATGCACACCCAGAACATACTCATTATGGAAAGGTTGCATGGGAAAGAGATTAGGAAGGGCCAATGATAAAAGTGGAATTTCATAGCCACGAGCTGACGAGGAGTGCCACCGTAGGACCAAGGACTAAATTGAACCGGACATGAAAGTTTTGGCGATGACAACAATCGTTTTCGTAGTTTAGGAATGAAACTAGCGATAGTTTGAGGACGAATTTGGCTCTTCTGCCTTAAAGAAAGACCCTTCTAAATTTGTACTACAATACATACTATATGGCACTTGGCAACTAAACATGGTCTTAGGTATATGAAAATGGACACCCTCTAGATACAACAAATTACACTTTTGTGTGTGCCAAAAATAAATTACACTTTGCGAGCGCTGTGTAAAACCCTTATAAAGTTTGGTTGTACATATAACTTTTTACATAAATGTAATTTTGGAGATTTGAAAGTGGTACCAGCAGATTAGCTTCCACAGAAGTGGTTTCATATAAAAGAAAAGTTCATTGTATTTTATAAATTAACCTAATATAGCAAAAACACTAGTCAAAGTTATGTGTTTTAGACGGGAAAAACACGTCCATGTCTAAAAGGGTCACTTTTGTCCGAAAGAGATAGCATTAGCAATATGTTTTGAGGTACCATGTTCTTCTTAAACACAAGTTCGGCCATACGGAGTACTCCTTATTACTAAGAGTGGACGTTGAATAATCTTCCAAATAAACCGTTATCAGTCCAGTTTGTTACCACTAGTAGCACCTCGCCATGATGAAAGAGATGAGACCAACAGATTCGTCCTACTTGTGCTACTCCAAGCCATTGCATCGTGAGGCGCCGCGGCGTCCACGAGTGCCTTTGGCCTTTTGGGGCCGACAAGAGATCTTTGATGCCGTGGAAAAGCCAGATTCGTCTGCCACGACATGCACGTACGCACGCACTCCCTTTCTCTGTTCCCATATACCACAACAGTTTCTACTCTTGGTATATACTCCATTTGGTAACATACAACACATACTCCGAGCAGTGCACTGTTGGTTCGTCGTGTGGAGTGTGGAGCCTGCTATGGACTGCTCGATCGCCATGCAGGTTAGTAGTGGACTGGAGGCTAGCTGCTGCACGCGGCCGTACTTGTTCCATGCCTGATCTCCATGGTTCGCAATCCCGTTCAAAACCGGCCGGTTCCACGAGAACCGGTCAAACCGCCCCGGACCGGTAGCGGTTTGGGGTGGTTTCAAACCGGTTAAATTTAAAATATCCAAATTTAAATTTTAAATGGGAAACTATCATAAAATTCCTAAAAATACTTCAAGGTATATGTAGTCTATTGGTGTAAAAAATATTCAAATATTTGCTCATTTGATATTTTTGCATGCATTAGAAGTTCAACAAAAAAAAGAAAAAGAAAAAAAATCGGCTCATTGAACTTCTAATGCACACAAAAAATACTAAATCACTAATATTTAAAAAATTTTGACACCATTAAATTCTACGCACCTTGAAATATTTTTAGGAATTTTTCTTTTATTTTTTTTTAAACTTTTAGTTAAATTTGAAAACATGACAAATTATGTATTGAGTCGGCTTACCGTCCAAACCGGCCGGCTTACCGCCCAAACCGCTCGGCTTACCGGTCAAACCGGGCGGCTTACCGGTTCAAACTCATTGAACTAGGATTTCATATATATTTGAATTCAAAATTTGAATTGGTTCCTGCGGGAACCGGACCGGTTAGCCGCTAGCGCCGGCCGACGGTTCGGCCTCCCGATTCGGTTTTGTGAACCCTGGATCTCACAGCCACAGCAGGCTCCGAGCCAGCCAGCAGCCTCCATCCTGGGTCGTGGCTGGTACCACCTTGTCGACCTTACCTTTTCCGGGCCAAGATAAAGCCACAGCAGAGGGCAGTACACTACCGTCCCTACTCCATCCCAGTTGGCCAGTTCTTACACGGGCAACAGTGTATGAACATGGCCGGCCGACGTGATGGACAGCGCCCGGCGAAGCCCCAGACGCCCAGGTGAAGCCATGCAGTGCGTACTGTGGCTGCAGCGAAGACGCCGGCAAATCAGAGGTGACGGCGATGGCGATGGCCTCCGTGTTTGACCGGCCGGCCGGCCGGCCGGCTTCGTGTTCATGTCCTCGTCACGACATGCATGAACGTACAGCGCCCGTGGGACCCGAGGGAGGGATCGAGAGGGACAAGGGCATGCAAGGTTTGCAGCAGAGGCGAATCGGGCTCGTCCCGGCCTCAAGCGAACATGGACTCTGCATGAACAGTTGAGCGCACACACACGCCACACACCTCCTCGTGTGCCGCACATGGACATGCATGGCGGAGCTAGTGGTCGATCGGGCTCGTCCCGGCCTCAAGCGAAGCTGGTACGGCGTGCAGAAGCATGGGGCCAGGGGGCTGCAGATGTTTTTACCTTGGACTTGAGCATGCACTGTATCGTTTTTACAGAGAACAGGGGAGAAAGGTGTGGAAACGTTCTTTGCAGGTGTGGAAGCGTTTGCGTGCATGGAGGGGTCAGCTTACCTCGTTCATCACTAATTAAGCAACGAGAGATTAAGAAACTTTTGTATCAATATGTGCAAACACTAGAGCTAGAGAAGTATTTTTCTTTTCGGCTTGTCAACTTGCTCAACACTCAAGTTTTTCTGAGCTTGCAAGAAGCTCCCAAGAAATGAATTGGCAGGCCTCTCCACCGTTACTCCAAAAAAAATAGTTTAGATAGCTAGGGGAAAGAAGCCATGTATAGAATAGCAATGTTTAATGATTTCGAATCCATGGAGTGACGTTCTGTTTTTTTTTCCATTGATTAGTGGCGGTTGATATCATGCTTCTATTAATTTTGCTCTAATATTGTAGTGCTAGAAGGAGAAAAAGAAAAAAAAATAGGCAGTTCAAGGATGGGTAATCGGATATATCGTAAATTTTATTCAACAGACAAATGCTAAGGATATGTTTAAGGGTGTGTTTGTTTCCCTCCTAAAATAATATACTATCTCTCTATCCTTAAATATATGTCATTTAGGACAAACTAATTAGTTAAAAAAATGAACTAATCTGCTCACCCTAATAAACGATAAATATTTAAGGACAGAGGGAACAAAATCTAGCTCATAGCTTAAGGCCAATATATATGTTAAAACATAACTATAGACCACGTTACTAATCTGAAATAATTTGCCATTGGATAGTTTATTTTGGATCATTCTGGTGGTTCAAGTGGTCTCTTTACCATGATGTCCTTGAACCATAAACTACTGATTATATAATTTAGTATGTACAAACAAAGAGGGCCTATAATACATAAATCAATAATCATGCACACATGAATATATTCCAATAAGCCTGCAATTGGATAAGCTATACACCTAAGTATAGTACTTTCTCGATCTCTCACAGTACGGCTATGCTAAAGTACTCCATTCACCTCCTAAGATGTAAGATCTCAAATGAATCTCAACCATTGATTTTTAAAATAAATGAAATATTTTAGTAATTAATTTATAGAGAGAAAAGAAAAAAAATCCTGTAATATCTAGAACCTTCCTTAACTGGTCTTCTAATTTCCTCAACTTTCCTTCTCACACCACCTCCCTTCCTTAGACAATCCATGATACAAAAGGAAAAATAAAAGTTCACTAGCTTGTCACTTCCCCCCCCCCCAAAATTCCCTAGTCACGTGAGAACATGATATAAGAAGAGAAAAAAAAAATATTTGTCATGTTTTTTTTCCAAAAATTTTCTTGTCAGTTGTCACGTGAACATGGTATGAGAACTGAAAAAAAATGTGTTCAATATAAATCTATGATACAAAAGGAAAGTTAAATCTAGCTCAATCAAATTAGATCTAATAAGAAGATATTTTATCAGATTTAAAAATATAAATAATAATATTAAACCTATTACCTAGGAGGAGATGATATATTCTTAAACTTTTCTTTTATATAGACATTTGGGAGTACCTTAACAAAAGCCTCACAGTAACGTTTATAGAAATAAACTATGGATAGCACCTGAAGGAAACTATCATGACCTGCTGCATCATTGTCACACAAGTGTCACCTGTTCCCGCTGCCGCCTATAGGCCGGTAGGTGCAGGCGTGCAGCTCCTTCTTCCGATCTTCCACCTGGGCATGCTCATCACAAGCCTTCCGGCCGAAGGCCGCGTCCGGCGCGGCGTCGCCGGCAGGGGATTACCTTACTACTGGCCAGTGCTGACTCTTCGTGCCCAAGTCATGGCCCGTGATCGATCGACACGGTTCGGCTCATAATCTGCTCGACGCATGCAGCCAATCACACCATGAAACGACACATATCATCGATCGCCTGATGATCGATCGGAAGGACGTTTTGGATTCGACTGGTCGTGCAAAGCCACGTGCACGGGGTTTCGTTCATAGCTAGTGCTTCGTTCCATTCAAAGTTGAAACCACTCATGCGATCTCCTTAAACAAATTAAAGGCTTTGCTTCGCATGCATTGTCCTTCCATGTCCAAGAGAGCATATAATCATCCTTAGCTTTGTTGCTTTGTTACGATAGTCCGTTGTCGATATCTGTCACTCGCTATTCATTATCTCTCCTGACCGATCGATCTTTGTATGCGGCTGATGCAGCATCTCGAAAGGTACAGATTTAGGCGTGTTAAACAAGTCCCAAAGAAAAGGTGCTCACCTTTAGGACTGCCAAAAACAATGGCGAACTAGTACAAAAACAATGCCAACGATGTACACGCACACCCATCTTTAGCTCGCCACTGCCTCTCGACCTCTTGCGTTTAGAAACGTGTCCACTCGAAATTAAAGCGCATCATCTCTTTAGATCATGTAATTTGCACATATATATGTGTACATATACTTAAACTTATTTGCATCTCGCCTATCATGCATGCACGCACGCACGCACGGAGCTCTCACATCACTCAAGTAATGAACGCGAGGATGAGCACCAAGGAGGAAGAAGGAAAAGGATTAGGCTTGAAGATAACGATCATATATGGAGCACGTAAGAGCGTACGGTCACCTCTCTCAAAAGCGCCAAAAGAGGGAATCACGTACCCACGCCATAGGGCGTGCTAGGGGTATCTCTCAGCTCACTCCTTGACTCCATCACTTTGGGGGTATCTTGTGTGGCCTTGAATAAGATAGGGGGTTAGTAACATTTAAAGGCTAATGAGAGGAATCATTCATGCCCATTTGCAATAGCTTAATCCGTTTGGCTTTAGCCGATCGAGAATGATGCCGAAAAAGGCATCCACAGGATGTGATCTGTGCATGGAGGAACAAAGAGATGAAATCAATCAGATGGAGACCACGGGTGCACTTCTAGCTAGCTTCGTAGGTGATTTAATTAGTTGAAAAGTTAACCGGATGCTACATTTGTTGAACATTTGTTATATATATAATATATATTCGCCTTCTTGTTAAGAATTTTTCATACCTAAATTTGTGATTATTGTTGTTCAAATGCTAAAGTTTTCATGCCAGGACTCCATCACTTTGTGATTGTGTTTAAATTTTTTTCTTCACTTCAGAGCAATAATCATCTGCTACATACTACGTAACCATGCATGTGTACGCGTGTCTAAAAAAGGGACCAAATAAAGTTGCTGACTAACAACTAGATACACACCTAGCTAGCTCTCCTTTGCTAGCATGCGTGCATAGATGCATGTGATCGCTGATGCTCGCCGATTAATTGATGAAAACCACATGCATGGAAACCGGATAAGGACTGGAGAGGGGTTTGTTAGCGACAGACAATGATTAGATGATCTTCTTGCTATTAGTACTTTGATGACATGCTTAGCGCATGATGTGATACAATAATGGAAGAAAGGAAAGATGCACATCATCAGCCATCAGGCATGCAAAGCAAATCTATTGCATGGTGGTCTTTTTTTTTATGTTGCTCTCAAGGCATTTGGGCCAGCCTTTGGACTCATGGTAGAGAAGAAAATAGATCCTAACGAGTAGCCAGAGGATAAGTCTCATGCATGCGTGCTTCGCCATGTTGCCGGTGACATATATATCTAGCATCAGTTCACGCAAAGGTAAAAAAAAAAATGCAGCGAGTAAGAGACTACGTACAGAAGAATGCTGCTACCATGCTTAATAGCATGGAGGAAAAAGACAGTTCTTTTTTCTTTAGAAAAAAATTCTAGATTTTTTTTAGGGGGAGAAAAAAAATTCTAGATGAACCTGGTAATGTTGGTGACAAAAATAGATGTTCGTTTCAGAAGATATCGAGATAAAGATGTTGGCAGTCGCCAGTCGGTGATCTTCTCTACAGCCCAATACCTTTTTTTTTTTTAGAAACGCCCCCCATTGCTTGCTTATGCGTGCTAGCTCGAACTTGTGAAGAGTGGCCCAAAAGCCCAATAGTTTTACAAAAACCTCTTCCTTCACAATGGGCCTTCCAGCTATCATAGTAGTGTAGACATCTCTGGCTTTTATCACCGCCACAGGGCATTTGTTATTTTGTACCCCAAGTTAATGAATAAAGCGTGGTGATTCTTCTAAAAAAAAAAGCTATCATAGTAGTAGTCTCATCCAGTCCGAACATGAAGAACCCGTTCATGTTTTCATCCGGTACCTCTGAAAAAAAAGGTTTTCATCCAGTATGATATCTGCGGAGTCCACTCAAAATGAAAAGAAAAGAAAAGAGTAATGATATCCGAGTATCTGACAGACAATGGCGAACGATATCTGATTGTTTTCCTGTTCAACATCTGGACGCTGTTCCACGATAACAGCCAACAGGTGGTGTTCTGTTCAGTTCTTCGATGATCAGGGGCGCAATGCTACCGAACTGGGCAACTGGCATAGATTACCCTGGACTCCAGGACACACATGCCACAATATGACATCAAGAAATTGATCAGCTGATGCCTGTTGGAGGTGGAGCCACATCCTTCAGCAAAATATATGACTGATCTCTTCCACAACTTAAGACACCCGGTTAATCTCATCGCAGAAGTATAAATCGATCTTACCTGCTTTTTATCTCTTTCAACAATTCGACTTTTTTTGCGAAAAAAAACAGTTCGACTTTTTACTGTTATACTAGCCTATCAACACGTACTCCGGCACGGCCTAGTTAAAAAAGCTAATAATTTAATTACCATACACTCTTTTTCATCTATTAAATATTCAAACACAATACTTGATACATATATTTTTATTATTATTATCTAATTGTAAGAAACAGTAGAGATATTTTGAATTATGCTAAGAATTATGCTAATTTTTGGGATAACTGCATGAAGTGTCGGTTGTATGGCCTTCTTCCAAACAATGTCTTGGACGGAGTCGTTGTCAAAATCCACATCGTGACAAGTGCCATCCCACATTACCAGTTCAAAGATGACTTGGCAGCCCTGCCACACTGCCCCAGACCGAACACGCAAGCACACGAACAAGTCGCCGGTTTTTGGTCAAACACAAGCACCACAATCAGGGGCGTGACGAACTGACGAGACCGGCTTGTACCAGAATCGCCGGGAAAATGTGTAGTGCGCCGTGGACAGCTGCTGCGTTCCTTTGTGGTGCGTGCATACCTTTCCCTGGAGAGACGCTGAGACGGTGCCACGTCTGCATCTCCCACTGAAGGCCACTCATGCTCCAATGTTTCTCTGTCGACGTTCAGGCCTGACAACACATCATCAACACAAAAATCTAGCTGCTTCCGTAATTAAACACGAGTATCGTCCGCATCGTGATTCGCGCACCCCTCCCTGTGGGCCCCGCACCCCATCTCCCGGACGGACGCACGCGGGCCCCACCGGAATCCGCGGGTTCGGTTCGATGGGGGTAGTACGACAGAGGCGAAACGCGCCGGCGAACAGCCTCCGAACAGAGCGGGGCTCCGGGCCCACCTGCCAGCCTCTCACCTAAACCCCCGCCCAGCCGCCGCGGGACACCCGTCAAATCCAAGCAAAGAGGACACCCCGCGGCCGGCGACGACTTCGACTCCCCCCTCCCCCTTCCTCTCTCCTCCTCCTCCCTCCCCGCGCGCCTCGATCCCGAGCCACCCATGGCGACGACCCGCCGGACGCTGGCGCTCCTCCTGGTCGCGGCCGCCGTGCTCGCCGGCGCCGACGCAGCGCACGGGTTCTACCTCCCCGGCGTCGCCCCCGCCGACTTCCGCAAGGTCGTCTCGCCCTTCTTTTTTTTTCTCCGCGCTTCTCTCTTTGTCAGGCCGGTTGGTTTGATGATCTCGGTGAGTTCTGTCTCACGCTGTGAGAGACTGTGTGTGTGGATTGCAGAGGGACCCGCTCGCCGTGAAGGTGAACCAGCTGAGCTCCATCAAGACGCAGCTGCCGTACTCCTACTATTCCCTCCCCTTCTGCAGGCCGGGCACCATCGTCGACAGCGCGGAGAACCTCGGCGAGGTCCTCCGTGGCGACCGCATCGAGAATTCGCTATACGTGGTATGCCTATGTGTGTCATTACTAGTGCTCCACTGTTCGATTCCCGTGTATATGTTATATGCTAGTAACAGGTCACTCTTGTGTCGTGTCCTGTATGTCGTCTCTAACTAGTTCAGTACCCCCTTGATGAAATTTCAATCATGATCCTTGAAATACAGTTCGAGATGATGGAGCCTAAGCTGTGTCAGATCGTGTGCAAGAATACCCCAAACGAAGACGAAGCCAAGGATTTGAAGGAGAAAATCGATGATGAGTATCGGATAAACATGTGAGAGAACATTTACTGCTTCCATAGACTCAAGATCAGGCCAGTCTCGGTGGGGATTTCATGGACACAGTTACCTAGACTGGAAACTAGGTAACTATGCCACAGGGGTTTCATGGTGATGAAACTCCCCTCACATCCCATGAAACTCTCCCTCTTAATTAGTCTGCCATGTCAGCAAAACTGCTGATGTGGCAGTGTATTTAATGCCCATGAAACCCCCATTGAGACGGCCTCAGAGGCCATATTTCTCAGGTGGCTGGAATGGGGAAGTGAAACTTGGTTGCGTCTTGCAGGATTCTTGACAACCTTCCTCTGGTCGTCCCTATTAAAAGGTTGGATCAAGAGGGCCCTACTGTCTATCAACAAGGTGTGCATGTTGGCGTCAAGGGGCAGTACTCAGGGGTGGGTCGATGATCTGTTAGCTAGCTAAAAATACAGATGTATTCGGCTTATTGCAAACGTGTTCTGATTTGAATATCATTGATGCAGAGCAAGGAGGAGAAGCATTTCATCCACAACCACTTCACGTTTCTGGTGAAATATCACAAGGATGCAAACACAGATCTTGCTAGGATTGTGGCCTTTGAGGCTAAACCATACAGGTGTAATATTCATCCCTCCTTTGTCATCACTGAATCAATGTTGTGGTGCTCACTATCATTTTAGGCTTATATGATTATTTTATCATATCTTCTGCAGTATTAAGCATGAATATGATGGTGATTGGAAGGGGAATGCCACACCCCTTAAAACCTGTGATCCACACTCGAGACGTCTAGTCATAGACTCGGATTCACCTCAAGAAGTAGAGGCCAATAAGGATATCATTTTCACCTATGATGTTAAATTTGAGGTAGTTTCAGCTACTCTTGGTCTCAAATTGTTTGTCTTTGATCAGCCTTAATGTAGTTCCCCACTGTAACCTTCAGACTGGTGGTTCCAGAGAAAACTTCAAATCTTCTGACATTAAAATCATTTTGTTCATATTTGTATCATGCAGGAAAGTCCTATCAAGTGGGCATCACGCTGGGACACCTACCTTCTGATGGCAGATGACCAGATCCATTGGTTTTCAGTTGTCAATTCTCTGATGATAGTCCTCTTCCTCTCTGGGATGGTTGCCATGATTATGCTCCGGACGCTGTACCGTGATATCTCCAAGTACAACCAGTTAGAGGACCAGGAGGACGCCCAGGAGGAAACAGGATGGAAGCTTGTTCATGGAGATGTGTTCAGGCCTCCTGTCCATGCTGACCTGCTGTGTGTATATGTTGGGACAGGTGTACAATTTTTTGGAATGCTGCTTGTCACCTTGCTGTTCGCCATCCTTGGGCTACTCTCGCCATCGAACCGGGGAGGGCTCATGACAGCAATGCTCCTCCTCTGGGTCTTCATGGGCCTGTTTGCAGGGTACTCTTCCGCACGCCTTTACAAGATGTTCAAGGGCTCAGAATGGAAAAATGTCACAATCAAGACGGCCTTGATGTTCCCTGGCATCGTGTTTATAATATTTTTCATCCTGAATGCTCTCATCTGGGGTGAGAAGTCCTCTGGTGCCGTGCCATTCACCACCATGTTTGCACTGGTTCTCTTGTGGTTTGGGATCTCTATGCCATTGGTCTTCGTCGGCAGCTACCTTGGGTTCAAGAAGCCAGCCATTGAGGACCCCGTGAGGACAAACAAGATACCACGGGCAATACCGGAGCAGCCATGGTACATGAACCCAGTCGTCTCAATTCTGATTGGAGGCATCCTGCCCTTCGGCGCTGTGTTCATCGAGCTGTTCTTCATCCTGACATCGATCTGGCTGCACCAGTTCTACTACATCTTCGGTTTCCTGTTCCTGGTATTCGTCATCCTGATCCTGACCTGCGCAGAGATCACCGTTGTGCTCTGCTACTTCCAGCTCTGCGGTGAGGACTACCAGTGGTGGTGGAGGTCCTACCTGACGGCTGGCTCGTCAGCGTTGTACCTCTTTCTGTATGCCACGTTCTACTTTTTCACCAAGCTGGAGATCACGAAGACGGTTTCTGGCGTGCTCTACTTCGGCTACATGCTCATTGCCTCGTACGCCTTCTTCGTGCTCACTGGCACCATCGGCTTCTGCGCCTGCTTCTGGTTCACCAGGCTCATCTACTCTTCGGTCAAGATCGA
Organism: Digitaria exilis; assembly: GCA_015342445.1. NCBI lineage: Eukaryota > Viridiplantae > Streptophyta > Magnoliopsida > Poales > Poaceae > Digitaria > Digitaria exilis. Next base: position 1,212,760 of record JACEFO010002479.1, read on the forward strand.
CTAGGAATCTAGAGACTATAGTTGTAACGCTGCTTTGTCAGGTTTGCGAAATCAGAGATTAAAGGAGAGCAGTAGGGAAGGAATCATCAAAAGTTCAGAATGTAGTATGCATTAATCATTACACAAACTGAAACGTTGTGTGTTTATTCAGGTATTCTAGAGTATTTGCAGTTTGATTCTGTAACATTAAATTAGTGCACCTTTGATGACAGTAACTTGGTGCAGAGTGTATCCTACAGAACAGGTTTTGGTACAACCAAACGAATTTAACATTTTAACCATACCGTGTGTAAGGGTGTTGGTGAAATGCTGAATAATCCCAGCATCACATTTTGCCGTTGTGATGATGCTGGAATACCTATTGATTTTCGTCTTGCTATCCATTTATTATATTTGAGGTATATTTCCAACTGGAAGGTCAGAAAAGGAATAGCTGAAACGAAGCTCGCCATCTGCTGTTTGCTTGGTCTCAAGGACGTATGTTGGACAGGGGGCGAATGTACCCGTAAGCACACTAGCGGAAGCTGGTTTGAACAGGATCAAGCGATCAACTTCTGCACGCCCTCGAAGAGAAATTCAGTGGCTTTGCCCCTGAACAATTCGGGAGCAGCAAATGCCTGGGAAGCAGAAGCACCTTTAGGCATGGGTGGGGTAAAGTTGGTGAAAGTTGGCGAAATATCACATCTATCCTTTTGACACTAGTTAGGAGTACTAAATATAGACTAATTATAAAATTAATTACACAGATGGACTCTACATCGCAAGACGAATCTATTGAGCCTAATATGTGCCGTCATTAGCACATTTTTAATGATGGGTTACTGTAGCATGACAGTGTCTAATGATGAATTAATTAGGCTTAATAGATTCGTCTCACGATGTAGAGTTCATCTATGTAATTAGTTTTTTTACACCTATGTTTAATACTCTAATTAGTGTCTAAATATTCGATGTGACAAATTAGCAAAATAAGTTGACACGAAAATTGGCGATCTAAACGAGGCGCGAACTGACTGTGTATTTTTGGAAGGATCGTACCCCGTCACGTTGCTGCTCATCTTCCAACACGGAAGCAGAGGAAGCATCAGAATGTAGCATGCAGGTTTGTACAAGGTCAAATGCTAGGCTGCTTGTTCTGGACTTGGGGTGTTTCAGGGTATTTGCAGGTTGACTGATTAAGGGTGCTTTGATGTCAGTAATTCATGGCAGGTTCATATCCGCAGTTCCTCACAAAACAGGCTTTAGATGCTACAATGCAACAGGTTAAACATTGAACCATATCCCTTCTGTGGGAATGCTGCACTGCATAATCTCATCCTCTCTTGTGAGCATCCTGCTCTGAATCTACTTACTGTCTTCTGTTTTTGAAGCTGAATCAGTAAATTGTACAAGCCCAACCCAACTCATCATCAAACGAATAGGCGTCAGGTCAAGAAAATAGGAGATTTTATTCAGTAAAAGATAAACGACACCACATAAACAACCACAGGTGATTTATAGTACATATCAAACACTAGTACAGATTACAGAACACCAGGCAAATTGGAAGATCTTACTACTGAGCATAGGTAAGGTAGCTAATCGACTATCTCGACGTCCTTCTCTAAGCCCGTCGAGCCTGCTGGTCGTGCCCGTTCTTCTTCCCCCCGAACATGAGGTAGCCAAGGCCGCCGACGACGATGAGGCCACCGACGGCCAGTGTCGTCGGGCTGTAGCGCCTCAGAGGGCTGGACGGATGTGACGACGCCGATGACGCGCTCTTTAGCGGGTCGCCGGCCATGGCCGCCCACGCCTTCATCTTCTCCGACCACATGATGGTGCTGCTCGTGATGGTTATCTCCACTACGGGCTAGGAAGTTCTTCTGTCTGTTGCTGTGTGCCTTGTTGCTGAAACGTGTTATGCGGTGCTAGAAGCAGCTTTATGGTGGCAGCAGGTTAGGCGGCAAGAGGACACGCGGAAGACTGACATCGTGGCACTGCCACGTAGCTGTCTAGTAATAGTGCTACCCAGCATCAAGTCAATAACCAGGCTCTAGTTGTCCCGTGAATGAACTAGCGGTATGCAGAGTCAAGAGATGGAACATGAACCTTTTTCTTGTTTACAGACAGAAGGATCATGTACTTTTTCTTGTTTAAGGGCAAGAAATGGTAGCAGACACAGCAGTACAACAACCTCTCGGACAGAGAACTCATTGGTATTATTTCTATAAACTGTAATAGTATTCTCTTGTACAGCACGGGCATCATGTCAGGAGAATTACATTTTTCACCCGAATTCTCGCTAGGTAGGCATGCCGTAAACCTTCTAAAAGAATGGTAATTTACATCGTGAGAAATTCAGGGTTCTGATCATGTGCCTCAACAGGGTATAAAGTTGAGAGATGACCAATTGATTCATCGGTCCTATGGGAGGCATATACACTCTATAGAGGCATCAGTCTCTTGTACTTGAAGAACCAAAGGAAGGAGCAGAAGATGAAGGCACCGACCACTCCAGTAATGACAAGGACCCACTGGAACGCATTCTGTATTTTGAAAACGGTAGTCTCAAAGTTCATTCCAAATATCCCTGCAACCACTCCAAAAATGGCTACAACAAATGTCGCAGTCGTTAGCAGCAGCTCAAACTGGATCAGCTGGTTCCGCACATTGTCCTGCGAAGACATAAAGTCACGGAAAATTTGTCAGCACAAAACTAATAGTGAGAAATGCATGAATCTTATGTGCATTTCTTGGATAAGGAGAGTATGAAATTTGTTAATGTACCAGCTGAATGTTGATAAAGTCTTCAGTGTCATCAATGTACTCTTTAAGCTGAAAGGATAAACAAAAACAGATGAGACCCCTTGGACCCCTCTGACAGAAAATAACCAGATACAGTATAAAAAATGTGGCTCGGTACCGATGTCAGCTTGTTGAGCGAACTGTCAATGACAACGAAATAAGCTTCCAGTAACATCTCCAGCTCCTGAATGTGTTCTGTTGTTGTGTTATCTGAACCCTTCACACTATCGTGCCTACTCCTACACAAGCTGAAAGCTTTCTCCAGCTTTCGCGATTCTGTGGGTGATGAGACTGGAGATACTGGAGCTGAAACTGATGTCCCAGCAGCGCCTGCTGAATTGTAACCCAACAAAGACTGGTCACCAAAGACAGATGATTCCATCCTCATCTTTTTCTCGGTGAGGTACATCTCCGCCATATCACCATCATCATCCATTAATTGTTCAATTTCATCTCTGACCTATTCCAGGACACAATAAAAAAATAAAAATTTATCTAAACTCTAAACTAATAATCTGCCACGAGAAAGCAGGATCATGATTAGGACGAAATTTACCTTCTGGACTCTTCGGGTCAAAGCAACTAATCTACTTTTTAACCGCCGGACACGTTCCAAATTTAAGGTACTAATTTTTGAGGTCAGCTCATCCAACAGTGGATATGCTTCAATTTCCAATTCTGCTGCCTGAACAGATGCAGAAAAATACACATTAACCCATATGATTGACATGTGACATAAACTTACCGTTAACGAGATCAGCATCGTTTTACTCAAATCATGCTTAACCAAATTGCTTGGGACAAACAGGTTTTGTTGTTATTTTGATCATGTGAGAAGCATGCTTCAATCAAGATGTAAAATGTGTAAGACCATAGCGACAGATCATTTTGGTAGCAAAAGCTACACAGCCTGTAACGTAACTAATAGCCATTCCTCAGACAACATTAACTGAAAAAACTTATTGTGACATGTGTTACTTTGTGATTGAATAGTTACTGTAGAGTGTTGACATAGTTCCCTCCAGTGATGTTTGCTGTATTTTGTATGCAGCTTTTTACGAAAAAAAAACAAAATTCCAAAAGCGAGCTGCACAGCAAAGAAACTTAGTGCTTGAAATGTTACTGCAGGGTGTTGACACAAAAATGTGTGTGTCATCTTCCCGGTGTGCAGCTTTTACAAACATAAAATTGCAAATAGCATAAGCTAATGAAGCTCCTTTTGCTTGTAGGTTACTTATCAGAAAGGCTTCTAAAAGCCCATGTATCAACTTATTACTAATCCTTTTTATCAAATCAAAAGCACAGTTATTAGACATGGCAGATACTATACATAACCCGACCATGAGGACAAAAATACAACAGAGAGCGAAAACACAAGCATTTTGTATTGGAATTGTTACATTGGGCTGGTGGAATCAGGTAACTTCCAAAGAAAAAAATAACAACATATTTTGTAGAATCTCCCTAATATGATACCATAAGGTGTGCTACAAATGAATTAACCAATACGGAATAAAATAGTAGGTACAAAGTGCCATACCGCCATGTATTTCTGTATCGGTTCAATTCAACATCCTTCACCCACTTATGAAAGTCTCTCCAATCTCAAATGGTAACCTTAAGATAATTTACAAGTTTGAGTACCTCAAAGACAAGGGTACTGTGTCTAGGATCATTAAAAAATTAACATTGGTAAATTAAAGTCTATCAACATATTTTAGGAGAAGGCATCAGCTTCTTGGTACCAAGGGGAGAAGGTATCAAAGAAACTTCCTGAGGAAGGAAAGAATCTGTGCATAGAAAGGCTGTTACATTGTAAGGGACAAACATATGTTTACTTGTCAAGTTATTAACATGCACAAATTAGAAATCCCCCCTTCAGCAGTCCAACTATTTTTTCAAATATGCAATATCCAACTTTAGAAAAGTCAAACCAAATAGCTCTTAGCACCAAGATATCAATCCTAAATTAGCAGAAGCCACTTGAATAATAGGATATCTTAATGTTCAAACATTTATAAAACTTATCTCCTTTAAGCTACTGCAATACCTGAATTTGTAATCAAAGAAGCAGCGGACTGATACAACTGTTTACCACATTTCAAGTGGACACCGATCTTTATATCCAAGTAAAAACCAAAACAGACAACAAAATGGAGCTGCTAATCTCTTTTCAATTGGATGAAGTAACTGAAACAGAAATCTGCCTTGTTTATGAATGATCATCACAAAGAATCAGTTGTTTACTTGATGCCAGACACAGTTGTGAAATCAAGGCATTATATTCATCTTTCAAGAACTAGAACCAGCAGTTATCACAGAAATTTTTCACTCAATTGCCCTGAACATGATATGATATAAAAACTAACGTGCATACCGTGTTTGCACTAATCGCGTGAACTGAACCCTGCCTGATTCAATTATCCAAGCTAAAGTGCAATATCAAATACAGTTCAGAGTTTCAGACATGGAACGGCATCATCGCACCATATAAATAGCCTAATCAATCGCCCAAGAGTGAAAGAGACGGGGGACAAAAGGAAGAAGAGCATGAAAACTGAGAAGTTTTGATGATCACCTGTGCATCGAGGAAGGAGCAAGCAGCCTCGAGGGCGAGCTCGAGCGCGCGGAATTCGAAGGGCAGCTCGTCGCCCTCGGCGCGCTGGAGCAGGCGGCGCTGGAGCTCGGCGGCGTACTGGAGGACGTAGCTGTCGAGGGAGTTGAGCAGGAGCACCTCATCGGCGGTGATGACGCAGCGGATCTGCTCGAGATTGACGACGATGGCGCGCTCGCGGCCCAGGACGGTGGAGGGGTACACAAAGAGCGGGTCGAGCAGGCGGAGGTCCCGCGCGGGGAGCTCGCAGCGCCGCATCATGGTTGCCTTGTCGATCTCCAGCGTCTGCACGGAGGCCGTGGAGGCCTCGACGCGGATCCAGCTGCGCGTGCCGCCGCCGCGCTTCTTCAGGTTGGGGACGTCGAGGCCCCCCGGGAAGCGGCGGCCCCCCGCGGGGGGCCCCGCGGGCGCGGTCGGGAGCGCCGGCGACGACGCCGACGCGATGCTGGGCGGGTACACGCGGTGGAGGAGCGGTTGCTTGGCGGAGTCCCCGGCGGCGGCCATGGCGCGCCGGCCGGTGATTGGCCGGTGGAAGGGGGCGGTGGGGTCTTTTTGCGGATGGGCCCCTGCGCTCGTGTGCCGCCTGTCGCTTGGAGTCCTTCTCCAGTCGAGGGGAGAGAGAGAATGCTCTGCTGTTTGATGACGAAACCTGCGGCTCAGGGGGCGTCCATGTAGCACTTTGAAATTTGCAGCGTCACACTTGCATCTTGCTCCTGCCCAAGCCCTAGTGATCATGGAATTAAACTAAAATAGTATGTTACCTAAGTTTTTTATGATTAGAAGCATGTTGCTAAGTCTTTTTTATGATTAGGAGCATGTTGCTAAGTTTTTTTAGGAGATACGATCGTGGGGTTAAGAAATTGTGAAGTCAACTAGTACACATCATTTGATAGACAAATTACCGCGTGGAATCAGTGTAATGTTGTTTAGATTCTGATCTCCAAACAAATTGGGCATTCTTGTTTGATGAGACATGACAGGGCACGATTGATGAGACTATGATGGGTTGATTATTAGATTCTATAATGTGCTCTTGATCGTGTGCCTATTGTTGAGTTTTGATAACTTTGTGTTTGTTTTGAAATCTTGAATTTAGTCATGCCAAAAAGCAACACGTCCCGCTGAGTGATGGGTTTTTTTAATTTTATTCTTTTTTTAATAATATTATAATAACAGCCGGTACAGACCAATATTTGCATTGGGTAGCTGTTTTGGCCGCGCCACCTGGGCTGGCGCGGCCAAATCGCCTTGCCGCGCCAGTGCATGTGGTGCGGCAGGGCCGCCACGCTGGCCACGGGCGCCAGCGAGGGGGCCAGTGGACCAGCCGCTGCCGCGCCAGCCCGTCTGGCGCGGCAAGGCCGTTTTGAACTGGGCCGCGGGCTCCTCCTCCTCCTCCCTCTCTTCTTTCTCCTTCGTCCAGAGCGACGCCGCTCGCCACCCAGCCGCCGCCTGGAGCTCCACCCCCCCTATTTTGGTTCATTTTTTGCGGATTAAACTTAGCGAAATCGGTCCCCCATCTCTGGTAATCTTCTCCCCTATTGAATCTTGTGTTTTGGACCTCATTTGTTAGTTTTTTTTGTTAGAGTTTGGTTGGTTAGGGTTAGATGGTGAAATGAAATACTTGTTTCATTTGTTATGATTTGCTTAGAGATGGTGAAATGAAATACTTGTTTCATTTGTTATGATTTGCTTAGAGATGGTGAAATGAATGCGTTGGTTAGAGTTTGGTTAGGGTTTTATCGTGAAATGGAAAAGTTGTCCCATTTCATATGGTTTGTTTTAGAGATGGTGAAATGGAAGAGTTGTCCCATTTGTTATAGTTTGTTTAGAGTTTGGTCCTAATTCACTTTATTTTTGTATATATTTGCAGTTCTGTGATGGACTTTTATAATCCTGCCATTGTCCATGAGAGGATGCTACGCCAGAGGGGGTATGGTCAGTATCCATCTGTGGAGGATGCACATGGCCCTGTTTCGCCTGTCCTTCCCGTTCCAAATTGTTGTTGCGGCGTGCCAGCGGAGGTCAAACAATCTAGGCACCCAAACACTGCAGGACAAGCGTACTATATATGCATGTTCAAATGTGACAGGGGGACATGGACCTATGAGTCCCTGCCTTGTTGGTTTTTCCAATGGATTGATGGCCCAGAGAAATTTGATCCGAGGATCCGACTGTTTTCATATGAGAGTGAAAAACTGGTGCCATACCATGAGTTTCGGCGTTGGGTTGCTCCCCCACCAAACCCCCCTCCAATGACCGTAGACGAGAGGATGGCCGCTGCACGAAGGCGTAGGAAGGATCCTCCGCTCTGCCATTGTGGAGTCCGTGCTACCTTGGTGGTGTCTCCCCGTGGTGGTTCCCCTAGCAGTCGGACAAAGTACTCCCCATTCTTCCGGTGCTCGATAAAGACGATGGTTAGTTTGCATTTGTATTCTTTGTGCATAATACTTATACCTATATGTTTTCATGCAGTTATATTATTTGTTCATAATATGAAATTAACTAAACTTGCAGGAGAGTTGGCCAATATGTCAGTTCAATGAGTACGTTCAGGGCCCGCGGTCAGTTTGGCCAAGTGATGAGGAGGTGCGTGCGTACGAGGCTGGTCAGGCTCCATGGCCGTGTACGAAGTATCCTGAAAAGATATGCAAGTGTGGTATTTTGGCCGAGCGTGGTGTGGTTCCCTCAGAGCTTGGTTATGGATGGTATTGCGGCAATGGAAACGCTTTTTGGGTGAGTGATATGATATTTATGTTTGATTTATCTTTTGTTGTTCAGTGTTGCACAGTCTCGTATTGATGAAGCGATATTGTTTGCGCAGGAGGGCCGGACATGTGATTGGGAATGGTTTAGTGGTCGTGATGAGCTTGTTGCTAGGTTAAGACGTTTGGGTCAACAAGACAAAGAAAGAGAAACTAGAGAATTGAGGCACAAGATAAGGAACAAGTATGATATCCCATTGCCAGATGATGAGCTTCTATTTGGTACCATTCTTGACGAGTACATCAAGGAGAAGAGGTGTAGGTCCCCTATTCTAGAGGCTCATGACACGCTTATCAAGTATTGGAGGCTGAATAGGATATTGTATCAAAGACCTCTATCCAGAGATGAGAGGGCTGAGAAGCGAAGGAAGTTGGAGGAGGAGAAGCATTTAGAGAGGCAGGTACAGGATCAGGCAAGAGAGGCAGAACTAGAGGCTATGAGGACTCTTGTTGGGGACTTGCCCTGTAACATGACAATTAGGAAGGGTGCTTTGGAGAGGAGCAGTGATGGATTCGTTGGGATGAGGGATGCACAGAGCGATGCGGTGAGGGCTCCTGGGTCTATTTTGCGAAAAAAAACACAAAGGGAAGTCTACGGGCTTACGCGTGACATTTGCACCAGTTGAGCCTGCGGTTAACAAGGGCAAGGGAGTGGTGGTTATCAGCTCGGATGAAGATGATGGTTGGGGTGACGATGAGGTACTCTCTGGTTGTGAGTCGGACTAGCTGTATGGTGTGTCTTTAATTGTATCATCGTGCTATTATTTTTATTTGTGTAATGGACTTTGACTAGTCCTGCAGCTATTATTTATATTTCTGTAATGGACCTTGAGTTTAGTCCTGCAACTAATATTTATATTTGTGCAATGGACCTAGAGTTTAGTCCTTCAACTATTATTTGTAACGGAGCTAGAGTTTAGTCCTTTAGTTTAATCGTCGTACAAATTTGTCAACGCGGCACAACAACAACAAAGATCAGGGTGTCTGGCGTCTGGGCTCTGTCGCGCCATGTCGCCTGGCGCGCCAAAATACTACTGCCGCGCCGGGCGGTCAAACGGTCCAGCGCGGCAAAGCTAGCCGCCTGGCGCGGTAGCCCTGCCGTGCCCGACCGCCTGGCGCGTCACGCCTGCCGCGCCTAGCCTCCTGGCGCGGCAGGCCTGCCGCGCCTGACCGCCTGGCGCCGCAGTAGTCTTTAGCCGCGCCAGGCGTCCTGGCGCGGCAGAGCAGACGTCCAGAAGTCTTTGGTTCTTTGCTTTGCTGTGGTTGTGTTTGACATTCAACTCGGCATTCAACATGTGTATAGACATGAATATAAGGTTCACTAGAGTGCAATAAACATGGTACACCACATAATTCATCACAGAGTTTAATGCATAGCAAAGTTCAGCACACACGGTTTCAATACACATGGTTCACCACACACCACAGAGTTTAAAACATAGCATAGTTTAACACAGCCAAGTTCAATACACATGGTTCAACACGAAGTCTTGATTCAACGCCAAACCCTCTGCATGACAGGCTTGTACACTCCATCCTCAAGCTGGACCATGTCACCTATGTGGATAAACCATTTCACGCCCTCATTGTAGTAAGACATTGCGCAAAGGCGCCGTGGAATCTGTGCATAGGACTCCTTCCAGTCTCCCTACAGTAGGGCTACGGCGTGTTGTTTTACACGCCATGCCTTAGAGTAGTTCACACGGTATCCACTAAAGGCGAAGATCGACTCAATGAGAGAAGGAATCGATTCGTCATTGTTTTTCAAAACAATGCCCAGAATGCGGTGCCCCAGATATGATGCTGTCAACTGCGGGTGCACTTGCTTAGGCTTAGAGGAACGACACTCATGAGGTTGCTTAACTCTTGTAATCTTCCACTTCTCTGTGCCACGCACCTTGCGACACCAAACACGCCACATGCACCTTGCTTGCACATGATTTCATACCTCTCGTTCTTGTCAGAGTGAACAACGGTGAAAGGTCTATAAAATCTAACCGCATGGTCAGCCAAGAAAAACTTGAGGTCCTCAAAGGTATCAAATTTCTTTTTTGCCTCAATCTCAGGGGTCTCACATTGTGGCAAACCTTCGTCTTCTGCATGCACCAAGGTGGTCTCACAGATAGCCCTATCGACAAGGCTTATGTCCTTGTCATTGACAACATGTGGAATCTCTACATGACATTGCTTTAGCAGATCGAGCTCACGAGCACTGTACGTCACAGAGCCACGCTTATGAGCACCATCTGCCATATGCCGCACAAATGTGTCATCATCATGCGAGGGCAAATGTTGGTTGGTACAGGAGGTGGTACAACATGATGACTGTCTCCTGGAGGTGGTGCACTGTCCCTTTCTACCTCTTCTCTCTTGGATTCATACCCATCATTGTCATCCCCACCGTCAGAACCTTCTGAAATATCATCATCATCATCATCCTCAACTTCCTCCCTCTCAAATACATCATTAGGGAAATAATCATGTGCCGTGCCTGGTTCTGTCTCATCAAAGCTAAAGGTCTCGCTATCAGAATCATCAGCAAACTCTGTTCCCTTTTATTGCAATTGCTCTTGTTGGATCACACCAATACCTAGCTGTGAGATTGTTGACTCATGTGTCCCAAGCTGAGGCACTAACTCTCTACCTCCCTCTCTACCGGCAGTTTTTCGGCTAGTAACAACCACGTCCAAATAAGGCACACTAGATTGCTCTACTAATCTCTTAAATTGATCCCATTCCACATCAGTTTTCAAATCCACTAGAGCGTATGCCGCTCTTCCTCTACCACAATCAACACGGTCTTTTAAGCTGATCTCATCATCTACCCCACAACTAAAATGACTCCGAGCACATTCAACTATCTCATGCAAACACGGGGCAACTTTAAACATTCGCGTGACATCTTTCATATTATCAAACTCCCCATTCTCTTTCACAACCCCACCATGAAACCAACAGACTAAACAAACCATCTACAAAATAACCATTTCAACCAGAATTAGACAAACAACATGAGTTTTCACAAATGCATTTCTCCTAATATACCCTACAAACCTAATCCATTCACAACATCGTAGAATAAAAGCATGCAACAAATTCTACACGTTCAAATCGAGGGCAGAGCCAATACTACGTTCATCCTAACCATCACATTGCAAGAAACAAACGTATAAATCACTACAATTTCAAAACATATCACAAACCCTAAAACACCTAAACCTACTCATATCTTCCAAATCTCATGGTGGAACAAAGGAAAAAAGGTGGGAATACCTTCACGGGAGGGAGGGGAACGATTTCCCCCGCTTTTCCCGGCCAAAAATGGCCGGATTTGGCCGGAATAGGCCAGCGGCGACTGTTCGCGCGTGGAGAAGAAAGAAGGGAGGAGGAAGAAAGAGAAGAGGAGTCCGCGACCCAGTTCAAAACGGCCTTGCCGCGCCAGGCGGGCTGGCGCGGCAGGGCCTTGCCGCGCCATGCGGGGTGGTGCGGCAGAGGCTGACCCACTGGCCCCCTCGCTGGTGCCCGCGGCCAGCGTGACGGCCCTGCCACGCCACATGCACTAGCGCGGCAAGGCGATTTGGTCTAGGTGGCGCGGCCAAAATGGCTACCCAGTGCAAATATTGGTCTGGAACGGCTGTTATTATAATATTATTAAAAAAATAATAAAATTAAAAAAAAATTGGAGTGATGGCACGTCAAAATAAGAAGGCCAGGCACGGATGACCGGTTTGTTGAGAGGCTTTAATTGACGATGAACTGCACATGCTTCACCGTTTGCTGTCAACACTAACTTTCTTTTTTGCAGCAAGCATTTGCAGTTTGCAGTGTCGATCTGAATCGGTGTCCATATCAACCATCTGCAAAGGAAACAGTAGTTAGGAAAGCACATCTTTCAGACGTGCCTCCACCCCAATTGAAGACGCAAAATCTTAGGTTAGGTAAGAAGAAAGATTCCTAGTTGCATCTTCTTGTCTCAACGACTCAACCACAATACCACATGAAGACAAAATTAGAACAGATTTTTTTAGTTCGCAAATTCCCTCATGAAACTAAAATGATGCCGGCATAAACCGTAAATAAACTATACAGACGATGCATGGCTAGATTAGAAAAGAAGAGAACAACTACTGATGTTATGCGAGTCAAGACTATAAGAAAGGAATTACCAACTGCAGATTTAGATAATTTTTGTTTCAAAAAGGAATTTACCCATCTGTGAAAATATACGGAAGCACGGAGACTATTAATAATATGGACAATGAAAAAAAGATATTTTGCTGCTGGCACATGGAGAAGCATAGAGCCCCACTTATACTTTGTGTGTGGCAATATTAACAAGGGTATCTTGCATTGGTTAACATTTCTCTTGTTGTTTAAATGCCCATCCCCCACATACGCTCGCACAAGGCAAATTATAAAGCATGCAGAGGTTGCACACGCTAAAGGCCCATCCTCAATCACTAAGCGCACTGCAGCAGATTCTTTTTTTCTTAACCAAACTGTAGCAAATTCTGGTGTGTTGAATTGTTGATAATCAAACGAATAGCATAAACTGCAAAAAAAAAAAGATAATCACGCTCAATAAATTGGGCGGGAGTATGAGCGAAGATGAATTTTCAGACGAAAAAGAAGAGAGATGCGTCTTATGGCATGATTCAGCCAGTCTTCATCTGGAAAACATGAGCGGATCGGAGGAGCACTGGTCGGCTACGTGATTAGTTCGCTGAAGCAAAACAAACAGATGGGACAAATGACGCGTGTCCTCTGAACTGAATGTGAACGAAGGGTTTAGTTTTAAAAAAAGGAAAATAAATGTGAGATGACAATGTCAGTCAATTATCATGTGATTTAGGCACCGAAGTTCATCTGAACTTTAAACCCTGCATCATCTGAGATTCGTTTCAGAAATAGTCACAAGGAAACTGCTGATGTCCCAACATAGAACAGAGACCGGACAGGTCAGAAGAATGTTCAACAAACTGGCAAGCACGAACTAGTGAACTAACCACCATTCCAGACAAGATATCGCCATCAGTGATGACTAACATCAATAATCTTCGTTTATAAACAAGAGGTCTTTCTGAGACACGAATGTCAGTACACTGTCTGCAGTCTGTATACCTTCACCCACAATAAAAATAAGGGAGGAATACACGGTGCTTACACACGCAGTTGAAATGAAACTACACTGCTGCTGCCATGGCAACAGAAGGAACCAACCGATGCCAAGATCAGTGCCGATAGGCAAGCTTTCGTAATAAACCCTTGCCCATGGATACATCGGCCGCTTCAGACGTCGAACCAGTCGTCGTCGTCCTCGTTGAGGTAGTACCTGTACCTGTCGAGATCCTGGTCGTTGAGGCCGTACTTGAGCCGCCAGTACTCGAGCCGCTTCTCGGCTTCCCTCATGTTGCTCATCAGCATCTGCATCCAAATATCCGATGGATTTGCGTCAGGTCAAGCAGCAGCAAACAGGAGAATGGAAAGCAGGAAAGAAACCAAGGGGACGGGGAGAACGAAAGGTAAAATGGAAGATGACTACTCAAGAACCGAAAGCTCTGGGGAAAGCAGAGACGAGAGATGGTGCGAGGAGAAAGGAGAAACGGAAGACGACTACTCGAGGACCGAAAGCAAAGCTCACCTGATAGGCCACGTTGATCCTCTGGAACTGGACGCCGCCGTCGCTCTCCTTGCGAACGTCTGGATGGTACTGCAAGAGCAGGGCGCACGGTCAGAGGACGACGTCGTCAGGGTTGAAAATGAAACCAAAATTTAACTAGTCGTTTACTGCTGCGGTTAAATCGTACTAGTAAAAATCAGCGGGTGAAAATGAAAATGAAGGGTAATTAACGCACCATGAGCGCGAGGCGGCGGAAGGCCTTCTTGACCTCGCCGCGAGTGGCTCCCGGGGTTAGCCGCAGCGTCCGGTAGTGCTCCTCAGCCAGGCCACCGGCGGCGGCCTCGCCAACGAAGCTGCACCTGACGGTCGTCGCCGCCGGCGCCCTGCTGCTGCCGCTACCGGCCCTCATCCGCCGCCCCCACACCTCCACCGACGACGCCACGCTGACGCCTGCTCCGACGGCCATAGCTTCACGTCCTCGGCGCCGCCCGCAAAGCTCACGACAGGGGGAGATGCGATGAGAGATCAGACGAAGGCTCAACGACGAGCACGTACGAGGCGCGAAGCAAATGAGTTTGGTGAGATTTGCGTGAGAAGGAGATGGAGAAGCTGGTTGGAAATGTTTCCGGATAGATATGGCCGTTCCGTGGGTGGGGGCCGTGGGTTATATAGAGCATGGTCCGCACGTTGTTTTTGGATCAGGGGTCGTTTCCCACGATGGGGTTTTTTGTCCGTTGGCGCACGGACGGCCGCTAGCGGCTGGGGTCGACACCGTGGCGGCACGCGTGTTCCACCTATCCGATCCACGCGGCGCACGGTTTCTTCCGAGGAGGACGAGGAGAATGGCCTGGCCTGGGAAGCTTCTCTGGCGCCGCGTGCTCTCGGGGCTCGGCGGCCGTGCTGTGCTGCCGTGCAAGCAGCCAGGCCAAGCCGAGGACCGGCCGGCCGGGACGGGACGGTTTGGCCAGATGGGGGACGTGTGGACTGGTCGGGTGGAAATGTCACGGGACGGAACTGTTGCGAACGTGCCGGACGTGGGTGGCGCACGGTCGCACGCGACGCGATCCTGTTCCTCTCCATCTCCTCTCGGTGCGGCGCACATGCGAGGCAGCGAGGGGGTTTCGGTTTCTGCAAATTTCTGCCGTGGTGGTAGTAGCTTCACGTTCACGTACGATGGGTGCTGATATTTCGGGCGAAGGGTCGAGGAAATTAGCTGCTTTTCTTGCGACGTAGTACGTGTTGGATGGATCCCAGTTTTGGGTGCATCTCCTCCGTCTCGTTTAATTTTTCCTCTCCTTCCGAGAGGAGCTTCGTCACTGTTTCATGTGTCCGTTTCAACTTGGCTACGCCTACACGTGGCTACATTGAACGGTTCTACATGAAACGCCTACGGAACAGTGTCCACCCTTTCTTCGTTCGGACCTCTCGGACGTCCCATGCAAGACACGTCAGGCGACACGACACGATAACATCGTGCGTAATGATGTTTTGATATTTTTTTTTATAAAATCCTCAGGCAACCTAAAGGGTTGCCGTTGTTTCTCTCTCTCAAAAAAAAAACGACACGATCAGCTTTAATCTTTCAATCGACGAAGCTTGGAACACAGTCTCTTACGTGATTGGTGGAATGATCCAAATCAGCGTCGATGGGAACCCGGGAGGCCGGGACCGATTTTCAGCCCTCTCTCTCTCGTAACTCTCGTTAAAGATGAGTTATCCGCTTGGCTAAAAAGAGTTTTCTGCGGTTTTTTTTGCAACAAAAAATAGTTTTCTGCGTTGGAGTTCTCGGTGCGTATCTTCTTCGAAATATCTCTCTATCCATTCATGTTTTTTTAGCCAACTCTATCCACTCATGTTCGACAGGATCCTGCCGAGTGTTTTTTTTTTTTACATTTTTTTCCTTGGAAAACATGTTGCCAATTTGACACTAGCGCAAGATATTCACCGTTGTCCAACATACTGCGCAAATACATTTCCATCTAAACCAGCCAGCAGATGGTTTTCGTACAAATTTCTCCTCTCTATCCATACAAAACAAGTTCAGGGTCCTGCCGACTGTTTTTCAGGAAAAAAAAACATATTTGTCGTCACGAAGACTCCGTGCAGATAGATTTTACTTAGAAGAGGATTGCAGGTACACTTCAGACACTGCCCGTAACTAGCTTGAAGCTGATTGAGCTTGTTCTCGCAATAGCAAAAGTGTTCAAAATACCGAATTCAACATGCCTGAAATAAGTACATCCAGGTTGATTCCAAGTGTGCTACATTCAGTGGCAATTTGGAACGTGTCAAGCGCACAACAACGACGTGTGGCGTGCTCTTTTTTTAGATTGAGGAGAATATCTAGTGATCTTGAATATTCACTATGACCACTAGAAAAAAAGGCGGTACTTACAAAAAGCAAGAAGGCCTTACACGAAGTTTCATCTAACAAAAGAAAACATAAACTAAAGCTTAATTCTATTTCTAGAACTCCACCCAATGTGCTAAAGATTTCATGACGGTGATCTTTATATGGCTGCAGCTGTCTTTCAAAGCGACCTTCTTCCTCTTTGGTCAGTAGTGACCAGCGCCTTATTATCTAGTATATCCCTTTAAATATTACTTGCATAGAGAGTTCCGTTTGGACCTTTTGAACACAACACCATTCATACTCAACCAAATAGTTCAATAAAGAACCGATGTAATCTGATTTCTAAGCCTTACATAAAATTTTCTAAGCCAAGAACTAAACAAATTCGAAACGTTGGTAGGCGGTTGAATGCCAAAGGAGATGTGAATATATAGCCAATTGACAGTCAAAAAATAAATATTTAATCGTCTCAGTAGAATTACAAAAACAATAGTAGCGCCTTATCAATTTCACTTTACCAACTTATCCTTTGTTAAGATCACTCCACCTTTCATGTACCACAGAAATGCTTTTATCTTGGGAGAAAATTTTAATTTCGATGAAACACATCTGGATGGCACTCCTTCATTAAATCAGCATACATCGAGCACACCTTGAAGCAATTGCTTCTATGTAAACTTCAAATGAAATAGTCACTTTGTTTATTCAAATAAACTGCCACCACCCCAGTCAGTAGTCACCATTATCCAGACATTATTGTTTTAAATGATCTCCCCTCAGAGCTCATCTAAAAGAGATGTTTAAAAGAGTGCTCCTATCTGTGTCCTCTATGCCTTCCTCTCATCCTCTCTTCTGCACGTTGAGCTTGGCTGGGTCCAGAGAACCCAATCTCGCCGCGCAGGCGACGCTGCTGTCGAGAATCTCTTCCATGCCGTACTTGTACCTGAAACCCAGCTCCCCTAACTTGTCCCCTTCAGGTCGCACCCTCGCCACCGCCTCCGTCCTGATTCAGATTCAATATTTGATCCAAACATCAGACCACACATACTATGAACCAGTCAAACTGAAAAAAGAATCCATGAAGCTAGAGCTGTGTCCGCTTTACTCTCTGAGGATGTCGAGGTGAGGGAACTTGCTGGCGTAGTGGCCGGCGACGTCATGGATGGTCGGGTACGCGGCGGCGCAGAGGAACCTGCCGGCGATGGACGGCTGCTCCATGCAGAAGACGAGCGCGTCGCAGACGTCGTCGACGTGCACCAGCGGCAGCGAGCCCAGGAGCTGCTGCAGGATGCGGGGGAGCCCCGAGTAGGGCTCGCTGCGAGACACGGGCGACACGGCGCTCTCGATCGTCTCCGGGACGCGGCCGAGGACCGTGTCGCCGGCGACGAGGCCTAGGGGTAAGGTCACCACCTCGAACGCCGGGCTCTCGCCGGCGTTGTAGCTCAGGAGCTCCTGCTCCGACTGCAGCTTCGACAGTATGTACTTCTGCAAAACGATCGACAGGTTTTGGCCGTTGTTAATTGTAAAAAAAAATAGTATACAGATTTTGCATTAAAAACCCAGTAATAAGTTGTTATTATCATTGGGTACAAAATTCAGGATTTTGCTTGCTATTATCAGTGGGTATAAAATTCAGGATTTCGCTAAGTGATCAGCATTCAGCAAAGTAATTATCTGCTTGCATTAACTGATAATTGAGTATTCCTATTTTGTTTTGTTATAACGAAGAACGACAAAGTTGAAGTGTAAAACCCAAGCAACAATCAGCAAATGAATGGCGTTCAGAGGAACAGAGGAACGTTCGTGTACTACGTACATCGAAGTGGGCGCTTCGGAGAGGATAGTCAACGTCGAGCGAGGTCCAACAAGATTCGCTTATGAAATCTTTGTACCCGGCGCCGGAGCCGTCATCCTTCAGCGGCGAAGCGGCTGATACGGAGGCGGTGTGGATCACGCGCTTCACCGTCCTGGACTCCTCGCACTGACGGAGGATCGCGCGCACCGCGTCCACCACAGCTTCCGCCGTGCTCTTGTACTGACAAGCCGACAGCACAATACAATCAGCAAACAACAAATCGATTCGTTTTGAAAAATAGCAAATCAACCGTGGGAAATGCTTGATGCTCAGAGTCCGCTGATTCCTTCGCTGGCCAAGAACAAATTTTCCTTTGGAAGGTCAGCTTTTTACTTTTTGTTTTTGCCCCAAGTAAACAAGGTTTATCGACCACGCCTGAATGTAATGCATTTTCTACTACAGGAACGAGTTGGCATACAGCATACTGCACCTTGGAGCCGGCGGCTTCGAGCCCGAAAGGCGTGGCGAGGAGGAAGACGAACTGGCACCCGGCGATCGCCGGCGCGAAGGTGGCGGCATCGAAGAGGTCGGAGTCGAACAGCCGCAGCCGCTCCGCCGCGCCGGGGACCAGCCGCCGCAGCAGCCCCACCTTCTCCTCGTCTCCTGCAGACACAAGCAGATGAACCCAGATCAGATCTCCGAACCAGGCATAACCACAGTACCACACACAAGAGCCGATCGATCCACTCCCTTTTTTTGTTTTTGGGAGGAGGATTTCTCGCAACGCGGGGAGCCGCCATGAAACGGCGGAGGAGGTCGCGCACCTGTGCTCCGCAGGGTGGCGTGGACGGTGTAGCCTTTCTCGAGGAGCTTCTTCACGAGCCAGGAGCCGATGAACCCGGCGCCACCGGTGACGCACACGCGTACTCCGCTGCTACTTTGCTCTTCTGCCATGGTTGCCTCTGATGAATGGTTTTTGTTGGAGATATAAGGAAGCTAGGACGAGTTTGTGAGCATTTATACATGAGCAGGGTACAAAAAGTTGACTGTCTTACGGGTCGGTCAAATGGCGGGGTTGGTGTGCATATGCAGAGGGGTGGGCATTCGGTGTCAGTTGCCGCCGGCTCGGTTGTAAAATCTGTGTTTGAGAACAAAAACCGATCGGTGCAGCCAAGTCAGAGAAATAAGATTTGATCAGTGGGGTGTTCGGTTTTGGCTGAAGTTGTTCCTTGTTTCTCCCAATCCACATTCATCTTCACTAATAATCAGAGCACCTGCCAAGTGCCAAATCAAACAAGCAATCAAGAACCAAATCAAACAAGCAATCAAGAACAAACGACTAAAGCAAATAGCAAGACAGGAAATCGAAGAAAGAAAGCCAAACATGAAAACGCAAAAAAGAGATGTTTAGTTCCGGGAGGCGAGCTTAACACTAGATGTCATCACTATGGATCAAGCCAGCTGAGGATGAAAACTTAATGATAGATTGGCTCAAAGTTAATTTCCTTTTTAAGTCTTTTGCTCCCTAGTGTGATTAGCAATTAAGGTTGTCCAATGATCAATTAACCAAAGCTTGTAACTTTATGACTGTGTACTTTTATAGAAGCCAGATTTTCATTCGTTGTCTAAAAAACAGGAAACCTCAAGCTAGTCAGTTGCCCACACGACTGCAGTCATGTGTGTCTCCCCATCGGCCACCTACATCGGTAGCTTGCAGTGTCCAAATCAATGCTGAGTTCCTCTAATTCCTAACTCACCATCGTTTTGGCAACACACTGCGGGTGCCCTTAGGCCCTCCATAGTGCCCTAGTGCACATACCAACTCAAGCTTCTCAACGGAGGCTATACCTCACTAGCCTAGGTTGACTAACCGTAACAACCTTCCCCCGACGTCCACGAAGAACGACGCACCCATCCCGTCGTCGAAGATAGACAGGAACAACAGCCAGAAGGCAGTGTTTGCAACGAACACCACGACGACCAGCGTCACCACCTCGCGGCGATGTGCCTAAACCTCATTGTCTTAGGAACACCATAGTCGGAACCCTATTGTGTGTTACACTTCTGGCTGGATCTCCCGGCGGAGTTCTCTTTAACCCCTGCTTGTGGTGCTTAAACACCATCAACAACATATTAACGAGTTGGAGCAAGACAAAATTGTTGCTATAGTCATCCAAATGCAACTAAATATGGCATGTCATTACTCATGGCGTAACACATCATCTCAAAGACTATTTTAGACTTACGCGGCTATTTGAATAGCTCAAGGACTAAAACGACTCTCGAACCAAACTTGAGGATGTATTTTACTATTTCACCTTAGAAAAAAAAATCCACAAATATACAGACGTCAAAGATATTTGCAACGAGAACTGCTCCGGTACTCCTCTTTTATTTTTTGGCACAGATCTTAAAGCAGTCCAACTATTAAATAATTAAATTCGTGAGTATTTTTTATTGGGCCCCAAAATTATCCAGCCCAGCCCTTATCCATCCCATCCACACAGTCCAACCCTCTTCCGTCTCCGTTCCGTCTCTCCTCTGCTCCTCCCCCGTTCCCGCTCTCGCGCTCCTCTCCTCTGCTCGTTGACCAACGAGAGACGGACGGCCGGGGGAGCCGGCGGCTGCGCCATTCAGGCGGACGGCCGTCCCCGGCCTCTCGCCGCCAACCACCTCCTCCTACCCAGCGCCCTGTTCCGGGTCAGGCTCTCTCAATTTCGCATGTTCCATCCCTAGTCAACCACCCATCCGAACTAAACGGCTATCCCTCCGGCATTTCCCTCCGGCAAATCTCAGGTGGTTTTCGTTTTGATGGAGGGCGACGAAGGCCACCCTCAAGGCAGCGCCGTGGAGGCTGACGCGGGCGCCACTGGCGACGAAGCACGAGATGGTGCCGTGGAGGAGGTGGAGGCCGCCGCGGGCGACGAAGCACGTCCTGGTGGTGTCGAGGATGGGGACACCACGGACTGCCTGGAGAGTCGTCGACGGCGAATCTCCACGGCGCCCCCTGAATCCGTGGCCGCCGGCGCACCTTTGGCCGCCGGCTCATCCCCTGTTCGCGCTGTTGAAGAGGCAGACACAGCGGACGGCCAAGAGATTCCATGGCGACAAATCTCCACTGAAGGTGCGATGACTAGTGGATCTGAGGAAGATTTTTTCTTTGATCTTGGGAATGGTGGTGATACTGGGTCGGAGGATGGAGGCAATTTCTTCGATTTTGGGAGTGGTGATGATACTGGCTCGAAGGATGGAGACAATCCATCCTTTCCTAGTTCATCGTCGAAGGGAACCAATTTTAGTGATGATGAACTGAACGATGGAGAGGTAAATTCGAAACTTTCCTGTCTGTTATCTTGTTTATGAACGTATGAGACATACTTTAGCTGAAATAAATTGTAAGTGACAATGGGATTCATGCATCTGGATTTCTGAATCAGTTACAACATTTGAATCAAAATAGTCTTAAGTGCAGGAACATTATGTATGTTTATTGGCAGGAACAAATTTTAATAGATGCTGATTTTTGTAGTAGCCCTTGCTTGGTGGTTCATTCAAAACTGATAGGCATACTGTACATTTCCATTTGCAGGAAGGTGACAGTGGTACAGGACTGAAGCAAATGTTCAGAAACATTGCCGATGTTGGAGAAAGGAACACTTCATTGGATGAGTTCTGGGACATTGCAAATAAGACATTTGTAAGTGAACAAGAGGCCTTTTTATTTTACAATAAATACGCATGGGATAAGGGATTTGGCATAAGAAAGGAGAAAGTGAGGCGTGCCAAACCATCAGGAGCAGTTTTGTTCAGACGTTTTGTGTGTGCTAGAGAAGGAGAGCGACATGGCAAATGGCTGAACAAGAAGGATTACAGCCATCGTCCAAGAGCCCTAACTAGATGTGGTTGTCCTGCCCTGCTTGATATTAGGCTTGACAGATCCCGTGGATTATGGTTCGTGCATAATTTTGTAGATGCGCACAACCATCGTCTAGCTTCGCCTAATGAAGTTCCCTTCCTGTGGTCTCATCGGAAAATGAAGGATTTTCTAAAACACGAGATCATGTCAATGGAAGCTGCTGGAATCCATAAGCATGTTATTAGGGATGTTCTTCAGTGCAGATATGGTGAAAAGGTTGGCATTGTTACAAAGGATATATACAACTACTCTTCTAGGCACAAGAGGTCTAGGATCATGGATGGTGATGCCAATAAGGTTTTGGGTCTCATGCTGAGGAGGCAGAGGATAGATCCTGATTTTTACTTTGATTACCAGGTTGATGAGGATGGTCGTCTGATGTGCATGTTTTGGTGTGATAGCCAATCTTATATGGACTACCAATCTTTTGGTGACGTTGTTGTCTTTGACAGTACTTATCGGATGAACAGATATAAGATGCCATTTGTTCCCTTTGTTGGACTCAACCATCACCGTAGCACAACTGTTTTCGGTTGTGGCATTGTTGCAGATGAGCGTGCAGAAACATATGTATGGCTGCTCCGTGCATTCTTGAAAGCAATGTGTCAGGTGAAACCAAAATCAATAATCACTGACGGAGATGGCTCCATGATTAAGGCTATTTGACAGGTATTTCCTGGCATAAGCCATCGAGTGTGTTGTTGGCATGTGGAGAAAAATGTTCTCAAGCATCTGGATAGCAAATCGTTGAAGCAGTTTCGCAAGCTTATGTATTATGCTACTGCAGCTACCTTTGAAGACAGATGGAATTCATTTCTTGCAAACTACCAAACTGAAACAAATAAGGATTGGCTATCAATGATGTACAGGAACAAGGGGTTGTGGGCTGCAGCATTTCAGTCTGGAAATTTTTTTCTTGGAATGAGAAGTAACCAGAGGAGCGAAAGTTTGAATTCGAGTCTTCACAGGCACCTAGACATATACATGTCTTTACTTGACCTGGTTGAGCACTATGAGAACTGTGTTTACCGGCTGCGTGAAACTGAGTCTGATTTTGATTCTAGAGCTTCTCAGTCTTTGCCAGTTCCATTAACAAATCACAGAGATATTGAAGTGCCTTGTTCGCATATTTTCACTGCCGCCAACTTTTATCTGTTGCAACACGAGCTACTAAAGATTGATG
Organism: Digitaria exilis; assembly: GCA_015342445.1. Taxonomy (NCBI): domain Eukaryota; kingdom Viridiplantae; phylum Streptophyta; class Magnoliopsida; order Poales; family Poaceae; genus Digitaria; species Digitaria exilis. Next base: position 1,235,787 of record JACEFO010002479.1, read on the forward strand.
ATTATCATGTCTTTAAGACACTTGTTGGTACGGACTCAAAAAGATTTGTTGTTGCACACAACGAGTGGAACAAATCGATGTTTCTTGTGGACTACTGGACTGCCAATTCCGAAACAAATATAAAATGCAGCTGCCAAAAAATGGAGACGAACGGACTCCCATGCAGTCATATTTTTCATATAATGGCACATCTTAAACTTTATGAGTTACCAAAGTGTTGTATTTTGCGACGACATTCGAAGGCTGCAAAGGGTGGGCTTCCGTCAAAGCGCAAAAGTAGTATTCATGGTTGGACAAAGAAGCAATCAAGGTACAGTGAATTGCTGTGCTAGGGGGTGAAGCATTTGATGTTGCGGCAACAAACGATCAAGAGTACTCCAATGTTAAGCAATATCTGGGGGAAATTATTTCAAAGAAACACATGATTGACTGTGATGTCGATGATGAGCAGAGAGGAGTTGATGAAAATGACAAAACATACCGTGCCACAATAGGACGTGTCAGTGATCCTGCTGTTGCTGTCACCAAAGGTGCACCAAGGAAGAATAGGAATGGTCCAATGAAGCAGAACACCAATGGCTTGTGTAACAAGAGGTTTAAATCATTTACTGAGAAAAGGCCATATAAGTGTAGTGTATGCCACCAAGGAGGTCATAATAAGCAGACATGCGAGAAAAGAGGGTAAGTACATAAAAAAAAATATTTATATTTTAGGCTCCATACAAATGTTTCTTCTCTTTTTTTTTGTTGTTGTCGTTGGATGACAGAGCCTTGTATAAACAATTTAGGTAATGGATGTAAGACAACAAGTTGTGCTGGCGTTGGAACAAGGTTGCGATCATATTTGGGACGACAAGGGTGCAATCGGATGATGCTCCTGTATTTTTTTTTGTCAACACTGTGTTGTTTCAAGATGCCCTTGTACTAGACTGATGATGCTCCTGTATTTTTTTTCTCAGCGTTGTGTTATCTCAAGATGCCCTTGTAGTAGACTGATGATGCGGCTGTATTTTTTTTTTCTCTCAACGTTGTTTTGTCTCAAGATGCCACTTGTTTGTGAACATTCAGTTTCTGGTTGTAAGTAACGTGAGAAATGTGAGAACATGAATTGCGAGAAGGGAGTGAACCTGCACTTGTCTGCACTTCTCAAGTATGATCCATGATGGGGGGTTTCTCCTTGCACAGAGGACTGGTATTCATCGGATGGTTGCCTTTGCGAGGAAAACATCTCCCGAACTGCCAACCAATGTAGACACTTGGGAAATTAATTTTATTGATAATCTGCCAAGGCAAACTGATGGGTATGTAGATGACTTTTCAGTGAATATATGTATTATACTTCTGTTATTTATTTCCCTTGAAATATGTAGGCACTCCTGTGCATTGTTTGTGCTCAAGTTCATGGAACACTGGAATGGTACAAGATTAGAAGAAGATTTTGCACAGGTTAGATCGTACATTATACTTTTACAATCACTGTTGATATTCGATTACTAATTACTATCAACTTGTTCACCAGGAGGACGTGTGCAGATTTCGCCCACAAATGGCTGTTGATCTTATATTCTCCCTCGCAAATGAGCTACAGGAGCCCAAAGAAGAAGTTGAAAACATCATGCGTGGAAAGGACCCTGCACAAAACTAGAAGTTCATCATTTAATTTAGTTATGAGTATCATTTTCTACTTAGTCAGACTCTAAGCCTGGTTGGATGCTGGAATTTGGAACCATCTATTTTTTTTTGCTATTTAAGTGTCACTTTGAACTTGTAAGCCAGATTTTTGTTCAGCTCAGTTGGTAGCTGGAATTCTCCATTTTTAATTGCTATCAAGATTTGGTTTTCTTACGCACAATTTGTTAGCTTCAGTGCTCTGTAATTACCATCTTTTATCACCAAAGGCTGTTACGAGGAAACAAAAATCACCATGATTTCTTCTTTCCTAGAGTTTTATCAGCTGCGGAGTTATCTTTCTGAGAGCATTTGCTTACGAACAGCAGCCAGCTAGCCATGTCTTTCGCAGGCACGGAGATGTGCCAGGTCTTCACTCCGTTGAATCCCAATTTTTTAGTGGAATTTCTTTTTTTAAGTGGAATTTTTTTATGGGAATTTCTTTTCAGTCGGCAGCCACTTACTCTGTGACCACTGACCACGCCCTTTGTTGTTTTCATCAGTGATATTTGACCCAGAACCCAGAACTCACCCCGATCTCTTCTAAGTTCTAACAGCAGTATTAGGTACAGTAGGATCAGTGTTTATAGATACTGTGCTCTGCAAGTTTGAATTTTTTTCGCTGCTTGTTTATAGATGGTGGTTTTGGTTGGATTCAGATTGTCATAAGTTCCGGATCAGCTAACAATGAATGAGACCCGCGATATCAATGGTGTGCAGCTTCTCCTTCAGTAACCTCCTGTATTGACCATCGTCGTCCTCCAAGCTTCTCATCAGTTCAATCTGATATGGAAACACACATTAGGAAATCAAAATTTCGCTTTCCTCCCTCAAGCCATATTCACAGTTATCCACAGAAATTATCACTGCTGCATATAACGCGAAACTACCTGTCTCTGAAACGACTCAAATTCATCAGAGCTCAAGGAGCCGTCACTGTTTGCATCAAGAAGATGCATGAGCTCTGTTGCTTCTTTGCCCCCAGCAACTTGATCCTCCATCACCTCTGTGAGGTCCTCGATGCTGATTCTCCCATCCCCATTTTTTGTCGACGGAAAGCTGGGTTCTTGCAGTTGACAACACCCCGGTCACTATCTGGTAGATCACGTAGGCGCAGAGCTGCTAACTCTGCTGCAGCCAACATAATAGTCTTGAGTCTTTTAGCCTGGACAACATAAAAGGAGTGCAGGTTCTAAGCAATGCCAAAATAATATGATTTCAGCTCAAGCTATAGTTTTCTAGTGCCCTTGTTAGAGGAAAGGCACATATTACTGTCACAAACGAACTTACAAAACTTGCTAAACCACATATTACTGTCCATCTCTTTGGTGCGTATCTGTACCTCCATTAGTGGCCTCATCTTCCCAGGTTCACTTACATCGATTATATGAGAACTGCACGGAGATGTGCCAGGTCGGGCCTCGGCCTCGGGGGCGCCGCCGCCCACCTCGCCGGGGACGCACCTGTCGAGGGCCTATCTCCGGCGAATCATTGAAACTTCGTGCCCGATCCATGGCTCCATGCGTACTACTAGTGCGTCAGCGCAGCGAGCTCCGTTCGGCACCCTCATTTCGCACCATCATCGCCGGAATTCAGATGACTCCCAAGCGTGAGCCCACCTCGCCGGGTGTCGAGGGCGCGGGGAGGAGCGTGCCCTCCGCCGACGGGAGAGGATAGAGTCCGGGGACGCGGCCTCCGTCTGCACCGAGGGACGCGGCCTCCGTCGGCGCCGAAAGGCCGGGGCCGCGGTGGAGATGCCCGAGAGGCCAACGCCAGGGCCTCCGGGAAGCACCAGGGCGCCGGATTGGAGGTGATCGGCGCTGAGAGGCCCGGGAGAGCCGTCCGCCTGAATGCCGCCAGCCGCCGCCATCCGTCTCGTCGATTAATCCGGAGGGAGCGGTCGAGCGGAGCAGAGAGGAAACGGACAAGAGCCTGAAGCGGAACAGGGCGCCAGGTAGGACGAGGTGGTCGGCGGCGAGAGCCCGGAGACGGCCGTCCGCCTTAATGGCGCAGCCGCCGGTCTCTCGTGGTCAACGAGCAGAGAAGAGACGTGCGCGAGAAACAAGCAGACGAACAGAGAGACGGAACGGAGACAGAAGAGGGTTGGACTGTGTGGATGGGATGGATAAGGGCTGGGCTGGATAATTTCGGGGCCCAATAAAAAATACTCACAAAATTAATTATTTAATAGTTGAACTGCTTTAAGATCTGTGCCAAAAAATAAAAGAGGAGTACCGGAGCAGTTCTCATTTGCAACAATGCCTTATATTCAACGAATTTCTATTTGATCTTATATTCGTCGTCCAGTCAAAGCTTCTCGACAGCCGCCATACCGTACTAGCCCAGGCCGACCAGCCGTAGCAACCTTCCCCCGGCATCAAGGAAGAACGACGCCTGCGAAGCCATCTCAGCGAGGTAGACTTCACCCATCCCGTCGCCGACGATAGCCGGGAAGAACAACCAAAACGCCGTGCCCGCCACAAACCCCACGACGAGCAGCGTCGCCACAACGCGCGGCGTCGTCGTCGTCTTCGTCTTCGTCGCCGTCGCCGTCGCGCCGCACCACCACCGCTCGGCGCACACGCACGCGCCGTGCCGCGTGAAGAACGCTGTGAGCTGTCCCGTGGGCGCCCGGAAGGTGAGGTACCACACGACCACCTCGTGCATGAGGCCCGACACGAGGAACGTGGCCAGCACAGCGACGGGTGCCCCAAGCCGCGACCGGACGGGGTCGTACACCGACGGCCGGAGGATCGCCGACACCATGAGGTTCCATCGCCGTCCCCAAAAGTCCTGGAGCGAGGACGAGAGGTATGGCTTGTCGAACTGTGGCTCCATCTCCATCCCCAGCGCCGTGCCGATAATGGCGAGGCATGGCAGGAGGGAGTCCAGGTAGCAGTAAATGGCGACGCCGTAGAGGGAGAAGGACGCGTAGGGGTGGATCGTTTCCTTGAAGAGGAAGATGATGCGGAAGACGGACGCCATGACGGCGAACTTGATGCCGGAAGACACGAGAGGCGGCAGAGCGATCCCCTTCGCCGCCGGGGAAACGGCGGTGGCGTTCGCTTGTGTTTGATGCGGGCGGCGAAGCTTGACGGGGAGAGAGGCGGTGAAGACGAAGGGGAGAGGGCGGAGGGAAGGGTGGAGAGGGCCGTGGCCGAAGGCGAGGAGGAGGAGCTTGAACTCGCCGAGCCAGACGAGGAAGAAGGCGGCGAGGCCACGGAGGCCGTAGAGTGGGATGGTGAGGGGGAGAACGACGAGGAGGGCGAGCACCGGGGCGAGCGCGAGGAGGCGGCGCGGGCCAGGGCGGGTGGAGGCGGCCACGGCGCGCGCGTAGAGCATGCCGGCGGTGGCCGCCAGCGGCACGGTGGCGACCGAGTGGTGCATGGCGTCGCCCGGCATGCGTGCCTGTGGCTATGGACAAAGCTTGGTCGGGCCGTCGGGGCAACACTACCGGAAAATCGAAAGTCGCCGTGTGCACAGGAGCCATGTCGCGTCTTGAACTCTTGATATACATGGCTGGCATATGGCACGTTTGAATTCTAAAGAAAAATGAGGTCAACGGATGCTCACGAATCAGCCAGTTCATTTGGACTTTGAATATGCAGTTTTTGTTCGTTAACCAGCACGGCATTAGGCATTTCCGTTTTCGTGTCACTTTCGTCATGATGCAGCTTTGAAGCTGTCTCTTGTATTTTACACCACCACGCAGGCCTCGCGGCTGCTAGAGCACTGGGCTGCTGACTCCAGAAGCCTTGAATAATGGAAGCTGATTCAAACTGGCAATGTCATTGATATCATCGACGATCCGGGCTCGAAATCTAGATGACAGGAACTGATCGCGCGCGGCAACAAGTCACCATACGCGCATGCAATTGCACAAGGCGCAATGCAGGAGCGCGTCGGCGAAACCCCCCAAGGATCGTGAACGTTGCTTGGCCTGCGTGCCCTCGACGCGAACGCCGGCAGGACGCGATGCTGCGTGGCCGCGGCGTGCGCGCACGGGGCTTTGCCAACGGTTGACTTGTGTCCGAGTCAGCCGGCAAGGGATCAGGCACGTCATCAACAGAAGAAAAGCTAGCAGGTTCTGCTACTTGAAACATGAATGTACGCGTCAAATGCATTCCCTGCTTATTTGGGTGCAGTGCAGATATTTTTTTAGATAATGGAACAAAAGTCCCGGCCTCTACACCATAGTGTATGGTGTACACAGCAGTTCATTACAATAAGGGGGAGCTCTTAGGCTCACAAATTACTCCATAGAGTGCACGAAGGAAAAAGAAGAAGTTTCGAGCAAAACAAAGACAGCTAGGCTGCAATTCTATTCGAGAACTTCCAACCGAAACTAGCAAACACTTGCATGACGACCGTTTCCAAGAGGCGGCAGGCATTCTTCAGATTTGATCTTGCTTCTTCGTCTTTAAGTAACAATGACCAGGTGCGGGTCCAATATGTAGCCCTGAAAATTACCTGCATAAAGGTGTTAGATTTAGCACGATTGAATACCATATCATTTCTATTCAACCATATTGCCCAACATATAGCTGTCAAACCCACACAAATTTGATCTCTAAGCGCTGGCCGAATGCCATTTAGCCAAGGACCAAACATGTTTGAAATGCTAGACGGTGGTTGAATGCCAAATGTGATATGTACTGTATTCCAAACAAAACGAGTGAAGTGACACTTAATGAAGAGGTGTTCTATAGTCTCTAATGAACTGCAAGAACAACAACTTAAGTTTCCTTTCCAATTCCGTTTGGCTAAGTTATCTTTAGTGAGGGTGACTCCATTTTTGATATACCACAGAAAGATTTTAATCTTGAGTGGTATCTTGAGTTTCCAAATTGGACATTTCCGGGGAATGATGTCGTTTCTCATGGTGGCCATGTACATAGACTGTGTCGAAAAAACACTACTCTTATGCAAATCCCAAATGAAGACATCTCTAGCACTAGTTAGATTAGTTGTTAAAACTTTCGATACTAGGCTGTACCATGCCTCTAGGTTGTGCCCAGTTAGTCCTCTTCGAAAAGAAACGTTCAACGGTGTGGTGCTTAGCACCTCGGCTACCGTTGCTGATTTTTTCCTCACTATATGGAAAAGGTGTGGGTATGATAATTTCAGAGGTTGATTTCCTACCCATGTGTCTTCCCAAAAACGGATTTCCACTCCGCTACGGACTTTGAAATGGCCACATTGTAGGAATTGATCCTTCACTTTCATAAGACCTGACCAAAAGTGGGAGTCTCCCGGTTGTTTTGTGACTTGGGTTAGAGTTTTATTTGACAGGTATTTCCTCCGTAGGAGGGTTTGCCAAATTCCTTCCTCATTCATTAGTTTGAAAAGCCACTTGCTCAATAGGCAATTGTTTTGGATTTCCAGGTTCTGGATACCCAGCCCTCCACAATCCTTTGGTGTACACAAGATGCTCCACTTAGTGAGCCTATATTTTTTCTTGTGTCCATCACATTGCCAATAAAACCTCGAGCGGTAGTAGTCCAATTTTTTTAGAACCCCTTTAGGAACCTCAAAAAAGGAAAGCATATACATTGCTAGGCTTGTGAGGACTGAGTTTATTAAAACTAGTCTTCCACCCACCGAGAGTAATTTGCCTTTCCAACTACTAAGTTTTTTCTGAAATTTTTCCTCTATTATCATCCAATCATTATTTGCTAATTTCCTGTGGCGCATCGGAATTCCGAGGTATTTGAATGGTGTGGATCCCGTGTTGCATCCAAAGATGTGTGCGTAATCTTGCTCACAATCCTTTGCTCCCCCATAGCAATATAATTCACTCTTGTGGAAATTTATTTTAAGTCCTGATAATTGCTCAAAGGTACTTAAAACTAGTTTAAGGTTTTTGGCATCATCGAGGTTATGTTCCATGAAAAGAATGGTGTCATCAGCATATTGAAGGATTGAGAGACCTCCATCTACCAAGTGTGGTATGATGCCACTAAAATCTCCATTGTGTTTCGCTCTCTCGATGAGAATGGCCAACATATCGGCCACTAGGTTGAAAAGGAGTGGAGACAGAGGATCACCTTGCCTAAGTCCTTTCTTAGTTTGAAAGTAGTGCCCGATATCATCATTGACTTTTATGGCCACACTTCCACCTTTGACAATTTGGTCAATCCAATTACACCATATAGGTGAAAAGCCTTTCATCCGCAAAGTTTGTCGGAGAAAAGGCCAATTAACCTTGTCATATGCTTTCTCAAAGTCAAGCTTTAAAATGACACCATCTAGTTTCTTCCTATGCATTTCATGTATGGTTTCATGCAAGATTACTACCCCCTCCATAATATTCCTCCCGGACATAAATGCCGTTTGAGAAGGTCTAATGACTTTTTGAGCTACTAGAGCTACCCGATTCGTCATTACCTTAGTAAATATTTTGAAGCTGACATTAAGTAAGCATATCGGTCGGAATTGTTGTATTTGTTTGGCCTCCTCTTGTTTAGGGAGTAGGGTAATGATTCCAAAATTGAGGCTATACAAAGGAAGATGTCCCTTATGGAATTCGTCGAAAAGCGGCAGTAAGTCACCTTTGATGGTTCCCCAAAAAGCTTGGTAGAACTCAGCTGGAAAGCCATCCGGTCCCGGTGCTTTATTATGTTCCATTTGGAAAATAGCCTTCTTGACCTCATCCTCTATAAAGGATGAAGTAAGAATGTCATTTTCCAACTCGGTTACTTGTGGGATATCATCTCTAAGCGGCTCAATCAATGTGAAGTTATTTTTTTCCGGTGCTCCGAAGAGGCCCCTATAGTAGCTTGTGATGAAACGTTTAAGATTTTCATCACCCTCTATTATACCTTCTTCCTGTTGTAGCTGGAAAATCCGTGTCCTCCTATGCTTCCCGTTTGCTACTAGTTGGAAGTATTTGGTATTACAATCGCCTTGCAACAACTTAGTTGTTTTGGCTCTTTGGTACCATTTTATTTCTTCCTCCCTTAGCAGCTGGGCCAAGCGTTGTTTGAGGCATTGTTTTAGGTCAAGTTCTTGAGCGCTAAGCATTTGTGTTTCAGCTATTTTGTCAAGTTCATCGGATTTCTTGATAATCTCCTCTTTTTCTTTTTTGTATGTGCCACTAGTGTTTTTTGCCCACCCCCTTAGGAATTGGCGTAGTCGCTGTATTTTGAATTGCCATTTTTGTAGTGGCGTTTGTCCCCGTGTCTCCTCATTCCACACTTGAGTCACCATTTCTGAGAAACCCTCTCTCAACAACCATCCTAGTTCGAATTTGAATAGTGGTTGCTTATTAGAGTGAGTTCCATTGCCCGTACTCATAAGTAGCGGAGTATGATCGGAAATTTCTCTATTAAGAGCCCGGACCGTAGCCAATGGAAATTTTGCCTCCCACTCGGTAGTAACCAAAATTCGATCGAGGGTTTCATAGGTGGGTACGGTCCTAGAATTTGCCCATGTAAATTTTCGGTTTGATAATTCCAATTCCCTTAAATCCAAGCTGTCTATGACGGCATTAAAAAGGAATGGCCATCTATCATTGTACCGGTCATTATTCTTTTCTTGTGGACCTCTAATGATATTGAAGTCACCTCCAACAAGAAGGGACAAATTTTCTTTAGCACAAGTTTGCACTAATTCAGCCAGGAAAGCTTCCTTAAATTCATCTTGGGCAGCCCCATAAACCGCCACTAGAACCCATCGGAAACCGTCATCTTTGTTGCGGAGGTGGAACTTTACATAAAAGTCACCTTCGTCGATGCTTCCAATATCAAAGACTTCCAAATTAATTCCTAGGAGTATGCCACCGGATCGACCATGAGGTTCAGACCAATGCCATAGGAAGTCTTGTCCGGCACAAATATTATTTAAGGTGCTTCGCGAGAAATCTTTTTTCCCGGTCTCTAGTAGAGCAATGAAGTCTAGCTTCTCTTCTCTACTTGTATCAGAAAGGAACCTAAATTTAGCCAAGTCACTGAGACCTCTGCTATTCCAAAAGACTCCTTTCATCTTGCACTATTTCTGAATTTTTTAACTATCCTAATCTTAGCATTACCTTTCTTTCTAGAGGAGCATTTTGACTTGTTTCTCTTGAAGACAGTTTGGAAATCACAACTTAGGTGATCACTGTCCTCATCCATGATCTCCTCCATAAAATCACCACATAAGTGACCCAGAGTAAGATTTTCAAAGTCATGGTCCTCTTCCTCAATATTCTCATTATATTCATCCTGATTACTATGTGGAATAAAAACAGCATTCATGTCATGAGCTTTAGACTCTGGCTGTAATTCTAATTGTTTTAGCACAAGAACCGAATCATAGATTTGTTTGGAGCTAGCACCTAGCGATACGCCTAAGTTACTGACTCTTGTAGAAACAATATTGTCAGAAAAAGATGAGGAGGCCAATGTGTTACCTTCGGTGTCTAGGTTCTTCCAGGCTGCACGTTTCTTGGCCTTCTCCAGGCTATGCTGGTCGATCGCAGCTGCAAGCCTTGGGCTGGACCGTGTCTGTGACAGCCCCGCCTCCTTTATCCCTGCTGCAGCCGCAAGTTTATCCTCCATCTTCGCGCCACCCTGCAACCGCTGCTGCTCATGCGGCCCTGGCCTGGGAGTTACTGCACCAGCGTTGGGGCGCTCAGTCCTGAAGCAAGGCGGAGCGGAACCAGCAGCTCGGCGCACCGACGCCCCATCCTCGCCCGGACGTGCGCGTGCACGGCTGGGTCTGCCCGCCGGGTTCGGCGCGCCCTCTGCTTTGCCCGCCCCCGCCTTGGTACGCCTGATGTCGGGGTCGCCGTCCTGTACGCCATGGGGAGGAGAGGTAAGCCCCGCCAGTTTGGAAACCGGCAAGGCTCCCGCAGCAGCATGGACTCCACCCGAGGCCGCCGTAGCAAGACTTGGCATGAGCTCATTGTCCGTTGCACCCATTGGAGTAGTGAGGGCCTCGTCATCAGACATGGCCATCTCTTGTTCTTCCCCGTAAGACACAAATTGAGGTGACACGTCACTGAGGTCATATTCTTCATTACAGTATTCTTCATCCAGCATGCCGTCTACATGCTCATTCTCCTCTTCCGCAAGGATTTCATCAGCACAAAAGTTCAAGGTTTTCTGAACAGCCATGTCCAAAATTTCAGCCGCCATTCTTTGTACTTTTGCCTCCATCTCTTCTCGTTGTTCCATAGACATGTGAGAGGCATTCCCTTTGGTTCTACTAGGATCAACTCCATTTTTTTCAGCATCGTCCTTTCCACCATGGGCATCAGAGGGTTCATTCTTAGAACGTTTCCCTTCTCTGTCCAAGTTTTCTTCACCATTAGTTGCATCCTCCTCCATCTCTTGATCCTCATCATTATTCCCGAAATCGAAGTGCACTTCGTCTCCATTGTCATCAAACCCCACCGGCTCAACTTCGAACTTGAGTTCAAAGTAATGATCCCCAATAACAACATCAAGCTTAGGTGGCAGCAGTTTGGGATCCAAAACCGCCACAAGAATACGGCCAAAGTTGCTCTTACGCGTGGTTTCCATGTCCACTGTTTGAGTGGATCCCAACAGGGTGCCAATGGCCCAAAGATTCAGAAATTCCCTCAGCTTCCTCCGAATACCAGTGACCCGAATCCAAACTTTAGGTAGCAAGTAACCTTCCTCTTCCTCATGCCACTCCTCAAATGTTATCCGCATTCCCCTGGTCACACCATTTTCACGAACATCTGCACCCCCGAAAGCAATAGCCCGCTGCAACTCATTCTTAGAGGGAAACGGAACGATGAACGAATCATTCTCATGAGCAGTAGGCTCCCATTTCCATTTGCCAGGGACAACTCGTTGTAGCTGCGTTACCATCTGATCAATGGAGAGTGCGCCTCCGACTACCTTGACCAGAGCTGTCTTGGACTCTTTCTTCCGGGATAGCGGCGCGTGGGGTATATGGTAGAAGCCCAAACCTGCCACTGCATACCCAACTGCGTGTGCCACCGGGCGTGGTTGCTTGAGGAGATGGCAGCGGTGATTGACATGATCGTGACCATCGCAAATTACACAGTATATCTTGCTGGTGCAATCTGCCGCTAGGTGCCCTTTTTGTGTGCAGCGGCTACACGATTTCTCCTTCTTCCCAGCCTTGGACATCTCCTTTTCTTCTGTTTCAGTCTCCTGATCCCAATCCATCCTTGCAGCTCCCGATCCGGCAGTGTGTGCCGACTCCACAGGCTCTCTGACGTTGCCTGCCGTGGTGAACGCAGGGCCGGGCGGCGGTTTGTTTGCCGGCTGGTTGTCGCTGGCTGCGATTGGGGTTGGCGCACTGCCACCACCCGCCGCCGGGCCTCTCTGATAGTGGCCGTGGCGTCCAGCCCCACCACCGCGTCCTGGCCTGCCTGGGAAGCCGCCGCGCCGCGGTGCGAAGCCTCTGGAGCCGCGTGGGCGGAAGCCGCTCCGCGGCCACCCGCGACCACGACCTCCTCCGACTTCCCCGTACCCCGGGTCAAACCCGAGGCCTCCGCCATGAAAACCACCGCCACCGCCAACGAACTGCTCCTCGTCCCTGCCGCGACTCATGTCGTAGCCACGGCCATGACCACCAGCGCCTTGGCGATCCATGGCTTTGCAGCGATGTGCCGCTTCACCGTCCGCCGCCGCCACTCGTGTGTTTGCTGGGCTCGACTGCCGAGTCGACGCAGATTGAATGCGTGAGTCGCTCGAAGCGTTTTGTGTGGACGGCGTATACGCGGGATGTTTTAGCGCTCTCGGTCTCCCCGCACCAGCGAGAAGCGCACATAGTCCAGCTGTAAAGGTGAACTGGGCCGTCCTGCCTCCCAAGCGGATCTGGATTGAACGACCCGGCCCACAAACCGTCCCGGCCACCCGACCACCTTCTCCGAGATCCCGCGCCCACGGTCGGGCAGATTGAAAATTTGAATTTTGGGACTTCAGCAGGCCATTGCCGGCCACGGTCGCCGGCGTCGGGGACGAAACTGAACTTCGATCCGGACCATCTCCTGAACTTTTGTTGCTCCTTCCTGCCATGGTGGTGTTGTGCCGAGCCTTGGCCAGCGCATCCGCCAGCGTGAGCGTTGGCGAAGTTCTGGCCGCCGGAAGCGGTCCCCTCCATGGCTTCGGTCCCTTCTTCTGCTGCGTCGCTCCAGCCATCTTCCGTCCTCGAGCTCGAGCTCTTTCCTTGCTTGCAGGCGTCGAACCTACAACACCAGAGGACAAGCACCCATTAGGAGTTAGCTCACCCGCTGAGGCCCGTGTTGCTGGCGCGTTGCTGGCTGTGCAGGCTGACTCCGCGCTAGGTCGTCCTGGCTGCACATGGCGCAGAGCTTGTTCGTCTTCTACTTCGTCTTGACCCTCGTCGGAACTTTCTTCCTCAGCAAGTGACCAAAACCTCGAACCGTAGGTACGAGGTCTAAGTCCTGCCAACGGATCAGCTGAGAGCTTCCCGGCGGCTTGACCACCATGTGGGAGGGCCGCTTGCACGGCCCAATGAACCGCCTCCTCGTTGCTGCTCCCGGGCGGCGCCGGTGTCGGCGCTAGCGTTAGCCGGCGAGCCGCCGGGCGGCGGAACGACATCGCCGTCGAGCCGCCAGCAAGACTTAGCTCATCTCCGTCAATGAAGTTAGGAAGGAATAGCCAATTCAGATGGAGATAACTCCGCAAATCTACAGAATTCAAGTTAAGTTTGTTCTAACAGCAGGAAGTAGGGAAGGAATGAAGGAGCAGCGGCCAACTACCATCATCACCTTATCGATCCCTTATTGGTAGATATATAACGTTATCAGATATATAATCTTATCATATATCACATTCACGTCTATGTTCTGCCCTGACAATTGGTAGTTCTTTGATTTGTACTCATCCTTGCACGATGAGCTTGGATGCATCGACGAACCCGAATCTCACTGCGCAGTCAATGGTTCCGTCTAGTATCTCCTCCATCCCGTACTTGTATCTGAACCCCAGCTCGCCCAACTTGTTGCTGTGCGCTTGTACGCTCGGCAAAGCCTCCTTCCTGACACCAATTCAATCGAAAATCTAAGAACATATTGCCAGATTGTGTTGCAAGGCAGGCTGTTCTTGATACGATCTCAGTAGCAAAGACCTACACTCTGAGGATGTCGAGGTGTGGGTACTTAGCGGCGAAGTGATCGACGATGTCGGTGACGGTCGGGTATGCGGCGGCGCAGAGGAACCGGCCGGCCATGGACGGCCTCTCCATACAGAAGACGAGCGCGTCGCAGACGTCGTCGACGTGCGTCAGCGGCACCGACCCCAGCAGCTGCTGCAGCATCGTCAGGACCCCGAAATGGTGCTCGTCACGGGTCACCGGCGACATGACGCCATCCATGGACACCGTGCTGCCGCCCTGCAGCGTGTCGCCGGCGACCACCGAGCAGGGCACCGTCACCACCTCGAACGCCGGGTTCTCGCCGGCGTTGTAGCCCAGCAGCTCCTGCTCCGACACCAGCTTCGACAGCATGTACTCCTGCATGTTGTCGATCAGGCAAGAAATTGTTGTCGTGGACTACGACTTCTGAAATTGTTGGTTTCGATCAGGACTTCAGGAGCAAGAATTAGGCGCGCACATCGTATTTCGCGCTCCGGAGAGGGTAGTCGACGTCGAGCGACGTCCAGCAGGACTCGTCGACGGCGTCCTTGAACCCGGTGGAGTCCTGCTTCAGTGGCGAGCACGTTGACATGCTGCCGGTGTGGATGACGCGCTTCACCGTGCCGGAAGCAGCGCACTGCCGGAGGATCACCCGCGCCGCGTCTCGAGCTGCCTCCGCCGTGCTCTTGTACTGCGCGTGCCAGCCAGGCGCCAAATTAAGAACTCGATCGGTTTGAGATGTCTTGGTCGGATGAGCATCTCGAATCTCGATTGATTTTTGGTGGTGGGTTGGGAGATCAGATCTGACTACCTTGGTGCTCGTGGCGTCGTGCCGCAGCGGCGTGGCGACGAGGAAGACGAACTGGCACCCGGCGATGGCCGGCGCGAACGTGGCGGCGTCGTAGAGGTCGGCCTCGAAGAGCACCAGGCGGCCGGACTCCGCCGCGCCGGGGACGAGACGCCGGAGCAGCCCGGCTTTCTCCTCGTGCCCTGGAACAATCATCATAAGCTAATCCATCGCCACAGTTAAATTGCAAGGAATCCATCACCACAAACTCGCAAGGAAGAGAACTGGACACGCCGATTTGGACGTGCCGGCTCCGAGCCTCCCAGGCTCTAATTTAACGCTGAATATGAACTTAGGCAAAATTAATCCACGGATTTATCTGCGTGCGTGCGTACCGATGTTCCGCAGTGTGGCGTGGACGGTGTATCCACTCTGGAGGAGCTTCTTGACGAGCCAGGAGCCGATGAACCCGGCTCCACCGGTGACGCACACCCGCGCTCCATCGCCGCTGCTCTTCCTTTCCTCCATTGATGTGGACCTCGAAGCTACCCCTAGAGAATGAATGGGATGGACGACGAACCTGGCCACTTGCCGGAAGGATAAGCTGGGACACGCCTAGGCCGCTGGAGTCGCTACTTGGTTACTATAATCTAATCACGACCAATAACCTATTCGTGTATTCGAATTGTTTTAAGCATTTGAGTGTCGTAAGAGTAGTCATGTACTCATGTGTACTTACAATATGCATGTTACTTGCACACAAGTTGCTTGGATAGAGGCAATGCCGTCACACTATACTATAATCATCGTCAAGTGTAAATAAGCTCAACCACCTTTTAGCTTTTAGCAAGCTACAAATCTAAGCATCTGGCAGGAGTGCAGGACGCAAGCGTCGGGATGCCACCGTCATTGTTAGCGCATACAGGCTGGGCGCTCGTGGACACTGGCTGGACAGTGCAGACGCAAGCGCTGAAAGCAAGCAGCCGCCATTCGACGCTTGGAAAGCGTCTAAACTCCAAGCGTAAAAGTGTTGGAGTACGTTCATCTGCTAGCTACGTAAGCGTCTTCAAACAAAAAACTCCCACTGAAAGCTAAGACTCGTATAATGTATATAGATGCTTATTTGTTGTTTTAGTATCTTAAGTAGCAGTATCTTTGTAAGCATCCATGCATGATCTGTACATGGCTTAAGCACCCGTGCAAGTGTGGCGTGGCGAAGAAGACCAATCTTTTTGGCTTACCTCGTTAAACATGACTATTGTACGATGTCCTTAACTTCTATTCTGTAGATTAGGCCAAGCTAATCATCATACGATTATTTATAAGTGCTGGATTATTTATGATTATTTCTTAATAAAGCGAGCAAGTGTGGCGTGGCGAAGAAGAGCAGTCCTTTTGGCTTAACCCGTTAAGCATGACTATTGTACGATGGCCATAACTTCTATTCTGTAGATTAGGCCAGGCTAATCATGCTAAGATTATTTACATAAGTGTTGCATTATTGATAATTATTTCTTAATAAAGTGCGCAAAACACGTTCTCAGAAAAATCCTAGTCCAAAATTCGTTCGCTGGTTTGAAATGTTAAAAGTTTGGAAAGCCACCTTGTTTTTCATTGCCGTTGTTAGATGGAGTATATCGCCATGAAACAAATGAAGCGTGAAATTGTGAGATAATAATTTCGTATTTTTTCCGTCTCAAAATACTATCCGTCCATATAAAAAAGCTAAAACGAATAGTATATACATTAGAATGGTGGGAGTAGTTACCAAATTGTCTAGTTTTTTAATATTTGTTTTATTAAGAGTTACGAATTGCATAATAAAATGAGAGATTAAAACATTGCAATTACTCCTTAATTATGAATATTTTTATGTTGTTACCAACTATACATCATCGAAGATATCTAAACGCGACGAATTTTCACTGAGCAAATAGACACATGGTCAATAACCTTACTGTCATAAAGTTCCATTGGCACGGAATCTCATATCTTGCAACCACAGATGACGTGATCCATTTCAAAGGGCAGCTGTGCAAGCAAAATTGCAAATGCTTGCAAGAAAAAGAAAGGTATCTAGAAATAGCCGGATACAAGCTGAATGAATGTACATGCATATATGTAATTCTGTACGAGAGAGAAATCACAATATATAACACTATTTATTTCCTTTTTTTCTGTTGAAAAATGGAGCACGATTTATTTCAGTTTCGGGATAGAGCCATAGAGGGGTGAGAAGAACGTGCCGGGACAGTTTTGCCTAGCGCCCGAAAATGATTGGATTATCGACTTATCGTGCCTGCCGTGCCTGTAGCCGCTGATCTAGGGGTACAACTGGAAATTCGCAGAAATAATTGTGGGGGAAAAGAATGGCTTAAGGGTTTGTTTCTCTTCCGTTTCTTCTTCTACCATACCACCACTACTCTCTCTCGGGTCTCCCCACACATTTCTTTCTACAGCCGCCTCGCCGCCTCATCATCATCGGCGGCTGCAATCCCGCGCACGCGGCTCGCCGCTCGCTTCCACCGCTGCCCGCCGTCGCTGACCTCGCCTGCCCTGCCAGTAGATCCACCTGCGATGCGGCGCTCCTGATCTCCCAAGGCAACGGCCACCGGCGGCGTCCCCGTCCTGTCCTGTCCGCCCCCAACAGCGCCGACGCGCTCGATCCTCATCGCCGAGTTCGCCCCCCCGATCCGCAGGTCAGCACAGTGCCCGCCCCCTTCTCCCTCTGCTGGTCTGCGTATCGCCCCGGCGAGCTCTAATCAGGCGGCGTCGAGCGTCGAGCGCCTCGCCTGGCCACGAGGCGCCGAGCGTGGCGGAGGTTGCCGCGGAGGAGTGCGAGCACAAGGATGCGGAGGATGGGAGTGGCACGCAGAGGCGGGGACGGGAACCCCATCTGAGATAATTCCCCGCGCGGGGACGGGGACGGGGAGAACGCTCCCCCATGGCGAGGCCGATGATGGGGATCGGGAAGCGATTCCCGGAGGGGAATTCCCCATTGCCATCCCTTATTCGTACTAGCGCGATTTTGATGTGGAGCACTCTTGTCACGAGCTCATATTTGATAGGCTATTCAGTGATTAGGTGGTTGGACCATGAGCTTGTATCTGTGTAATGCTTTTGTGGATATTTTGTATGTCCTTTATGTAGACATAGAATTGCTTGGAAAATGCTGCATGTATTTTTGCTTACATGATTGTTATGCCATACAGATTATGTTCTGCTTTATTTATGTACACAGAAATGCAGGGGAGCCCTATCGAACAGGCTGTCTTAGAAATTGCAGCACATAACTCGCTTTAAGTGATCTCTGATCCTGTGTCTTGTGTACCTGTTAGCTCACTTTGAATGGTCCTACTCCTATGTTTTGCTCTACCTGTGCAGTTTTTGTGTTAATACAAATGAGCTATTAAAATAGAACATCTCAGAAAATCCAGCGTGTAGCTCTTGTTAGCTGATTATTTATGCATTCCATAGATGACTCTAAAACACGTGCACATGTCATAAAAGGGAGTCCCTTGACATACGAAGCTGGAATAACTATTGTATTGTCGTTATGCTATTGTTTTGTTGGTTTGGTTGTCGCTAAGTTTGGCATTTCCATTCTTGCAGGTCACGGTACCCCAGGCTGAATTGTGGCTGGTATTGGCGATATAAGTGCTCATAGCTGTTTTATCTTGGGTCCAGGGTCTTTGATTAAGCGTCATTGAAAAGACTGTGCATGAGAAAACTCTTTTGTTCAAACATTTCTCTCCTGTAATATGAATGTACTGTGACACTCCTTCCTATGCTAGAATAACATATTTTAGCGTCTAAGCTCTATAAGTGTTTCACAAGTTTCCTATTGAACCGAATACATATTGCATTACTTCGGGGGCTTGTGACAAACATTCATGCAAATTCTTGGATATTAATTCAGAACCTGGTGGCATATTAATCTTGGATACTTGGTCAACTGCAAACTTGGAGCTTCGTGTTCATGTCATCAATGGAGAGCCTAGCACAGTTAGAGGTGCTGTGTGAAAAGCTTTATAATTCTAGAGACTCGGCTGAGAGAGCACATGCAGAAAGCACCCTCAAGTGCTTCTCTGAGAACAGCGAGTACATTTCTCAGTGTCAATACATATTGGACAATGCCTCAACTCCATACGCTCTGATGTTGGCTAGTTCAAGCTTATTGAAGCAAGTTTCCGACCGCAGTCTTTCGTTGCAGCTCCGCCTTGATATACGTAATGTTTCTTTCTGTAAACATATTGCATGCCGTTACCTGTAGAACATATTGCATGCCGTTACCTGTAGAACATATCGCATGCCGTTACCTGTAGAACATATCGCATGCTGTTACCTGTAGAACATATTGCATGCTGTTACCTGTAGTTATGTTTTTGTTGTATCTGTTATATTGCATCCACGTGGCATTTTAGCATTTATTTGTATCTCTTTATGTTGATAAATTTTACTTGTGTTGCTTCTTTTCGGTTGCATCTGAAGAACCTTTAGCATTTATGGTTCTTTACGTTGAACATAAATATGAACCACTTGACACATGCGGCATTCAACCGTACATAGTAGTCTTAACTTGTTCAGTTGTTCATAGCGATGTTCAATATGACTTGCCATATGCATAGCTCCTGTCATTTCCTTGGTTCTCAATTTATCGCCTTATGTTTATTACACAGCTAAAGAATGCAAAATATATATTTTCATGTACTCCTTAATATTTTATATGCCTTCATGACATTGCTGGAAAGATAATTTTTATCTAAATCTTATTAATTCTTTTACTTTTACACCATAGCTGGATTCTACTATCCGTTACTGTTTTTTCCTGCATGTTTTCGTTTTCCCTTCCTATTGCTTATTTCAATGCTAACCTTTGTTGCAATCTGTGTGAAGGGAGTTATGTCATAAACTATCTTGCCAGAAGGGGGCCTAAATTGCAGAACTTTGTCATTGTCTCCCTAATTCAGCTGGTTTGTCGTATTACAAAATTTGGATGGTTTGATGATGACAGATTCAGAGAGACCGTGAAGGAAGCGACGGATTTCTTAGGTCTTGTAAGTAGGCTCTTACATTTTGTAAATGTTGTAATAATTCTCTGAATGACTGTCACGTATTAGGAGTCCTGACATCACATAAAACTTAGCCAGTTTGATGACGGAAATCTGTTTTTCGGGATCAATAAAACTTCAGAAGATGACTATCTGTGCCAAATAAACCCGCACATCATTCCTTTTCTATACACACGAATGAAGATGACTATCCATGAAGATTAGGGTTGAACTTTTTAACATTTTGAATGCAAAGACATGTAACTTGTACGGAAAATACAGACTGTTTATGTCTTCCTCATGCCCCGGTAGATCTATGGAGTATGCAGTTCTGACATGCATAGATGCAAGAGGATGCATCCATTCAAAGAAATCTTTTGACGGTTTGAGCTGAATGATTAGGAATATGATGTTGTTTGTTTTATATTCCTGGTAAGGATATGCTGTTTTGGTTTTGTATTCCCTGTGATATACTGATATCCATCTTAATGTTGATATGGGAAGCATATTGCAAAAACCAAGCCAAATCTGACCATTAAAATTTGGAAGCTGCTATTTTCAGTCGATACTGAGATAGGAATTTTCCTATGTACTCTATATATTAGAATACTTTATGGAATTACTTGATCCAATCAGCGATGTACTATTGCAGTAAGCATTCTAAGTAGGCTTCTTGAATTCTGTCATAACCCTCATCGTCACGGAACAAAAGCATTTCTTTTCAGTTCTGCCCAGGTTATTATAATTTTCTATAACAGTCACACTGCCTGTTTATTATACTATACCTTCTGCATCTTTTTTGCCATCTACTTTATATATACAACTATAGTTCTTCCATAAATGATGTTTTGCCTCACGTGCATAATGAAAAGGGTATCTATGTGTACCCCTTAAAATGTAGAAGTAGAACAACAAAGAACAATTCTTTCTGTAGAACATCATTTCTAGAGGAAGAAATAGAGTAAGAGGAGAGCATCTTTTTTTCTTTCTTTATTGCATTTAATAAACATAAGCATCTGTGCGCTATAACATATTTGTTTTCTGAAAAGGTACCAAAAAAGGTAATCAATGTTCTATCATTGAAAGGGTTTGTAAGCAGCAATATTATACGCCCTCCTTTCAAGACGTGCTTGTTGTTTTGGACATGCTTGTCGTCAAATTTCCAAGACTTTGATTGTTGATAGCTTTTTAAATTTTATATTGGAAACATGCAAACCTTTTGTTAGATTGGTCATGGGAATAACTTTCATAAGGTTATAGTTTTATTGGGTTTTTAATTTATTTTGAGACTATGCAAAACAACAAGTCTTTGTGACTGGAAGTGGTATACTTTTGGTTCCAGGTTCTTTTGTACGTGACCTAATGCATTTTACTAATCTTTGTTGTGCCTAAATCATTTCAGGCATCTCAGGATCATTATTTCATAGGATTGAAGATACTAAACAATCTCGTAACAGAAATGAACCAGGTGATACACATAAATATTTCTGAAATCAGTATATTCTCTGTAGGTGGTAGCTTCCTTTGATGGGCATTTTCATTATAACTTGGATAGATTCGTGCTTCAGAAGTAATGTTCTATCAGGATGCAATTTTTTTTTGGTATAGAACTGTCCTGCACAGTTGTTGGTTTCTGTATTAAAAAAAAGTTGCGTGGACATACCTTCATAGAATAATACTATATGAAATGGTTGGCTTTATTTTGACTAGACGCCCATACATCAACATGCTTATTTCACAATTGATCAACATAGACAACCTTTTTGAATGAATTCATGCCATTGTTGTGATCTTATATAAGAGTTAAGAAGTAGGCTATTAATTATTAAATATGCGTATCTATGATTGGCCTGTTATTATGTATGCAAATGAATACACAAGGTTCTTTTCTGTTCCATTATGTACTCCTATAGCATATAGATTTGTGTCTATTGATGAACCTTGTGTGTCTGTTGTCATCAAACTACTAGTGACAGTACTGACATGCTTGCTTGATACTTAACATGAAGAGTGGCATATGTTACTTGGTTAATCTGGGGTGAAAGATTCTAGCTGTGTCCAACTACTTGCTATCTCCATCTTTTTATGTTATAATAAAGCAACACCTCTTTGGCATGAAGAGTTTTTTTTAATATGTCTTTTTTTGAGCCAAAGCTTTTTTAGTATGTTATGTAGTACCACATACATTTTACAATCGGATTCCTGCTTTTTGCTTCATATGATTAATTTCATCTCTACTCGAGGTTTTTTTACTTCATTTCCTGTACTGTTTGAATTGCCATGCCCATTTTAGTTTAATGTTCGTATATTGGTTTGTGCATACAGCCAAACCCGGCCATGCCTATGACACTTCATAGGAAAATTGCGAGCTCATTCAAGGACCAGTTCCTTCTACAGATCTTCCAAATTTCGTTATCCTCACTAAACCAACTGAAAAGTGAAGGTTTGTGCAAGATGTTAAGTGGGTCTATTTTTCTTTTCATTCAGTAGACTATTTCAACTCCTAAAGTTGTTTTCCCCCTGTCTTAAACTGCAGCTCCGGATGACTTTGGGCATGTTCCTATTGACCTTGCATTGAAGTGTCTGTCATTTGACTTTGTTGGTTCTCCAGTGGACGAGAGCTCTGAAGAGTTTGGGACGGTGCAGGTATATCAGTCACATGATTGTTAGCCTCTTACATTCATCATTTAATCTGTTGTTGTACCACACTTGAGCTCTTTCATTTTAGTCATTGATTGATTCTTTTATTTTGGTGCAGCTTCCTGCATCTTGGAGGCCTCTCCTACAAGATCCTTCAACTGTCCAGATCTTTTTTGATTACTACAAAGTTAATGACACATGCGTCTCAAAAGAGGTACCCATTGATGTGATTTTGAGTAATTTGTTAATACTTCAAGAGAGTTTTGTTTTGTTCCACGTGTTTCAGAAGATTTCCCTTGTTATGTCCCATGTTAGCATGCACAGAATTACAGCCGATCTATGGGCTTGATAAACCATGATCGACCAGGAACATTTTATTTTGTATGTTAGCCAGGTTATTTCCGTGTAATCTTCTGTTTAGTAGTTCAGTGCATTCCTAGTATCCTGTTAGAGCAAATCACTATTTAGTATTTACTTTTTATTTGGTGGCCTGGTCATTAACGACCTGCCAATTTAGTACTCCATCATTTTTATTTGGTGGCCTGGTCATTAACGTGACCTGCCAATTTAGTACTCCATCCCAGAATGCAGCTAGTTTTAGAGTCTCTGATAGATTAAGGAGGGCAATTAAAAGTCTAAATTTCCCGTCATTCTCTCCCTTTATTAATGGTAAAAACCATTTGCATGCAAGCTCCCTGCCAAATGTACAACCAAATTAGACCTGCATGGCAGCATATGGATGCGGATAGACTGGAAGGGTGTTTTTGGCAGTTCATAGCTATATTCTGGGACAAATTTTGAATGCTACAAATAGCTATATTTTGGGACACAGGGTATTGTTTAGTGTGTACGACTATAGTCAAGCTCAAGAGCTGATGTGTCAGTTTTATAACTGACTTCCACACAGGATGCAGCAGCAACAAATTTTGTTATGTTTACCCAACTCTCTTAGAAGTATGTTCTTTTGACATTTGGTTATGAATTTAACATACACTAGAGTCTGCTTCAGAATTCTTTTATTTTTTTTTTCTTTATTGGGCCTCTTCCGCTAAATTGCACCTCAGCACCCCTGGTGAGGTTCAGTCTAGTACCTTAAGTTATACTTCCATTTCACCTTTCATGTATTCCTCTTTCTTTTCCTTCTGTACTTATATGTGCAAGCTCCTTGATTCAACAGGCTTTGGAATGTTTGGTGCGACTTGCTTCTGTGAGGCGAAGTATTTTTGTCGAGGACCCTGCAAGGTCCCAGTTTCTTTCTCATCTGATGTCCGGCACAAAGGAAATACTTCAAACTGGCCAAGGTTTACTACAAAAACTTTCAGAATGAAGTTATTGTTTGATACTGGTTTTGTTCCTCTTACGATTTTCACAGATTAAGACCAATAGTTTTCTGTTAAAAAAATGAATAGTAGTCTTGATTGAAATCCTTGTACACCATGTAATAATCTTGTTTCTTGTTAATCCAACATGAATTGATTAGCTATTGACCATTGCAACCATATTGTAAGCCAAAGCAAAAGTGATTGCAGATAAGCAATGGTTTTCTTTTGATTTGATATGCTTGCTGTTAGAGTATAGATGGTAGGTAGGTTAGGATAGAGTCCCGGACTACCATATGTATCCACGGAGGTGCCTTGCCCTCCAAGACTCTGTACTCTAACACTTGCAGTTACTACTTGTTGGAAATAATCCTGTAAATGCTGTACCTGTCCAGGTTCAAAGTGTCTAGGTGCAGTCAATCAGTTAGCAGATTTTCAGCTAGCAGTTTAGGAAAATAAGACTATAAGAGGCAATTAGGGATTTAGTGCCTGCAGTCATTAGGAAATATCTAAAATTCTTCCATAGTAGTAGTCTATGACTGTCTATAGGTAGGAATGAAATTAGAAAATGCAGCAAGCAATTGCAGCACCAAAACCATAGTGTGTTCGTGTGTGTTCTGTGTGTGAGCTCGTGGGTTACCTGTGACTGTGAGGCTTCAGGCTTTTCACTACTCTTTCCAAGCAAGGTGCCAGGGTCAATGCTGGTTTGTCTTACCCTGGTGACACAGGTACTAGGGTGCAACAAAATGTTGTTAGTAAATTGACCAAAATTTACCTAATGTCACCTTGAAAATTTATTTGTTGCTTCATTGCTTGATGTACAATGAGTGATGCGCCACCTTGGTGTTGATGATAGCTCTGCCCCTATTTCCAAGTAGATGAGTTTGTTGATGCACAGATGCAGACAAAATAGGTGATTTTATGTAATTTATTTTTCCTTCCAATCTGCAGGACTTGCTGATCATGACAATTACCATGAATTCTGCCGTCTTTTGGGACGTTTCAAAGTAAACTATCAGGTCCCAATTCTGCTACATGCATGAAGAATGACTGAATTTATTTAGTTTGGCAACCAATAATGCTTTTATTTTTTTTTTCATTTTAGCATGTAGCAAATAGGAAAGGATGTTAGTTTTCATCTCTCCTTTGTTTTTGCTTGGTAGCTATGCAATTTATTCAATTACATGTCAAAAGGAGCAGTGGCACAATTTTTTTCTTTTATTTTGCAATTTCTCCTAATCTTTTAGTTTTGGAGATGAAGGGAACCGGTTATTTACTTATGCATATAATCCCTCTGGTTTTAAATGTGACATGAAGACCACTTAAATTAGTTCATTACATGATATATTTTAGAAAAATGGAGAGATTGCATTTCTTAATGCTTTCTTTATAACTTAAAGGTATGTCTGCTATGGTTTGATGTGTGCTGTTTACTTCGTAACCATCTACAAGCATCACTGGAGTAGACAGAACATACATTATATTCAGAATACTTCTCTTGTTTGTCTCAAACAGTGTACTATTGCTCTTATGGCATTGTGGTGCCCAAGTTACTGTTCTTAATTGGGGAGTGGGGATGTGGCTATTCTAACTTTATTTATTACAAAATTTTCTTGTCGATACCAATTACCAATTAGCTTTTCTTAGTGCAATTTCTCATTGAGTTATATTTTATAGTAAAGTATCTAAATAGTACCTAAATAATCCCTTGAATTTTGAAAAATTGCTTAAATAACCCTGTAAAATTGTATAAAGTGAAATGGGAAAAAAGAAAGAAATTTAGAGCATTCCATTTTTAAGTCACTACATGCAGCACTACAACTGTGTACCTTATCTTTTATTAACTACTGAAGTGGCACCAATCAAACTGTTCTATATTGTTACTTTTCTGTTCTTTGTTTCATTCTACATGTATTCTGTAACATCTTTCAGAATTATATACAACTTCAGCCCAGATGATTTGGTTTATATTTGACAGTTCTCGATGGTTGGCAATGAATATAAGATAGATTACTTCATAATTTTAATTGCACTGTGCAGCTGGCAGAGCTTCTGAGTGTTGAGTTTTATGGTGAATGGATTGGTCTTGTAGCTGAATTTACAACTAGATCCTTGCTCTCTTGGCAGGTTTGTGTTTTCCTATTACTGAATCGCGGGCTGTTGGTTCTTTCAATTACCATTTTAGTGAGTTTTATGACAGTTATGCTATCTGTTTGTTCTGTAGTGGGCCAGCAACAGTGTCTACTATCTTCTAAGTCTTTGGTCAAGGCTGGTGACATCTGTGCCTTACTTGAAAGGTGAAGCGCCAAGTCTGCTTGATGAAACTGTTCCCAAAATCACCGAGGGCTTTATTACTTCTAGAATTAATTCTGTTCAGGTATTAGTTTATACGACAGATATTACTTCTACTGAATCAGTCCAACAAAGTGACCATTGCCATTCTTATTATTGGTTGTTTCTGCACATCTCAGGCCATCCTTGCTGACAACTCATTGGAAAATCCTTTGGATAGTGTGGAAGTTCTCCAGGACCAGCTGGAATTTCTTCCTTACCTTTGCAGATTCCAGGTTGCTGCAACCTCATGAATTTTTGTTTCTGATTTTAGGAAAGATTTTTGTTTTAGGAAATATATTAATCTGACTCCCATCTTGGAAATCATCCCCAGCAGGAAATAAGATACCTTAAGTCGTTAATTAACTATAATTTGATGTCTTTCTGTAACAAATTTTTTTGCATTGTTTCTGCTTATCAGAAAAGCTGGATAGTAAGTTAGCTGAATCTTGATAGTGAATTTCCATTCTACCTGATACTGGATTTTTAATTACTTGAATCGGCAAAAGGAAATTGCAAGTTATCTGCATGGCAGTTGGGAAAATATAGGTAAATCAGATCACTTATGTCCTGTGAGGGCAGAGAGAAGGCAAAGAGCAGAAATCAGAAGGGGACTTGGCCCTTTACTTCTTCTTGACCAACCATGACACGTCTCTATATAGAGGAAGCTGACTATACATTTTAAGTAAACTATAGATGGGATCTTATAGACATGGTCCAGACTTGCAAAAGATGAATTTGCTAAATAGACGATAACTTGGTTTAGGGGGCAAGTCGGATTTCGCGACATGGGCAGCCCCCTGGTGGCAGGCGTGGGAGCTCTTGGCGACTGCCTTAGGGCATGTCACCAAACTCCTGGGCTACTGGCGGGCTGCGGGTTCATAACACATAACACATTACTATTTTTTTGAATTCAGGTCTTAATATCTTGCCTACATGGTTCAGTTACACAACCTGATTGTTCTTTCTTTCAACAAATTGCAGTACCAAAGCAGTAGTCTGTACATCATAAATATCATGGAACCTCTTCTGCAAGCTTATACGGTATATTAGTGTTGTTTCACAAGCTCTATCTTGTATTTTTGTGGGGGGAGGGGGAGACGGGGAGTATTGTTATTGAAAGTGCTGTTACAGGAAAGGTCAAGATTACCCGCGCCTGGAGACTCTGATGAGCTCTCTGTCATTGAAGGACAAATTGCATGGATGGTCCACATAATTGCAGCCATTCTCAAAATTAGGCAGACTGTTGGTGTTAGGTGAGAAATACATTTCTCTTATTTGTTTACTTTGTTTTGTTATTCTTTTTCATGGATGAGATTTTCCATTTTCTTGTGCAGCCAAGAATCACAAGAGTTTATTGATGCCGAACTGTCTGCCCGTGTGCTACAGTTGATAAGTATGACTGATACTGGGGCGCACACGCAGGTTAGATGTAACTGGTTTGTTCACTTTATATGAATGAGGAGCTATGGTATTTCGCATGATTGATGATTTCCCTGATTATTTTTTGTGTAGACAGAGGGTGATGGCGAACTTTCACATATAAACAGCTCTAGTATTTTTCCAATAACATGATACACACTCATTTTTCAATTAATCTGGAAAATTAGAAAAGCGCTAATGCAAAATGTGTTGTTCAATTAACTTGCTGATTAGGTGAAACGGATTTGTTCCGCAATATGGCAGAACATGTCCTAGCAACCGTAAATTCCCCTAAAATAAAATTTTTGTTGACTTTGCTATGAGTGTAGTTGTGGGAAGTGATGAACCTACACATCCTTTCTGTTTTGTTATTCCTTTTCCCTGGTCGATGAGTTCTCAGATGCAGCCTTTACTTTAGGCTCAACATATAGTAGTTTTCCCTATCAGTTTCACTAATCTCTGCTGACAACTCTTACTTGTGGAGTGGTCAGCAGTTTTTCTAATGTGATTTCTTTCCAGATAGTCTTAAATATTAACAAATTACCATTAACATTATTACTAAGATACTAATTACTCTATTTATATTAGATGCTTATCCAAAAATACTACTCCTTCCGTCTCAAATTGTAAGTTGTTTTTGGCATATTTAGATACATAGCTATGTATCTAACTATGCCAAAACGACTTACTGTTTGAACAGAGGGAGTACAAACCTTTGGTCTCGTGGGTTGCAGACTCACTGTGTGAAAATAACTGATTTTATTGTCTTTGCAGAGATATCGAGAATCAAGTAAGCAAAGGCTTGACCGAGCTATTCTTATCTTTGTGCAAAATTTCAGAAGGTCTTATGTTGGAGACCAAGCCATACATTCTTCAAAGGTTCAGAAGAAACAAAACCCTGGCATTCTCTCTCTCCCTCCCTTATCTGCTGAATCCTGTAGAATTTTGCTTTGTCCGTGTTCTCTATTAAATGTCATAAACAAGTGCTTGTTTGCTGCAGCAGTTGTATACAAGGTTGTCTGAGCTTCTAGGGCTGAATGACCATCTAGTTCTACTGAATGTCATAGTTGGCAAAATTGCTACAAATCTGAAGTGCTATGCTGAGGTGACTATTTATCTACTCATTTCGGCTTTAACTTTGACTGTTGAGCTTTACTG
The DNA here is from genome assembly GCA_015342445.1 of Digitaria exilis. Classification (NCBI taxonomy): domain Eukaryota; kingdom Viridiplantae; phylum Streptophyta; class Magnoliopsida; order Poales; family Poaceae; genus Digitaria; species Digitaria exilis. The sequence continues at coordinate 1,264,244 of JACEFO010002479.1, forward strand.
ACCTTTGTTGTGGTCTCAGTGTGAGGACGTTATTGATCATACTCTATCCCTTTTCATGGAGCTTGCATCTGGGTAAAGTTGTGTCTATATGATTGCCAATTTCCTTTTTCTTGTTTAGGCGTGATGACATTTCATTTCTCAATTGTCAATTCAGCTATATGACTGGAAAGTTGCTGATTAAGCTGGAGAGTGTAAAGTTCATCATCGCAAATCATTCCGTAAAGTCTTCCCACTAGCCTTTGTTCTACTTTTCCTGCAGGCCTGCACTCAGTCTTCGAAGTAATTTGTTGTTTTATTATCCTTCCAGCCGGAGAATTTCCCATTTCTTGCAGAGTACAAATGTTCACGTAGTAGAACTACGTTCTATTACATTCTTGGCTCTTTAGTCTTCATGGAAGACAGCCCTGTAAAATTCAGGACCTTCATGGAACCACTTCAGCAGGTGCATAGGCATTTAAATTTTTTGAGAGAGAAACATGGATACATTTTTATACTCTTATGTGATTCTACTCTTTACGGTGTAGGTTGCATTTAATTTGGAGGCAAGCCCTGATGCTGCTTTCTGGACTGATGTTGCTAAGCGAGCATTTATTGGTTGGATGCGAGATCTACGAGGCATTGCTATGGCCACCAACAGGTGTATTATACGACCATGTACTGTGTCAGTTATTACAACTCCTATAGTTTTGAAACTAACTACAAATTTGCTGATGTGATCCAGCCGCAAGACCTATGGCCTCCTATTTGACTGGCTGTATCCATCTCGCATGCCACTTCTATTGAGAGCCATCACACTGTGGACGGATGAACCAGAGGTTGTCATCAATTACCAATTTGTTCCTATATAATAATTTTATGCTGTATATCTCCCTGCTTTTTATTAACCCTTTATTTTTAGACACATTATCATATCCTTGTGCACCTGTTTCATTTTTTTGCATGAATATGCTACCTAAGCCTAACTTCATTATTTCGTAATAAGATGTTTCTAAATTTAACCACTCGCCCTAAATTTACCTCTTGTAGGTCACCACACCCTTGCTCAAGTTCATGTGTGAATTTGTTTTGAATAAAGCTCAAAGATTGACATTTGACTCAGCATCACCAAATGGGATCCTTTTGTTCCGAGAGGTTAGCAAGATAATTGTGGCCTACGGGTCGCGAATTCTATTGCTTCCTAATGGCACAGATATATACAGAAGTAAATACAAAGGCATATGGATCTCACTGACTGTTCTTTCAAGAGGTGGGTCTATCTTTCGGTCTGCTAATTTAAAATATTTGTTCCCTTGGCATAGCTGGTGGCATTTGTGGCTTTCACATTTGATTTTCTTTACTCAACTAAGTATATCACAGAGCCATACCCATCTGTATGCAGTATTGCATTTCATGATTCATCTTTTGTTCAATCTAAAAAAATATATGTTATTACTGGAGTATCCTTTTTGGACTGGAAACATATTTGCTATTCCATTAGGTTCCAATCTCCAGAAACCTGTTGAAATGAGCTGCTCGTTCTGGTTTCTTATCAAATATGCTGATCCTGCCATCGGTGTTATCTATTCCCAAAAGATTTTTAGTTTCTTAATGAGTTCTGGAGGTATTGCAGATTCCAAAGAATTTGAAGTGTCTACCTTTCTATGGTTACTCCAGTAAATGGGAACGACCACCACCAGTTCCTGCATGGTTTCTATGGAACTTTGTTAGACTGGGATCTAGCTTAGCCCCTGGTCTTTTATTGTTTATGGTTAGCTAGCATTTTTTTCTTAGATTGGTTTGCGTCTTTATGATTCAACTTTGTTGTGTGTTTTCTTTTTAACTCTGTAGTCTTCTTGCTGATTATGTACTGATTTCCCTGGAACTTGCAGCTTTGTGTGGGAACTATGTCAATTTTGGTGTATTTGAGCTCTATGGTGACAGAGCACTTGCAGATGCCCTAGATATATCTCTAAAGATGACCCTGTCAGTTCCATTATCTGATATACTGGCTTTCAGAAAGGTATCCATATCAATTGCTGTTTATTATTTGTCTAGGCAATTGCTTTCATTGGTAATATATCAAAATACTAGTGCTAAGGTCAATGCAGGAGAATTCTTGGTTCACATAGAATGTGGACAGGAACATCAGCTTAAATCAATTTAACAGAGATGATTGCTAACTAATTGGAATAAATTGCACTAACTGTTGAGCTCGGTGTTTGATGGTTTTGCTAGTCGTGTCCCTTGTATCACGATAGGTTTGTCAGTATGTGCATGTTAGACTCACCTTGTAGGTGTAGCCAGGGTTCAAAATCTGGTTTTTGGCATAAGCAAGCATCAGAATCTTAAGCACTAGTGCACTAAACTATGTGTGTGCTTTCCTTGCATTTCTCAGTGTGTTAATTATGATAGACTAACAGCTCAAGTTCCTTTAAGCATTTATTTATTTAGGTTAAACCCTAGGAAAATCACCATGTAGTATCTGTATGCAGATAAGTATTTCTTGGTCTACGTTATGCTTCCAATCTCTTGATCCCACAGTAAAATGCAATCTGGACTATGTGATTGTCTTTGACTCTTTGGTTCTTGTATGAACCTGCTCTTTTTGTTCGCCTAAATGCTTGATTTTCTTCTGTTTTATCTGTAGCTATATTGAGAATGAGCTGTGTTTTTCAGCTGTCGAAAGCGTACTTCGGATATATGGAAGTTTTGTTCAACAACCATATCAAGTTTGTTCTCAATTTGGACACAAACACATTCGTACATATTGTCAGCTCACTTGAATCTGGCTTAAAAGGTCTAGATACTGGGATATCGACACAGGTTTGTTTTTGAGATCTTTTTGTTTTAAACATGTTCATTGGACTTAGGGTGCACATACTATTTGTTCACATGACATTAGCTAGATTATCACTTATCTAGGAAAGTATATAGTGTGCACATAGGGTGGAACTATATCCGGCTATTATGTTATTTAGGCTGATTTCTGTTAGTCTTATCTCCTTTTGGCAGTGTGCTTCTGCCATTGACAGCCTGGCAGCCTTTTATTTTAACAACATTACAGCTGGTGATGCACCTCCATCACCAGCTGCAGTAAATCTTGCGCGGCATATTGGAGAGCTTCCCAATTTGTTTCCTCAGGTCTGAATAAAGTTGCTGAATCCTGTCAACCATTTTCTGAAATGTTTCACAGCAATAGTATTTTAATTGTGATATATGCTCAATTTGCTTGGGACTAAAAAGGTGATGTTATTGTTGTTGTGTAGATACTGAAGACACTTTTTGAGATAATTCTATTCGAGGATGCTGGCAACCAGTGGAGTCTCAGTAGACCAATATTGAGCCTGATAATGACCAGTGAACAGGTGCCTTTATTTTTCTGAATAGTAATCTTTATTTTTTTCCTCACTTTGTGCTTTTAATCTTGTTTTCCATTATGTTGATTATTTTTTGTATTTCTTTTGGTGCAGATGTTCAGTGACCTGAGAGCACATATATTAGCATCACAGGTTAGAGTAGTCCTCTGCTTGAACTTTAATATTCCATATTAGCTTTTTTTCTTCCCTTGTTGTGACCTTCTATCTTGTCACCATTATGTTCTTTTTTGTTATAAAAGAAATGTGAGGTGAAGAATTAAGATTCTGAGTAAATGTCTATCTGCATCCAATTGATAACATATTTTTATTTGACATTGTACTGTGAAATCTATATTCTCTTTATAACTGCCAATGTACTTTCCACTACCCATTTTGTGGTTAACTATTCACCATTGATAAGCAAATTAGGTGATGTGCTGTTGTGTACCTTGAACAGGTATGCAGCTGTGTTATATAAAAGAACTTATTGTGTCAACTTTATCACTCCATTTAGTCCATTAACATTTAGCAATCTCCATCATATGGTTTTGAGTTCAGTAGCATGAAGAATGCTAGGTTAGTTAAGGGTACCCTAATTATAATGAAGGCTAAGATTTGTTGCAACCTTCTATTTTTCTTGAATGCTCGAAAGATCTAACGATATTTTGTTTGCAGCATGTTGACCAGCAACAGCGCCTTTCACAATGCTTTGACAAGCTGATGACCGATGTCAACAGGAACTTGGAACCGAAAAACCGAGACAAATTCACTCAAAATCTGACAGCATTTAGACATGATTTCCGTCTGAAGTAGCTTGCCCCAGAACCAGCTAAGAAAAAAAGGAGCTGTTCCTGCATGTTGTAAATACTCAGGATGTCTTCGTTTTAGGAATCACCATTCCATAGATTTTAAAAAATGTGCTTCGTTTTGCCCTGGTTGAGGCTGAAGATGAAGGTTCTTGACTTCTAGTTGATGAATGTGGTGGTGAAAGCAGTTGTAAATTTCTTAGCGTGTCATCTGTATCAGAATGGTGAATGGTGGGGATTGTTTGTTTTCTTTGTCGCTTCTCTTTTGCGTGTACAGCAAAATTGATGCTGGAACGGGACCGCTGTTTTCCCCTAGTTGTTAGGTGGGAAACAGCCATCCCTCCCAAATCTAATTCATTTGTTGAGAAGCCAACGAGATAGGGAATGTAAATGATTCTTTTGGCTTTGCTGAAGATTAAAATTGAAAGAAAAAGTAAAAAGGGTGGTTCATTTACAGCATATATTCTTCTCGAAATGTTTGTATGTAGTAATTTCCCTTATTATAGCAATGTTTGGTTTTGAAAGATAGTGTGCAGGCGGCAGGATAGTGTGGCTGCAACACATCATGGATCCATGTGTATGTTGCAGGTTGGAGGCTAGATCTTGTTGCGTGCTGGGGCGTGTACCGGCAGATGTGCAGTAGAGCAGAAATTGACAGCCCAGGCGGCACCATCTTGTATTCTTGTTCGAGGTCTTCAATGGTGTTTGCTGGAGTATTATTCATAGGGAAAAGTCTATTTTTCACCCTTCAACTATTACAAAAGTCTGATTTTCAACCTCAAACTACAAAACCGGATACTAAATGCCCTCCAACTATTCAAACCATGCAAAATTGGTCCTTTGGGTGGTTTTGAGGGTGGTTTTGGATTTTCTAGAAATAATAGAAATATTATTTAAACTTTAAAAAATCATAACTAATTCATTTTGGACCCAAAAAATATGAAATCAGTGCCAAAAGTTCTCTTAAAATGTAACCAACCTATTGGCACACCATTTAATATTATTTGGGTATTATATATTTATATTACTAGTGTCTTATTGTTTTTATAAAAATAATTAGAATAAAAATAAATAATATGCAAATAATTTCTAATGGTGCACCAACATGTAGGTCACATTTTTAAAAAAACATTTGCACCAGATTATAATTTTTCTAGTTCAATATTGTTACGCCGACCACCAGGCCGTGAGGCTTTCCCCGGGATGTTTTCTATTTACATTCCCGTCTCTTAGAAAGAGCTGCTAAACGATCGGACCAGACAGGTGCAGGTAGCTTGACTGCGTTACCCGTGATTGAAACACAAGCTGGAGACGTATCGGCCTATATCCCCACCAATGTGATCTCCATTACAGATGGACAAATATGTTTGGAAACAGAGCTCTTTTATCGCGGAATTAGACCCGCTATTAACGTTGGCTTATCCGTCAGTCGCGTCGGGTCTGCCGCTCAGTTGAAAGCTATGAAACAAGTCTGCGGTAGTTCAAAACTGGAATTGGCACAATATCGCGAAGTGGCCACCTTCGCTCAATTTGGGTCAGACCTTGATGCTGCGACTCAGGCATTACTCAATAGAGGTGCAAGGCTTACAGAAGTGCCCAAACAACCACAATATGAGCCACTTCCAATTGAAAAACAAATTGTTGTGATTTATGCTGCTGTCAACGGCTTCTGTGATCGAATGCCACTAGACAGAATTTCTCAATATGAGAAAGCCATTCTAAGTACTATTCATCCAGAATTACTAAAATCCTTCTTAGAAAAAGGTGGCTTAACTAACGAAAGAAAGATGGAACCAGATGCTTCTTTAAAAGAAAGCACTTTGCCTTACCTGTAAGGTAAAGGAAGTGCCACCCACCTATGAGAAAAATAGAGAAGAAGAAGAAGAAGTCCCAAACAGAGATCAGATGAGTTTGCACAGCGTTTTGACGGAAAATCAAATTGTTCTTCCGGTTCAATGAAGACTATGCTTACTTTCTTTTCTCTTACCGGTCTGTGTTCTATCATGGACCTGTATTCCGTTCCTCGGGCAGGCCTCCCGAGGTTCCTGCTTCCCCCGCCCCTTGTATGAAGGGGCGGGTATTAGTCTTCACCGCTTTCTTTCCTTTCATGAGCGGAGGGCCCACATTAAACAACCAGAATACTTCTGTGCTGGAGTGAAGCGGCTGCTTCAGTAGAGTTTCGGGGCAGTAAGGAACTCAGCACCGAAAGGAACTGGTTTAACAAAAGGGGCCGGGAACTGAACTACATATGGTCTGATACTTACTTCCTTGAAAAGGAAGACAAGTTAGGTAGGCAGTAGCCGTTCCAGAAATGCAGCGGTTGCTCGACCAAAGCCGGTCAATAAGACAGATTTGGATCCTAGCGGAGATGGTTCGATCGCTAACAAAGACAGGGGGGCAGCAGACTCCCAACAAGCAAACAAGCAACTCCAAGAGCTCAAGCCCAAAGCCTTAGTAACGTAACGCGCATCCTCATTGCTCGCGTAAAGCAAGTGTAGGCTCGAAGGCTTAGAATGATAGCAAAAGCAGATGGCCCTTACTACACTAAGCGCTATGAGAGCCAATCATTAAATAAAAGAGGGCCTTGCTTCGGTTCAGGTCAAGCAGGAAGCCCAAGTGGAACGGCCTACAGAATCTGAATCAAAGTAGACCATAAGCCATCCTTTGGCTCTTTCTGTTCTATCGATACTTTTACTTCCTCGAAAACCTGATACAAAGGATTTGGTCTTCGACGTCTTCGAGCTATATATCATCGCGTCACTCTGCTCATTGAATCCTATTCCACTAATAACTAATATAAATTCTTTCTCTTCTTTCTTTTCTCTTTCTGGGAAGGTATCATTAAGATGTTTTTTCCTTGATTTGCTGCATGAAAAAGTAAATCACAAGCTTCTGATAACGAGCGGGCGAGATGGGTAATCTTTATACCTTTACGTTTGTGTTTGCCCTTTGCTGTAAAGATGTAAGGAGTTATTCTAGGATTCCTTCTTTTTTCACTATGACCTAAATGAACTCTGACTTCAACCATCTGTTTCTTTCAATCCCAGATCTTTTTTTCATTCTCCTATTGCCAAAATAAATCTACGAGTTACTTTGAAATAACTAATTGTTCCGATAGAACCTTCTGCCGGTAATTGATATACGACACAAACCTGAAAAACTTTTTTGAATTAGTGATTTGATTTATTCTGACTCGATCTATTAAAACATTCATAACCTTTAGTGAAAAAAGAAAGATAGTTAAAGGAAGAACGGGAACTCTCAGTTAAGAATCATGAAATTGCATAAAAGATGGTTGTTTCATCAGAATCAGAAATTGTCTCATCTCACATCAGAATCATTTCTTTTATTATGGTATAACATAATATCTCTTATTTCTAACTATAATAGGTTTTCGCCATTCAAGTTGTTTGGATGCACATACTTTTTGCAATCGGATACCACTAATCCTTTATACAACAACGTTTTCTTTCAGGCCTACCAACCAATACAGACCGTGTAGAGCTGCTTTCTCGAGCCCTTTCTTGATGAAAACTTCTTGCTTCGGTTGGAGTATTAAGAGAAGCTCTTGTCCCACATTCCTGTAAAATATTGATTCGTCATAAGCACGTCCTGCCCCTTCCGCTCGTAGTAATCCAATGAATTCTCTAGTTCCAAAAACATGATACATTCCATCTTCTGAAACCAACACTTTTGATGTTACTTGACGCACAATAATCTCGATTTGTCTATTACGGATCTGTACTCCCTGGTATCGAGAAACCTTTAGGATCTTCTTCTTAACCAAAGAAATACGACTTTGGGCTATGGTTAGCTCAGCTCCAATAAAGAAAACCCAGGGTACTCCAAGTGGTATACATTCGTTCCAACCTTCAACCCATCATATTAAATCAACCGAAGGCACTTCTATAATTCTACTTGAGGAAGACCTTTTGTGGCTAGACCCCCATTTTCCATATAGAAAAGGAACTAATACACATCTCCTTTAGAAAAGAATTTCCCATAATGACTATGAATGCTTGTACCTGAAGTGACCAAATAAGGCTTAGCTGATCTTCAAATTCAAGAATCAAGATTCACTTGTGGGGCTTCTTTCACTTGATTTTGGTAGATAAGATCGCCCGGTGCAGTAGTAAGAGAAGTCAGAGCAAGACCGGTGTTGCAAGTGAGAACCAAGAAGATTTTGGACTTCCAAGAAGTTATGGAATTGGTTCACCGCTTTGACAGTAATAAGAATTAGCTTATGGGCTAGAACCTTCAGTCGCCGAAGTCAAGACTGATCGGATAAGAAAATCGGTAAGCACTTGACCCTCGCCGTTGGATAAGAAGCAAGCTGAAGAAGCTCCTAAGCGAGCAAGCGGAAGAGGAATCTGCATAAGCTCTTGGTCGTGAACTTCGAATTGCGGATCGGTATCGGCAGAAGCTGTAATACTCTTTCTCGAGTTTATCTGGCCCATCAGAGCATTTTGGAAGCTGGGTGAAGACTAATCTTGGTTTTAGAGCTCCAATAGAAGCATTCTTACCAGAACAAGAGTGGCAGTGCCTTCTAAATGCAATTGACGGTATTCCTGTAATCGAATTGGTAGGGACTGGAAAGAAGAGCTGAGAAGAACCGGAGTGGTTGTTCTACTTTCATAGGCTTCATGGGCCACAGCTCAGAGATTCAAGCTAGTAGTTCCTTGAAAGATAAAAAGCTAGCAGTTTTCTTCGAGGAAGTAACCGAGCAATCGAGCGAAGCGATCAAGCTGTTTCCTTTTCCGATCCGATAAAAGAAGAAAGCAAGCTAGGAAGCTGGGCCAGGTCTTATTACTTCTCGGATAGCTAGGAGAAAGAATCACACTCGGATTGGGTGCCAGTTAGGAATCTCCCTCGGTTAGCAAGGGCAAAGGGTTAGGGCTTGGTAGGAATTCCCTATAATAGGAAGAATTCAATCAATGAAAGTTGGCGACCTTTCATATCGAGATAAAGGAAGCAGGTTAGAAACCGGAAGTAGGCACTCTGGATTCTCTGGTTTGATGGATGGTGGCAGGGGTTTGGCAAGAAGCAAGAAGGATACCGGGGAAGCAAGCCTTAGAAAATATACTAAGATAGGTCGGAGCAAGAACTAGGGATGGTTATCCAAACATGGAAGGTTGGACTACCTCTATTGACAACAGGAGGAGATTCATGACCTTATGCTGAACGACATGCTGGTTCATTCGATTAGCGAGCAGTGGGGATAGAAGAATATCCGTTGTCAGAGGAAGGATTGCTAGTACTAAAAATAAAAGGTAGTAGGAAGGCAAAGGTTTTAGAAAACCCGAAACTAGCTATGGTTTTAGGAAGAGTACCAAATCGAAGGAATCAAATCGAAATAAGGCCGGACGAACATCGTTCATAAGTCGCATAAAGGTTGAAGGTGCGTTGGCCTTACCGGGCGAATGAAATGTTTCGTTTGATCGTAATCAACGGATAAAGTGATTCATCAATGAACATATTTCAACAAATTCTGATTAGCAAAAGCTAAGAAAAAGGAAGCACCCTCGCTCGGTTAGAAAGCACTTGAGGAGGAACCCACGGTTTGGGGGAAGCGATAACGATCCTACTAGAAGCAGAGGCAAAGGACATAACGAACAGTGCGCAAAGAAACAAGCATGGATACGAGACCTGAAGGAAAGAACGATCACCGTAATGCGATTAACCAGAGTAGCCGCCAGGGTGCAGTGCACCCTACGCTTTTAATTCCAGAGATTGGCAGGGGATGACTCAATCATGGATATTAAGGCGCAGCCGAGCTAATAAAAGATAGGAGCAAGCTTCCTTTGAAAAAAGCAATCAATTCATTTGTTCGCTGGAGCAAAGATGGTCACTGGAAATTGTTATCGAAACCAGGACTCGAGCGGGGCAATGGATAAATGCTATCAAGGAAATGGCGCACTTCAGGCCGTTTTTCAAGAAGCAAGGAATGCTAGACCAACCATTATGTATGAACGGAAGCTCGAAGAAATCATGTGAAAGGAAGCAGTCGAGAAGGAAGGTTAAAGAAAGCACTCTGAAGATAGGGTCAAGCAGGAACGGCGCATACCATCCTTCCGTCAATCAGGAACGGGTCTTCTCTTCCGTCAATCAATGCAAGGAAAGCTATGGTAGGGTTCGCCTTTCCCTGACCCGTCACTAGTCAAGATAGGGTTTAGAAAGATGGAAGCAATCAATAGAAGTAGTCTTTTCGTTCGGTTGTCAATCCGTAAACTAGTAATGAGCTTCCTTGCTTTCGAGGAACAGTTGACTCCCTCCGATTCGTCACTAGGAAAGGGAGTTGTTTGGCAAACCCTAGAGCCTAGTCCGATGCATAGATCATGATACGATTTACCAGAAAGCGAACAAAGCAATCAACGAATTGTGCCAATGGCAAAATGCAATAAACGAAATGGCGGCACAGGGCCTGATTAGTAAGGTCAAGCAGAAGAGGACGATGCAGGTTTTGGACCTGGATGATGGAAGGTTCGGGACGAATCATTGAACCATAGTTCGGGACTTAGGTGCTCGAGGGACTAAACCCATCTGTTCAAGTAGTAGCCAAGTAGTACCGAACCTGTATGCCAATTAGTTCAGATGGTGTTCTACCGCCCACTTCTCCAATATTTGAAAAGCTTTGTAAGAGTTCCACCCAACCCAATACTTAACTTGATTTCTTTCTTAGTTGATCCTGATTCGACATTAGAAGTATATTGATTCTTCCCCAATAGCTTTAAAAGGAGGGGATCGGTCGTTTACTTGACTTCTGTTCTGAAACGTTGATAGCGAGAGAAAGATACTCTTTTCTTTTCATAAGCAAGACTCACTAGTAGTTCCAAAGAGAGGAGCATCCGGCATAGGAAGCAATCCTTGGTAAGGCTTTCTTTCTCCGTATGATCAGTTCTTTTTTCACATGTAGGTTCTTCCGCAGCAAAGAAGGTATGCTCGGTCGGCTTGCGCTCTTACTTGGAAGTGGTCTCAGTAGCGAAGTCAACAAAGAGGGTAGTCCTCCTAGCTAGGAAGTCGTTGATGAATCAACCGATTTGTTTTTACTACGTATCATTGAGAATTCGAATACTAGGGCAAGTGACGTCAAGTAGGGAAGATACCCAAGGCCCGAGGCGCTTGAAGAAGTGATCCATTAAGGCTTGGGACTAAGCAAAGCAGAATAGGAAATAGTAGTTGGATAGCTTTTCCTTGGCTTGGGGTGTTCCCTGCCCTTTCATCGATTTTCGAGAAGTACACTACATGTCAAACTCGAAGAGTTACTCACTTGGCCACAAGAGCAAATGTATAATGGTAGTCAATACCCTCACCCAATCTGAGTATACCCTTTGGCGACGAGGCGGGCCTTGTACCTATAAATACTGCCATCAGTATATGCAAATCATTCTTTTCTTACATGGTCTATGTAAATTTAGGGATAGGGAGAAGTGAGCAAGCAGAGTAGAGGAGAGGAGAGTTTTTACGGCGAGGGATGCACAGGGTACCAAAATAGAAAGTCGTATCCTTTCTATTTTGCTTCGCACCCTTTTTCTTTTCTTCTTTTCGTGCTTAAATAATATCTTTCAGACGGCGCACTCTTCGTTCTCGAGCGAATCAATTTCTCGGAACTTATCCACCGGAATTCTTATCGATCAAAAAGGAGGCCGAAGGTTGAAAGAGAAAATAAATTAGTTATGAATTTTTTTAATACAAAATTATTTTTTATTTTTTTGAAAAATACAAAACCACCCAAAGGGTTAATTTTGCACGGTTTGGATAGTTGGAGGACCTTTAGTATCCGGTTTTGAAGTTGTGGGTTCAAAATCAGACTTTTGTAATAGTTGGAGGATGAAAAATAGACTTTTTCCTTATTCATATGTATGTCTCACATATACCAGCTGCGGCAAATGTCACTTTTTTTTTCTTTTGTCATCCTTGCATGATGAGCTTAGACGCATTGAGGTTACCAAATCTCACTGTGCAGTCGATGCTGCCGTCCGGTATCTTCGTCCAGCCGTATCTTTTCATTTGTAAATCATTCGTTCATGTTTAATTTATTTGTCGACCTGTCAAATCCTCCTCACGAAACACGATTTCCAACAAAATTTGTTACATTGTACTTTTTAACTTTCCCAATCTAAATGGGCCTTAGCCCTTTGCTGGAGTGATCGATGATGTCGGTGACGGTCAGGTAGGCGGCGGCGCAGAGGAACAGGCCGGCCATGGACGGGCGCTCCATGCAGAAGACGAGCGCGTCCCAGACGTCGTCCACGTGCACTAGCGGCACTGACCCCATCAACCGCTGCAGCATCCTGAGTGCCCCGAACGGCCGAGCCTGCGCGCGTTCCGGGTCACAGGCGACGAGGCGCACTCCAGGGACTCCGTGGTGTGGCCCTGCAGGGCGCAGGGCGACGACGGGTCAGGGCACCGTGACCACCTCGAACGCGCGCAGGCTTCTCCCCGGCGTTGTAGCACAGAATCTCCTGCTCCGACACCAGCTTCGACAGGATGTACTCCTGCAGGTTGATCAGTACTGTACTCAGTACTGCTTGCTCGTCATGCCACTCTTGGCTCTGAGCTAGAATTGTTAGGTTTGATCATGGTTGCGCAACTTGCGCACTTGGAACTGCGCGTTCCGGAGAAGGTAATCGACGTGGAAGTTGGAACGGCGTCCAGCAGGACTCGTCGATGGCGTCCTTGAACCCGGCGGAGTCCACCCTCAGCGGCGAGCACGTCGCCATGGCTGTCCAGCTAGTAGAAACATGAAGAATGGAATGTTTCGTGGGCCAAATACAGTCTGTTCGTGACCATATCCAGCCCAGATGGGCCCAAACCACCGACAAGAGCCCTCTCGCCAATGTGGACTGATCTCCGATGAGGCCGACGTGTACCGGCCTCTGACTTCGCAGAGCCTCTGTCCCGACACGTGTTGCCGGGCGCCGCCACGTGCCGCACGATCAGAGCATGGGAATCGGCACCGGCCGCCGTACGACTACGACGGTTGCTTTGGCTTTCCTTCGCAATGCGCTCTCAATAAAGCACCGACACGTCATCGCCCTGTTCCTCCTTTTTATCACAGCTAGCGGCTCTCTCTAGAGACCTCGCAGGCAGTCGCATACGTGTGTGTGTGATCCTCCTCGCATCCGTTCAGTCCATCTCATTCTCGAGTAATCCGGTGGTTGTCGAGCTCGTCGGCGATGGAGGACGACGGTGGCGCGAGGAAGCAGGAGGCGCCACCACCGGCGGCGTCGAAGGCGGCGGCGGCGGGCGTCTCTGTCAACGAGTGGATGCAGCACGTCAAAGCCTCCTTCCTCGGCCTGGTAAGCAATAATAATTGGCCAACACATGCTTATGCTTGGTCCAGCTCGATCCGCGAGCTCTGCGTCTGCCATGGCGGGGTGGATTGATGAATTGATCTCGTGTGTGGGTTTTGTCAGATTCGGAAGGTGACGGCGAGGAGCGAGCAGGAGGCGGCGGAGGCGGACATGATGGCGGCCAAGGCGCAGGTGGAGGCGACCAACGAGGCGGAGGCCAGGAAGAAGCAGCTCGCCGATCACTGATGGATGGATGGGGATGAACGACGTGCGTAGATGGGCTCAACACTTGCTCTGCTGTACTGTATTGTAAATTTGTACTAATCAGGAGTTGCTGAAACAGTGTGAATCGTGTGATGGTGACAGGTTCTGCTGGGCTTGTTAGCAGACTGTTAGGACCTTAACAACACGATCCCATCTGTTCCTACTAAGCTGTGTTCTTTTGTGTTTGACATGGATAAGATGAGCAACTAATCCTTTGAGCTTTGAAGCTTGTTTTTCCCCTTGGGGTGGAGTTCAGATGACCGTTCACTATTGAGATTTGAGAGGAACAAGCGATGGTTGAGTCAAAATTAACAGCTAAGTAACCATGATCTGCAATCAGAATCTGAAACTCCTGAGGCAGTGAGTGGCTGAGTGTCGTGTCTTAGCAGCAGAGGATCATGAAGAAATAAAAACGAAGCCTGAAACAAGCAAATAAGCAAAAACGCACATGACGCCTAAGATTATAATACGATCCATCCTAAACACAACCCAGTTAAGAGTCAGGCTCCGTCCTTCCAAAGCTCAACGCAGGCCCTGGCTCAGCAGATACTAGGGACGGTACAATAGAGACTCGGGGTTTATACATTGCCCGGGAATGCAGAAATCTTTCTTGTTAACCTATTTCCCTCTACAATAGGGATTGCAAAGAGTAGAAAGCTCATGCAAACTGCGGCTTGCACAAGTCGTCTATGGGGGCACCCGGTATGTCGAGCACCTAGAGTATGTACCAGACATGAATATGCAAAACAAATATATACATTCTAACTTCGTCACCATTCATCAGTACTTCAGCAGCGGAGCCTACTCTCCAATAAGACATTTAAAGAAAATGAGGTTTGCTATTCTTGTAGGGAAAAAAAAAAGTTAGAGAACACCACCAATGCAAGGTGTTATTCCTCCTTTGGCAGACTGTCAAACAAGTGGCTGCATCCACGGTTTTGTTACTATTTTTTTATTTCCTCTGGAAATTTTCTGTAGAGCTATTTTTGTTTACTTCCCAAGCCATTTCTGTGCATTCTTCACTTCTGCTGGACTTTCAGTAGAGCAGTTTTTATATGAACCCATGATCATGCGTCAACGTCAGTGCCTTCCAGCTTGATTTCATCAGGATCACTTTCATTCTCTCCTTGGACATGGTGGTGCCTTCCCTCTTGATTACCACAGGAATTTCAGTACGACTATTTCCATTTACTTCTTCGGCCACATCAATGGTTTCCTCCTTGATCCCGCAGGATTTCAAAACTACCATTTTTACTAAATTCGCTGGCCATGTATCCATCTTTCTTCTTACCTTACCTTCCTACAGGAATTCCCAGAGGACCATTCTCATTTACTTTTCCCTCACATGTAGCCGCTGCCCCTTTCTTACTCCTGTTTTTCATTCTCAAAGTAAATATTGACCTCCAAATTTTATTCAATGGACTGTGCTTCTTGCCCCGCAGATGGTCAGCCATGTCACCGGCTTTGATACAGCTGACGCTACAGTGCTCACACCATAAACGGTTGCTTTGTTTAACAACTTCATGCATTTCTCCATCAACCACTATGTGGATTTTCTTAGGTGCGTCACAAGGGCCGGCACCTGTTGCTGCAACTCTCCCACCATAGAAAGACATCTTCAGATACCTTTCCTCTTGTTTTTTATGTAAAGCCAGCCTTTTTTTCAGATTCTTTTTCTCTTGTTTTTTTCGTAAAGCCATCTTTTTTTTCAGATACCATTCCCATCTAAGATATTTTTTCTGTTTAGTCTTACTAATTGATCTCACTTGATACACTGCACAATTTCTGGCAGAATTTTGTAGTTCTGTTGGCTCAGGTGTTGCAGAAATCACATTTTGCAGTCCTGCTGATTCAGTAGTTGCAGAAATCAGATTTTGTAGTCCTGCTAATTCAGTAGTTGCAGAAATCACATTTTGTAGTCCTGCTGATTCAGTAGTTGCAGGAATCACATTTTGTAGTCCTGCTGATTCAGTAGTTGCAGGAATCACATTTTGTCGTCCTGCTGATTCAGTAGTTTCAGAATTCACATTTTGTGGTATAGCTGGGTCGCTACTCGCTGAAATCACATCAGCCTTCCTCTTCACACCAGAAACCTTCATTTCTGGTGAAACAATCTACCCAAAAAAAAAAAATAGGGCACAATTAGTGAATTGGAGCATGCCATATGTAACAAACTAAAAATAGAATGCACTGCTGCTCTGGAACAAGAGCCTGACTGAATTATTTTTAGGGGCATCCTAAATATGTATGGACATGAAACAATAATGGGGAGACGTGTCAGCAACCAATGAAGGGGCAGGAAGGATCCTAATAAGGAGACAAGGAAATTATTGAAGATCCCCTCTGTTGTCACAACTCAAAACAAACCTATTTCGAACCATGACCATTCGCTTTTAGTCCGGGAGGAACAGGTATTCATCCTAGCTTTTTTCTCGACTAGTCATCCTTTCCATGCAATGCGACTTCCCCAGATGTGTCGAAATTGTATATTTGACTTCAGTTTGAGTGCTAATGTGATTTAAAAGCGCATTGTTCTTCTGCCTGCTACTTAGACAAGGTTTGTAATAGCTGCTATCTGGACCCACGGTTTGGTGTCCAATCAAATCAAACAAAACATATGATGATTATGAGGCATATATTATACTATATTGAAAAAATAACAAAGATTTGTCGGTCATTTATTATTTATAAATAATTTTACATGAAGTTTTAACAAGAGCAAAGTTTCTACTGATTGTGATGGCCAAAAGGGATATTGTGCACCACTCTTTTAAGCTAGAAAGTGCAATATGAAATGACAAAACAGGGAACAATTGACAAGGAAACTGGGAATATTAAGCCATCTTTCCTCTGAACATCAGATTTTTTTTTCAACTTTAATTAACTATATATATCTATAAATAGGAGTATTAGCCAATCCTTCCTCTGATAATCAGATTTTTTAAAAAACTTTAACTAGCGATATTTATATACAGGAATATTAGCCAATCCTTCCTCTCATAATCAGATTGTTTTCAATTTTAACAAGCAATATCTATAAAAATATACAATTTTAAATAGAAAGAGTTATTTATATCACAAAAGGTAGTTTTTTATACTGAATCAAGTAATATCAATCTATTTAAAGTTTTGGGAAAGCTAAATTTCACCTGGATGTTTTAGAAGACTCTAACACATGAATTGTAATGGCTCAAATTTGTTCTCTACGATGGCGACCAGTGAGTATATAGGACGAGGAAGATCCAACTGTTTTATAGTCTGCCAACACATGGTTTTTTTTTCTTGTACCTTGTTGCAGCTAGTTTACATTGAAACCACAGTACATAAGTTACTCACATTGTTGGTGTAGTTTTTTTATTAAGATGGCGTAATAAAAATTATGATACTAGAACCTCGCATAACGTCTTTTTTTCCTTAGCACAGAGCACGAAGCTAGATTCAATCTGAGTCAATAGATTTTTTTTTCTTAGCACAAAGTTAGATTTAATCCAAACCATAGATTAAAGTTGAATAGCTGAAAATTAAGTGTTGGAAACCTATGAAACACAAGGGGTTGTGTAACGTCTCCCAAAGTTTTAGATATGATTGATAGAATTAGCAAAATTTGACTTAGAACAAACGTATCTATGGTTGGTATAATAGCGTCCTTTAATGCTAATTGCCAAATACAGAAAAATGGTTTGAACGGATCCTTTTTTTCATCTATTTTAGCAACACCATGCATGGCCGCTGTAAACGGCAATATTAATTGACTATATGTGCGCACAAACCTTGGAGCTCTTGCTGGGCTTGATCTCACGCAGCTTGAGCTTCTGCTTCGGCTTTGGTGGCGGTGGCGGCCTCCTATTGACCATCATCAATTGCTCAAATCCCATGCGCCCGTCAAACCCCTCCCACTCCCCGAACGAAGCTTGCGGTGGCCAGTTCGGGCTCATGCCCACCGGCATCAGGGGCATCGGCCCTGGCAGCAGGAAGCGGCCACCGGGCCCGAACAACGTGTCAGGCGGCGGCGGCAGCGGCATATTGAAGGGTCCGTCGGGCCCGACGAACGGGACGGGGCCGAGAACGCCGAGGAACCGGGCGCGCGCGATGGCGAGCTCGCGGCGGACCTCCTCTTCGATGAGACACACCTCCTCGAGGAGCCGCCGCTCCACCTCCCCACGGATGATCCGCTCGCGCCACGCCGCGGCCTCCAACTCGAACGGCTGGGCAAGGGGCGGCGGCTCGCCATGGAAGGGCCCGGCTGCGCGGGAGCGGATCGTACCCTAATCAGAATTCGGAAGCTGGGAGGGGTCGAGCGTCTCGACCTCGGGGACGGATGGGGTGCTTACCTTGCGGTGAGACGCGCCGGTCGCAGGGGCGAGAGAATCCGGCGGCGGGGGTCTGGCTCCGCGATCTCCGGTCGCCGGCGCGGAAGCGGAACTCCATGGCTGTGGCGGCGGAGGTAGGGTTGGATTGGGGATCGGTGCGGCGCCGCACAGCCTCGCGCTGCGATGCGGCCCTAGCCGCTAGCGTGCTGTGCTTTTGTCGCTGCGATGCGGCCCTAGCCGCTAGCGTGCTGTGCTTGTGTTGCTTCAGCCTATTCCCAACCCATAGTGTGTACAGAGGGTGTCTATGTTGCCATATCATTAACACACACCATAGAAACTATACTCCACAACCCATGGTTTCTTGGTGTGGGACCCTAATAAACTTACTCCATATTCTCTTCACCAATCATATTTGTTTTACATTTATTATGAAGACACCATACTCCCTAAATGCATAACTTGGTAGTGTCAATTGCATAGGTTCTCGTGTAGACACTGGGTCTCATGCAAGACATAGTTTCTTGCTTTTCTCATTCTCTCTCATTTATTAGAGTGACATATAAGCAAAATGTCCTATGTGGCATCCTAATTAATGCTATAGAAACCATCCTACATGGAGGGTTGGGAATAGCCTCATGGGCTGGTCTGCGCCTCGGTTTTGACGCGGCCTAACAGCCGAGTTGCCGCGCCTACAAGTCAGGGATCAACCATACCAATTCGCCAAAAATTCCCCATCAATCATCAGCAACTGGTGCTCAAAAAAGGAAAAATTAGCAACACTGACATTTGTAACCCTTCAAACAGCATAAATCTTGCTTATGATCAAAATAAATTTAAAAATTAACAGTCAAACGGAAAGCTTTTTTTCAGTTTATCTTGACCACGCTTCTCCCCACCATCTCTATTTGCACTAAATCAAACTTGCTTATTAATAAACACCTTTATATATATCTGTGCAACTTATCTGAAGAGCAATTCTTCTGACTGTTGTTCCATGTCTCATCGAATCTAGCAGATAGTTCAGGGTTAACCGAAGATACCAACGACTCACAAGGCATTCTCAAAAGCGAATGGAGGCAATGCCGCAATAGCTGTCACTCTGACACAGGGATATCTGATTATCTGAACCTGTATATCTAGATGACAAAAGGGCAGGGGCGCAGGGCACAAGACCCGCTTTACCGAACAAAATGAGCTATTGCAAGTTTGCAACACCATGTCCACCCACAACTGTACAGTTAGGTGTTGTCAGATGGCCAAAATCACAACCGGGAAGAAAACAGTAGGTCGCGTTACAGACAACAATGCAACAAAGAATAGCGTGTACGCCAATTCGACACATGATTGATATGTACATTGCGACATCATACTTCTGTTATAGCCAGGTCCAACATCAGGACATGCTTCGAGAGCCATTTCTTTGCTATACCTGTTCATCACGAGCCATTCTCCTCGGGCACACTGATCATAAAACAGCTTGGGTTTAAACGTGTGGAAGAAAGAAAGACCAGAGAAGGAATAATACTAGTTGCCATCATCAGATGTGACTCACTGTGTCTCAGAGCGTTCTGTCTCTCCAGCCGGCTGTTCTTCACCACTAGAGTCCTGGGTCGGAGTAATCGGCTTCTTGAACTGCACCAGGATCATCGTCATGTTATCACATCCCTCCCCGCCCATGGTGGATGGAGCCAAGCATCTGTCAAGCACTCTTTCACATACTGCAGAAAGGCTTTCCTCCTACATTTTTGTTTTGTTTTGTTTTGTTTTGTTTTGTTTCTTTCCATTAGTATTGCCGAAGACCAAGACATCTGAAACTTAACAGTTAAATAACTTGGTACTCACTGTGTTTATATGCTCACGGATGAAATCAACCACCTGTTGGCTTGACATACAATCCCTGAAGTCATTACAGTATATATGGTTGTTACATCGTACAAAAGCAATAATCGTGTTGAAGGCAGAAACTTATTGATCGAGAAGGATTTACCAAATGCCATCACATGCCAAAACAAGAAAGTCATCATCATCACAAAGTTCCACCTGAAGGAAAGAATAAAGAACTATCAACGAGGAGGAAGTGGTAACACAGTAGCCTCCATAGTAAACACTGATTAGCTGGAGTGTGAAGCAACTGAAGAATTCACTTACAATGTTTATGTCGGGGTTTGCAGTCAGAATCTGCTTATCAGGGGACAAGAACTTGTTTTGTTTAAATTCCATGTCTCCTAAAAAAGTATTTGCGTATGTAAGACAGCATGTAATGTGCCAAGTATTGACAAAAAACAAGTAAGAAATGCATACCAATAGCCCTTGACAAGTTTAGAGTTCCATTTACTCGCCCCATTTGGATGTAACCCCCTGCACTTTGTATCCTTTCTCTCTCTGCCTCAAGCTCTGGTTTATGGTCTCTGGACAAATTGTATGCCTGTGTTATTTGGAATAAGTATTAGGTGAGACAATCTTAAATAAAACTTCATGTTGAAATATAATGCGAGTAACAAGAATTGACCTGGCCATTCCTTGAGAGGACACAACGTGAATCACCAGCATTTGCCACTACGAGTTGCCTATTTCTGATTAATGCTACGCAGGCTGTACTCCCACAGTTTGGCCCAGTAAAATCAGAGTGTGGTCCCTGATAAAAAAAAGAAATTGTTGTACTACTTTAGTGGATGGAATTCATATCCGACAAGTAGTATCGGCAATAGAGATAAATGCCAAAATGGTGAAGGTATTTCCCATTACAAGCATACAACCGCAAGAAGAGGCTCCTAGTTCAAGGAATTGAAATCAAGAGTTAGCACTGTTAGGTGATTCAGCCATCAGTTTTAGATGTTAAAGTTAAAAGAATAAGTTAACTTCTTATGCATAGGTATCCTTTTTAAGAGTTAGAATTGTTATGCAACACAGCCCTCAATTTTACATGTCAAAAGATGAGTTTTTTTTTACTTCAAAAAAAGAGATGAGTTTCTCCTTGTGCATAGGTATCCTCTTTGGGCCTTAAACCATCGGTATTGCGCATTTATTAGAACAAAATAAAGTCTACCCTTCTCATGTTTCAGCCATCAATGATTCTAGTCCAAACAAACATAAAAAAGAAGTTATGCGAGATTTTTTAGAAAGAAACCCAAAGACCGTACCAAATCATTTTTTTTAAAAAAAAAAGGAAGATGACATGATCTCCTATACATGGGAAAATGAGTAAACAATTGTGAATCCATGCCAGTTCCACAAGTACCTCCTCAAAAGACCAATCGTCATGTCTATCGTTTGAATCACTTCCTTTAGGGGACCAAATCAAGCCTTCTATTATGCCAGTAAACTGATTTATCTTATCTCCAAGTGCTTGAAGTTCCCGCCATCCTCTTTGACCCCGCATCATTTCATCCATTCTGAAACAATGCAACCATAATTTCTGCTCACATCATTTGCTCCACATTAGCAATGAAGAAGTGAAAAGGAAGTCATGGTAACAACAAAATAAGTTGCTGTACCTGAAGAAAGCTCTGTGGACAGCAGCACCCAGGTCACCAGCTGCATAGGCTTCGCTATTGAGAACTTCTCTGTGTAGATATTTTGCACAGAATTTGGCAACTACTTTCCCTGAGGCAAGAAGACAATACAAAGGGCTCAGCAACCCATTTTGGTATGATGTGTAGTCAATCATAGACACTGAAGAAAAGGTACTGTTCTTTGCATCTAAGTTACCTCCATGTCCATCAAAAACACCAAAGAATGAAGTGTCGTTGTCAAGATCTAGCAAAGCTGAGTGCTGAAAAATTGCACAGGCTCAGAAATTGCACAGCAGACTGAGTAAACATGAGCATAACTAATAAAATTGGTGAGCTCCCATACGTTCAAAAGATACCAAAAAAGGACATTGATAATCGTACACTAATACTACGCTAACAAAAGAAATCATCGCTTCTCCTTCAATAATACTCAACAACGAATATCATGCATATTCATAGGTTCCATTCCTAATTATTTAGGTTCGAGCATAACCAATCTTTCAGTATAATGTCAAACACATCATTTGACTTGTGAAGCATTTTCAATATGAGAATATGGTGAGGTCTACAAAAAGAACAGTTAGCCCATTTTGTGTCATGCTCAGCATCAGGACAGGGTAGCAAGGACAGTAAGTAAAAAACTAAAGCTCGCCATTCAACTCAAGAAATAACCGTGTTTCTAACTTCAACAAATGATTTGTTTTTAAAGGGAAAGTAACATGTGAAAACTAAAGATGCATTCATTCCTTTTAGGTCAAAATTTAACATACACAAGAAACCACTTCTCTCAGGTGCATAGCTCTACTAACCATCACAGTTAATAGCCAGGTAAGTAGGTAACTCCTCAGCTATCTATTGTTTAAGAAAAACTACATACATGATACCTATATGGCTATATCTGGTATGTTCCTCTTTCTTTACTTTCTAGAACATTGTGTGAGTTTCCATTTGTGCACCCGTACACCTGGACAACCGAGTACAATTTTTGTAAGGAATTAGATGATTTGATGAGTTGGATACTCGAATCTGAGTCAGACACCATTGCTCATTTGCGTATCCAGGTAAGACTTACAAGACCAGGAACAGCAGCACATAAAGCCAGAACAAGCAAAGGTAATTGACAAATAGAAACTCACAGCATCTTCCATAGTTGCACGCCATCCTTGCATTGATGAAAGGCCGAATTTAAGCTTATCATTTTCCCCATCTTCAGATAGCTTCTCGGTTTTGGGAGTGCTAAGGTAAACCCCCATTCTCCCAAATGTACCTGAGAAAGAATGTCAAATTGAAAAAAGATGTACTGCTCAATAACGAGTTATGGCGAGTATTTTCAGAAGCAAACCGTTATGCGATTGCTGCCATAAGTACACAACAGACCAAAAACGTATAAGTTCAGCAGTACCCCATGAAATGAAAGATCACATAGTACATGACTAAATACGGAAAGAGATTCCCAAGTCAGGCATGCATATATATAGGCATAAGCCAATCAGTTGTACCCTTCTAGCCGTTGGATAGACATTTTCAGTTGCAGTAAATATGCACTTATGCTGTGATACAGCTTCGAGCTACTATCTCATGTACCAGCTACCAACTATACCGATAATTATAGACCATGAGCATACAGTTGTGCAAATATCCCGCAGGAGCAGCATTAACGTAGTATGTTGCGGTTCAGTTGAGGGACTGGTGAGCCCGAGTGACCCCTTGATCCGGGTTCTAGCCCCAGTTCTAGCAGAGGGAAGCTCCTCAGCTGGTCTCCCTCATGATTTTTTTTTTTTTGGCAGCAAATAAACAGGGTCGCCTACTCCTAGACTACACATCCAAGCAATTGGTTTCACTCACCAACGACAGAGTTGATCCGAGCCCGGATGGATCTCCAGTCTCCACTCCACGCCAGTGCAGCAGAAGGCGGAGACGGATTAGAAAGTGGCAACGCCTCCGGGTTGGTGCGACCGTGCCCGGTGGTGTATCCAGTCGCCGGCGGTGAGGTCGCTGATGAGGCGCGGCAGATTTGGGGGAAAAGGAGGGCGAATTTGGCTGCTGGAGACGTGTATGGGAAGAATTTTGGGGGAGAAAAATCAGAGGAGAGGAGGGGGATGGTGGGGAAGGACGACGAAGAACCAGAGGAGAGTGGACTGGAGACGGGAGATTTGTTTGCTCACAGCTTTGGCTCGGCTCGATCTGGCTCGAGCTAGCTCGGCTCGGATAGGGGCAGCTGGGAAATAGGGGCTGTGATAGGGAAATGAGGAGTGGGATAGAATGTATCCTATGTTTGTGTAGTGGGGGAAATAAGGACCCCTTTTCCCCAGAGACTAGAAAAGGCCGCGGCGTTGTCGCGGATGGCCAGTGAATGTACCTGTGCTATAGTTTTTTTTAAATATTTGGTCGTATAAACTTTTCTTTTTGAAGAATAAATGGCAAAGCGTGTTGAACCCGTAAAAGTCTATACGGAAACATTGTAGATTGAAATTTTGGGTATCTTTTTTTATTTTGCATAGATAAAAGAAGTGAAATATTGATATATATTATGATCTGATGTTGAGTTGAGAAAGAGATGCTTGAATCAAAAGAATTATTTTTTTAAGTTCAAATATCAAAGGATGATATGGATATTACACCATGTTCCATCAAAACATTGCAGGCGTTATATGATATATCGGGTGTAGAAGTAGGCCAACACTTCTACTAATAGTCAGAATTTCTTTGAATATGTCATGGATTTTGATGTTGAAATATTGTTGATTTAAAAGTATTTTGATGTTAACTTTAAAACATTTTGTTGTTTAGATGTTAGTTATAATAGGGAAATCGGATAAGTGAGTTCTATTCTTTAAGTTTTCTCTACATTATTTTTTTAATTTTTGCCATTTTCATGGTCATTGTTTTAAATTTGGAGATGTTTTGGTATCCAAATCATAGGAGGAAACATTTTTTAATTTAATTTTTTTTAGCAAAGATTTAGGTTTTTGAATTTTGATTATTTTCCGTATTAAAAACTTTTTTAATTTGAGGATGGTCCGCTATCGGAATAGTAGGTACAATGGGTCATATATAAATATCTGGGGCAATTATTTTGGGTTTAGAAATATGTTCTACAATAAAGTTATATATCTTGAAATTGTACGTTTAGTGTTGTTTCAATGGAAGTAGCTAATTGAACGCACTATTGCGTGATTCATTAAGAGATTCGTAGAAGCGATTTGTGAAAATGTTGTAAATTTCGGATTTGGTATTTTCTTTTGGAGTGTTTCTTATGTTCAAATACTTTTCGCTATGTGTGAATGTGATAGGTTTTGGTATTTGGAAAAAAAATTAGATTAATAAATTATTAATTTAAAAGCTTTTTGGTGGGGAATTGGAAACGTGAGACTGATTTTTGTAAGTCTATCTACAATATATTTGTTAGTTTTCAAATTAATTTTTCTAGTTGGAAGTTAGCTATAAGATTGGGTAATTGAAAAGGTTATTTTGATTTTTTAAGTTTGCATTAGAGTATACTTGTTGGTTTTTAAATTTTGAGCCACTTGCATGTGAAATGTTTTTTAGTTTGAAGATGTTTTGGTGTCCATATAGTGCAATAGGTTTCATATAATCATTTGTACAAACACAGTTTTGAAACACTTAGAATTTGAAATTTTTTCTAAGAAATGAATATTAAGGTTTTCATTTTTTGTGTTGAAATAATTCTTAACTTTAGGATGTTTTGGAATTAGAATAGTATGTACGATGGGTTGTAGACAAAAGTATTTTGAGTTAAAAAAATGTGTCCTATAGTAAAGTTATAGGTTTTAAATTTGCAAACAAATTTATATTGGATATATTTTGGTTCGAACACCTTTTGGTGATCGAATCTTGTGTATGGTGAAATAAGTCATAAAGCGAGTTGTTGCGTGATTAATTTAAACTACAAGGGGTTTTCCAAGAAAAATTTTGAGAGGAAAAGGATGGCGGGTTGATTCCGAGATAACTCAGGGGGTTTTCTGAATATATTGTTGGACCAGTATGCTTGGACTGCGGGTTGATTTTAAAAAAAATGCTAGGGGTGCTTTTGCAAAAGAACCTGAGAGAGGGGACTGGACTGCGGGTTATATTTCTACGAAACGGGAGGGTTTTTTTTGCAAAGTTGCCGAGAAAAGCACGATCTCAACCGATCCAACGACCGGAAATTTACGCCGACGTGGACACGCGCCCCGGCCTTAGAATTGGCCAAGAATCTTAGTTAGAGAATCTACTACCCCAGCGGGTTGCCACCGCAAATAGCGACATGGATGCATGCGGTACCTCCCGGAGACGGGAAGACGAAGGCCAACATTGTAGCAGCCACCACTCGTCTCGCCATCCGGAGATGCCATCTCTCCTGCCGTGGAGCTGTCCCTCCCCTCACGGCTCACGCACTGGCACGCAGATGGCTGGACTGCTGGAGTTGCTTATCTCTATAAACGAAACCTCAGCCAAGCTCTGATATTCCATAGGGCCACGTCGCCTGTATAAAGCTAGCCGTCTGATTCGATTTGAACGTCTATGATTTTTCAAGAGCACAAGCAAAGGCAGGCCTCGAGAGAATCGAAACCCATCGAGACTTCGAGAGACGCCAGTGCGGCAACTCCAGGAGAATCGCGTCACTTCGGCTCCCAAAACCTCGGCACTTCCACCGGCGAGTTAAATAACAAGGAGACTCCCTATCCCTTTCAACAGAAAGCTCAGGAGTGTAGCCTCATCCCCAAATCAAATCAACGCTTTGGAAGAAATCAACAGGGAAAACAAAGGTAAAGTCGAATCCTCCAATTTCCCGTTCGTGCTCTTCTGCTTTAGCTGCTTCTACTCTTTTTTTTTCTCCAGCCTTTTTGGCCTTCGTCGATCTCTCCTATGTGACCATTTGTCTTTTAGATTGAAACTAATCTACAGATTTACTGAATATAAAATGCGTCGATCCCTTGCAATGGATAGTATATCGCCATTTTCGTTTGTCTTTCACTGCGCCGCACGCCGCCATCGCATCTACTCCGGCCTTCCGCTTCGAGTGTGACGGCACACGGGCGGACGCCTGATGGCGCCGTCGGCGTGCGCACGCCCCACGTCCACGACTCCCACATGCCACACTCAACGGCCACAGAAACCGCAGCCCATTGTGAGTTTGTTGCAGGATCCCTCCCTTGTCTGCATCGCATCTCCCTCCCGCGGTTCGGCCTGCACTGCACGCGACGCTGCTCCACTGACTGCTCCAGGCTTCATTCAGCCGGTGGATCCACACACCCGCACACCGTGGCGGCTATATCGTTGATCACGATCCACGGCCGGCGGGTTGGTCCGTGACCCTGTGCTCCGTCGATCAGCCGGTCTGTCATCAGATGCACTTGCCTACAGCGGCGACAGCGTGGATGGGCAGCGTGATCAACCTCCATCTCTCTTCTCTTGTCAGTGCTTGCGCCTGCTACCTTCAAGCCCCCATTCCCCTCAACTTTGCCGAGCTGTATATTCTTTATTAGGCTCTGCTAAACTGCCGGGCGCCCAGGTAGTTGCGTCAAGCATTTTGCTATCACTTAGTGATATGTTAAACAGGCTATTGTTTTAATCTATTCTCCATATCAAAACAAACAAATATAGAACGGGTAGTGATCTACTAATTGAATGTTCCAGGGACAAGCTAATATTATTCTCTAGGTTTAAAAGGCCATAAAAACTAGCATCGATTCCAGATTTACCTGACACATCTGAATATTCATAAAAAAACTATTTTACTACGGTCCAGTGGTTTAATGCTTAAATATCCGAATTCAAAATTTTCTTCCTTATTTTCTAACAATAACATTTTCTACACATGATGCAGGAAACAATTTCTGGACAAACTTCAGACAATAAACAACTGAGTGAAGGTAAATATTATGCCAGATTGGAGTTCTACAATATCACTCTTTTTTATTAACAACATTTGTAGTTTCTAATGATTTCAATTTACCACCAGCATTCAAAATATTATTTTCTAAATTCTATGCATCTTCAGCCTATATAATTAGTAGCTAGTAATTTTCATTTCTCTCTTGTATTTTTAATTTGTAAATTATTTGTAGATCAATAATCTCATATACCTGTAACACTTTATATCTTTATTCAAGTTATATGTAACCATCTAACTTTGTCTGTTGTATTTACTTGTGTCATTGACTGTTATTTACTTCAGAAATATAACCATGGTATACAGGAAAAGAAAAACTCCTACCATACCAGATGATAATATCCAGATAAGCCCTAAAAAGAGAAGACAAAATAGAATGCAGAAAACATCAAAATGCAATAAAAGAAAGGCAATGGATATTGAATCAAGCTCAAATAATAAAACAAAACGACGATGCATCAATATTGATGTTACCCATGCGTATTTATCATTAAGCCATGGTATGGTTTCATATACAGCAGATTATATTCAGCATTTGAAAGAAACATACGAGCATAGATCATATATAGGAAAACCTGAATATATTTGTAAATATTGCAGGGCGTGCTTTTGGTTCGATGAGAGAAATATTACAGACTCAAGAAAGAAAAAAGAAGTCATTTACTCTAATTGTTGCAAATATGGACAAATACGAATACCACCTTTCAAGCAACCACCTGAATTTCTATTTAGTCTAATAAACAATAGACACCACTGTTAGAGGAAATATTCACTATATTGCCACTCAAACCCTAGAAGGGTGAGATATATACAACCCTATATGGGCCACTATATGGGCCAGGCCTTCTGGCCTCTATACACTCCAACACCCCCCCGCAGTCTGAGCTACCGACGCAGCGGTGCTGAAGACTGGACAAGAAAGAGGACACAGACACAACACAACCCCCCCTGCAGTCTCAACTAGCCACTGGTTACATTGAGACTGGACCGGAACTCAGAGAACGTCGAGGAGGGTAGTCCCTTGGTGAAGATATCGGCGAACTGTGAGGTGGTCGGGACGTGGAGGACCCGGACCTGTCCGATGGCGACCCGATCGCGGACGAAGTGCAAGTCGATCTCCACATGCTTCGTTCGCTGGTGCTGAACCGGGTTGGTGGAGAGGTAGACGGCGCTGACGTTGTCGCAGTAGACGAGCGTGCTCTTGGTGAGCGGGCTGTGGAGCTCCGCCAAGAGCTGTCGTAGCCAGGACGCCTCAGCCACGCCGTTGGCAACCGCGCGGTACTCCGCCTCGGCACTAGAGCGGGAGACCACCGGCTGCCGCTTGGACGACCAGGAGATGAGGTTGCCGCCGAGGAAGACGGCGTAGCCCGAGGTAGACCGACGGGTGTCGGGGCAGCCGGCCCAGTCAGCGTCGGTGTAGACGACGAGCTCGGTGGAGGGGAACCGGTGAAGGGTGAGACCACAGTCCACCGTGCCCCGAACGTACCTCAACAGGCGCTTCAGGGCAGCAAGGTGTGCCTCGCGAGGGTCGTGCATATAGAGGCAGATCTGCTGGACTGCGTAGGCGATGTCCGGCCTGGTGAAGGTGAGGTACTGCAGAGTCCCGGCCAGACTCCGGTAGGCCGTCGGGTCAGCAACAAGGGGACTCTCCGCAGCCGAGAGCTTGCCCTGGGTGTCGACTGGAGTGGCGCAGGGCTTACAGTCAGCCATTCCTGCCCGCTCCAGGATGTCGAGAGCATACTGGCGCTGGTGGAGGAAGAGGCCGGAAGGACGGGGCTCCACAGTGACTCCCAGAAAGTGGTGGAGCACGCCCAGGTCCTTCATGGCGAACTCCTGTTGTAGAGAGTGGATGATACTCTGGAGCAGGGGCTGACTGGACGCCGTGAGAATGATGTCGTCGACGTACAACATCAGATAGGCAGCCGCTGTGCCTCGGCGGAAGACGAACAGCGAAGTGTCCGACTTGCACTCGGCGAAGCCCAGCGAGCTCAAGAACGTGGCGAACCGAGAGTACCACGCCCGGGGAGCCTGCTTCAAGCCATAGAGTGACTTGTTGAGGCGGCACACCAGATCGGGACGACTGGTGTCGACGAACCCTGTCGGCTCGCTGCAGTAGATGGTCTCGGTGAGAGTCCCGTGAAGAAAGGCGTTCTTCACATCCAGCTGGTGAACTGGCCACGAGCGCCGGAGAGCCAGCGAGAGAACCATGCGCACGGTGGCCGGCTTCACCACTGGACTGAAGGTCTCGTCGTAGTCCACACCAGGCCGCTGGGTGAAACCGCGAAGGACCCAGCGAGCCTTGTAGCGCTCCAGGGACCCATCAGCCCGGCGCTTGTGGGTCCAGATCCACTTGCCGGTGACGACGTTGCCACCAGACGGACTCGGTACGAGGTCCCACGTCTGGTTGGCAAGAAGGGCCGCGTACTTCTCCATCGGGCGACGCCAGTGAGGGTCAGCCAGAGCCTCGCGGACGGAGGAGGGTACTGGAGAGACCCCCGGCTCACTCTCGACGGCAGAGAGAGCCACAGGTCGCGAGACGCCCGCCGCTCGCCGTGTCACCATGGGATGGGTATGGCCAGGATCCCGATGGACAACAGGTGGGTGGTACACTCCCGGATCGACGCGGGAGCTGATCCGAGGGCGGGCTAGCGGCGCCGAGGGAGGAGGCGGTGGCGGAAGCGACGCCGCCGGTCCCGGCACCGGCCGTCGCCGGTAGACGTGCACAGGCTGCCAGGAGCGTGCCGGGAAGCCCGGGGGCTCCGGGGCCGCGCGTGGCGCGGTGGGGGGCTCCGAGGCCGCGCGTGGCACAGTGGGGGGCTCCGGGGCCGCGCGTGGCGCAACGGGGGACGTCGGGGCCGCGCGTGGCGCAACGGGGGACGTCGGGGCCGCGCGTGGCGCGGCAGGGGGCTCCGGGGCCGCGCGTGGCACGACGGGGGGCTCCGGGGCCACCCATGGGCCGGTAGGAGCACCCGGGAGCGGTGACACTGGACTAGGAACACCTGTAAAGGGAGGATAAATAGAAACTGGTGGTGGAACCACCGGGTCAGTCGAAAAGAGGGACTCCAGCTCAGGGTCGGGAGACGGGATGGTAGAGGTGGAGTAAGGAAAATCTGACTCGTCAAAGACGACGTGCGGGAGATGAGGATACGACGGGAGGTAAGATCAAAGCAGCGGTACCCCTTGTGATCAGGGGAGTAACCAAGAAACACACAACGAGTCGAGCGGGGCGCGAGCTTGTGAGGAGTAGTAGCAGAGGTGTTAGGGTAGCACGCGCACCAGAAGACACGAAGGTGATCGTAGCTGGGAGGAGTACCGAAGAGAGCATGGTGTGGAGTGGGGGCAGAAATGGCAGTGGAGGGGAGGCGGTTGAGCAAGTAAGTAGCAGTATGGAGAGCCTCAGCCCAGAATCGGGCTGGAAGAGAAGCCTGAATGAGAAGGGTGCGAATAACATCGTTTGTGGTGCGAATCATCCGCTCAGCCCTGCCGTTCTGGGAAGAGGTGTATGGGCAGGACAGACGCAGCTGAATCCCCTGAGAGAGAAAGAAGTCACGAGAGGTGTGGTTATCAAACTCACGACCATTGTCACACTGAGCAGCCTTCACAGTGCGACCAAACTGAGTAGAAACCCAAGCAAAGAAGTGGAGAAGGGTAGGAAAAGCATCAGACTTTGCTCGCAAGGGAAAAGTCCACGAATAACGAGAAAAATCATCCCCCACCACCAAGTAATATTTATAACCAGAAATGCTGAGTACAGGAGATGTCCATAAGTCATAATGAACAAGATCAAAAGCATGACTCGCATGCGAAGAAGAAGAAGAAAAGGGGAGTCGAACATGACGACCCAACTGGCACGCATGACAAAGATGCTCATCAGGAGCCCTAGTATATGGGAGGCCTGTACTACGACTAAGACGGGCCAAAACGTCGCGGCCGGGATGACCGAGCCGGCGGTGCCAAGTCGTGGAAGTAGATGTGGTGGCGAAAGCAGCGGATGGAGCAGAAGAAGTCGAAGTCGGAGCTGCGGAAGACGGGAGGCGGAAGGTGTAAAGGGGTCCCGGGCTGTCACATCGGAGAAGTGGGCGCCGAGAAGCCAGATCCTTCACAGTAAGACCAGAAGAGTCAAATTCAACAGAACAAGAGTTGTCGGCAGTAAACTGACGAATAGAAAGAAGATTGTGAACCATCTGAGGGGCAACTAGAACATTGGAAAGACGAAAAGGACCAGGAGCAGTGCCCACAGAAGTGACAGGAAGACATGAACCATTCCCCACCATGATTGAAGAAGGACAAGAGATAGGTGGGGAGTTGACGGAAGAAAGTATACCAGGATCAGGGGTCGTATGGTACGAGGCCCCCGAGTTGGCGATCCACTCGGGGTTGCGCGGCGGAGTCAGGCCCATGGTGCTGAACGACTGAGCCAACGCTACCTGGTCCCATCCCCTAGGCCAGAAAGGAGGCAGGCTGGGCTGGGTGGGTGGAAACCAAGTCGTCGGGCCCAACGGAGCAGGTCCCGCAACCAGAGCCGCAGGCTGGTGCTGAGGGCGAGGTCTGCCTCCCGGAGCCGGAAACGGCCACATCGAGATACGCCCTGACCACGGGTTGGAGAAGGATGGCCAGGGCGTACCCCCAGGAGCGGGAGAAGAGCCGCCAGGAGCAGGTGGAGCCTGTGGGCCCCGACGTCCTCCACCAGAACCACCACCGCGACCCCCGCCCCGGCGACGGCAGCCACCACGGTTCCCCCCACCCCCGCTCGGCCCGGGGGGAGGAGCACCGAGGAGAGAGGTGGCGGGCGGAGTCGCAGGGGTCGGCGGAGAGGCCACGAGCGCGGTGGAGGAGGACGAGGGAGTCATGAGCGCCTGGGGACGTCGTGTGAGCTCCTTGAGGACAAGGTCGTCCCGAACCTGGAGGTAGGAGGGAAAAGGCCGCTGCCTGGTGATCCAGTCTCGTATGTGGTCAAAGGTGTCGTTGAGGCCACGGAGGATATTGAGCACCAGGAGCCGGTCCTCCACGGGGCAGCCAAGGTCCGCAAGAGAGTCGGCCATGCTCTTCATTTTGCGGCAGTACTCCCCGACGGAGAGGTCACCCTGCTCGAAGTTGGCAAAGGCCGCACTGAGCTGAAGGCACGAGTCTCGGCGTGCCCGAGAAACTGGTTCTCAAGGGCCAGCCAAGCAGCACGTGCGGTGCCGCCGAGAGGGTTGACGGAGTCCTGGAGATCCTGGGCGACGGTTCCCGAGATCCAGGACAGGACGATGGTGTCGAGGAGGTGCCAGGTCAGGTCCCGGGCGGCCTCAGGGGTGTCGGCGAGGACGTGGTCGGTGAGGTGGTAGCACCGGAGAGCCATGAGCACCTGGTCCCGCCAACGGTTGTAGGAGGTGGACGAAGAATCGAGGACAATGCTGACCATGCCCCGGATGTGCTGGACACCCATGGCCTGGAGATGGAGCTGGGTGACCACCGAGTCGGGGAGGTGGCTGCGAGAGCCCTCGAGCGGAGGTGGGGCGTTGTAGGGGACGACGGGCTGGGAGCTGGAGGCGGGCTGAAGGTAACGCTCAGCCTCGGCAACCCGGCGAGCGAGAGCGTCTGCGGTGGCATGCTCACGCGCCCAGGTGGTAGAGGCCGCGCGAACCCGCTCCTCGGCCGCCGCGGCCTCAGCCTTGGCCGCACGGAGGGTGGCGGCAAGAGCCGCGTCGGCCGACACGGCCCCGTCGAAGACCTGCTTGCCCGTGTCGCGGAGAGGAGAACGCGTGAAGCCTCTCGGGCCCGCGGTGGCCGCGAGGTCGGCGAGGCCCGCAGGGTCGGCCAGGCCCGCCGCAGCCGCGAAATCCACGAGCTCCGCGTGGTAGGCGGCAGCGACAGCGCGGGTTAGTGGTGGGGGCTGCTGCACGGTGGGTCCCATGGCCAACCCTACAGGGGGCGGCTGCAGATCTGCGCCGGCCTCCCCTGCAGGAAGGGGTGGAGGGAGGGGGCCACTGGTGGCTTGCGCCAGCAGGAAGGAGAGGTGGCGGCGGCGGCGGCGGAATCCCAGGTGGCGGCGGCGGCTGGACCCGGATCTGGGCCACAGGAGAAGGCGGCGGCGGCGCCTGAAGGCGGCTCGAGTCAGCGCTGGCGGCTGGGCCCGCGCCTGCCTCAGCGCCGGCCGCGCCGGCGGCTGCTGTGGCCACGGTGGCGGCGGCGTGGCCGTCGGCGGCGGGCAGCTGGAGAGAGGGCGCAGGGGGTCGGGCGGCAGCCATGAGGGCTGCCGCATAGGAGGAGGAGAGAGGAGGGAAGGAGGAAGGGGAGGGAGGGGTGCGGCCGCGGCCGCCGTCCATGGCTGCAGCGGCGGCCGGCGACGGCCGGCGGCGGCTGGCGGCGCTCAGAGGGTGGCGGCTGGCGGGGAGGAGGAAACCCTAGCTGATACCATGTTAGAGGAAATATTCACTGTATTGCCACTCAAACCCTAGAAGGGTGAGATATATACAACCCTATATGGGCCACTATATGGGCCAGGCCTTCTGGGCCTCTATACACTCCAACAACCACTCATTATCAAAGCATTTTATTGCAAACATAAGGCAATACAATAGCTTATTTGCATTCACATCAATGGGTGGTAATATTGATAACAACATTAACAATGGTGAAGGTCCTTATGTGTTTCGCATTAACGGACAAGTACATCATCGAATAGGCTCTCTACTACCCTCACCCAATAAAATACCAAAATTTGCTGAACTATATATTTTTGACACAAAAAATGAAATTCAAAATAGAATACGAGCACTACAAAAACAAGAACCTGAAGAAAGTGATTTAAATGTAGAAATAGTTAATAAACTTAAGGAAATGCTTGATAACAACAATCCATTAGTTAAAATATTCCGCCATGCTCAAGACCTCCTAGAGCAACATAATGGTGTTGATATTAGCATTCAGATTATTGGAGCAAACAAAGGAGATAGAATACAATATGAAATGCCGCATAGTGAAGAACTAGCAATCCTTATAGTGGGTGATGTAAGTCTCGAACAATACAAGAGAGATATTATAGTTAGTACTAAACAAAGAGGACTACAACGTATATCAATATTTCATCCAGCTTATATGCCTCTACAATATCCATTATTGTTCCCATATGGTGAAAGAGGTTTCCAGTTAGGTATACCATATTATGAAGACAAAAATGGAAAACAAAACAAAAATAAAAGAAAAAAATAACACTACACGAGTTCTATAAGTACCATATGCATTTCCGACCAAATCAGCCAAATCCATATTTATGTTATGGTAGATAATCAAAACAAGCTATCGTAGATGCTCGTGCAATGGAGGATGAAGATAGACTCGGATATATAGCTAGAAATCAAGATAAACTAAGAGCTGACTACCTTCAAGGTGTATTTGATGCTGTAGAAAAGGGATTAAATGAAGGAAACAAAATTGGAAAGAGTGCTACTGTCATCAAGTCATGTCGGCTCAAGACGTTATATGATACAAAATTATCACGATGGTATTGCAATATGTCGTATTTATGGACCTCCTCATCTGTTCATAACATTTACTTGTAATCCAAAATGGCCTGAAATAACTGCAAATATCTTAGAAGGCGAAGAACCAAATGACAGACCTGACATTATAGTACGTGTATTCCATATAAAGTTAGAACAATTACTTCAAGATATTCGTTCTGGCATATGTTTTGGTCCAATATTAGCTCTTTTATACTCTATAGAATTCCAAAAAAGAGGCTTGCCACATGTACATATATAAGTCTGGCTAGATAAAAATGCAAATGAAATAACACCTGAAATGATAGATAAGTGGATATCTGCTGAAATACCCCATCCATCTGAAGATCCTTTAGGATACATTCTTGTATCTGAACACATGATGTATGGCCCTTGTGGAATACTAAATGAAAATTGCCCATGCATGAAAAAAGGAAGATGCTCAAAGTTTTTTCCCAAAGAATTTCAAAATGAAACTAATTTTACTGATAATGGTTTCACACAATATAGACGAAGAGATACTAATATTTACATACGTAGAGATAATAGTAACTTAGATAATAGATGGGTTGTACCACATAATCTACAACTTCTAAAAAAATATCAAGCTCATTAATGTTGAATATGTAAACCAAAGTAAACTATTGAAATACTTATGCAAATATGTAAACAAAGGACCCGAAAAGGCAAAAGCAATATTTGAACATATCAGTAGAGATGTAGATCCACCAGCAAATGATGAAACAAAAGATATAGATGAAATAAAAGAATATTTAGATTGCAGATATATTTGCGAACAAGATGCAATGTGGAGACTACTAGGATTTAACATACACTACCATTGGCCTCCAGTAGAAAGACTTCATGTTCATCTACCTTTTATGAACATAATAACACTGCAAAAAAATGCTAAGCTAAAGGCTATTATTGCTGATCCTAAAAATCAGAAAACAATGCTTACAGAATGGTTTGAAGCAAGCAAAAGTAACAAAGAAGCTAGAGATCTCACATATTGTGACTTCCCATTAAAATGGACATGGGATTCAAAGAATAAAAAATGGGTCAAGAGAAAGCAAGGTTTTAAGATTGGTCGTTTATATTATGCAAACCCAGCAGAAGGTGAACGATTCTATCTTCGTATGTTGCTTATGATAGTTAAAGGAGCAACAAGTTATGAGGACATCAGGACATATAATGGTACTGTATACCAAACATTTAAAGAAGCTTGTGTAGCACGAGGTCTATTAAACGATGACAATGAATGGTATAAAGCTTTTGATGAAGCTGCAAACTGGGCAACATCATCACAATTAAGGAACCTATTTATAACTATGCTTCTATTTTGCAATTTACAAGATGAAAGAAAGTTCTATGATACAAATTGGAGGAAAATGGTTGATGATATTGAAAACTAATTAATTATCAAGCACCATCCAGTAAGATACTATCTGTTGGTGCCTGATTTGGTCGCACCGGCACCAACGAGTGATTGCGGTGCTAACCACTCGTTTCCCTGATGGCGAGAGTGAGAGACGGAGTTTTATCCTGGTTCCGGCCACGGGGCCGTACGTCCAGCAGGGGTGCGATGCACCGGGTTACGTGTTGCTTGTAGTAGGGGTTTACAAGCAATGTGGGAGAAGGAGATGAGCTCCTAATGTAGCGATCTCACCCGAAGAATGGCCCCACTTAAGTATATTCCACCTTCCATTGGTGCTAATATACAAAAATGTTCCCAAGTGCGGATTCGACCGTCGAGTCAAGCTCGACCAACGGCTACTGAAGATCGTCCGTCCATACGCTCACTCGAAGGTGAGTTCCAAAGATCACATCATTCCACAATTCAAATTACAACAAGTCTTAGAGTTATTACAACCAAATTGAAATGATAAATAAATAGTTTGAGTTCATGCAGCGGAAAGTAAACGAGATACTAGCGACGATCCATAGTATCGTCACGATGAAGTCAGCCGTGACGCTACTCCTCACGATCCTCGGGAGAGGTCGGCTCCCACTCGATGCTGTAACCAGGAGGAAGCTGGGAGGCCCAAGCCATAGAGGCAGCTACCTCCTGAGGGGATGGTCCTGAAAATTTAGCCACAAGCAAGGCTGAGTATACTAATTATACTCAACAAGACTTAACCGACTGGTGATCACTACATCACCGACTCCTACGATGAGAGGCTGTTTGGCTAGTGGGGTTCTTTTGCCAAAAGCGACTAAGCTGTTTTCTACTTTCTTTATCTTGATTTTAACTTCTTTAGTCTATCCATTCTAGGTGAGCCTAGCTAAACAATCAAGTTTTGCAATACAATTATTTCATACAAAGATTTCATCCTTCCAAGTTTCACTTCATAATATGTCATACATCGGTCAAGCAGTCTCATTAACCGCGAGAAGCGGACAGTTCGAACCGAATTTACTACCTGGCCAGGGAAAACCCAAACATACGGAATGGTTGGAAATGCCAACACACCCCAATCCTTTCTCCTCTCTCTGCGAGTGGCTCCCGAGTCCCACTGCCTCAGGGTAAAGGTTCACCACTACTGGGACTCACGCAACTACCCTCATGTGCCCATGGGATAACGTTTCCAAGACAGAGAGCTGTCGGACCTGCTCGCATCAACCGGATACCGGGACTTACCGGTCCCATAAACCGTGCATATGTGTGGTACGTTCAAACGCTTGACACAAAAGTACCACATGTTTCCACTTAAAACATCGATAGACGGGTATCTACAATCATCCGTCCATCATCTCTAGTGTTTCTGATATGAGTAGTCATACAACTCCTATATCTCGCGAGTGTCGGAAAACACTCGACTTCTATCGTTCTTAAGCATAGCAACTATCGAACCTAACATACTAGTGTTCAATCAAAGGAACCTATGATCATGCACTCTAGGGTTTCATTCAACTCCTTGAAACTTAAATGCACAAACATATAATCAAATAATTTGCGTAAGTAAAGTTAGGTTATGCTCCGGGGCTTGCCTTCCGGCTCGAAGCGGTACTCCTGCTCGGGGCTCGGATCCACGTGCACCACGTTCACCTCGGACTCCTGGGCGATCTCCTCGGCAGCGGGGACTAGCTCGTAGACTCCGTCGGCGAGACCCGAATCTATACGGAATGCATGAAATGCTTAAGTATCGAGATTTAAACAATTAGGGTTTATTTAAATCTTGGTTAATGAATTGGAAAGGATAAACATTAATTATAAGTGAATATATCCTTTTTCATTTGAACCTTTACTTTGATTTTAAGGTTTTAGGTTTTTCTCTTTTCTTTTCTTTTTCTTCTCTTTTCCTTTCTTTTTCTTCTCTTTTCTTTTCTTTTCTTTTCCCTTATTCAAGTCCCTTTTCGATTATTCAAAAGGTGAACTTAGGAAATTTATGTTCATGTACCATTTGGCCAGAGGCTTGCTCATGCCAAGGCAGGAGCTTAGCCCAAAGTTTGGCTCAAGATAATTTTTCTATAATTTATAAAAATTATTCTTATCTTTTTGCCTAAAAACAACTAAAATCCTACAAAAATAATTACAAGGTTTTTGTTCACACCACTTGGCACAGTGACTTAGGGTACCAAGAGTGATCTCTCTGCAAGTTTGCATGTGATCTTAATTTATGGTTATTTTTGTGGAATTTCACCATGTTTAAACTACCAAAATCATTTAGCCATTTTCCAGTGTCCAAAAATTACCATTTTCATTTTTCT
This sequence comes from Digitaria exilis, assembly GCA_015342445.1. Lineage (NCBI taxonomy): Eukaryota > Viridiplantae > Streptophyta > Magnoliopsida > Poales > Poaceae > Digitaria > Digitaria exilis. The sequence goes on from JACEFO010002479.1 coordinate 1,302,855, forward strand.
AAGGTTTCTTAGGTCCTGATTTAGTTTCTGGGTGAAGGAGATGATTTCTCACTGAGTAATTTATTTTCTGTGATTTATTTGCCAAAACAGCAGGGTATATGTTTGGAAAATCATAACCCTAAATCCACTGGGAATTTTTGTGCACCCTTTGCGCATTAGGCTAATGATAATCACCCTAACAACATATCCAGCTCAGCTCCAGTGTATGTGTAGATTTTGAACTATGATGAAATGTGCTCAAACTGAAATGAATTTATATTTCAAAATCTACAGCTCAACTGGGTGAGGTGCAAAGGAAGAAGTTGGCCTTCTAGATTCACTGGTCACTACAAAATTGGTTTGGCATTTTTATGATTTTTCTACGATTTTCTACGAATTTTTGAAGATCTCAGCGAATTAAACCTAAAAGATAGAATCTATTTTACGCTGTGAACCCTAGGGTTTTTGAATCTCTTACAAACAAGTCCCTGCATTTTACAGTCGGCCCCCTGGAAAGAGGTTGAAGACACACAGGGATCCCTGGGCTCGCCGGCGTGGTTACGCCGGCCAAACGGCGGCGAGACCGGGCCGGGGAAGTGGGGGGAAAAGGAGAGGGGCTCACCTTGATTCGTTTGAGCTAGGTCTCGAGGTCGGGGATGGCCGGAAACGGGGTCAACGACGGCGGTGGCGGCTCGGCTTGCTCCGGCGAGCGGCGACCGGCGGCGTCGGGGTCGGAGAAGGTCGGGGAAGAGGTCTTTGAGCACCAGCGCGGCACGGTGAAGCTATTGGTTCCCTCGGTTCGGCCGGAGGAGGAGTGGAGCGGACTGTGCACGTGCGCGGGCGGCGGCGGAAGCTCTGTGAACTCCGGCGAGCGATTTCGGCGTGGAAGAGAGGGGGAACTGTTTGGGGCTTTAAGTAGGAGCGAGAGGGGAGGGAAGGGGTGCTCGGGCAGCACGGGATGGCGGCTGGGGCAGCTCGGTGAGCTGTCGCGGCGACAGCGGCTTGTCGCGGCCGTGTTGGCGCCGTCCGCGGCGTCAACGTGCGCGCGCAGGCGTGCTGCAGGCGGCAGGCGCGCGTGGGCGAGGCGAGAAGAGACAGGGCGAGGAAAAGGAGACGGCGTGGTCGCGAAAGTCGCACGACGGACCGGTGGGCAACGGCGGCAACGGCAATATCCGGCGGTCCGCGGCGGCGACGCGACGGCGAGCGCGGGAGTCAGCGCTACAGTGCGCCTCAGGCCACGCGGGCTGGCCAGACGCGTGCTCCGTGAGCGGAGACATGCAGCCGCGCCATTGGCCGGCGCAGTCGAGGACGGCCGTTGGCAGAGCGCTGCCGGCGGCGAGCGCGGGCACGCGCGAGCGCGGCGTGAGCGTCCCGTGGGCGCGCCTTTTCAAGCTTGGACCATGCGCTTCGACCATGCGCTTCGAGCTTGGATCGCAAGCTCGAGCTTTCCGAGCCTCGAGCGTGACGGAAACGCCACTCGAGGGTGAATGCCCCTCGAGCTTGGCTGCGGAGCCTCGAGGGTGACGGAAACGCCGCTCGAGGGTGAATGCCCCCCTCGAGCTTGGCTGCGTAGCCTCGAGCGTGACGGAAATCACCGCTCGAGGGTGAATGCCCCTCGAGCTTGGCTGCGGAGCCTCGAGCGTGACGGAAATCACCGCTCGAGGGTGAATGCCCCTCGAGCTTGGCTGCGGAGCCTCGAGCGTGACGGAAATCACCGCTCGAGGGTGAATGCCCTTCGAGCTTGGCTGAGGTTCCATTTCAGCTTTTGAATTTGAATTGAAAAATTTAATTTCCAAAGTTAGGGTCTGAAATTTGAGATACTTCCAAACATTTTTAGGCTATAGTTTAAAAAGGGAAGATGCTTGGTTTGGTCTCTCCTTCAAATTTTGCATTGGCCAAAATTCAAGTTCTTATATAAAATTTAAAGGTTTTTGTTTTGCCTCTTTTTGGGGTGTTTTTAATTTCTTATCGAATTCCTTTTAGCATTTCTTTTGATTTCTTTCTTTCAATTAACCTTGGTTAGGCTTGATTACTTTTTTAGCTTAGCTTAATCATTGTTTTAGTGTTAATTAACACCAGGGGTGTTACACCTAAGTCCCTGGCTACGGTGTGTGTGTGTGGGCTGGTCGTGGTTGTGTGTCTGTGTGAATTGTTCTTGCCCTTTGCATGGGCTTTCCCTCCCCTTTTATAGGCCAAGGGGAGCGGGGTGCTAGTACATGTGTTTGTCGCTGAGTGCACTGTTCGTCCATGCCGCGCACTATGCGAGCGGGAATCGCGCCTTCCAACTCTGCTGACGACATGGCAGGGGCTGACGTATCGTCCTTCCTTCTCGTGACGGTTCACGTCGTCGAGGGCGGCAACTTGCGTACGGCGTTCCATGGTCTCCTTCGAGGTTGCCTTCGAGGGTGGCAGCGCATCTGGCAGGGGGTAAAGTCAAAGGAGTGGTTGGCACAGTGCTGCTGGCAGGGTTAGGTCTGGCCGTGCAGCATGGTGCTCAGAGTCCACTGTTTCGAGTGGATTTGACCGATGTCCTCTCCGGAGAGCAGGTGATGGCGTGGAGCAGTGATCCTTGCTTTTTGACCGCGTCATGATGACTCTGCTGAGTCGCGGTGCGTTGGGCGTCGTTCCCGGCGAGGCCGGCTCGAGCTTGGATGGCAAGCTCGAGCTCGCCAACCCTCGAACGAGACGGAAACCACCCGCTCGAGGGTGGTCGTTTACCTCGAGCCGGATGGGTGCCGAGGACACGTGGTGATGGCGGGCCTTCGCTGGGCTGTGGAGCCTGGTTAATGCCGTTGTGGGCCTTGATGCCAAGTAGTTTTGGGCCTAGATTGGGGTACCCCTTTTGCAGGTGCCCGACAGTAGCCCTCGAGCCTTCGCAGGGATGAGGTTTAATCCTGCGAAGGTTGGTGTTCGTCGAGGCTTTCGAGGCCTTCATATCCTCGTGGGTTCTGAGAATCCGTGGGGGCGCACTAGCGCACCCGCGGGTGTAGCCCCCGAGGCCTTGGGAGAGTGGTTGACATTCTCTCAAGGTCTCAACCTGATGTGCAGAGCATTTGCTGCTTCCTCAGGTGTGGGTTCGTCCACTGCGCCTGAGGTAGGGGGGATTTCGAGCTTTCCTCGTGCCTCGTGCTCCCTGTTCGAGGGTGCTGAGGAGGAGGCGACCCGTGCTTCCCTCGGTGGGATCGAGCCACGGATGCCTGGTTGAGCTGATGACGGGTGGTTCGAGCGGACGTCCATGCCCCGTTCGATGAGGGTAGGCTCGCGGTCATAGGACACGCCCGTAGAAGCCTTTCGCAAAAGTATGCTAGACGGGACTCGACCTCATTCGATAGAGGTCGAGGGCTCGATGCTCCCCCTCGAGGGGTCCCTCGATCTAGGCACTTTGCCCGGCCTCGAACATAATCGGTTGGTTTCCTCGAGCGTTCGAGCTTCGAGGGTACCGTCGATTATCCCTGACTCAGTTGATCTGAGGCCCTTGTCGAAACCCTTCGTAGGCCCAAGGTTCGACCCCTGATCAGTAGCACGACGGCTTCTTCAATTCGAGGAGGAAGCCTCGAGCGTGGGTCTTATGGGTTCCGCTCCGCGCGGAGTAACGAGGCTTTCGGGACCTCTCTCCCCCGAGGGGGCATCCTCGAGCCTTTGAGTTTCGAGGCTCCTCCTTCGAGGGTGGGCGCCTTGAATGCGCCCTCGTTCTGCGCGGGTCATGATGACCTGCAGCGAAAACATCGCGGTTTCGTGGGTTCGTGGGAGAAGTGGGCGCGCTTTCTTAGGCGAGGCGTGCGGGCGCAGTTCGACACGACCGCACGTCTGCCGCGCCAGACTCCTCGAGAATTACGGCGCAGTTACTTGATGGCGCGGTTGACGCGGCCCGCGCCTTACGTCTCCCGGGGCAGGCCTGGGTGTCAGCCTAGGGGCTGTCGCGTCAAGGCCGGCGTCCTGCCGTGCCTAGCTCCGCGGGGGGAGTATAAATAGCACGGTAGTGCTCATGCCAAGGGTACGCTTCCCTTAGCATTCTAGCCTTTGCCTTCAGCTCCCTTTGCCCTAGCTTTTGCCTTCGTCTTCTTCCTTCGTCCGAGCTCCTCCTTGCCGCTATGGCCCAGTTTGTCGATCCCGCGCCATGGAAGCCGTCCAATGCCACCAAGCATTGTTTGGACAGCCTTGTGGAGGTCGGAGTGCTGCCGCCCAACGTCGACGGCGAGCCGCCCGTCTGGATCTCGCCGGGGGCCGCTACGGAGCCCGCTCCGCCGAAGGGCTACGTCGTCAGCCTCGCTCGTTTCCATGAGCGGGGCTTCGGCGTTCCGGTGGGGAGGTTCATGCGGGCGCTGTGCTTCCACTACAAGGTGGAGCTGCACAACTTCTCGCCCAATGCGATCTCGCAGGCGGCGGTGTTCGTCGCCGTCTGCGAGGGCTATCTGGGCATCGAGGCCCATTGGGACCTTTGGCGCCACCTCTTCATCGGCGAGCTCTTCTCGGAGAGCGTCTCAAAGGGAGTCCGTCGCCCTGTTCGCGCCGGCGGCCTTGTGCTCCAAGTCCGGAGGAGGCGCAAGGACCTCTACATCCCTTGCTCCATGGTTTCCAACAACCAAGATTGGGACAAGGGGTGGTTCTACCTCCGCAACGACGGAGGACGTCTGCCACCCTACACCGGCAAGCTGCTGACGCAGAAGCAGGACTTCTGGTCCTTCGGTGTGTCGCCGCCGGAGCAGAGGAAAAAGCTTGCTCCGTTGACCGAGGCGCTCCAGCGCCTTTCGAGGCACGGCCTCACCGCTGGTGGGGTCATCGCCAACTTCCACCGGCGGCGGGTGCTTCCCCTCATGCAGCGGAGGCTCCCGCTGTACAGGATGACCCCCGACGCCGACCTCACCGGCACGGTGATGGCGGCGGAGCCATTGCCCGTCGCCACCGCCGTTCAGCGGGAGCGGCGCGCCGGCGATAGGCTGCCAGACGACCCGTGGGCGGTGCCGATGCGGCCCGAGGATGGCTTCCCGAGCCTCGTGAGTGACTTTCGTCCCTCGTTTTTGTGTTTTTTTTTTGTTTTGTTTTCGTATCTCTGACCTTGCGAATGGTGCCTCGCAGGGCGTATCGCGCAGCCAGTACTCCAAGCCCCTTGTCCCCGAGGACAAGGCTGTTAACCGCGCCCTCGCCGAAAAGGCGAAGGAGGCCAAGGCCTGGAGGGAGGCTCGGTTGAAGCGGAAGGACCGGAAGAGGAAGAAGCACGAGGCGGAGAATCGCGAGCGGGCGAAGCAGGGGCTCTCACCGCTCCCTACGCCGGAGTCTTCCACCGATCCCGATGGATCTGACGAAGACGGCGGGGCGAGGAGCCCATCTCCGCTCGGGCTTCCCATCGGTGGGCCTGCCCCTGGCGGGGCCGCCCCGGCCGCAACATCCGGGGGCGGGGGCGAAGAGATCGTCGATCTCGGGACACCACCGTCGACCGTGGTGCCCTCCGCTGAGTGTCCGTCGGGGGCAGCAACGGCTGTTCTCGAGGAAACCCTGGGTCGAGGCGAGGCCCCTCCGTCGACCTTGGAGCCTGCCTCTGAGGGCCCATCGGTGGTAGCGCCGGCTGCCCTCGAGGGACCTCAGGATCGAGGTGAGGCGCCCGAGCGGCCGAGCGCCGTCGAGGAGGCCCCGGCCCGTGGGCCGGAAGTGGAGGTCCCCCAAGTAGAGCCCGTCGCCTCTACGGGGGGCGAGGAGGCCTCGAGGGTGACCCCTCAAGGGGAAGCCGTCGTCTCCGCGGGAGGCGAGGCCTCGAGGATGGCTCCTCAAGGGGAGGCCGGCGCAACCGCGGAAGGCGAGGTCCCAGGGACGGCTCCCGTTCCGACCTCGAGGTCAAAACGGAAACTCCCATTCGTGCGGTAAGTCTTCTTCGTTGTTTGCTTGTCGTTGATGTTTCGTCTTCGTCTCTGACCGAGCCTTTTATTTCAGTCGATCTGGGGGACGGAGCACGCCTTCCCTTGCGCCGACCAAGGCCCTCAAGATCGGGCCAAGCTCGTCGCCTCACTCGTCCTCGCAGCTCCTGGGCCCGGCAAACGAGGTTGTGCAAGACTTCGTTACCTTCTTCGACACTCAGGCGGAGCTGCAGGTCGAGCAACAGCCGCGCGAGGAGGCGCCCCGGGTCCTCGAGGAACCGAGACCGCCTCAACTCCTCGAGGCCGCTGCCGAGCCCCACGCCGAGGTCGCTCGACCCGAGGAGGCCACCCCCGCGCCTGGGGAGGCTCTTCGCGTCGAGGAACCGTCTGCGGCGCCCGTGGGGGCGGACGCCGCGGTGGTCCCCCCGCATGAGGGGGGAGAGGGGCGAGCCCATGGCGGCGGGTTCCCCCACCTAAAGGAGCTGGCGGAGGCTCTGGGGGTGGGAGCCCCCGTGACGCAGGGGCATGAGAGTGGCAAGGTCGCGCCGTCGACTCTCATGGTGGCTCCGCTGGGGCCAGCGCCGGCCTGGTCCTACGGGGCGCATGCCCGTGGAAGCGCGGAAATGTGGCAAGCCCGCCGCGAGCTTCCCCAGCGGTTCGTTGATGAAGCCGTGGCGGAGGAGCACCTGTGGGAGGTCCAGTCGTCGCACGGCCAGGACGTTCGCAGGGCGCTGCGAGACATCCTCCGCCTCCACGACGAGGCCGGGAAGGTCCATCAGGTGTGTTTCGGTGCAGATAGTGTTTTCGCCGTATTCTGTTATTCAAAAGAGGCTTAGCTCGTCCTTCGCAGGAACTCCGCCATCAGGCGCTCGCGAAGAACGACCAGATTGCGGAGCTATTGCTGGAGCTCCGTCGTTTGTCGGGGGCGCTCGAGGCTCGAGAGCGCCAGCTGGACGACCTTCGAGGTGCTCGGGACCGGGCTGTCGCCCAGGGTCGAGAAAAGGGCGAGGTCATCGCCTGCCTCGAAAGCTCGGTCAGCGCCCTTCGCGAGCAGCTCGCGAACAGCAGCGACTGGCTGGACAACGAGCGGGCTGCGCGTCGCGCGGCGGAGCTGGCGGTCGAGGAGGAGCGGCGCCTCGCCGTCGAGGCTCGAGACCAGCTCGAGCGGGAGCAAGCGGCTCGGGCTGCGGCGGAGCAGCAGGCTCGAGAGGCCGAGCGTCAGGCTCGAGAGGCGGAGGAGGCTCTCAAGGCTGCCCAGGGACAAGTCGAGGGTAAGCCGATTTGGCTCGAGCCCTGACCCTTTTGCCTTGTCGCTTTTTCGTTTCTGACTGACTTTGTTGGTGCAGCGTTGAAGCAGGCGCTTCAGGCCGAGACCGAGTCGAAGGAGGCCGTGCTGGTGGCGCAGACGGTGACCCAGCGCGAGCTTGATGAGCTGGTGCAGGCAGCCTCGGCCGCCTACAACGAGATTGCTGGTGCCGGCTTGCAGTCCGGGAGCTCCCTCGCTAGTCGCCTTCGAGCGCTTGGGGGCCACTTCACTTCGCGCGTGAAGGAGGCCCTTCTGCTCGGAGTTCGGAAGGCGCTTGGAGTGGTTACGACCCACTACCAAGCGGACCTCTCGACCTCAACGACGAGGAGGCAGTGGCGGCGATGGAGGAGGCCGATGCTGCTGCCGATGGAACGGCGCGAGTGCTTGCCGGCCACTTCGAGGGCGTCCTCTTCCCTGGCGAGGACGGCGGCGGCTGGGACGACCTTGGCGGCGAGGTGATCCCTGAAAGGCTCGGGCCATCGAGCCCGAATGTAAAGAAGTAGTTTAGAGTTTTTAGACTTTTTAATGTAAGACTGATTCGCTCGTATCTTACTAAACATCGTTTATTTTGCATTAAACGTGATGTTATTTTTATGCGGTGTTTTCGCAACATGCATTGAGTCCGATGCTTGTGCCTCGAGAGGAAAGCGTCGCTAGGATCGTCCGTACGTGAATGACTTAGGCGGAGGGAAGAGAGGTGTTGCCGAAGCCTCGAGGCGTAAGCGAACACTCGGCTCAGGCGACCCTGCCCTTGTCCGTTTCACGCCTAGCGTGTTTTCTTCGAGGTTTCGCAAAGGACTTTTTGAAAAGCGACGATTTTTTCCGAGGGTTATCCCCCATGTAGCCCCCGAGGGAGGGATGGCTCTACCGAGGGTAGAGCCAAACCTTCCTCGAAGCCCGAAAGGAATAAAAGTTCGTTTTATTTTCTTCTAAACTGTGGGGGTAAAAACATCGACACTTGATTCAAAAGACTTGTACAAATCTAGAGTATGTACAAATATTTCGAGGGCCACGGGGCCACTCTAGGGATAGAAACGACGTAGCTGTTGGATGTTCCAGGCGTTCGTGAGGATCCGTCCGTCCTCGTCCGCTAGCTTGTACGTTCCGGGCTTGAGAACTTCGGCGACGATGTACGGCCCCTCCCATGGGGGTGAGAGCTTGTGCCGCCCTCGGTTGTCCTGTCGAAGCCTCAACACGAGATCTCCTTTGCAGAGATCTCGATGCCGGATCCTTCGAGCCTGTTGTCGCCGCAGGCTTTGCTGGTACCTCGCCGAGTGGAGTAGAGCCACGTCTCGAGCTTCGTCAACTTGGTCGAGCGAGTCCTCTCGAGCCTGGCAATTTCGCTGCTCTTGGTACGCTCGGAGCCTAGGGGACCCATACTCCAGATCCGTAGGGAGGATGGCCTCTGCCCCAAAGACGAGGAAGTATGGGGAGAACCCTGTCGCTCTGCTTGGGGTTGTTCTCAGACTCCAAATCACCGATGGTAGCTCTTGTACCCACTTGTGCCCGAACTTCTTCAGCTTGCTGTGAATTCTAGGCTTTAGGCCTTGCAGAATCATTCCTTCATCACCTGATCGACGACCAGTTGCGAGTCGCCGCGGATGTCGAGACGCTTGATGCCGAGCTCAAGCGCGATTTTCAAGCCAGCAAGAAGCGCTTCATACTCCGCCATGTTGTTGGACGCGGGGAAATTGAGCCGCACGACGTATCGAAGGTGCTCCCCACGAGGTGAAATGAAGAGTAGGCCGGCACCGGCGCCGGTCTTCATCACCGACCCGTCGAAGTACATTTCCCAGCAGTCGAGGCTGGACTTCGAGGGGGGAGCTGGGTGTCGGTCCACTCGGCTACGAAGTCAGCCAAAGTCTGGGACGATGGCTTTTCTTGGCGCGTAAGCGAGGGTCTCCCCCATCAGCTCTGTCGACCATTTCGAGATTCGCCCAGAGACCTCGCGGTTCTGAATGATTTCGCCCAGCGGAAAGGACGACACGACGGTCACCGGGTGAGCCTCGAAATAGTGTCGCAGCTTGCGTCGAGCCAGTACGATGGCGTAGATCAGCTTCTGGATGTGGGGATACCTCGTCTTGGTCTCAGATAGGACCTCGCTGATGTAGTACACCGGTCGCTGGACCGGTAGAGAGTGTCCTTCCTCGGTTCTTTCCACTACTATGACAGCGCTGACGACTTGAGTTGTCGCTGCGACATAGAGGAGGAGAGGTTCGCCCTCTTTCGGCGAGGTGAGGATCGGCGTGTTCGTTAACGCTGTTTTGAGTCGATCGAGAGCCTCCTGAGCCTCCGCGGTCCAGGTGAAGTGCTCTGACTTCCTCAAAAGTCGATACAGAGGCAACCCCTTCTCTCCGAGACGAGAGATGAAGCGGCTTAGGGACGCTAGGCATCCCATCACCCTCTGTACACCCTTCAGGGTCGCGGATCGGTTCCATTTGTTGTATGGCCGTGACCTTTTCGGGGTTGGGTTCGATGCCTCATTCGGAGACGATGAAACCCAAGAGCATGCCTCGAGGCACACCGAAAACGCACTTCTTGGGGTTGAGTCTCACTCCGTGCGCCCTGAGGCAGCTAAACACGACCTCGAGGTCGCGTACCAGGTCGTCCGCCTTCCTGGTTTTTACGACAATGTCGTCGACATACGCTTCTACGATACGACCTATATGATCCCCGAAGACGTGGAGCATACGGCGCTGATACGTTGCCCCGGCGTTTCGAAGGCCGAAGGGCATCGTAACGTAGCAGTACATGCCAAAAGGAGTGATAAAGGAAGTCGCGAGCTGGTCGGACTCCTTCATCTTGATCTGATGGTAGCCGGAGTACGCATCAATGAAACATAAAAGTTCACATCCCGTCGTGGAATCCACAATTTGGTCTATACGTGGTAAAGAAAATGGGACTTTTGGGCACGCTTTATTCAAGCTGGTGTAATCTACACACATTCTCCATTTCCCACTTTTCTTTTTCACTAGTACAGGATTTGCTAGCCACTCGGGATAAAACACTTCCTTGATGAATCCGGCCTCCAAAAGCTTGCGTACCTCCTCACCGATCGTCCGCCGTTTCACTTCGTCGAAACGGCGGAGACGTTGTTTGACCGGCTTGGAGTTGGGGCGGATATCAAGAGAGTGCTCGGCGACCTCCCTCGGAATGCCCGGCATGTCCGAGGGGCTCCACGCGAAGATGTCTGCGTGAGCGCGGAGGCAGTCGACGAGCACCACTTCCTATTTGTCGCTGAGGGAAGAGCTGATCCTCAACACCCTGCTATCGGGGCTGTCGGGGTCGAGGGGAACGGTCTTGGTGTCCTCGGCGGGCGCGAAGCTCCCCTGCTGCCGTTCGTTGGCATCAGGGAGCGTGTTGACGATCGCTTCCAGATCCGCCACGAGGGTCTCATCGAGGGCGAGAGCCTCTGCGAGCTCGATGCTCTCGATGTCGCACACGTAGGCGTGCTCGACCGTCGGGCCGACCGTGATTACTCCGTGAGGCCCTGGCATCTTCAGCTTGGGGTAGGTATAGTTTGGGATGGCCATGAACTTAGCGTAGCACGGCCTTCCCAAAATGGCGTGGTAGGCTCCCTTGAAGCCCACTACCTCGAAGGTGAGCACTTCCTTGCGGAAGTTCGCCGGGGTTCCGAAGCAGACGGGCAGGTCGATCTGCCCGAGGGTTTGGACGCGCTTTCCGGGTGCGACCCCATGGAAGGAGGACTTGTTGGGCCGCAGCTCGCTGGTGCTGATCCCCATAAGCTCCAAGGTTGGAGCGTACAGGATGTTGAGGCTGCTGCCGCCATCCATGAGCACCTTGGAGAAGCGCGTGTTGCCGATGACGGGGTCGACGACGAGAGGGTACTGCCCGGGGTTCGGGATGTGGTCGGGGTGGTCTTCGCGACCGAATGAGATGGTCTCCGATGACCAGTCGAGATATGAGGGGGTCGCTGGTCGGGCCAGCATGACCTCCCTTCGTTCCCTCCTCCGCTGTCGAGGTTTCAGATTGGCCGCGGGACCTCCCGTGATGAAGAACACGTGTTCCACCTCGGGATACCCGTCGTCGTCCTTGGCGCCACCGTCCTTGGGCTGACCGCCATCCTTTCGAGGGATGCGGTTGTAGAACTTCCGCAGCATCTCACACTGCTCGAGGGTGTGAGCTACTGCGGTCTTGTGATACGGGCATGGCTTCATGAGGAGGTCGTCGAAAACGCCCCCACCACGCGGGGGACCTCGAGGTCCCTTGTGGTTAGGGTCGACCGCGAGAGCCTCGTCTTCGGCGTCGCCCGTTCCACGGGGTGCACGGGGCTTCTTTCCTTTCTTGCCGTGCTTCCGTTTCTTCGAGGGACCTTTCGCCTTGTCGTCCTCCGCGGACGCTTCCTCAGGGCGCATCCCCTTTTTATCGTTGAAGATGGCGTTGGCCGCCTCTTCCCCCGAAGCGTACTTCGAAGCTACCTCGAATAGTCGGTTCGCGTCGGGGGGTGGGCTCCTCCCCAACTTGCATACCAGGCTATAGCACGTGGTGCTCTCGAGGAAGGAGTGGATGATCTGGTGGTCGGTGATGTTGGGGAGTTCGGTGCAGCGCTTGGAGAAGCGCCGGATGAAGTCCCTCAGAGATTCACCGGGTTTTTGCCAGCACCCTCGAAGGTCCCACGTGTTGCCAGGGCGCACGTAGGTGCCTTGGAAATTCCCCACGAAGGTCTCGACCAGGTCGTCCCAGTCGCGGATCCGGTTCGGGGGCAGGTGCTCGAGCCATGTCCGCGCGGAATCTGCTAGGTGGAGTGGCAGATTGCGGATGATCATGGCGTCGTCTGTGGCGCCGCCGAGCTGGCATGCTAGGCGGTAGTCGTTCAGCCATACCCTGGGGTCCGTTTCCCCAGAGTACTTGGTGATGGTGGTAGGCTGTCTGAAACGGGGGGAATCGGAGCAGTGCGGATGTTGTGGCTAAACACCCGCGTGCCTGCTGGCTCCGGGGCCGCATCCCGGTTCCAACCAACGTCGGTGCGCCCGCGCTGGTGGGTCTGGGCTCCCTCTCGCTGCCTGATTTGATTCAGGGTATTGCGAGCGTCGCCATCATCGTCCGCGCCACGGGTGTCCCGGAGGCGTGACCTCGCGGGTACCCTTGCTGGAAGCGTTCGTGCTTCAAGCGCACGTGGTTCGCTGGCGTGACGTCGCGTCGTGTCACGGCGGGAGTTGCCCCGGGATTGTGCTCGCGCCCTGCCGTTGGGCCGGGGTGAGCGTACCGAGGATTCCCCTCCTCTTTCGCCCTTCGAGGCTGAGGAGCGTCGAAGGCGGGAGGCTGAGCTCTCGGCTTGCTGTCGGGCAGCATGCTCGACCAGCCTTTGAGCCTCGAGGTGCAGTTTCCGCCCTTCGGGGGTGGCTGCCTCCGGCATGGCTCGGAGCAGCGCGGCCGCCGCGATGAGCTTCTGGCTCGTCCTGGGAGCGAGCTCGTCATCTTTGCCCTCAGCAAGGATGCGGGCTTGAGCCACTCGTCCCGCGTGTCGTGCGTCCGTGCCGTGCTCGTCGCCTTGCTTGGCCGGCTCGCGGTCGGAGCGCGCCGGTGGTGAGACGTCTCCACTAACTCGTGGCAGGTGGCGCGGATCCCGCTCGTCCTCGGAAGGAGAGTGATCCGATGGGTCCGATGGCTGTGCGCCTATCGGATCTATGCCATCGTTGTTCTCCTGGTCGTCACCCTGCCGTCGTCGTCCGACGTCGATCCCTCGCTGGCTTGTCCGTCGTTGATGACGAAACACTCCCTGGTTGGGTCATACTCATCATCGGAATACCCGAAGCAGTAATCCGCCGCTGTTTGAAAGGCCATAAAGGCCTCTGGGTCGCGGAGACCCGAGTAGTCCCAACCAGGGTGTCCACGCATAAATGCGTATCCATCATCGGACTCCGTGCGGGAATCTCCGGGTAATGGATCGGCGAAATCCCGCTCCGAGGCTGGATGACAACCAGGCTAGTCGCCATACGCACTCATGGTAGTGCGGATGGAGGAGGCGTACGCATCCGCGGAGTTGCGTAGCCCGTAGGGATAGGAATGCGCCGTCGTAGCGCGTGGTGCAGACATGGGCCCCGGGAGGAAGGGAGCAGCCCTCTCCTGTGACCCTGACCGCAGGACGTCCCCTTCCCTTGTGGGATGGGGGTCGCCGACGTCGGCGGCGCGCCTCGCAGCGCGCGCTCGTCGTGCGTGAGGTCCGGGACGACTCTGCCGTCGCGGTGCCGCCGGAGGCTGAAGGTGAAGCTCCGGTTGGTCGCTAGGATCCTCCTGGAGGATGCGCATGTGGTAATCGTCGCCACATGTTTGGAACCGCAAGCTCCCGAACCGGATCTCGTGCCCCGCTGGGAGCAGATTGCTCTTGCCCAGCGGAGGCCGTCCTTCGCCGAAGTTCGCCATCGGGAATGAGAGTAGCGCAGCGCTGGTCCCCTACTTGGCGCGCCAACTGTCGGTGCCTGATTTGGTCGCACCGGCACCAACGAGTGATTGCGGTGCTAACCACTCGTTTCCCTGATGGCGAGAGTGAGAGACGGAGTTTTATCCTGGTTCCGGCCACGGGGCCGTACGTCCAGCAGGGGTGCGATGCACCGGGTTACGTGTTGCTTGTAGTAGGGGTTTACAAGCAAGGTGGGAGAAGGAGATGAGCTCCTAAGTCCCTGGCTACGGTGTGTGTGTGGGCTGGTCGTGGTTGTGTGTCTGTGTGAATTGTTCTTGCCCTTTGCATGGGCTTTCCCTCCAAGGGGAGCGGGGTGCTAGTACATGTGTTTGTCGCTGAGTGCACTGTTCGTCCATGCCGCACTATGCGAGCGGGAATCGCGCCTTCCAACTCTGCTGACGACATGGCAGGGGCTGACGTATCGTCCTTCCTTCTCGTGACGGTTCACGTCGTCGAGGGCGGCAACTTGCGTACGGCGTTCCATGGTCTCCTTCGAGGTTGCCTTCGAGGGTGGCAGCGCATCTGGCGGGGGGTAAAGTCAAAGGAGTGGTTGGCACAGTGCTGCTGGCAGGGTTAGGTCTGGCCGTGCAGCATGGTGCTCAGAGTCCACTGTTTCGAGTGGATTTGACCGATGTCCTCTCCGGAGAGCAGGTGATGGCGTGGAGCAGTGATCCTTGCTTTTTGACCGCATCATGATGACTCTGCTGAGTCGTGGTGTGTTGGGCGTCGTTCCCGGCGAGGCCGGCTCGAGCTTGGATGGCAAGCTCGAGCTCGCCAACCCTCGAACGAGACAGAAACCACCCGCTCGAGGGTGGTCGTTTACCTCGAGCCGGATGGGTGCCGAGGACTCGTGGCGATGGCGGGCCTTCGCTGGGCTGTGGAGCCTGGTTAATGCCGTTGTGGGCCTTGATGCCAAGTAGTTTTGGGCCTAGATTGGGGTACCCCTTTTGCAGGTGCCCGACACTATCCTACAGATACAGAATTACAAGATCTATTGCTTACAGAACTTGAAGAAATTTTGAGTAAAAATGGCATAGGCATAAATAATTACAACTTACCTCAAAGAACCACCCAGTGTTTTATAGAAAAAGACAACCATTTCATAGATGAAGAACTAAGCTATGATACAAATTATCTAGAAGAACAAGCCAATAAAATGTACCTCCAATTAAATGAGGAGCAAAGACATGCTTTCCATGAGATAATAGATAGTGTACTAAATAACAAACCAAAATTTTTCTTTATATCTGGTCATGGAGGAACTGGGAAAACATTTTTGTGGAATACAATTGTATCATACTTACGAGCACGACGCAAGGTAGTTTTGACGGTTGCATCATCAGGTGTAGCCTCACTACTGCTTCCGAATGGACGAACAACTCATTCAAGATTTAAGATTCCGATAGATATCGACGAATTATCTTTGTGTGATATCAAAAGAGGGACCAAATTGGCTCAACTACTTATTCAAACGAATTTAATTATATGGGATGAAGAAACAATGACAAATCGATAATGCTTTGAGGCGCTGGATAGATCACTAAAAGATATAATTTCCGAAATAGACAATGAAGCATCTAACAAACCATTTGGAGGAAAAGTTATTGTCCTAGGCGGAGATCCTAAGAAAATTCTTCCAGTTATTGAAAATGCATAAAAAACACAAGTTATAAATGCTTCAATATTTAAATCATATCTTTGGGATGATGTAAATAAATTAAAACTGCATAAGAACATGCGTTTACACAAAGTACAACCATCCAGCTTGGAATATGAAGAGTTAGAAAGATTTAGCAATTGGATTTTTTAGATATTGGATATGGCCTAACTAAAAATAATGATACAAACAATGAAGCTACTGACAGAGATACTTCTATTGTTGAGATACCAGAAGATTTGTTACTATACACAACAGAGAACAAAATAGAACAATTAGTTCATTTTGTATTTCCAGATTTTAAAGGCAAATACAATGATCCAGACTACCTTAAGGAAAGAGCTATTCTATCAACTACAAATGATATTGTTGACAAAATAAATGACTACATACTGACCTTAGTACCTAATGTAGAGAGAGAATTTTTAAGTGCAGACACTATATCAAATTGCATGGATACTTGTAATGATGCAAACATATTGTATCCTGTTGAATACTTAAATACATTAAATGCAAACAATTTTCCTTCTCATAAGTTAAAGCTCAAGATTGGTACACCAATAATGTTACTAAGAAATCTCAATCAAAGCTTAGGTCTCTGCAATGGTACAAGGTTGATAGTCACCAATTTGGCAGACAATGTTATCGAGGCTATCATAATAACAGGTACACATATAGGAGAGAAAACATATATACCTAGAATAAACCTAACAACTCGTGGAAATCGTTGGCCATTTACATTAACAATTTCCTATAAAAGTTTGCTATTGTATGACTATAAATAAGAGTCAAGGCCAGACTTTATCAAGAGTAGGAGTATACTTAAAAAAACCAGTTTTCACACATGGTCAGCTCTATGTTGCAGTGTCTAGAGTTACAAACAAAAATGGCCTCAAAATATTAATTGAAAATCAAGATGGGACGTGTGCAAGAAACACTACAAATATTGTATACAAAGAAATAATTGATATGATTTAATTTTACATTTTTTTTCATTGCAGATGCAAGGAAACCTTGTTCCCCTATGTGAGGTGCAACCAAAAGGACTCAATTATGTGATCCATGTGCGTGTGTCAAGAATGTGGGAGCACACTGGTGGCAATGAGAAAAACGATATCAAGCATCTCGACCTTGTTCTCATTGATCAAAAGGTATGAATAAATAAAAGTTCTGACTACAGCAACTAAATGATTTTACAAAATACTAACCATTTATCTTTTGCTTAAAAAGGGTGATTCAATTTATGCTGAAATCCCACCAAATGCCATTCCTGTTTGTAAACCTCATCTTGAAGAAGGCAAGATTGTCTACATGGGAAAATAACAGTGGAGAAAGCCAAACAATACTACTAAGTTGTTCAGCACCCTTACATGATCAGATTAAATAAGTTTACACTCATCATGGAAGCAAACAATTATCCTGAAAACTTTCCGAAGTATACATTCTCACTAACTCCTTTCAGTATTCTACCTCAATACCTGCGCAGCAAAGAAAAATTTTTCGGTATGATGCTTTTTTTAAACCAATTCATAGTATCATCCATTTCACATTAGCTTTTTTTTTCTAATCTAAGTTACTTATATGTTATAGATGTTATTGAAAAGATTGTTGCTGTTTCAAATGCAGCAAATGTTTATTCATCCTCTGGAGATTTAATAACAAAAAGAGTGATACATCTTCAAGACCTCAGGTAATCCTTAATTGTAAATTTTACTAATTATTCACTACAGTTTTCAGCATTTGTGAAAATTTCAAATTCACCTCTTACTAAAGCCAAATCATTAGCAAAACATTGCTTTCTTTTACAAAGAACTGAAAAAAAATTAAAATCTAATCTGTTTCAAGCTCAAATTATAGTTCCTGTCACCTTCCTACTTGATATCAACTAAAAACACCTGGTTCTTGATTGACCACACAACAACAACAAAGTACATCTACTTGATATTATATTAGGCCTTATGAATGTACACTTCATAACTACTTTTGCTAAAATGCTATGCTTCTTCATTTGTTTTTTAATTAATTTTAGTTCAATTAGGGTCATGATACTTGTAGTACATTCTTTCCAACATCAAACCTTACATACACTGCTCTTTTATTGCAGTGGAAACATTCTCGAGATATCTCTTGGTGGAAAAAGAGCTTTAGAATTTCAAGGAGATGAAGTACTGCAAGTTGGCCAGAAAAATCATGTCATAGCAATCTTTGTGGGCACTTTAATGAAAGCATACAAAGAAAACAAGCAATTCTTAAGTGGCACATCAGCCTGCTGTTGGTATATCAATGAAAATGAAATTTCTGCGATAAAATCTTTCCAGAGAAGGTACGATTTATTCTTCTTTTCTATTTTCTTCATACAGTAAAGTAAGTAAATGCCATTGACGTCCTTAAGTAAACTTACTAGATTTCACGGAATAGCAAAAGCAACATATAAAAGGTTTCTAATTTAAATATGTTTTCCTGATTTACCATATGTAGTCTTCCAACTATAGCTCAGCCAATACAGGAGCTGCTCTTACAAAATGAGGATCAGGCCAACCAAAGTTTTCAACAGAAGACACTGCTACAACTCAAAGACATAGTTCCTTTCATTGAAAAGGTAAGTTCATAAGTATTATTTATTGCTTCATAGATATATCTTCCTCCTATCAATAAATTTATCTGAAGTAAATAGTAATTATGTTTTCAAATCATGTAATTTCCAGGATAACAAATATGAATGCACTGTTACAATTACTGGCGTGAGAGAAAACAAGCCATGGTGCTATCGAGCTTGTACAATTGATAATTATAACGTCAAGCTGGAAAATAATGCATTTACTTGCACCAAACAAGGCTGCACAAATACTAAATTTGATTGGAAGTAAGCACCCATTATTTTAACATTCAATGATATACTAAAATCAATTTACATAACCAAAAGTATATGACACTGATCAATATAACATCTGACAGGTACAAGATACCATTCATGGCAAGCGATGGAACATACACTCTTGAATTCATGTTTTTTGACAAGCGAGGAACAGAATTACTTGGGAAAAGTGCAGAAATTCTCCGAAAGCAGTATGACTTCATGCAGACTCCTCGCTAATTGCTTGCGTATGTTGGCCATAAATTCACTTTTATAGTCAAGGTCTTGTACAAAAGCATAGAAGCATCAACACCCTCATTCGAAGTTGTTCTCATTAAAGAGAAATTTGGAAAGGACCCAGTCCTTCCTAAGTCTGAATTGTACCAAGGTTTATCACCTGGATCCACCTCAAGTGCATCCACATCATATCAAAATTTACCACCACTTGTCCCTATAGGATCCAAAAAGATCCAGCATCATGTACAGATCTAAAACATTTGTATGAATTTTCTTTCTCCTTGTTGTCATAAATTATTATATGCTTTAATTTTGAACATGAATACAGGTTTTTTAACCCATTGCAGAAACAGATAATATGGACCTTGATGAGGAATCTGACAAAACAGGTAAAAATATTTTTACATGTACACAACTAGAAATCAATTCTTTTAGATGGATTCAAAATAATTAAACAATGATGGTTGCATATCTACAACAGGAGGTTAAAGAAGACAATCCTACAACAAAAAAGCTACGCACAAAGTAAAAGAAAAATCAACGAGGTATTTGTAAATAAAAGCTTGTTGCCAATCATAAATAAAACCTTTACATCATATTTCTGAATCATTAAACCAATTATTCTTTTACATATCATCTTTTTCCAGTTTTCCCTGTATCTATTTCCTTTGAGACTCAAACCAATTATTCTTTTTACAGATATGCCTTTTGTTGCCTCTGTAAAAGTGAAAAACCTTTTGCAAAAGCATGCTGCAGATTGCCTAGATCAAAGTATTTGGGAATGACACAACTTTTGTTATGTATATATGCTGCAAAGCTCTAATCTTTTGTGTAAAAAGGTTAGTACGACATTCTAAAATTATGCTCATTTTACTGGTCTCTCGTAGCTGTATAATAATGCACAATGCAATGTTTGAGCTCTGTGATAACAGAATTTTAAATAACAATGCAGGCCCTACCTGCTTTTGCAAGAACATGAGCTTCCCCAACCATAATCATAAGCTCGTTAACCTGCTGAACATTTTGGATAGAAACCGGCACAAAGATGTACTACAGCAGCAGTAAAGGTAACAAGTTACGACTAATCATTCATACTAGAATTGTCTCTGCTGCATACCATCAGTACTGAAATTTACATGTCAACTCTGCTACAACTAAGTACTAATTTCCACTCGACATTCATTGCTTGATCTTACAGGTGATGAATAGTGGATGGACTTCTCAGCCCAATCAGGTCGTTAGCCTGCGTCGCTTCTTATTGGCCTTAGAACAACATTATCTATCTCTCTACATATGAATATTAGTAGTTGCAAATAGTCACTAGAGTGATGCAGTTTGGTTGTACTGTGTGGACAACTAGACATCACCACCTAACTAGACCTGTACGGCAATTTGCAGTCCATGCTTACCCCCAACTACTTTCAAGTTATCTACTCATCTTGTCTATTTACTTGTTGCAATATTTTTCTTTTAAAAAAAATTACCTCTATTACTTCTGAGAGGAAATTCCGACACGATATACTGGTCGTCCGTGATGCCTGCTACCCACAACTTGGAAGCAGCAGTAGTGTCCACACGACCACAACGGCGCCAAGAAAGACACGCCACGGAGCAGGCAAACATCACCAAAAGGGGAAAAAAGCTTTCTTCTCCACCTTGATCGATTAGGTGTCAGCTCACCAGCGGATGGAAATACGGCAGCTAGAATCTTGGGCAGTGTTCGGCTGGCTGCTCTGCAGCTGCTGCTGGGGGCTGCTGGGGGGTTGACGGGTGAGGCTCTTCCTGGTTTCCATAGTCACATTTAACAACAACAAGCACCACAAAGCGTTACCACAGGCTTCCTAATGCAGAAGCGCGGCAAAGCCGCGCACTATTTTCTAGTTCGAGACGAGAGGAAGAATGCGGTATCCACGGAGCCGCCCTCGCGCGCGCACTCCATCGGCTGCCGCTGCCGCCGCATGTGGTGGCCGGAGCCGCCGTGTGGTCACCGCGGTGATGCGGAATCCTGAAGCTGCCCGTCGACTTGCCACGCGGCCACCTGAAAACTCGAGAAGCACTGCGCTGGAGCCGTGCGTGCTGCCACCGACACGAGGTCACGGACGTGGCCACGCCCACGCAGCCACCTGAAGCGGTGAAGCCGCAACGCTGGAGCCGTGATCGCTGGCTTCTGTGTTGAGCGGAGGGGATTCCAGACAGGGAAGGCTAGCTAGGTGGAGTGCTTTTTTTTTTCTTTTTCTTTTACCTCGTGGGGCCCATTTGATCCAAACCTAAACCTATTTAACCTCTAAAAAAACACTATTCATCTAACTTTTTCCTATTCATCCCATTCCTCTCACTCACAGAACACGCTTCCCAGCACGATCTACAGTGTTTTTCTGGATCTACAGTGCTTTTTCTCCCAATCTAAACTCACCCTTAATCCAAACACCGGAGTGGGTTTGGATTCAACATTTCCCAAACCCTAACCCAGCCCTTCATAACCCACTACATTTCCCTATTCCAAACCAGTAGCTATCCAAACGCCACCTAACTATCTAGAAGTTCAGCTCGGCTCGTTTGCAAACTCGAGCTGGCACGTTAAGCTTATGAGCCAGCACGGTAGCACACGTATACATGATTACAACTAAACCTGTCTGAAATAAATTCATGGTTCACAAATTCCAGAATTTTGTTGGGCTTTAGGCAAGCAGTTTAGCTCGTGAGCGGCGTACAGCCAGAATTTGAGCTCAACTCGTTGAAAGAGCCAAGCCATAGATGAGCCGAGTCAAGCGAATTAGGAAGTCATTAGTTTTTTCGTCCAGACGTACACATAGGTAGCTCGGTGTATGACAACATGGCCCACACAAGAGCTCTCCCACAGCAGCGTGGCAACACTTCACGGACCCACCAGTCGACCCGCACTAAGTCTTCCAAGGCGTGACATGGCTGGTTGGAACTGTGTTATATTATTCAATGGAACGAAGATTATGCACGTTGACAATGAAGCCTATAACATTTGGAATAAATGAGACAAGACCAGGAGTTAGTGATACATTCGGATTCTACGTTGGTTTGTAGTCACTGGATTTGTGATAAATATAGCAAATTTACTTTTCCTCAAACGTTTGATTGTTAACTATATATCAATCATCCAAACTTTGCACTAAAACTTGGATTGGAGATGGAGATTCATAGTTACAGTTTGAGGTCCCGAGGTTGAATGGTTACCTCTATGGCCAGTTATAGAAGAAGCTTGGGGCGGTTCATCGCCGACGGTGGAGGCGGAAGAGGTGCTAGAACAGAGGCGGCGAGGCTGCCGCTAGAGCCGTCGGCGGAGGACCTCCAGTGGACAAGGCAGCGGGGACTTTCGAGCCAAATGGGTTCACAATGAGCGGTGGAGGAGAGTGGAGGCTGCCAGAGACAATGGTAGGCAGCAACGACGGGCCGTGAGGTCAGGACTCTCAAATGTTGAACGTTCGCGGACTATGACGTGAGGAAGAAACAGAGGTAGAACAAAGAAAGGAGAGAAAAGGGGACATCAGAACCATTGGATCAAGATCTGATTGTTACGCATAGTGATTGGTAAATAATATGTTTTTCATCTGTATGACATGACATGGAGATCGATCCTATAAATAAGACGAAGACAAAAGAGCCTTAAGAGACTAGGTTAGATAGTCAAATGTGCTACAATGCTACAAGTAACATATTTGTCGACCCCCTTGTATATCATGGGTATTTGTATCATGAATATTTGGCATGTGCTCGAAGTATATACTAGCAACACTACCGTCTTAAGCATTACGTGCCTCTGAAGTGGTTATATGACTAGTGCCTAATTATTGGCTCTATATGTCCAACTTTCCATGCTCTGTTGTGCTGGCTAATGACATCTTGCCACAACGAGAGCTATATTATAGAGTGGACTTGTGCTGGCCAGTGACATCTTGGCACACTGATGCTTTTTTTGGCGCGTGCATTTTTAAAGTCGTACTACCTTGTCATATTATCAACGGGACGTGTGTTTTTTCATTGTCTTAACTAGAGCTATATTATATTAATTATTGAGGTTGGCCGGTTTAGATTGAAAAGTTTGTAAAAGGTTTCTATATTGAAAAGTGTATTCCTAATGAAAAATATTTTACAAAGTTTGCAAAATGAAGGACATGATCATCTAGCAAACCGGTCTTGACAAACTTACCAATTTTGGTTTCAATACACACTGATTTTCTGGCAACTGGAACCAAGAGAAAACAGCTCCCCCTCATACGGAGTATACGCAACTTCAACTGGGTGCTCGGCGTCTACTTTTCTTCGGACGTGACATAATCCACCTTCATCGTGCTTATCTTTCCGTTTTTGTCACCTTCTTAAAGCACAGATAACGACTGACCAACTAGTCGTGGAAAGAAACCATTTCCGACGGAGCAAAGCTTCCATGAAAATAACCCGGCGATTCAGCTCCATTGTTCGAAGAAAATAAACGTCAGTTCTTTGACAGCGAAAGGCGTTAACGGAGTCCGTCTACTTCGATGCTTCCTGCTGTGAAGGACAGCAGCTGCAGCCTGGAGATGGTGCCTGGTGAGCACTGCTGCAGCTAGCATGCTACAGTGAGTTCATGATCCACTAGAAAAGCATTTCTGAAGGAGAAGAAATGGATGGCACACTTGTGATATGATCAGATGGATATTGATGATTGGGTAGCAGAGGTCAACTACGGCTGTTGTTTGTTGTCGATGACCGATTATGATATTGCTGTTCCCGTGAATTGTCGTGCGTTTCAGGTCGTATCTTAGGCCGGTTGATTTGTTTGCGAGGCTGCCTTTTCGTCAAGCATGAGGAATGGAGAGTTCGCAGCTCCTAACATTTCGAAATGGTCAAATGTTTCATGAACATAAACTTAAACTAAGCGTTTTCTGTGCGATTTCTAGTTATATTTTGGTTAATCTCTGGGTCTTGTGAAATTATAGAGCTTGAAAATTATAAAGTACTACGCTTCACTGATCGTTAGTAAAACAAGTTAAGATTGAAGATTGGATTTCGTGTGCATCTCTTTTTTTACAACTTTTTTAGCACTTTTTCTTGAGAACTTTTTAGCACTTTTTTAGAACTAATGTGTGCATCTCTTATAAAAAATAAAGTTTTTTTTAATAACACGAGCCTCGCGGCCTGGTCCATACGGTCCTTTCCTTTGCTACTGTTGGCACTCACAGAGCCCATGTTGCTACAGAGGCCGGCCGGCCCTTTCGCGTGCGCTCCCCAGCGACTCAGCCCATGTTGCTACAGAGACCGACCGGCCCTTTCTCGTGCGCTCCCCAGCGGCCCATCCCATATTGCTATTGTTCGCCCTCCCCCGGTATCAATGTGACAATGTGTCATCATCATCGTGCTAACGGCGAGTCGGTCGGTAGAGAAGCGCGTGTGGTTAACATAATTGACAGTTTAAAAAATATAATTTTTTTTGAGATCACACGGTACAATGTAGACACTCACACGCACGCACACTCACCTCTATGAACACACGTACGCAAACCCTACCTCTATGAGCACCTTCGAAGGACTGCGCCGACAGATCCTGAGATTCATGAAGTCACCACAGGCGTCTCGCTGTCGACGGAGACGTCGCCTACCACCGAATACATAGCGCCGGTAAATCCCAGAATAAATCCAGAAAAATACGAACATAAACATAATTGACACCCAAACATGTTCAGATCTGAATCCTATGTTTTTGCAGAGATTTTAAACTGCCGTGCTTCACATGTGCCCTCTAGTTAAACCACGGTATATGCTTGCACGACCCAAATCTCGATGCGTTTCTGGCGCGCAGATCTTAGAACCAATATTTTGAAACGAAACGATCTTTTTTTCCTTTTTGAAACGAAGTACTCGAGATGACGAGATGTCACACGTTCTGTCACGACTGTCATGACGGTTGCATAAGAAGCAAAATAAATGAAAAGAAAAGAAAAGGCGATGAAGAATTATGCTTGTTACGCAGCAGTTGACGACGCGTGTCGCCAACAAACGCTCTGTTACTTCTGTGGTCGAATTCTGTCTGTTGGCTAACATAATGATGAATTAGTGATAATGAATTCAAATATGAACGGGTAATCTAGATCGCATCTCGACCAGAAGAAAAGGCTCGGAATATTCTGAATCGGAAATTCGCATTGTTTGTGGAGGCTACTGGCAT
The DNA here is from genome assembly GCA_015342445.1 of Digitaria exilis. Taxonomy (NCBI): domain Eukaryota; kingdom Viridiplantae; phylum Streptophyta; class Magnoliopsida; order Poales; family Poaceae; genus Digitaria; species Digitaria exilis. The sequence continues at coordinate 1,327,333 of JACEFO010002479.1, forward strand.
GGCATTGGGCAGATGGGTCGCAGTTCCGGTCAACACCACCGAGGTGCCCAATTGAGGAGAGCCTGTGAACCCTTTAGCCCGTTTGCAAAATCTTTTTTTTTCAAACACCTCAAAGCACCAGTGACATGCTCACTAATCACTATGAAGTGAAATCTCTATGAAGGGAGAAATAAAGTCAAATAAAGAGTAGAAAATAGAGTCTTTGGAGATGCTCTAAGTGGTTAGTAAACTAGACTAGAAGAAAAATATCCGTCAATCGTGCATTCTCTCTCTCCCACAATTTGGATTTCTTAATACGTCCTTTTGTTGCAATTTGTATTCATCTTTGTTTTCTTCACTTTAGAAAAGGTACGAATTGAGTGTAGTTCAGTTGGTAAGATGTTTTATACTTTTCTATCCATTAGGGTTCGGGCATTACTAGTGATCATATTTTCCCAAATTTATACTAAGGATTAACCGCGTGTGAGCTTTATACTAAATGATTGGATTGTTGATAGTGTTTGTGTATAAAAAAAGATAGTGTTTATGTATAAAAGGAAATGCATAAGTGAAGGTGAAAAAAATATATAATTGGATATTTACCATTAAAAGATCACAAAGTTGGATATATACCATTGATCCCACATGTCACTGACCCATGTGAACCCCACATATAAGTGAGATAGTAATGGTATATATCTAACTTTGTGTGATTTTGCAAATTGAGCCTAGCTCAATAGGGGATCCGTAGAAATGCGTTTGCATGTGCGTCACTGTATATATATTTTTTCGGCTCTGCTCGTGCTCGCATCACAGGTGCCTTGTAGACCGACAAGAAAACATAGAGGCGCGGAGAGGCAGAGCTGACCCCCCGGATCAGATCCCGACCCGTTACGGCGCCCGAGGCTGCCAAGATCCAGAGATGGCCGCTGCTGACCTGGCCGCATGTGTGCTGTGTGGCGGCACGCTCACGTCTCTCGTGCGCAGCCAGGAGTCTGAGATGTACTCCTATGTATCAAATTGTAAGTCATTTCAAGATTTTTGGAGAGTCAAACTATCTCAAATTTGACCAAATTTATATAACAAAGTACTAAGATTTATGATACTAAATAAGTATCATTAGCTTCTTCATTAAGTATATTTTTAGATTATATATATTTGGTTCCATAATTTTTTACGATTCACTCTGTAATTTTGGTCAAACATAAAAAAAAGTTTGACTCTTCAAAAATCTTGGATTGACTTACAATTTAGGACGGAGAGAGTATACCAATATACCACCACGCTTGCCATCGGCATCTTCTCGCAGGCATCGTCGGATCCCGCATCATTCCCCTTGCCCCCCTCGTACAAAGAAGACACCAGCCAACCACAAACCCGCCGCACTAGCCAGCTAATCATTAAGCTCCCGGCCAGCCTTCTGACCTTGGTTGCCGGCCTGCGAGCTGGAGACTGCCCGGCGGCGTCGCCAGCATGAGTTCCGGCGGCTGCTCGACCTGCCTCGAGGTCATCTTCGCCGCCATCCTCCCTCCGCTCGGCGTCTTCTTCCGCTACGGCTGCTGCAGCGTAAGCATTTTCATTTCACACCCCGATGGCTTGAACTTGATGAGAAATGGCGGAATAGTAAACATCACGGGCGCCAGCTGCTTAATTACTTTCCGATTCTGCTGGTGTTTTTGCAGTCGGAGTTCTTCATCTCCCTCGTGCTGACGATACTGGGCTATGTCCCCGGCATCGTGTACTCCCTCTACGTCATCCTCCGGACGCCGCCGGAGCCGCCGGGCATCGACGGGGAGCGGCCGTACGACATGCTCGCCTGACGGACGGAGGAGCCTGTGCAACACCGAGCACTGCTCGTAGGCCCCTGCACAGCGCACGCCGCTGCTGTTTTGCTGTAATTTCGTGTCGTCATTTGTGATGAGCTGTGGTAGCCTGTAGGTAGCAGGTAGTCGTCAGGACATTCCTGGCTGTGATTTGTCTGCCTCTGTTCTTCTTCCTCCTCCTGTAGTACTATGATTGTTTGGGTTGGTGGCATTGGCAATTTGGCATGCTGTGTGTAATTGGTTGTTCGATTGCTAGTAATTCTTTGTGGTATGAATCTGTACGTAGTCGGTAAAGGGAGCGTGGAATTTATTTGTCCATATATGTGCAGAAGTTGCTAATTGGCAACTAATTTAATGCATCATGTGAACATTTGGGGTTCTGAACTGTAGTTTCTTCGGTCCTGTTGGGGAGTTATTTTGGTGATTTTACAGCTCAGTGGTTATGAAGGCTTGAGATGCCGTAGTACCTAAAATCTATGAAGGAATTGTATAGATCAAACCGTGGTTTAATATTTATCTTATGATAACCTCTACTTTGGTGATGAGATTTTATGTCTTTGCGCAGAAAAATTGAGAAGCTTAATATAAAATCTGTTAATGTACAGAACAGAAGTAAACCAGTTAAAGTACCTGAATGATAACCTCTGCTTTGGTGATGAGATTTATATCTTTGTGCAGAAATTTCTACATTATGATAACCTTATACCATAAGTAAACCAGTTATCAGAAGCTAAATTTCTACATGTGTAAACCAGTTATAATAAGTTAAATTTTATATCAACAGAGGTTATCGTAAGCTTAACTCCAGAAGTAAAGCAGCTAATGCACTGAATGATATCAGAACTTGTTTCCTTGAAAAAGACGCTAATTGATTAGCCCAAACTGAACGTAACAACATTCTGTTGCTCTGCCGTAGAGAGTACTTGGAAAATTTGGACGATGCAGACCGCGAAATTGACTGCAGTTCAGAGAGCTGGAACGTTTGATACTGGAACGCATGTGTCCGATCTGTTCATTGTCAGATCCAGCAGCAGCAGGCCACACTGCTAGCAACAGCAATCCCAGTTTCTTGATTCTGTCAGAGCACAAAAATACAACGAACTGAAGGCTCTGCTGAGGTTTGCGGAGCTATGGAGGGTTGATTTCGTTGGAACTACTCCCTTCGTTTTTTATTAAACGTCGTTTTAACTGATAACTGAAGAAGGCTTTGCTGAGGTTTGCGGAGTCATGGAGGGTTGAATTCGATGGAACTACTCCCTTCGTCCTTTATTAAACATGGTGTTTAGTTCCACAAGTTTGTGTAACTTTACTATAGTAGATTCTGTTAAGAAACGTGTTCCACGGAGGGAATGAATAGTAAAGTTGAAATGAATAGTATGAAGTGTGAAGAATAATGTATATAAAAAAACATTGTAGCCAAGTCCTGGGATACGTATTATGTAAGAGGGGAGGGAATAGTATGAATAGTGAAAAGTGTAAATGAATAATATTTTTTTCTATGAATGAGAACAGGGTTGCAAGCGGAGCTATTGGTGTCAGTCCCCCGTATAATTGTCGCCCTCTGTCTTTCCTTCTAGCGTTGCTAGTTGTGCTGCATGCCTACAACCTAACTGACCACCCTCACGCAACCACATAATGGCTTTTCAAAAAAAAACTCATTTCCAACCTCGTCGTCACGCTTGGTAGCATGCAGCAGTGGAGTGGCCGACGGCGGCGGCGAGCTTCGGCGAGGACACACATCTAGTGGGCGAGCAGATGTAGAGGGGCTCGGGGACATGCGACCGGCGCAAAGAGCTCCGGCGGGGACGCATGACCGGTTGATGAGTGGGCGCACGGGGACATGTGCCCGACGGGGACGTGCGCCCACTTGCCATTGCTAGCTTGCTCTCTGCTTCTCCTCCTCTTGTTAGGCCGAATATCTCGAGCCGATTTTCGCCCTCTGCGTTGGAGAGCCCCTACTTGCTGCATTTCAGCGTTGGAACACCTCCTAGACTTGGCAGAGGATTTTGCATGTCATGTTGCCATCACATAGAGGCGTTTCAGCCTGTGGCCTTCTATATGAGCACAATGTATCACTAGTGCCGAGAACAAGCCGCCTGCCCAGAGCAGGAGTTGCCATCCCACACCGAGCTCCGCGCGAGGGCCTACGAGGCTACGACTGGCGTCAGTGGAGCGCTCGAGGCATGGCGACCTTATCTACTTACGGTTCCACACATGCTTCACAACAGCATTGTCTCTGCGCTATGCCTTGGAAATCCATGCCATTCGTGAAACATCGCGTGTTGCGAGCATCAAAGTATAGGGGTATCAAGGTCTTTTGACTATTGTATTGGATGCAATGTATTTTTTGTCTAACAACACATACCAAGGGACGAATGGAGTAGCATCCACTAGTTACGGCTAAGTACTACTCTAAGTTGTTGGGAGATGGACACTTGGGAAGGCATTGTTGGTCCTCAGTTGTCATGCCTGTTTAGATGGTGAAAATTTCACTAAAAATTTCAGGTTGCAAAACGTCTTCACTCTCGAATGGCACACTTCTCAGCGTGAATTTTTTTTCAACAAAATTCATCATCTAAACTGGTACTAGGTTGAACTTGTTTGCCCAGAAATGTAGTAGATACATTTGCAGTCCCTTCTGTCAGTTGAACTTGTTTGCCCAGAACATGGTTGTCGTGTTAATGCTAACAGAAGTCAATGGAGCTTAAACCTGAGCTTAGAGCTTGCCAGTAGCATGCAAGCCTTACAAAATTCAGAAAACGTCCCATCTTCACACAAACAAAGCCCAGATTAAGGGTGAGTTTAGATTGGGAGAAAAAATACTGTACATCCAGAAAAACACTGTAGGTCGTGCTGGGAAGTGTGTTATGTGAGTGAGAGGGATATGATGAATAGGGAAAATGTAACATCCCTTGTTTTTATACGAAAGGGAAATTTGACCAAAGTCAAAATTTGGTCAAAATTCGACAATAATTTGAAGGAAGAAATTTCAAATGTTCAAATGAGGTCTATGGAAAGTAGTAGGTACAAGTTTTGTGCAAAAATAAGTTTGGAAGCAACTCAATTAAATGGATTTGAGAAAAAGAAAGAGGCAACTATTCACAATCTGAAAATAGTCATTTGGGAGTTAAGTGTTTCAGGTTTTTCATAACAGACAGCCACCTTTAGTGTCCAATTATGAGCAAACCAATGGTTATTTGAGTATGGTATGAGAAAGGAAAACGTTCATTGAAGTTTTATGGCCAACTTTAATGTTTGGACTGAGCCAAGATTTAAAGTCTAATTTGGAGTAATTGTAAGTTGAAAATCGAATCAGCACATAATTCAGCAAATTCAGAGTTTAAGGGCTGAGATGAAATTTCTCAAATTGAGCTTAAACCGTTGAGAAATTGACAGAGGTCCAAAAATGAGAAATGAAATTCAAGTAAAGGCAAAGAACTTTTGTATTTTGACCAAGACCAAGTTATATGGAAGATTTTGGAGTAATTTGAGTTTGAAATCTGAATGAAGCTAGGGTTTCAAAAGGGGATGAACAATTGAGTTGGCTGAAACATTCAGAGCTCGATTTTGAGTTATTGGTTGAGAATCTCACCCAGGTTCAAAAAGATAAAGTGAAATTGGAGTGTTACTCTACATCTTTGATTTTAGGATCAAAGAGAGTTTGCATATGAATTCGAAAGTAATTGGGAATTCAAGTTCTGTAACTCTGAAAATGGGGGAATAATGGCGCCAAGTTTTCGAGAGTTAAAAAGGGAAGTGTAGGGTTTAGATTGAAGTTTAAGTTCTATGTTTGCACTGAGATGAGATTGGATGGGAAACGTGGAGAAATTGGGCCCGCAATATCACAGTTTGGAAGAGGAGGAGAAGCAGGCTGCCAGGCAGCTCGCCGACAAGGGCGATAACTCTGGCCACGTGCCGTTGTGCATTTAATTCACCGTGTCAATGGCTGCAGCAGAAGGTGGCAATGTTCTATGGCGGTTTTCCATCGATAAATAGCTTCGCACCGGCTTCAATCAGTTTCTTTTCCGTTTTTCCTCTCTTCCGGTTTTGTCTCGGCCGCCGGTGAAGCTCGTCGTCGCGCGCCGCCATCCGACCATACCAGCTTGATTCTTTCCGCCCAATTCTTCTCCTCAATCTCCTCTACCTGCCAATCCCACCCTCATTGACATCCATCCACTGCAGAGCTCTCAAATCACCATTTTCTCCATCTCTGTCCACCGCCGCCCACCATGGTCGTCGGCGTACGTGGCCAGCCTTCCTCCATCTTTGTCCGTTGGTGCTTTCAGGCTAGTGGGTTGCCGCCGTGTCTCTGCTGTTTGGCCGGCCGGCGAGCCGAGCCTTGGCGCCGCCGCCTGTGCCATCGCGGGCTGGTTTCCAAGCACCAATCGAGGAAGAAAAGAAGGGGAACAGGTGCGCCAACTCTTGGGGAAGCCGTAGGCGCCGTTTCCGTGGCCTGGGAGGTCACCGCCGGCGAGCTTCGCTGCTGGTCAGCGCTGCCGGAGCGGGTCAGCGCCGCCCCTCTGTTTGAAACAGAGGTGAGGGACCGCGGGGAGGAGAAGTGAAAGTCTAGAGGGTTTTCTGCAAAAGTGTTTAATAGGTTTTCATAATAGATTTAAATTTCGTGTTTTTCACTAAATAATTCATAGAAAATCATAGCAAAGTCCAAAAATTATGAAACTAATTTTGTTAATCTTGTTTTTAATCATGTCATCCATGAAAAATGTTAAATAATTAAGTGTAGATAATTAATTAAACTCCTTTATTTAGATTAATTTATTAAATGCCTAATAATTACTAAAAATGCCAAAAGTCTGAATAACCCTTTAATATTAGAAATGATTAATAAAATTGGTTTATGTATTTATTTAAATGCTTTATTCATTTAGAAAATGATTTTAAATAATTAAAATCAACTAAAAATGATTTAAGACAAGTTTTATTAAAGGAAAAATATAGGCTTGTCTTTTAAAAATCTTGGGGTAGCTTGGGTTGCCTTGCAACTTTATCTAGAAGGGAATGTTGCATAGCTTATTTGAAAAGCATGGCATATCATATTTCACTAACTTGCATTACGTTTTAGCATCTCAAGTTCCGGAGTGCGAGCTCGTTGAACTCTCGGAGGATCAGCGGCAATTCAAGGAAGTAATCGTTGTCGCTCTAGATTCGCAAGAGTTCATTGAAGGCTCTAACTTGCTTGTGATCCCAGGCAAGCCCCGGTGCATTTATCTTACCTATTTATTTCTTAATTACCATCAGTCGAAAGTTTATGCTTAAATGTTGCATTAAGTCTAGGAATTGATTGAAACTCCTTATGCATGATAAATTCCTTGGTAGCAATATCCTTGCCCAATCAAGAAACATGATTAGCACTACCTACATTTGCTATGCTTAGTAAGGTTAGTTTAAAAATATGTTAATCTAGGCTACCACTAATCTCATATGAATCAAAGGAGTTGTTAGTAAAGTTAGTGGGTAGAAGTGGAAATGAGGGATCGAGGAAGCTCGATCCGTTAGTTCTGCCTACTTTAAATAAGTGACTAAGGACCGATCCGTTGTTTTAACTGAGGATCAAGTGATTCTACCTGGTTTCTTACTGGGTTATGGGACCAGTAAAGCCAATTAGATTAGTTGGTTCAATGATTGGAAATATCACTTACCCGTGCTTGCTGGGTCGGAGAAAGGTGGGGCCGTAGCCTGTCACTCATGGGGTGGTTGCCAGACGTGGGGCCCACGTGGGGGTGCGTTTTTGGGTTCGAGTAAGGATATTTCCGGTCGTTGGCCCAGCTGATTGAAAGGTTGTTGCGTACAGTAGGAACAACTGTGCGTGATTGGGGCTAGGTATCTCCTGCAGGATGTACATTGACCCGGATCGACACAACTCTTGGTTGTGAGTGCACTTGATCAACTGTTAAGCATCATAGAGGAAACAAGTTGAACAAGATACGCTTGATTCATAAATCTGGGTGAGCTTAGTACCACTTGTATGCGAAATATTTTATAACCTAGATGGATAAATAACAACTCAAGGGAGCTAAAATAAAGAAAATATAAGGATCAAGCTTTAGTAATGCTTTTGGCAAAAGAGTCGAGTCAGCCAAACCCACATAAAGGCCCATCATATTCTTTGAGAGTCTTTTCTTTGGTAAGGCGGGTAAGTCTTGCTGAGTACCTTCGTACTCAGGGAATCTCCCTTGTTGTTTTTCAGAAGCAGCACCAGAAGTCATCGAGAAGGAGGACCCGAAGGCCTCGATGTCCCGGTGATTCTAGGGTTGAGCTGGAGGTTGTAGATATATTGTGTAATAGAACTACCTAGTATGGTTTGTATTAAACTCTTAGTGATGGCTTGACTTTGCATTTAAGTTCTCTTCAAAACTTGGCTTGTATTAAGTAAGAATCTTGGTATGTTCTGTAAAAATGGTAATGCTCATTGTGTTCTCCTTACCGAAAACGATCCTGACGTATGGTAAAGAGAAGAGTTAATGTGGTTTATCGAGGAGTCCTTGGGACACTCGATAGTTCCCTAGTTTAAACTGTCTGAAGTGCATTCAATGTCTGATATTATGGCGCACGAGTTAGTTTAAATTAGGTGGTACTGCCAAGAAAAATTAGATGAATAGTGTTTTTGAGAAGTTGGGTGAACTAAACTCACCTTAAATACTGCGAGTGTGCATGTTCTCCTTGTATCTCAAATCTAGATCAGAAGCCGTATAAACGTATATTTTAGATTGTACTGTATATATGCTAAGGCCTTCGTTAACTAACCGCAGCTTCATCATCACTAAAACGACAGCTTGTTTGTTACCTATGACCCTGACGGGCGCCAGCTGGTTGACACGGAGTCTCACCGTCCGATCCGACGATCCAACGGCCGCCGACTGCTGAGACGTTCTCCTACCTCCGATATCTCCCTTCCCCCTTATCGCCTCTACCTTGCTCGTCTCCTCCGGGCTCCCCCAAGGTTCTGCCGAGGTTTCTCACCTCCTCCCCGTTCGACCTGCTACCAGCCTACCACCACTCCCCTTTCCCCTCTCCCCGGAATCCAATCCGAGCCTCGGCATTGGAGCCGTAGCCCGGGAGTAGGACCCCAGGCGCGCATGCCGCTCCTCCTCTACCCGTTCTCCGCGTGCGTGCCGCCGCCGCGGGCGCTGCTCCGCCGCCTCTCGCCGCCGCCGCCCATGGCGGCCGTCGCGCCGCCGTCCACCGCCGTCAGGATACTCCCGTCGGTGGGCACGCTCGACCTCCCGCCGCTCCTGCCCCCCGCCACCGACGACTTCCACTGGCTCGACCTCTTCGCGTTCCTCAACTCCCCCGCGGAAACCTACCACCAGATCCCCTCGCGGGGCGAGGAGGTGGAGGAGCTAGAAGCCGGGCTGGAGCTGGAATTGGAGCTCGAGCTGGAGAGGCACGCCGAGGTGGAGAGGCAGCGGGAGCGGGCGCGGAGGGCGCAGCACCGGCGGCTGCGGCAGCGCCAGGTGAAGGCGGAGACGGAGGCATGGGCGCGGGCCGCCGAGGAGTACCGCGAGATCGAGCGGGAGATGCTCGACCGCAGGCTCGCGCCCGCGCTGCCCTACGTCAAGTCGCTCTTCGTCGGCTGGTTCGAGCCCCTGCGCGACGCCATCGCCAGGGACCAGGACGTGCAGCGCCGGAAGCGCGTCAAGCACGTCTACGCCAAGTACCTGCTACTGCTCCCCGCCGATAAGATCGCCGTCATTGTCATGCACAAGATGATGGGCCTGCTCATGTCCAGCAAGGACGGCACGGGCGGTGTCCGCGTCGTCCAGGCAGCGCACTGCATCGGCGAGGCTGTTGAGCGCGAGGTGAATGAGTCTCTTGTTTACAGCGATGTTTGAGATAAGTACTAGGAGCAGTATTAGACCATATTATGACTGGTGAGCCGCTTATGGATTGCAATTATCTGCATCATTGTCTTGGGTGATGATTTTTAGTCTTAGAATTTGACAGTAGACGGGTTGCAGCGTTTGCTGGTAGTGGGTTTGATCGATTGGCTTAAGGTTCTATTTTTTATTTGTCAAGTCAATCGAGAGGGGTAATCAAGCATTCAAGCTTGAATAGCTAATTGGAGGTAGAGGAACCGATGAGGGCATTATGCAAGTAAGATGCGCAATCTAAATTGAAATGTGCAATAATGTAATATCAGAACTGTGCTATGATGTGACCATGATCTGAATTTTGGCCTACCTTATCCATCAAAACATGCATACATGCCTTCTAGCCTATATTTTGATAATTGACTGAGGATAGCAATATATATATTTTAGCTGACTTGACATTGTGTGCTATAGCTGGCATATGCGTATATGTCCACACATGAAAAAAGCTTTAGATAGTTCAAAGTTTTGAACTATTAAAATGAGATTTATAATTTGTCTTCTTGTAGATTCGGTTATTGACCCTGTGCACTAGAGTTCAGCTTCCGCACTTTTGGTAAAGTGCTTAAGTATGATTACATCATTTGGGAATAACTTAAACACTATTTTTGGTTTCTTGCTTTACTGTGCATCTTGACTTATTTGTGTGTTCCCTCTTCGAGATTCATTTGGCAGTCTGCTGAAAGCTGGTGTTTTTTTCCCCTCCCTTTCTTTACAGGTCAAAGTCCAGACTTTCTTTCAGAAAAGTAGGAAGAAGAAAGATCACAGTGAAAATGATCCAGCATTGGAGAAGGAACAAGCGAAATGCCGGAAGCGTGTCAAGAGTTTACTCAGGAGGCAAAAGATGACTGAAGCACAGAAGCTGATTCAGCAGGAGTTGGAATTAGAGGAATGGGGCACAGAAGCCCAAGTGAAGGTTTGTTTTCTCCGCGGTGCTTGGTGCACACAGAAATATAGGCATTTTCACTCATATTTTAAGATTCTAATACTCATTTCATGTCAACAGTTGGGAACTCGTCTGATTGAATTATTACTGGATTCAGCATTTGTGCAATCACCAGCTGATCAAACACCAGATAGCTCTCCAGATATTCGACCTGCATTTAGGCATGTACTACGACAGCCTATAATAGAAAATGGGTAGGGCTTTGCTTTTTCCGTACTATTGTGCTGCATACTGTGTGGTTGCACTACCATGCCTTGTTCCATCATCATCCTCTGCTTGCTTAGGCATGTATTTGTGGATGTATGGTGGTTCTTCCATGACATTTCTCTTCAATCTGCAGGAAGCTAAAGAAGAAACATTGGGTGATAGAATGTGACCATCTTGTGCATGAGGGATTTGAAAGCACTGTAAGTTTATTTTGCACTTCCAGCCATGCCTGTTTTTTTTTTATCCCAATTGGATTTTTTGGTCATGACAAAACAAAGGTTCATTGAAAAAACAATTCTGTTCAGCTAGCTCTTTCTGTGGGCTTAATGCTGTGCTAAACTTCAAAACATGGGGTCGAGAAATTAGCAATTTCCTTTTTCTGCTTGACAACTGCTTTGTTTGTGTAAGGATATGTCATGATTATTTAAATTCGAATTTCCTGCAGGCTAGACATGTTGATATACCCTACCTTCCTATGCTGGTACCTCCGAAAAAATGGAAGGGGTATGTTGGTGTTCATGCTTTGAACCTTTCCAGCAAATTTTCCATGTAACATCAGAGGAATTGATGATTTGATTGATTTCTAGAACTTACCGTATCCTGTCCCATGTGATTTGAATCACGTCAACCATATATTATTGCAGTTACGATAAAGGTGGCCACCTTTTTCTTCCCTCGTACATTATGCGTACACATGGTGTGAAGGACCAAAAGGATGCCATTAAGAGTGTTCATAGAAAACAGCTACGAAAAGTATTCGAGGTTATTAACCACCCATCTATGTCACAGCATGCATTTATAGCTCTTAATGTTGTTGTCCTTGACATTGATACTTCACATTGGTTCTTTGTTGCTCAAGTGAATGTTAGCCTGAGGGTACCCATCATAATAATAGTAATCTTGATAAAATTATATTTGTTTTGTTCAAAAGACAAAATCATTTCCCAGGGTTACAAATAAACCCTATGCTCCATATGATTATATCCCTTGGGCCTTGGACCATTACTTTGTCATGCCTGCTTAATTTCTAGTGAAAGAGTTGTCTATCAACCCTAAAATATTAGCATGTTTCCAGGCATTAGATATCCTCGGGAGTACGAAATGGAGGGTAAATAGAAGAGTTCATGATGTTGTCGAGACTATCTGGAGTCGAGGTGGAGGCATTGCAGGACTGGTTGACAAGGAAAATGTGAGTGACTCAATTTGATTAGCATTTGCAGGGTTGGTTTTCTTTCCCAGTCTAGTCATATGCTCGTCCGCGTCCATTTTGAACATCCTGTTCTTCTATGCTCTCTTGTTTATAGATTCCTCTACCTGAGCGACCAGAATCAGAGGACCCAGATGAAATGCAGAGATGGAAGTGGAGTTTAAAGAAGGCAAAGAAAACCAACCGTGAACTGCATGCTGAGCGATGTGATACTGAACTCAAACTCTCGGTATGCCAATATAAAAAATCACCATTGATACGTTTTGAGATACTGTGTTCTACTTGATATGCTATTTCATTGCTGGAGCTATATCTATTCCTTTTTTTGATAAACAGGTTGCTCGTAAAATGAGAGAGGAGGATGGATTTTATTACCCTCATAATTTAGATTTCCGTGGTCGCGCATACCCTATGCATCCACATTTGAGTCACCTAGGTTCAGATCTATGCCGAGGTGTTCTAGAGTATGCTGAAGGGCGGCCACTAGGAAAATCTGGGTTATGCTGGTTGAAGATACATTTGGCTAACAAATATGGTGGAGGTGTTGAAAAGCTTTCTCATGAGGGCAAGCTGGCATTTGTGGAGAATCAACTGCTTGAAATATTTGATTCAGCAGCAAATCCTGTTGATGGAAACTGCTGGTGGACTAATGCCGAGGATCCTTTTCAGTGTTTAGCTGCATGCATGGATCTTTCTGATGCCTTGAAAAGTTCATCACCTTACCGTGCTGTCTCTCACCTGCCAATTCATCAGGTATTGATTTGTGTTGTATATCCTTGGACAAGTCATACACAATATAATTTTCGTTCACTGAGAATGAGGTGCACTCGTGTGCATTTTGGTATTAATTAATCACTTACGATGTAGATAAGTAGAAGGATTCCCTAGTTTATTATTTTGCAGTTAAGGACTTAATGCCATATGCCAATCCGGTGCATCACTGATGTGCTTTATATTTCAAAGACAGTTGCTCTATATTGTTAGCATATGCCAGTTTCAACTTTGTTGAAAGTTTGATTAGTCCATTGGAGCACACTGATTCTACTAAAAGGACATTCTCCATAGCCAACATTTCCATGAATTACTAATTGTTGACTGCAATTGGTTTCCTTATCAGGACGGTTCATGCAATGGTTTACAACACTATGCTGCTCTTGGGAGGGACTATGTAAGTGTTGTGCCCTGCTACGCTTTCCGGGTTGCATTCAGCCTTTAGCGTTTTTATGCACCTCATGATGTGGTTAGAGTAGAATTGGCACTTTGTGCTTATCTGTGGTCGTATGGCCTGATTACCCTTTTACGTGTTCTGAAAATCATATGAATAAAAATGACAACTAATAATTTCACTATACTTTTAGTTGTAGATAGTTGCATTCCATTCAAATTTTCTGTTATCTCTAAGAAATTCTTGAACAACAGCGAATAACCTGATTTTGGAATGCATTGTTAGTTTGTTACATCACTAAATTTGTGAAGATTATGGTCATCCTCTGGCTTACAAGCATATTGACTGCCTTAAAATCCTCATATGTACATGGTTGATGCTGTTGATGTGCTAGAACCAGCCTTAAAATACGCTAAACCAGTAAACCATTTGTAAGACAATCATATCTGAATTCTTAATAAGTTAATATGCACAACAAATAAATAGAGAACACTTTCTAGGTTGTCCTTCAAAACATTAACGTACAGAGCTCTCATTTGCCTTTGTTTCAAGAATTTCTAGAGTTTACCCAGATATAAACTCTGGATGATTTATTGTTACTACTAATTTATGCCTGATATAGATGGGTGCTGTTGCTGTCAATCTTGTTCCGGGAGAGAAACCTGCAGACATCTACTCAGAAATTGCTGCTAGGTGTGTTTCTTCTTTCTAGTCCCTTGTGAGCACTACAATCCAGGATGGTTGCTTGTCAATTTTGCCGTAGCTATTGGTATGTAATGTTTACATGGAGATGGAGAAACAAGGTTTATTTGGTCCATAATTTTGTAATCAAAACTTCTTGCTTGCAACGTTTTGTTCTTATTGCAATTCTGTACCGAATTTATTTGAACTACTGTCTTTGAGTCTTTCTTAAATTAAACTGTTCGTAATATAATACATTTGTAAAAATAGACATTTTTTACATTTCACATGAAGTTACATCCTAAAGATCAGATCTTGAAAATCTCCTTTGTTAAAATGTAGGTTCTGGCAAATTATGTGAAAGAAAGGAATCTCTGAATTTACATATTTGGCTTCTTAAAAGTGAAGTAGTTTGTAGTGAATTGAGTATTATTTTTTTATGCACAAAAAGCAAATTTGCTTCTATACTCGGTAAATTGCCAAAAGAATGCGTCCAAGAAATCCAACTTGTCAAGTATGTACCATGTAGTATCGGATGATCACCTCTGTAGTTTGTATAATATTTATGATTGATATTATAAGCATATCACACCAGCATTAGGATTACTCTTGAGGGTGTGGATTAATGACAACTATGGGCAAAATTGACTGAAGGGTACTGGATGTTGTACGTGAAGACTCAATGAAGGATCCTGCTACTAATCCAAATGCTTCATTAGCAAGAGTTTTAGTTGATCAGGTTAGCCTTCTCTCCGGCCTTTTTCTATGTCTCTGAATTTTTTAAAAAAAATTCTTGAACACTCCATATTGCCAAACAAACAGTTGAGGACTTGGTCATTGGTAGCTTACAGGTGGATAGGAAGCTTGTTAAGCAGACGGTCATGACATCAGTCTATGGTGTTACCTACATTGGTGCTCGCCAGCAGATTACAAAGAGACTTCAAGAGAAAGGGACGATCACAGATGACAAATTGCTGTACGACGTATCCTGTTACGCTACTAGGGTAAGTGATTTACTATTATTTATCACATTCTGGCGTTTTTGTGATTTCATATCTATTCCTTAGGGACACGAGGACATGCAGTGACTTTTGAATTTCTTATGAAAAGGTAACTCTAGATGCACTGGGACAAATGTTCCAATCTGCTCGTGGTATAATGGCCTGGCTGGGTGATTGTGCAAAGGTATACTCCCTCTCCCAGCTTTTGTCCTGTGAAGTGATTCTATTTCAATGATCTAAAATGTGTTGATCATGTAGGCATCTATTATCTCATACTAGTGGCATTTTGCCCACCCTACGTGAAAATCATTTTTGTAGTTGGGACATTGATGATTCACTCAATTCCTTACAGATGATTGCTTCAAAAAACCAACCAGTCAAGTGGACAAGTCCTGTTGGTCTTCCAGTTGTTCAGCCCTACAAGAAATATAAGAACTATATGGTCAGTTATCAATTTCTTTTTTTATTGTTTGCATCAACTAGATTTTTGTGGCAGCGTGGTGCATCATACTTTCCTGAACCTTGATAATCTGAATGAACATGATTGTACATGTGGTGAAATCAAATATAGAAAAATAAACATACATATATAACTTCAATGTAGTTTTGGCATAAAATTTGCTTTTATTTTTCTATTTTATAGAATGGGAATTATCTGTGCCTTATTCCACTAGTGCTGGCTTCCTGTGGCCATGTCAAAACAGTTTTGAGTACTTTGTGACACTTGTGGCAGCTATTGCTGGCACCAAGCACACAACAGAATCATTTCCCCCTTTATCCATGTACTTTGGTTGCATATGGTGTTTTACTTTCCTTTCAAAAAGTTCTACCCGGCATAAGGAAGATTTTGTTTGGGAATAACTGAAGCACAAATCGGTTCCATTTCTTTCTAAGATCTAACAACCTGATCAAATATTGCATGGTTAACATAGGTTTTTTTTTTTGGTTAACATAGTTTGACAAGGCTCCGGCCCAAACACACTTGAGTTGACTTCTTTTTCCTCTCAGCCACAGTTGCCTGTTTAGTTAATATATTTTCTCTTTACTTCACCTATCATACAGATACGAACTTCCTTGCAATGTCTGGCTTTACGGCGAGAGGGTGATGCGGTAAGATAAGATTTTTTTTTAAAAAAAATTCTGTTTGTTTTCAGGCCCTGTAGCTGATTTAAATTCCATACTTTTCAGATTGCAATCCAACGGCAAAAGGCAGCTTTTCCACCGAATTTTGTGCACTCCCTGGATAGTTCACATATGATGATGACAGCGATTGCTTGCAAGGAGGCTGGTCTTCATTTTGCAGGTTTATTCTTCGTGATATTGACTGTTTTGGCAAGTCATGCCTATTGAGCACTTCACATATTATGTGGCGTGTAACATATCAAGATGGTGGAAACAAGCTTGCATTTCCTTATCTACATTCTGTGGTCATTTTTTTTTATTAATGCTGCTTTTCTTTAACAGTTTTGTTATTAATGCTGCTTTTCGTCAACGTACTTTGGATGCAGGGGTCCATGACTCATTTTGGGTGCATGCATGTGATGTTGACCAAATGAACCAGATCTTGAGAGAACAATTTGTGGAGCTTTACAGCATGCCAATTCTTGAAAATGTATGCCATTGGAACTGTCCTCTCCACAGAACCAAGTATTTGCTTCATTCTTCAACTTCATCACTGATGATTATGTGTACCTAATGGTTTGTTTTCTGTGTTTTGAATATGTTGACCATTCAGTTGCTGGAGGAGTTCCAGAGGTCATTTCCTACACTAGAATTTCCACCCTGTCCGCCACAAGGGAATTTTGATGTGAGGGAAGTTCTGACTTCGACATACTTCTTCAACTAGCGTAACAAGGACATCTCTGTACATGCAACATTTTTGGTGCTGTTGAACTTTTGGACTAGCCTCCAGATCATTACAACGTTCCTATGCCAGGGGCAAAGTATTAATTCTGCATAATCCGCTTGTGCATGGGGCTTTCTTTAGCATAAGAAGCTAGAGAACAGCAGCAATGATCTGGACTCTAAGAGCAAGCAGAATGGTTCCAAGGAAGCTGAGATGAACAAGCCTCTTGTAGTTTCTGCTGAAGTTTTTAGGTTGATGCAGGATCTGCTAAGATGTGTTCAGGATTCAGGTCAGCCAGAGAGCACTGGTTTCCATGACAAAGCATGACATGCCCGCCCAGGAACCACAGATTCAAATACTTGACTGATAGAAAGCCTGCTGATCGTACTGACCCCATTGATCATAGACGACAGTTGAACAATAAGTTTGCTGTATATACGTGTACCACCACCTTGTGTTGTCTTAGGGCTTATAGGTGGTCGCAAAATGTTGCGGCATTGCCCTGTAATAAAATGTATAAAATGCAGTAGCCAAAGGTAAATGTATACAAGAACTGTAGTTGCTGTTTTGCAGCAAGTTTTGTAATAGAGATAGACATGAAACATTGTTGGACTTGATCAGTTCAATTATACTCTGCTCGCTTCCTGAGGTAGTGTATCTTTGTTTTGGTCTAGCAAATTGTTTAGTACTACTAATCCTGTAACTAAGATGAGATGTTTGAAGTTACATGCAATGATGCATCTTTGATTACCCATTTTTTATGTTCTCAATGTATCGTGCATTCATGCTACTTGAAATTTGAATTGCTTCCGCGTTATAAATTGAATTTGACCTTGAGTTTGACACCGGCACGCCGTTGATGTCAGTTTCGCGTGAAAAATGAAACATTACACGTCATACGCCATTTATCTTTCGCACCTGCAACATGCAGCAAGACATTCCTAACGCATATGGACGCCAATCCTCGAGACGACTAGGGCAGCAATTTAATTCCATCGAGGGTCCAGGCAAATTTCCAAAATTTCCTTACATTTCGTTAATTAATTAGATCAGATTAGCAAATATACTCCTACCGGGAGCGATAACCTTGAGGTCTGTTGAGTGAGCAGGGATAAACATCTTCAAGCAACGGCCTCGCCGCGAGGCTTTATATAGCACTCCCCGCTTCTTCCGCGCCGTTCAGGATTCTTCCCCATTTCCACGATCAACGAAAGGAAAATCCCCCGAAAACCCTAGCCGGAGCCAATGGCGGCGGCGGTTGCTGCAGCGTGCCGGCGAGCCATGTCCTTCACCCTCCTCGGCCCACCAGCGGAGTCTCTCCGCGCCACGGCGGCGAAGGCGGCCGCCACGCCCGCGACCGGCGACATGTTCCTGGATCTGCTCGACGCCAACTTCAACAAGGCGACCCCGCCGCCGAAGCCGCAGCCGGCGAAGACCCGCACGGAGAACTCTTCGCCGACGTTCGCGTCGTCGGGTGACCCCTGCCTCGACTTCTTCTTCCAGGTCGTCCCGGGCACCCCGGCCTCCTCCGTCACCTCCCTCCTCGCCACCGCGTGGTCCGCCGAGCCGTCCACCGCGCTCCGCCTCACCTGCAACCTCCGCGGCGTGCGCGGCACCGGCAAGTCCGACCGCGAGGGTTCTACGCCGCCGCGCTCTGGATGCACGGCTGCCACCCCGCCACGCTCGCCCTCAACGCCCGCCCCATCGCCGCCGACTTCGGATACCTCAAGGACCTCCCCGAGATCCTCCACCGCATCATCCATGGCGGCGTCTCGACGAAGCAACCCGGGAAGCAGGCACGCATCGCCGCCTCCGGAGGCGTCATCTCTCGCGTCGCCCGCCACCGCTCCTCCTTCGGCTTCCACCGCCGTGGGCGCGCCCGCACGGGAATAAAGGCGAGGCCACGCCCTTCCTCCACGAGGGCGGCGCGCGTCGCGGCGGCCAACGAGCGAGACAGGAAGGCCGCGGCCAAAGCCGCCGTCGAGCGCAGGAAGAGGCGCGCGGCGGCGGCGGCGAGAGCCGTCGACAGGTACGGCCGTGACCCAAACTACCGTCTCCTGCACGACTGCACGGCGGAGCTCTTCGCCAATCTCCTCGCCGAGGACATGCAGAAGCTCGCTGACGGCAAGGTGAACGAGATCTCCCTCGCCGCGAAATGGTGCCCGTCGGTGGACACCTGCTACGACCGCTCCACCCTCCTCTGCGAGGCCATCGCGCGCCGCCTCTTCCCCAAGGGCTCCTCGCCGGAGCTCTCCGGGGACCTCGACGACGAGTACTACGCCTACCGCGCGCGCAAGCTTCTCCACAAGGCGGCGCTCGTGCCGCTCCGCCGCGCTCTCGAGCTCCCCGAGATCTTCATGTCCGCAAAGGCTTGGGGGCAAGTTGTGTATCCACGTGTCGCCTCCGTGGCCATGAAGAACTACAAGGAATTCTTCCTCAAGCACGACTCAGAGCGCTTCGGACTCTACCTCGGCGACGTCAAGTCCGGCAAGGCCAAAATCGCTGCCGGGGCCCTTCTTCCCCACGAGATCTTGCAGTCAATCGGCGACGAGGTCGCCGAGCTGCAGTGGGACCGCATGGTCTCCGACCTTCGGGGGCTCGGCAAGCTCAACAACCGCATTGCAGTGTGCGATGTGTCGGGGAGCATGTGTGGCCTCCCCATGGAGGTCTGCATCGCGCTCGGTCTCCTCCTCTCCGAGCTCTGCCAAGAGCCGTGGCACCACCGTGTCATCACCTTCACCTCGCAGCCAAAGATACATCGGATCACTGGCGATACCCTGTGGGAGAAGGCACAGTTCATCCGTAGAATGGACTGGGGCTACAACACCAACTTCCAGGCAGTGTTCGACAAGCTCCTCAGCATCGCCGTCGCCGGAAAGCTGCCCCCTGAGCGTATGGTGAAGAAGGTGTTCGTGTTCAGCGACATGGAGTTCGACCAGGCGTCGCCGAAGCCGTGGGAGACAGACTACGAGGCGATCACGAGGAAGTTCACGGAGGCTGGATACGGCGAGGCAATCCCGGATATAGTGTTCTGGAACCTGCGCGCCTCACACTCCGTGCCGGTGACCTGTGACCAGAAGGGGGTGGCGCTGGTGAGTGGCTACTCCAAGAACATGATTAAGCTGTTCCTTGACGGTGAGGAGGTCGTGCCAGACAAGATCCCGACGCCGAGGGAAGTCATGGATAAGGCACTTTCATGGCCAGAATACGAGAAGCTCGTCGTCTTTGATTGATCGTTGAAAGGTAGCTAGTTTCGGAATTTTTATAGTTTGCTTTCTGGCTGATGCTTTCGTAGTACACGATAAAATTGGATAAACTGAATCCCCTAGTTTCTAGCTTGTGTTTCTTGGGTCTTTAGTATCAGTCCTGTAATAAAATTGGAGAAAATATCCTTTCTTCGTGCTCTGTAATATAACAAGGTTACAATTGTTCGTAGCATAGTATGAAGAACTGCGTTGTATTTTGAACTAAAGTCGTGAGGGTATAGAGATCAGGAATCCTGGTCGATGAAGGGGTAGAAATCTAGCTTGAATCAGGTCATGTTGCTATTCTATTAGGCTTCTGTACTCTCTCTTAATGTTCTGAACTTCTGCATTTCCATTTTCTTTTTAATGGAAATGGGACAGAGCCTCGCGTTGAAAAAATAGAATAGGAGAAAATTGAAAATGTGGACGGTTTAACTCGTCTGATTTGGTCCCTGTTTTCGTGCAAACTATAAACAGTGCAAGCATTGTCAGTATTCCTTGTCTCTTGTCAGTGCCCATAGTGTGTATTTGCAATGTCTTTGCTCTGCCATAACTGCAACAGTTGCTTATACATAATCCTTCGCTGCTCTGCCTTTTGAATTTGTTTTGCAATTACTCTGCTGGGGGGGTTTCTAACGTCACTGCTTACTCGATGCCGTTTGAAAACAAAAAAACATTTGTTTTTGGCTCAGTGCACACCACACTTATCCATGAACATCTATGGGGGACTAGAACATGTAGATCTTGAGATATTGGTGAAGTTAAAACATCATCTACCACAAATCTTTTATGAACCCTCTTATTAGTAACTATGTAGGGCCAAGAGCAACACAATCTCAATGGATTCACAGAGTCATAAAAAAAATAGTCCGGCAAGAAAAGAAGTATTTGGAATTAAAAAAAGATTGTTTTTATGAAAGAGATTAAAAAAATTGATGCGAAAAAGAGAGAATATAGACCAGCGGGCTGTTTACTGCCGAAGCCCGAAGGGATAATAGCGAGGATGGAATGACATGAGTATAAATCATCATTTGCGTATAGCTCGAGGACAACCATGTGAACCATCCATAGATTGATGGTTTCCATGGAAAGATTTTGAGTTGTAATAGAGTTATTGTTTGTGTAGCACTGCTGATAATAGGCTAATAAGTTATATGCATGGATGATTCGCCAAAAATAAAAATGGTCATGCATTGATGAGAACTGGTGATTCAAATTTCAGATGGATAAAGCAATGCTTATATAAAGTAAATGTGGCCTAACAATAATCTCATGGTTACAAATTATTTAGTCCAAATGAGTGTTTTTTTTATAATGTTCTAATTAGTGATTGAGCCGTCTTTGGACCCAAATATTTGTTGCCATTGAATTTTGGTCGTTCTTTTTAGAAAAAAAAGTGTGTTTTTCATCCTTCAAGTATTGCCAAAGTGTGACTTTCATCCCTAATGTTTTAAGTGGTGCAAATATATCCTTTAACTAATAAAACTGGTGCGCTTTTCATCCCTTCTCTGGTTTAACAATGGTTTATGTCATTTAACCATGTGACAAGTGACCAAGTCATATCAACACAAGATTAGATTATATTAAACCCTAATACAACATACATGAAGCCGACGGCAGCGATAAAATTCGGCGGCGGCGGCAGCAAATTCCTAGTGTTGTACTTCTTTGAAGTGGCACACCACAAAGCAGGATTGATTGGTGGCACACATCCTGCGGTTCTTCGGGTGCTATACTTCCTTCTCTTTTCTTATTTCTCTTATGTTGTTCTGTGTTCTATCATGTGGAAGGACGTGAGCATCAAGAACATGGCTTTATGCAGACTAGGGATGGCAATCTTGTGAACAGTGGTGTCAATATCAGCTATGCATGGCAAATTAGTGTGCTTTATCTATCTTTATTGTACTTTTGCTTTTTGAGGTTTGGACATGTATGGTTTATTTAATTTTAGTTTTTGACATATTTGTTAACTCTACTTAAAGTGACGGTTAAGCCATATCGTATTTTGTTCAGCAAAGATTTGTCGATGCCAGCACATTCACTGGCACACGCTAGCTACGCGACATGGATTAGTCAGTGTATGACATGGCCACCAGTTAGACGAGTATGTGGCATAAATCGTTGTTAAACCGGGGTAGGGATGAATAGTGCACCGGTTTTGTTAGTTAAAGGATTGATTGTACCATTTAAAACATTAGGGATGAAAGTCATACTTTGGCAATAGTTGAAGGATGAAAAACACACTTTTTCCTTCTTTTTATTAGAAAAAACTACTGCAAGTATGCAAGAAAGAAAACAACTCATGCTTACCTTTAATATGAAAACTTAAATATTCACAAAAGATAGTGCATGCTTACCTCTGCCAAGAGATTTGAATTCAAAATTTGAAAGGACTCTGAACTTGACCTCTAAGTTTGGTACGGGCACCCAGCCACCGTCCTACCCCCACCCATTTAAAGCTGTCAATTGCTGCGAAGTGATAGACATCCAGTATCATACCTTGTGCAAGCAAGACTCCAAGTCAATTGCAATGCCGCAGGGCCTCAAGTATATCAGTGAAACAGACTAGCAATTTTCAGTTGATCTTCAATCAGAAGTTCTGATTTTTTTTATTTTTCATTTTATAAAAAAGTACTGATTCAGAACTGGCCAGAAATATCGAGGAATTATGATTTTTTTTTATAATCGACGAATTCATTTTAAAGCAAGGTCTGATTCAAACTTCAATTTATGGCAAGCAAATACTCAATCCACCGAAACGATAGAGTCGGTTGATACAACCGACAGATCGACCACCTCAATCCACCGCCCCATCCACCCTTTAAAATGAACTCATCCTTTGTCGACAAACTATACCCGATCATCCACAAATCTCTCCCATCGTTATCGACGAGAAAGCAAAATAAATCTCCCAAAACCCCATAGCCCAAACCCTAGCAAGCTACAACGAACGCCATGGCGGCTATAATGGAGGCGTGCCGGAAGGCGGTGTCCTACACCCTCCTCGGCCCACCATCGCAGAGCCTCCGCGCCGCCGCCGCGCGCGCCGCCGAAGCCGCGGCGAAGGCCGCCGCCGCCGTGCCCACCACCGGCGACGCGTTCCTCGACCTCATGGACGCCACCTTCAACAAGCCGCCGCCTCCTCCGCCGCCGCCGGCCGGCGCCGAAGAAGGCGCGCACGGAGAACAACTCGCCGACGTTCGCCTCGTCGGGCGACCCCTGCCTCGACTTCTTCTTCCACTTCGTGCCGGGGACCCCCGCCGCCTCCGTTGCCTCGCTCCTCGCCGCCGCGTGGGCCTCCGAGCCCGCCACCGCGCTCCGCCTCGCCTGCAACCTCCGCGGCGTGCGCGGCACCGGCAAGTCCGACCGCGAGGGATTCTACACCGCCGCGCTATGGATCCATGGCTGCCACCCCACCACGCTCGCCCTCAACGCCGGCCCCGTCGCCGAGTTCGGGTACCTCAAGGACCTCCCCGAGCTCCTCCACCGCATCATCCATGGCGGCGTCTCGATGAGGACCCCAGGGAAGAAGGCCCGCCTCGCCGCGCTCGGAGGAGGAGGAGGCTTCGTCCATCGCTTCTCCCACCACCACCACCGCCACCTCCGCGACCAACCTCGCCGGAAGGGGAACGCGCCGCGCTGCGCCGAGACGAGGGAGGCGAGGATCGCCGCCGCCAACGCGCGCGACCAGATTGCCTCGGCGGAGGCGGCCGTCGAGAGGAGGAAGAAGCGCGCGGAGGCGGCGGCGAGAGCCGTCGACAGATACGCCCGTGACCCAAACTACCGTCTCCTCCACGACTGCACGGCGGAGCTCTTCGCCAAGCTCCTCGCCGACGACATGGAGAAGCTCGCCGGCGGCAAGGTCAACGAGCTCTCCCTCGCCGCCAAGTGGTGCCCGTCGCTGACGAGCAGCTACGACCGGTCAACGCTCATGTGCGAGGCCATCGCGCGCCGCCTCTTCCCCAAGGGCTCGGCGCCGGACCTCGCCGACGAGCACTACGCCTACCGCGTCCGCGAGCGCCTCCGCAAGGCGCACTCGCCGCTCCGCCGCGCGCTCATGGTCCCCGAGATCTTCGTCTCGGCCAAGGCGTGGGGTGACGTCGTGTACAAGCGCGTGGCGTCCGTCGCCATGAAGAACTACAAGGGCCTCTTCCTCAAGCACGACGCCGACCGCTTCGGGAGCTACCTCGCCGACGTCAAGTCCGGCAAGGCCAAGATCGCGGCGGGAGCTCTGCTCCCCCACGAGATCCTCGCTTCCATCGGCACCGACGCCGGCGACGATGGCGTCGCCGACCTCCAGTGGCAGCGCATGGTCAGTGACCTGCGTGCGCTCGGCAAGCTCAGTAACTGCATCGCCGTGTGCGACGTGTCGGGGAGCATGGAAGGGGAGCCCATGGACGTGTGCGTCGCGCTCGGGCTCCTCGTCTCCGAGCTCAGCGACGAGCCATGGCACCACCGGGTGATCACCTTCAGCAAGAACCCTCAGCTACACGTGATCGCCGGTGAGACCCTCGAGGAGAAGGCCAACTTCATCCGCTGCATGAACTGGGCCATGAACACCGACTTCCAGGCAAAGTGTTCGACAAGCTCCTCCACATCGCGGTCGCCGGCAAGCTGGCACCGGAGCAGATGGTGAAGAGGGTGTTCGTGTTCAGCGACATGGAGTTCGACCTGGCGTCGACGAGGCCGTGGGAGACGGACTACGAGGCGATCACGAGGAAGTTCACCGAGGCTGGTTACGGCGCGTCGAACGCCGTGCCCGTCACCGCGTCGGAGAAAGGGGTGGCGCTCGTGAGCGGCTTCTCGAAGAACATGGTGAAGTTGTTCCTTGACGGCGGCGGGATCGTGACGCCGAGGGACCTTATGGAGAAGGCCATCTCTGGGCCGGAGTACCAGAAACTCGTCGTCTTCGATTGATCGGCCGGAGTTTTTCTACGTATTGGTCGTTTAGTTTGATTTCTAGCAAAGCTGAAATCTCTACACTTGCATTGTGTCATTAATAATAAATTCATCTGTTGGACGCTATAATTTCATTTCATCTTAGTTCGTTCAAAAAAATTTCATCTTATCAGCACGATCGAGTAATTCTGTAGCGGGAGCTGTGAATATGATTATTGCTCTTAATTCTTTTATGGCTTCGTTTTCAATTTGTTATAGCACCGGACTAAGCGCCTTTTCCAGTAGGATACTGAACTGTGTTCTCGTCTTCTCGATGCAAATTCAAATTTCACTAATTGATTGCTTTGATCTGGTCTATGTTTTGTCTACAAGGTAGACGCAGAGCATCGTGCATTATTGTATGCTAATAGTATATATCACTGTGGAAATCATCTGTCCAAGCAATGACTGTTTGTACTTTTTTTAGATAAAGGAATTGAAATTCCTGCCTCTACACCACCTGGGTGTACACAGCACAGTTTGATACAAAATGAGTACTTAGACTCCCAAAACAGTCTCACCTTTCATATCTCTAACACACAGGAGTGGGATATGCAAGGCCAAGAAAGAAAAGACCCCGGGAAACAACCCGTCTTAACTTAAAAAGAGTTTAGCGACCAACGACAAGAGATCTACACCCCTATCCTGGTAGCGCAGCGCCACCCAAACTTGGTGAGAATATCCTTGGCAATAGTCTCCCACCTCCGACAACCAAACTTGAGTACTTCTTGGGCTGCATCATCTTTAAGCAACATAGACCGGGTTCTCGCCCAGTACGCCGCTTGGAACACCACCTGCAAAATTGACATATAGTTGGTTTTATTACAAACCATATCATTCCTACACAACCACAAACTCCACAAAAGAGCTGAAACACCTACAAGTACTAAATTCAGATGCTTGGTGTCAAATTGAGAAAGCCAAGTATTGAATAAGTCATTAACAGATGTTGGGGGTTGTATACCAAAGGACCAGAACAGGGAATTCCAAGCTAGATGGGCTAAGTGACAATCAAAGAATAGATGTTGGATGCTTTCTGTAATTCCACAGAAGCAGAGAGAGACATCCCTTCCATCTTCTTTTTTCCAGATTATCTTTTGTGAGCACGATGCCCCTAATGAGGTACCACAAAAAAATCTTGATTTTAAGCGGGATCTTGATTTTCCAGATTGGGCACTTAAACGGTATAATACTTCTATGCACAAATGATTTATACATCGATTTAACCGTAAAAATGCCGCTACTATTAAGGTTCCATCTAAAGGTATCCTTGCCCCCGTTAAGAGAGACCCCAAGAACCTGTGTAACAAGATCTAGCCACCGGTGGATAAGGTTCCCGACAATCGCCCGTTTGAAAGAGACATTGAGTGGCCGATTGCCCATGACCTGGGCCACTGTCGCGTCCTTCCTTCTAACCAGATTGTAGAGTTCAGGGTAAGTGAACCCTAATTGTCCCCTACCCACTTATCCTCCCAGAATCTAATTTGTGAACCACTTTGGACGCAGAAGTGACCCCCCGCAAGAAATTGATCTTTGATTTTCATCAACCCCGACAAAAAATGGGAGTCTCCAGGTCTCTTTTTGACTTGTGTGAGGGTTTTATTGAACAAATATTTCCTTCTTAGAAGGGTTTGCCACGTACCCTCTTCATTGAGCAATTTGAACAGCCATTTACTTAGAAGGCTATTGTTCTGTAGCTCTAGGTTTTGTACACCAAGTCCCCCTAGGTCCTTCGGCACAGTGATTATACTCCATTTTGTGAGCCTATATTTCTTTTTGTGTTCGTCACACTGCCAGAAGAACCTGGATGGATAGTAGTCTAATTTCGTAAGGACCCCTTTGGGAACCTCAAAAAAAGATAACATAAACATTGCAATGCTGGTTAGGACGGAGTTGATGAGGACTAGCCTCCCTCCAACCGATAATAAGTTACCTTTCCAACCAGGAAGCTTCTTTTGAAATTTTTCTTCAATCATACTCCAATCCTTATTCGAGAGCCTCTTATGATGCATTGGGATACCCAGATATCTGAAAGGAGTACTACCAGATTTGCAACCAAAGATTTGAGCGTATTCGTGTTCTTGCTCTATGGCCTTACCATAACAATAGAGCTCGCTCTTGTGAAAATTGATTTTGAGACATGATAACTGTTCAAAAACACTTAAGACTAGCTTAAGTTTTTTGGCGTGGTCCAAATCATGATCCATAAACAAAATTGTATCGTCCGCATACTGTAAAATAGAAAGTCCATCATCAATAAGATGTGGAACGACCCCCCTAAAATCACCATTCTTTTTAGCTCGTTCAATAAGGATGGCCAGCATATCTGCCACGAGGTTAAACAAGAAGGGTGACAAAGGGTCACCTTGTCTCAGCCCCTTCTTTGTTTGAAAGTAGTGTCCAATATCATCATTGACTTTGATACCTACACTCCCTCCCCTGACAATTTATTCAATCCATTTACACCATAGTGGTGCGAATCCTTTCATTCGCAACGTTTGTTGGAGAAAGGCCCAATTGACCTTGCCATAGGCCTTTTCAAAGTCTAGCTTGAGGATAACCCCGTCTAGCTTCTTCCTATGCATCTCGTGGATAGTTTCGTGAAGTATTACTACTCCTTCCATGATGTTTCGACCAGTCATAAAAGCTGTTTGTGATGGTTTAATGACCTTTTGTGCAACCAACGCCGACCGGTTAGTCATCACTTTAGTGAAGATTTTGAAACTTACATTAAGTAAGCAGATAGGTCGGTATTGTTGTATCTGTTTTGCTTCTGCCATCTTAGGTAGGGGAGTTATAATTCCGAAATTTAAGCTAAAGAGCGGAAGGTCACCTTTGTGAAATTCATAGAATAAATTCAGCAAGTCTCCCTTTATTAACTCCCAGAAAGTTTGATAGAACTCAGCCGGAAATCCATCCGGTCCGGGTGCCTTATTGTGTTCCATTTGAAAAATGGCTCTCTTAACCTCATCCTCCATGAAAGGGGAGGTTAGAATATCATTCTCCTCACGGCTTACTTGAGGAATATCCTCAGTCATAGACTCAACCATAGAGAACCCGTTTACTTCAGATGGTCCAAAAAGACCCTTGTAATAATTCGTAATGTACTTCTTTAGGTTTTCATCTCCCTCAATAATTCCTTCCTCTTGGTCTAGTTTAAAGATTCTTATTTTTCTGTGCTTACCATTAGCTACAAGATGAAAATACTTTGTGTTGCAATCGCCAAATAACAACTTAGTTGTCTTAGCTCTTTGGTACCATTTCACTTCTTCCTCTCGGAGCATTAGTACAAGTCTTTGGTTTAAGCAGTTTTTTAGATCAATTTCAGAAGCACATAAGCACTGACGCTCTGCTTTCTTGTCTAACTCGTCTAATTTAGCTATAATTTTAGCCTTTTCTTTCTTGTTCGAACCACTAGTGTGCTTGGTCCATCCCCTCAAAAATTGACGTAAACGTTGGATCTTAAATTGCCAACGTTGTAAAGGAGTCATACCCCTGCACTCTCTGTTCCACACATCTTTCACCAACTCATAAAAATCGTCCCTAAGAAGCCAACCCAACTCGAACCGAAAGATGGGTTGTTTCTTGGTGTTGTTTGTTGTTCTGGTGTTTAGAAAGATAGGGGTATGGTCTGAGATCTCCCTAGTTAAAGCTTGTACAGTTGACAAAGGAAACTTAGTTTCCCAATCTGTACTAATCAGGATCCGATCTAGCGTCTCATAAGTAGGAACTTCTCTCGAATTAGCCCATGTATATTTGCGATTGGAGAGCTTTAGCTCGCGCAAATTAAGGCTATCAATGATGGCATTAAAAAGAAAAGGCCATCTATCATCATAGCGGTCATTTTTTTTTCTTGCGGACTCTTTATTATATTGAAATCACCACCCACCATGAGTGGTAGATTTTCTTTCGCACATGTATGTACAAGTTCCGAGAGGAAGGCTTCTTTGAACTCGGGTTGTGCAGCACCATATACTGCAACAAGAATCCAACGGAAGTCGTATTTATATTTTGAAGATGAAATTTAACATAGAAATCCCCTTCGTCCACTCCTCCTATATCAAAAGTGTCCAGATTTATCCCGAGCAACATACCCCCAGATCTACCGTGGGGTGTTGTCCAATGCCAAAAATAATTTTGGCTTGCACAGATTTTATTTAAAATGGCTTTGGAATAATCCTTCTTGCCTGTTTCTAGCAGGGCAATAAAGTCTAACTTTTGCTCCCTACAAGTATCTGCCAAAAATCTATGCTTAGCCAAGTCATTATGACCTCTGCTATTCCAAAAGATTCCTTTCATTTGACATCTTTTTTATTTTTCTTAACTATTTTGACCTTAGCATTCTTGTTCTTTCGTCTAGCTTTATTCTTTTTAAAGATGGTTTGGAAATCACAACTTAGGTGATCGTCTTCCTCATCCATCACCTCCTCCATAAGGTCACCACATAAATGACCTAGAGTTAGGTTTTCGAATTCAAAATTTTCTTCTTCCTCCTCTTTACTAGATTCATCAGAATGACCTAGCCCCACATCTACCCTAGCCAAAGACTGGCGATCGTGTTCAATACGTCTAAACTTGCTTAAAGAAACAGAAGGCTCTACCCCATTGCGATCAACAAGAACACCTAGGTTGGAAAAAGAAGACAGTAAAAAAGCATCCTTAAAAGAGAGAAAGGAGTTACCTTCCACGCCTTCCAAATTCTTCCAAGCCGTCCTCTTCATGGCACGATCCATCACATGATCCCCCGCCACTCCCGTCAGCCTGGGGCTTGCCCTCGGTGCCGCGCAGTCCCTCACACCAGCCGCCACCAGGACCGCAGCCCCAGACTCCTCTGAGATGACGTCGTCCAACCCGCCATCCAGAGCCAGAGATGCAGTCCCGGGGGAGCGACTGCCCAGCCCAGGCGGCATCCTCCCACCATCCGGACCCTTCTCAGCAGAGATCAGCACCGCAGTGCCGCCATCCCCGTCGGCCAGCACCCCCTCACAGCCAGGTACCACAGCACCCCGGGCCTCGGGTACCTTGGAGAAACCACCGGACAGACCACCCATTGGACCTCCCGTCCGAACATGGCAGGTCTCCTCCCGACATCGCACCGTCGCATCGATGCGACGCATAGCCGCGCCGACTATGGCTGGCGATGAGAGATCATCCCCTGCCATCATATGGTCCGCCTGATCACCTGCAAAACAGCCATCTACATCGGAGAACACTCCATCCGTTTGCTCATCCTTTTCCTCCTCCATAACCTTGTCAGCGCATTCATCCAAAACCTTGTTACATGCCCAGTCGAGGATATCCTTAGCCATATCTTGTATCTTATCCTCCACCATCATGTTCGGATTCTCCAGTGCATCATTAGGTGCCCCCCACTTGATTTCCCGAATGCTGCACCATCCTCCATATTGGTGTCATCATTGCGAGAACGCTTAGGTTCTCGATCCAATGATCCATCCTTTCCATTTAAGTCCTCCTCCATCTCATCTGGACCATCACCCTTACCACCAGCAAAATCCCACTCAACCTCCTCTCCGTTCTCATCCACTCCAATCTTTTCAATCTCAAATTTCAACTCGAAATACTTGCTTTCATGTTTGATTTCTTATGCCAATTAATGCATTGCTTCTCTTCATTTGTAACATGTTTTGCAACTGGATAATGAATGGGCTTCATTTGTGACACTGGAATTTTAATTTCCACCCTGCCCATGAAAACATCTAAACAAAGAAGTACCTTCCGATTTTAAATGTTCCATAATATTTTTTTTTTACATTTCTCCAATACAATAGCTAGCAAGACATATCACGGCAATTCTTTTTAGAAAGAAAAGCATAAGCCAGAAATAAGCTCCAAAACATGCTACTTTTGGATTGGCCCATCAATCGAAGACGACGAGCTGCCGGTACTCAGGTCCAGAGATGCCCTTCTCCATGATGTCCCTCGGCGATACGATCCCGCCATTGTGAAGGAACAGCTTAACCAAGTTCTTGGAGAAGCCGCTCACCAGCGCCACCCCCTTTTGGCCGCCGGCCGCCGGCACAGATGTGGAGTCCCGTAGGTTCCATACCCAGCCTCCGTGAACTTCCTCGTGATAGCCTCGTAGTCTGTCTCCCATCGAACTCCATGTCGCTGAACACGAACAGCTTTGAGCTTCCTCACCATCCGCTCCGGTGGCAGGTTACCTGCGATGGCAACGCCGAGGAGGCTGTCGAACACCGCCTGGAAGTCGGTGTTCATCATGCAGTGCATCCGCCGGATGAAGCTGGTCTTCTAAAGGTTGTTACCAGTGATCAGGTGCAGCTCTGGCCGTTCGCCGAAGCTGGTTATGAGCCGGTGGTGCCACGGCTTGTCGCTGAGCTCGGATACGAGCAGACCAAGCGCGATGCTGATGCACAAGTGCGGCGGCGTAGAAGCCCTCGCGGTTGGACTTGCCCACACGCCGTGGAGGTTGCACGCGGGAGGAGCGCGGTATGGACTGGAGAAGAGATTGACGCACGGGAGTACAGACGACGCAAAAAACGAGCGCACGGGAGGGTGCACCTCGAACATGACTACATGAGGGAAGGGGATCAGGAAATATGCCTAGCGATCCAGATGGGATGTCGATCGATAGCCGAGGGAAAAACCTATTCTGTTGGAACACGTTTTTTTAGCGATATTTCTATTTTCACCGATCCAATTTGATTTACCGATTCTCTTGGAGTTGTTTTAAGCAGATATGTTTTTTAATACACACATTCTTTTCTATTGTTTGAAAATTACGCTATACTCCCTCAGTCTAAAAACTTATGCAATCCTGCCGTTTAAATTTTTTTTTCCAAAACTAACGCTCACTTTGACCAAAGCTATGAGCTCGTACCGGTGATCTGAACAAACACAGTGCAGGTTCCCATATAAAAAAACAGCAGCAAGGCTGCATGCAGGGGCGTGGAGCAATTCCGTCCACTCATTCTATCTTTCAAAAGAGTCTCATACTGTCGCACAAGTATGAAAGGCAACCATTGCTGTCGAGATATACTCATTTTTTTTCCTTGTTTGCGAACACAGCTGTATGTAGGGGTATTTAGGTCATTTACTACCTACATTAGTACCGGTGTTTGGTCCTACAATTGTGTTTTTTTGGGTGGAGGGAGTAGGCACACATGTATAATTTAAGATACATGCAAACTTTAAAACTTTTGAATCTTGTATAATAAAAACTTTGTTTTATAACAATCATGTAATTATATTCATATTTAAAAGTAGTTTCATATGACTATAATTTTGTTGCTACAAACATTATATTATATAAGATATTATTTAATATTATTATTGAAGACTACAAATTTAACCACGTCTTATATTCGGCAACGGAGGGAGTAGTTACCAGCATTTTCCTTTTTCTACAAAATCCCATACCCAAGCTGACTGGGCTCAATTGATGTAGACCCGGAAAGGTGCATGACTAATTTATGTATGTATCCACATGCTTTCTTGTACTTGCATCAGTGCTTAGGTCCATATGGGTTGGAAAGTACAAAAGAGTGCGGGTCCATATGTGTGTGTTTAGATTGGGAAAGCAATTCCCCGAAAAAACACTGTAGACCTAACAAACACTGTAGATGAATAGTGTTCTGTGAGTAGGAAAAATGAGATGCATAGGTAAAATTTGGATGAATAGATAGGCACTACGCACAAGTTAGCTCAGAACTTGCTGAATATGCATCATGGTTTGATGGATGCATAGGTGCCATAGATGGCACTCACATACCGGTTGAGATGAACCAAGAAGCCAAAGTTGACTTCGTTAATAGGAAAGGAGAAGTTTCGATTAATGTTTGCGCCATAGTACTATAGTAGACATGCATGACTGCTTCACCTATGTGGGAGCCGGGAATGCGGGTGCATGTCATGACATGCACGTTCTACAAGATTGTCAGTCAGATCAAAGGTTCCCCTCATCCACCCCCATGTTTGTGAACGTTTGAAGCCTATCATGCTGAATTTTTTTAAGCCTTTCATTTGCTTTGGTAGTAATACTTGAAATGGTTGAATTGTTGTAGGTCGGTATTACCTAGCGAACTCGGGATACATGGAACAGCAAGGATATATGACTCCTTTCTGGGAGACAAGGTACCATAGGTCACAATTTGAGGGCATAGACGTTTGTACATTAGATCGTCAGGAGAAGTTTAACTACAATCACTCTAAGCTACTCAACATCATTGAAAGGAGGTTTGGGATCCTCGAAGAGCGGTGGCATATCTTGGAAGGGGTTTCATTCTTCAAGAGGGAAAAGCAAGCTTGGATTATCAATTTATCATGTCATGCTTTGCGATAGATAATTATTTGTGGCCGCGTAAGTATGGAGATGGTGGGACGTATGATCCTTCGGAGTGGGTGTGGATGAATACTGTAACGAATGCGTCAGCACTGAGGGAGTTGGTATCTCTTGTTGTTTGGCTTGCACGTTGATGGAGGAAAATTTATTGTCATGAAGAAAGTTCAGTACATGAATAGAAGATTGGAATGTGTAATATTTTGTTGTTTGGTTAGCCGATAATTGAAGTCCTCAAGTTATTACCATTTTCCATAGTTATATAGTGGTATGTTGTATTCTTGTGTGTTGTAAGGATCGGTGAATGGACTCAATTATTATGATATTGTGATGTGAACAACTAGAATTAGCTTGGAGTTTTGGCGTCAATAATGAAATTGCTCTTGCTTTTTTGTCATATGAAAAGGAACACGTTTGAAAAGGAGCCATTCGCTGGAACCTGCTATGGCTGACCAGCTGCTTCAGCGGCTCCAGTCGACTGATCAACCTAGCCACCAACCCAGCCAATTTAGTTCATCGGCAGGCTGCTATTTGCTGGACCGAGCCTTTTTTTTTTTTCATTCAGAGCAAGATTAATGCTGTTGCCGGGTGCCGGCGAAATGTCACTGCCATGTCACCCAACATCATTAGAAATAAACACTCATTTTAATTATTTTTTATTTAATCCATGCATGCGTGTAGTCCGCGATGAACAATCATTCGTTAGGAGCCACTGGTTTTCTTGACAAAGTGTTTCAGCCGGCTTTGCGCTTGAGACTCGCGAAAGGCCCGCTCATTCTCTCACTTGCTTTCTTTCCTCTCCATATCATTTTTATTCCTTGGGAGCCACTGGTTTACTTGCTCTCAGGGATGTTGGGCTGCTCATTTTCCCCGGTGGCTGCTGCTGCAGCAGCGTAAGCAAGGCACGTGTGTGCTGCTACACGTCGCCGGTCGGTTTTGCCGTATGTCCCTGAAATAATTTTTTTCTTCTCCTTGTTTTTTGAACGAGATCCTCTGTCGTTGTGTACTCAGCGGCAGGGGGACGTCCGGCTGCGCTTGACGTCAGATCAACATCTCACGATGCACAATTTTAATAGACCAAATGTGTCTACAAGGCCCATATGTTAGCCTAATACTCCAACTAATAAACAGCCCACTAGTGTATGTTGTCTGCTCACCGAGTACTCTCTCCGTTCCATAATAAGTGGAGATTTTATCTTTTAGGTTCCACGTTTGACCATTCGTCTCATTTAAATTATCATTAACTATTAAAATAAATAAGAGTTGATTAAAATATATCTAATAACAAAATAAGTTATAAAAAAGAAATAATGTTTTTATTTAAAAGCTGAATGCCTGTTGTGGCTCGCTTTTCACCGTCCAACAACGTCAAGTGCTACACGCCACTTTTCCCCATCCATCGACCGATTCAAATGCTACATTGTACGCCTTTTGTCCCGAAATACGTGCAAGAAGTTGTTTCTCTTAAAAAATTACACTTGTAAGTTTAAAGTGGAGATAACAATATTGTGAGAAGATTATATTTTACCCCTATAAAGTTGTAATAATTGCACTTTAAGAAAAAAAAAGTACGAAAAGACAAACAAAATGGGTTTATTTCATGTGCAAATATGCACTTATTTTGAGATAAATTTTGAACTCGTAAAATACATGTCATGAGACAGAGGGAGTACGAGTTTACAGAAATTTGACCTCCCTGGACATTGGACCAAGTTTAAGTTTTCTCCTTAGACCGCAAAACCGGATAACGAGGCTCCCTCAAAGAAAAGTCATAAAATCAAAAATCCAATTTATTTGGACTCCACATAAGTATATTAACATAGAAAATATATAAGTTGGTATATTTTAGCATAAAGTTTTTATTATAGATTTATATCTATTTTTTTAACTATAGTTAAATAGAATAATTCATAACTGCATTTTCTATGGTCCAATCATGCTGAAATTTTTTATGTCAGCCTATTTATTATATGCTTAAACTATATTAAAAAGTTTACCCACTAGATCACATGTAACTTGGTTCTAGATTTATTTAGAGTATGTTTTGCCCTAAATAAATATTTAACTATGTTATACATGATCCAATGAGTATGAATTTTTTAATACTCTTGAAGCCAACAATAATTAGCTCATCATGAAAATTTTACCATGACTAGACCATAAAAGTTGCAGTTATGAATTGTTTTATTTAACTATAGTAAAAGATCGATCTAAATCTATAATAAAAACTTTATACTAAAGCAGACCATATTATATATTTTCTATCTATGTCAATATACTTTTGTGGTTTCCAACAAAATTGAATTTTCAATTTTATGATTTTCTTTGATTTATTATGATTTTCAAAATTTCATACGAATAAATAAAAAAGAAGAAAGTCAAAACCACCTTCAAAACTGCTTATATCCAGCTTAGGGAGCTAAAATGTATGGTTTTCAAAGGTAAGAGAGGTTAGTTACCTAGTTTTATGGTCTAGTGAGACAAATTAAACTCGGATTTTTCCCTTTTCCATATACCTGGCGCTGTTTTTCCTCTACACATGCATCTAACTGGGCCGACGGACTGGGCCAATTCTCTTCCTGTTAGAGTGTTAGTCATCTTGTTCTGCTGAATGTGTGCACCGTGAGATACTGATCCGATGTCTCAGCACAAACGAACGGCACTCTGCTGTTGAGAGCACAACGGCAGAGGATCTCGTTCCGTTTTTTTTGGGGGGTTTTCATTTTCTCTTCCACCTTCGTAGGGTTTTGCGCCGAATGCGAATGAAGCCAAAATCGAGAAGCTGATCCAGGTACGATTCCTGCGCTCTTGAGGCGTCGACTACCGATCCCCCGCCCCGATTCCGGCCATTGCCGCAGGTCGTAGTCGCGTACTCTGCTGATTTCTTGGGGCTTGTTTGTGCAACGTGATCCTGTTTAGATAGGTTCATGGCGGTGTCTCTGTGCATCTGTAAGCGGAGCGTGTTCGTTGGAGATTCTTTCTGTGATTCCCCTCAAGAAAATTGCCTCTTGGTAGATTTCCCCCTTTTCTGGTCTTGTGTCATTAAACCCTCAACTCTGTTAGAAATGGATGCAAGATGTAGATACGGGTTCTTGAATTACATTAGGGTTTCTACTGCTCGAGGGTGGATTGGCGCTTCATTCTTGATTGGAATTTGTTGCTCATTATTCAGTACCTTTATTTTTTCCCCCCAATGAATTCGGCACTTTTCTCCCCTTTGGCCATTATTACCAAGTAATTTGTCAAGGCTTGAATTTGCCAAAGAAATCTCCTTTTTCGGTGGTCTTTCTTGGGTAATATTCTGTTCTTTGGTAAACTAAATTCTCGACCTGAATTCGCCTCTGATTCATTGGAAACAGGATGTGTAAAACGTGTTCGCGGAATTTGTTCGGGTTCGTACAGTTTAGGAGGATTATTTGTTGACTGTTTCTGAAGAGAGGAAACAGACTGCTGCTTTGGTGCCCCATTATCGGATTGCATATTTGGGCACAGAGGGTTCTTACTTTTTGTTCTTCAGACCTGATGAGTAGTTTTCTCCCCCTTTCTCTGTACCTAGTAAGTTGATAGTGATAGTCCTTGGATTTTCTATTGATTCTCTGCTGTTCATTTTCGTAGACTGATTCCTATGCATTTCATTTCCTTGATATTCCTGGTCTTGATAACTGCTAAAGATAATTAGATCTTTTACAGTCTCATGTTTGGTGATATTCAGATTTAGTGTTGTTTGAAATGCTTTATTTGTGGGCATTGTTGCCCCATCTGATGGTAAGCATCGGATGTTTTGGCAACGTGTTCTTGTAGTCCCCTGGTTATCTAACTTGCCTGCTTAAGTATGTTCTTAGTATAGTTTCCTGAACTTCTATTGCCCCATCAAGAGGTTTTGACAGATATATTGGTTTCCTTTTTGTTCCATGTTTTGAAGGCCTTAACTTAAATATCTAGCTAGCAGCTTGATCAGTTCATACGTTTGGTATTTATCTTGCTTCTATGATTTTAGATGAGTTGAAATTGTGTATAGCACATGTGTTTAACACGTGCTGAATGCTATTCTTAGATTCTTATTGGTCTTCCAAAGATCTTTTCACTTCCACCTATTGGTGGATGAATCCGTCTTAGTTTAATCTTTTCTCAAATAATTGTGCTTGCTGTTCAAAAAATTAATTTGTCTCTTGTCTCTGATAGAATTCAACAGTCTCTGTCCATGATGTTTGATGACGACGACGGTGTGGAGCCACAGTTCAAGGTTGTGGATGAATATTATTTTGAACATAGTGAAGTCGAGCCTGTCTGTTTCAGTATTTTGCCTCTCCACTTGGATAACAATGAAGAAGTGGTGAACTGTGATTCTGAGAAGAAAGTCTACTTACGCGGAGTTCTGGACAAAAGCCTATATCTGGTGCATAAGAGGGTGGTGGCATGGAGGGTAGAACTTGACTGTGAACAGCCGAAAGTCTTAGTTCTTTCTGGTGAGGGCAACTGGATTACTATTTTGAGGCCCCGTAAATGCTACAAAGAGAAGATTGCTCGATCGATATTGATTACGGTGCAAATGCTCCACTTTATCAAGAAGCAGTCTGGAGATAGGCTTTTGGGTCGACTTTGGGATCACCTTTATAAAGTTTTCAGGTATGCTATCCACATGTGTCGATTCATGTTTGATAGTAGTTCTAGGTGGATTATGAACACTCTGTGACTGACATTATTATATTTTGTAGTAAACTTAAAAGTAAACCTACTGTGGGTGACTTGAGGAAACATCATCCCCTGATCAAGCTTTTTGTAGAGAGGGACCCATCTTTGATCAAGTCACAGGTATAAAGTTACTAAATTTTAGTAATTTATGATTAGTGTTTCTTGAGAAAAGGAATGCATAGATTTTTAGAACTACACTTGTGTGTGAGCTTTAGTGTTTTGTTGTTATAAATAGAAGATGACAGATTAAATGCAGAGGTGCTCAAAAGCTAAGTGGTGCAGGTAGTTTTGGTTTAATTTTTACAATTGTTATGATACTATTCTACCCATGTTACACTTGAGCTCATAATATTAATGTCATATTTGATGATTTTCATGGAAGTGTATTGGAATACAGTGTTACCTTCCATGGCATGGAGTGTATGTTCTCATTACTTCACGAAAATTCAATGCTAATTTTGTCCGCTGATAATACTTTTTTTGCACATGCAGATTCTGCGAAGTCTTATTGAGGATACCAAAGGGTAGATGAAAGAGGTATATGTGCTAACCTTCTTGTTAGATCTAGAATGTTCTTTAAATGCTCATTCTGATCTTGTGAAAATTACCTAGGGACTATTGCTTATTACCATATGTGGTCGTAGCTTCTGGTTTTTCTGCACCACCATAATATCTAAAAGACTTCTCGAAACAAAAACATCTAACATGCATTTGTTGATCTTATCACATGATACTGCAAAGAGTTTCATACTCCAGACCACTGCGCCTTGGCAGTGCCAATTCTGAATGAGTACAGCAGTAGTAGCACTACAAGAAACAGTGCGGAAAGTGTGAGGGACAAGAGAGACGCTATGGGGGACATATCTTCTATTTATTTTTCTATCTAAGTTGCTACCATGGCCAAATTTGGCAATATCAGTCTCAAACCTAGACTACTGTGGAAGGTATATTCCGATCAGCTTTCATAGTTTAGTGGTTAGAGTAAGGTATCGGTAGTTCATGTTGAAATTCAAACCTTGAGAGTTCAGAAGTGTGTGTGTGTGTGGGGGGGGGGGGTGGGTAAATTTTTAAACCATGATTTGATACTATTATGGAAAAACATTACATTACACCCTGATGGTTTCTCTTCACTTTGCACCTCCATCAGCCCAAGACTCTGAGCACCAAAGCTCAATTCATTGTTAGTTTTGAATCACATTCCAGCAGCGAGGACGATGATGATAAGAATGATTGTGATTACAGCTACAATGAACATGATGGTGATGAAGAAAGCAGCTATAGTGAATCAAGCACTGAAGATGATTACAACTATAGCGAAAGTAACCACAATGGTGATTACACTAGTGATGGGGATACTGACACTGATGATTCTGACAATGACGATTGTACAGATGCGGTATGTGCAATATGTGATGACGGAGGAAAATTGCTTAGGTAGGTTCACTTCCATAATTGGTTAGTTTACCAGAGACTAGATGTAATTTATTTTATGGTGGGTTGACATGTCTTTTGTATCTTGGTCTTACTGTCTACATTGTGATGTTTTATAAAACTGACTTTAGTGCTCCATATCTTACACATGCTTGCTGCAAACGTTGGCAATGTCTTACAGTTCATATGGTCTTAGATCTGTTTCATTGTTTTGTATATAATTCGTTATGTATTGATAGCATATAAACCTCGTCTGCATCGAACTCTATTCTGTCTATTACTTAGCCCAATGTTTTGACGCAGCTGTATAGGCCATTGTAAGAGGTCCTTCCATCCCAGAGTGAAAGATGGCAGAGAATCTAAGTGTAGAACTCTTGGATACAGTTCTGCACAACTAAAGGTTGTTTTCAAAGTTTCTGGTCACTGGTTCTGCAATTTCATCATTTTCATGGATTGAACTGCTTACATGTTTTTTTTACGTATTTACAGGGGATTAGTGATTTTCTATGCCAGAACTGCAAATATAAGCAGCAACAGTGCTTCAAATGTGGTGAGCTTGAGCCATCAGATGGGCTAAATGCCAAGGTGTGGACCAATATTTTGAGAATTGCAGACTGCTAACCCACTGTGGTATTGGTTTTTAAATTGTAGACAGTGCTAATTTCTGGCCTTGAAAGTGTGACGCAACTTTTTTTTTTGCATGTGATATTTCCTGGTTTATATTTTTGAATTTAAGAGAGTGTTTAAGAAAAGCCAATGGAAAAATGCAAGTTTTTTTAATCCATCTGAGTATCTTGTATTCTAATATCTCTTGTAGTCCTATTAAATTCTGTGTATGCATTCTTTTAGGTGTTTAAATGTAATAATGCATCTTGTGGCCACTTTTATCACCCCAAGTGTGTTGCAAAATTACTGGAACCTGATGATGGAGCTTCTGAACTGGCCAAAAGGATTATATCTAGGATGTCATTTACATGCCCTGTTCATTGGTGCTTTGAATGTGGAAAAATGGAGGACAGAACCCATAGAGCACTGCAGTTTGCAGTGTGCAGACGATGTCCGAAGTCATATCACCGAGAATGTTTGCCAAGGTACTGTACAGCATCCAGGTTTATTTGTACATTTGCTTGGTTTGTATATCTGTTTTCTTCTCATGACATAGTGGTATTTCATAGGAACATTTCCTTTGAATCGAAAGGCAAGGATGTCAAACGTGCTTGGGATCTTTCCAATAACATTTTAATTTACTGTCGGTAAGTTTTTTATATGTTTCCAGTATTTCGTAACACTTCCGCCCATGATAGGTAATTGATTTTCTGCTATAATGTCACAGAGACCATAGAATATATAGGACTACTGGAACAACAGGAAGGAACCATATTAAATTTCCATGTATTTCAGAAGAAATTAGCAAAACAAACTATCCCGTCAAGAAGAAAGTGAAAACGAATGGCAACAGGAAAATGGGTATTCATCAACGTCCAATCGAATCCACAGAATTACTGAACAGACTATGTACAGATGAAATGGAGCAAGACCCAAAACTAACTGTTACAAATCCAGAGCATGCCGCGAAGTGCTTGAAAGAGGACCTGCAATGTGAACCATCTGTGGTTGGGCCTGATGCTAGTCCAGGCAGTTTAGACACAGTGAAAGGGCATGAAAAGCATTTCGTCACGCCATCATTTGCTAAGGGCCCTGGTATAATAAAGAACACATCCTGTGCATTGGGTAGACAACTGAAAAACAGGTGCTTCACTGACTGTTTTCTAATTTGTGTGAACCATGGTATCGTTTGAACAATTGCACTATAACATACAAATTGTCTTTTTCGGATACTTAAAAAATTAGAATTTTTAATTTATTTAGTATTGGCATTATTTGTATATCTGCTTAAGCCACTCCATGATTTCCTTTAGTACTTCATTTTGGCTTCTCTGTTTTCCATAGTCATTTTATTGTAGCATAGTTGAGAGACAATGTGTTGCAAACGTCTTCCTTACAAGTGGCAGGGATCTATTGCTTTCTCTATTTCAGGGTAATGAGTAAGTCAGATAAAGAAACATCCTCAGGGATATCCCATGGTAATTCTAGGAAGCGTTTTTTGCCTTCATACCTGGGCATATGTGGTCGTACTGATCAGGTACTTTGTTAAAGACTAAGGCAGATAGCTTATGAAAATTTATAAATTGTAGCTTTTTTCTGAGGCTGATATATACTTTGAGCTCTGTTTGACACTTTGGTGGCTCCATAAAAGTGCTTGTTCATTTCAAATTTTGGTTTCAGTTTTCAGTTTGACGCATGTTTTTAGGATCTATAAAAGAACAGATCACTTTAATAATGGAAAATATTCCTCTAATTAACTTTAGACCCTACCACCAAGCAGAGCAACTTCTAAGTTCTAACAGATACTTAGGTGTACAACATCTATATAATTAGGGTTCAAGAGAGAAAAAAGTCATCAATGTAGTTAAGCAGTTTTTACAGATGTGCTGCCTCCTAAATTTATGAAAATACTCTATGGTCTGCCGTATTTCACATTTTGTTGGCCCAAGATGTCTATCCATAATAGTTGGAAAAACCTATAATGTTTATGTATAGGCTATTTAACTTGATTCCATAAACCGGTTACTGAACATGTTGTGCCCAAACAACTCTATACTCCCAACTATGTTGATGTTGTGGTTGTGGATGTCGTTCTCATACAAAGCAAATGAAGGATAACAATTTGGGTTTCTATATTCATGCGTGTAAGCCTGAAAAGGGTGTACCCAGTGCTGAAAGCTCCCATACATTGTGGGGGTAGGGAAGGTCATATCTTGACAGCCTTCCTCTTGCTTATTTTGCAAGGAGGCTGATTCGACCCCCAGAACAAGCGTTTAAGCCTGTAAGATATTTTCTTTTCCACACTACTCCCTCCGTTCTTAAATTGCTTCTGCCGGCTAGTGCAATTTTTTACGAGCGGACGACAACAATTTAGGAAGGGAGTATTTTCTTAAGCCTTGCATCTCATGCTAACATTGCTGACTTGGTAATCTTTAACTCTGTTTTCTGTTAACAGTTTTCCTTTAACTCAGGTTAGGATATACTGGTTGACAGGTCATCAAAATTTGTATCCCAATAGAAACCAAAATTTCCCAAAATCAATTTAGTATTTTAGTATCCTTGTTGAAATTCACCTTTTTATTCCCATTCCCATAATCCATGCTCGAACCTGATCTATACGCTATGTCAACCAGAATATCCCAACTTGAAGATGAAATGTTCTTAATCTTAGATGCTAATTGCTGATGTAGCCGTTTAGTATGTGTTCATTGTACACACATATATAGTATTATTGGATGGAAATCACTACCACTGTAATTGTGAACATTGTATCTTGTTATATCATAAATTTGAGTGAATTGAAAATATCGCATTTTATTCAATTGAGACATATATAGTCACATAATCAGACCTTAGACTACATGGCCCACAAGGCCAAGTTACACATCTTATGGAAGTGAGATGGTAAGCAACTAAGCATCTTTGTTGAGAAACACATTTTATGTCAACCTGCAGGACATCGTATCAGGTAACTCCCTTGTGGAGAAGGATCGTGAATGGGTCAGGGTTACAGGGAATAAAGGCGACGGTGAAAGAGTTATAACATCAGATTGTTATGCAGGAGAGGAAAATGGCACCCCTAACAAAGATTCCCATAGCAATCATGAACATAATGGTGTGCTTGACAACTCTCTGGAGAAACATTCTGAAGCGGAGGCAATTGAACTAAAATCAGGAAAAGAAGAGACCATTGAGAGGAGTGGTAATGCATTTGAGCATGACTCATTGTCTGGGCAAGAACAAGTTATCTCCACGTGTGAACAAGATTCTGGATCACGAAGAGGGAGCGTCACAAGTGCTGGCAGCAATAAATGTGATTCAGAGAGTGATAAGGTGACTCCTTATCATATTGATGGTCATCATCCACAAAAACCACTCAGTGTTGCTCATGTAGATAAGGCCACTATTATGAACATAACAGATACTAAGTCAGACAATGAATGTGGTGAGGACCGAGAAGTCAATGGAAGCTATAGTTGCCAAGTGGATAGAAACAATTCTCAGTCCAACAAGAGCCATAAAACCATTGACACTGCAGGTGGTCAGTTGATAAACAGTAGGGAAACCAAGGAAAAGGCAACTGGTGGTAAGAAAGCAGACATGAACAGGAACAAAAAATGCAGTCATATAAAAAATGGAAGCAAGGATCCTTGTGAAGATATGGTTCCTGTTCATGCAGAAGCACACACTAAAATTAAGAGTCTCGCAAATCACAAAGAGCTAGATGTTCTTGATTGCAAGTTAAAAGGCAGTGGACTCAACAGTTGGTATAGTGATGGGAATGCTGCAAAGGATATTTCCAAGTGTAAGTCCAAAAGGAGG
Organism: Digitaria exilis; assembly: GCA_015342445.1. NCBI lineage: Eukaryota > Viridiplantae > Streptophyta > Magnoliopsida > Poales > Poaceae > Digitaria > Digitaria exilis. The sequence continues at coordinate 1,371,128 of JACEFO010002479.1, forward strand.
GCAGTGCCAAATAGAAGAGACGAGATGCGGGATATTAGAGCAAATTCATCTTACTCATATGGGGATAGAAATGCACAAAAGAGATTAAGATGCTATTCTCAAGAACAAGAGATGGGCCATCGAGACAGTTATCCTGGAACGAGCAACAGATTCAGATATGAACAGAAGCGGCATGATGATTATTCTTGCTATGATTATGATGATTGGAGGCAGTGGAGTCCTCGAGAATATTCTCCTGATTTTGGTTCTGGTCGAAGCCGGAGCCCTCCATATCTGGGGAGACAAGAATATGGTACTGCTAGAAGGTGTGGTCGTAGAGGTCCTGAATATGTTCCTAGTGGAAGGCGTAGTTCGCCTTCCTGTCCAAGAATGACGGAGGATATAAACTATGCAACACGCTGGGACAGTTTTCATGATCTCGAGTATGATGAATATAGTCGTAGTAGAAGCCATGTTTGTCCTCCATACACTAGAAGACCTGAACATGGTAGAAGGCATACTCCCCCATTCCACCCGAGAAGTCCAGATATTCATCCACACTGGAGAGCGGCGGAACATGGTACAAGCAGAAGGTATAGTCCCCTTCACCGTCCAAGAAGATCAGAACATGTAGACTACACTCAGGACTGGAACAGTCCGCCCAGAATGCACTATGATCAATATGATGAGTATGGTGGATACGAGATGGACATTGATCCTGTTGCTAGGTATTGTCTTGGGGACAATAACTATAGTGCATACAGGCCTGGCATGGATGTCAACGTGGAAGAACGTGCAGCACCATATGTTGGGCCTGTTAACGATTATGGCGAGGGGTCAGGGTTAGTTACTGACAATAATGCTCCACGCCTTGACCAAACAAACCATCACCCAATAGGTCGAAATAGCCAGCATTATGTCCCACATCCTGTTCGGTGGTGATGAAATTTGACGAGATACTTAGTCCTACAAATGAAACCCGACAGGAACTCCGGTTTGAGTAGTTAACTGATGATATGTAATATGTTTCAACCTCTAGGATGGTCGATAATGCTTTCTTGTGGAAGTCTGTGTATTATACCTTGTTAATAAGATCGTGTTTTACTGATAGTGACGTGCGAAAAGCCTGTCATTTTTATTTTTGCAATAGCACTATGCTTGTAGAGACGTACGGAGAGTTGTCAGTGGAAATTTTGCAAATTGGTCAAAAACCATACTAAAGTTTGTATTTAGAAAAAATAACACAGTTACACAGCTGTAGGTGAGGCTAGTGATGTACTCTACAACCATATACGAGAAATGTCAGATAGCTGTTTTTGGTGGTAGAATGAGAAATTTCAGTGCTAGGGCCGCGGCGTCGCTGGAGCTGTTGGCAAACACTGGCGTATGGGCTACATTTCAGTTGTGAATTTGTGATTCTAATTCCTAACAGCCAGGTGGGTCTGGATGCATAACCTTTGACGTAAAATTGTAGAGAGAAACGTACAGAATGCAACAACACACGATGTTCTTCCACAGGGGTTCGGCGCTCGACCTTCCCGAAGACATGGCCGAGCAGCACTAGGGTGTACCTAGTCCGCAACCGCCTCCACAAGGAGGCGCTCGTGCCGCGGCGTAAGGCCCTCGCGCTCCCCGAGGTGTTCATGGCGGCTCGCGCGTGGGGGCACGTGGCGTACTCGCGCGTCGCCTCCGTGGCCATGCGGAACTACAGGGAGATCTTGTTCCATCACGACGCCGAGTGCTTCGGCTCATAACCTTCAGCGAACGGCCTGAGCTGCACCTGATCACTCACTGGCAACAACCTTTGGGAGAAGACCAGCTCCATCCGGCGGATGCACTGGATGATGAACACCGATCGACTTCCAGGCAGTGTTCGGCAGCCTCCTCGGTGTCGCGGTTGAAGGTAAGCTGCCACCGGAGAAGATGGTGAGGAAGCTGTTCGTGTTCAGCGAACTGTTAAAAATATTATTATGGGACATTTAGAATCGGAATGTACCTCTTTTGTTCCTAGATGTTTCCTTGCTTAAAAGTTTCTTGAGTTATCTGTGCTGGTTCGGAAATTTCACAAGCTAATTGCTTGTCGGATCCTTGTTTAGCTGCTGCAACTCTACAAACTAATACGGCGTGGAACATTTGGAAAGAACGCAGCAGTCAGAGTTTTTGATCGAAACAAAAGGCAGCTTCTGAGAGTATTTTCACTAGCCAAGGAGGAGATGGCCCTGCACAAGATGGCCTGCAATGATCCATGGATCGAATGCTAACTTTGTGCTCCACCGGTATTTCGAGTTTCTCATGTGTATAAAAATGTGAAGTCTGCTTGCTTTCCTTCTTAAAGGACTGAGCACAGCTCCTGCTGATTTTTTTCTTTTTTTTGAAAAAAAAATCCACAAGCTAGAAACAACTCCCCCCTACTAGTAGTAGAAACAAGAATTGTGCATTTATGCATTCAGTATTAATATCTTGCATTAAAATTCATTTGACTGTACTTTCTTTTCCCATTTGACAACCGAATTTTTCTTTCCCTCTATATTCTGTTTTGCTTAAGTGGCCGAGAAAGGCCTAACCTCGTCCCCTGCATCGCTCCTCGGAGCGGTGCTTGCATCACTGAATGGGGCACTGCTTCAGTAGGGTCGTCAGCCAATGGGAGGACACGAGCAGTGCTGGTGGGCCTCAAAACAGGTCATGCGTACGCATTCCATCAGCGGTTCGCGAGACAGCTGATTTCTTCTCTCTTCTCATTAATCTCTGTTCCACATGAGATACCTGTTCGCTGATCATAATACCTGCTCATGGCGATGGCGTGGATTGTATGATTTTTTAGCTTGATTTTTCTTATAAGCTAGATCAACTATCTTTTTAGTCTAATAAAAATTCAAGAGAGTATAAGTTTTCAGGCTGTTCGGGAAAAAAATTAGGGATCAAGTTTATGGCCGGTAGGCATTGTCACAACTCACAAACTCACAACTGAATTGGAGCCACTTCCACCTTGGTACCACCAACTCAGCATGGTCTCGTTCTTCCTGATGCCACTGCAGGCTTCATTGTCATTCCAAATGCAGTTGTGTTAGCAGCAAGTCACGCTGCTCACGCACGGTAAGTTCGGCCCTCCTAGTGACACAGATATTGCGAAACATAACAAACCTACGATCCGGGACCCACATGTCAGTGGCACCGCGAGGATTTCCCGGTTCCCTTCCAAGCAGGCACAAATCAAATCTTGTGCTGACGTCGCCGCATGATCGTCGACCTTTATATACACCTAAGCCTAACCGACGCAAAAATCTCCAAAAACCCTACCGAGCAACAAAATGGCGGCCGCCGCCGCCGCCGCGACGGCGTGCAGGAGAGCCGTGTCATCCTACAAACTCCTCGGCCCACCGCCGGAGTTCTTCCGCGTCGCCGCAGCCCGCACGGCCACGCCCACCGTCGGCGACAACGCTGACGCACCACCGTCTCCATCAGCGGCTGCCAGCGACAAGTACAAGCACCTGGTGGACGCCACCTTCTACACGCCGCCGCCTGACACCACCACCCCACCGCCGCCGGACACCACCACCTCTCCTCCGGCGAAGACGCGCACGGAGAACAACTCGCCGACGTTCTCCTCGTCGGGCGACCCGTGCCTCGACTTCTTCTTCCACGTCGTCCCCGACACCCCATCCTCCTCCGTCGCCTCCCGCCTCGCCGCCGCATGGGCCGCCGAGCCCCTCACCGCGCTCCGCCTCGCCTGCAACCTCCGCGGCGTGCGCGGCACGGGCAAGTCCGACCGCGAGGGCTTCTACGCCGCCGCCCTCTGGATCCACGGCCACCATCCCTCCACGCTCGCCCTCAACGCCCGCGCCGTCGCCCAGTTCGGATACCTCAAAGACCTCCCCGAGATCCTCCACCGCATCATCCATGGCGGCGTCCCCACCACCGGTCCCCGCCGCCTCACCGCCTCCTCCTCCTCGCACGTCTCCGACTCTGACATCGACCAGTGGTCGGAGGTCGATAGCGACGACGATGATGAATCGCAGGCGAAGGAATCCGATGCCGACGGCGACGGGACGAAGGCGGAGGAGGACGGCGGCGCTGCTGCCGGTGAGGAGGAAGAAGAGAAGAAGAGGAAGGCAGAGGAGGTCTCCATGGAGAGGCAGAGGAGGAGGGCGGTGGCGGCGGCGAGAGAGCTGCACAGGTACAGCCATGACGAGAACTAACGCTTCCTGTACGATTCCACGGCCGAGGTGTTCGCCGACCTCCTCGCCGACGACATGAAGAAGCTCGCCGACGGGAAGCTCAACGACCTCTCGCTCGCGGCCAAGTGGTGCCCGTCGATCGACTGCAGCTACGACCGCTCCACCCTCCTCTGCGAAGCCATCGCCGGACGTCTCTTCCCCAAGGGCTCCTCGCCGGAGCTTCCCATGGATCTCAAGGATCGGTACTACGCCTACCGCGTCCGCGAGCTCCTCCGGAAGCAGGCGCTCACGCCATTGCGCGCCGCCCTCAAGCTCCCAGAGGTGTTCATCTCCAACCGTGACTGGGTGAACGTGGTGTACACGCGCGTCGCCTCCGTCGCCATGCAGAACTACAGGGAGCTCTTCCTCGAGCACGACGCGGAGCGTTTCGGGAAGTATCTTGAGGACGTCAAGGCCGGCAAGGCGAAGATCGCCGCCGGCGCGTTGCTGCCGCACCAGATCATCGCGTCCATCGACGACGAAGGCGTCGCAGATCTGCAGTGGGAGCGCATGCTCTCGGATATGCGAGAGCTCGGCAAGCTCGGCAACTGCATGGCCATCTGCGACGTGTCGGGGAGTATGCACGGCGAGCCCATGGACGTGAGCGTGGCGCTCGGCCTCCTCATCTCCGAGCTCAGCGACGAGCCATGGCGGCACCGGCTCATCACATTCAGCAGGCGGCCTGAGCTGCACCTCATCAGAGGTGAGACCCTCATGGAGAAGACGGACTTTATCCGCCGGATGCAGTGGAACTTGAACACCGACTTCCAGGCGGTGTTCGACAAGCTCTTTGGCGTCGCGGTTGAAGGTAAGCTGCCACCCGAGAAGATGGTGAGGAAGCTGTTCGTGTTCAGCGACATGGAGTTCGACCAGGCGTCGTCCAAGCCATGGGAGACAGACTACGAGGCGATCACGAGGAAGTTCACAGAGGCTGGGTATGGCGAGGCCATACCGGAGATCGTGTTCTGGAACCTTCGAGACTCCAAGTCATTGCCGGTGACCGCCGGGGAGAAAGGGGTGGCGTTGGTGAGCGGCTTCTCGAAGAACTTGGTGAAGCTGTTCCTCGACAATGGCGGGATCGTGTCGCCGAGGGTCATCATGGAGAAGGCCATCTCTGGGCCGGAGTACCAGGAGCTCCTCCTCTATGACTGAATGAAATGAAATGAAACAGGGCCGCTCGCTCTGTTTCCAGAATTCCATTCGAGTTGGTTATAAAACTTTTTAAAAAAAATTGTGTGCTCTATTTGGTAATTCAGATATCTGTTATGGTGTAAGCACTAAGTAAGCAGAGGATAGTTCGTCAGTTCTTATGGTCTTTTAGATTGTCACAGTGTGAAAACATCTCTTGCCGATCGACGTGGTAGTTGAATTGTTTGTTCAAGCGTAGGGTGAGGCGTGTGAGTCTGACGATTGCTTATGCCTTGTGGGTTTGTTTCTCTGCATTTTGATCAGTGTTTTGGCCCAGTTGCTTTGCTGGAGGAGTTTCACACGCCATTAGTAGTACATTTCATTATAAGCCTTGAACTTGAAGTACTCCCGGGGTTATGCTAAAAATAAGTACTCCCAGGGAAAAATCGGCAATGTCCCGTGTACGACTCGTGCGGATGAAAGGACTTTCTAGCTAGTACAGGGCATGCTAGTGGCACTGGAATTTCCCTCTGCCTCGGAAAATAATCCAAGAGAAATTTCACGTGCCAGAATAACGCGCAAGTTACTGGCTAATTGTTAAGAGGTGCACAAAATATTCATGGTATATCCATGAATAGTGGATAGTTATATTTTTTATCCCTTAAGTATTGCGAAAAGTTTAAATTTCATCCTTCATGTTTTAATTGATGCAAATGGACACTTTAACTAACTAAATTGGTGCACCTTGACTAGGGTACGTGTTTAGTTAGTTAAGAAGTTGATTAGCGTCAATTAATAAACTATAAAAGATGAAAGTTAACTTTTCCGATACTTGTGGATCAGTGGATGAAGAAGACATCTTTTCCGATTGAAATGTACTGGCTAATTTCTAAAAACTCTGAAAAGTCCTAATTCCCCTAAGAAGGAAATGCAGGGAGGAACCAGATAGAGTAGAATGCAACAAAATCTATATAACATTTTTTTTGAAATAATACAAATGCAGAAATGCTAACACATAGTATATGAACATCCGCCCTATAAACACACACATGCACACTGTCTTTCTACGGATGCCTATACAAATTGGACCGACATAGTTAAACTCGATAAAGTTACTTCTTCCGTCCTTAAATATTATATATAGTTAATTTAGATGAACTAATTTGCTTGTTCTAAACGATATGTTAATAGGTTTAGAAAAACACATGCAATTTAGCACAAGGAAGTGAAGGAAACCTAATTGTCCGACGAGTTCTCTAGCGAAATATGCATAGCTCGTCCAATTGAAAAAATGAACAGAACAACGAGATAGCAGACATTCGATACTTTCGGGGTTCTGACTTTGAACATCTAACTCTAAGTCAACTGGCATCGAAATTTTAGGCGCCAAAGTTGAAATAACATCGTCTGCATCTTTCATTCTGCAGCTGACCAAATCGATCTCATATGCGCACGCCATGCATTGGGTTCCCATTTTCTTTCTCCCTATCTCCGTCAAATGACGAGAACTTCCTTGGGTTAAGGATTTGCACTACGTCGTACGAATTAAATGATGGACTCAGTTACGTCCGTGCGCGGAGTACGCAGGTTACTCGTCCCTTCGCCGTCAACGACTCACAAGTCACGGCAAATTAATTAAAAGCTCTATTGACCCAGCACACACGTACCTAGGGCTACTAGCTCTATGCATCGTCAGCTTATATATACGTGCGTGTGTTTTCCAATAGAGCTGTGGGCAATGGCAGGTCTCTTGCTGTACTACTGCCTGGTGACATGTATCCAGGTGCTCGTCGTCGTCGGCACCGTCGCCAGCTCTCGGCCGCCGGCGATGTTCGTGTTCGGGTCGTCGATAGTGGACGTCGGCAACAACAACTACCTTCCGGGGCCGAGCGTCCCCAGGGCCAACAGGCCCTTCAACGGCATAGACTTCCCGGGCTCCATCCCCACCGGAAGGTTCAGCAATGGCTACAACACTGCTGACTACATTGGTACGCGTATATAGGAGTACACGTTATGTTCCTGTATGGGCAACATAGCGCAAGCTGAATTTCATAGGTCCATGGCGCTTGCATGTGTTGTGTTGCAGCGAAGAACATGGGATTCGCGTGTAGCCCTCCTGCGTACCTGTCCCTGGCGCCGACCTCTCCCTACGGTCCTCTGGTGCCGACGGCTCTCACCAATGGCGTCAACTATGCTTCCGGGGGAGCCGGGATCCTCGACTCCACTGTAAACCATTTCATCTTCAGATCGATCAGACTAAAAAACTTACGTGTAATCCACTGGAAGTTACCATGCAGAACGCCGGCAACAACATCCCGTTATCGAAGCAGGTGCAGTACTTCAAAGCTACCAAGGCCAAGATGGTCGCCGCGGCGGGGCCCGTCGCGGTGAACGCCGTGCTGTCGAGGTCCGTCTTCCTCCTCAACGCCGGTAACAACGACATGTACGTCTTCGCCGCCGCCGAGCTGGCGCGGAACAGGTCGGCCGCCGATCAGCGGAGCGACGCCGCCGCGCTCTACGCCAGCCTCGTCTCCAACTACTCCTCCACCATCACGGTCTAAAATCTGTTTATGATTACACACCAACCATTTCCATTGATCCGCTTTTCTTGACCTCGACACATGAGCCATCGATTTTTATTTTTTTTTTATGAACCATCGATTTGTTTCGCTTGGTTCTTCCCCATGCATACGCGCAGGAGCTGTACTCCATGGGAGCCAGGAGATTCGCCATCATCAACGTCTGGCTGGTGGGGTGCGTGCCAGCGGTGAGGGTGCTGAGCCCGACGGGGGCGTGCTCGGGCCTCCTCAACCAGCTCGCCGGCGGCTTCAACGACGCGCTCCGGTCGCTGCTCGCCGGCGACGACCTCGCGCAGAGGCTGCCTGGCCTCGTCTACTCCCTCGCCGACTTCTTCGGCTTCACGCAGGACACCCTGGCCGACCCGCGGGCGTCGGGGTTCACCGACATCGCCGGCGCGTGCTGCGGGAGCGGGCGGCTCGGCGGGGAGGCCGAGTGCTTCCCAAACTCCACGCTCTGCGACGACCGCGACCGCCACGTGTTCTGGGACCTCGCGCACCCGTCCCAGCGGGCCGCGTTCCTTGCCGCCCAGGCGTTTTATGACGGGCCGGATCATTATACCACTCCCATTAACTTCATGCAATTGGCCCAGTCCAGTTATTGAAACCATGAGAGGGAGGAGGATTATGTGACTTGAAAACAATTGCCAGCGTAAATAAAATTGACAGTTCATCTTTATGTTGTCTAAAAAAACCTTTTTTTTATAATCCTCAAGTTCGAACATTCGTGTTTGATGTGAACTCATGTGGTGGATTCAAGATTATGTTCCAGGTTAAGTTCGGTCCATTTGAAATTTGAAGATACAATGATACATTGTATGAACAAGAACCACATCACCCGTAATAATTCAGTTCGGGCCCCACACTGTCAGGTTCTGTTACCACCCATCGCCTAATCAGCTAATCGCGAAGTGAAATCACTTGTAATTAAACCCTAGCCACGAAACCCATGGCGGCGAGCCGGCGAGCCGTCTCCTCCAACCTCGTCGGCCCACCGGTGGGATTCCTCCGCGCCGCAGCCGCGCATCCAGCGGGGCCACCGGCGCCTCCCACGCCCACGAAGCCGGCGCCGGTGAAGCGGCTCACCGAGAACGCGTCGCCGACGTTCGCGTCCTCGGGGGACCCCTGCCTCGACTTCTTCTTCCACGTGGTCCCCGGCACCCCGGCCGCGAGGGTCGCCTCCCTCCTCGCCGACGCGTGGGCCGCCGAGCCTACCACCGCGCTCCGCCTCGCCTGCAACCTCCTCGGCGTGCGCGGCACGGGCAAGTCCGACCGGAAGGGCTTCTACGCCGCCGCGCTCTGGATCCACGGCCACCACCCAGCCACGCTCGCCCTCAACGCGCCGTCCATCGTCGAGTTCGGCTACCTCAAGGTCCTCCCCGAGATCCTCCACCGCATCGTCCGTGACGACGCCGTCTCGAAGCCGGGGAAGAAAGCCGAGGCCCGTCTCACCGGCGCTGTGCAGGGGCTTCTCCGGCTAGACACCAAGGAATGCGCCGCTGCGTTCATGGAGTTCGAACGGAAGATCGAGAGGAGGCGGCGCGCGGAGGCCGCTGCAAGAGCCGTCGAGAGGTATGGGCGAGACCCAAACTACCGGTTCCTTCACGACTGCACGGCGGGGATGTTCGCTGACCTCCTCGCCGGAGACTTGCAGAAGCTCGCCGACGGCAAGCTCAACGAGATCTCCCTCGCCGGGAAATGGTGCCCGTCGCTCAACTGCCGCTACGACCGCTCCACGCTCATGTGCGAAGCCATCGCGCGCCGCCTCTTCCCCAAGGGCTCGGCGCCGGACCTCGCCGCTGACATGGCGGAGGAGCACTACGTCTACCAAGCGCGCAACCGCCTCCGCAAGGCGCTCGCGTCCCTGCGGCGCTCGCTCCAGCTCCCGGAGATCTTCATCACGGCTCAGGCGTGGGGGCACGTGGTGTACTCGCGCGTGGCCTCGAGGGCCATGAGGAAATACAGGGAGCTTTTCTTCGAGCATGACCAAGAGCGCTTCAAGCTCTACCTCGCCGACGTCGAGGCCGGCAAGGAGAAGATCGCCGCCGGCGCCTTGCTGCCGCACGAGATCCTTGCGTCCATCGACGGCGATGGCGTCGCCGGCCTGCAGTGGGAGCGGATGGTGAGTGATCTGCGGGAGCTCGGCAAGCTCAGTAACTGCATCGCTGTCTGCGACGTGTCTGGCAGCATGCACGGCCTACCCATGGACGTCTGTGTCGCGCTTGGCCTTCTCGTCTCTGAGCTTAGCGACGAGCCATGGCACCACCGGCTCATCACATTTAGCGAACGGCCTGAGTTGCATCAGATCACTGGAAAGAGCCTTTGGGAGAAGACGGACTTCATCCGTCAGATGCACTGGATGATGAACACCGACTTCCAGGCAGTGTTCGACAAGCTCCTCGGTGTCGCGGTCGCCGGTAACCTGCCACCGGAGCGGATGGTGAGGAAGGTGTTTGTGTTCAGCGACATGGAGTTCGACGAGGCGTCGTCGAATCCGTGGGAGACAGACTACGAGGCAATCACGAGGAAGTTCATGGAGGCCGGGTATGGCGCGGTGGTGCCAGAAATAGTGTTTTGGAACCTGCGGGACTCCATGTCCGTGCCGGTGACAGCAGGTCAGAAGGGGGTAGCTATGGTGAGTGGCTTCTCGAAGAACTTGGTTAAATTGTTCCTCGACAACGATGGGATAATATCTCCGAGAGCCATAATGGAGAAGGCCATCTCCGGGCCAGAGTATCAGAGGTTAGTCGTATTTTTTTTTTTTGAACGGAACGCCAAAAGGTTTGCCGTAATTTTTATTAGAAGAAAAAACAGAAAAAAAGAAATTACAACTTTAGACAACACATCCCGACTAAAAAACGACCCGTTAGAGAGACCCCCAAACAATGGGGCTCAAGAGAACCACAAACCACGCAACTCCAATATAAAAACTAACAAAGTATCAACATAAAACAACTGCTATTCTTCCGGCGTGAAACCAACTCCCCTAACTGTTTGAAGCTGTTGAACGTCTTCTTTGATGAGGTACGCGATATCCATTGGTGTTTTGTCAATTTGTTGGAACGTACGTCGATTCCGTTCTTTCCAAACTTGCCACCAAAATTGAATAACAAGTCCATCAAAGGAAGTTTTGTGCCCTTGATCAACATATCGACGACACTGTTTCCACCATCTATAGATTGATGTAGGACCAGTAATGGGAGGTAAACTCTGCAGACTGAACCATCTAGTTAATTGATCCCAAACCAGAGAGGTGTATCGACAATTTTTACATAGATGGTCTGGAGTTTCTGGTGCGCCATGGCAGAGTTTACAAATAGGATCATGTGGCCAGCCACGTTTTGCCAAATTGTTGGCTGTGAGGATTTTCTGTTGTAGTAAAATCCAGGCAAAGGTTTTGCTTTTTGATTCTGCTTTTGCCCGCCAGATGGGTGTGAGTGCCATTTTGGTGTAACGGCCTTTGAATTGAATGCGATAGGCACTTCTTGATGAGTACTCTCCATCTGTTGTCCATCGCCATGTAATTTGGTCCTCCGTTTCCTCGTTTCTGTTAATCGAGTTAATCTCTTCGCATAGCCACACATACTCTTCGACTTCTACTGATGATTGTAAGGGGAGAATGTGAGAGACCCATGTATTGTTGTGCAACGCCTTTTGGACTGTAATTCCTTTTCTTTTCGCCTTTAGAAATAAGTTTGGCGCGATGTTAATGGGCGCTACTCCATTTACCCAGCTAGAGTGCCAGAACTGTGCTTTGGTGCCTTTTCCCACTGTAACTATCGTCGATGCATTGAAAAGTGCCTTGTCTGCTTTGTCCGTTGGGATGTCCATCCCTGACCATGGCCGACCATCATCCTTCCATTTGTACCAATACCAACGTAGTCGTAGAGCTCTCGCTAGACAATCTAAGTTGAGGATGCCGAGTCCACCCAAGGCTCTAGGCGTGCAGGTCGTCGTCCAGGTAACCAAACAATGGCCGCCACTAACCTTCTCTGGTTCCTCCCCCTTCCACAGGAAGCCTCTTCTCATCTTGTCAATCTGGGCAAAGAGCCATTTTTGTGCTGGGAAGACCGTTAAATGATAAATTGGTTGTGCAGTAAGGACACATTTTACTAGAGTCTCCCGACCTGCCAAAGACAAGAACTTTCCTTTCCATCCTGGTAATCGAGCTCCCATCTTGTCGAGCAGAGGCTGGACCTCAACTCTTCTAAGCTTTCTCGTGTGGAGGGGCAGCCCTAAGTATTTGCCTGGGAAGTTGCATACCTTTCCAGGAAAATTTGTTAACGTTTCAGAGATCAGTTGTGCTGAACATCTAATGGGGAAGATTTCAGTCTTGTTTAAATTGACGTGGAGGCCTGAGCAATCACCAAACAACTTTAATATTGTGCCAATATTGTGGAGTTCAATCTGGTCTGGATTCGTAAAAATTGCTGCGTCATCAGCATATAGTGAGCATCGCATTTTTGCCGCCTTGGGGAGTATCGGATGGAGCAGTCCTCTATTAGCTGCCACCTCAATCATCTTTTGTAGTGGATCAATGGCGAGAATGAATAACATAGGGGATAGTGGATCACCTTGTCTCAGACCTCTGGCGTGTTTGAATTTTCTTCCCGGCTCCCCATTGAGTAGGACTTTAGAAGAAGACGTTGCAAGAAGCATAGAGACCCAATCGCGCCACCTCTGTCCAAACCCCAATGCTTGCATTGTCTCAATGAGGAAGGCCCAATTTAGTGAATCAAAGGCCTTTGATATATCGAGTTTGATGAAAAGGGATGGCCTCTTTGACTTGTGTAAGGCTCTAATAACATTCTGCACGTAGACAAAATTATCATGTATGCATCGTTTTTTTATGAAGGCATTTTGATAGTTGGAGACCAGTCCATTCAGTCTTGGGGCTAGCCTGTCGGCAAGTATCTTTGTGATTATTTTTGCTAGGCTATTTATTAGGTTGATCGGTCTAAACTCACTTATGTGTGTTGCTCCTTGGACTTTGGGTAGGAGGACGATATTCGCTTCGTTTATCAGGTCTAGTCGTCTGGTCTTCAGGGAAGGTTAGTCGTATTTGACTGAAGGGATAAATGGCAACTTAGGTTGTTGCTTAAAGATAGAGTTTAACTTAGGTTTGCTCTCTGCTTCGCATGCACGTTGTTTATCGAAGAGCTCACCTCCTCCGAGCAGTAGTCCACCTCCTGGTAGTGAGCCATGGGGGTACTTGGGTTACTTGTAATGTGCCTGTGCCTTGAAGTGCCTGTGAATTGTGTGAGACTTGTCTCAGCCATGATGAGCTTTTATAGAGAGGACTCAGAGGAGGAAGTGCTGAAGACGCTAAAGCGCATGTGTGTAGTGAGGAATAATGTGCCCATGATGAGGGAGAAAGATACATCACACGTGTGCTTTTTCTTCGGTTTTTCATGCATTGATCTAGCCCCGTTTGGAACGACTTTGTGTGAACGCGCTTCCAGTGGAAGCCAACTTTTCACCAACACGGCTGTGAGCACAATCGTGCCGGTGAGAATCTTCTCGTTTGGCAATTCGCTTCCACAAAAATCGATTCAGCAGAGAAGGACGGGAGACAAGGGACTGGTCAGCTCCATCGAGCAGCAGGAGGATGGATCTGACCTCGGCTCGCCTGAGGCCGTGGGAAGCTGCAGCAGGAGAAGAATGGGGACTGGCCAGCGTCGACGAGTCCGTGGGCAGCAGCAAGAGGATGGATATGACCTTGGCTCGTCGGCCGGCGCCTGACCTGGGCGGAGAAGGACGGGGACTAGCCGCCCTACTGCTCCGGCGCGAGGACGGGACCGGCCGGCGCGTACCCCTCCGGCGAGGCCGATGCGCGAGGAGGAAGAACGAGCATTGCTCCGACGGGCCGTGGGACAGGTTACTCCGGTGCGAGGACCAGGGGAGCGGGGACTGGCTGCGGCGACGCTCTCCACCGGCGGGATCGACACGCGAAGTGGACAGGCAGGTGGTTGGCGGGGTTGTCGCGTGAGGAAGACGGGTAGTCGGCGTGGGAATCCACTGCGTTTCGTCAAAGCTGCTCGGGAGCTGCTTCTGCGTTGTAGCATAAAAGTTGCATTGTGCAAAATCGTGTCCAACGGAAGCGGGGAAATAATCGACGCGTTTGGCACCCTTTTACCGCTTAAATTGGATGGGAGCGGGGTAAAAGCTGTCCCAAACAGGGCCCTAGAAGTATTTGGAGTGGATTGGCCGACTAGATACTACTCTTCGGTGGCTAAGGCTCTTCTTAATTGCGATTTGTGATGTTGATTCACTGTTTAATTGTATTCTTATTAGGATATTTGATTGAGGAGGAAATAGCTGCTTGTTACTTGTGGGGGATTTTTAATCCATAAAACGTTTGCCATCCATGGCTGCTTGTTATTTGTAAAACAGTGAATTCAATCCCAATGGTAAAAGAAAGAGTTACCAAGCAAGGTGCTAATTGGCTCATCTCAAATCCTGGTTCGTAAGCGATGGGTCAGGTTGGAATATACTTATCATTTAGCCAATGGGAATATATACTTGCGTCTTATCTTCTGCGCAACATTTCACCTTTGCTTAAGTGATGCAATAACCCACACCGGTCTGCTTCAATTCCCTCCATTATCCAGCAGCCATTCGTGACGAGCCTCACCGTTGGTTTTACACACAGGTGAGATTCTGACAATTCGTGGCGCACAAGGTTATAGAATCCAAAAGAAAACAGAAACCGTGAAAACACAATCCTATGGAGCTTGGTGGTCTTTGTACGGGGTCTACAGTGGTTAAAAAATGTACTACCAATTTGTTTTAGATCAAGAAGTATTATCAATTGTTATCAAGTCTACTCTAAAAAAAATTGTTATCAAGTCACATAATTTGAGGGCTCCTATCCATCTACTGGAAGATGGTTAAGAGATCCATCTATAAAGCCCACTAATGCCCAGCTGATGTGGCCTGTTCTACCACTATGTTCAACATGTTGATTATTCTAGTTCAATAATTCAGACAATATTTTCACATTTGTATGCAAAATGTTGCACTATGTCATATAAAATGTTGATAGTAACATAAATAAATGTTGAATGTAGAGTTTTAAGACATTGAATGTAGGGGTAGCCGGGAGCGGCGCTTGCACAGACAGAGGCGTAGGCAAGCTACAGTGGCAACGACAGCAGGGCACAAGTGAGCTGCAGTCGGGAGCGGCGTGATGGAGGGAGATGGTGCACCTATGGTGGTGGAGGAGGCTGCGCAACAAGATGCAGCGGCGAGAGGCGGTGCGCCTGTGACGGTGGGATGCGGCTGCGGGAGATGCGCGACAGCAGGAGGAGCAGGCGACGGCGGTAGCATGCGTGAGGAGAGAGTTAAAGCTATGGTTTGTTGTGGTTCCAAGGTTCTTCATTTCCTTGTTTGAATGTCAAACATTGAAAGATGGGAAACCTCCTAAGATCTGCTGGAAGATGGATAGTAAATCCATTACATAATATGGTTGGGTGAAAGAAGTGTGTAGCCCAGACTGCCGGAGGCCCTTTATAAAAGCGTAGACGTGCCCAATTTGAGCGCAAGAACCGGTCGAAAAGACCCAGCACATTGTCCGGTTTGCTTTGATGACAAAGACTTTCAGATTGTCGATTAATAAGATCTACCTCTTTCTCGCAGCAGAGTATTCGAATGGAACCACTTTTTCGGCTAGTATTTTTTAGTTATAACTCTTCATCTCTTCTCTATTGGTGGATTTTGGGCGCCCGCCCACCATAGGTGTAGAACGCATCACAACATGAGGACATGATGAGCACATGAGAGGGCAATTCCATCCAGAACAAACATTTTTGGATTGATGCATATATATATATATATATATATATAGTACAAAGAATGAATGAATAATCAACGGGATCCCCTTTGCCTACATATACATTGACCTGCACGGGAGCCACAGGTCACAACAACAAGGCCGACGCCACGCCGGCAGCCATCGACTCCCTCCAGTTGATGAGGATGGCCGTGGCGGCGTAGTGCACGAGCGCGCCGACGAGCACCAACACATGGAAGATCTGGTGGCTATGCCCGACGCAATCAAACTTGCCCGGCA
The DNA here is from genome assembly GCA_015342445.1 of Digitaria exilis. Lineage (NCBI taxonomy): Eukaryota > Viridiplantae > Streptophyta > Magnoliopsida > Poales > Poaceae > Digitaria > Digitaria exilis. The sequence continues at coordinate 1,387,096 of JACEFO010002479.1, forward strand.
TCCACCTCTCCGGCACCCGGGTGACATAGAACCCTGCCCCGGCCGCGTACACGAGCCCCATGACGCCCTCGAGCGCCAAGGCGAGGTGGCACTCGTGGTGTCCCCAGTTGATCCACAGCGCGTGCATCGCCGGAGCCGCGCCGGACATCGCCATGAGCACGAACATGCCGGCGCGTAGGCTGCGCAGCCGCGGCGACGACCTCGCCGGCGCGAGCAGGAGCGCCACCACGACGAGCCCCAGCACGGTGATGAGCGACAGGTAGACGAGCTGCGTGAGGGCGTCGCCGAGGAAGGCGTAGAACACCGGCGGGAAGAAGGAGGCCACGATCATCACGGCGATCCCGGCGTAGTCGAGCTGCCAGAAGAGGCGGTTGAAGCGCCGCGAGTGGCATGCCAGCAGGTGCGCCGCCGCGCTCACCGCCAGGCACGTCATGGCGCCCGCCAGGAACACCGTACGCGGCCACGTCGGCACCGCGTGGATGGCATGGCTCTCCAACACGGCCGACAAGCCCTTGCTCGCCACCAAGCTCTGAAAAAAATAACAGAAAGAAAACATCGTCAGATTAATCAGCATCAACAACTGCACAGCTAAACTGTTAAAGTTGCCAATTTTTTACTTGTTAAGAAATAGAGGAAATTTTAACAGAGCATTTTTTATAAAGAAAACATGTCAGAGAGCAAATCTGGATCTTTTGTTGGCAGAAGCATATGATTTAGAAAGTGCTGTCTCAGTCAAGACCATGTGCAACAAACGACATGCGATTTTTTACAAGCCTGCAAGTTGGTGCCTGAAGACTTGAGATGCGATGATTGCGTTTCAGTTAGCTGGCCGGGAGCTGAAAGTTTCAGCAGAACAGCTGGATGAATGCAGTTAGGTGCGGGGGGATTGATTGACCAGTTAGGAAATTAAACGGTTTTTTTCCGGCAACCGTTTTTCCTGCCAAATTGTTGATTGTTCTTGATGACGATGACAGAGATAGTGATTGTTTCCTAAAAAAGACAGAGATAGTGAAGTAATCTAGGACCAGGAGCAAATCCAGCCTTGTGTAGCACTTAAACCACTATCCGGCATTGCCACGGAGCTGTGCCTTGCATTGAAATCTCACCAATTCCTAACATGTGGCTGGCTATGAACATGCAACAACCAGATTTGATGAACATAGACCGTGGACGACAACTGTGTGTGGCCTGGCCCTCTCTCTGTTTGGCGCCTAGTCTAGTCTCTTTGTGTGTGTGGACAGCTCAGGGGATGCGATCTGGGCCTCACGACCCGGCGCTTTTGTGATTATATACTCATTTTTCTTATCTACTCCACTAGCTAGTACTATTTTTTTGAGTATATCTTATATATTCTGTTTATATGATATTATACCATGGCTTCCGGAGAAACGGCAATGGAGTTGATGACGGTATGGGCGATTTAAGATTCTGCAGAGCTAGCTGCCAATGATTTGTACAGCTGGGGGTGTATCTGTTCTTGGCTGCTTTCACATTGGCATCCTGCTAAGGTTTCTGAAGTCTACGAGATGCTACAGCCAAGCTGAAGCACGATGTTCAGATCGTGGTGTGGAGGTGACGATGACGACAAAAAAATATTCGTGTGCGTGCAATGCATGTTTGTTTGTATTTTGGCGTGGAAAAGAAAAAATACAGGGCTGCAGAGAAAGTCCAAGCAGAGAACAGGAAAGTTTGAAGTTTTCGTTGCCTACCGAGTTGCTGTAGTGGGTCTCCCAGGACGCGTTGGCCGACGTCAGGACGAACGTCACGATCCCCGGAGCGGCGCGGGCGGCCGCGGCGGCGGCGACCCTCCCCGTCTCCTTGCCGACGGCGAGGTAGAGGAAGAGGAAGAACCCTCCCAGGTGGCTGCAATCACGTCGAAGCAATGCAGTTCAAGTCAGATCAAGCACAGTCGGAAGAGACGAGTAAAAAGTAGGCAGAGGAGAGAGGCGCGAGGCCGGGCAAAAATACCTCCAGACGTTGAGCGTCTCGTTGTGCCAGGCGAAGACGCTGCGAAGCGCGTCGCGGACGGACCACTCGGAGCGGTAGTGCGTGTGGATGAACTCGTTGTCGCGCAGGTAGTCGGGAAGCTCCTCGAACCTCACCAGCCGGGGAAGCTGGTCCTCCCCGCCGCCCTTCGCCGGCGGCGAAGACGACGACGACGACGAGAGCACGACGCCGGTGGCCGCCGCCGCGTGCCCGCCGCAGCACCCCGCGCCGTGGCGCTCCTCAAGCGTCGTCGTCGTCGTCGTCGCCATCCTTGCGCGCGGCGTGGGAGGCGCGCACGGGATTGAAGCCGGAACCTGATGGGTTTCTGGGTGGGCTTGTGGCCGGGACGTTCACGCTGGGGTTATGTAGAGTAGAGGGGGGAGGACTGGGACTCGGTGGCAGCGCACCGCAACGCCACGCCACGCCCTTTCCAAGTCGGATTCCGAGAGGGCCGGTGGTTTCGGTCCCGTGGCGGCAAGGGGCTCGGAGTCGCCTGCTCTGCTGCTGGCTAGTGTCACGGGCGGGGCGTGCACCCGTGGGAAAACCGATCACGTTTTATATCTTGTGCATTGAAGACTTGGGTTGGGTGTGTGGGCGGACGGCGAGGCTGGTGGGGAGGTTGGCTAGCTGGCCTGGCGGCTTTGTTCTAGATGGGGTGGTGGGCTTTGACCTTGGACTCGTCGAGCACTCGAGCTAGCTGCTGAGTGCTGACGTGACACCTGAAAGTTCGGTCCGGGTTCTTCGGGGGGAGCTCTGTTTCGTTCCTCGCCGGCTCGCCTGGAGGAGGAAAGCAGCGGGCACGAAAACGACCTCGAGTTGACCCCTGTTTGAGCACTGAATGTGAGGGAGTTTGTGGCTTCAAACTCGAAAGAGGTTTGCCAAGTTTCATTTCCGTCGGCCGTGGACTTTGGGTTGGACACCGGCCGGGCGAACCCAACGGGGAGGACAGAGGGGGGCGCTTCGCACGGGGAGGTGACCGGCCGCCCAACTGTACATGTGAACGACATGGAGTACATATGCAGGTGATGGTGAGCAATCGGCCACGAGTTTGTTGACGCCAGATTGAGTGGATGGCAAGCCAGGCACGTGCTATGAGCGGACGTCTGCTGCGTGCACTGGCGCCAGCATTGGCGTGCTCCGCTCGTGGACGCTGAGCACAGCACAGAGCACGTACGTGTCCATCGCCCGTCGGAGTAACCGAAAACGACGAGCTAAACACACGAGCCCAGTGAAGGAGGCTTGGGCTCGCCCACGAAAACGCATCAAAACGATCGCGACGAGACCCACCACGCCCACGGGCCAACACGAAACCGCAGACGACGCGTGTCCTGGGCTCAGCAGGCCCATCCGTCTCCTTCGTTTGCTGAACTTTTTCCCTCCTTTTACCTTTTTAATTTTAATAGTTTTACCTTTTTAATTTTAATAGCGGTAGAAGCGAAGACACTACACACGCACACTCACTCTTATGAGTGCACGCAAACATACCAGAAACTAAGTTGGCTGATTTTAAGATTAACGAATTCACCGTGGCAACCTCAATATCGACGGGTACGTCGCCTGCAAAAACAACACCAGTTAAATAATGCTTAAGGGCATGTGACATAGCTCCAACTCTTCCTGGAGCAACTCCACTCCAAAACTCCAAGTGGAGTTTGAGCAGGTGTTTAGGCTACAAGAACCAACTCTAAAATAAAGGATTTTCATATGGTAAATTGTCATTGTGGCCCTTGACTCTAGGCTACACCTATCATTTCTCTCTATTCTTATTTTTTCTTTTTATCCTGAGTTTACCTTCTTCCTCCTCTCGATGGAGCACCCGAGGCCAACCGTTGGAGGTACGGCAAAGACAAGGAGGAGGCCCGGTGGACGCAAAGAGGAAGTTGAGAGCGAGGATCGCGAAAGTCGCAGACGTGGGGTGACGACAGTCATGCACTGGCTAGACATGAGGCATGAAGGAGGTTGAGGGAAACGATGGCATACGGGTCCGATGGAGGTATGGAGGGTGAGACCGCGAGACAAGGGCTGCAACCCGCTGGTGGTGGGGACCTTTCGCGCGGGGGGGGGCATGGGTAACACGTCGTGTTGTAGGGAGCTGGACGAGCGGATAGAGTTTCCAAGGGGAGAGAGAAAGAAAAGAAATGAATCGGTTTTTTTAACCAGTGGCAACGATGGGCAATTATCTCAATCCACCATGTCTAGATCCATATTTGATGTTTCTAGAGCCGCAAAAGAGGTGCTCCACAACTCCACCGGCATTTATACTACAACTCCAGAGTCAGGAGAGCTTCATAGATTTGTAGAGTTGTGTGTTTGGCTACCAAAATGGTTGGAGTTGGAGTTCAACTCTAGAGCCATGCCAAATACCTCCTAAATTCAGGAAAATAAGAGCACCTATGGCGAGTTGAGACCTCAAATTTGGGTGGGTAGATTCCAACATAAGAAACCTTTATCAACAAACCTGGTTGGGTAGATTCCAAAATAAGAAATTTTATCACCTGGCTACCCTTGGTTCACGCCTTTTTCCTTTTAAACCAACTCATCCAGCAAGTAGAGAAAGTCATTATCACTAGTACAAAAAATAATTTTCGAAGACGGTTTTTGCCACCGCCTCTGAGCTGGGATCACTGTTAATCGGGTATTAACGGAGGCGATTTGCGTGCTACGTGACCGACGGGATTCAAATCGCGACCTCTCTCGCACGCCTAACCCTCTATATCACCACACAACACTCTCTATTGTGTCTATACTCCGTTTCGATTTCTACCATATTAACCAAACCGAGCGTAAATTATATTTTTTAGGACTTAAACGAAGTCAAATGAAAAACTTATCAACTACTGAGTTTTTTGAACTCTTTGAAATCTACAACTTTCATATTGGTCATTTCTCCATCCAAGGTCTTTTACGAAATTTAAATTTCAAATTTGAGAATATTCAAATGTACTTTTCTTGGACAGGATTATTTGAAATGAAAAAATTGCCTACTACAAAGTTTCTTAACTTTTTGAGATCTACAACTTCCATATTGGTCATTTCTCCATCTGAAATTGTTTGAAAAGAATTCAAATTTGAAATTTGAAAATGGATTTATAGAGGTGGTTACATTCATTTTAGGAGGTGGTTCCATTTTGACCGCCTCCTAAAATCGATTAACGGAGACGGTTATTGTAATACAACCGCCTCTGCATTCGTTAATCGATTTTAGGAGGCAGTTAAATGTAACCGCCTCCTAAAATGAATGTAACCGTCTCCGTTAGTCACTTGCATTAACAGAGGCGGTTATTTTTTTTAAAATGTCTCGGAAAATATTTTGATACTGTCTTGAAAAATATTTTTTTTAGTAGTTAACGAGTAGGCACGAGGGATAATGCGATCTATTTCAGACGGTTCGAGGTAAGAATCGTGAGCTGAGAGGCGCTACCTTGAGAACAAGAACCACGAAGGAAGGGTAACAATATCATCATGATCTTAACTAGACGTGGTTCGAAGCCAAAAGACGGAAGAACTTTACCATCGATCTCCGGGTTTCCAGCTTCCAAGCAAATGATCAAGAAGAACCCTCCACTCCAACACTCCTGTATGCGGGATACGACGAGAGGCGTGGTTGAACCTGAGACACGACGACGGTTTATTTCAGAGGAGATGGTGATAGGCTCCACCTCAACCTCTGTACATGTGAACGAGGTGTCGAGCGAACAATGAATGGCACACGAGCTACCAGCCATCTGGCTGGCGGCCGTGTGCGCGCCGGACAAGAGCACCGCGTGCAGGTGGGGGGCTCCGGCCGCTGTTCGGCATCGGCGCATCGCGTGGCTGAGAGAGACACCGAAGTTGAGGTGAATATCGATCGCACTATATCTTTCATTTTCCTTGTGAAAACATAAGAAATAAAAGTAGTATCTGTTAACACAAGTGCCAGAGTCAAACGATCATGTCGGTGTCTGGGTGTACTAATTTCTGTGTGTCCCATTACGAGAATGAATAACACGTGTTTTGAATAGCTCCGTCACGTGTGCTTAATTTTCAGGAGGTGTTGTACTGCTGTGGACCTTCTGAGAGAGAGATGCTACTCGATCAAGACGCGACAAGACCTAAAAGAAACTTGGAGCAGGCGAGCAGCCACGCTGTGTTCTCAAAACCATACTTCAGTTTCGTTGGCAACTTGGCATCGTTTTGTACGCTGTCCCCTCTTGATGCATTATTTCAAATGCTCCGAGTTTGTTACAGATCAAACTGCAGCACTTCATTCACATTATTGTCTCAGATACATGGTTGGATATACTTGGATGGAGTGCATATATATACATATATGCATAATTCATCTGTTCATGCCTTAAAGTTGGTGACGCGGCCACGCAAGTACCCCCGGTACAGCTTCACGAGCCCATCCCGCAGCTCGACCTTGGGCTCCCACCCCATGGCCCTCATCTTGGAGCTATCAACGAGCCGCCTCATCACCCCATCCGGCCGGTTCGTGTCCCAGACGATCCTCCCCTCGTACCCCACCACCTCCCTCACCATCTCCGCGAGCTCGCGCACCGTCACCTCGCGCCCGCTCCCGACGTTGACGTGCTCGTCCCCGGAGTACCTGTCCATCAGCAGCACGACGGCCTCCGCGGCGTCGTCGGCGTGCGTGAACTCCCGCAGCTGGTAGCCGGAGCCCCACACGGCGACCTCGCCGGCGCCGGTGACCTTGGCGTTGTGGAACCGGCGGATCAGCGCCGGGATGACGTGCGAGCTCTCCGACGGGAATGGGTCCCTTGGGCCGTACAAGTTGTTGGGCGCCGCCACGATCGCGTCCATCCCGAGCTCCAAGCGGTAGGCCTGGCACATCTTCATGCCCACGATCTTGGGGATGGCATACCTGCATGCAATGCAATTCCGTGCTTATGTCCTGTCATGTTGAGTTGCATATATGTGTGTGTGTACACATATATACATATGTGTGTGTGTGTGTGTATATATATATATATGTTGCATGCATATAGTAGCTTAGCAATGTTGTCACGAGACATTTTACCACTCGTTACCCGGAGCAGGGGGGCCGGTGAGGAGAGCCGACTCCGGGATGGGTTGTGGGGCGTCGACGGGGTAGACGGCGGAGGAGGCGAGGAAGAGGAGCTTGCGGACGGAGCCGCAGAGGCGGGCGGCGGTGAGGACGTTGGTGGTGATGCGGAGGTTCTCGGTCATGAAGTCGACGGGCGCCGCCGAGCTGGCGTGGAGGCCGCCGACCTTGCCGGCGGCGAGGATCACGTAGCGGGGACGCTCGGCGTCGAAGAACTTGCGCACCGATGGCTCGCAGGCCAGGTCCAGCTCGGCGCGGGTGCGGCCGACGACGTTGGTGAAGCCCAGCGACGTCAGGCGGCGGTGGATGGCGGAGCCCAGCATGCCGTTGTGCCCGGCGAGGAAGATTTTCGCTGACTTGTCGGCGAGGAACGACGTCGTGCCGTCGTTGGTATTGGAAGAAGCATGTGGAGCCCCGTGGGAAGGCATTGCAGTTTCGGGCGCTTGAGAGGGTTTAGGAGGTGAGGTGAGGTGTGTCTGTTTCTGCCGTGCCGGGGTCTGGCCTTAAATAGAGGCCGGGGAGCGAGTTAAATACAGATCATAAGCGTAACCACAGTGTTACGTGGTCTTGTATTCTTTCTATTCTTGGAACAAACTTATGGAACCATGATTATTAGTGTTACAAAATCTAGGACTCAAGCACAGACGCCCAACTCAGCCACGCTCGGAATTGAACTAGAACCGTAGGAAACGCCAGTGTGGGCCCACATGTCAGTGGGCACGACTCTCCGCAGAACAGCAGGGAAAAGTGGAGTATAATATTTCGATATGAGACTTGTATAATAAATTATTTAGGACAAACTTCGGCAGACACCTTGTTTTTAACGGAAACACCTCAACGCATAGTATCACATACCACTCGAAAAACATTATTACACCGTATTATGTTGTTTCTTTCTTAAAAAGAATGTTCCAATAGACCAACACCTTAGATTTTAGTGAGCACGTCACGCGATTTTAGCCCTTGGTGGCTAAAAATGTTTTGTTCTCTCCACGAACAAGGCTGGCGCGGATGTTCACCAGGCTTCACGACCAGATCACAGCAGTGGCCCTGGACGCTGCAGTCAAGGATCTTCGGGGTTGGTGTAAACCATGGATGCAGGTACCGACCAATGACGATGCCGCTCTAATCTCTCCTCCCTCAGCCATACAAGTCGGGATCGTAGTTAGAGGAGATACGCGACGTGTACATCGTTTTTTTTTTCTTTTCTAGAAGAAGAAAAAGAGAACCTTGGCACATGTATCCGCACGTGTTGAAAAGAGAGCGTGTGGCCCGTGCGCGGCGGGAGGCGAATGGGGGCGACCTGCCCGGCGCTGGGTGATGCGGACCAGTAGCGGGCCGAGGATGACGCAGGCTTGGGTTTGGGGGGTTCGACACGTGCGGGTTCTCGGGTGGGCCTATCTTTCTTCTTCATGTTTGGGCCGAACAATCTGGTGGTGGCCTGCGCGCGGCAGGCAGGGGTGTTTCTTGGATGGGCTGGGCTGTCAGACAAAACAGTATAGAGAGATGAGAGAGAGAACAAGTGGACGCATCAATTTAGGCCCGTTTTTGCTAAAAAAGAAATATTTTAGGCCCGTTTAAATGAAGAGGAAAGCTCACGCAATTCGTCGTCGCCGCCTCCAAAAACAAAAGGGCAGCATCGTCGTCGTGTACTGCCAATACGGATCGAGTCATTGACGAAGGGATGCGTACGGGTGCAACATGTAGCAAACCCGCAACGTGCACGCCGCTCGCTCTTCGGATCCCGTGCGCCCTCACGTGCCACCTCCTGACTCTGTATGTAGCATCCTCCGGACCTCCACCGAGTGCTGACATCCTATCCTCACGCAACGCCTCACAAGACACCATCCCAAGATCGACTTGAAACGTACAAGAACTGGAGCGTTTAGTTTCTAAAATTTCTCCCTAAAAAATATTATTCATCCAATTTTTTCTATTCATCATATTCCTCCCATTCACATAGTACTATTCATCTATAGTGTTTTTTTAGTGAACAGTTTTTGAGGAATCCATGGTAAACTAAATACACCTCTCTCAATGCAGGAAACTTCAGCAAATTTTTTTTGTTTTTGTTTTGAAGACCGAGAAAGAGAGTAAACAACAGGTCAACGACTCTCTCGCTCGATGCACACGCACGCACGTGACAGGCCGCCATTCCTGGGCCGCTCGGCCCACTAAACCTCGTCTTTAATAACAACGGCCCCCGAAACCCCCAAATGCCCCGTCCGGCGAATCTCCTCCCCTTCCGTCAATCCGTTCGCCGCACCTCCTCTCTCCGGCGAAATGGGCACCGTCACCGCCGCCGGTAAGCTCCCGACGTCTCTCCCTCGCCCTCCGGGCACCCGGTCTCCCCCGCCGCGCTCGCTCCCTGACGCCCCTCTCTCGCGCGCTCCCCCGCAGATCCGCACTTCCTCGCCGACAAGGACGCCAAGGTCTTCGTCGCCGGGCACCGGGGCCTCGTCGGGTCCGCGATCCTGCGCCGCCTCCTCGCGCTAGGCTTCACCTCCGTCGTCGTCCGCACCCACTCCGAGCTCGACCTCACCCGCCAGGCCGACGTCGAGGCCTTCTTCGCCGCCGAGCGTCCCTGCTACGTGGTCCTCGCCGCCGCCAAGGTGGGCGGCATCCACGCCAACTCCACCTTCCCCGCCGACTTCATCGCCGCCAACCTCCAGATCCAGACCAACGTCGTCGACGCCGCGCTGCGCTGCGGCTCCGTCCGCAAGCTCCTCTTCCTGGGCTCCTCCTGCATCTACCCCAAGTTCGCGCCGCAGCCCATCACGGAGGGCGCGCTCCTCACCGGCCCTCTCGAGCCCACCAACGAGTGGTACGCCATCGCCAAGATCGCCGGCATCAAGATGTGCCAGGCGTGCCGCATCCAGCACGGCCTCGACGCCGTCTCCGCCATGCCCACCAACCTCTACGGCCCGCACGACAATTTCCACCCGGAGAACTCGCACGTCTTGCCTGCGCTCATCCGACGCTTCCACGAGGCAAAGGCGTGCAACGCCCCCGAGGTCGTCGTCTGGGGCTCTGGCTCGCCGCTGCGGGAGTTCCTGCATGTTGATGACCTGGCCGACGCGACCATATTCTTGATGGATCAGTACTCCGGCCTGGAGCATGTCAATGTGGGAAGTGGGAGCGAGGTGACCATCAAGGAGCTTGCAGAACTAGTGAAGGAGGTGGTGGGGTTCCAGGGGAAGCTGGTGTGGGACTCCACTAAGCCGGACGGCACACCCAGGAAGCTCATGGATAGCTCCAAGATACATGAAATGGGGTGGAAGCCCAAGGTTGACCTCAAGGAGGGCCTTGTCGAAACCTACAAATGGTACGTTGATAAAGTCGTCTCAGACAAGAAGTAAGCGACACCAATGGTGGTGTCTTGTTCTCAATTGCTACTTTCACAAGTTGGTGTCATGGTCTCCGGTGTTCTTATGGTTGTTGATCGTCAGGTCATATGATTCTGTGTTATAAGTTAACCCACATAGAAGAGGTTTGTTATAATGTTACGTGTTGTCTGAATAATCTGTGGGTCAAATTGGTATACTGCTAGAAGCATAATTGATCTTGAACACTTTTTGTTGATTAGAGAAAAAGTTAACGACCAAAACTGATGGATGCATGTTCTTGGCCTCCAAACAATTGCTTGTTGACTGAGCAAGTTATGTTTAATTTATGATTATCACAATGTATTATTCAGAAAAATCTCAGTGCTTCACATCCTTTAGTTTGTATTTGACTGTTCATTATTGAGAGGAACTTTTGACCAAAGAAGATGTTGCCTTAAATTGATTTTAGTACCACAAATTGGAAAACAACCTGTGCCTAGGATCAGTTTAGTTCTTTCAAGGCTATCTGATACAAAGATTAAGTTCAATGTGTCACTAAAGAGTACTTTGCTTAGAAATGAAGTAACTTTGTCGTCTGAAAATAGTGAGAATTTAACCGTTAGCTGAAGTAACTCAGCTCTCAGCAGTCAGTCACTCAGGTGCACTTCGTGTGATATCACAGCAGAAGCCTCCCCGCTTCCTATATGTTCATCATATTTGGAATTAACTAATCTCAAGATATCTTGACAAATACACTCCTGATTGAAGTAGCTCTCTAAATATTATTTGGTTCAAGTTAAAGCAAACAGCAAGTTTGGCATCAAAATGAGCAAACTTGATGCAACTTGCATACTGATTCAACATACCTTCAACCCCAATTTTTCTTTTTCATTGAGATACTAATATGTCAGATCACTCAGATTTCAGAGTAATGGTGACAGTCAAAATTTCCCCATTTCATATATAGCTTCTATTATTTGGTGTCTTTCCTCAAATGACAATTCACAGTTTCGTATATGGTCAAGGCTCATATGTTTGTATGGTACACCCCCTGTGTTTGAACTTTGAACAATCAATTGTGTACATCGAATTGGGAAATAAACCGCTGGGTCACTGATACAGACAGAAACAGATTCTCTGATATAGTTAAAACTAACTTGGACATCAGAAATCAGATGTCTGCTAATCAGATTTCGCTGTAATCAACTGAACTTCCCAGTCTCCTATGCAACAAGCAATTGAATGGTGTAATTCTAGCCTCAGATGGAAGAAGAGGGCGGCATAGTGAATCGTGGTTTATCGATCCATTAAGTATCCACCTTCATGCTGCTGCTTAATTAGCCTTAACAGATTTGTAAATTGATTTTTTTAGTTTGAGATTTTTCAAATACAGATGGACACATCTTTTGTATAATAGCAGGCACAACATTTTGTCTACACTTATATTAGTCTCTTACTCGTGTTATTTTATTCTTTGTATGGAGGGTTGTATGCACTCAGTGATGTATATGTTTTAGCTTTTTTTATTGTGCCATTTTGCAAGCAAACAAAATGGAATTATGGCAGACTTGCGGTGATTCAATGTGCATCATTTTGCATAGAAGACACCAGCACATTGTTATGTTCAGACTACACTGTCCAAGCAATATATAGCAGATTGCTTGTGCATGTTCAGTTTCTTATGCAAGCACACATTCTGGAGTCTGAGTTCTGAATGCATGTTCAGTCTTGTTTTTGGGCAATTTTGTATGCAATATGCATGCACAGCTGTCCAAGCATCACTTTTATGTCAATGCAGACTGGAGTCTCAATCTTGTTCGCATCTTTTTCTGCTGTACTGAATCCACGTTCCGTGTTTAGTGGTCACTTCCTCACATTCTATTGAAATGTCATTCTCTTTTACAGTACTGAATTGAAATAAATAAATTGCCTAATCACAATCCGCACATTCTCATATTTATTCTCTTTTACCGCACTGAATTGGGATAAATAAATTGCCGAATCACAATCTGTGCATTCTCAAGTTGAATAATAATATGAGTCTGTCGATCCTGCTCCTGCTGGGAGTCAATTTTTAATGACGTTGAATCCTAGTACGCACAAGGTCCGTTGTAGTCTAGCTGGTTAGGATACTCGGCTCTCACCCGAGAGACCCGGGTTCGAGTCCCGGCAACGGAAATTTTTTGTATCTTCAGCCGTATGTTTTCCTGGTTCTAGATTTTTTCTCTTTTGAGCAGTGATACTCCGACTCCGAGTCATCATTTTGTACTTTTAGCTGTATATATTTTCCTGGTTCTAGACTTTTTTCTCTTTTGAGCAGTGATCCTTCGTTTTTCCGAGTCATCATTTTGTATTTTTTAGCTGCCTGGTTCTAGACTTTTTCTCTTTTGAGCAGTGACGATCTGCGTTTCTCCCGAGTCATCATCAGGTTTGTTTTTTTTTTTGCAGTTTTTTTTTGGGGAATTTTTTTTCGGGCAGTTTGTTGTCCTACACTTCCTTTTTTGAGAAGTGATCCAACCCTTTTCCGAGTCATCAGCTTTAGACCGCACCTTCGCAGTATCGTAACCGTCCAACACATTTCGAAAGGGGAAGAAACAGATGCTTTGCCTCCTTCCCTCCATTTCTCCTTTGCCTCCTCAGCTCAAAAAGCGCAGCCAGCCACACTCCATGATCCCCATCTCCTTCGGTCCTTCCACACCTGGCATCGACCATGGGAGAACGCTGCGGCCGCCGCAACCGCAAATGCTATAAACCACGGCTTCCTCCGCAAGCGTAGCGTAGCATAACATAGCATAGGCATGGGCAACGTAGCGTCGGGCGTGAAGATCCGTCGGCGGCTGGTGCCTGAGGTCGAGGAACGGCTCACCCGGCCGCGCCGCCTCGTCCGGGAGCTTCCGGACCTCGACGCCGGCCGCCTTCATCGCCTCATACGCGGCGGCGACCTCGCGCCGTGCTTCGACGCCGCCGAGGACGCCGGCGACGGGCGAGCGGAGGAGTGCCCCATTTGCTTCTACGTACGTATGATCGATCACTAGTTTCCTTTCCTCGAGACTGCACTCTGCTTCAGTTGTTTTAGTACTACTAATAATTCTAATGTTTCCTCTTGTTTTTCTCTTTTTTTTTTGTTGGCCATGTAGTTTTATCCTAGTCTGAATAGATCCAAGTGTTGCGGCAAAGGGATCTGCACCGGTGAGTCTCCTTGTTCTCAATGGCTTTTCATTCAGCAATGCCACGGTACTGTCGTACTGATACATGCGGAAGGTATGTTGAATCAGGCAGCATACCTCGTATCAAGTTTGAATACAATGACATTGCAGAAAACAGCTTGCTTTCCAAAGTTGTGATATTGCCATACAATCGATCCGCGAGGGCCCTTTTATTAGCTCCTGAAAAAATGAGGGCATGTAAAAGCGAAGAGGCTAGTTCAGGCTAAAACGACTAGTAAATGTGCTTTTTAAGACCATTTGCGTTCTTAATATTCTGGGCATTCTTATTTCCTATTCTGAATTCTGATGTTGGTGGTCTAGTACTAGGACTAGTATTCAGTTTTGTCTACAAAGAATTCGCATCTTCAGTTTCCCTCACGCTTAACAAACTCCTGGACCTAAATTGCTTCACTTTTCTTCTGCCTGCAGAATGCTTCTTACAGCTGATGCCATCCAAGACTTCTCAAGCTGTCCAGTATCCTATTTTGTGACGTTTGATTTGACCTACTGGTGTGGAGCTTGAGATTTACATCATCGTAGTACATTAGGTGCCCCATCAACGCTTCACATCTGCATGGCATTTTTTTTAGGGAAACAACGGCAACCTTTAGCATCTGCATGGCATGAGTCCTGAAAAATGTTCAGTTTGACCCTAAATCGAGAAACTATGACACATAGATGCATGAAACTACAAGCTTGTTCAATTTTTACATATGAATCCTTGAGGTCCTTAGCTAACCATTCAGCTGTCCTTTCTGCAAAATCAAGTCTTACGCAATTGAATACCGACGTGCTCACACGACAAGGGAGAAGAAGATTAAACAAGAGGTATATTTTCTGCCTGCATATTCTGGACGTCGCATGGTACTGGTTATTTACAGGTCTTTCATCTAAACTTGTGCAGGGAGAACAAAAGGTCAATGAGATCAAATTGAGACAGCATTCGAAATCTCAGATTGCCGGCGAAGATATTCTACCTTAGATTTTTTTTTTTCTTTCTCGAAAATTTTCGTGCGCAAGCATTAAGAAGAAGCAAGAGTTTACATAATCCCCCAACCTTAAATCCAACAACGGAAAGCAATTACAGTACAAGTATACAGCACGGCTCAATTGCGAGTCCAATTTACAGTTTTACACAGCGGCAAGCTAACCTACCTATTGGTAGTTTTCTTGTTTCTTACCCGGCAAAGCTTCCATGACTGAGTTGTTTGAATATCGTTTCGTCCAGAAAAGAATCTGAGCCAACTTGACTGGCGCAGCATTGCGTTCCACTGTATACTTAATGAAAAATATTCTGCTAGTGATAGTAAAAGAATGAGGAAATGGTGTAGAACTGTAGGTTGATTCTGTAGGCAGCTCTGAAGACAGAAATTAAACTCCAAGTGTTATGTGCTTAATTACATTAGTGGTGATCAAGGAATCCACATCAGCACCCAACAATACAACAGTTACCTGAGTTCAGTGCAGTGCACTTGACACACTTCAAGATTATTGTATTCTTAATTTTTCTCTTTTCACATTTCTTTTTTGTTGAAAAAAATTCCTAGTGATGTAACTACTGTGGTCAAAGTTCAGAATCTGACAGCCTCTTAGCAAAGAATGTTTCTTCAGTTCAGATGCAAGCTTTTTGTTCGTTCCAGAATTCTTCAAACCATATACAATCCATGCTCTGTTCAATAACTCCATTTCAAGTAAACTTCCATTTGCTGCATTATTATCTGAAAGTTGTTTCACCACGAATAAGGTTGCAGAAGGAAGGAATCTTTGCCACTTGAGTTCCCCATGCCATGAGGATTATCCAGAAACTAACCACATATCGGAATCAGTATCCATTTCTTGTGTATTTAGGCCAAGCCCAACCCTTCACCATGTTCGGTAGCCTCACCTTGCACGTCCTCATGCAGCCTTCACATCATAGTGATGTGGCTTCACAGGCAGTCAGAATGGCCTGCAGAAGGAGAGATGACCTTGCCTGACAAAAAGTCGAGGCACACGCTACAACGAGGCGTTGTGGAAAGAGAGTGGCATGTGAATGCATGTTACTGACCCAACTCTGAACCCGGACCCTCTCCAACACTGGAAGCCCCACATCCGCGTGAACGGTATGAGCCTCCGCTAGATTCGGAGCCTGAGCCCGTGCCCGAACCAGTGTTACAATCAGGCCCACCATTAGTTCCACCATTCGCACCGACCCCAAGATCAAGCCCAATGCCAAGGCCTCCACCGGCACCAATGCAAGACCCAACCCCTTAAAAAAAAACAATGCCAAGACCCAGGTTGCTCCTCACTGGCTTGCAATTTGTAACTGTAAATGTGGAAGCGTATCTACCTCCGTAGAGGCTGAGTAGATAACTCAGCAGCTGCTGGTCTTGTGCCACCCATGCCGCATAGGCTGGGTTCTCCACCTTGACGACCTTGTCGCCGTCCTTGGCATCGAGCTCCTTGGATGGTGCCGGATTGGAGCCGTCGAGGTATCCTTCAAGGCGAGCGCCACGGACGGCCGGCAACACCTGGAGCTTCCATAGCCCAAGGTTGTTCCTTGCGAGCTTCTCGGTGACGGCGAAGCCGAGCGACGAGGAGAGTCCCTGGCCGCCGGACGGAGAGGAGCCTGAGGTCGCCATCGCTAGATGCGATCTAGAGGCAGGTTGTTGGCTCTGTTACCATGTAAATGTGGAAGCGTATCTACCTCCGTAGAGGCCGCGTCTGCGTGTTAAATAGAGATGGGCATAACCCCCATCGTGGTTTACATCCACGGTAACAAAACCTGGCCAGCGATCCTGATTACAAGGAAGGAAAATCTAATCTACAACAACTAACTAGCCAGCACCTGAGTTTGTTACCGTGACAGGATAACACATATACACGGTTGTTAACAGTAACGCCTACTCAGACTAGCACCAAGAGAGGTGGTGGTGAGTCTAATGTTGGGCCAAGCAGTGGGTGTTCAAATTGTGGGTCTGGTTCAGGAACTGCTAGTGGCTCGTACTCAGGATCAGCTAGCGGCTCTGGTTCATCCGCCAACTACAGTCGTTGCGCGGGCGTGAACAATCAACGTCCCAGAGCGAATCGATCCGTAACCCCACGAACGATTCGGCAAAGCTAGCTCCCATCGACCACGGGCAAGGCGCGGCAACGACCACATCGATCTATCAGAGGCTCAGAACGGAAAGTGAATGCCACATATTTTTTGCCTCGTCCCCTGACACACACAACACGCCGCATCTGGAAGGAAAACTAACGAAAAGCGTCGCGTCCCCCCGTGCCTGCCACTGCCGTGGCGCGGTGAACGTCATGCATGTACGCCGCGGTCCAGGTGGAACGGTGAGTAATGGCATGGCTGCCGGGGCCATCCGTGCGTATATATGTAAATGTAAATGTAACCTCCGGTGTCCTGTATGTGTGGTGAGCATGCAGCGAGCTGGTCCTAGGGTGGTTTCCCCGTGTTAGTTCGGGTGCACACGACACGCTCGATCGCACCGCGGTCAAGTCAGTTCCGCATGCACGTGCTCCTGTTTTGGAACGGGGTGACTTGTTGGTTCGCAAACGTCACGCTGACCCAGGAGTATGGTGCTCGGTTGATCGGGTGGGCCAGAAGTAAGTGTCCGGCGGCTATGACTTCCACTCGTGACGCCCACGTTTTATATGGGTCTCGTGTGGCACGGCGGCGAAGCGCTAGCTGCCTGCCACCGGCAGTGTTCCGCGAGGGCGGCACATGCAAGAGGGATTGAGGCAACCGCTAGCCTGGAAAACCAAAGGATGGACCGATTCCATGGCATCCTCTGAATCTCTGATCGACCTCTCGGCCAAGTGCTCATCACTCATCTTAACGCCCATATCCGACAAGCTCGCACACGGGACACGTCAACAAAAAAAAAACATTGACCCGGACGATCTGCTTGCTGCCGCTGGCTCTCGCCCCCAGCATGTTGCACACTTGCACTACTTGCACCGCCGTGCGGCCAGTGCCCGGCCGCCCGGCACGGATGGGCGTGCGTGTGCGTGCATGGGCGCATGCGCATGGATCGCTCGTGAACTCGCAACGGTGCAAGTCCTCGTCACAGTCGTCGGTGTGCACACACTGAAGCTAGTCAAGTATACCAGTATACGCATCTGCCAAGCTTTACAAACTCCTAGTACGCACTGTCCGTCAGCAAAGACGGTAGTACGAGCTAGCCTAGAAAAAGACATGCGTGGGTGATGATGCACGTGACTGGTCGTCCAACATGAGATCCATGGCCGATCGAGCTCGATCAAAGCACGTGACACCACCCTCGATCGCCTTCATATCATCCTTTTATATCTGCAACCATGACAAAACTTGCAAGCGCCATTACTCCGAATCATTGACGTACGCCCGAGCTGCATGCGGCGCGCGAGCGGTGCAGTTGACCCCTGACCAGGGACAGGGAGACCGAGACCTGCACGCATTCGGGTGGCTCGGGGCGGCATGGCGGCTGGCTTGCGGCGACCAGGAAGGAGCAGGACGGGGCTTTCAGTTCGTTGGGAGATGGCAGGTGAGGCGATCGCCGGCCGGCCACCCCACCCCCAGCCAGCAGCACGAATTCAAGTCTCACGAGGTGGTTTCCCAGTTTCCTTTCCTGCCGCCCTCCTCGCCGGTGGACTGGCTCAGCTCGATCGCTGACCAGGTCAGGGCCGACCGGCGCGCAACCGGAACGAACGCTCCTCACGGATTACTGTCACAGCATGTGATGCACCTCGCTTTCGCTCCTGCCTGGTGCCTGCTACATACCGGTGCATGCAAGTACGAGCGCAGGTGACCGCAGACATGCTGCCCACACCACATCAATGGGCAATGGCGAGGATAGGGGACTGGGGGCCTGCGTCTTTCTTTCCTTTTTTTTGTTTTGTTTTGTTAATAAATAATAAAAGTGTGCCTTCGTTTTGACCGGAGCACGGGGGGAGCCAGCCAGGCGTCGTGCAGGCTGGAGCTCGCCGCTGATGAGAGACGGGAAAGAAACACCCAACCCCCAACCACACACGCGAAGAAAAACCGCGTGCATGCCCGGCTGGGTTCGCCTATCTGCGCGCCGGCCGGAATATTCATTGGGCAGGTCAGGCAGGAGCTGGAGCTCGCGCGCCTGAGCCACTGCTGAACCATGACCAGGCGACGCAGCTCGATCGGGCACTGCCTCTTGCTCAGTAGACAGTAGTACAGTACTAAGCTAACTGTTGCAACGACAGTTTTACCTTGCATTGGCAGAGTTGTTAGAGGCAGCACGTTAACAAACTTATTATTACAAGGTCATGACAGTGAGTCAGTCGCTCGGTATTTTATTACTGCCAGTGTAGCGGTGTAAGTACCACACGGTCAGTCCCGAGTAACCTGGAGAGGCTCGTTACAGTTCTATTTTCCGGCCTGGCACGACCACCCTACAATTACAACAAGGCTGTGCTCTGTTTGGATAGAAAACGTCAGACCCCGTTTGATCGGGGCTGCCTGATCGAGCCTGCCTGACTGGCTGCTCGTCGAGCGTAGTATAGGATAGTGAAACCTGCGGCTGCAAGCCTCGGATCTCGATGCACTGTGCTACAATGACGATCAGGCCACTGGCCAGGCAGGAATCTGTACACAAAACGTTGCCACGGAAATTATGCGTGTCAGCCCGGACCATGGTACTGGCCAGTATTTACTCTTAACCTTCATTAGTACGGAGCGTGGTTGTTGTGAAACAACCATTGTGGAAGATTGAGAAAATATTAAAAAAAGATTGAAAAAATATCTTGAACCATGACCTGTGTTGCCAACCTAACCAAGGTTACTCGAACGAACACATCTATATGAGTAATAATCACGTGGTCTGAGCCAAATTTCTGAATGAGGTCTTTTTTACGGTGTCTTATACTAACGAGTAGTATATGGTATAGTATAGAGAAGATCCACCCGTCTATTAACAAGGATAGTGTAGTGATTATTACTTAGTTATTGATTCTCATAATTCCTTTTAGTAACAGTTCAAAGGTCAAGGTTAGATAGTTTGGACTTGATTATTATAGGTGTGATTTTTCGAGTTGTGTGCAAAATTTACAAGATACTTTTCAGCTAAACTTTCACCGCCGTCTAAGATACGTTTTGTGCGTTCTTCTTCGCCGCCGGCTACGATCACCGGCCTCGCCAGACACCGATGCTCGTGTGAGCACGAACCTTGATGACGAAGGGGTGGAGCTACGTTAGAGCTCCTGGTTGCGGCCTCACCCATAGGTTTTTTGTAGTTTCTTGCCATCTTTGAATTTTCACCATATTTTGCTTGAATGCCTAGACATGTTATGAGGTGCCATAACCCCCCTCTTGTTCGCTTTAGCTCCGCCCCTAGACTGACGATAGAAAATGGAGAGAGGAAGCCGTGGGGATTTCGCTTGGACAAGTTGTGCCATATCCATGCCCGCCGGAGAGTTCTTCACCATAGATACGTCACCGCCACTGCTGCCGAGTTCTAGGGTTAATCTCGGTTTTAAAATTAAATTACTTAAATTAGAGAAATACATTAGATTTTTTACTCTAATATCCTTATACTACCTTATTATACTACTTGGAGTATACTATCCATACCGCAAGTCAGTTCTTTACATACTTAGTATACAAATAATCTAAATCGAGAGCTGTTTTTATACTAATACTATTAAACACTATAGCATACGGTACCGTAAGACTTCCCAACTTTACTACATGTATACACTGTTCCATCAGGAGTACTCGGTAATATTGTTGATACTGCATTATGCCACGTGATTGTTAAACTAGAACAAGGCCCACTTACCTATCCTTGGAAGACCAACTTTGTAAGATGAAAGTTTTCACGTTTTTTTTTTTGCTGTAATCAAAGCTTGAATATTAGCCCAAGTCATGGCCGTAGATATTTTGGTAAAGAAATTAGGTGATCGGATTATTCCATTTTTATATAAATCAAGGAATTGCAAGGTTTCATCTATTGACAAGACAATTTGTAACATTTTCTTCTACCACTATATCAATAATGGCAAGCCTAGAATTATTACTCCTATGTATAAAGAGGTAACATATAGGGAAGATCCAGCCGTCTATGTATAAAGAGATAACATATAGTGCATGCACATTGATTTATAAAACACCTAACTTATTAGCAACAAGTACTACAATTGTCTCATATAGACAAAAAAAAAATGGATTTTTTTTTGCAGAATCACGACCAATTGTGCCCACTTGGCCCACACCAGTCGACCCAATTAATTCGGCGCATGCCACGCAGTATGTGCACCACCAGAAATCCTTTACGCCTAGCTGGACGCTAGCAGAAACGGGCTGAACGGTTACAACAATTCTGGAAGGCCAGTACTGCAGGAGGCAAGAACAACAAGTTCACTTTTTTTGATGTAACAACAACAAGTTCACTTTTGCACGGTCATGTTTTTTTCTTCTTATTTTACTACAGGACTACCACTGTAGGAGTGTGGTTGATGAGTGAGCGAGTACATTTACGTCTGAGTCACGGTGTTAGTTATTATACTTATAAAAATGGCATAGCCCAAGATTTACCACTGTCAGAGAGTGATGGCGAAATAAAGAGAGCTCCGTACGACACCCCGAATTTTCACTCGTACACTTTACCCAAGCTTGGGGAAAAAAAAGCGAGATAAAAGTGCCGACTTAATTTTCACCGTGCTGTTTATTATTCAACTCGAAAGGGAGGATGGATACACACACCACGCTGGAGCTCAGCAGCTAGCTGCCTACCGAATTAATTTTGTGGAAGAAGAAAGGAAACAAAGCATGGGCCTTCACCCTGCTATTTTTTATTCCTTTTTGCTGCTGATTTTTTTCCAAGTGTTATATAAATAGGGAGCGGGTGGCGTCCAAGACGCATTCGAGGCGAGAGAGTGAGAGACCATCACAGACGCAAACGGGCTAGCTAGCTCGCTCTCTCTGTCTCCCTCCCCCGTTCTCTCCCTCTCGAGTCTCGTCTCACCACGCACGCACACGCAGAGGGCAGAGCACCCCCTGACCACCCCTGTGTTCTCTTCCATAGCAGAGCAGAGCAGGGCAGGGCAGGGCCAGGCCATGGGTTCTCCGTTGGCGTCGTGGCCATGGGCGAGCCTCGGCTCCTACAAGGTAAGCAAGCTTACATTACTTGATCTTGTCATCGTCTCTATCGTCGCGACGCCGCCATTGCCGGGACCTTGATGTTCTTTGCTTGGCATGTAGCTAGACTGATCGATCTTGTATTTGTATGCGTACGTGTGCAGTACCTGCTGTACGGGCCACTGGTGTCGAAGGTGGCGCAGGCGTGGCGGGAGACGGGGAGCCTGCCGGTGGGGTCATGGTGCCTCCACCTGCTGCTCCTCCTGGCGCTCCGGTCGCTCACCTTCCAGCTCTGGTTCTCCTACGGCAACATGCTCTTCTTCACCCGCCGCCGCCGGGTCGTCAAGGACGGCGTCGACTTCCGCCAGATCGACCAGGAGTGGGACTGGTAATTAACCTAGCTGCTGCTCTTGATCCTGAACTCCTCTTTATTTTCATATTTTCATTTCGATGAAATGAAGTTAAACCACTCGATGTCTCCCGGTTGGACTTGTTGGGCTGAACACAGCAGGTTCATTTACTACTAATATGATTGAGCTCATGACGTGACCAGCTGCTACTTGACATGGAAATAAAATAGCTGGGAATTCATCAAACACTAAGAACAGTACTGTAACCTAGTATTTTTTTTTCTTTTGAAAAAGACGTGTGTCTGAAACAGGAAAAAGAGAGGGCGCGACGTCGTCGTCCCTAGTTTTTGCAGCTGGAGGGATCGCGCGCGGGCGCCATATCTGGCCTCCGCGTACAGTCCCCTACTGCTCAATTCTCGTGCGTCGTGATTGGCTCCTCCGTCGTTTTTGCTTTAAAGGTTGGCCGCGCCGTGGTGGGCCCCGACCAGTAAATGCGCAGTAATTCCATCTGCGTTTAGGTGCTCGTTAAATTGATTGCAAAGCGCTACACGCAGCTCATGTGAGCGAGGCAGGAACAAGCAGCATATCACATCTTTCATTCACCATACTATGATACTGTTGATACTCTGTTATCCATTTCTTCTTCTCTTTTAAAGGAAAAAAAAACGTAGTGTCAGAGGGAGGAGGATGTTTATGACCGCTTGGTAGGGCGAATTAATTAACAGAGCTAATTAGTAATTGCAATGGCTGTTGCTGCGTTGCAGGGATAACCTGGTGATCCTACAAACCCTGATGGCGGCCATGGTGGCCAGCAGCCCGGCGTTCCCGGGCGTTGCGGAGCTCCGGGCGTGGGACCCGCGAGGGTGGGCCCTGGCGCTCCTCCTCCACGTGGCCGTCTCGGAGCCGGCCTTCTACTGGGCCCACAGGGCGCTGCACCGGGGCCCACTCTTCAGCCGCTACCACGCCAAGCACCACTCGTCCCCCGTCACCCAGCCTTTCACGGGTACGAACTGATCTACTACTCTTCGACGAGCGAGACCCGGCCATGGCTGTCTCCGTGACAACGACGTTGGTTAATGATAACGTTTGCAAATGCATAACCTGAAATAGATCATGCATGCAGCCGGGTTCGGCACGCCGGTGGAGGCGCTGGTGCTGACGGTGGCGATGGCGGCCCCACTGGTGGGAGCCTTCGCTGCCGGCGCTGGGTCGGTGAGCCTGGTCTACGGCCACGTCCTCCTCTTCGACTACCTCCGGTGCATGGGCTACAGCAACGTCGAGATCATCTCCCACAGGGCCTTCGCTGCCGTCCCCGCGCTCAGATACCTCATCTACACACCGACGTAAGAAGCTACTTTGGTCTTTCTTCATTCTTACAGCATTTAATTCATCTGAAACTTGCATTGCCTGTATATACGTACGTACGTATAGCAAGAAGAGAACCAAGTAGAGTAGCGGTCCATATACGTACGACATTCGTAGAGGAACCTGCTCTGTACTCGATCATGTGCGTGTAACAAAAAAAGAGGCACATGAACATGAAGTACCAGGCTACCAGCTAGCTACACACGGTACAGAAACGCTAGTGCTGAAGTAGGAGTACTACACTGTAGATATCATGTCTCGTACTCGGTGCATCTCAAAGAGCGTCCAAACAGTACGTACTACAGTAGGTGTTGTCGGTGCGTGCGCATGGTCGTGATTGGCAGCTCCATTTGTTCGGTTCCAGCAGCCAACCAAAAGCCGGGCGCTACAACTGATCGCACGACGACCCACGAGAGGACCGGAGGAGAGGATGGCAAGACGCCAACCTTCTGGTCTTCCAACCACCATATTCATGGCGAGAGGCAGAGGTTGGAGTTTTGCTCCAATCAGCGTCCATCTATCGCCATCAAGCTGCCTAACCAAACCCCAAATATAATGGCCGGACCTCAACATCCTTGCAGTCACGCAGAGGCCACTGTTTCCTCTTGTTGGGTACTTGTGTTAGGGCAAAGCTAATGGAGACGCCAGCTGCCGGCGTCTCGCGCGAGGACCCATGACTAAGTTTAATGCGCTGCTCTATCCTGCTCAAAGGCAAGTAGCCAATAGAAACATCACAGGTATGCTGGCGGTCCCACAAATATCTCGTACGCTCACTTGATGCTACCGACTCGCAAGTCGTTCGCTTGGTTCTTTCTCCGTTTTCTCTCTCCTCTCCATTGGTCTCTGCCGGCTTAGTATACCTGCTCTTAGCTGCCCACTGATTGAGAGATCAGAATAGTAGCTCCTGTTCATTTCGCTCTACCAAGTCCCTGGCCGGCCTGACCTGACCAGATGGGTTTTGCCCGCCGTCGCCAGAGACCAGCACAGTGCAGGGCAGTGTACGCACACAGCACCGTACGTACCAGCGCTTGCTCGAGGCCACACGGATCTCTGCTTTGATTGTGTGTACCGCGGCGAGGATATGATGACAGAGGAGCCGTGCGGCGTCGACCGGCCCGGCAGTACCGCCGCAGGCACATGTGCCACCGCGCCGGTTCATCCACATTTTTTTGTTTGGGGAAGGTTCATCCACATTTCTTTGATGAATTCACTGCCCACATGTCGCGGCTAGCTGCATCGCGTATCGCCTGCGCGGACACATGCGTCCATGATTGCAGCGGCAGGCGGGCCGTGCGCCCCGTGCCGGGTACGTGAGAGCCGTCCTGTGCGCATCACGGCAGGGCCGGCCGCCAGGCATGTTCGGCCACGTTTGGTCAATCAATGATCCTCGGACATGGAGGGGTTTAAACGCTGGTCCTGCTCCTATGGCCTATGGTTCGTCGTCGTTCCGAGTGCTGGACGGCCGCGATCAAGATCCATGATGGATCATGTGCATACCTTATTTGTCCTTTCCTAGTCGTTTTGTCTTGACGACTTTTCCCGTTGGGGGTTTAAGGCTGCTGGTCCTGCATATGGGTTACCATATTCACTGCGTCTGCTGGTCCTGCATATGGGTTACCATATTCACTGCGTCCATGTGGTGATTTTCGCAGGTATTTAAGCCTGCATCACAGGGAGAAAGACTGCAATTTCTGCCTCTTCATGCCTCTGTTCGACGCCCTCGGAGGGACCCTCAACTCCAAGTCCTGGGAGCTTCAGAAGGAGGTGGACCAAGGTACGTAATTTCTGTTCTTGTTGCATGTTCACATCGTCGTCTCATTTCACAATTCACCACACAAACTGGTTAACCTGAAACCTTGAGTGCGATGGCACAGTAATAATCGGTCCAAGTAAATTAGTAAAAAAATGTGGTCGTTTGTTGCTGCAGGCATGAACGACCGGGTGCCGGACTTCGTGTTCCTGGCGCACGTGGTGGACGTGGTGTCGTCGATGCACGTGCCCTTCGCGTTCCGCTCATGCAGCTCGCTGCCCTTCTCCACCCACCTCGTGCTGCTGCCCATCTGGCCCCTCGCCTTCGCCTTCATGCTCCTCCAGTGGTTCTGCTCCAAGACCTTCACCGTCAGCTTCTACTTCCTCCGTGGCCGCCTCCACCAGACCTGGAGCGTCCCAAGATACGGCTTCCAGGTAGATCACCACCAGCCTGAAATAATCTTTTTTTTTTTTTGGAAACTGTAAACCTTTGTTTCAGTTGGTCGGGACATCATGGACTCGATCGATGTTGGGAAACAGCTTTGATTTTCGCCTCTGATCGCCGTATTACCTTCTGAATTATTGCAGTATTTCATCCCGTCGGCGAAGAAAGGCATCAACCGGCAGATCGAGCTGGCCATCCTGAGGGCAGACAAGATGGGCGTCAAAGTGATCAGCCTTGCTGCGCTCAACAAGGTCAACATTATTGACGAATCTCTGTGAATTTCAGAACAAGCAGGAACCAGAACATTTGACTGAACATATGCATATGTTTTCTTCTCCCTTTTTCAGAACGAGGCTCTCAATGGCGGCGGCACGCTGTTCGTGAGCAAGCACCCGAACCTGAGGGTGAGGGTGGTGCACGGCAACACCCTGACGGCCGCCGTGATCCTCAATGAGATCCCCAGCAACGTGAAGGAGGTGTTCCTCACCGGCGCAACGTCCAAGCTCGGCAGGGCCATCGCGCTCTACCTCTGCAGGAAGCAGATCAGGGTCTTGGTACGTGTAGTGCTGCTAGTGCACTCTGAACCAATGCAACTCAGGAATCATGCCACAAGCGATTCCTGATCGAGCTTCCATTGCAATGATATGCTCTGAAACAAATTACTGAATGCTATGTCTTTGGTTTTTCAGATGCTGACGCTGTCGACGGAGAGGTTCCTGAAGATCCAGAGGGAGGCACCGACCGAGTCTCAGCATTACCTCGTGCAGGTCACCAAGTACCAGGCGGCGCAGAGCTGCAAGGTAGAGATAACTGAAAGCTTCCATCAGATCACGACAAGTAAAGTGTGTGCTCTGCAACTGACACCGGCGAACTCTGTATGTGTGTATTGCAGACATGGATCGTGGGCAAGTGGCTGTCGCCGCGGGAGCAGCGGTGGGCGCCGGCGGGGACCCACTTCCACCAGTTCGTGGTGCCACCCATCATCGGCTTCCGCCGGGACTGCACCTACGGCAAGCTCGCCGCCATGAGGCTCCCCAAAGACGTCGAGGGGCTCGGCTCCTGCGAGGTAAGAAAGAAATGGCAACCAGCCACGGCAATGGCGATCGAGCCCGTCCGTTCGCTCGCCATGTCGTAGCGTGGCGTGCATTCTTTTTTTTTTGTCTCGCTGACCCACCGTGTCTGATCGATTGCGACGTACATGCAGTACACGATGGAGCGCGGGGTGGTGCACGCGTGCCACGCCGGCGGCGTGGTGCACTGCCTGGAAGGGTGGGACCACCACGAGGTGGGGGCCATCGACGTGGACCGGATCGACGTCGTGTGGAAGGCGGCGCTCAAGAACGGGCTGACGCCGGCGTGATCGAGCGCACGAAAGACGCCGGAACAACGCGCCTACTATTTGTTCTCGCTCGAGTGTTGATGGGGCGAGTGGGGTGGTGTGTCGGCCATGTACCAGTGGGACAGAGTTGAAACGTGGCTTATTCACTGTCCCGTATATGCATATATACTAGTATGTACGTATGGTATACCGAAATATTTGACACGAGGAATAATTGTTTTCCTCTCGAGTTCGTCGTAGTTCTCTTAAATAAATTCTCAGGTTTCTTTTATATTGACCTGATGAATACCTTATTAAAAGGAGGGTCATCAGGTTTCTCCTAATTTCGGCTTGGCAACATTTGGAACCAAACCAGTCAAGCCCAAAGCGCCAAATTTGGCCCGTGCCCACCATTGGCCCAACCCAAAAAAGTGGACCGACTCGATTGCCTGACAAAATGCCTATTTGTTGTTCATACGTTCTTGTCCTCCAAGGTCCGAGGCTGCGGTAGCAGACCTGCAGAGAAATTTTACAATACTGCTATGCTGATCTATGGAGTAATCCCTAATCAGTACACTCAATTGGGTAGAGAAATTTTAGGCGTCAGGTGTGCCAATGGATCTTGTACGCCTCCAGGGTGCTGAGGAAGAACACAGAAAAGGGCGGCACCAATCCGAAGAGTGCCAAGGAGAAAAAGAAAATGTGTAATATGCTTTCATCATGTGATGTTCAGTGATTACGATTTACGAGCCGTATTCGTAGGCTGATAAAACAGTTATCTGTCTTGGTCTGGAGTAACAATACCGAGTTATGTTCTTTGACCGAGTTCAGTGTTAAGAAACCTTCATCCATCTTTACACTTGCATAAGCAATTGCAACGCTGATACTTCTGAAGAAAATCAATTGACCGCCCACAGTTAATAAAGTATACAGAGTGCCTGAAAGACTGAAGTCTCGAGAAAGCAGTTTGGTGTCAGGCATAGACCATAATCTGCTTGAAGTATTTGCTTTGCTGTGACAACAACTTTATATAGGATGATAAGCTGCCTGAAGTCTCGAGTTCGGTGTTGTCCATAGACCATAGACTACAGTCTTGCTGAGTTGAGAAGTGAGGAAATACACTGCAGTAATTTTTAGAGAAGTTTTCTGAGACCTAAACTGCTTCGGTACTGTTCTCCCACCAAGACTAGAAGAGGCTTGAAGCCGCGGGGGTCGAAAGAGGAGCAGGACTGCAGAAGGGTTGGGGCCATTAGGGTCTCATGGAGCTGTGGACCCTTTGTTGGTCGCCGGAGCTGATACATTGCCGGCGACGTTGTTGGTCACCGGAGCACTCCTCACAACGCACGTGAACACAGTGGAGGAACAAGAGGACTTTGGAGCCCGCTTGTTCTGAACTCTGATTCAGATTGACGTGTGTGCAACCAACAGATTATGGCCTGCCCTCGCGCCGTCACAAAGCAGCAATTATCTCGCTGGGCTAGATGTCCCTGCATCGGTCCATGCCGTCGTGCATGTTGGTATATTGTAGCCATGTGTAGTACGTATATATTGTAGCCCGGAACACGCCAGTGCTAGCCCATCATGTAGGATGTTGGTAGCAAAAATCCTCTCGTCTCTTCTGCGCTGCGGCGTCGGCCCGCAACACTGCACCCCGTGCACGGTGCACCGCCACCGCCGACACTTTTCTTCTTGCGGCGTTTCTTCTGAGCAGCACATGGAACGTGACAAAGTGTCAAGCAACCGGGCCAAAAAAAAAAACGAAAAAACATAGGCAAAAGAATGGTAGGTTTAGCAAATGAACGTGTCAAGCGAATGCAGAGGAATGCTTTGCACGAAAGGCGTGGTTTTGTAGCGTGGTACTGTGAACGGTGAACCGTTGATTCCCTTTGGCTCTTGCCATGAAAAGCAGCATGAGTTTGGGTAAAAAGACGAGAAAGCGAGACTTGAAGGGAAGGAATATTGCGGACGCCGGACTGTATGGCGTGGCTAAACAGTAGCACGCCCATTTCTTCTGCCACAACCGGGCAAAAAAGAGAAAAGAAAGAAAAGCTCTCAACGTTCACGATTCGAGCGAGAACAGATGGTGTACTACCAGTCCCCTTCCACAGCACACAGCAATAGAGGCACTATAGTGCACGCTGGTAGAAAAGATTCGCGGAGCCGAGCACTGGGGGTGCCGCAGAGTTTGTTCATGACCAGTCAGGGAGAGTCAGGCTTGGGCCACTGCCCATTTTTGGCTGTAGCACGCTGCTGCAGCATGTGCAGCTGACCTTCCGAACCTTATATTTCACCCGTTAACCTGTCATTAGCGTTTACCTGCACATTACTGGATTGCAGGATCGGAGGAACTTGGAACCCATGGACTTTACAGTTTCCACATTGCTGCGCCAGAAAACAAAGTTTTTTTTTTTTTGGAACCGATGGCCTGAATTTGTATTCCGCATGAGTGCTGATGCGTCAAGGCGACAAAAAGAGGCAGAAATGTTTCGTCACCGCTTGAGTTCATATCTACTTCCATCTTCAAGCTTTGATCATGATTTTTAAATTTCTTGGCCCCAAATTCATAACGACGGTACCGTAGTAGTAGCTCCAGCCGTTCCTCTCGTTCTCTTCGTTACAACGAAAAGTAGCACTGAATCATTTCTGCCTCGTTTATTGCAAGGCACACATAATTGCATCCCTTGCCATTTGCACTTCAGTAACTTGGTAAATTGGTGCAGCGGATCTTCAGTCGCTTCGGAGAGCATCGGCTAACCCCCTGCTAGCTGACAGGCGATGGCCAACGAGGAATGCGGCGGCGGGGGCAAACGTATGGCGCCGGTTCTCTGTCATCGCGAATTCACGATTGCATTGGCGCAGGGTGACGTCGAGGCTGCTGCAAGACCCAACAAAATGACTCAGGACTGCCAGAGAAAACGATCTCAGAGTAGCAAAAGAACTAGGAAAACCGGCAAATACGGAGTAGTAAGCAAACCCCCGTGGCATAGCTTACGGTAAAACGAACGGGAAAACCCCCCAGGCAGGAACGATCATGACCAACCCGCTGACAGGCAAGGTGGGACCTCGCCGGGGAGAAAATCCAGATGCATTTTGTATGCATTATTGCACGTATATACATGTCCTTCAAATCGTAAGCCGCGAGGCCGCCGATCAGACCAAACCCCCGGACACAAAACATCAATGGTGTACATAAACGAGAAGCAGACTATTCATTTACAAGTGCCAACACATAGTTGAGTTCCGACATACGAAAAATTTGAACAGTATGACGAAACGTGCCAGTCATCGGGATCATTCTGTTCTCCAATCCTGACAAGGAAGCTTACTCTCTTCAAAAATTGCCAAATTGGCAACCACCACTGTGTTTACCTACACCAGTCCCCTAAGATCTCAGTTCCAAAACAGGAAAACTTGTACAGCTGATGCACATCCATTTCCCTCTACTGTGACCAGGAAAATCTTGACCTGCAAAAGGAATGCAAAGTGCCCATGTTATTAACCTTTAATAACATAATTCAACAAAAAGAAACCATTGAGGGTGTGTTTAGATTGGAAAAGATTCTCCGAAAAAATACTGTATACCCTAAAAAACACTGTAGATGAATAGTGTTCTGTGAGTGTAAGGGGTGAGATGAATAGGGAAAAGTTGGATGAATAGTGTTTTTTTTTTTTGGAAAAGTTTTGAAACTAAACTCACCCTGAACGGTAAAAACAGGATTCGTTATTATAGGGCCACAAGCATCCACCCTGGATGATCAAGCTACGGCCTTGCTAAAGAGAACCAGTGGCATCATCGGACCACACCAGGTACCAACCCAGGGCAACATGGTGCAGTTTGGGGAGCAGTTTGTGGCGCCAATGCTGGATGGACTGGTTGGAGGAATGCGCGAGACATTCGGCTTGTCTATGGATGGACTGGACAAGCTTGCCGAGTTGATTCATGATGCTGATGCTTAAGCAGCCATGGCTGCCTAGGTGGAATTCGCTCCACCATGCATCTGTGTTTTATTTTCTGTCTTTGTTCTTTGGGATGTTGTGTGGTTTGGGGGAGGTGTGATGTTTGTTGCTGTAATGGGTAGTGGAAAGTGGAGGAGTTTATTTGGTGTTGTTAGTGTGGGGTTGCTCCAGCCCCCCCTCTCTCTCTGACCTCTGGGTGAAGTGTGTTGTCAGGTCTTCATGATAGAACAACAATGTGTGATTCTGAACTGGAATGTTAGGGGATTGAATAATCATGCACGCAGAAAAGTTGTGAGGGACCTGGTAGCAGAAAAACAAGCAATCATTGTTACTCTACAAGAAACAAAGTTGGCCGGGGTTGATCAGCAGGTCATCCTTGACACGTTGGGAAGTAGATTTACAAGTAACTACGCTGTGCTGCCGGCAGTAGGGACAAGAGGAGGTGTTCTGATTGCAGTGGATGAGGGGGTTCACTCAGTGACGGCTCTGATCAGACCCAACTCGGGGTTGTCTGAATGGTTCCTAACAGCAGTATATGCTGATAAGTTACAGTTCCTAGGTGAATTGCGGTGGCTCAAGCAAAGTGTGTCAGAGGCTAATTATTGGGGATTTCAACATGATTCTCAGCCGGCAGACAAAAGCAACGACAATCTGAACAGACGGTTGATGGGAGAATTCAGGGATGTTATCCGGGACCTGGAATTGAAAAAGCTTAATTTAAGAGGAAGGAAATTTACTTGGACAAATGCCAGAACACATAATCGTATTGATAGGGCTTTCTGCTCAGTGGGATGGGATCTTATGCTACCAAATGTCTACCTGCAAGCTCTGTCGTCCGAAGTATCAGATCATTGCCCCCTCCTTGTCGGAAATGCTACAGCTAAAAAATACAGAGGTTTCCGTTTTGAGGCTTTCTGGCCGAGGCTACCGGGGTTCAATGCTATAGTTCTGGAAGCCTGGAATAAGCCACTGCAGGATTTCAACCCATTCCTGAGACTCCATATTAAACTGCAGAGAGTAAGCAAAGCACTAAGACGTTGGGCAAAGGGCCTGATTGGCCACAACAAGCTACTTCTAAAAGCAGCCAGCCAATTGATTGCCATCCTCGAAGTAGTGCAAGAATACAGACCTTTGAGTGCACAAGAGCTTAAACTAAAGAGGGATTTGAAACAGAGGTACCTAGGCATGACAGCAATTGAAAAGTTAAGGGCTAGGCAAGCCTCACGTCTGTTGTTTATTAGAGCTGCAGAAGCAAATGCGAAGTTATTCTATGTCCAGGCCAACGGCAGACGAAGGAAGAACACCATTCACTGTTTGGAAGATGGACAGGGCACCTATTATTCGCATACAGCCAAAGCTGAACTCTTATTCAATTTGAAGCGTGCTACGGCTGCAATTTTAATCCATACGGTTTGCAATGTGTGGAAGGAGCGCAAGAGAAGGATATTCCAAGGAACTACGGCCACAACAACAACAGTGCTCGCGTTGATCAAAGAAGAATTGAACCTCACTTCCCAGGCGTTGAGACAGGAGGAGTTTTAATGTTAGTTTGTTTACTGCTTGTTAATTCAGTTTGAGTTCATGTTTATTTTATGTAATAACAACTTTGTAAGACTTCACATGCTCTTCTTTCTTACCTAATCCAACCAGGTTGGAACGAACCAACCTGATGCAGGATTGGCGTTCCTGCCCTGCGCCAAGAGATGCTCAGAGTACTTCTCCATCCAGCGTTCCTTGCGTGCGACCTCCCTTTACTTAGCTTCCAATTGCGCTTCCTCCACCGCGTACTTCTCGGCTTTGTCCGCGAACACCATGTTGACGGCCAAACCGGCCAGTACTCCCACCGCGGAAACGACAGACGCAGTAGTGTGCACCGTCTCCCTTCAAAATCGGAGCAGAAATTAGTAACAAATCAAACCCTACTCTATTTGGGTGGGTTGCGTGTCGGAGAATACCTGAGGTTGCTGGCCGTGCACGATCCCCCCCCTGGTGGTGGTGTCCGCCGGTCCGAACGTCTCTACCCACACCCACTGGCCTTGGCCTCGCGGCGGGGCCTGGAAGATTAGACGCAGCATTGAAATCCCCAAAATAAGGCGAAGAAACCCCAAATCCGTGTGGAAATGCAACGTACCGATGGGCATGGGGGACGCGTGGAGGCGCAGGCGCCGGTGCGCTGCAGCGCACGGCGGCGGAGGGCGGCCCGCATCGTGCGGGAGACAGGAAGCGTGGGACACATCGGGTCGGAGGGGAAGCGGTCGCCGGAGACGGTGCGGGAGCGCGGCGGAGGGGAGAACCAATGGAACGAACACGAGGGTGTGGTGGTCTGGTGGGTGTCTGTGTGGGTCCAGGATTCAGGCGACGGACTTTAAGATTCCCACAAGACACGTACACGACCCCATCCGGCCGTCCCCCCTCCCCATCCCGTTTCCGACGCGACTCCTCTGCAGTTGATGACCGTCGCTGACGTGTGGGCCCAGGCCCACACGTCAGTGGCTCAATGTCATGGGAGGTAACTGCAGAGGAGCTGCCGCGTTTCCCCACACCGCCGTTTTTTTTATCTTTTTTCCCGTGCCGACCAGGTGGACCCACATCGCATGACTCACAGGGTGCGTCCGGTTTTTTTCTTTATCTAGGCTCCCCTGATTTTTCATGAGCGCCGCACTGTTTCGGTTTTTTTTTTTCGTTCAGAAAGCAAACACGGGAAACTAAGCCGTGGTTGTTGAGTATATTTGATTAAAAAGATTTATTTAACTAGTAGTGCCCGCGTGCAGGCATATAAAAAGGGTATGATTATAAAAAGGAAAATTTCTTCTATGCTATTGGCTTAAACTCTAATTTCTCATCTGCCGCGCAAAAAACTTGTATCTCTTCAATGCAAGTGATTTTAGAATCTAACATCCTACATGCCATTGCCCTTCGTGAGCTTTTATACTTCAGGTATGTTGCCAGCCCCAAACTGACATACGCAACACTACCGTTTTTTAATAAAACATGAAAAAGTTAAGCATAAAATATACTGAGTCTTTTTTATCTATATATAGTACATGCATTATGTCATATAAAAATTAAACATAGGAGATTAGTTTTTAAGATCAATGAAATTGAAGATAAGATGGCAGAAGAGGGATTAGAGTTTAAGCCAATGGGAAATATTGCAAATGAACAAAAATATATTATTCTAGAATCTGGCCTCGACTCATCATAACAGCAGCAAGTAACAAGACATGACAATAAAAAAAATTACATCCACCAAGTCAAGAGAACCAACTATATATATATACACATTTTAGGCATTCCAAAATTTGAATGAATCAAGGTGCAATAGCAGTTGTGATGTACGAACACAACAAAGTTTTACACTTTAGCTGACAACCACAGCAAACCTATGATTTTACATGCTGCTGCTATACACTCTAGGCCAGTAAGACGACTCCAACGTTTATGATCATACTCCTCAAGTTTCTTCCGCCCCAATTTTTCATATTCTGGATCAGAACCATCTTCGTTGCAACTTGAAAGGTAATACACCTGCATGTCACTACATAATAAAAGAGTGTTAAGTAAACCATTCAATGTTTACAGAGAATCAATTCTGATTTGTTGCAGTTAGAAATTTCAGTTACCTGGATGCATCAATTACCCTGCGCTTCCCAGAATCTAAACTTAAAAGAATAACAATATGTTTCTTTCCAACCCTTCTTATAAAATCAGCAACAATTTTTGCAAATGAAACCAGCATCCCTATCATGGTAACGGAAGATTAGCATGGTAAGTAACTATAGGAAATAAGACCACAAGAATAAATAGTAGGCAATGAAATTAAGATAATAACGAGCTAATGAAAGCCTAAATGATACCTACAATTCCAATTTTGTTGCGCCCCCATATAGAAAAGAAAATGGATAAACATGACAATGCTAAATTCATTAGGATTATTTCAGAGAATACCAAATGCTCCACATAACGTTTCACAAAGAATTCCAAACATGATGTTTGGAAAAGAGATGTAACTTCTATTTCAATAAAGAAAGGGATATCTGCACTATTTCATATTGTCCTTGGTCCAAAAACCAAATGTCTAGGCAGAATCTCAAGGGTCCATTGTCTAAAGGTTTAACATTGATTGAGAAGCACAAAAGTTATGGTGCTTTCTTTGACAAAGCCATGTTTAATCAAAGGAATATAGACCTCCAAGAGAAATCTATTATGA
This sequence comes from Digitaria exilis, assembly GCA_015342445.1. Classification (NCBI taxonomy): domain Eukaryota; kingdom Viridiplantae; phylum Streptophyta; class Magnoliopsida; order Poales; family Poaceae; genus Digitaria; species Digitaria exilis. The sequence continues at coordinate 1,422,147 of JACEFO010002479.1, forward strand.
TGTATAGGTTTGCAAGTTGGCATGGTACGAAGGTCAGAAAGCAAAACATAATTACTGTCTTCATGCAATTGGGCAAAGCAAGACAGGATAAAATTATCAAATGCAATGAAACTGGTGTTGCATCTAGTGTTTTTGTTCCAAGCAACAGAAGGTATTTAGACAATGAAACTGGGATTTTTATGAATTAAGCCTATTCCCTTCTCAACTTACCAGGATTTCCAGGAGTGACACTATGGTCACTATGCAGAGTATTGTAGGCTCTGTCATACTCAACACTCGTGTTTCCTCGGAGTTTTTCGATGCCATCTGTGAGATCCATCAGATTAGCTCATGTTTCCATCTCATATTCTCCTTCAGGCTGCAAATGAAACCACCCATAAGGATGATGATGATCAGCTAACTAGTGAAAGGGTGTTGCTCCATATTTTCATTTCAGAAAATAAGAATCCAGTATAACCTGAGGTGGAAATTCACGAGGTGGTGACTTTCTTGGTTGTTGTTCTTGCAATGATGATGGTTTGCCCTGCTTAATAAAATTAATGACGGTGAATGTTTTAAAATAGTACAATTTCTCCAGTCAATAAAGGTGACGAAATGTAACAAATTGAAGCTTTTGCAGAGTTGGCTTCAGTGTATTCCTTCCACAGCTGCATAAGTCGCTTAGGATAATATAACTCTGAGGATGACTTGTCCGAATGAGATATTAGAGCAACCGGGGGGGGGGGGGCATGTCCATGAGATCAATTATTTGGTTGTTCGAATAAAATTAAAATTCAGCAAGTATAACCCAGGAAAATATCATTGCTCTTTATTAGAAAACATCTATACAGAAATCCCCATGAACACAGGACAAGCAAACCAAACTTACGATGTTACCCTTACACCTTTTTGAGACAAGGCTTGATGCGTCCTTCAGCCATGTCTGATATATGTTTCCTGGGATCATTGTCTGGTTATTGTTCTTTCTACATCTTTTCCGCTTTGATGCTTTATGTGGTTGCTGTTGCTGTGCAAAGAAATTGTTAGCTTCAACTAAACAATAAAAAGTTTCTTCATCTATATATTTTACTTTACCCTAGATGTAATAAGGCTAGATAAATCATATTACCTTCATCTTCTGTTCATCTTGCTCCTCAGGTGAACCCCCTGCAAGAGAACTGTCACTAATTGAAAAGATTTTTCAAACATGGTATACATGCGACAACAGATGTAATCAAATTATTTTCAGCAGTCAACTTGTAATATACCATATAACTAATCAACCGAAAAGAAAACTAAATGCAAGTCCTTATGTCAGGTAAAAAGGCTCAAATATGATGAAAATCAGGAATACAGTTGTGTTTAACGGTTATTGGTAAGACTACAACAGAATGCAAATGACATTGCCCAAAAAAAGTGATGCCATATAGGAGTTAGAGTTACCATATTCAGTATATTGCTATCTAGAGTGTACTACCTAGTGTTAAACACAGAGTTCTGTTGTAGCCATCTGAGTTTGTATATAGGCAATGGGAAGTAAAGCATCACCATAATATTTTAGCTATTTCATTAACCCAATTATTCTACAGAATATCCAAACAGAGTCTGCATATGACCATTGGCTGTTAAGAACCATCCGTCTGCATATGGCCATTGGCTGTTAAGAACCATCCAAACTGGAAAAAAATCTGGATGCAAGTTTCACTTGATTGAAATAACATGTCAACGAACAATTGGCATGGAAATCATTTTCATTTGAAAAAAGAACGAAATCATTTATAATTCTAAAAAAAAACTCCAGCCTTAGATTCCATATAGCACCGTAGAGTAAATCGTGTGCTCGATTTAACCTTGTCGAGGTTCTTCCTGAACAGGGGATGGGGCAAATTAGCAAATATTAATTGGACAGGCCTAAAGCGGGCAGCTAGCACATGGGGGAGAAATATTATATGTTGACCACAGAGAAGAATCAACAACTGTGGTCAAGCTACACATTTACTCTATACATACCACTGGATCCACTTACAGACCCGCTTGAGCTGCTAGCTGCTTGGGCATCTTTCTCAATCTTTTCCGACTGTACAATTAACATGTGGATCTAAGGAAACTCATGGAACTTATGTAATGCTTCATCTATGGTTATAATTAATTCATGTTAACATTCAATATGCATTACATATGTGACTATTAAAAGAACCAGACTCCCAATGCAAATTAGATTTGAATGGTGTATCAAAGAACATTCATCAGAAATAACTGATATGATACATACTCCAGTAACACCAACATGTTTCTTAAATATGCGAATGACTCATGCTAACAGTATGAAATTCTAAATGGATAATGTGGTTCAAAACATCTGGTACAACAACTTACAGGAACAAACCAGCATGGAGTGATTGAATTATTTGAGAAGCATTAGCTGATGCAAACTGCAAATGCATATTAAAAGGAAATAGGCACGTATAAATGTAAAGCAACTATATACCTCTAAAAAGATGTCTAATGATATGTAAGAAAAGCTCTCAAGTTTGCATATACGTTTCTTTGCTTGGTACACCACCTGCAAGCAAATGGTGGCATCCCAACATACGGTATTCCTTCTGCAAGAGAATATGCATTTCCATAAGCCCTCTGTTCACCACTAACTTTTATTTACAAAATCGACAGGTAATATGCCAAACAACTTATCGAAAGTACTTATTGTCAGTGCTAATGCTACGGTAATATATAAAAAAAAAGACAAGATATTTTGATGTGGGTGAAAATAATAAAATAATCAATTAGAAATCATAACTGAGTAAATTACAGGATTTGTATCTCAATTTAGTTTCACAATTAGTTAGCTTGGAAAAGTTGCACAAGAACTGAACTATCTGACTATTGATTGTAGGATTTTATCTTCCATTATATCCAATTTCACATTGTTGTACTGCAATATTTAATTAGTTGCCCCGGTTATCTTTCATTCCTTGCCTTACAAGGAATGAAAGCAGAGATGTATCATAAAATCAAAGAAATAGGCTACCCAAACATTGATCTCCATAATCTTATAAAAAAAATACAGGACGCAGAGCATTCTAACTCCAGAAGAACACTGCACACAATAGCTAGACCAAACAAGAAGCACAAAAACTTCGATGAGAACAAGTTACCGAAGAAATGGCTCTCCGGGTTGCCACGGCATGTACTCGTACACGAGCAGCCTCCCCCCCCCCCCCCCCCCCATGAGCACAGAACCCGACCAAGCTGAAAAGTTTGGGATGTTTAAGCACAGTCAGCATGAGCACCTCCACCAAGAACTTGGTCATCTACCCTGCACACCGTCTTGAGCGAACTGCTCCATTGAAATCATCTAGACATCACAAAAGGAAATACATTATGAAGATAAATTCATTAGCCACAAAACTGGATTCAGTTAGCGACGAAACCTGCAGGCTGCAGCTTGGAGCAGCACTACGTCACGAGGATCGAGGAGCTCTCGCCGGGACCGAGATCGGGTGCAGTCATAACAGCTACTGCGACTTAAGCAGTACCACCAATATCTGTCATCCAACAACCAACCAATCCCTGGATTAACAGGCCCTCCCAAAACTCTTCTTCCTCCATCCTATATTCCTATGGCGATTTGTCGATTTGGCTCCCTCGTCCATACACAGCACACCAAAACAAATAACTTATGTTAAAATTGATATGGGGACTTAGCTTAAGCATCACCATAGAGTAAAGCTTCCATTGAGAGTTCAGACGAGCAACAGTATTGTGCTACAAAATACACATAGTACATGAGTCATGAGTGTCAAGCAAAAGCCAACAGCATGGGGCTGAACCTACATCAGAAAATGCATGGGAGCCATCAGTGTCAAAATTCATTCCCTAGGAGATGTCATGTGTGGACTTGGCCGGAGGAACCATGGTCAATTAATGTGGAGGGCAGTAAAATAAGTGGTGAGTACAAAAGAACTTACAACTGTGTGGGTTGGGCAACATGAGTACAGGATTTCCTATCAGGCACAGGCAGAAGGCAAGTTGTAAGGAGCGTGAACGCAGACTTGGGAAAGCAAGAAGCAATAAGCCTATGAGTAAAACATCATAGAACAAATTGCTTGCCGTTGCCCCCTTGCTCGACTGTAGTAATGCTTCACTTACTAGCTCACTGGTAGGTAATGCGACACTGGACACATCGGAAGGAACATGCAAGACTGGAAGAAGTAACAATTGCAATGCATGTTACATGTTGTGGAAGTAGCAAGCAGGATTTATTTGAGGACAGAGCCGCTTCACACAGGAGGTAGCAAAAAAAAAAAAAGACATAAGAGGAATCGTAAACATATTTCATGCAATAACAAGTATCTATAGAATAACTGGGGCACAGCCCAACATGACTACACACTGAACCTACACACTGAATACATTATTCCCTGTTTGCCCCAGATGGCCCTTCTTGTTTGGAAGCAGTAATAATCTGACGCAATCTTTCATTCACAGCCGTTTCCCTAGCAGTAATTTGACGCCATCTTTCAATCAAATTCCTTTTCCTTTGAACAGCGTTGTACTGCATCCAGGCAACGCCAATCCCCAAGCCCAGCAGTGCGCCTATTGCACACGAGCGCAGCTGGGAGCGTACCTCCTTTTGAACCTCCTGCGCCATGGATCTGCACCTTTCGCCGTCGCACCGTGGCTCCCCCGCAGCACGCCGAACAGACGGACGAGTCGCACGCAGGGTTTTTTATTTCGAACCGGACGTCCGAACCGCCGGCCAGCGGTAGCGGCTAGCCGGACCGGTTGGACCGGTAACCGGTGGAAACCGAACAAATTCAAATTTTGAATTCAAATTCACATATCCAGCGGTTGGAGCGGTTAGCCGGCCGGTTTAACCACTTTTTTTCTTTTTCTTTTTTTGATTTAACTTGTATTTGCCAAAAAAAAAATCAAATGAGCAAATATTTGAAGACTTTTTACACCAATAGATTATACACACCTTGAAGTATTTTTAAGAATTTTTACGACATTTTTCCATTTTTAAATTTAAATTTGAAAATTTTGAATTTTGCCCGGTTCAAACCGCCCCCAAACCGCCACCGGTACGGGGCGGTTTGGTCGGACGGTTTGGTTAACCCTGACTCGCAAGTCGAAGAGCGGAACGCACCGCGGGATTCATCTTCCGATTGCTTCGTTTCGCTTCGTGCTTCACAGCAGGATTGTCCTAGCATATATATATAGAAAAGAAAGTGAGATATGGTACGGACTCGGAGTTCCTAACTGAATCGCACTCGGAGGCTCGGAGCCCCGATCCTGGATCCGCCTAGGTCTTAATCGTACTACTTACACGGCGTGACTGAAGGAAATCGGAGGAGCATGCAGCAGACGCAAGGTGGAGGGACTGCGAACAAGGCCGGCACGGAGAGGGACGGCGGCGCAGCGGAGAGGAGATCGGGGGAGGGAAGGGGGGAAGTGGAGGGGAAATGCGGCGTGGGAAGGCGGAGGAAGGGGGCAGGCAGATCGGGATTGAGATCCAGAACTGACGTTGAGCAGATCGACTTCACTCTGCAGTCGATCATCTATACCGTCCACGAGGATCCAACGGAGACATCGCGCTCATTCCCCGTACCCGAGCTGGGCCTCATATAACTGCGCTAGCGGCCGTCGTCCGCCGCCGTCTTCCTCGCCGCAGACCGACGCGGGCTGTCCCCCGCCCGCCGCGCAATTCCGCTTCGCGCCCGATGCCCTCACCGTCGCCTGATGCGCCCTGGAGGGACCCGACGTGCGCAGAGGCTTGACTTCGTCGTCGACTCGCTCGGCCCGGCTGAGTTCAGGTGCCGCTTCGACTTCGAGGTGAAGTCCAAACCACGACACCCAAGCAATCGAGCATTTGAGCACTCCATCTTGATCATGTCTAGCTTTATGGCCTACATTTGGGCTAGGATTCGCAAGATCATACCGCAGGCCATGCCCATGCTCGAGGTTAGCGTCTCTGCTATTCTGAAGATGGATGCCGTTGGTGTTGGGGCCGTCCACGGGGAAGAAACTCCACCTTGATGCCTCCGGAGCTGTCAAAATTGCGGTGGGGGAGACGAGCCACCGGTGCCTGACGGCGGCGGCGGCGGCAGCAGAAGCAGACGGCAGAGGAAATTCTGATGTCTTGACCGCTCGCGCTTCTATGGGCCTCTCGGCCTGCTGTCGTGGCCTGCGAGGGAAGGGTGCAGATGAGTCGACTGCTGAGCCCAGTCAATTGGGCCGACTACAAACGATCTGATTACGGCAGGTCGTTTTTTTTTTCTCTCTCTCTAGTCCAAAGAACCTGGCTGGCTGGACACCAGAACCAGGCTGGCCCAGGTTGATTTCAGCGTTGTACATGACTGCCGTTGAGGCGAAAAAATTCCCTTCAAATGGGCAGATTCATATTTTTATCCGACTTTGCTAGCGCCCCGGATGTCCGGGTGCAGCATCACAACGTGAAAGTGAAATATTGGAACAAAATCTTTATAATATTGACTGTGAAAGTGAAATATTAGAATAGAAACATTGCAACATTAACAGTGAGAGTAAAACATTGGAGGAGAAATATTGCAACATTGAAGGTAAAAATAAAACATTGGAATAAAAATATTTGTAACATTGACGGTGAGAGTGAAACACTGGAACACATATTACAACATTGACAATAAAGGTGAAATATTAAATCAGAAACATTGCGACATTAAAACACATCAAAATTGAAATAATAAAAACATATTAACCATCCGGAGAGAGGACGCGCTTGCGGATGTCTGTTCCTTAGCATTAAGGTATTTTTATAATCGAATGTTACCCTTCTTATGACCGATGGGGTAGGCGTCCGCCGGATGCTGCATCAGCGATTTACAATCCGACGGTTTCCCCACTCGCTCCCCCGTTAGCTCTCCATCTATTGTTTCACTGTTTCAAAATTAACAATCAATATTTCAAAATAGAAACCTTGCGTTCAACAGCCCCAATGTCCCAAACCACACGTGCAATCCACAAAATTTCCAAGAATCCACCTGCGAAAAATCCCCGAAGAAAAAACAATCGTGCACGGGACAAAAAGGAACAAGGCCAAAAAGGGAGCCTCCTTTCCAAGTTCAAAATTCGAAATCCTCCCGATAGAAACCACCCCACCGTCTTAAAAACCACCCATCCACCCACCGTCACGCCCCCCTCGCCGCAGTTCCACCCCACCCTCCCCAATCCATCCCCAACCCCGAGCGGCGGCGGCCATGGTGCGGTGCAGCAACGGCCTCCTGGGCCTCCTGAACGCGTGCGTGCTGGTGCTCGCGGTCGTCGCGCTGGGCGGCGGCGCGTGGCTGAGCCACCGGGCGTCCACCGACTGCGAGCGGTTCCTGGAGCGTCCCGTCATCGCGCTGGGGGTGCTCCTCCTCGCGCTCTCCCTCGCGGGCCTCGCGGGGGCGCTCTGCCGCGCCTCCTGCCTCCTCTGGCTCTACCTCGTCGCGCTCTTCCTCCTCATCGTCCTCCTCTTCGCCTTCACCATCTTCGCCTTCGTCGTCACCAACCGCGGCGCCGGGTGGGCCGTCTCCGGAAGGGGGTACAAGGAGTACCGCCTCGGGGAGTACTCCACCTGGCTGCAGCGGAGGGTCGAGAACTCCGAGAATTGGGCCAAGATCCGGAGCTGCCTGCAGGACGGCAAGGTCTGCGAGAAGCTTGGGGCGAAGAAGGAGACGGTCACCCAGTTCGTCAACAGCAACCTCTCCCCGATCCAGGTGGATTCCTTGTTTCTTCCCCCCTTGCTCTAAAATCAGATTCCTCTCTGGGCTGTTGATTTTTCCCCAAATTCTGATCGAGATTTGTTGGGCAATGCTTTCTCTCTTGCGATTAATTTTGATTGTGGCAGTACACTGTAACAAAACTTAGATTGTCCACAGTGTTCGGATTGGATTTTGGTGGCTTGAATCGATTTATCTCGGTAGATCGGAACGTTTTGATTGTGTTGATGCCTTAGCTTCTAGATAGGTGTGAGTCTCGTCAACGTCATTCGTCAAAGTCTTGGTGTATTTCGAGTGATAAACGTGCGAATGCTGATTGCAATATTTTTTCTGTTATCAGATTTTACAAGGTTTTAATGGTAGAGGACAGGTTTATCTTAGTGCACATGGGGCTGGAAACGGTTGGTACAAGAATAGCTAGATTCCATTTTCACAGGTCTGTGCATGTGACATTTCAGTTCGTGCTAGCTGTACCCCCAATTCATGTGCTGCATTGTCGATTAGTTTGCTAATTCGCTTGCATTATCTTTAACGTTGCTGCAGTTACTTGGCAATAGATACAGTATAACCAATCTCGGGCTGCACTGTGCTGTTATACCAGTTTGTTGGTAATAATCGATTACAGTCATTGGTAGTGACTAATGGCTTGATGTTTCTGATACATCTATTCCACTGGCATTTCAGCGTGGGTGAATAGGTTTCATTTGTGTTTGAGTAATACCAAAGAGATTTCCTAATATCTACTCCTATGTGTTTGCCGCATTGCCTGCATTGTCCAGTTATACCAATTTGTTGATCTAGATCAATTGATGCCTTTTGATAGTGACTGAGGAATTGATGTTCTCTGATGAATCTAGGCCACTGAATTTCATCACACATCAATGAACTCAAGTAATTTATGCTCCTTGTACCAAGGGGTACCACTGATTATATAACTTGGACATGGGAGGTACCGAATTCCTAGTTGTGGTACATCCCTCCAAGGACATTAAAATGTTCTCTTCTGAAATTGTCTGGCATTGATCTATCCATGACAGTATGAGACGGACCCATTACTGAGCTGGTAGTCTTCTTTTCTTCTAGGGTTGTTTGCTTAGATTGCCATGCTAGCTTTTGTGAATTGCCAATACATGATCATGACTTTTGATAGGCCTTGCTTATCTGTTATCAGTAATATATTTGTAGACCCGTCAACGTTTTAAGTGCGGTCAAATTGAGGTACATTTAGTTCGGCCTTTATGAGTACAGAATACCATATGCAACTTTATGGTGTACTGCTTATCAGGAATCACAACTTATATGAAGTTTCTGCTATGTATGGTTATTATAAAATTTTGCACTGCTATATAGGAGTATCATACTATTATATTGATTTCTGGAGCAGAGGTACAACGTGCTGACACATCATCTAGTTTATAATAATAAGTGTGTATACTTCAGCCTTTACTTCATGAGCTGAATCATTAATATTTAAGTCTTATCATTTTTGTCTGCGTCTTTGAAAAAGTTTCAATGAACTAGTATTTTTTGGCTGAGCTGTTATCTTTGCTAAATGCAGTTAGTTTGCCAGCATTTGGAAGGCTAATTTCTTGCTCTTTTCTGCAATGCCCTTAATTGACAATTTCCTTGCAAATGCATATCTGAATAATTTATCCTTGATGTTTCCGTGCTTGCAATATTACTCAATCTGACATGGCTTGTTGACCTTGCTCTATAATAGTGTCACTGCCCTGTGCCCATCCAGTTGAATTTTGCTTGAACATTACTTACATATTGCCATTCAAAATAAAGAAACTGTTTTCTCTGCAGCTAATGAATCTATCTTATGTCCAGTCTGGATGCTGCAAGCCACCAACTGGCTGCAACTTCACCTACCAGAGCGAGACCGTCTGGATCAAACCCGCTGGCTTCAACACTATTACCGACGACCCCGACTGCACCACATGGTCGAACGACCAGACCACCCTCTGCTATGACTGCAATGCGTGCAAGGCAGGCGTGCTCGCCAACCTGAAGAACGACTGGAAGAAGATTGCCACTGTCAACATCGTCTTCCTGGTCTTCCTCATCGTCGTCTACTCTGTCGGGTGCTGCGCGTTCAGGAACAATCGGCGGGACAACTCTTACCCTGCCAGGCCAGCCTGGAAGTGATGTGTTCGTGGCAATGTATAGGTTGTTAGGCTGTGTGACAGTGACTTCGTTCTGTGTTATGAATTCGGTTCGCGTGTCGGATTATGTGTCAACCGTCAGAAGTTGATGCTTGCTATGTTACCCACAAACGCATTGTGTGAAGGCTCCTTCCAAGATATGTCGAAAACTTGCCATGTTTGTGAGCTGTTCATTCCGTGGTTTGAGTTTTATTTGACGATTCTGTTCGCAAGTGCTTTGCTAAACACTCCATGGATTCGTGTAGGGAAATCCTCTCGATTCTACTCGTGGAAATAGTGTTGTTGCTACTCACTTGCAGAGTAACAACACAGGCAAACGTGTGCTAACGAGTTAACGATTGAATTTCGTTGACATATGACCTTTTGATCCACGAGCCACTTGCACACTCAGATTGAGGCTTCTGCATGTGCCACAGCCTTGGAGATCCAAAATGTTTAGTCAGAGTTCAAATTCCTAGTTCATCCTCTGAACTTGTATCGATACCAATGCCTGTGTCAATTGCCACCCCATGGCCATGAGCTGTATGCTGAAGTTTATATATACACACACACACCCCTTCCAAGATACTCCCTCCGTCCCAAAATTATAGTTTTTCTCACTTCCCGAGAAAATACTACGGCCAATTATATATAAGAATATAATGAATTTTATGGTACACTATAGATATCACTAGATCGATATTAAGGTCTAGTTTTTTATAAAAAATATTTGAAGATCTAAATATTGCATGTATTTTCTACAGATCTAGTCAAACTCGTGACACGAACACCCAAAATGACTATAATTTTGGGACGGAGAGAGCACTCAGCATATCTATGACGTCTAGCTCGAGCAACTCGGGGATTGGAGTCTGCCAGATTATTGAATTTAACTGTTGGTCTGTTGCAAGTTTGCAACGGGCAAGATGAAACTAAACAACAAGAAGTTACAATGCCTGACATGCACGTGTAGGTGATGCATTCATGTAAAGAGTAGAGGAGCCCCACATGCACAGTATCGTCCATTATACACGCTGTCTCCATGTGAATCGATGTCTGAATATGATAGTGTGTGTATGAAGTGGCCCATATCTTTCGTACAACCTCTCGTATCTCCATGCATACATCCACGAAGGCATGCGGTGCCTGCGAGCAAAACTATCCAGAGGCAATTTCCCTCCTGTTTAATCCATTGTAGCATGTAAATGGTCGGCCGTACAGCGGGCACTGAGTCTGAATGGAAGCATGCGGATTTACTGATGAAATTCAGCATGTAGTCAGGGTGCAGCTTGGTGGTTTGGATTGTTTTGGTCGATTCATACATTGCTGAAATATTGGCCAAACTCTGCAGAGGTTAAGATGAACATTTATGAAAATAACTGCTCTTTAACGTAAGCCACACATGCATGGAGGACTGAAGGAAACATTGCGCACTGATCAGTGATCTTATAGGTGCTTTCCCCTCTGTTTTCTTTTCTCAATTTTTTTGGGGGGCAATGAGTGGCCACAAGAGAGACTAAAAATTGGCACCCATTCCTCTATTGTTCTACGATAGCAACTCCCTTTCTCCAACGTACAACAGTAGCTGTCTAGCTAGCTTACAAAATCCCCACACTCATCTCCCAATAATGAAGCAAGACAAGCTCGTGCTCCCAATTCTTGACCACTACCATGAGCTCAGAGATCTGCCTTCTGATCACCTTCAAATCACCCCTGATGCATGATCTTCTTTCAGATGCTCATCCTTCTCCATCTTCTGAACCATCAGTAACTACGATTCTCCCATACTCCTAGCAGGATCACTGCATGCCAGGTCAACGAACAAACTAAGACACGCCGCATACTGAAAGTCTGAAATTAAATGTAATTATATGTGACAGAGAACACTAGTCTTCTGATCTAGACAATGCAACACGAACAGAGGACATGTACATACCGGAGGACGACGGTGGATGTCTGCACGGCCGCCGAGACGCGGCGGAGCACGTCGACCTGGGCACGGAGATGGACGACGTAGTCCATGGCTTCACGGAGCAGCGCCGCCTCGTCGCCGGCGGCGTCCCCTCCGGGTATCATCTTCCTCAGCGCCATGGTCCGCCTCCTCACCATCCTCCTCGCGACCTCGCTGCTCGTCGTCGCCGCCGCACTCCTCGCGGCAGCGCAGCAGCCTCTCCTCCTCATCCTCTTCGCGTCGACGCATCTCCTCACCACCCTCTTGCACCTACTCCTCGCCACCTTGCATGTCCGGGGGTTGCCGGAAGAGGCCGCCGCCGCGGCTGCCATTATGGCGGTGGGCCACCTCGCGCGGCCGCCGGCGACGCCGCGCGCCGCCGCCATGGCCACGTCGGCGGAGAGCTTGATGGAGAGCTTCCGCTCGTGGATGCCCATGGCGTCGAAGGAGCATGCTTCCGTGCGCGCCCGGAGGCCCAGGAGAAGGTTCTTGAGCAACTCTCGCTTAAAGGCCGGCGCCATGGCGATTCTGCTTGTGCTACCAGCGGTAGGGCCTCGCATGATTATTGTTTGTTGGCTTCACTTTCGCCCGAGGAAAGAGACGATTGCTGCTGAGAGACTGATCGATGGTAGCAGAGGAGGAGGTTCATGGCTGTTTTTATACGTGCCTCGACTATGCCGGGTGGCATCGGTGGAACACGGCATGTGGCCGAGAGCCGAGACAGCACATGCTCGTAATCTCCCATGGATGCTTGTGGTTAGGTTAACCTCTGTGATCATCGAAACGGAAACATGACCCCGCTTGTTTAATTGGCGCTGTCGGAGTGCCGGATTATCAGATGCATGCATATGTAGTACGATTACGAGCCACACAAGATCAATGTGCCGTTAAGGTGTTAGCACAAACCACGTACGGCATGCAATGCAGCAGCCAACCAAATGAACAGTACAGTGATGGGTAACATGGTCATGGAGAGATGCATCGATCGGATGACTGCTGGATGCAATCTTGACATGTGTATGTGCAATCTTGCGCGCACACACAGGCTCGCATGCTGTCAAAGCTGATGCGTACGCGTGCATGTTCGCAAATCGATCAGCCGGCCGGTGGTGAAAGGCTCGCCATCGAGGCCACGATCGCGAGCTCCGTGTCATGGTCACGCAAGATTACGGCCAGACACGGGAGGATCGTCGGACAGGGCGCACATGGCTGCACATGTCGCGTCAGCGCGCGCTGGCCGGGCACTTGGCAGCGCTCAGCGGCGAGGGGAATGGCCCCGGATGGGGATGTGTTGACGTGCATGTGACCGGCTCTCTGAGGGTACGACGATCGACGAGCAGGCTCTCTCTCTCTCTCTCTACCTCTCTCTTCATCCTCGTCGCGGTCACCATCATCTCTCCCTAAGCTTCTCTCGGTATCTGCAATAGCATCTCTAGAGACTAGAGGATGATTCTTCTTCGCTGCAGATAGAGATTTGATCATGCAATGATAGTAAGTGGTAGGCGTAGGCATATGTGGAAGTGGAAATGTGGAATGGATCGGAATAATTGGAAATGCAGAGATGCTATGCTAGGTCATGAGCCGCCGGAAAGTTCCTGGAAACATGGGGCGATGATGGCGGCCGGCCGCCGGCAGCGGCGTTTCGTCCCCTTTTCTTCAACCCCGGCGTGCCCCGAGAAAGGCAGGCAGATCGCTGCCTCACATGGCGCTCACATGGATGCTAATTGCATGCCCGATCCGTCAGCGTGCATGTAAAAGGCGCCACCGCGTTTGCCTCCGAATCTCTGATCTTCAGCTCTCTGAATCTCAGGGCTCTTGCATTGCATGCATTGGCTCGTTCAGTAGTTTTTATTTTTGGCACGTGGTAATTATCTTAGCTTATTGCTACTACTTTATTATATTGTCACTGGAAAAAGAATACAGTGTTGCGCATGCATTACGCAGACCACTGGCTTATCCTACATCACATCGGAATTGGATGATCAAAGTCGACATGACATCTACTAGACTCCATGTCAGTTGTCAGCTCTGGACAATGATCGATATCGGCCTTCTCATAAAAATTGCATCATGAATACATGATGGCCGCATTAATGTAGCACATACATACTACTAGTACGTACTACCAGTATACATGGGTCTCAGTGTGTACGCGTACACCTGATGCCGATGCATAAGTGGTCCCGTAGGTCGTCGTGTATCGGGACATCCAGTACGTGTACGGGCGTAGATCATGCAGCACGATTGCACAAAAGGGACGTGTATTATTGTACGGGCCTGGGAAGAATTGAAGGTGGCATGAGAAATACGGCCCAGCGTTCACGTGTCCGGCGCGGGTCGTGGCGAGCGCGCCAGCAGGCCAGCCGGATGCGGCGGCAGCAGAGAGAGGTGGTGACCGTGGCCGGCCACACCCACATGGGATGGCCATGGCCTCGTTCCTGACGTGACTCCACTCGCCAAATCGCCATGGCTGCTACCACTCTCTCTCTATCTCTCTCTCTCATCGGTTGCAGCTATTGCATTGAGGGTAATTCGTTGTAGGCACATCTGATTCTTAATGAGTGAACCACGAGTGTGTAGTAGTAGGGACTTTTTACAGTCCTTCCATGGTAATTGGTAACCTGCTTGTGAAACGGTGGCTGTGAGTAAAAAGGCGCATGCTGATTGTGTTGACGCGACGGAAATATTTGAGATATGCGACTTTATTCTTTCCATGGGACTAGAGTCCAACACCCTGATCAGTTGATTGCCTTGCCTCCGTCTAAACACCTTTTGCACTAGTATTTTCCCCTTGAAACATGGCGGACGTATGGTCTGTCTCTACGGCTCTCAGTTCATGTAATTTGTGGCGGCATGCTGTTGGATCATTCACATTGTGTTGCATATATTGTAAGTAACGTTTTGCATATATTGCATTTAAAACTTGATATTCAAAATAATTATTTACCAAACCTATCTCTCTTCAATCAAGTTGTACACATGACTGGATGTATTGCCCCCAGTACCGTATAGGCCATCCATTTGATAATGCTCAATAAAACTTATTAGCTTGTAGTGGCATACTGTTGAATCTCTCTTACCAATCACATTGTGTTGCATATATTATTCTAAGTAACATTTTGGTTCAATAAAAGAAATAAGAAAGGGCTCACGTTCTGAAGAAAAAATGCATTTAAAACTTGATATAAAAATAATTATTTACCGGCCTATCTCTCTCCAATCAAGTTGTGCACATAATTGGCTCATTGGCTGCATTGTTCCCCCAACCGGGTCGGCATAAATGGAGGCCCTGTGCGAAATTGTAATATGAGGCCTATCGTAGCGTCTCTTGAGGCGGCTTCTCCTATGCTACATTTGGCGTTAGTCCATCTGGCATCCATCACGCTCATGCAATCACGTCAATCCATGGCGGCCTTGGCCCTTGACTGTTTGACTCAGGCAAAATCAGAGGACCACAGGAACCGTGGGAGGGAGCATGAGGATTGTGGGCCATGAGTCCAATGGAGAGACGCTCGTGGGCTGCGACGGCCCAAAAGAATGGCTCGTAGGATGTTGGCAGTGAAGTAGCTTGAGAACGACCACTACACTCTAAATTATTTCTTAGATTGTATAATCTGTACCAGCCATTTACTCCACCAATAATCTAGTCAAATAAACAATTCAGCATAGATTATATGATCTAGATATAGTGATCTTAATTATATAATTTAGCACCAATAAGTTAGATTGTATACTTATTATCCTTAATCATATTTTTAGCACTATTATCCTTAATCAACTAAAAACGCTATTAGAATTAAGCCATATAAAGAAATATGGGGTCCCTCTAAATTGGGGGCCATGTGTCGTCGCCCATGTTGCCCCCCTACCTGGCCGGGCCCTGTTACCGAATCCGTATAGGCCATTCATTTTCTTTTATAATTACATAGTACAACGTAGACTCCCAGTATGTACGCACACTCACCTATGTGAACACTCATACGCAAACCCTACCTCTATGAGCACCTCCGAAGGACTGAGCCGGCATATCTTGAGATTCATGAAGTCACCACAGGCGCCTCGCTGTCAATGGAGACATCGTCTACCACCGAATGCATAGCACCGGTAAATTCTGGAATAAATCCAGAAAAATATGAGCACAAGTGTCAAATCGAAAAGAACCCAACCAACTGATCTATGATCCGTTCGCTCACTAAAAAGCATTAACCTTAAACACTAAAAGGTATGTAAGATAAAATCTTATGGACGATGGATACAATTTCTGGCTAGAGTCTGGTCGTGTCTAGGTTTTGCCCAAAAGAAAAAAAAATATCAAACAACCTGAGTGACCCCGTCTATCTATGACCCGGTCAGGTCAAAAATGCAGAAACATGATTAAAGCCAGCACTATGTCTAGAGATCGATGGGGCGATAACCTGATGATGGAGTGCTAGACTACTAGGGCTAAGATAGACATCATATGATGCCGCGTTTGTTCGACCTCAAATTCAGTTCAAGGGAAGGTGATGTCGGTGATGGCGTAGGGCCTCGCAGCCTCGGTGTCGACACGATGGGCCAGTCGAGATTTTATCATTGTGTTGCTCCTTCTGTTTGCGAATGTGCCGGCATAGATGGAGTCCATGTTGGAAGAGGCCAACAATGACGGGTGAGATATGTTTATGGCGCATCAGGCTATATTATTAGTCTTTCTCTTAGAGTAAAGGCGGTGGCTAACAGCCAGTAGAGGATGCAAGAAGGGGGGGGTGCATCTCTCCCTTTTTCTGTACACCATCATTTTCCCCTTCCTTCTCCATTTAATCTCCACATATCAGGATGGGCGGGGGCACCCCCTAAATCCTCCTTTGCTAACGGCGTAGGTTACTTAAGGAGAAAGGTGATAACTGGTATAGAGTAGGTGGGTTGGGTAATGGGAATGAGAGGTCAGGAAGGATCCATTATGGTTGTTTGTTTGGAGAAATTTTGATATTTGACATCGAATTCGAAGGCCTTTCAAAACATAATCCTCAATTCGCGAGCCTTTGGAAATATAACCCTCTGCACGCGAATGCTTTCAATTTGGGGGATTTCTCTCCTTTTTCTCTATTTCACTTCTTTTCTTTTCTCTTTTCACTTCCAGACCTAGTGAATGGACAATTATGCCCTTGCTCGTGTGGGACCCATCTATCAGTGTTGCCTTCTTCCTTCCTCCATCTTCCCCTTTCTCTGTTCGATGCCCATGCGTAGCAGCGGTAGCTGCAGGAGTTGGCCATGGGGCTCGAGAAGGAGCGTGGCCTCTGTCGCGCCACCGAGGCCGCCGTCAGCTGGCCGCCGCGGAGCTGGAGGAGCAGCGCCGCTGAGGCCACCATCGCGGCGGCTGCTGGAGCTAGATGCTGAGCTCGAGGAGCGCGCTTCCTCCAACGCGCCGCAGTGGCCGTTGCAGCAGATGCTGCTGGAGTTGGCCACGGAGCTTGAGGAGGAACGCTGCCTCCCCCACGCCGCTGAGGCTGCCGCCTCCGCGCAGATCCCGCAGAGGAGGGAGGGGCTGCCGGTGATGGAGGTGGAAGGGAAGAAAGGCTGCCGGATGAAGAGGAGAAGGGAGGGAGGGCTGCTGGCGAGAAAGGGGAAGGTGGAGGAGGAAGGAAGAAGAAAGGCCGGACAGTGGGTCCCACATAATCAAGGGCATAATTGTCCATTCACTAGGCCTGGAAATGAAAAGAGAAAAGAAAAGAAGTGAAATAGAGAAAAATGAGCGAAATCCCCCAAATCGAAAGAATTCGTGTGCACAGAGTTATATTTCTAAAGGCTTGCGAATTGAGGGTTATATTTTGAAAGGCCTTCGAATTTGATGTCAAATATCAAAATTTCTCGTTTGTTAGTGAACGTGGTGTTGGGTGGACTCTTTTATTTATTTTTCATGCCTTTGAGTTTGGCCCATGGGCTTAACTTTTGTCTTGTTGCCAACACAAAATTCAATTCACCCCGAATAAAAGAAAGCATATTTGAGCCCGCTTGATATACTAAGAGATTCATATTGAGTCGAGATTCTTTTAGGAATGTTGCATTGGCTTGCCCAGCTCATGATCAAGTCGCAACAATATATAACAAACACTCTCTATGTGTTCAGCCAAAGTCCTACAATATGTAGAGGGTAATCATAGGAGGCTTATCTCTTTCTCTCTGTCTCCACGCAGTTATAGTAGGGACGTAGATTCCTCCTTAGGTTTCTACAAAGAGAACTTCTATTATGTCACATGATAATAACAAAAAAAATGGACAGTAGCAAGTAGCAACGTCGGCTCGACCAATATGGTGGGTAGAGGAGCCACCGGCTGGTATAGTCAACGAAACTATATAGTTTTATCCTAGCGGAGTTTTGTAATGAATGATTTTTTTAAAAAAAAGTAGTATTATCTAACAATAATAACATGGTCTAAGTGTGCTATATTCTTATTACTCTGCCGGGATAAAACTGTATAGTGTATAGTTTCATTAAAACTATACCAGCTGGGTGGAGGTGGCTCCAGAACCCGCCATCTATTGGTCGAGTGAACGTTGCTACTTGCTACTGACCTTTTTTTTTTTTCTAATGGTGCTACCCATTTTTCTTTTCATGGTGCAAAGCAACCACCCTTGTGTAAAACTAAAAGATTTAATGAAGGGAAAAAGGTTGATCTGCCAACACGCTACCCATTTATTTCCCGTCCGTAGGAGTCTCTAGGAGAATACAAGTTTATCATACATTGATATTGGCCCTCTAAATAAAATTACTAGTTTGATGTTACCTTTATATCTATCTGGTGCTACTCCTAAATATACACTAGGAGTACTAGTTTTCTGGCTATTGGATATCGTTGCCGAAACATCCTTTGCTGAATGGGCCGGCCCTTTGTTCACTGTCGGAAACTCGGAATGTTGTTAACTTTTGGCATGTACGCTTTGGTTGACTGAAATTATTTTTAATCCATCGCGAACAGTTATAGAATAGCAACAGTATACGAGTTATTGCCATGCATGTCGAAAAAGACATCAATATTTTTTTTGAACGAACAAAAGACATTAATATAGAACGTTCATAATAAGTTGTTTCTTCTTAATTGTTTCTAGATTCTTTTAATTGTTTCTCAATAACTATAGCCTGTAACGCCCGACAAGTTCGTAACTCACTGACTCACGACTCACTGTTCCTTCCGGGAAAAACATTTCCGCAGGAGTCCTGCAAATTTCGTGCAGCGGACCAATGTGTCGTCAATCCGGAGCAGGGCTGCACGGGCCGAACTTTGCAGGACTCTGCACGAAAGTTTTTCCTCGTTCTGTGCCCGTGCCTTTGAATCTTTGATCATCTGGCTGTGACACCTTTAAAATCCTAAGATAGTTACAGTTCCGATGATACACCGCAGTTCACCAGTTTATGATTTTTCTTTTGCAGCCGTACATTTGTTTTTGAAACATATCCAATCTCCAAATGGCCACATGCAGAACTGAATTAATCGGATCGCAAAGCCATGCGACTCTTTCAGGGGAAACTCTGCTTCGTAATTCCATGTTGCAAGTTGAATGTGCACTTCACTGACTGAAGCTTAATCGCCTGAACATTTCTTCAGTACTTCCATCACCACAATTCAGAGATGTCGGGACAAGTTTGCAGATTCTATGCTCGTACCTTCGAAATTCATGTAGTTACTGATTAGTTGATGTTCTTTCTTGTGCAGAACTGCAGCTAAACACTCTCCTGAATTTCAGGCAAGTCCATGCGGCGAAGCACACTGCACACACCTGAACCTGAACTCTTCAAAGCAGACATGCTAACGGTCAGCCAGTCACCCATTCACCAGGCACCGGTATTGACTTTCACGTCGCCACGTCGGACACCTGACTTCTTGTTTACAGATTCTTAACACGCAATCCGAAGCCCGTTAAGATTTCATTGTTTTCTTGTTCCAGTCCAGTTGAAGCAGCAATTTCTGCCCTGGTGAACTAGTCGCAGCTGGCGTTCAGCCAGCCTCAGGGTGTACCCCTCCTCGCCACCGTCAAACAATTGGCGCGGCGCATCGGACCCGGTGCGCTTGGTTTCCTCCGTGGCGGCCACGACCACAAAACGCGCGCGCGCACTCACCATGTCGTCAAGACCATGGCGCACGACGCCACCGCTCCCTCTCTCGCCATGGCAGGCGAGAAGAAGACGAAGCGCTCGCCCTCGGCGGTCACCGTCGCGCTTCTCGTGCTCGCGTCCTGTCGCCTCGCGCTCTCCTTCTCCTCCACCTCCAGGGCTTCTTCCCCGTCTCCGACGACGCTTGACGATGACGACGGCCCGCCGGCGGCGCGCGGCGTGGAGCCGGTGGGGTACCTCGCCTCCGTGGCGTCCTCCGTCCTCGCTGCCTACATCGCCTCCGCCGCCACGTGTCGCACCCGACGACGACGACTCTCCCCCGGCGCCCTCCTCGCCGAGCTCCGGCGAACGTGGGCGCGGTCCATGGCCACGGCGCTGTACATCGAGCTTCTCACGGCGGCCATGGTGCTCCTCCTGAGCACTCTCGGCGAGCTCCTCTCCTCGATCGCCGGCGATGGCAGCGCCGTTGCTGGCATCATCGCGGCGTCCGGGTCGCTGGCGCTCGCGGGGTGGCTCGGTACTGTCCTCTTCGCGCACTCGGACATCGCCTGCAGGATGAGCCTGGTCGTCGCCGCCGTGGAGGAAGAAGTGTATTACGAGGGCTCCGCGGCGTGCGTGCGCAGGGCGGAGCAGCTCGTCGCGGGCCGCGGCGTGCGCGGCGCCGCGGTTGGGTTAGTGGCCGGAGCGATCGAGCAGGCGCCGGCGTGGATCATCGGGGACGGCGCTCCGGCGGTGGTGTTTGGGCTGGTGGTTCTTGCGGCGAAGGTCGTCGCGTGCTGCGCGTGCGCGGCGTTCTACTACGATTGTAGGAGGCGGCATGATAGGAGGAGCGGAGTGAAGGTTGAAGCGATGACGAAGGGTTGGCAGGTGGATGGTTGCGATGCTTCAGATGAAAGTGAGGTCGAAGAATTTGGATTTGGGAGTGCCTTCCAGTATTTCCGGTTGACATAGATCAGCAAGCAAAGTTTGTTTTTGTCTTTGGGTGTGGCTTTGCATAATTGTCCATGGTTGGATGGAGTATGGTCGAAACAAGATTGGTGACCAGTTTTTTGTGAAGCGGCGGCAAAAGATTCCTGAACATGGGAACACTAAATCAATTACAGTTCAGGTAGGTGCGCCGCTCGCCGGAGCATACGGCGGCGAATGTGCACACGTGATGCGAGATGCTCAGAACGGCCATGGCGTTCCTGGCCCGGCTGAGGCAGCATCTCAGGCGAAACTAGGGCGGTGAGCGGGTGTGCACGGGCCGCCGCAGCGGAAGGGACCGTTCGCACGGAGGCGACGGCGTGCGGCGTCGCCTTGCGTTAGCAGAGCACACATCATTTAGAGAGAATTTCAAAATTCAAATATTGATACGGAAGCAGATTAACCAAGATCACCTAAAACAACTATAAACGGAATTCAGCAGAGAGCAAGCAGATTTAGAGAATGGTAAGAGTTTCAGCATGCCACTAGGGATCTTCAAGCATGGTAATAAATTTTTAGCAATGCAAAGCCAGCAGGTACAAGACATGGTTCAGTTCGTAGACGATAGGCCGGCCAAGTGGCCCTAGCAGGCTAATACAATCTACAGATGAAAAATCCCGGTCAGCTAATCCAGCATTACAATTCTCAGGCAAAGCAACAGAACATCGAATGGTTTTTTCCCCTCTCCTTCACATTCAAGTATCGCAAGAACTCTTCTAGCTGATAAAAATAAGACTCCTCTAAAGTTCCCCAAGATAGATCTGCTTGTCGCTGCCACAGGATCCAATGATCGGCTCGGTAGGGTGGAAAGCAGTCTCATTGACAGAGCCGTTGTGCCCAGGAAGCTTGTACAGGATCCGCCTTGATGTTGTGTCCCAGATGTAGACCATGCGATCGGCGCTCCCAGCAGTGACCTTGCGGTTATCTGGCGACCAGCTACACTTCAACAGGTTCTTCTCAAAGTTATGCTGGTGGCCTGTAAGAGTTTTGATGTTCCGGTTCTCTGGTGCGTAAGGACGCAGATCCCAAATCTTGAGCTCATTGTCCATTGCGTTGGTCAGGAGATAAGATCCATCAGGACTAAGTTGCATCCCAGTGA
Organism: Digitaria exilis; assembly: GCA_015342445.1. Classification (NCBI taxonomy): domain Eukaryota; kingdom Viridiplantae; phylum Streptophyta; class Magnoliopsida; order Poales; family Poaceae; genus Digitaria; species Digitaria exilis. Next base: position 1,444,117 of record JACEFO010002479.1, read on the forward strand.
TCATGTCCTGATGCCCTTTGAGATATTCTGTTACTTCATTCTTGCGAAGATCCCACCACTTCACATCATTGTCCAGGCCACCGGTGAATACCTTATCTGCTGCCTCCGAGAAGCTCACAGCGGTGATCTGGTATTTGTCAGGAAGAGTTTGAATCGCACCTCTCTGTCGCAAGTCCCATAGCTTTGCTGTACCATCATCTGAACCACTCACAACAAGAGGTGGCCACTTGCGTGCAGGGCAACACGAGTTGACAAATGATGAATGCTCAGCCATCTTCTTAACTTGCTTGCCAGTCTCAACGTCCCACACCCTCACAGTCTTGTCAGGACTTGCGGAGATTATCTGGCTCCCATCAGTAGTCCACTGAAGGTCAAGAACAGCATTTTTATGCCCTCTCAGTACCATGAAGTTCTTGCACTCACCATGAACATACCATAAGAAGATATCCTTGTCATGGGAGCCTGATGCTATCACAGTTCCAGCAGGGTTGAACTTCATGCAGTAGATAGCACTCTGGTGACCTGTAAGCAGCATTATCGGTGCCTCCAGACTGGATGTGCGTTGCTTTCCACCAGCCCCAAGAGCCTGATTTGGATGCTGTTGAACGTTAGACAGCTCCATCCCTGGTCGGGGGGCTGCAAGAGCCAAAGAATTGTTGCCTGGAGCAGAGAACATCTTGAAGTTTGTAGATAAATTCAAGTTCCTGTGGCAAAGAAAACTATAAGATGGCAGCGAGAATTGCACACCACACCAGCAGATCACTCTAGATCTGAATGTGCATGCACTTCAAAACAACAGCAAAAAGCCAAAGATTCTATTGGCATCAATCTTAACTTCTCATACAATAACCACAGATACAGAATAACAGTGGCTAACTACTACAATTCAGTGTGGCTTTGACAAATAGATGAAGTGATACAACTCAAGCTACCCAGATTACAAAATAAAGGCCATAAACCTCATACCAATCAACGGTAGAGCAACAAGCATTGATCAAGACAAATGTTGTAACATGTGAAAATTCAACTAACAGTAGCAGGAAACAGGTTAGACAAATAGTTTTATCTTCCTAATTGGGGAAAGAGAACTTGCTAAATTACTGTAATTTGGCACAAAAGTAGTTTGTAGATTCAAGACTCAACAGCGTATTGTAGCCTGCAGGCCTGAAAAGGTGTTGCAGTATAATCCTATGAAGACATATCACCAGGGCATAGCTTTTGGCCTGTTAATTGTTCGTCCCTGAGTTGGTTGACTCTGTTCCATAGGTGCAACTATGCACTATGCAGGCACTATTGGTGGATTGGAAGTGGAGCTGCTTGGGATCTCACTACTGGCAAGTCAGTATGCGTGCAAACACGACATCGGTTGTGTGTGAACCTGAACTAGATCTGGAGGGGCAAAACATGTGTGGGATGTATGCTCAAACCTTGGGTCATGGGGCGTGCACATTTATTACTACTTATATAAGATCCAGAGTGGCTAATTGTTCTTGATGTTGCATATGTAAGATGGAATTGCTCATATATGTGAACGTAGAACAGAAAACTGTACGAACAATTGCATAAATTGAGTTTTAGCAACAATTACCTCGCGTGCTAGAACCTACAATGATATTTCTCAAACGGGCTACCCCTGGGTCTAGAAAACAAAGGAATTCCGAAAATAAATCCAAACAAAAAAAATTCATAAGCACAAGCCCATTAGAGGTAGTTGTTCGGACTTTCACTAAACATCTGCTAGGTTTTCTCTCACTAAAAAAAATCTATATTCCATCGACGACTCCCCAAAACCCCCATACATCCCTCTTCTCTTGTGCCCAAACATCATAATCTAGCGAAATACAGGACCAAGCATCACTCGACACTCGACGCCATGAAGCAACGGATTGGAGAAAGGTCACAGCGCCATACCAGGAAGCCCTAGGTCGCAACTACACAGCGAACAAGGAATGCCCGCGTGCAGCTGCTGCGGATGCTCGGAGGGGCGCAGCGCGGCGAGCACGGACGGGGACCGGGGCCGCGCGTGGGCGGCGGCGGAAGACGCCGGATTCGCCGATCCGGCCGGTCGGGCGAGAGAGCTGGGGGCCGAGGGCGTGGGGAGGCGGCGCTGTCGGGCGTGTGGAAGACTTCGGGCGGCGTCTAGACTTCCTTTCTCTCTGTCTCTGTGAGAGAAGTTGGGCCGTATTCTCTTTTTTTAAGACAGGGACGTTGGGCCGTATTCTCAAGATGGGGCGAAGGAGGAGGAGGAATTAACTGGGCCGTGTAGTGTAGCCCAGCTGCCCAGGGACATGTTGCTTTCATTGCTGGGTCGATGCATGGTGTGATTTCGAGTCCGCCCCACGTTGGTACAACGATGTGGATTCCACGGACGAAACGTTCCATCTCGTCGAAATTCGAAGCCCATCGCATATACGCATTCTAGCTCCATCTATCGCATCTGTAATGACATGCATGTCTTGTTTACTTGCATTGGCTCTGAGAGGAGGGACGAAAATGCTACGTGTGGGTCAAAGTGTGCACTTTCGTGCCAACTAGAGTGGCTGTTTGTGGACTTGTGCAAGTGTGCAACCACGTATGTATGTACGTACATAAGAACAATGCGTGCCTAACTTGCGTGTACGTACAAGCTTACTATAGACTGGAATAATACTCCATAATCACGAATATATACTCCGGCTAGTGACCTTGCGTAGTCGACCGGTACCTCTGGGAGTCTGGGATCACTATCAGTCCATCACCCTGATAAAGCGTCTCATGTGGCCATCGTGTGGCACTGTGCAGAATCTGGGCTTCCTGCATCCTGCGTTCGCGCTAACGTCGATCACACCGGGTTGCGGTCGCCGGCACGTCGACAAAAAAAAAGGCGGGCTGGTTAGGGAGCCGACCAAATCGAAGCCCAAGACAGGCCCAAACACAAACATAGAGAAGCTCGAGACCCCCCGGAGCGCTATAGCTCGGCCCGACGACAGCTGCAGAAGGTAACAGGTATGCAGGCGCAGCTTAACGGGACGGGCAGTATAAGGATTTTTTTTTTCACGGCTCGCTAATTCATCAAGGTCTACTCAGAGTCAGGTATACAGAAAGTCTTAACAGTATAACGATTGCTCCAAAACCATAAAAGGGACCAACTATCTTTAACAATACTTTGTGAAAGACCAAGATCATTGTTATCCTTTGATCTCCTCAAAGGTATTGCGCTACACCCATGCTAGTAGCCCTGCAATTCTCCCAAGACTCGAAGCCTGCACAAAGAACAAAACATGACGAGTTATTAACACTGATAACAGTCAAGAAAACAAGAGCTTAATTATTACTCTAAGATACACAAGCTGCACATCACTGTTATTTATATGTGATGTAATCATGTGAAATTGGTAGGTGTTATAAGTTCTAAAGTAGTTGCACACATCAGAGCATTGTTTTCATACAAATCAAAATTATAGCAACGTGTCTGCAAAATGTTTAGGAAGGCAATGCTTATTTTATCTTTCACAATCCTTCAACCAGAATTCCAGAAATAAGTAAAATACAGATAGATCAAAGAGATTAATAGACAGCTATCAAATGGAAATCAATCAACCTCATATGAAACCATACATAAAAAAAAACACACACAGAAAAGCATACAAAATACTTTCTGGGCATCAGTTGTCGATAGTACTAGTACATCAGGTTTTGTTAAAAGATCCTTGTTTGTAGGAATAAACGGAATGATTCCAGATTTAGTGCACTATTGCTAGCATACAACAAAAACTGGGAGCACACGGTTTGAAGCACAGAGTGTAGAAAAAATGACGTAGTTCAGAAGATTAAATAAATCAAGTGCTAGCACAATACAACTATACAAGTACAATTATCTCGGGCTTAGTAGTGGCTGCTTGGATAATTGGACAAGGTGTTAGCCTCTACTAGGTCTCTACAAAGGATTATGACTTATAGGCACTGAACCATAGCAAGTAATGGCAGAGGAATTATTGTAAAAAAAAATTATCAAAGCACTTCAGTAGTTGTACTCTGAACACCTCTGAAACATTACCACATGTTCACAACAGCCAGCTGTAATCCACATCATATCCAATTTATATCTTAAGAAACACATGACCATCGATAATGCACAAGATGAAATTCAGTGACCGGTTACACCTAATAGAATTATAATTCACAAACAAAGTGGACAATCTTTTGCGGATCGGTCGAGATCTACAAACCCCGCCACATCCCACCCTCCACACCACCCAATCCTCCGCACCCGCATGCACAAAATCACACAAGCAGCAGCGCGCACCGCAGATCAGCGAACCACGATACCAAAACAACCGGATCTAACGGAGACAGAGGCGAGTGAGGCAACCAGATTCACGCACCTAGCCGGAACCGACGATGATGTTGTTGATGGGGATGAAGATGAGCTTGACGAAGAAGCCGACGAAGCCCATGACGACGAACCCGATCGCCGTCCGCGCCGCCACCTTGGTGAACTCTGCACATCGAGATGGCGCGTAAATCACCGTCAGATCTGAAAGAGGCGGAACCAAAACAACACGGATCCGAACGCGACAGCGGCGGGTGGAAGGAGCCTGTAACGTACCCTTGCGGTCGGGCTTGTGGCAGCGCTTGACGAGGCGGACGCTGTCCTTGGCGAAGTCGCGGAGGGGATCCACCACCGAGTCGATCGCGTCCATGGTGGCCGGGCGAGATCTCGAGCCGAGCACGCGGTGGAGACGATGGTCGCTGGGTGTGGACCGTGGACGCAAGGGAGTTTGTTTGCCTTTGCTGACGGGTGGTCCCTTTATAAGCTACGCTTCCCACTTTTGGTTGTTCAATTTGTTTGTCCGGATTTCCTTTTCAACAAAATTTTGGATCGTCTCGGGTGTGGATAATACGGTGTGAACTCCACCAGAGACGTGTGGAGTATAAGTAGACGACAAGGGTAAAATATTCGTGTATATTTGTAAGGGATATTTTGGTATTAAAATAATTTTAAAGGTGGTAGTAGATTTTAACAATTTCAAATTTATTTAAAATAGATTATCGATTTTTCTTTCTCCTTACAAAATCATGAGCTTATACCTCGCTAGATTGAATTCACATTTGGTTTGACTCAAAACGTACGAATTTTGGTGTTTTTTCCAAAATCGATTTAAAAGGGTGGGAGTATCATCATTCTTATTCTATGACCGACCAAATGCATCTTAGACTCTTAAATCTTCTCTATCCCTGGGAGAAATTGCCCTCACTCGACCAGCAACACAGGACAGCAATCAGAGATGGTCGCAACTTCAACAGTTCAATGAATTACAGCATTCATAAACAACATGAAAAGAAGCCGGTGTACAACCAGAACAAAGCCAAGAAATCACTGAGGCGTTAAAGCGACCATAAGAATTTCATTCGGAGTTAAATCTATCATTGAACAGATTAGCAAAGTGCCAGTAAAGGGGACGCAAAAATAAGGTGAAAGCCATGAGAATTTCCTCTTATCTCTCTACAATTGATTCGGCTTTCATGACACGGGAGTCAGCAGTTCCAGTTTATTTAAGCTGTGAACCAAGTAAGCCTACACTGCTATGTACCTATAATGCTAATGCCAACAAATATCATGGCATCAGGGCTCATATGGACTTATGCAAATTGTGTGGAGGCCCAGAGACCCCTTCAACCCTACAACAAGTGGGAGCCACGTGGCGAATGAGGCAAAATTACTGTCAAGCAAACAATGCTTGCTCCAATCGCAGTTTCTGACAATCAATCAACCAGCATTTACTTCCTAGCTCACAGTAGTTCAGTTTATATACCTTTGCCGACATGAGCACACAGATTTTTTGCTAGTATGCTCGAATGGCCATCACTCTCGAACGCTATGAAATGCAGCCACACTTTATTGGGTATCAATATCATTCTGCTCAAAAAATTTTGAGGTTATTCGCCGTCGCAATCCATCATGTTCAGATCCCGTGCTTTTTCTTGGTGACCAACGTGGAAGGTGTGTCATCCCTTTGGCAACCCACACCATTCACGCCAAGGGTTCCATTAATGCCATTTTCTTGCTGACAGCTGGTATTATCATCGTTATTTTCATCAAGGTGATCAGGAGCTAGTCTTAGTTGGAACGAAGAGTCATTTGTTGTGCACTCTGAACTCCCTTCTTCTACATGGTCAGGCACTACTGCCGCACCATTTAATTTTTGCCCCATAGGAATGTCAGAGCTTGTGCCTAGGACTGCAGATGCACTGCTATTATTAGCTGACTTGCTGTTGCCATTCCCAAAGGATGGTGAAGTGCCATTACCAAAAGGGGATCGACCATCAACTTTGACTAAATTTCCACTAGAAGAAGGCCTTCTGAGGAAGCCCCGAGATAAAAATGACATGTCCCCGTGGCAAACTTTTGATGGTTTCCCACTGCTTGTGCTACTGCAGTTTTTGTTGCCGCTTGATGGTTCGCTGTAAGGTCTTGGCTCAAAACCATGATAAACGAAAAGCACATCATGCTTGTTTGCAGACACAGAGTGATTGCCAGATTGTGTATCACTATTGACCGCACAGTGATTGCCATTACTGGACATCACAAGCATATCTCCGTTGCATTTTTCACTTGTTGATGACGGACCGCTGAGATGTTCGTTGCAATGGCCATTTAACTTTCGAGGGGAACCAACAATGTAATCCTCTTCAGCAAAGGAAGATCTCTTTCTTGAGGGTTTATCAAGAAAACCACGAGCAAATGTAGGTTTCGGTTTTCCTGCCATCCCATTAGCTAAGACTGGGGCTGGTGTTTTATTGTCCGTCCTTCCGGTTGAACCATCTAAGGCAGGTGATCGTTCATCACATCTCTGGACTTCTGTGCCGGCTTCAGCATCAATATCCATATAATCAACTGAATCAATGCATGAGGCAGACTCCTCACATGGCTCCGCAAAGGAATGAACTGGAGACGCTTCCCTGGTGGAATTGACAAAGTCCACAGAGCTCATGGTATTAGGACCACCTTCTACCGGAGGGCCAAGTGGCACAGATATCAAGGAAGTAGAGGCTTCCAATGGAGAATATGAAACTCTAGTATCTTCAAGAACATGTGATACTGGTAAACCTTGCAAATACACCTCATTGCTACTGAATTTGTCTGCCTCAGTGCTTATATGTAGATTCAAGTCCGACTCCTGGTCCTTGATTTCCATTTTATGCAAAGATTCATTATTGGATTCAGAATCCTGTTGTAACAGATCTTCTGAAGAGTCCAAAAGTGATTCACAGCTTGTTGCATCCTCTGGTATCATATGGTTTTGTCCACTGAAAGGGAGCACTTTGCACTGTTGTTGCTGTTTCACGGGTTCCTCAACTACAGCAAGTGGCCTGGGACGAGCTGTCCTCCTGCAAGAGTCCAATAGAAAAGTATCATCAGTCTGTAAGTCCAGAACAGCACATATTGCTTAATCTGACAAGTAGTTTTTTTAATCGAAAGTACTAGTTGAACTATAAGAAAGTGGATTTCATGGAGAGAACACCTAAAGATTTAGAACGAGAACAACAGCATCCAAAAATAGCAAAATACTTTTCTTTTTAATCGAAGTACTAGTTGAACTATAAGATAGTGGATTTCATCGAGAGAACACCTAAAGATTCAGAACGAGAATAATAGCGTTAAAAAATAGTAAAGTAATATTAGATACTTATGATTTTATTTGGCATTTAGCTGCTAGGCTGAAACCATAAGAGCCAATGATAAAAAAAAAAAAAAACAGAAAGCAGCACACAGTATAAAACCCGAAGTTCACATTCATACTGGTTTAGGCTGGTTTGGCGATATATTTCCATTGACCAAGGTATATAGTCTATCTTTACTTTCCGAAACAGGCAATATGATTTTTTTTCATTAGTACAACTATATTTCATATACGATGAGTCGATGCAAAGAGAGCACAGAATTAAGCACCAATAAAGTACAAGTGATCACTCAAGCCGTCATCAACAAGTAGAAAAGGTCATGAGGTACATATGTGGTATTTTCCTTTAAGGATTACACTCGATCCCCATATGAAAATGAGACTGTTGACCATAGGTAGCATTCAAAATCGTATTAACAGCAATTACCTGCTATACAAAAGCATATAAGCACCTTGGGCATGAACTTCCTCCTCATCAACAACCATAACCTGCAAATGCAAACTGATAAATTAGCAATTATGACAGATTATGTGTGGTAACAACATTAAGATGGCAGTATACCTTACAGTCATCGATTTTATACCACTTCCCTCGAGAACCTTTGATGTAGCATATGTAATGGCCAAAAAATGACGCATTCAGCATATCCAGATGAACAACGACAGCATAGAGATCATACAGGTTGTTTCCATCAGTGCTACTCATGTATGGTGTTAGATCTAACTCCATAGGGAATGTGACTCTCTTGTTCAGTTTCCCAAATCTACCACTCTGTAACATCCAACCAAATGAAATACTGTGATGCAAAGTTGTTATAATACAGTCAATCAATGTTGGGGGGGGGGGGGGGGGGGCTGACCTGAAACCTTTTGAGAGTGATTGTTAGTATATTTGGAGCTTGATGAACTGAAAGATGCTTCCGCGCTTTCACATAGTCGTTGCATCTGCATAAAAAAATGTTGAATGCTTTGATTTGAAGCCGTACTAATAGAGGAATATAGATTGTAAAAGAAATTATGAATACGCATCACCGGGTGCAATATGATGTCGGAAGACATCTCATATGAGTGCCTCAGCTAGCAATTGTTACATGCAATTGGCTCAACTACAAGTGACCAGTTTAGTGTGAATTTATTAAACTGTGCTCCTCAGAGTGAAATGTGTTAGGACTTAGGACTTTAGATAATTCCAGAAAGATGTAATATTTCAAGTACTTCTGCATTATATAACGAACCAATAAACGTAAATTGCAACGTATGAATAGCAACTAGCTCACAAAGAATGTGAGGCAGTTTATAAGTAAACATGCAAGGACACAGTACTGTGTTAACTTTTAGCATTCATGTCCATGCATTTATAAGAAACCCTAACGTGCACTAGGATTTGATTGTGTGCTCTGTACTCGTAAGGAGGAACAAATAGCTAATCTCAGCAGTCATTCAAACTAAATTGCTCTACAAATGTACAGTTACAAAACATGTATGTGCCCAGAACTCGAAGATACACGTGAAATAAGCACAAGTACAAAACCACACTTACCCATCACATTTATACTTATTATCCCCATCAAGCCATTCGACAGCAGTAAACTGATCCAAGCATTTTTCCAAGGATTCAGCGTCACCATGAATTTCAACTGTCAAGTCCATCATATTATCATAACGGTTTGAGACCATTCCACATGCGGTACACTGAACCTGCACACATCCTTCACGTCAGGCATTATATTTGATACTGTAACAGATGCACAGACAGTTGAGTTAGTTTAGAGAAGAGTAGAGCACAGAGGAAACAAGGCCTAATACACTAATTTTAAACCATTATCCCAATTAAAGTGGAAACATAAGAAACCTGTGACTGCAGGCGCCCACCAAATATGTGCTGAATCACGGTTGTCTCTTGGGTGCTAAGATCTACAGCCTTCTCACCTCCATATTCATCAAGACAAGCAGATTGCATCTTATCAATTGCAAACCTGCAAATGACACAGAATACTGAATTAAAGACAGTCCAAAGAGCGCCATACATTTCCTTAAAAAAAAAAAGAGAGCCATACATGTAATAAACCAAGCAAAGCAAGTAAATCACCTCATGAATTCATGAGCATCCTCTTGCCTGCCATAGCCCAGATTACCACCAATATTTGGCAGATGAGAAAGAATGTTCATAGGAGAAAATGGGTGTATACTTTCGCTAGCTCTTTGAATATGACACTGGAGCTCGCACAAGAAACACCAATCTTCATGTCTCGTAGAACCTGAACAACAATTGTAAGCAAAGAACTTGAGGTCAATGTATATACTCGTTACCTAATATACACAATCACATACATTCCCTGCTATGGTCCTTTCCTAAAAGATAGGCCACAAGCGGTCTCGTGCACGAGAGACATTGTAAAACCACGTTGACAAAGCAACTGCACAAACAAAACAAGAGCAATGAGGTGCATATAAGAAGCATGTGCAAAGGAAATAAATGGTAACAGAAGAAAGTATTACTCCACCGTACCTGTTGCCACAATTCATAAGCCCACAAGGTAAGAAATCAAATTCCTTCCAGTTGTACAGCTTTAAAAATTCATCATAAGGAAAGAGTAACTGACCCTGTGAATGGGTCAGACATGAAAATGTTGCTGATACATGATGCACACATATTTCTAGTTTAACGAGTATATCCAATTACCTTTTTCAATTTTTTAGTGGTGGGCACCAACGAGATGCGACCAAAACCTGATGATTTCTTGCTGTTGGCCTCAATTCCAGAGGACAACTTGTCAGCATTCATCGGTTTGCACTTGAATTTGTGACCAGCTTGCCAATGCTTTGTCTGACATTCTTGAGAACTAAACAAAAGCATAAACTAATTAATGCTTCAGAGCAATATAATGGCAATGTGGCAACTGAAAAAATAACAGCATAACAGGGTTCAGTTATTATTGTATATGATGGGTTGCATTGGAAGCATAGATGTGGAAAACAATAAATAGACTCCAAGCATGATAATTGCAACAACTTTTACAAGGACACTAAAAAGAACATGCACACTCTTGAAAAACTACTGACATTACATCAGAGGGCGCAGATTCACCCCACAACACAGTAGGGTAGCAACTTCCATAAGGCCTACAGACCAATATTGGCAAACAGGACAAAATCACACCAATTACACCCAAAATGAAATCCATTATAGTTTCAATCAAACCAACCAATTGCCTCTTAGAAAGTGAACTTTATATTGTCGTGTGGACATCATTTATCAACATTCAAATAGGAACTGATAAGAGCAGCATTTGCTACAGGCTGTCATTAGTAATAATAATAGTAATACATGCAAAAAGACATTGTAAACTTACACGGCAACTAGATGAATAAAGGCTTGAAAGATAAATTTTGCCACCACTTGACAGAATACAGCAAAATAAAAAAAAATGTTAACAACAGGGGAATTCCATGCCATCACCAGTTCAGCACCGTTTCAGCTCTTTCTTGCTTATCAAATAGGCTTCAAAGTATAAAAAAAAAAAATACACTACACTGGGAATCTCTCGCGATGGAGAAATGTCAAATGTTAAGCTCCATGGAGGCCCGCCCACATCGTATCATTTATCATCAAAATTTGACTGACTCATTCAGGAATAGGCACAGGATTGATGAACTTTCTGGATTAACACACCTCAAAATGGGGCAATCTGACTAGCTGGTCAAAACCCTTTCTGCAGTAAGCTCTCAAACTTCCTCTTTTTTTTTTTTTGCTCCAGCTTTCAAACTTCCTTAAGAATGATGCATTGAGCAATGGGTGTTACCAATTTCAAGTACGCCCAGCAATTGCACACTCAAATGCATGGACAACGAAATCACTCACCAGAAACACCAATTTCCCAAGAAACTAAGCCACGATTACGAAAATTGGATTCTATAACCAGAGACACCAGGGCGGAGGGCAATAACAGTGCAAGATCCCGGTACGACCCCCCGCACCAACAACCAAATCACACGGCAGAAGCGAAAAATTCAACTGGGAACTCGGTAAGATTGCGAGAACACGTGCAGCACCATGCGTCACAAATCAGTACTAGTAGGATGGCAGTAGGAGGAAGAGGACGAGACGCACCAGTACCGCACCCGCTTGCACCGGGAGCACTTCTTGGTGGTAACGCCGCCGCACGCGGCGCAGGGCCCGGGCCCCGCCACCTCCCCGGCGGCGGGTCCCTGCTTCCGCTGGTCCCCCCTGGGCGACATCGGGTATTCGGGCGAGCTGTCGTGGTGGTGGTGATCCTCGTAGGAGGCGGCGAACCCGGCGGCGTCGACGACGAAGTAGCGCGAGGCGGCGCGGCGCACGGCGACGACGGCCGCGGAGAAGAGGACGAGCCCGACGACCGCCGCCTGAATCACCGCCGATAGGTCGATTCCCAGTCCCGCTCCGCCGCCGCCACCTCCGCTGCCGCCCCCCAGCATCTAATATAGCCGGCCCCTAGGGTTAGGGTTCCGCGCCCGGCGTCCGGCACCGACCATCCGAAACCCAGCCCGAGGTGACGTGAGCCGCCCGGACACCGAGGCGCGCGGGGCCGAGTCCGAATCGAACTGGTCGCGCCGCACCGCACCGCCGCGCCGCCAGCCGGAGCCGGAAGGGACACTTGCTGCGCTTTTTCTCTCCTGTAGCCTGTAGGGCTCCCCGCGCTGCCGCCGCTGACGGGTGGGCCACGGGAGCTGTGGGGCCGGGTTGGCAGTGGGGAGGGAACAGAACAAGTCAACGCCGCGGTCGCGGAAGTGGTGGGCGAAGCGAGGAGTGTCTTGCTCGTTCTACTCGTCTCTCCTCGGCCTACGCGTCCATGCAAGAAGCCAGAGCGAGGCTATATCCTCTACACACGACATCCTTCTTTCTATTTCTCCTTCCTTTCAGTGAAACGTAGAGGGGTCTTCGAGGCAACTCTAGAGAGCTTATGAGAGAATATTCCCTTTCCTTTAGTTTCCTTTCCTTTTTCTGAAGGAAGGATAATATTTTCCTGATACTTTCTCTGTCGTAAAATGTGTCTATGTATATATCTTTTTGAAGTCAAACATCCTTAATTTTGATCGTAAATAATAAAAAAATAAAGGTTGGCAACATAATAGTGATGTTAACATATTTGTTACGAAACTAACTAGTATAACATGTAACTTTTTTACTTGGAATAGGTTATATTTTTAAAAATATTCTTGTCAAAGTTAAGAATGTTTGTTTGAAAAACCTAAACGTAATTGTATTCTAGGCAAAGTGAGTATAATGTTTTCATATAAAATGTTGACTTACTTATTTTAAACATTTTATAAATAAAAACGATGGAGTAACTACGGAAAATTAAGAAAATAGGAAGAGGTTTTCCATGCATTTTCTATATAGGTTTGTGGCCAATTTTGTTGTAATCTACTCGCAAAAAAAATTGTTGTAATCCACTGGGTGATTTTGCAAATTGCCTGGTACTATTATATCACGAACTGCAATGTTATTTTGTAACCCAATATGTTTTTTATCTTTTATGCAATTTTTGTTGGCGTAGTGCTTAATGGCACACGGTTTGATTAAAAATGGAATTATGCTGGGAGGAGTACCCCATTTGCACTTACGAATGACGTTGACGCCGTTCAAGCCTAAGTAGTGGTTGCGGTGCTTAACCATGCCGACCAGTGCTAGTCCGGTTGAACTCGTTCTCCCGTTCTGATTTGCATAGCATTTTGAGCTGATGTGCAGTGTGTGCCGACATGCCATATTGTGCGGTTATATGTACTGCATCATTCCAAGTATACATCTACAGTACCTTTGTAGTCTTTTTGAACACATTGGGGGGGGGGGGGGTTGCAGGACCCCACCTACTCATTTTTCATTCCATTGAAAGAAACATGCTCTTACAAAGATGACCCAGGCATTCGTAGGTTAAGAGTACAGGAGAGGGAGGAAGAGAGTGTACAGAATTACATGAGTTGAGCTAAATACATCCTCCAAGTATGTAACAGATTCTTGTTGTCCTTGTACCGACAACTCCAAGAGTCCATGTCGTTGATGACCTGACGAAGAATGTCCGAGGCAGTAGACGATGCCTGGTCAAACATCAGCTTGTTCCTTGCTTCCCAGATCTGCCATATTGCAAGAAGGATGACATCGAGGTGGACTTGTGGTGGGAGGGGAAGATGGTTACCATTTAACCATGGTGCCTGGCACCATTCCGGGTAACAGGTAACTCCCATGCGCCCCCAGACCTCTCTTGCTGGGGGACAGTCACAAAAGATGTGTTCCTGTGTTTCCAATGTGGTAGCACAGGTTTCGCAGTATGAGTCTTCCAGCTCTCGGATCCCTTTGTAATGAAGAGCTGCCCGAGTGTTTAGGCGCCCATGGTAGAGAAGCCAACCAAAGTATTTGATTTTCATCGGGAGTTTGGTGTTCCAGATACGCATGACATCGGGAGTGGGTTCAGTCTTGGTGCGTAGGAGATCATAGAAGCCCCTGGAGCGCGGAGGTTTGTCTCGTAAACAGTCCAAGATGTGGGCGTCTGGACGTTCGCTGGGAGCAAAGTGGAGGAGGCATGAACTTAGAATCTCGGATTCTTCTCTTGCACATAGACTAAGCCGAGGTTGGAGCTACGACTCCAACGGGATTTGCATAGCTTCGGAGACCAAGATTTGAGGTTTTGTGGAGTGGGAGAATAGAGCCGGGAAAGTTTCGGCGAGAGTTGTGTTGAAGATCCAGCGATCATGCCAAAAATAAGTCGTTGTGCCATCACCGCAGAGAACATGTGTAATCGAGCGGTAACGAGGCAGCTCCTCAAGTACCAGTCGGGCGAGAAAAGAGTCTGCTGCATGGTTGCCCAGCCCCCGAGCGTGTTGACTGTGGAACCATATTTCCAGGGGAGGATTTGAGGGTCCAATAATCTGTGGACTATTTTCAAAAGCATACAATGGTTCATAGTTTCCAAATGTTTAATCCCCAAACCACCATCCACTTTGTCTTGGCAAACACGTTCCCAGGCAGTCAGGCAGCGCGAGCCATTGCAACGTTCTTCGCCAGTCCAAAAGAAAGAGCGCCTTCGAGACTCCAGCACTTCAATCACCGTTTTGGGAAAGATGTTCGAAGCCATGAAGTAGATAGGAAGACTAGTGAGCACGCCATTCACCAACACTATCCGTCCACCATTGCTTAACAGCTGGGCTTTCCACCCAGCAAGGTAACGATCGAAACGGGAAATTAGTGGCTGAAAGTCTGAGACTCGCAGCTCATGTGGAGACAGAGGCAATCCTAGGTAATTTTGGGGGATACTTTCAATGCCACACCCGAGGATCGCCGCCATCTGAGCAGCTTCAGAGTCCGGGACGTGCATCGGGACGAATGTGGATTTGTGGAAATTAATGGAGAGTCCCGTCGCTTCCGAGAAGGAGTCGAGGATGCCTTTCAGAGTTGCGATCGCTGCAACGTCCCCTCGGATCATGATCAAGGTGTCGTCCGCGTATTGGAGTACAGGACACGGAAGGGACGCATCAACCGGGTGTTGCATAGCACCCTCGCGCGAGGCCCGCTGTATCATTTGTTGCAGCACATCCGCCACAATGATGAACAGATATGGTGAGATTGGGTCGCCCTGTCGAAGCCCACGTTTACATGTGATCCATCTACCCGGCACTCCGTTAAGCATAACTGAAGTTTTTCCAGTGTTGAGGATGGATTGGATCCAACCCCGCCACTTCATGTCAAAGCCTCTGGCACGAAGAATTTTTTCCAGGCAAGCAACGGAGTCAAAGGCCTTTTTGAAATCCAATTTCAGCACAGCCGTGGGCAGCTTGCGTTTATGGCAGCAGCTCAGGATATCCGCTGCATAAATGAAGTTCTCGGCGATGTTGCGTCCTTGGATGAAACCAGTTTGGTCCGGATCGACCAGCTTGGGTATGGCTGTTTTCACCCGGTTTGCCAAGAATTTGGAGACGAGCTTCATAGGACAATTTTGCAACGAGATAGGTCTGAAACCTGATGCTTGGGTGACTCCATCGTATTTGGGGAGCAAAACCAAATGAGCTCGGTTCAGGGCATCCATGTTCAGAGAGCCGGAATAGAATTCGTCGAAGAGGGTGAGTACGTGAGGCTTTAGTTTTGACCAGAAGGATTTATAAAAGGAGGGCCCAAAACCATCCGGCCCAGGACTAGCATGCATGTCCATAGCAAAGAGAGCATCAGCGATCTCGTCCGGGGTGAAGGGCGCTGAGACATGCAGCTCTGATCTCGCATGAGTACTGTAAAGCTCGTCAATGTCGAAGCTCCAAGCTGTGGATGTTTCCCGGCCAAGAAGGTCCTTGTAGAAGTCATGCAGCAGGTCGCTTTTGGCGGCATGAGAACGGAAGGAGATTTCATCATGTTCTAAACAAGGGATGGCATTCTTACGCCGACGGCCGTTGGCTGCAGTGTGGAAAAAGCGTGAGTTTTCATCCCACTCTAGAGCAATTCGAATGTTGAAACGTTGCCACCAAAATGCTAGCTTCTCGGCTTGGATGGTCTGCAATCCCTGAGTAAGGAGGCGCCGTAGAGTGGACTCATTTGGGAGTAGACGTCTTTCTTCTTCTAGCAAGTCCAGTACCTTGTAGTCTTGTAGTCTTGTACTAGGACAGAAAATTGGCAGCAGGTAGTGTGCATGCTCCCCTATTTAACGTTTGTGGAGTACATCTTAAAACATTGCTGGGAATTTAACTTGAACTTAACCGCACATATGCAAAAGGTGACCGCAGAAAACCAGAGATAGACCACCATCAACTCGCCAGTAACGATTAACCACTCGCCTGCCAACGTCCTAACGCGACAACAGCAAAGATAAAACACGCTGTCCAGAATAGAACAGCAAATTTCTACCCGCCCAACAATGGCCATGATCACGCTGTGTGGTAGTAAGAGAGTCCAGCCGGCATGGGCATGGTCTAATCGGCACACATAATTTTCGCATGATGTGGCTCATTGACTGACAAATGACAACCGACTGCTAACCGCTATACTGCTCCGAAGAGGGCGTGAGGCAGCTTTCCCTCCTACAATCACATCACATTTTTTACCTTGTTTATCGTAGCTTTTCTAGCAGCTTTTGTCAACTTTTGAACTCACAAAAGTGTAGAGCTGCTACTATTTACGCAAAAAATAAAATAAAAGAAAAAATTGAATGTAGCCGCAGGCCCAATCTCGCGTATTCGAGCATTGAGCCCAATCTCCACGTCCTTTGTTTGGGCCCAAGCACTAGGCTAATGCTGGAGCCGACAGGCAACCGCCATTTAAAAACTCCGCCTCCCCTCGTCGCTCGCTTCTCACCGTGGCCAACCACCACCGCCGTGGACGGACGGTGACCAGATCGGCCGGCGAGAAAAAGGTAAATCATCCATAGTCACTCGGAGGCGTCACCCAGTTGCGAATTTTCATACCATTCGCATCACATGGCCGCTGGCGTCCGGCACGCTCGCTGACACTACACTAGGCCGGTCCGCCTCCTCCTTCCCCTCTTCCTTCCTCTGCCCTGCGTCGCTCTCGCGATACCGCATTGACCGCGCCTGCTTCCTCTCCGGGCTCTGTTCACGCCCCTGCGATCCGCTCGCGAGTTTGCCGTCTCCTCTCAGGTGAGCGAATATTTTGCTTGCTTGCTCGTCGTGGGGGTTTCTCGATCGGTCTGGCATTTCGTCGGACAGGTGGTGCTCGTGCCGTGAAAGTTTGTAGAGTTCCATGTTTATTTCTGTTACATGTTAGTGTAGAGTGTTTTAGATGTCAGTTTAGATGACTCTGTTAGTTCGAGAGATTTGCATCTCAATGGTAGTGAATCATTTCCATCAGTGATTGTAATTCCTTCTTGCCGCTTAAGCTGTTTCAGCCCTCCATGTCCATGTGGCCTGAAAACATAGGAAATAAAGAGCAGAAGCAGGCCAAAATGGAGAACTTCGACAAGGATCATCAGGATCCTCTTAAGGATGTTAAATTTGATGAGAAGCCTGTTTCTGTCGATTTCCAACGGCTTGTAGAAATGGCAGAATCCGGGAAAGGTCAGTCTCATATGCGATGGTTTATGAAGCAGTGGGAACGCAAGAGGGCCAGTGCTCTTCAGGCTCTCGAGGAAGATCTCGATCCCCTTTGCCAAGAGAGGAAAGATGATCAAGAGCCTATTAAAGATGCAGAACACGAAAGCATTTCGTATTGGAAAGAGAGGGCAATGCAGCTAGAAGAAAGAATTTATCAAGAGCATGGAATAGATGTGGAATGCGACATTAGTTCGTTTTGGAAAGAGAGGGTGATGCGGTTAGAAGAAAAACTCCAGGCATGTGCACGCATTGGTTGAAAAACCAGAGGGAAGCATAAGCAATCCACCACCACACACACTAAAGGATAAATTCTCTGGGCTATTAAGGCGTGCTGATTTTTTCTTGCACTTGGTTCTTCAAAGTGCTCCTATTATTATTGCTCATCAGGTACATTTATATATATTCACACCTGTTACAATTTCTTGTGTTCGTGGAGATACTTTTTTCAGAGAATGCACATGTGAAACATTGGATATGAACTTTTGTAGTAGCTTATGGTGTAACCATAGATTGTTTTTACTTCTGTTTTCTTTTCAGGATGCTGAGTTACGGTACCGTTTCATATTTAATCACTATCCAACACTTGGTGATGATGAGGTAATCTGATTTTATTCAACACCTTTACCATGACATTATTTTCTATGTACTTCATATGGTACACCCTTTTTTTCTCCTGGAAGTTCATTATTGTACAACTAGAGTAACTGCCATTACCCTGAACATTTGGCAATAAATCAACATTAAACTTCAGTTAGATGTTCTAGTATTTTTAATAAGTTGCAACTTGGTGGCTGACACATATTTTTTTATCAGGATGTTATTGGTAAGACGGACTACGAGATATTATCAGGTGAGGGTGTAGAAGAGATGAGTAGTGTCAAGCGAGAAGTAATGGCCACATGAATAGCAACTAAAAGAGAATTTACGTTTAGGAAAAAGTCCATTTTTAGCCATCTAACTCTTGCCTCGGTTTGGTTTTGGCCATTGAACTCCAAAACCGGGTATCTTTGGCCATTCAACTATCAAAACCGTTCAAATTTGGCCATCGGGCTGTTTTGATGAGTGGTTTTAACTTTTTTGTTTACAATTTAGTCCTTAGATCTTAAAATGATTATTACTTTTTGCTCGTACCTCCGATTTAACTGATTCTTATGGTCACGTGTTACTAACGGTGAGCAATATATTTTAAAGTGATATTTATACTATTTATCACTATTTGTTACGTTATTTTTTTTCGTTGTGTAGAAAAAAATAATATAAGAAAATGAAACAAACAATTATAAAATAATACAATCAATATTGTAAAATGTAAAGCTCATAGTTATGAACGCATGGCCATTAGAATCACTTAAAACGGAGATGCAAGAAAAAATATTAATCATTTTAACATCCAAGGACTAAAAAGCACTAAATTAGTCCATTTTAATCCTTGGATCTTAAAATGATTATTATTTTTTTCTCCTATCTCTGATTTAAGTGATTCTAGTGGCCATGCATCCATAACGATGAACTTTATCTTTTAAAATGTTGATTATATTATTTTATAATTGTTTGTTTTACTTTTATTATATTGTTATTTGTATGCAATGACCAAAAAATTATATAACAAATAGTGATAAAATAGTATAAAGATTAATTTAAAATATAGTGCTCACCATTAGTAACATGTGACCATAAGAATCACCTAAATCGAAGGTACGAGCAAAAAGTAATAATCATTTTAAGATCTAAGGACTAAATTATAAATAAAAAAGTTAAAATCACTCATCAAAACAGCCCGATGGCCAAATTTGAACGGTTTTGATAGTTGGGTGGTCAAGAATACCCGATTTTGGAGTTCGATGGCCAAAACCAAACTGAGGCAAGAGTTGGATGGCCAAAAATGGACTTTTTCCTTACGTTTAATACACCAATGTTTGGAGAAAAGACATTTCTAATGTACATTGAGCCAGTTTTCAGCAAGGCCGGGGAAACAATTGGTGTGAATCATGTTGCAATGGATGTAACAGATCAGGTGCTTTGATGAATTATATATTAGCTTACAATCCATTTAAAATTACTTTTATTTCTGAATTTTTATAATCCTGAGATATAATTTTTATAATCCTGAGAGATATACTAGCTTCAATCCATCTAAATTTATTTTTATTTCTGAATTTGAGAATCCTGGGATATAATTTTAGTTTTTCTTGGGTTTTCTTCTGATACTAACCATATCCTTCCTTGTTTCCCTTGGTTCCGGTGAACAAAAGTAATCTTTTCTTTCTCTATTTAAATAATGTCATCATCCTTACCTTTTCTCTGATGGTCAGATAATGTTGCACTTACACCAATACTAAAAATTCATTATCATTAAGTGGGGGTTATTCTATTTCCAACTACTTATGATGTAATATGTTTTTGTTGGCTCTTAACTTGTTGCCATAGTAGACCTTAAAGGCTAAAACAATATAATAAATTCCACCACCATCAAATGGAAATTTAATTCAAATTTCGAACTATTTATAATATAGTATTTTCTTGTCATCTTTTAACTTGTTGGCACTACCAACCAATGGTCACCTTTTACATTATATATTGTGAAGCTAAATTAATTTGTTGACCCGATTTAATATTATTTGCTTAGCCAAGGGTAATTCTGACTTAGGTTAATTTTTCTAATCTAGTGCTTTAAAACATCCTTTTGATTCAAAAAGTTTCCTGTCAAGTTGAGAAAATGTTGCGGTTTTATTTGTTTTTCATTCTGCTGAACCATAATACATCTACTTATTTGCTCTTTAGGTTAAAAGGAGAGAGAAAATGGCGGATATACATGTGAGAGAAGCTATTCAAAAAGCTATGGAATCGGAACTAGTAGAAGCCATGAAAAATCATGAGCCATGAAAAGTAGAAGCTACGCACATTTGTACTTCGGAAGTAACATGTACTCCACCCCGCGGCAGCATCTCTGAATAAAAATTTTTGTTTCAGACATTTTGTCAACACATTGAAATTCAGTTGTTTTAACAAACAAAATGATCTGCCTGCTTGCAGAATTTTTATTATCTTCCGAGCAGGCAAAATCTTTGGCAATTTAGCGATCCACCTGTCTGTCTGCAAAACATACAATGCATTCATCTCATGAGCCTGCAGTATTGTACTAAAATCTATCACGGCCGAAAGAGTCATCTCTAACCCATGCTAAACAGTAACTGATGGTGGGTGTGAGTTGAGGCTGATAGACTGAAAGTATTTGCACGCTGCAACGTCTGCTCCTACGTGCTCACTTGCATACCGATTTTTTTCTGTTTTGCAAAATTTTGTATTTGCTTTTTTTTTCCGATGAAATGTCAGCGCTGAGATTTTATATTTTCTTTTTGGAATGCACCAGCATGAGCTTGTGCTGATTTATATAGAAGAGGTTTTCAGTATGCAGAAATGGAAACAAAAGGTGTCAGTGAAGAACGTAAGGGAGGCAAGGCTAAGAAGACAACGAACTGAAGGTCTGAAACTCTGAACTCTGAAGATGACAGACCGAGCAGGCAATGGACTCAAAGAACCTGAAACCTGCATTGCCGACTCGATTCAGAAACACTAATGACTATGTGTACTCCTCGTACAATCTACATGCGAATAAGACGGTGGGATTGGGAATGTGTGGCGGCAGAGAGAGAGAGAGTGGGAGAGACGGGAGAGCCATCCAGGTGGCGCTTTGATCCGATCGCACACATGAACAGCTCGCCTCCTCCGCAAGTCCACACGCGGAGAAGCAAGACTGCAAGAGGCTTGCAAGCAACGCACGGCAAGCGGCTACACGCCTCGAGGCCGGCGGCGTAGCCCCGTGCTCACTTTGGTTCGCCAATCGATTTAATCCTCCTCTCCTCCTCGAGTTGCTTAGGCCACGGATCCGGATTAGATTAAGCACAAGCTGCACGGGGTCCGGAGCAGACAAGGCCTCTCTTGTCGCCGTGCCAGCTAGCCGCTCCGATCTGGAGCTGTCCCACTGTCCCTACATGCTCGCCTCGCATCAACCAAGCAGCACGAGCTCTATCTCGATCCGGCGATCCCGCCCGTGTCCATGTGTCTCCGAGTCCCCCACTGGCCTGACGAGCAATTAACTGCTACTCGCCCGAGAAGCAAGTGCCATTAGCGGGTGTGTCAATCTCTCTTAACTAGTAGATGCTATGGTGTTAACTGAATGGCGATTCAGTGGGACCACATGCTCTGAATTGGGCGCCGGAGAGTCATACGAAAACATTACATTATTCCACAGTTTCAGGCCATGTTCAGATTACAAACTAAACACTATTTATTTCAACTTTTCACTATTCAACTGTTGGCTGCATCACTGGTCTCAGTTTTATGATAGATCAAGGTGAGCTTAAGTAAGTGAGTGTGTGATGATAAAGCTAGGTTCTTGGTGATCTTTTGACTTTGTTCTGTTTAGGATTTTTTTTCTTCTGTCAGTTACTCTGCATACATAATGGTGGTGTTCCGGAAAGTGGCGACCGCTAGAAATTCAACTGAACACGTATGTAGATGTGGTACCACTGCACCATTTTTCTTGCAGATGATCAGCACTGGATTTTTAAAGACTAAAAAGCCAGGTTGTTCAGATAAGCTAGACTAGTCCATTATTTTTCCTGCGGTCTTGGGATGCCATACAGCTCTGCTTTCGGCGAGTACTCATTATTTACTAAATCCATTTATCTTTCCAGGGCAAGATAGAAGTTCTTCAGTGCAAGATATTTTTTGTTTAAATTAAATTATTACTACATCATAATATATCACAAATGGGAATTTCAGCCTTTCAGGATGCCTAGCCAGGCTGAGGTTTCCCAACTGTGCCGATCAAATTGTCAAGTTGCTGTATGCATCATGAAATCAATAATGCAACACAAGCTACAAGCCTACAAGCTCTGGTTCCACCTCCACCTCAAAAGAAGGAAAGGCTAAACCATCTATTTGGAAAAAGAAAAAGAAAGTCTTAATTAATTCCAGGCTTGCAAGCCATCAAAAGCAAATAATACAGCCAAGAAATTGTGCCCGGCACGATATCCACTTGATTAATGTATTTAAATAACACTTCCCCTCAAGTCGTCCATCACTTTGATGATCTGAAACATTGCTCGATTATGAGGCCAGTCTCAGTGGGAGGGTCATCACACAGTTACCAAGACTGCAAACTTGAAGACCCGTGCCAGCCAAGGGTCATGGTGATGACCCTCCCCTCCCATCCCATGACCCTCTCCCTGCTCTCTCCTCATAAATAACCCTGTCATGTAAGCAAATCTGCTGATGTGGCATGATATTTAATGCCAAGACCCTCCTCTATGACCCTCCCACTGAGACTGGCCCAAGTTCTTTTGCAGGGTTAAACTCGGACGCGTCGTTTTTCTTAAAAAAAAATAAAGAACTTTAAGTCCTTAGAGCAATAGAGCTCCCCCAGTTTTTCAAGGGGTTCCTGATAAGGAATTGAAATTCCCTGAATTCATTCTAGAGAAAATGAACAGGCTTGAAGCAAGCATCAGAAAAGGAGGGGTTATCATAGCTTCAGTACCACTTGGTGATTTACTAATGTATACAATATCTTTTTTAAAAAAAAACTTGAAAACTAAGCATGGTGGCAACCACCTTGCACGTTCTTAGATGCCGAGCTTTAGTTACTGCGTCCATTAAGTGCTCATGATAACTTAATTATCGACATACATTACAAGATAATCTATTCCAGCCGCACATGGGGGCCTCAAGCTTGCTTGTTTTCTGTGTGGTACTTCAAAAGAAACAGACAATTGACAATGGTACTAGTTTTATGGAGAAAACAAAAAGGATAATATTTTATTTAGTGATAGGCTATTATTTATATTTCTGTCATCAGACACACAAAAAAATACTGATGTCTCTGATATGGGCTGGCCTAGTTTTCATCTCTATGGGCGGCCCCATTATTTTTGGAGTGTTGACTTTGTTTGAAGAGGAAATTTTCGCAAGTGAACACTACAAGTTGATCACATGATGCAAACAATAAAAATGTGGTCATATGCTCACTCTTTCGGCTCTTTTGTTATATATCTTCTACGGCAATGACAGGCTAGGTTAATTTCCATTGGCAGTTCAGCTGGTCAAGGCTTTGAGCACTTTGATCATTCAAGCCTCCAAGTTTCTTTCATCGTCAAATAGTTCTAGTTAACCAATTATATTCCTTACTTATCATATTTTTTTAAAATGATTAGTTTAATTTTACTCCAAGTTTCATGGCTCAAATAGGTATAGCTAATTAATTAAATACTCCATATTATTTATCTTTTTAAAAATGAGTACTTTAATTGTATCGTGTTTGCAATAAAGAACCAAATACCTTTTTTCTGATCACACAAATACTGAAGCCAATTTTTTATTTTCAGATAGCTAGTTGTATTAGAGAAGCTGGATTTTTTCATGTACCTCGTTTTCTTTTAATATTTTCATACATTAATTAGAAATTGATTCCTTTTGCAAGCACATCACAAGTTCACAACACAATCGTATTGGATCTGAAAATATTTTAAATAAAGCTTGCTTGGGTATTAGTCTGCCATAAACCCATGGTAATTAGCTAGCACAACCAATCAATTAGGATATTCTTTCTATATCAATTTATACAATGTTCACAAGCTTATGTTTGTTTCAATTTGTTGGAATTTTCGTGCTTTCCACCCAGACTAACTTTGTTACATCCAAAAGTTGGCCGTCCAAAGCATTGTTAGTGCCATGCAAGTAGTAGTGGTGGTGGAATAAAATAAAACAATTGGTGTGTTCTCCCTGGGACTCATCAGCCTGCGTGCCCTACTTCTTTTGTGGCAACAGCAGATCTAGCTGTCAGAATGCAATAGATTATATCTGCTTCGCCCTTGGAGTACAAATCCACCAATATACAAACCCCAAATGTAACCTAACCCCAGCCGTGTGTACACTCAGTGGCCATATGCAGATTTTCAGCATCTGGGCAAAAAGCTGATATAGTCATAGGTGTAATGCAAGCTGAATAAGACTTCAGTGTAATTCTAATAATAACCCAGCATGTTGGCATGTATATTGCCGCATGTCGTGGTGTTTTTTATAGGATCAACGGCTGGGGTGCTGCAGGGATCAAGCTGGCAGCACGTTAGATTATGGTTGCTTGGCCTCTTGTGCGAAACCATTATTGTGCAGCTGGTTACTTCTCCTACATGAGCATCCAATTAGAGGCAGTGGACTTTAAACACAGTTGCTTAGTACTTCTTTGCAAGCGGAATGGAATCGTTGCTTACACGGTCTTAATAAGGAGGCCCCACTCATCTTGAGATTCTAGGATTTGTGTATGGATCAAGTGCCAATTTTGAGCAACAGTTAAACCTGACACAAATGCATAGTGGACATATGTGCATGTTCCGTACTATACTTGTTAATGATCGTGTTTGGTAATGATCGTGTTTGTATATCATGAAACAATGGTAGTAATTACCACCATCATGGACAACTTGGTCAGTGATGTGGATAATGTAAGTCAACTTGGCAGAAGCATGTTCAGTCTTTGCCTTCTATGGTGTATGTTCATGAGAGCTCTCTCTGCCTCTAAACCTAGCTTGCTTTGGCAAGACTCAGTGACCCACGTCTAGGTTGATCTTATTTGCAACTTAAAACAAGAAATATGTTTGATTTCTGCATAGAAAACCTGCAGTGATGAGCTTGGTCAGGCCACTCATCAGTATATAAAATGGTGCTACTGCATTCTTCACAAACAACTAAAAGTCAATGAGTACCTTTTTTTTAAAAAAAATGCCCCCCTAAAAGTCAATGGTGGTGATCAAGAATAATGAGAAAAATATCAGAATCTGGAATCATGATAAGATGATTGCATGAACCACTCCATTCCGGCATAAAGGTGTAGTAGTAAATTACTAGCGGTGCCCAAAAATTCCTGCTGAAACGTGGATACTCTATCTTGAAAATTAACAACTTTTTGCTAGGTTGCAGGCTCATCCATTGAGATCGTCGGTGAAGGGTTTATCAGTAGCTCTGTCATTCTAGAGAATTTATTTGTTTGAATTCTCCAGTGTAGCGACCCAAATTTTGCTAGCAAAAGAAAAGAAAACCACCTCAAATGTCGAACGTGTAATTCACAAATAAAAGCAATTGCTCGGGGGAGAAGTAATACATTAAGCCCATAGCCTTAGCAGACATTTATCCATGGCTGGCAAAGATCTCGATGATCGTTGTTTCCAAAGCACAATATGTCGACTTCATCTTTGCCTCAACTTTCTCCGTTTGTAGCAATGTGTAGCCCTGACAAATATGTAAGGATTGTATTATATTTTTGTCCAAAAATAATATTTTTACTAAAAAACACATAAACAAACTTGTTCCCACCCAAATTTGGTGACGCACGGCTGATTCTATCCCATGTAGTCAGTTTTCCAAACAAGCTATGTTGAATGGTGGTTACAACCCATAAGCAGCTTGAATTGATCGCCAAACAAATCTTAAAACACAGTTACTGAGTGCCAATCAAGAGAAAACGGCCGTTGATTATTAATGTGCACGTCTGTGGGAGAGGAGACGGGTATAGTGCACGTTAAGCGTATAGTTCACTCGATACATTGAATTTGTGACATTATTTAGTGCAAACTAAAAAAGTCAAACATCTCGTGAGCATTTTTTATTTTTTTATTCCATTCTTAGAGCATCTCCAAACTCAATATAAAGTGAAATCTTTATGAAGAGGCAAATAGAGAGCCCAATAAAGAGTGGAAAATGGAGAGGTTAGGCAACAATAATAATTTTCAAATAAAGCCAATAGACAAATGAATAAGATAGTTCCTTGAATTAAGTGAAGCAACTCAAAATTTGACAACGTATTAGTGTATATGGACATAATGATGCAGAGTGCAACAACGAAGTCAACCCCACAAAATAAAACAAATACTATATATCAAGAATGGACACATGTAACTATTTTATTATATACACATATGCCAATAATCTCTTCATTTCATATTATAAGTCAGTTTAATTTTTTTTTGGAGTCAAATTATTTTATATTTGATTAAAATTTTATAGAAGGAGAATATAAATATTTATGGCACGGAATAGATAACTATGAAAATATTTTTAATGAATAAACTAATGACACTTATTCGATATCATGAATGCTAGTATTTTGTATAAATTTGATTAAACTTGATATGATTTGACTCTTCAATACTTGCAATCTGGAATGGATGCAGTATCATCTACATCTAATTTTTAGTTTTTAAGTGGGTCACCTAGACCAAGAAACATATAGGTATGCTTAGTAGCCGACACGCTCGCCATTGACGCCGAAGTTACTCTATCAATCAAGACAAGCCAGACTGGATGTGCCCATATGCTCACATAGATTGACCATAGATGTCTATATGATGCTTTTAAGACCACATATAGATCGAAATGGTCGTATATACACTTAAAAAAAAAAGAAAAACAATGTTTGCTGCAGCACAGCAGCCAGCTGAGTTTGTTACCCCTGCAATCCCGGGCAGAACGCCACGAAGCGGGTGATGCGATGGAGTCCACTCCCGGGCGCCGACCCGCAACCCGGCACCCGCAACCATCATTTTAAAACTCCCCGCCATCCCCGCCGCCGCGTTTTTTTAACTGCCCTCCCCTCGTCTCTTCTCGCCGCGCGCCCACCACCACCTCCACCCCCACCGGAGACGGCGGCCAGATCGGCCGGAGAGAGAGAAGAGAGGAGCAAGAGGAAGAGAGAGAGAGAGAGAGAGAAAAGAAACACCCACGAGAGAGCTAGGAGTAAACAAGTCGCGGCGGAGGCGTCGCCAGTTGCGCAACCCTTTGCACATGGCCGCTCCGCCCCCGCGGGCACGATTCCTTGCACCCGCTGCCCCTCCGCCCCCGCGCGCAAATTTTTTAGTATTCCCGTCACATGGCTGCTGCGCCCCCGTCTGCTCGCTGCCATTAGATCCTCCTCCCCCGCAGACTCCCACCCTCATCGTCCTCCTGCCCTCGCCTCGCCTCTGCTCTGCCCTGCCCCTGCTCCGCGTCGCGTCGCATTGACCCCGCCCTCCGCCGCCGCCGCCCCGTCCAGTGCCGGTCACGAAGCAGCCGTGGATAGCCGCCGTTGCGGAGGGAAAAGGCGTCATGAAGTGGCCTTCGTCTCTCAGGTGGGCGATCTTTGCTTTGCGTGCCGCGTGGTTTCCTTGATCGGGAGTGTGCCGGGCCGGGCATTTCGTCGGACGAGTGGCGGGCGTAGTGCTGTTCAGTCGAGCTGCTCGGCTTTGGGTGTTCTGGTTTCCTTCTTGTTCTTTTTTGGTACATCTCTACTTTGATCGGGCGTTGGTTGAGGGAAGAGATTTGATCTCGATCCTTTTCAGGATCGTTCGCATTGTTTTCAGGCATTTCTTTGAACGGGGTAGCGGGCATAGCGCAACACAGAGCAGAAGAAGGCTGGATCCTGCTAGGATCAGGTCCCCGGAGTGTGCTTTGCGTGTTCTGTTGCTTCCTTGATTCCCTTTGTGCCCTGTGCCGTTCTTTAGTGGCGAAGCGTTTGACTTTGTGACCTGTATACGGTGTGTAGTTTAGGCGGCTATGCTATTTTGAGAGATTTTCATCTCTATGGCAGCGAGTCATGATTTTCCTTTAGCAATTCAGCAGTAAGTTTGATTTTGGTGACAGCTGGGAAAGCATAGAATCATAGATTCGGTTTTGTACCTTTTTTACTGTTTCTTTCCTTGATCCAAAGATGCTCCCCGGCATGCCTTGGAGAAAGAGAAGGTTCCATCTTTATGGCTTGGAATTTCATTAAAAGCAGCGTTCCATGTCTGCCTTCAGTTCAAGTGCTGAGGGCTTACTTGCTTAGAGAAAGGCTTCTCCTCTTTGTTGAGATGTTCCATCAAAGCCAAATTCCTCGCAGCATCTTTGTTCAAACAATAAACTTGAATATGCACGTTCTTTTCTATTAAGCATAGTTTGCTCCGCAGTCAGCATGTTAGTTCGTGTAACCATTTGATTTGCACATCGCGGTTCTCAGTTGATTTCATGTTTGTACCGTTTTGTTTGACTCCTTGCATGAGGATATCATTGTTTTCTTTGTACTTGGTACTGAGCTACAAACTGGATGTGTATGCAGATAACAAGCAGCTTCTGATTCTCGCTCTCTCAGCAGTTCATGGCACAAGTGTTACGCTACCAGTTTTAGCATTCTTAGAGAGGATAGGGAGCATTGAAGTTTCGTTCACTGATCAATTTTATCAGCAATAGTCTGCAAATCATCATCAGGTCCAACAGTCAACCGATGTTTGAGTAAAATTTCAATGTGATCAGAAAACCGTCCTGATTATTGAGAAAGATGGGGGACGAATACCTGTATGATCCTGAGAATGAGGTTGCACAATCAATGTGGCCTGAGAATATAGGAGATAAAGACCATAGACAATTCAGAATGGAAAAGTTTAGGAAGGACCAAGATGCTTTCAAGGATGTTAAGTTCGATGAGAGGCCTGTTCATGTGGATTTTCAGCGGCTTCTGGAGATGGCGAATTCCGAGAAAGGTATTTCTCATATGCAATACTTTATGAAGCACTGGGAGTATAAGAGAGCCAATGCCGCTCGGCTTCTGGAGGAAGAGCTTGGTCATCTCAGCCAACAAAGGAAAGAGATTGAGCAAAACAAACAACAAATCTTGGAGGAGCAACGGTTTCAGGATGAGAGTTATTATGCTGTAAAGCGGCACGTACCTATACTGGATGAAGCTTATGAAGATGAATGGAAGCGTCCGAGTAAAAAGAATGATGAACTTTCTCATAATAGAGAGCCTAAAATAGATGCAGACTATGACAGTGTTGCCTACTGGAAAGAGAGAGCAACTCAGTTAGAAAAAACGCTTGAGGAAAGCATTCAAAGGGAGCGTTCATTGGTTGAAAAATTAGAGGAAAATATAAATAATCTAAAGTCACACACACCAGCGGAGGAATTCTCTGGAATGTTAAAACGCGCTGATTATTTCTTGCACCTGGTTCTTCAAAGTGCTCCTATTGTTATTGCCCATCAGGTATGTTTATATATGTTCACCACACCTGTTGCAACTTGATGTGTATAGGGAAATGTGTTTTCAAGCATGACACAAATGGAACACTGGACATGAACTTTTATATCAGGGTACAGATAATTAATACATCATTTGTATTTTTATTTTCAGGATGCTGATTTACGGTACCGTTTCATTTTTAATCACTATCCAACACTTGCTGATGAGGTAATCTAATTTCATTGACACATCTTTACCTTGTCATTGCTGTTTTTATGCTTCATACTATACGCCACTCTTTTATCGTGAAAACATATTACTGTAAAATTAGGATATCGCATGATTCCAGATATTGGGCCATAAATCAACATTACATGACAGTCTGATGTTGTCGCATTTCTAATAAATTGCAACTTCAGCTGAAACATACCCTTTTTTTTAATCAGGATGTTATTGGTAAGACAGACTATGAGATATTGTCAGGTGAGGGCATAGAAGAGATGAATAATGTAAAGCGGGAAGTTATGGCCACCGGAATAGCAACTAAAAGAGAATTTGCATTTAACACACCAATGTTTGGAGCAAAGACATTTGTGACATACATTGAGCCAGTTTTCAGCAAAGGTGGAGAAACAATTGGCGTGAATTATGTTGCAATGGACATTACAGATCAGGTACGTTTACAAGTGTCACTTCTCTTATGATATACCTTCATTTCATCTTCCTTATGTTAATAAATTCATTTTTTGGGATAAAATGTAAAAAAATGAGGTACTATTCTCTGGTTTTGTACTAGTACTGAGTGTACGATTTAACACTTTTGCTTGCTAAGTATGGCTTTACCATCCTTTTAGGTCCCAGTTGTCCCTAAACTGACATGCTAAAATTTCACTACCATCAAAATGAACCGTGTTAGCTACTTAGCTGTAAGCCTGTAAAGATCTGACATTGCCAACCAGCTTCAACCTTTGTTATTTCCATGGTTAAATTCATAGTTTTGATTTTCATATTGATGCCTTGCGATGATTGTTATTTCCAGGTATTTAGGAAATTCCTTGAACCAAAATTTTGCTCACACACTGCATGATGTTCTACATTTTAGTTTATGTTTCTGAACTGTAATTTACCAACTTATTTGCACATTAGGTCAAAAGAAGAGAGAAAATGGCAGACATAAGGGTGAGAGAAGCTGTCCAAAATGCCAAGGAAACTGAACTTAGCAGATCTCTTCACATCACAGGTTTGGTTCTTGTTAGAATGACTGTTTGACGCACTTAGCTAGAATGGTATACTGAAAACTTGATTTCACACTGCAGAGGAAACAATGCGAGCAAAACAAATGCTAGCCACCATGTCCCATGAGATCAGGTCTCCTCTTTCAGGTGTTCTTAGCATGGCCGAAATTCTTGCAACTACTAAGCTGAATAAAGAACAATACCAGTTGCTAGAAGTTATGCTATCCTCTGGAGATCTTGTATTGCAGCTGATCAATGACATCCTTGATCTTTCCAAAGTGGAGTCAGGTATTTCTAATTGAATACTGCAGCCAATTTAACCATTCATGTTTGCTTGTTTAAAGTGGTTTATACAGCCTTCTAGATTAAGCGTATGCCCTAGGGACCTAAAGTATAGATTGGGCACCCTTTTGCATCTTATGGGTGGCAAATAAATCACGAATAATGTTTTATAAAACTGATGTTATTTGATACTTCCAAACTAGTTTGGTGTCGCATTAGTTATTGTTGCCCTGATTATTTATGCAAAAACTTTATTCAGCTAAGATAAATGAAATATTGTTTACTCCATTCCAGGGGCTATGAAACTAGAATCTACGACGTTTAGACCTAGGGAAGTAGTTAAACACGTTCTCCAAACTGCTGCGGCTTCTCTGAAGAAGGATCTGACCCTTGAAGGGTCCATAGGTGATGACGTTCCTGTGGAGGTAATGATAATTCCTTATCCATTTCTTTTTGATACTTTTTGCCTGTACTATTTAGCAGTTAGGTTTAATATTCATGTATTAGAAATTGAAATTATATTCAATTAAAAGAGAAATGACATGACTGTTTAGAAAATGTAAGGATGTTTTTGTAGGAGATCTTTGGTATTTTAGGGATCCAGGCTGCAAACTGATGCTATTGATTCATCATGTTTTTCTTTAATGCATTGATGTAGGTGATTGGTGATGTGCTAAGGATTCGACAAATTCTGACCAACTTGATCAGGTACAGACTTTTTATATTCTAAAGGTGCATAAGTCAACATAAAGGGCTTAATAAACTCATTACATGGATATAATGGAAAATATATGTGACGTAGTCTGACATTATTTGCTATTTTGAAAATTTCAGCAATGCAGTCAAGTTTACACATGATGGGAAGGTTGGAATAAATCTTCAGGTCGTGCATGAGAAGCAACCAGGGTGCAAAATAGAACACGACAAAATTCATAAGCGAGCCTATCCTGGAACCTCAACCACCACTGCAGCTGATAACCAATGTGCCTCTCCGAGAAACTGTGGTAAAGATATGTTGAACAGCTCGAAGCATGAAGATGCTGTTCAGAATGGTGTTCCGCCATGTGAAAACTTCAGGGAGGATCACGAAGGGGAGGAGGTTGTTTTGCTTCGCTGTGATGTTTATGACACTGGAATAGGAATACCAGGTTTTTCCCTCGCATTTGTTGATTATGTTTTGCATGACCATCTTCTCCATATCTCCCTTGATACATGGAACATGTTTGTATTTATTTCTGATTTTTTTTCAATGTCTGATCACCTGCAGAGAAGTCATTGCCATTGCTGTTTAAGAGGTACATGCAAGCCAGTGCTGATCATGCAAGAAAATACGGCGGGACAGGGCTTGGCCTTGCAATATGCAAGCAGTTGGTATGAATTCTCAGTTCTCAAATCATGATATGATTTTTGGTCATTTTATTTACAAATTAGAATAATTATGCTTACATTTTTTCCATCTAAGAATAGTTATGCATAATTGCATATATAGGGCACTGATGACTTGAAATAGAACAGTAACATCTGCAGCTTAGTTGTAAACTTGTAGTTCCATGGTAACTTACAGAAGTGTGTAATTTTATTTTAAGTTTTCATAATGGTTTAGGTGGAGTTGATGGGCGGTACTCTGACTGTGGTCAGTGAAGAGAATAAAGGATCAACGTTTACATTTGTGCTGCCTTACAAAATCCCTGTAAAAGAGGAGAACAGTGATGACCCGGATGAAGTGGACAGTTCTCAGAGTGGTTTCACTAACAGTGATATAGAAGGTTCCTTCGTTTTCAAGCCACAAATGCGAACTTCTCTCCTGTTGTCAGGAGGTTCAGTAATGAACAACACAAAGTTATTTGGTGCCAAGCTTATATGCTATGATCCGCCTAACATATTAGATGATCACAAATCAGTCTCAAATGGCTTCACATCAAAGGAACAGAATATGTCAAACTGCACCTCTGCTGCTCACCAGTCAAATGGTGCTAGTGTAAGGAGCACAGCTGAGAAACAACATGATGATGCAATGGTCCTTGAAATGAATAGTCAGACTGAACGAGTTTCCAGTTCCCGAGGAGACACAGTATCCGTTTCAGGTGCTAGCTGTCAGAAAATAGGCCCATGCAAAGTTCTCGAAGAACAATCACTCCACAAGAAATCCAAGTGTTCTCCCATTGCCAACAAGGCAAAGATCCTCCTAGTTGAAGATAACAGGGTCAACATAATAGTGGCAAAATCAATGCTGGAGCAGCTGGGCCATGGGATAGATATAGTAAATAACGGGATGCAAGCAATCCGTGCAGTACAGCAGCATCAATACGATCTTATCCTGATGGTAAGATTAATTATTTTCAATCATCAAACTATAAATATCATACTTTTGGTTTTATGTTTACTTTATCGACTCATCCTTACAAGATGTTGTCACTTAGTTCACACTTGCCTCACCTCAACATCTTCGAAGATGCAAAAGTGATATGCTGGGGATCATAATCTTGAGCATGTTTAGCCAACAACTGCTTGCTTTACACTAGCAGAGTGTGGGAAGATTTTTTTTTTTAAAAAAAACGAAACTACTTGAGTTTAGGAGTATTGTACATCAATGAGATAAATTATAGGCAAAGTTATACCAACGATCAAAATTGGCTTGGCGCACCATGGATAATAGTTCAAAGCACTTCTCCAATTTTGTTTAGAGCTTCATATATCATCCATACTGTTGAGATATATTAGTCTTCATTATTTTTCCCATCTTACTAGTGAAACAGTGCAGGTGATAGTCTTGGTAATCCTGGACTACAATTTAAAAAGCTTTTAAATCATGACAGCACCTTGGGGTGTGTATGCCAGGATAGCTTCATGAAACCAAGTGAAAATGTTTGTTATGTGTAACAACATTTTGCTTCCACTCTAATAAAAAATTAATGGTTTTTCCTTGATAGGATGTTCACATGCCAGAAATGGATGGCCTACAAGCCACTAAACATATCCGTTCTTTTGAGAACACCGGCTATTGGGACGCTTCTGTAAAGCCTGAAGATGATCGGATGATAGCTGACCCTTCTATTTCATCAGATTGTACACATGAAAAGGGGGAAGGGAAGAGGGTTCCCATAATTGCAGTAAGTTTACCTATGCACAGTTCTAAACTCATACTAACTAAGATCTCTTTGTCAGCTTTTCTTGCATGCTACTTCATATATTTGCTATTTTCTTGATCACACAGAGAATAGAATCTTCATGTTATGCTAAGGTGTATTCTTCCAAGCCTAGGTTATGTCCTGATATTGTATAACCCCGTAAAAATCTCCTGATTCTTTGCAGATGACAGCAAACTCATTTGCTGAGAGCGCCTATGAATGTCTTGCTGCAGGCATGGATTCATACATATCTAAGCCTGTGAACTTTCATAATATAAAAGAATGTCTTCAGCGGTATTTGCCGTCTCAATGACTAACCAATTATTGTAAAGTAGAAAGGTAATTGGTAGCTTAGGAAAGTTTTGTGAAACCACATCGGTCCTTTTCTTGTAAATCAATGCCTAATAAATATAGCGTATTATGTCTTGTCAACCACTTTACCTTACTATTGGGAGACAGAGACAGAGCTCTTTTTTAGGGAGCATTCTGAATCTGACCTAGCCCCATCAGTAAGATGGGATAGCTGACTCAAAACTTTAGGATCTCCATTTGTTGTATGAAACATAATTCCTGTATATAATTGTTATGGAGGTATCCATTAGCTGTTAGCCATCTACCTGTGTCAGAAGCAACATCAGTTTTATGATGATGTGATGGAGAACCAAAGCTACCATATTATGGTGTGATCCAGCTATCAATGTATATACATTTCGATAACGTTCTGGATTAAAGCTGTCTTCTTTATTGTCCAAACTTGTTTTAATCATTTCTGCACAAAAGGTTTATGCAGTACCTAACAAAAAATGTTGTTTTGTATCCCCCAGAAAGTGATTGTTAAAGATAATATTTTCGTGCACTGCTAGCTATAATAGAGGGCATACCACAAATGCTATAATATGATGAAATTAAACCAAACACACTGATGCTATCACCAATAACTTGACACTAGTTAGCATCAAGTAATGTGCCAGACCGACCCCAAAAATGTACTTAAGCAATTATGACTGCATCATCTTTGAACATTTATCCATTAAAAAAAGGCCAAGCAATTCTTTATTTCAAAAAAAGGCCAAGCAATTTTGTATCTCATATATCCTCAGTAAATTCTACGTTGGCACTGAATAAAGCAACTGAAGAAAATAAAAAATGGTCTAGGGAAACTGGAAAGACTCATATCAGGCTCCACACGGATAATAAAGGCTAAATGATCTCTCCCGGATCATTATGTTGGAGTAAAGCAGCCATCATCTGAATAGAAGACACTTCCCTTTTCTGAATGGGACCTGCACTAAGCCTCCGGATTGTATTGCCCTTGCTGTTGCTGGCAGTAGATTTGCATCAAATCTTTTTTCCCCCCTTGATGCACAAGCCTTAAGCGCAATTTCTTAATCGTGATACCCTTCTTTTTCTGGCAGATGATCCTACAGCTGCCGATCGAATAAAGATTTTGTTCTGGTTTCAGCGTTGTTTATTCCTGCTTGCAAGTGCCAGGGTCACTAGCAGCAGTTGAAAGGAACACACAGAAAGGGACGTCGCAGTGGCATGGATAAAGCTCTCGTTCCTAGCTCATCATGCTCGGAGAAAGTTGTTTCTCTAGGCAGTGCAGAGCAGTTGAGCACAAGGGCTGCTAGGGTTAGGGCTGATGTATCATGCAACAGGCATTCGGTCTCTTTCATGGATTGTTTCCCCAACCGGGTTCTTCGTCGGCTCGGCTGCCATTGGTGGCAAGAAAGGGCTGCATACCAGCAGCCATTTCCTCCAGTGAGCTCCAGTCGCATGATGACATCGATCTTCAGTTACCAATAGGTATCAGGATGATGGCATATGCGTTGGATCATTAGATGCATGGATCTCCCTTTCTTGTATAGTGCCTGATAAGCAGCCCTTCTGCAACATGTGCTGCAATGCAACGCAAAGAAGTTTCGGTCCATGCATCTGAAATCTGCTTGCTCTGTAGTAGATATAATTTCCTATTTCACTGGGAAGAAAGGAGAGCTGAAACTCTGAATCAGGCAAGAAACTGAATAGATACCCTGGAGCTAGATTTATCCCATACTTCCGTTGAGTCGAGACATGCGTCTTCTGAAGCATCAGATGCTTGCCACCATCGTCGTCAAGAACTCAATAGGAAGCTCACACAAACAGCAGCCGATGAATCTGTCAGGTTCCTCTGCTCTGACTTCTGCATGAGCACAGTGCCCAGTGGTGGTGGATTCCTGCACTGCACAAATCCAAGCGGCACTGAATCTGCAGCCCACAGGGAAAGGCTGCTGGGTAGGATGCAAACTGTGGTCATGGACAAGCTTTGCCCATTTGATCCTCGGCACCGACCAATCCGGCATCGACACGTCACACGAGCGCCCGGTGACCGTGTGCTTAAGCCTTAAGATGTTGCCATCCAAATTAACAAGAATAGAGCAAAGGCGATTTCACACTATGCAACTGCACGTAAATGACACGAGATCTGTGACAGGATGTACGTGCTTGCAGGTTCAGCTCGCTGG
This sequence comes from Digitaria exilis, assembly GCA_015342445.1. Taxonomy (NCBI): domain Eukaryota; kingdom Viridiplantae; phylum Streptophyta; class Magnoliopsida; order Poales; family Poaceae; genus Digitaria; species Digitaria exilis. The sequence continues at coordinate 1,481,014 of JACEFO010002479.1, forward strand.
AAAAAGTGTAAATGCCGTTGGATGGTGACTGGCATCCACACACTGCATGATTCGTCCTTTTGCTCGTGCCACGTTTGCGTTCAGGTTCATGTAGTAGGGTTCCGGTGCTCTTAATCCGCATCAAATGGGCTAGTCATGCTGTGTTCATTGTTATGGCGGCTGGTTAGCGCAGCACAACTTGTAGTTCCTGGTGTTGTCGTCGACACGCCAGTATAGTCTCCTGAAAATGATGTATCGATGGTATCAGAAAGACATAGCAACAGGCTACTACTTGGAGTGCCTTGTGTGTATATATGGAGGGTCAAGGCAATAAAAGAGCGCACCTTCAACTTATAATATCGACCATGGGATATTGGGATGGATAGAGAGAATAGACGTGTGGTTAGGATATATTAACTTCATGATAACTCTTTTGGATTTGTGCTTTAAATCAAGCTGCCACGTTCTACTGTTGAAGTCTAAAGTGAATTGTATGCCCAACCTTTCTTTGATCTGTTGGATTATGCTTTTATGATGAATTGGTCAACCTGTGTATGCGGCTTAATATGGCATCAGGGCCACCAGAGGTCTCTAAGTTCAAATATTGGCATTCCCGACTAGATAAAAATAATCGCAACCAACTACAACTACTCCACAGTGCTTGAGGGTTGTGGCCGAGAATAGTGATTAGTGATGATCAAGGAGACGCAGGAGGTGGATAGTAATAGTCTCACTTTAGCATTCTTATTGAAAAACCGTGGATTATATATTTGATATATGCTATTGGTACAACCGAAGGCTTGCCTAGAGATTTTTTTTCGAAAGTCTGTGCCAAGAGATCTCATCATCTCCCTAGTAACACATTGCTAAGAGATCAATCGAATTATCGAAATATGAACGACTAATAGATGGATATACAACTTAATAGTATTTTTTTCGAGAATACGCAGGAGAGCTGCGTATCTTTGTATTAAGAAGAAATGTTCATGGTTACACGCGGGCCTACGAACTAGGCACACGCACACGGTTTACAAATTGACGATTTAGATAATACTCAAAGAAACTACAACAATCAGAGGATGGGAGGCAAGGTTGAGCTTATGCCAGGATCAAATGGGCAACTACGGACCGGAGGGGGTAGCCTCAAGACCCTCCAACCAGCATGCTGGCTTGCTATACCGCCGCTAGCAACTCCTCATCTGACAGCCCCCTAGCCGCAGGGAAGAGATCCCTAAGGGCCGGTGTTGGCACTTCTTAACGTTACTGGAATTGTGGCGTTAGAAAGACAGTGGGAAACTCTTGCCCTATAGAATAAGATATTCTGTAAGCGCACAGAATGACCATGTAGCACTTCACCTTGGAGTATTCCAGGGTATCGTAAATTTCCACGGGGAAGCTCTTTGGTTAAAGTGATATTGAGAAATTATATCAGGAACACGTTCTAGAATTATACACCAACTATCTTAGGGGAGATAACTGGGGCGCAAAGATATGATAGGTGGCTGTCCTAAATGCCTTAGCTTATCTAAAAAGGTAAGCTAGATAGAAGGTCAAAATGACCAGCGACACAGGAGACTTCTACACTTAGAGATAGAAAAGAAGTTGGGAGAGCAACGAGTGAGAAAGGATTCTTAAGTCACTCCTAAACTTATCAGAAAGCCTCTAAAGATCTAGACTAGAACTCTACCTAGCTGTCAGGGAAAAGAGCTTACTTCGGCGGCTGGAAGAGGAAAGGTCCAGACGGGAGAGAAGGGGGACCTAACGGCAACCTGCAACTACTGCTATGAAAACACCCGAACGTTGTGGTCGCACAAAGGACGGACAAGGCTGTCACCACTTGCCGCCTACCACTCTCTTTCCGTGGGGTGAAACACAATTCTAGCTAACACCTAGCCAAACACCACGTCTGGGTTCGATGTTAGGATTTCTTGTGAGGCCTTCACAAGAAACCCCCCTCTACCTAGGAGACGGCTAAATCTCCTAGTCCGGACGAGAAACCCGTAAGGTAAAAGCCTGACAAACTAACTAGACTCTAACTGAATCTAAAGGTTATGAGATGAACGGATCACTCCACTTTCCTAGATAAACTAAGGAAAGCAGGAAAGGAAAGCTTAACCGATAAAGTAAAGAAGATAACTATATTGATAAAAGAAATATTCGAAGTATAAAGAAAAGATACAAGAACTTTACCCGATCTCCGAGAGACTCCGGAACCTCGAGGTAAGCTCGACTCAACTCTAACTCCCAACCCTAATCTACTCTAGAAAATATAAAAAGTAAGAGAAGCTCTTTCTTGGTGTGTGTTGAGAAGTGAAGTGGAGGCCTCCTTTTATAGCTTGAGTAGGTCGGTTGAGCATCTTGGCGGTTAAGTTAGCTCAGCATGCAACCGTCCTCAGAAGAGCGCCTTGAGCGGAGCCGGTAGCAGGCCGTTCGGCCGGATCCTGGCCGATCGGCCAGGGTTCGTCGCCATCTGGCACCGCCTTTCGCAGCAACGCTCTGGATTGCCCCCTGGTGTCGGTAGTTATGACGGTCATTAACTGCCTGGTAGTTAAGGCATGCAGGTGGGCCCTCTAATCCATGTGATGTGCCTTTCGGGCCCTTTGATCAAACCGTCATTGGATGAATGGCTTGGATGCCTTGCATGTATGCTAGTTTGCTCCTGGATCAGTGACTTGTCATGTCGCCGAGATGTCGGCTTTTTGCCCGTTTTTGTCCTGTTTTCTGCCACGTGTCCCTGCATTCACAACTTCACCAAAACTTGTGGAATTTGTTAAATATAAGCAAAATATACATGGAACATTGTGCAAAGTTCTCATTTTATCCAAAATGTTGACGGTCACAAGGTGTCATAATGGCCGTCAACAGCTGGGAAGTTCTTCACGTCCACGATCTCGTTGAAGAAACGGTCGAATTCTCTCTGGGCGTCATTAATCACGGAGGCGCTGCTCTCACGCTCGTCAAGGAAACCAAGGCGCTTCATGGCTTGGATCTCCCCCTTCTTGGATGGCCGAAACGTCAAGTTGAGGGGTTGGTTCGCCAGGCGGCCGCTGCGGCGTAGGCTCGGGGCTGCCACAGTGGGTGCTGGTGGGAAGGGGATCCTTGCCTCGGTAGGAACCTTACTGATGAGGGGGGATCGCGTTGCCAGCGTGATGCTTGCCAGGAACGCGGAGGTTGCTGCCATCGCTGCCGCGGTAGAGGGGGTTTGCACACGCTGATCTGAATCAGGCTGCCTCCCAGCGCTTGGAGGAGACCTCGGGGACCGAAGCAAGGGGGTCGCTACGAGGCCGCTGGTGGGAGGGGCCTCCTCAACAACGTCGAAGTCAAGACGCGTCGGTGTTAGACCGGTCTTCCTGCTCCCCTTTGCACCAGCAGTTGAGGGAGGACGTGGCCTTCTCTTGTAGGTGCGAAGGAACGATGTGACGGATGGTTCCGTTACGACGGTGGGAGCTGAGGGCTTCAAATCCACGAAAAGCAGCATTGGATTCACATTCCCGACTGCATCCCCATCCCTTGTTGGCATCTGGTCTTTGAAGGCAACGAGCTCTGCAGACGTCGCAGTAGAGTCGTTGCAGGGCACGCCATGGAGAGGAATGGTTGTAGTGGTGGCCCCCACCAGATTTGGCCGCGGCACTACAACGTTCCTGAGAGCCGTCTCCGTCTTGGCAGCATCCATGACCAGGGCATGGTCAAGGTTGGTCGCATTTGGGTGCACGTCAGCGCACCCAAATCCAACGGGTGGCAAGAACAGGCCTTCGGTGGCCAGTTCTGGCGGAGTTGTGGAAGAGGTGGTGCTCGGTGGCGTAGGGGTGGTTGCCGGAGGCATGGCCGGCGGCGGCAACGAGACACCCCGTGACACAGCACCAGACACGATCGTCGTGACATCCCTTGCAGGCGGAGCTGCAGCGGTGGGCATCCTCCTGGCGTCGTCATTGGTGGGTGGAGGAGCTTGTTCGGAGTTTGTGACCTTGCGCAGATGGATCAAGGCCCTCAACCGAAATGTGAAGCGCTCCACTCCGACGGAGAAACCACCGAGGTGTAGGGCAGCGTTCATGGCACGTCGAGTGGAGAAAATCGCCAGAAAGCTCTCCTGGTCAAACTTCAGCACAGAGAGGTTGTCCTCGAGGACTCCAGGCAGGGCCAGAATGGCGGAATGCGCCGACTCCGTGCAAGCCATGTGCCGCCCGTCGGGGGAGAAGGCCACCAGCGTGAAGTGCATACGCTCCTCCATGGTGACCATCTCCCTGTCCCGGGACGACGGAACCACAGGAGTAGGCATGTCGCGGGCACCAGAGGTTGGCGCGGTGGATGACGTGCGACTGCAAGCCGAGTCAAATGCAGCCTTCCTCGCGCGCTGACGACCACCTCCCGTCGATGAGGATGCATAGCCCGGCAGACCACGAGGGCGCCTGCAGTCCTTGGCAAGGTGCCAGAACCCGTGACACTGGAAACAACGCACTGGCAGCTTGCACTGCCACATCAGGTGGTTGGTGGCGAGGTAGTTGAGGCACTTGCCCTCGTGCGCCAGCAGGATGCGCTTGGCTCGATGAGACGTCGGCGACCTAGCATGGTGTTGGGCGAGGCATTGCCGGCGGCGTCGACGGGAGCGCCTGCTTGTCACTGGGATGAAGCCATCGGCGTCACAGTCCAGAGGTGCAGGCTCAAGCTGCAACCGGACCACCATAGACGGAACGCACGGCCGAAGACGGGGGTTGAGGCGGTCGCAGCGCACAAGGAGACCCCAGACCAGACGTCGCGTCGAACGGCGGCCGGAACGAAGTCTGGTCCCAATCCGGTCGTGGACAGATCCGGTCGGGCACGGATGAACCTCGGGTAGCGGCGCTGCAGTCGTGGACGTAGCCGGCACCGGACGGCGGAGGAGGACATCACGGTAGGACACCGCGGGGGAAGTGGGGCCATCGCTCGCCGGGCTCCCATCCTCCCACCGTCGCTGTTGCTGTGGCCGCCCGAGGGGTAGAAGGGAGCAGTGGCCTGGGAAAGAGGGGAGCTTGGGGATTGGCTTCGGAGGGGGCTGGTTGGAGTGGCCGCCGGCATCAGGGAAGAGGCCGGCGTGGTGTGGTCGTGAGGGCCGGTAGGGAGAGCAAGGTGGGAGGTTGCAGGAGCCATCTCGATCTCGCGGCACGCGGAGGGAGTGGAGGAGCTGCTAGGCTTGGAGGAAAGCTGGAGAGACGAGGAGCAAGGATCTGTTGTTGGCTAGCTCGGAGGTGGAACTCATGGGGAGATCAGGCCGGCGGCGCCGGCGTTGGCGGCGCGCCACGCGGGGGCGAGGGGCGATGGGCAGGGCGAATACACGGCCTCCAATCCTTGAATGATAGCTTGGGAATTAGTGGTATCTGGCAAAAGTGTTCCAGTGGAACTAAGGATTCTCCCACGGTTCGGCGCCACGGCTGATTCTCGATGAACTTGCAGCGGGCGGTCAGAGACCACTTAATAGTATTTTGGAAAAAGTCTATATCACCCCCAACCTATGAAGGTTGGACGACATAACCCCCCAACCTATGAAATGGTCTAAAGCACCCCCTCAACTTCTCAAAACCGATCAAATTACCCCCTAAAGTAGTTTTAAAAAATCATAGTAAATCACAGAAAAATCATAAAATAGAAAATACAATTGTGTTGGACTCGAAATGAGTAGATATACACACTGAACATATAATATGGTATGCTTTAATACATTTTTTAACAACTATGGAGAAAATCATAGATCTAAAGCTATAGTGAAAAAATGTATTAAAGCATACCATATTATATGTTCAGTGTGTATATCTACTCATTTAGAGTCCAACAAAATTTGATTTTTCATTTTATGATTTTTTTGTGATTTACTATGATTTTTTAAAATTAGTTCCAGGGGTAATTTGATCGGTTTTTATAAGTTCCGGGAGTGACATAGACCGTTTCATAGGTTGGGGTGTTATGTAGTCCAACCTCCATTGGTGAGGGGGTGATATAGACTTTTTCATAGTATTTTGGAAGCATCGATCGGGTCCACCTGTCAATTCAATTGCTCTGAAAATCAAGATGGCATTTATACTAGTAACCATCATAATTGGAACTAGCAGATGCCACGTGTCATGCCTTCCCCGATCGACTTCATTATTTGCAAGTATGAAACGGCCTATGAAAGGTGGTGGCTGTGTCATGTCTGGCTGATTGATGAGTGATGATGTCATCACCGAGCCGTTATTCTGTTGCGGTGCCGTTGCCTAGGGGACGGTGTTGCCACGGTTCGTTGGCTAACCGCTAGCGGTGCTCGTCTACGCACGCAAGCCCATCTTTATGAAGGCTAGCGGCGGTCGGTTGCGGCTCATGACGGCGTCGAGTCGAGTTTGCTTTCGTCAGGAGAGAATGGAGAGGCTGACACTGGGCCCAGATTATTAGCTTCTTCGACAGCACCTGTTGGTAATGCAAAACCTTTCAGACATGGGGATTATTGAAGGCTTCTTTGATACTAGGTTATTGACCTAATGCTTGACAAAAAAAAAATCTAGAAATCCCTAAATATACAGAAAATTTAAGAGAAATTTGGCCACATCGATCCAATAAAAGAGGAGAGCACATTGATCTATCCGTAAACCCATACATTTGGAAAAGGATAGATTCAGGCTGGTATAGGGTATGTGACAGTGTGGACATACCAACCTCTTCGGGATCTAGTGTGTGACAGGTGTACGTATTTCTAGAGAATTCATAGGCAAGAGACATACGGCCACCTCCTTCCATCTACGGTGCACATCATTGCAGACATTAATAAAAGACCAAAGACCAACATTTTGTCCTCAGAAAAAAAATTAAAACAGCATTTTTTGGCAGCACCGCATTGGTCATCCGGGTATGATCGACTTTTATGAGACATCCACACATCTGAAAACGTGCCGTCCTAGCTCCTGAAGAGTACACACACCACATGATTGCTGGCCGGATTCCGCCACAGGCACAAATATTGATTGGCATGCCATCTATCCAGTATCCACACATCCACATCGAATATTGTTGAAGCAAAGGACCAAAGTGTAGTACCTACATGTAATCCTCCTAGGGCCTTTTTTCCATTGTGAAGCGTGTCAACTTGCTTCAGCTTTGTTTAAAACGAACTGGTTAATCAGATGTAAAAAAATGGGTTCCTGCTTATAGATGTAGATATCAAGAAATATACTCTCCTAGGTACAAAGAAAAATATTCATAGAGAGGAATTTATGAACTATGTAAAAACCTTCCACAATTATTTTTTGTATATGAATTAGCTATTTCATATAAGGAAAAAGTCCGTCTTTCACCTTCCAACTATCATAAAAGTCTACTTTTGAATCCACAACTACAAAACCAGACACTAAAGATCATTCATCTATCCAAACCAGACAAATTTGGTCATTTGTGTGGTTTCAAAGGTGGTTTTGATTGTATAGAAATAGAAAACAATATTATTTAAACTCAAAATTTATAACTAATTTATGTAAATAAAAAACATAAAATGGGCGCCAAAAGTTATTGAAATTTAAACTGCTTGTTGGTACATTATTTAATGTTATTTGGGTATTATCTATTTATATTGCTAGTGTTTTTTTCAAAAATACTTAGAATGAAAATAAATAATATGCAAATAACTTCAAATGGTGCACCAACATACATATTTTTTAAAAAAAATTCCACCAGATTCATATAGTTCTAAATGAAAATAAAGTAGTTATGAATTTATTAATACTAAATTATTTTTTATATTTTTTTAAAATCAGAAAGCCACCTTTGAAAGCACCTTTTGAAAGCACCTAAAGAGCCAATTTTTCATGGTTTCGGTAGTTGGATGGTTCTTGGTGCCCAGTTTGTAGTTGTGGGTTGAATATCAAACTTTTATAATTGTTTAGGGCATTGTTAGCCTAAACGCTAAACGGTGAATGGTCGGTGACCCATCGTTTAGCAAAAAGTCAGTCTACACGGCCTTTTAAACGCCTGAAACGGGTTTACACGTCCTTACACGGCTAATCGACCTATACGACTTGACATCGTGTAGTGTGTACACACCGTGTAAACGGTCTAAACGGCCGTATAGGCGAACACTGGTTTAGCGGTGAAAAGTTTTTTTTCGTATAAAGCTGGACCTATTTAAGCTTTTGACTTCTGATTGCCGAGGCTGTAACTTTTATCCGTCATCTAAAAAAGCTGGACCTGTTTAGAACCAGAAACTAATGCCAAGTTTAATTAGGAATTCTCTTGAACACCAGACTTATATGTTTTTTATACATCTCGTTTCACTCTTTGCATATTCAGAGATGTCAAATCATACTGATATTTTTGCTGTTGGAAGAAGTCAAGTCAACCATGATTTTAACGCAAATCCGAACGGAATGCGACATGAACGCCTCATAATACTTCTACCGTTGCTGAGACAGTACCACATAACCACCCAATTAGAGGTCGCAACATGCATGTGAGCCGAACCACATAAAGCAGCAGGACCCAGGCGAAGCACTTGTTGTATGTGAACACGTACGGCTTCAGCCACAACCAAGGCCATCAACACTAACAAGCCAATTACTTAGAAACTATGGGCTACCAAATACCAAAGGAATCACTTAAGAGTGGAATCAATCACCATGGCAAAGTAAGAGATGCCACTTGATCGAGAAAAGCTATGTCTCACACACACCTACATACAAAACCTGACACGTATATAAACTCAATTAAACTACTTGATCATTTGGGTTGCCTATATGAAGCCCATAAAGCATTGTTGTCATCCCCATCATGTCAATATTTATTGATTACTATTCATATATCTTTGCTTTTTAGTTAGCTTACGTATGTGACGCAAGAATTGAATAGTGACACGTGTAAAAAAAATCCGTTTCAGAAGGGAGTCTTTGTGTAACCAAAGACCAAAGTACATGAAACCATCTGATGATCGAAGGCAAGGTAATTTCAGCAAGAAAAGGTTTATATTTTTTTAGAGTAAACTTTTATGAAGGATATGATGATCAGATCCATCTATTCATTACATGTACATAACCCAAAACCTAGCTTCTAGCTATACTAGACACATACATGTAGCTTTATCTGAGACAAAAATGGACTGAGAACATGCATTGGTGTTGCTTACTTTTTTTTTCTTTGAAAGGTGTAGAGAGAAAACATTGGGGCTGTTTGTGAAATCGATACATTATACCCATGTCCCTGGATACAATACAAACCTAGGCAGAGGCCTCCACTTTTCCTGTGGATAAGCTCACACCAAGCAGGCAAGCAAAGCCATCCACTATTCATAGTTTACATTTGTATGAGTACATATCCTCCTGAAGGCAATGCAAAAAGGTATCTTCTGATTATGCATCACTATTAGATGAGCAGAGTAAGTTAACGAAAAGAATAACCCCAAACAAAAAATGTCGATGAAAAGGTTAATTAGGGAATATATGTTTTGATTAAAAGTAGCTTAATGGAATACTACTGCAAGTAGAGTAGGATATGTGATTCTAAAGTGTACAGAGTTGCGATCATTCTATTGGGGCCTGGTGCTTCAATTCTCCACTCAGGCACTCACCATATCTGTCACGCTAGCTCTTAGCTAAAGTTGGCAGACGTAATACATATTGTTGTTGGTAAAGCTCCACTAAGTGATGGATTAAGATAGCTAATTGATGCTTAAGGATAAGGACACGACCTTTATTACATCGAAGTAGTAATTAAACAACTTGTGCTATAATTAAGGTGCATGTATTTCACCTAACTTCCGTAAATTGAACATCACCTGGTTCGATTGAACATATGTCATTGTCTTAATTAAAAATATAACTTTAGAGCGATAAATAAGCATGAATGCTTGGCGAATTCTTGCACTCAGCTACCTGTAAACTAACGCTCAATCGTCAGCTTGCTGTTAAAGAATGAACACATGTTTTGGCGGAAAAACTTTGGAACAATTAATTGAAAAAAACAAAAACATTTCAGTTTCCATATATAAGGGTTGAAGAAAAAAAAAAAGGGACCGCATGGTAATGGATCCCTTACTATCAAAGAACTTATGCAACTGTGCAAACTTCAACTTGTAATCTAGGCCACATAAGCTTGGTCACATAAATGGATCACGTAAATGAGCTACATAAAAAAAAACTATGAATATGCTGGTTCTTAATCAAGCTATATGTCAGCTAGATAGTTTGTTTATGTAGGATATACTATATAGCTAAGCTAGTACCACCCTTAGGACACATCCGCAATGCTCCCCTTTGTTGGTACCAGCATATCTCTGTCTCCGCATTAATTTAGTTGCCAAAGAATTGAAGCTAGGGTATGATGATGCTTACATACGTCCCAAACCTTATCATTAACTTAAATGCTTTTAGTTTTTCGGTTCGGAGTCTTCCAGTAATCAGTGCACAAGCAATCATGCATGTACAGTTCTAGATGACCTCTCCCTTCTGCCAACGTTTGCCCAACCACATGAGCACAATGCAATCAATGCGTAATTTGTACCAACTCTTGGCCTTGCAGCAATCAAGTGTTCTGCAGCCTTATTTCCGAAAGCAAATTGATCGTACTAAGCCTTTGCATAAATTTCAGAACCATGAGTTTCAGAGTATGAGAAGTTAGAACCAACGATACATGCATGGCTTCGCTCATCAACTTCACTATGCTCTTGCTTAGGGTGTGTTTAGATTGTAGGAAAAAACACTGTAGCATAAGAAAAACATTGTAGCATTCGTTGGGAAACGTGTTTTGTGAGGGAGGAATAGTGAAAAGTTGGAATGAATAGTGAAAAGTTGGAATGAATAGTGAAAAGCAAATTGATCGTACTAAGCCTTTGCATAAATTTCAGAACCATGAGTTTCAGAGTATGAGAAGTTAGAACCAACGATACATGCATGGCTTCGCTCATCAACTTAACTATGCTCTTGCTTAGGGTGTGTTTAGATTGTAGGAAAAAACACTGTAGCATTCATTGGGAAACGTGTTTTGTGAGGGAGGAATAGTGAAAAGTTGGAATGAATAGTGAAAAGTTGGAATGAATAGTGAAAAGTTGGGAATCTGAACATGGCCTTAGAGTAGAACTTGTCCCTTCAAACACGTGGTGTGGAATCAAACTAAACTACTCACACCCCCTAGTAAACTCCAAGTCTCCATCATGCAATGGTTGCTTAAGTCCACTCAAGTTAACTAACCTACAAGTTACAATTAACTAGGACATGGAAGGATATCCCTCTTATCTCTGCCTAAGCACCAACATTATATACAAAACATATAAACCTAACTGGTTAATTAAACTAACCAAAGTTTGCAACATAAAACCCTTTCTCCATTGGTCTTTTTTTGCTATCCCCCCCTTGGCATCACACTTCACAAACATTTGCACACTCCTATGTGGTCTCCAGCCTGTGTATAAATAGCTCCTACTCCCTCAGCCCCTCTCTCCATTCCACACCACCTGCAAGAACAAGAACTCCCCTGATCCCTCCTCCTCCTCTCTCCTCTCTCTCAGAACTCAAGCAAGCTTGCTGGTGCCACTGCCAGACTGCGAGTGCAGCGAAGGCGAACTCCATCACTAACTAGTTCTCAAATCAGCCATGAGGCCAGGAGCTATGATCCACGGCGCGCCGGCGGCGGCGCCAGGCGCGAACGCGACGGCGGCGCACTCGCCGTGGCAGTCGCCGGTGCCGTACCTCTTCGGCGGGCTGGCGGCGATGCTGGGGCTCATCGCCTTCGCGCTGCTCATCCTTGCCTGCTCCTACTGGAAGCTGTCCGGGTACCTCGACGCCGACCGCGACCGGCGGGCCAGGGAGGCCGCCGGAGCCGACGGTGAGAAGGGCTCGGCGACCGGCGCGGCCAGGCCGGCGGCGGGGCTCCAGGAACACGTGGTGGTCATCATGGCCGGCGAGGAGATGCCCACCTTCCTCGCCATGCCGGTGGCCAGCCGAGCCGTCGTCGAGCTAGTAGCCGAGCCCACGGCGCCGGCGGGCTCGTGCGGTGGGTCCGGCTCGGGAGAGGAGAAGAAGGCGCAGGTGCAGGTGCAGGACGAAGGCGGCTGCGTAGAGCAGACCAGCTCGCCGCTGGAGGTCGGAGCCGACGACGACGACGCCGGAGCTGTGAGCCGGAGCCGTGCAAGTAGCAGCAGCAGTAGTGCGACGGCGCTGCAAGAAGATTTGCAATGAAAAAGGCAGACAATTGGGAGCTTCGTTTCTCCTTTTCTTGTTGTCCTTCTCCATTCCCCTTCTTGCTGTGGTGTTAGATTTAGGCATACGTGTAGTAGATTCTTGACTCTTTTCGTGATTGGTTGGGCCTGGGGTGAAATCAATGAAAAACGAGGCGTCGATGCGAGTTTTGGAAACATTTTTGAACTTTGTCAATGTCTGAAGAAGAATTGAATTCGCTTTCAGAAATTCAGACGGACCGATGCACGGGTACAGCCACCAGGGGCAACAGTTTAGGCAATGTTTAATTAGAGCTACTAACTAAATATATTTTTTTTATTAGAATAAATACTTAGTTAAATATTCAGTTAGATCAATGGCTAGTATTAATCAGCCACAAAAGTACCCCGTGGTATCTTCTGGTACCTTCCAAGCATTGTAAAATTCCTCTAACTTTGGTACGAAATGGTTCAGTTCATCTGTTGAAGTGATCTGCCAGAAGCTCAGTGGCAGTTCAGACTTGAGAAGAAAAAAGACAGAGGATACCGGAATAGTGAGATAAGGCGAAGAGTTCCTGATGGCCATGCCGGCCTTGCTGTGTAGTGGCACCTGTGCTGACGAGACCAACAGAATGCGGTTCCAACTTGCACGTTAACCGGAATGGTTACAGCTCAAACTCAAAGAACCGAAAATGGGATCACAGCCCCTGCTTCACTGTCTAGGATGAAAATGGGAGCCGTTGACATGCTCCAACGTTTGACTGCAAGATGCAGTGACCATATTACAGGCTGCACATGCTGCACACGCATCGAACATCACCTCCCTGCAATAAGCACTCTCGCCTTACCTTAGAAATTGTGATATACTCGGAGCATTTCTAAGTCAACTAGTACCTATAAGATTTTGCCCGTGTTAATAATTAATATACTAGTGTAACGATGGCACATTAGATAATATTGGTTTTTTGTTATAGAGTATAAACTAATGTAAAATCTTTCATATCTTAAACCTCTCTTAAAATCTTTGGCCTTTTTTGTCATCCAGACTTGAATGATCTCATATGTATGAGCTTGCTGTCTTGCTAAAGAATCTGCCAAAAATAACATCAAACAGAGGCTTGAAAGAAGACACAGGTAATCGTGCTGCTGCTGGCCAGCTCAATAGACGAACTGCACTTCTCAAGGGGGAAAGAAAAGGTTGTTCAATAGTAAACTCAGCTTATCAAGGCCACTCGTGACGTCTCACCCGTTTATATCCGATCCGGCAAACCTGGAGACGGCGAATGCAGTTGCCTGCAGTCTGCAGGTGTCATATGCATAAACGCAAGCAGTCCACGCTCTGTTCATGCATCAGCTGCCTTCAATAAGCAAGCAGTCTCTGATTGTCTGACCCCACTGACCTGCAGATAGAGACATCAAATCCCCCCAAGATTGGGAACGTCATCGATCGTGTCCTGTCCCATGCAGATGCAGTCAGGCAGGCACAGAGACACAGAGCGGCAGATTTCTGTTGTGGCAAGCTGTGCGATGAGTCTGCTCGTGCCTATCTCCTCTCCTGCAACCCGGCGCCGGATACGTACATGCCAGGTCGTCTGATATCTTTGCCGTTGCTACTGTGAATCGGGTAAAAAAAAGTGAACCGGCTGGAGAGAATCTGCCAGGTATAGGGCTCGTGTGGTTCCCTGAAGAACACTGCTGGACCAGCGCCTGGTCTCACGTACGATACGACGAAGAATCATATGGATTCTTCAATTCTTGGATTCGACCCAGTCACCTTCGTTCATCTTCCAGCTCACAACACAAGCTCGCTCTTTCGACGGATAAACTCGGACGGCCATGCGTATATGCCTATCATTTCCGATTCAGTTCGCTCAGATCCTCCCCCATTTGCGATGCAGGCCCCTATCGATTCCGGGGACGAGGATTCGGCGACGTAGCAGGTAGCATAGCCGGCGAGGTGCTCGCGCGGCCGCGGCGAGGTCTCCTGTCCCGGTCCGTTTCGACGGCGGATTCCGTTCCATGTCCTGATGTCCATCCCCGGTACGTCGCATTTCCTATTCCCATGGTTCAATGCTGAGTGGCGATTCCCGATCCCAGGTTATTCCGGGCCCAGCGGCTGCTACGGCCCTACGGGACGTTTCCTCTGGGCGGAGGAGGGAATTGGAATCTCTGGGCTTTGGTTCGGCAGCCGGAAGGGAAGTCCCTTTCGCGGGGACTCGGATTCCGATTCCCGGATTCCACCTGCGCCCGTTGTACATTGTTGCTAGTGGAAGGGCACATGAATGGAGGGAGCACAAAGGAATTTAGGAGTAGGACTGGGGCTGCCGGCTGGATCGGATGCCCCAGATGTGCCGGAGGAGCGTGCCAGCCAAGTCCCCTGAAGGATTTGATTTGGTTCTCTGGAAACGGATCAGGCTGATCATCAGTGTGATGATCCAGTGCCCATGACGAGGTCCTGGTCCTTCCTTGACAGGAGGAGGCTTGTGCCAATTCTGTTCTCAAGTTTCTTTTCTACTAGTAGATTGTGCTGAAATCTGGATGCTACACATCTGCAATGCACTGCAGCAGACAGCAGCGCAAAATATGATTCAAGTTTGGCCTCTCATAGTCATAGGTCACATCCTTGCGCTACTTACTCGGCCTTACAGCCGATTTCCTCGCAGCCCACATCGTCGTTGATTACAGCCCATTTACACTGCGCTTACATTATAAGTAGACCTTTTATTGTGCAACTGCGCGAAAGGAGTAGCACTGAGTGTGCAGTGGCAATTTAAATTGTGGGGAAGCAACGAGGCGACATCCACTACATTTCGATGACAAAATCATATAGACAAAAAAAAATTAATTGCAAAGCTTAGAATTAATCGCAGTACATCGGCGAATATAAATGTTCAAATAAAAGGGCATAAATAGGTCAAACAGATAAGGAAATAGATGGTTTGACAAGCATACAGAGTTCCAAATGTGGCACAGATGACAGACCTGCACTTATTTTAGTCTATCTTTCTAGGCGCCAGGTGACATTCACTTCAACTTGATCACCAGCAAATTCTCTTTTTTGACTCCTAATTCTAAGAGGAAACTCTAAACGTTCTTCACTCCTACTTCTATGGCTGCAGTCTAGACAGAATTTTAAATTCTTGTCCTCTTCTTGGTTCTCTGAGGTTGTGATCACTCTTAAGTCCACCTCTATCTGAAGTTTGAAATGTCGACCACATGGCAGTGCAATCATGGATGGGCTCAGTGGAAGAATGAATGTTGAGCCACAGGGCACGGACAAGCTCCTACGTCGTTCACAACTGAAGAGATGGACGCTTTTGCTCCCATAAGCAACGGCACTTGCCTTGACGCTACCAAACACATCACGGCTTCTTGAACCGAAGTCCTCAAGGTTCAACCTAACTTCAACATGGGTCTCAACGGCATCTGGAATCACCAAGTATGTGATCTCCACCATACGGCCAAAAGATCCAAAGATGGTATTTGTGCATTCCTCAACTAGTTCAGGCTCAGTAACATCCCACATTTCGAAGAGAGGATCGGTAAGACTCCTTACATCATCGGTAGAATAGGCCTCATCATCAGAATACCCCTCATCATCAGTAGATGACCCGTCACAATCGGGTGTGAAAACCTTGATGCCCAAGGAGCCGTAAGCCTCTAAAATCCTATATGGTCCAGTGAGTACCAAATCCATTCCTTCCTACACATAAAAGCATGAATGTGAAAGATTTTAATTTATTACTACCTCCGTTCAAGTTCAGAGATAGACACAGAAAACAAGGAGGAGAAAGATAGAGATAGAGGTGTAGTATTGGAAAGAGAGAAAGGTGCATTGGAAAGTGATGAGAATGACATGTGATTTGAAAAAACTGGAAAAGTCTAGAATGACATGTATTTTTTACGCAGTGTGTGTGTATATATATATATATATATATATAATAAAAAAAGTATGTAAGGAGACATAAAGCATATAGTAGAAATAACATACGATGGCTTATGGCTAGTGTATACCTCTTGATCTTCCCCCTCGAGCTCCCTGTAGATGCTCCGACATTGGTTCCAATTATAGGCGTTGATAGCGGTGACATGAAAGTTTGCACGAATGGCCAACAATTGCACCGCACGTGCACATGACTCAATTTCATCATAACCATTATCCCAGACCATTGCATGGTCATCATGATGATCCGATCCACTGCTGCTGCCATCCTTAGGGCCATCCCCGCAATCATCCAGGAGGATCGCTTTAGCATTGTCCTCACCTCCTCCACCATCATCGTTCGCAGTGCCATGCATGTTCGAATCCCACACTTTACTCATCGGTTGAATGGTGTCACCCTAATAAGCAAGAGGGGAAAAAAGTATTAGCAAATAGGATGTCACTACAGAATGTCATCAATCGCCGCACAGTATATATTTTGGGACAGGCAATACGCATATCTGTAGTACAAACAGCAATCCGGCGAAGATTTACCAGCAACAAAACCAATCAGACCAGAAGCAACGTATTTCGGAGAGGGGGGAGACGAGGGGAAGCACTTACGGCGATGAGCCCGGCCGGCGCCGGAAGGGATACAGCTGCGGCAGAGAGGAGAGGGAGCGAACACTAGCGGCCGCCGGAGAGGAGAGCGAGGGCCGAACGCCAGAGGCGGCTGTGGATGGATCGGGCCGATGGGAACGAGATCGTGTGAGTTTATAGAGTAGCCAAACCAGCACCATAGAGTTCGCATCGCACACGCTCATGCTACTCCGTGGACTAGGCCTCTGATCTTGATACGGCCCAAAAAACAATTCGAACCCATCAGCACTTGAGGTTGGATCACAAACAATTTTTTTCCCTATCTTAGCCGCAACGAAACCTCGCGGGCTGGATTCCACGCAGATATCATCGTCTTCTTCAAAGATGCCACGCTGAAATCCATGACCATTAACAGTTTCGCCACAGCCAGCCATCCACGAGCCTGCGCTGGAGGTCGAGCTCGATCAGTACGTTCCACCGTGCATATGTCGATCTTGTTCTAGGTTAGGGTGTTCTGTTATTGCTGGGAAGTAAGAACTCCTTCTGAATTTTACCACTCAAAAGTGTCACACTTTTGTTAATTATACTTACATTATGTCATTCATGCTATCTTTTCAAATTGCACACTTTTGTGATTGACTAATAAACATTTCACTCTTCCATAAAAGAGGTGCTATCAACCAGGTAAAGTAGCAAAATCGAACTTCTGTTAACATTCAGAGACTACACTCACAAGGTAAAATTAAATATTGATTTTTTCGAAAATATTTACTTATAGTTCTGAAATTGTCCTGAAATTTATTCCACATACTGATAACTTACTTCCGCTGTACTCTGTCTGATGTGGGTACAACATCATGGGGTTTTTTCTATAAATCCTTCATGTGTGGATTCAGAGTCAAACATTGAAAGTATTTTCTACCTGACCCTACCAATCTGCGCAAATCCTTTCAAGAGTTATTTCAGAGTCAGACATTGGGTGAAATCATACTGATGATGATCAGGTGAGATTAAATTTCAATGCATTAGCACTTAATGGGCACATGGTTTCTGTCAACATCATGCAAGTCATTTGCGAACTGAGCTCTAACTCAGCTGGCGAGTTTTCTTGTGGTGCAACCAGCCCACTAGGGTTCGAGTCATCGACTCGGCACTGGTACTCGTATTTTCCTGGATTTATTTCAGGATTTAACCGGCACTATTCTTTCAGTGGTAGGCGACGGGACTTCGTCAATTTGGAGGATTTGCCGGCCCAGTCTTTCGGAGGTGCTCATAGAGGTATGATTGCGTGCGTATGTTTGTAGGGGCAAATGTGCGTGTGTGTTTGTGAGCGTCTACGTCTGTACTATGTGATTCGGAAAAAAAAAATCATGCAAGGAATTTAGGAGTAGGACTGGGCTGCCGGCTGGATCGGATGCCCCAGATGTGCCTGAGGATTTGATTTGGTTCTCTGGAATGGATCAGCCTCCCATCAGTGTGATCCAGTGCCCATGACGAGGTCCTGATCCGCTTGCCAGGAGGCCTGTGCTTTGGTGACAAAGTCATTCTGTTCTCAAGTTTCTTTTCCAGTGGATTGTGTTGAAATCTGGATGATATATGTTGCAATTTTTTGACAAAAAAAAATCATCTGCAACACAGTAGCAGCAGCGCAAAATATGATTCAAGCTTGGGCTCTCATAGGTCGTATCCTTTTCTGCTACTCGCCTCGCAGCCCATTTCCACATACGGTGGGTGGCCCATGCCCGTGCGGCCCACGCTGTTGATTACAGGCCGATTTATACAACACGCGGCGTTTCCATTGCTGTGGGCTATCTGAGGCCTGCCTGGCCAGCCCAGCCCACGCTGTTGTGTTTTCCAGCTGCGGTGCCCATTTACGCGGCATCGGGTTGGCTCGCACCGGCCGTTGCCCATTTGACCGCGCGGCACCCAGTGCCGTTGCTCCACGTGCCACACTGGCACTGCTTGCTCTCCCTTCTTGCTCTGTGAGGTCTGGCACGAGCCTTTTCTTTATTTTATTCGAGAAAAAAGCGACAGTGCTGGCACGACTCAACAAATGGTGCATCAAGATGTCCGCCGGCCCTGGACGGTTTCGAGAGACCTGACAACAGCATAAGAGCCATAAGTGCTCTCACTCGCCCCCTTTTTATCTCTCTGCTCTGCACCTCTCTTCGTTCACTCCAAGGTGCAAACCCAAAACACATACACACACAACAAGTAGCCACCGTAGGTTGTCACGAGATAGAAGAGAGATCGATCACCGTGCGTGACAAAAGCTAGCGAGGGACCCCTTTTCTCGGAAACGAAACGCGAGCAGCTGCCTGCCCTCCGCCGTACGTGTCGCCATGGGCTCCGTGGCGAGCTCCTGCTGCGGCTCCGGCGAGAAGGTCGAGCAAGGGTACGTACGTTCGTTCCTGCCCGATTTACTTCACTATCATCAAAGATGCATGCTCTATCGATGCTATAATATAACGTTGGTTTGATCACTAATTATTAGGTGCGTGAGCGCGTCGATGAGCAGCACGTGGAGGATCTTCACCTACAAAGAGCTATACGCGGCCACCAACGGGTTCAGCGAGGAGAACAAGCTCGGCGAGGGCGGTTTCGGCAGCGTCTACTGGGGCAAGACCTCCGACGGCCACCAGATCGCCGTCAAGAGGCTCAAGGCCATCAACAACTCCAAGGCCGAGATGGAGTTCGCCGTCGAGGTCGAGGTCCTCGCCCGCGTCCGCCACCGCAACCTCCTCGGTCTCCGCGGCTACTGCGCCGGCGGCGCCGGAGCCGACCAGCGCATGATCGTCTACGACTACATGCCAAACCTGAGCCTCCTCTCCCACCTCCACGGCCAGTACGCCGGCGAGGTCCGGCTCGACTGGAAGCGCCGGATCGCCGTGGCCATCGGCTCGGCCGAGGGGCTCGTCCACCTCCACCACGAGGCGGCCCCACACATCATCCACCGCGACATCAAAGCCAGCAACGTCCTCCTCGACTCCGACTTCGCGCCGCTCGTCGCCGACTTCGGCTTCGCCAAGCTCGTCCCCGAGGGCGTCTCCCACATGACCACACGTGTCAAGGGGACCCTCGGCTACCTCGCGCCGGAGTACGCCATGTGGGGGAAGGTCTCCGGAGCTTGCGACGTGTACAGCTTCGGCATCTTGCTCCTCGAGATCATCTCCGGGAGGAAGCCGATCGAGCGGCTCCCGTCGGGAGCCAAGCGCACCATCACTGAGTGGGCCGAGCCGCTCATCGCGCGTGGACGGCTCGGGGACCTCGTCGACCCGCGGCTCCGGGGAGCCTTCGACGCGGCTCAGCTCGCGCGTGTTGTTGAGTGCGCCGCGCTGTGTGTGCAGGGCGAGCCGGATCGCCGCCCCGACATGCGCACCGTCGTGCGCATCCTGCGTGGGGAGAACGAAGCTGCGGCGGCGGGTGGTGGTGGGGGCAAAGGGGAGCGGCCGGCGGTGAGGATGGAGAGCGTCAAGTACGCGGACCGTTTGATGGAGATGGATAAGAGCATCTCGTACTACGGCGAGCCGGAGGATGACGACGACGAGGAGGAAGAAGAAGACATGGACGATGAAGAGGTGGAGGAGTACTCGTTGATGGACGATAAGAGCAGTATGAACTTCGGGGCGTTCGGCGCCATGCCGGTGGTGCAGACCATGCACGACCCGTACGCTAAGAGGTTCTCGTCAGGAAATAATGGCAATGCCATCAGAATCTGATTGATCATGTAACTCTACGAACATTAATTCTATTGATTTTTTTTGTTGGGTGTATTAATTAAACATGTGCTTAGTTAAGTACTAGTAGCAGTAGTAGTTACATAATTGGTCATAATGTATCTGTTTTCAAATATCTTTGTTTTGTGATCTGTGGAACCTATGAATATGATGTTCTTGATTGTATACAAATTCCAATCGTCGTTCTATGAATCCATGATAGTACGTACATTGATGGAAAGTACTTATTTATCACTGGATAACCAATGGGAGCTAGACAGATCGACCTCCTACATGTACTTTTGGCTATATGGTTCATCTACAACATAATGTTCATCTTTCTAATATGATGTAGTATCATCTAATAACCATATACCCAAAACTTCTCATCTACTCATAATTCACTTATCCCCACTTATGATTAAAAAATACGGTGACTATAATAGACCATGTGGCCACAATTACATTAACCAAATGGTGCCATTTGCAACCTTAAGGCGTAGCAGGTCGGGAACGGTCTAATAAAAAGAACTGCGTGAGCATTATTGTGGAGTTTCTCATTTCTGAAACTGTTTAAACCCTCGGCAAGAAGAAGGTCCTTTCTTAAATGAAGGTTATGTGACAGACTGTTAGAATTTACATAAGCTTATCTAGACGTCTAGCTACAATTATTGGATCGCTGATATCGAATGCTACATAGTTACATCACTGATTGTGACTTTAAGGGATTGCCTCGGATTGTTCGCAAGTTTCGTTCCTAGTCTTTGCCTCTTTGGTAGCGATGCTGATGCAGAGTGACAAATGGCGAGATTTTTTTTCCTTAACATGAACACGGCCCTTTATTTATTGTCTGGATGGTAATAAGAATTACAAACTCCATCAGCTGGAGTCAGAAACCGCACAAGCGGACCTATTTGCTCAGAAAATTGAGCTTTTAGCTAATCTATCTACAAATGGCAATATGCAAAACCTGAAAACCAGTTCTGGCGCCTTGTCTGATGCATCTTATTGGACGTACACGTACAAGGAGGACGTGAAATTGTAGCTGTGTGTTGCCGCCTCTGTTTTTCGACTTTTCGGTGAGATTTGTAACCCCTAGGCCCATTTCAGGATGGCTCATTTGCCCATTTCAATACTGGCTTGGAAAGAAAATTGTGAGATGGCCACTTGATTGGGGGCCATTTGGCACTGGGATTTATGTTTCTAGGTCTGGCCCATAAGTAAGTGACATTCTTAATGCTTACATTATTTTCCATTTATTAATTATTAGGGAAAAGTCTATTTTTCACCCTTCAACTATTACAAAAGTCCGATTTTCAACCTCAAACTACAAAACCAGATACTAAAGGCCCTCCAACTATCGAAACCATGTAAAATTGGCCCTTTGGGTGGTTTTGGATTTTCTAAAAATAGCAGAAATAATATTTGAACTTTAAAAAACCATAACTAATTCATTTTGGACCCAAAAAAATATGATATCAGTGCCAAAAGTTCTCTTAAAATGTAATCAACCTATTGGCACATCATTTAATGTTATTTGGGTACTATATATTTATATTATTAGTGTCTTATTGTTTTTAAAAAAATAATTTGAATAAAAATAAATAATGCAAATAACTTCTAATGGTGCACCAACATGTAGGTCACACTTTTAGAAAAACATATGCACCAGATTCTATTTTTTCTAGTTCAAAATGAATTAGTTATGAATTTTTTAATACAAAATTATTTTTTAATTTTTTTGGAAAATACAAAACCACCTTCAAAACCAACCAAAGGGCCAATTTTGCATTGTTTGAATAGTTGGAGGGTGTTTAGTGTCCGGTTTCGTAGTTGTGGGTTGAAATCAGACTTTTGTAATAGTTGGAGGGTGAAAATAGACTTTTCCCTAATTATTACACTGTATTTATGCAGCATGCAAATGTGATCTACACGACTACACATCCTTTGGAGCCGGGCAAGTAGGCAGGAAGCAGAATGAATGACTACGAGTCTATGACCAGGCAGTTTCAGCGCCCTCGCAATTCTCGTTTAATATCCAAACTAGTTCGTTTTGATCGGTTTTGGGTCGACACTCAACTAGAAAAGGCAAGACTTCAATACGGGCCTCATTAGCAATTTAGCAGGAAAAAAATCACAAGCTCTACAAAGACACTACCTCGGTCCCTAGACCCTACTATACCCACAAGCTCCACAGGCACACTACCTCGGTCCCTACTATACCGTCCTGCATAAGGATTTGTTCGATTAATCCCCATCTGAAGGAGATTCAGAAAGATTGGAGAAAACTGAGAGAGGATTTGACTTGTAGGGAATTTTATCCCTTCTAATGCCCATCATTACTATCAAGTCCTATTAAGATTGAACAGCCCTTAAGATCGAACAAGCCCTAAACAATTTAAATTCAAAGTGAGTGTGCTCATAAGAACATACATGCCCACCTAAATTAGCCCAACCATTTCAGAGATTATTAGTTGAGGGCCCGTCCTAAGTAGCAGCTACTACTACAAATTCCTTGCAGAGATTTAATTTCCCCCAAAAAAAACGACATGCTATAGTAGTAAGCAGCAGTAGTATACAAATTATACACCACTAGCGTACGTAAGGCTAGCTCATTTGCCAAAAAGACAGTACATGGGATTACTATTCCTCCCCTATACATCGATTCGATACAAGTACACAAGGCACGCACGAGCGTGCCTGCCGGTGCCGGGCCGAGACCAAACCACCGTCGATCGCCAAGCCATGTCAGAAGCTCGGCACGACGCCATAGCCGAAGTCGAGCACGTACGCCGCCGCCGACGAAGGCACGGCGGCCTCCGCCTCGGCGTCGACGTCGTCGGCGTCGGCGTCGTGGTCGGTGCGCTTGGCGAACCTGCCCTTGATCCGCGGCCGCGTCTCCGCGTAGGCCTTCCGCGACGCGTACCGGATGGTCTTCTCGAACCGCCGGTTCTTCCTCTTCTCCCTGTAACGCATCAGCCTCGCCTCCCTGCTCTCCCCCACCAGCGGCACCGGCCTCGCCACCGCCGCCGCCATCTCCGGCACCGCCTCCACGTCCACCGACGACACCTGCGACTAGACGAAACCGAGTTGTAACATGGTCAGGACATGTGTGATTCATGGTGTGGCTACACGACGTGTGCGTACGGAACTGAAAGGTTGGAGAGCTTGGTTGGTTGGGATCTTCTTACGCTGTGGCTCTGAGGAGTGGCGGTGTACGGCATGTAGGCTTGGGGCTTGGGCCGGGTGAAGTCGAGCTCGAAGCTCCCGCCGCCGCCGCCGCCGAAGGCCTCTGGCACAACACCGACCTCCGACGAGGAGCCCTGTGATTCATCAAGGAATCGACGAGAGCTAGTAATCATCAGCACGAAGGCGTCCATGGCTAGACGACGACGTAGGTGTTATTGTGTTTATGCTTCGAAGTACAAGGGCAAGGCAAGGAAGAAGGGAAAAAGGGAAGGCGAAGCTCCTTACGCTGTGCGCGAGGGATGTTGCCGTGTAGGAGCTGTAGGAGGAATGCTTGACGCCGATGCCGCACGTGAAGTCCAGCTCGACGGCGCCTCCGGCTCCGGCGCCGACGCCGGTGGGGACGACGCTGTCGGCGTGCTGGAATCGCGGGATCTCGACGCTGAGGTATGGGTCCAGCTCGGAGAAGAGGTAGTCCAGCTTCATGTCCTTGGCCTCCACGTTCAGGTTCAGCGCGTGCTGCTGCTGCTGGTGGTCGTGGTGGTCATGGTGGTTGTGCTCCTGCTGGTGCTGATGCCCAGCCGCGTGGTGGTGGTGCTCGTCGGCCTCGGACGCGGTGGTCCCGAAGAGCATGGCCTCGACGGCGGCGGCGGCGGCCTCGGAGCCGATGGGGGCGACGGGGACGCGCGCGTGGCGGCGGGCGAGAGGGTTGGCGTCGTGGATATCGGAGTCGCAGGCGGCGCAGAGCACGGCGGCGTCGGCCTTGCAGGTGACGGCGGCGGGGGCGAGCTCGCAGACCTCGCACATCCACACGCGCTCGTGCCCGAGCCGCGCGTGCCCCGGCTGCCTCGCGTCGCACGCCGTGCAGAGGAAGGCTCCCCCTCCTCCCGGGCACGATCGGCAGTGCACCGCCGCCGGCGCCGCCTCGCACCCGCCGCACCTCCGGCCACCCACGCCCCAGTACTTGTGAAGCTCCATTAATTATGGGGGCAGGGTGGGCGGGCGCCCTCCTGGCGCAGCGAGCGGCACGGCGAGGGCGGGTGGAGTTGACGCGGTTCTTGTGGTTGTGGTGGGAGGAAGAAGAAGAGGAGGAGAGGAGAGGAGAGGAGAGGAGAGGGAGACGAGCGCGCGCGCGGCGAAGTGGAGGGAGGCAGGAGTACATGTAGTAGTAGGTAGGGGACGGTGACGTGGCGGGGAGGCACACGTGGGTGGCTGGAAGCCAAGCGAAAATCGGATTAATTATTATTTTACTGGATTTCGGCGTGGGGAAGTGGGGCCCGCGCGTGGATTTTGTGCATGTGAGGGAGGTGGGCCCCGCGCACGAGGGGGTGGGGGCGAAGATATATCTGCTGCTGGCCGTGCTGGCCTTTCGCGGGGATGAATCGACCTGGCGTGGCCTAATCACCCGGACGGTGATGCTGGGGGAGAGCGATTAGACGCCGCCGGGGAAACGGAGACCTCCTGGCCTCACGTTTCGTGCTACGCTAACCAGAGTGAAGATCTCAAGCTCCGTTTTTAGAGGAATTTTAGTACAAGTTAATTTGAGTTTCTGTTGATATAGCAGAAAAGAAAAGGTCTGTTTTTAGAGGAATTTTATTACAAGTTTGAGTTTATGTTGATACAGTAGAAAATAAAAGGTTTTATTTGTTTTGGCTTGTGTGTTGCTAGGGTTACTTCGTATCGGTGATTTTGGGTACATCGATCTTGTAAAAAATGTCAATGGTCCGCAGGTGAATGAGAGTGACCCAGACGATCATTTCCTCCACATCCACCCCTGTTTGTGATTTGTAAACCAAGTATATCTAGAGAGGACAAGGAAGATGTGCCGCGGACGCCGTACAAAGTCACGATTACAAACACATCAAATGTCAAGAAGATACCTTACCTACTTTCCATCTGGGCACAAATGCCTCAAGACTCCAAACAAATGTCAAAAAGTTAAGTCATCAATATGGCTATATGATTACTAGGGATACCGATCTTGCGATACACGACTGGCTTTTTTACAAGACAAGAGTTGGTGTTGTGCTTATATAGCAAGTATAGCAATTGATTATTGCACGCGTACACACAACTAAGATGACTTGTTTTTTAGGTCAATATTTAAATATTAGGATTACTTATTTTTGGGACGGATGAAGTATATTGCAAAACCATATAGAAATCATAGTAATTTACATGTTGGAGACACCCCCTTAAGCCATGATTCCTGCACACTATATGGCTAGCTGGCCTATATATACAACTTTGTGTTAGTTTCCAATATTCCAATAATGAGCTTTTTAAAAGAAATTAATTCCAACAATGTTGGAGTGTGAAACCACCGGCTGTATATGCCACAAGATACTGGCATTAGCCATTAGAGTGACGATCGTATCGTAAGTTATCCTCTTAATTCAAATTTTATCATAGATTAGTATGCACATAGGAGCTTCAGTGCTTAACTAAAGATATTTTGAAAGCAACCTCCTCGCCTAGGCCACAAGCTGCAACCTCTATAGTTCCTCAAAGCTGAAAACGACAAAGATTAGCTTTACGGTTCTGACACCGTCAACTGCGCCGTTAGAAAATTAGCTGCCGGGTATCAATAATTAGCCGATGATTCGCTGCCTGTCTCAATCAGCCCAACTTTCCCTGCCACCCAAACAAATCTGCAGGATGGCCTAAATGTCCATACTACCCTCCAATGGTACCCCCCAGGAAATAATTACAGAATACAGAATACATAGGGCATGGACACTTACACCCAGCTATTGATTTCCAACTTGTTTCATCCATCATATCATTTCCCATTCTTTCCTCACTATTCATTGCTACAGTACATATAGGAAATCTCCTTATCTCCACCAACTAAACACCCCCTTCATTCCTTTGAACTGTTGATTTCTCTACCAACCCTATATACTTTTCATGGTCATGGATGTATGATTCATCTCGATGTAGATTCAAAAATGAAAAATGGATAGCCTTGATAGTGCATATGGTCACATGTACATGTGAAAATAAATTCCATATTGATGTGTTTTAGTGGAGTTATCACTGACTGGCAAGACAGTATATGATAAAAAAAAATTATTGCAATAATAACTTGTGTGCAAGACAAATTGAGTATACCATTGTTTTTGCTCTATTATTTGATTTTTGGTCTGTAATTACAATGGATATCTCTTTTATCATTTCTTATCTTTTTCTCTTGTTTTTTAACGCCGGCAATACTAACTTCATAATCCGCTCAAAAGGGGGGAAAAGAAAAAGGTTGCTTGTGCAGTGTCTCTATTCTCACGATATGTTATGTCCTTGGCCCCATCTTATCTTGTGCCTGTGAATTCGTGCTCTTTGCTTTTTGATGGATTTACAGATTGGATCAATTGGATCCTGTAGGTTTTGACTGGTGCATAGGACATGCATTGGTCGCTATCACAAAAACTGTGAGATGATAAAATCTTGAAGGAGTTGAACTCATTTTCTAGAATACAGCTATTTGGTAATATTTATTTTTTAGAGGCAAGTAGCATATAGGATTGAAAGAAGTGAAGGAAGCCAGCATTGCATGAAGCTTAGTTTAGACTTATCATTTGTTCCTTCCGTCTTTTGAATAGTTCATCCTAGAAAATTTCAGACAATTAATAAATACTACGTCTTTTTTGTTCTTATTCATTAGTTATTTAATGTTAATTAGCTGCATATACTAATCGGATAATAATGATAAGAATTGTGGAACAAAATTTGAATCACTGAATAGTTTTCTATCATCTATATGTGTCCGTATGGTGTTAACAAAAAAAAATCCTTCTTCTGGTAACATAGACCCCTCTTTTTTTCTCTTGCCAACTAAAACTATAGCTACATGTTCCTAAAAAAAATATAGCTTCATATATGTATCCAACTCTCCGTATCATCACGTCAATTGGTGCTTGAAAAACGCTTGACCTACAAGTCAATGGTGGCGCAACCAAGTTCCCAGGAGAAACAATATTATCTTTACAAATGGACAAAGCTTTCCTTCTAGGTTTGGAAATTGAAATTTTGGGAGTGGCTGTGACAGCCTGACAGGATAGAGATTGGGCAGTTTGGTAATTTAGTGGCAGGAACGAGCGACTCGGGCGCGTTGAGTCGCAGTCCGGCCCGCGGAATCTTGACCCATACGCGTGACGCGGACGCGTCGACTCGCGACACCCCCGGGGCAGAAGCGTCATTGGTAGCGGGTGGTGGGTGACGAACCGGATGGCGTCATCTCGCGAAGCCGGCGATCCCGTGCGGTGGCTCCCCGTGTGATCGTGTGTTTGCCAAATGGAAGGGCAGAACATGTCCTTTCGAGATGGTGTGGTTCTTGGTTGTGCACGTCCTTGTGTCCTAGCTGAGAGTTAATTGGTCGTGGCATCTGCACCATCTAGGCTGCATTTCGGAATTGGTTGGAGCCATGATTCCAAAATGAGGTTAATGTATTTTATGGAAATTTTTATGTGGAACTGTGCTTTAATTAGGATGGCGCAAAAAGGCAATCCTGGGCCCTTTGCTACACTCCCTCCGTCTCAGGATATAAGGCACGGTCAAACTTGGCACAATCTTTAACAATTACATTTGACTGTTAATATCTCCTATAATATAATATTTATATTAACAAAATTATATTCATATGAAACTACTTTTAAACATAAATTCGATGATATGATGGTTGTTAGAAAAAAATTTATTATACAAAATTAATCGTAGGTCAAAACTTTCAAAGTTTGAATCTTGATTTACGTGCGCGTCTTATATCCTGGGACGGAGGAGTATTGTCTAACCATTCTGTATAATGCCATTGTGTAGGAACACTTTCGTAGTGTGAATATTTTTTATTTGAATTCTGTGTTTTTATAAATGATACATGGCATAAACGCATCATTGTGTGCCGCTACTTCTAATGGAACATATTGATCTATACTGGAGTATACATTTGTCACTTCGCTTGAGTCGCCACACACCGGAGTATACACTTGTCACTTCAGTTGAATCGCCACAAAGTGGTACGCTGCTTGTTTCATGCGCACCGGATTGGGGCTGTGGGGTCGGGGCAACACCAACTCGACGGGGGAAGGCGATTGGTTTCGCCGCCAACATCTCGGGCCGGGCCCACCTCCCCGTGCTGTTAAGCTTTCTTCACGTGATCGCCGCATTTAGGACTCGGAAGATTTGGGGCTCTTGGCCGACGTCCATCGATGCGAAATCTCATAATGTTCCCGACGCTTCGTGATCAGAATTTTCCAGAAGATTTGCTTGTGACTTCGGCCGTCCATGATGAGCCTCTCCCTCAATTATATTGCACAAAAACATGTTCCATTTTTCTTTTCCTTTTTTTTTGTCGCCTGAAATGCTTACAATTAACATATCGACACGCCAGTGTGCCGGTGTTGACCGACGAAATAGGTGTACGGAGTACTAAGTGCTTACAGTAACATGGCGCCGGTCCTATCCATTGCAATTCTCATGATGAGGTGCGCTGGCTGTGCAGCTTGTGGACAGCCACGAGATTTGCTCGGAGTTTTTGTCAAATCCAGTCTCAACTCTTTTGCGCAAACAAAGAAAAAACAAGTGTCAACTCCTGAAAGAAAGATGGAGGATAATGAGAATCTTGTGCTACAACTCTCAGCCAAGCATCTCCAGCTCTCCCGGCCCGGGCCGCCCCCAGCCGGACACCACCCCCGTGGCTGGACGTCGCCATCGGTCGTGTGCCCCGAACGCGCGCTGACGGATCACGCCATCGCTTCCTCTTCTTCCTCCTCGGCCCAGCGTGGAGACGATCGATCAGACGGTTCTCCCTCACGGCAAGCTCGCGTTCTGAACAGTGAACACTGAACCAGCTTGACCTGCAACTGCAACAGCCCTCTACATCAACGGCCATTTCCTTTCAAGAAAAACTAGCCCCTCACAGGACGTCCATTTCAGGGTTCAGAGCGCGTGCCCGATGAGGATTCAGATTTCAGACAGGCTGCGTACTAGACGATAAGGATCAGCAGCAGCACATCGCTGTTGCACAGACTGTTACAGGGAGTAGTGATCACAGGTACAGTGAGGACTGAAGGAGCAAGTTGCGTGCACTCCTGTGCCACCGCAACGGCGGCCGGCCGGGCCGGGATGCATGTCAATTCCACTCGCCCCCACCACCACCACCATCGTGGGGACGGCGTCGCCGTCGGGGAGGCATACATAGCTTTTACCCGGCTAGTGTGAGGGGCACTACACTACTCTCACCGTGTCCGGGCTCGGTGTCCAGCGCACCCCTTTCCCCAAAGCTGGTGGGGGTAGGACGACGACGGCGAGGAGGACGCGCCGGCCCGGCGAGGCCTTGAGATCAGTTGCCACTGGCATGGCCACCAGCGGGGGGAAAGGCAAGGGATGATGGACCATCTGATCCGCTGATTGGATTTGGAAAAAGAAAAGCAGATGGTGAGTTGCCGATGGGCGATGGCGGATTGCAAAAAAAGTTGGGGTCGGCAGAGGGTACACACGTACAGTAGTATGGTATCGGGCTTGCCTAGTGGTGTCGCTCACCTAACAGAGTTTGATCCTGACAATGCAGTGGTTAGGATCACATGGCTTCAGACTGATCAGGAACAAGAAAACGTGCTCTAAAGTCTGAGAACGCACCGGTTGGTTCATGCTAAAGGTTGTCAACTCCAGTGCGATGGGTTAATTTCACGTGCCTCAAATGCCAATGTTGGATATCCTACAAAACAGTACTAGATTAGTAGTAGATATGGTTTTAATCGAGGGTAGAAAAGGCAGCAGTTAGCATTATCATAACAAGTTACACATACAAAATGCCGTATCATTTGGTCTGGATGAATTGTGAAGAAAAAAAAAACATCTGCGCCTTCAGGGATGTACACAAATGGTTCAGAGAGCTGTAACGGTTTTGGGTGGAACAGAAAGGAAATGGTGTATGGAATCCCCTTCGACGCACCTGTTTGTCAGCGCAGCACGAGTGACACAGGTCAGAACTGAGCTCTCCGGTTCATATCCAAAAAGCCCCTTAACTAGAGAGAGAAGATTATAACTGCATCAGCAACATATTTCAGATCAACCACACAGACGACTGATGAGATAAGCCAACGGAATGACAGTAGGTTCAACTGATCAACACTTCAGAAGGACAAACAGGCCCAGCTGCCCAGGAGCAAAATTGTTTTTTTTTTCATGCATTTCTTGATATAGAAGGACAAACAGGCCCAGCTGCCCAGGAGCAAAATTGTTTTTTTTTTTCATGCATTTCTTGATATAGAAGGACAAACAGGCCCAGCTGCCCAGGAGCAAAAATTGTTTTTTTTAATGCACTTCTTGATATATATCTACATGGCGTGTCCTGAAGGACACCAAAGAATGTCATTCTACAGCACCCCCGAACTAGCTCCTAGCAGCTGGGCTATTCCCTCTCTAAAGTTTAAGAAAAACAAACTCCTCAACAAACGGTGTCTCGCCGATCAACTTGAGAGCCTCTTTCTCAGGCTCCTCATCAACCCCAATGGCCATTATCGCCTGCTTTCCAGGAGCAGTCCTTCCAACGCTCATGAAACTCACATTCACATTCATCTTTCCCAAGATCGATCCCACTTTCCCAATGATGCCTGGCTGATCAACTTGGCAGCACAGTATCAGGTTGCCCTCAAGGCTAACGTCAACACTAAAAGACCCGACAAGCGTGAGATGTGGGGAGCCATCCTTAACCTTGCCTTCCACTTTGATGTCACCTGCATCAGACAAGGCACCGGCAAACTTGGACTCCACATTGGTAAGGTGGACCTCAATGGAGTCTAGGGGGATTTCAGGTGAACCGTCAAGGAGAATTCTCTCCTCAATTATCTGAAGCCCCCTTTGCTTGGCGACATAGTCTGCATTGACAATGTTGACGAATGCGCTTGAAATAGGTTCAACAATGCCTTTGGTGACCATGGCACGAAGAATTCTTGTGTCCAAGTCATCAGGGTCTCTAGTGGATGAGTAGACAACCTTGACAACCTTAACCCCACTGCCACCAGAAACAAGTTGCACAACAAGACGGCCCAGCTTCTCAGCGAGGACGACATATGGAGACAGCTCTGATAAAACCTGTGGGAAGAGATGTACAGTTTAGACACAAGCAGAGTGCACAATTATACTGAACTGACTCTGAATTAACGTATCTTACTATTACTAATTGGAGGCTCCTTTTGAAGACTCCAGGTGATGCCACCTAAGATCCTAGGTGGACAGCCTTAAAAAAATAGAGAAATTCTAAAAATTCTCTCAAAAAAACAAAACATCCACCTAGAATCCTACATGGACACCTATATATTTTATTTAATAATTATCCACTAACTAATAAATATGAAGTAGCCCCTATATATAACTAAATCTGAATCTAGATTATATAATATAAAAAATCTTAAGATGCACCAACATAAAATTCTATATTACTATTTCTATCATTATTAACATTGTTGCGCTATATTCATGTATGAGAAAAGACACAAGAATAAATTTTTATATTGTGCACATAGTTCAACCACTAAAAACACATGGAGGTGTGATGCTGTGTGAAAAATTTGCGACTAAGTAAGGGGTTTGCTACGGTAATCTAAAATAAAATCCTAGAAATTCTCTCAAAAAAACAAAACATCCACCTAGGATCCTACATGGACACCTATATATTTTATTTAATAATTATCCATTAACTAATAAATATGAAGTAGCCTCTATATATAACTAAATCTGAATCTAGATTATATAATATAAAAAATCTTAAGATGCACCAACATAAAATTCTATATTACTATTTCTATCATTATTAACATTGTTGCGCCATATTCATGTATGAGAAAAGACACAAGAATAAATTTTTATATTGTGCACATAGTTCAACCACTAAAACCACATGGAGGTGTGATGCTGTGTGAAAAATTTGCGACTAAGTAAGGGGTTTGCTACGGCAATCTAAAATAACTATAATATATTACCAGGAGCTGCTACGGTACTCCAATTACCTCCTAAAAGCCAAGACATCTAACAAATCTAAGACGTTCATTTTTAGGAGATAAAAAAGTTAAAAAAAGAAAAAAAAATGACTGGGTATCAGCCTTCCCTGAATTACAGGACGGCAAGGTCCACGCCAATCCGGAACTGCCGTCCTCCATCATATTTGTGTAATTGTGCCAAAGAAAATACGTACAACTTCGAGGTACCCACTGCAAAGTAGGCCCGTGGCCGTGATGTATGGGGCACAGCGGCACACGCTACAGGTTCCAGATAGGCGCCTTGAAATGAAGAAGGATTTGATGTACGTGTATACATGCTATCCTCTCGCTAATTAATCTCTTTCAAGTGAAGTCCGTGATCCATCTAATGTCACGTTTTTTAGGAAATCTTTATTATATCCTCTCGCTAATTAATCTATTTGTCAGCCATGTCATGTTTTTTTAAGTTAATCTCCGTGTCACGTTCAGAGAAAAGGAAAAAGGAACACTACTGTCACGAAAATAGCAATGGCCGACCACGTTGAAGTTATGGGAAAAAACGTTAGATCTAAAACACATGCATACATGGAAGTTAGAGGAGTATATTTTTCTTATTTTTTATGTATATAATAAACATTAGGACTATTACCTTTTAGGAGGTAATATATCATTGGATCAGCGGCCTACAATTATTTTGGAGTACCTTAGCAAACCTCCTATATTACCTCTTAGGAGATTATAAAATATTTTTTTATTTATACGCTTTTCAATTTAAAAATAAATAAAATTATGAAAATATCTAGATCCAATAAAAAAGGAGATGTAGTTACTTTTCTTTTTTCCTTTTTTATCTACCACCGGTGTTTTCTACTACTGATTCTTCATCTTTATTTTTCTCTCAACTTGAATGTGACATACCCATTGCATGAACGTTTTTTTTCTTAATTGATGCTTCGTTTTTTTTCACTCAACGTGAACGTAACACGCCGATAGCCTGAATATTTTCTTCTCTCTATTAATGATGCTTCATTTTTTTTCTCCATACGTGTACTCATGGTCATTTATTGTCATCCAAAATCTGAATATTTTTATTGTCTACATGGTCACTTTTTGTCTATAATACGAACTTGATGGTGGATGACAAGAAACGGGGAAACAAAAACCAAAACCTCTGCACAAACATGACGGGAGTTAGAGTAATGTTGTGCATGCATGCATGTGGCCGATGGTAGTTAAGGAGTCGGTGAATAAGTGGTTCATATTTTCTAATTGAATTTTCTCTATGTATATTGAAGGGTCCATATTTAATTGAAATCTTGCCTCCTTAAAGGTAAAGAGGTGTACAGT
This sequence comes from Digitaria exilis, assembly GCA_015342445.1. Taxonomy (NCBI): domain Eukaryota; kingdom Viridiplantae; phylum Streptophyta; class Magnoliopsida; order Poales; family Poaceae; genus Digitaria; species Digitaria exilis. The sequence goes on from JACEFO010002479.1 coordinate 1,514,872, forward strand.
AGCAAGCCCCTCTAAATCTTAATCTAGAATATATATTATAAAAATTCCTAAGATGCACTAATATAAAATTCTAAATTACTATGTCTATCATTATTAATATTGTTGTGTCATATTCATGTATAAGAGAACACATAAGAGTATTTTTTTTATATTATTCACATAGCTCAAACAATAAAAAACACATATGGAGGTGTGATGGTATGTCAAAAAATTATGACTAAGTATATTATAATTAGATAATAATAACTATCTTTAGAGTATGGTGTTTACGATATTTATGAAATATGGAGTGTGATAGATAATAATAATTATTAGCTATAAGTTTTAATTTTTATATTAATTCTAATTAGCCCGTGCGGCAGCACGGGTTGATAGGCTAGTTCCTTTCTAATGAAAAGTACCTCAGCAGGGACCATTGGGGCATTCACAGCTGTGGCAGCCAGATCTCCTCTCAGTGCACCAATAACAGCCTCTGCAATTTCAAGGGAGACACCTTCCTGTGGAGGTGCAGTACATTTGGTGTTTTGGTAAAGAGGATAGGCTTCTATGATGTGGTAGAAATAGGTTTACTACAAGAAGATCACCAAACCTGCGCTTCTGTTGTGCTAGCTCCAAGATGCGGTGTGACAGTTACATTCTCATGCTGCACTAACTTGCTGTCTATCGGCGGTGGCTCCTCAATAAATACATCAAGTGCGGCCTGACTCACACCACAACACAATCAGGAAAAAAGGCTTAGATATCTCTGTTTTTTTCTGACAAAACATCGCAGTGAATAGATATTAGATGCATATTTGAATCACATAACAGGTAGCAGCAATAGGCATTGTCAACATTTGGATGAATCATGAGAGAACACGACGAAAGGAAGTACCTGGGCAACTGTTCCATTATCAAGTGCTCTCAGCAATGCTTCTTCATCAACAACTCCACCCCGTGCAACGTTGATAATTCTAACACCCTTTTTCATTTCAGCAAAAGTTTCATCATTGAAAAGCTTTTCTGTCGATGGAGTAAGAGGCATATGAAGTGATATGAAGTCTGCGGTGGAGATGGCCTCATCAAATGATACAAGATCTACACCAATTGCTCGGGCTCTATCGACAGCAGCATATGGATCATGAGCAATGATATCCATCCCAAGTCCTTTTGCGCGTCGAGCTACTTCCGAACCAACCTTTCCGAAGCCCATAACAGCTAGTGTCTTCCCCACCAAGGTAACACCAACATATTTGCTCCGTTCCCATTTGCCTGAATTGTGCAAAGCGGATTGCAACACCAATTCAGCACAAATGAACTGTGCACAGTATCGTCACTGCTAGTTAAGTATCGTTATATCAGTTGAAATGAATTTGCGATGTTCGTAAATAAACACATTCTGAACAAAGCTAGTTAAGTATTGTTAAATATGAAGTTATGAACCTACTGGTGGAACACGGTATGCCTAAAATATTCTGGCTAACAGTTGTAGATTTTATATCTCAGAATGATCACTGCTGCCAGTTGAACATTAGCAATAAGAGCAACGTTATTATTAAGTGCCGCAATAATGCAAGATAAAACCTCAAGTCGCAAAAGTTTTTAAACAGCTAGTTATTGAATAAAAACTGTAGAAAGAATGGATTTCTTTATAGCAAGCAGGAATTTCAGCTAATTGCAAGGGATAAGTGGATAGCAGGGGCAACCAGAAGTATGTGCTGAATGGGCCTCAGGAAAATCATTACCCACCCCCCCCCCCCAAAAAAAATGCTTAAAAACTAATAAACAAAACTTCATTAGTTCATCACGTAATTGGTGTGCCATGAATCCATGATTATTGGCAGCACATATACAAATTTCAATTGGAATTCACGCCAGTATGGCAGTATCGTTTACGACCTAACGTTTCAAAGCATCACAAGTACACAACTATAGAAACGTGATGCAGGCAAGGCAAGCTCCCATCCTATGTGTAAGCGTAACATACTAACATGTCTAGATTTTAGTGGCGAGCAATGTGCACCGCGTAGAGAAAAAGATCGCATTCGGCATTTCGTTGTTCTTTACATTTCGCTGTTCCTTCAATACGTGCACATTGTTAACAGTAGCAGTACGGACCTTATCCATTCCAGAATGTGTGGTAGGAACGACATGGTTGTGTTAATCGCGCCCACGCAGTTGTCCGTAGCAACAACGAGAGGGCGATGGCGTACGTACCGGCCTTGAGCGACGCGTCGGCCTGCGCGACGTTGCGCGCCATGGCGGTGAGGAGCGCGATGGCGTGCTCGGCGGCGGCGACGGTGTTGGCGGTGGGCGCGTTGACGACGAGGCAGCCGGCCTCGGTGGCGGCCTGGAGGTCGACGTTGTCGATCCCGACCCCGGCGCGGCCGACGACACGGAGCCTGCCGCGCGCGGCCTCGAACACCTCCCGCGTCACGCGCGTCCCGCTGCGCACCACCAGCGCGTCGACGAGGGACACCTTGGCGCGGAGCTCCTCCGCCGTGAGCTCGTAGGAGCAGTCCACGTTCGCGAACGAGCGCAGCAGGTCAAGCCCCAAGGGCCCCAGCTTCTCCGTGACGAGCACCGTCGGCCGCCCGCCCGCCGCCGCCGCCGCCGGGGCCGTCAGGGACCTGGTGAGCCTGGGCTCCGAGGAGGGGGACGCGGCGAGGCTGGAGCGGAGGCGGGCCCAGCGGGGTGGGAGGGCGCCGCGGGTCGCCAGCGACGGGCCGGCGGGGTCGGGGGCCACGGCCGGCGCCGCCGCCAACGGGAGGTGGTGGCGGAGCGGTGTCGCCAAGGCCATGGGCCTCGTTCAGGCGCGGCGAGCGTGTGTGACTGGGGAGCGGTGAAGTGAGTCGGTGTGGATCGCGGGAGTCGTGAACGGGAGACGATCAGGCGAGACGACGTCCTCACGGCTTCACTTTTTTTTTTAATCCGTTGGCATTGTTGATTGATAGCGTAGTGAGTAGTACTACAGTTTCTGACACACACATACTCCTATGTCGTTGACAGTTTGCGATGTCTTTTTTCAAACTACTAGGGTGAGGCTGTGTTTAGTTGAGGGTTAGAAAAAATACTTTTTTTTTCTAGGATACGTGTTATGTGAGGGGATAAATAGGAAAGGAGAAAAAAGAATTTTTGGAGATACGTGTTCTGTGAGGGAGATGAATAGGAAGTAAAAAGTATTTTTATGAACTAAACACAGCCCTAGTACTGCTACACTGGATTCAAACTACTAGTAGTTTTGTACGACGTTTGGCCAAATGATGGAAAAGAAAAGGATAGCAGTTCTCCATCCCGCGGAAAGAAGAAATCATGCGGTTTGACGAAAAATCTTACTCCCTTCGTTCTATTACGGTTTGACTTTTTAACCCTCTAGTTTGACCACTCGTCAATTAATATTACGAATGAAATTATAATTATTGACCTGAGTAAGTGTTATTTCTAATTGCAACGTTAAAAATAACTTTTGGCCACCGTTTTAGTAAATCTGGTTAGTTGCATTTAAGGATATGAGTCTTTTCACGCCACCGCTAATTTGTCAAAAAAATCAAGAATTGTATTATTTATTAGATAGAAGGAGTAGGTTATAAAGGGCCATTGTGTCCAAGAATCGGAGTGCCTCTATGTGGAATGTAATTTGGCGCCCGAACCAGCATTTTTCAGAATTGTTCTAAGTGTAAAAGACCAATTTCATCTATAGCAGTAGTTCGTCGGTTCGTATCAACCACCCCATCCCAAAAACAATACAACCCTCGCTTACAGATGAGTAAAAAATATTCAAGTTTGATCAAACATATATATATATTTAAATAGATTAGTCTGAAAATATATTTTAGAATTAATCTAACTCTACTTATTTGTACGATACTATGGCAGTGCTCGTCTCCTTGCCCTGCCTTGCAGGCCGCGACGTGGACACCACGAGCGAGGAACGCGGAACATGTACGCGCCGCGACGCCAAGGACGCGAGTTGGACAATGCAAGGCTGCAAGCCGCCGGGTGAAACCGTGAAAGGCCCTGCCCGGATGTGGGCATGCCCGACGACGACGCCGTTCTTCCAAGAGCAAGGAAGGGGCCGTGTGTTCTCCGCGGACATACGTCAGACGGTAGCATGCACCCGTGCTAGGCGCCAAAGAGCTTTGCTCTTCTTCTCTGACAGAAATGCTTGCTCATAGCTGCCGTTGCAGAATGCCCAAAGTGTCACTCTGTCAGCACTCAGCAGGTGCATGCGTATCCGGTGCGGTGAGCACATCAACTGAAACACTGGCACGTCAGCAACAGCTGAAGAAGAAGCCAGCTGGCACCTTGTCTCAATTCAGGCAAGAGCAGCTGGGGTGTAAACGAATCCGAGACGAACAGCACTACGCGCGCGGGATGCAGCAACGTGGACGACCGTAGCCGTGGAAGAAGAAGGAGAAAGAGAGAGAACCCGTCAGGCTGTGCGATAAGGTTATTAGCACAAGTGGCTTTGATTCCCGCTTCGAGACCAAATTGCATTGCCAGCAGCGATCATTAAGAAGCAGTTGCAGAAGGGATAGGTGGGGGCCCGTCGATCGGTCACCTTGAACAATATGAATGTTATCATCGGCACAGATTCGCAACAAGTGGCTAATCCGCAAGTGTGCCAATTGCAGGAGATCGATCGATGACAGCGCAGGGGGAGACAGAAATCCAGCCACGGTGCACGCGAGACCTGAGCTTGTGTGTTGTTGGAAGTTCGATTCCGTTGGCCAGTGCTAGTCATTTCCTTCTATACCCCCATCGAATGTAAAGATCAGGATGGACGGTGGAGAAGTGCTCCTTTGGTTCTTGAAGGATATCGCCGGGTCTTGCTAGCATCGATCAGGAATTGCGCCCGAAGTTTATACCCTGAAAAATCTGAAATGAAATGAAACAAGCGTATACGTTGGGTAGCGTAGTTTCATCAAAATATGCTACCCGGGCGACTGCTAATTATCACTCTATTCTATCCTTCTCGCAGAGTCACAGGGCGATCAGGCCTAAAAATCAAGTAGTAGCATCTGCTGTCGCGACGCGTTACGTGTCAGGCCGCGTTCGCCGTCACCAAGGCTTGGCCGGCGGTCCCCGTCCTTCCTCGCCTTCCTAGTACGTACGCCGCATAAACTAAGCCCACATCAGGTCTCTAGACAAAGCTTTGACATCCTCCCTGACGATGGCATTAGAAACTCTGGAAACTCATTCAATTCCCGATCGGTTTCAGATCGGTAGCAGATCACCGCGCGCACACATGACACACCCCACGCGCGCACAGCCAGGCAGCCTGACACCCTGAGCTCATTCATCCCCAGCTGGGCGTGAGCGTGCATCCGTGCGCGGGGGCACAGTACCGCTCATCATTTTGGATTGGCTTCTTTTGTTAATGGGCGACGCCGACGCGCTGGAGCCTAGCTAGAGGAATAGTCGCCGCGCGTGCTCTCGCATCTCGCTTCCTCTTCGGTTGGGTGGGAGAGCAAGCTAGGCCCTACCGCAGTACAGTACCGCCCACGCCGCCATTACCCATTTCTTCACTGGGAAGGGAAGGGGAGTGGCCGATCGATCGAGTGGGAGCACCGGACCGGAGCGGAGCAGCTAGCTAGCGGCGGCAGGGGGCGAGGCGAGGCGTGCTTGTCTTGCTCGGGCGTGCGGGTCGCCGTCGCGCCATGATTGCGCCCCCGGAAAAGAGCCCGAGGGGCAGCGAAAGAGACGTGTTCGTGTTGTAGTACTTCTCTTCTTCCCTCGACGCGATCTTCACTTCACTTGGTGGCCGTGGCGGCGGAATCCGCCGATCGGATCATCGGAAGTTCGGAATGGGGGGGTTGCCCGTGTGCCCAGTGCGATGGCCACCGAGCGAGCGCTATCGTCACCTCACGCGCACTTGAGGTCCGGCGGCCTTTCCTCGAGCGAGCCTGGGCGCGCACGGGTTTCCTTCCGCGGAGCTTTGGGCGCTCCCTTTTCGCTTCTTCGGCTAATGCTTGTCGCGTCGACGACGTCGATTTCGTCCCGTTCTCTCTTTTTTTTATATATGTTTATTTGGACGAGGATGTATTGAGCATTCTTTGGTCTCCACTTCTCTTGTTCCTCCAAAATACAATACTAATATACACACGTACAGGGACAAAAAAAACCTCAAAAGGGGGGGAAAAATTAAGTAGGAGTAAGCTCTACTGCTTGCACGCTTTGCTCTGGTCTAATAGAGGAGAGGACAGCGGGCGATTTAAGACGCTTCAGCCCCTCCCGTAAGCTGCTCGCTGACGGACTGGTCCCACGTGGCGAGCCTGTGCGTTCATCCATCTGGGTGTGCTTGAGTTTCCACCAGTTCACAACGAAACCAGGAGACCACTCGCTCCTGCCGGCGAGACGCTCTGGGACTCTGCAGCCGTCACGTTCCTCTGACCTGTGGGCCAGCACGGCGCTTCGCCGGCGAGGAGACGCGGCACCGCGCTGGTGGGCCCGTGGGTGCGCCTCACTACCTCCCCTCGTCGACCGGCGACAGAGACGTTCCACCCGCTCAGGCGGCGGGCTCATCAATTCGTCCGTCATGCGTAGAGGACCTGCGCGTTGCAGGGCGCGAGGCCGGCGAACTCGGTGGGCCCCTTGACCACCTCCCACTCCACCACCTCCTCCTCCTCGACGCCAGTGGACGCCGCGGACACGGTGCCGACGGCGACGTCGAGCCCGGCGCCGACGACGTAAATCCTCCGCCTCCCGCCGGCGACCTCCCCGACCTCGCCGGCGACGACGTGGGGGCGCCGCACCTCGGGGGGCACACCGCCGCCGCCCACCATCCGCCACTCGTCCCGCGCCTCGTCGTACCGCTTCAGCCGCCACTCCCCGTACTCGGCGACGATGTACATCCGCCCGCCGGCGACGGCGCAGGAGCCCGTCCACCCCTCACGCATCCCGCGCGCCATCTCGCGCCACGAGTCCGCCGCCGCGTCGTACACCGCGCCCCGCGGCGCGCGCTCGAACGGCCACGCCCACCCCTCCGTCACGTACAGCTTCCCGCCCGCCGCCGCCGCGTCGTACCGCGCCACCGCCGCGCCCCGCCTCGGCGCGGCGGGGAGCCACGCCCCGGCCTCAGGGTCGAACACCTCCGCCTCCCCGTCCTCCCCGGCCACCACCACGCGGCCTCCCACCTCACCGGCCGCCATGTACCCACGGGGCGTCCGCATCGCCGCCGCCTCCTCCCACCCGTTCCGCGCGGCGCTGTACACCACCACGCTCCGCACGGCCTTGCTGTCGTCGCCCTCCTCGACGCCCCCAATCACGTAGATCTCGCCGCGGCGGGGGAGCCCGACCACCGCGAACGACCCTGCCGAGGCGCCGATGGGCACCGGCGGCAGCAGCAGCCACCGCCTGGAGAACGGGTCGAGCGCCTGGCACTGGAGGCGCCGCGACGTGGGGTCAAACGCGAAGGCGAAGAGGAACGGCAGCGAGAACGACAACGACACCGCGGCCGCCGCCGCCGCGGCGTCGGGAGCGAGCAACAGCGGCTTGGCGGGGGCGTCGGTGAGGAAGCGGTTCCATGTGGAGGACACGGTGCGGAAGAGGCGGTGGTAGAGGAACGGCAGGTGGAGGAGGCACTTCTCGGCCACCTCCTCCGGCAGCCCAGGAATGAGCTCCATGACCTCCTCACCGGCCCCCTCGCCGGCGTCCAGCACCTGCTGCTTGCTCATGGACGAGAAGCTCATGGTGGCGTGACCGGGTGGCGATCGAATTGGGTGCGATTCTTCTGGGTGGGTTTGGTTTGGGGAGCTTTCCGTTCGTCCTGGCGATGGGGAGTGGAATGGAACTTGGATTGGAAGGGAAGCGAGGGGTGGTGCGGGGAATTTATAGAGGTGGGTCTGGGTGAGGGAGCGGGATGCCGCCGTGCTGGTGCGCGGCTTTGCTCAGCTGGCTCAGCTCTGTGCGCCCTGTCCGGCGCTGCGCTAGTGCGCTGCACCAAGTGGGCTGGGCTACAGAGTTTCGGATCTGGGGAGATCTTGTGCGTTTTCTAGCCGCCTGATTTAGCCATGTTTAGGGCCGTGTTTAGTTCCCAAAATTACTTTTTACTTCCTATTCATTCTCCTCACAGAATACGCATCTCCAAAAATTTCTTTTTTACGTTTCCTATTCATCCCCCTCAAATCCCAGAAAAAAAGTACTTTTTCCACCCCTCAACTAAACACCCCCTAGATTCCCAACTATTCACTATTTATTCCAACTTTTCATTATTCATTTTAACTTTTCATTATTTCTCCCTCACAAAATACGAATGCTACAGTATTTTTCTTGTGCTACAGTATTTTTTCCTACAGTCTAAACACACCCTTAGAGTGAGTTTAGTTTAGGGAAAAACACTGTAGATCTAAAAACACTGTAGGTCGTGTTGGGAAGCGTGTTGAGTGATGGGATGAAAAGGATGGCGTGCGCGCGTGAGAGTTTGGGCGCGCAGGCCATCCGAGGCACCGACCTCTCTCCCGGACCTATGTGCTCTCGGCGAGGGTGGTTCCGACGGCGTGCGTGATCGGGCACGAACCTAACTTGGTTTTTAGATTGTAAGTAGAAAGTATTTTTTTAATTAATAGTGCATTAGAAAGTATGTTCTGTGAGTGTGATAAATAAGAAAATTTATTGGAGAAGTATTTTTTTTAACACAACCATAGAGACTCGTGCATCGGTGCTCGTTTGCGCCGCGGGAATGTCGGTGTGGATCGTACCGTCCGTCTCCACGCCCTTCTCCTCGGACAACGGCACCCAATAGTCTTCAGACACACACCAGTATTCTTCGCTTGGCCAATTTTTTTAATAAAAAACCCACCGACATTCTCAAATGCCGAAACACAAAACCTCGATTACGTGTCCGAACACAAATCGAGAACACGTAGTATTTTGCTAGTACTCCATCCGTCGACACGGAGAGAAAAAAAAAACACATTTAATTCTACTCGAGCATCCAATGTAAGTAGAGTGAAGACAATAAATATGCTAATTAGACCCAACGCTTACTATTGACGGGTGAGAAGAAGAAGCGTCCGATATTTCGAGACATCAGAAAAAAATGGTTACACCTTTTCTTTTTATTATGGTTACAGCTTGTATATGGGACTGTAGGAATAGTTTTTCTTATAATGGGATATTTTGCTACTAGTTGATGTCATCGGGTCAGAAACGGGAAGAAGTTCCATGCTATCATTGGGTTATCGATTGGTTAAACGGGAGCGGGTACATAGTATCGGTACCGTCCGTGGATAATATACAGACTTTAATATGAGATGAACTCATACTCTTATACTAAATGATTTGATTTTTCTAAATTATTAACCTACTAAATGGTTAAAAAATATTAAATTTATTGCTAAAAATTATGGAGGTGTTCTTTCAAATCGTGTGTTACAACCGTCCCAAAATAGATGTCATTCTCGCTTCCCGAGAAAAACAGCATCTTTCAACATTAACCAATTATATATAAAATAATATTAATATTTATAATACATCATTAGTATCATTAGATAGATATTTGAATCTAGTTTTTTTATCAAACTTATTATAGATATAAATATTACACATATTTTTCTACAAATCGAGTCAAAGTTGAGAAAATAACACGTGCAGGCATCCCGTAACGTCATCTATTATGGGACGGAGGGAGTATGTATCAGTTGCGATATACCCATGTCATTTTTTTTAAAAAAAATTATCCTCCCATAATCACTGGTTACATGACAGAGGGTCGTGAGCTGATTCATGGGGAAAACATTCAAGCGGAATCAATAGGAAGACAAACCGTGTTTGCTTAAGCGGAATCAATAGGAAGATCCATTTTCTTGGTAAATTCTCAAAAATTATTGACAAGCACACGTCATACTTAATATGGTGACAGTGACAAAAGGCATGTGAACGATAAACATGACACATATGTCCATGTGCAGTCCGAGTTGAGTGACTGCAATAACAACGCACCACTAATCACTAAAAGTAGCTTGCGAGCTGCAAGATGTGGACACTTTTAATCCTTCTCCAACGTGGTTGACTAATGAAGAAGATTTTTTTTTGTTTATGTAGACAATGAAGAAGAGTTGAACAGCCCAATATATGAAAGCAACGATTGGGTTCAAATTTTCGCCAAGACCCTGAAAAAATCACGTGCACTAGTTATGAAAAGCACCGATATTTAAGGGAGGAATAAAGAGGGAGACACCTATGCAAAACCACAAGAATCCATGACAGCATGGTATGGAGCGATAATCAAGTTGGAGGAAATTATTGGGCCGCAGCAATAGATTTCCTCCATGCATCCTTTTGGCATTGTGAGAGTGACGCAACAATGGCGGTCAATGCTATGAGTTGGTTCCTGCTGCCGTAAGTCCTCCAAGACAGCTACAGGCACGCTTTCTTGCTCCAGCATCCCCAGACAGTAGGATCACTGTAGCACACACAGAAAGAGAGATGGAGAAATCAATACACCCTTGCTTGTCCACACATGTCCCTCCATGCCGACGGCATGCACACTTGAACAGATTGCCTGCGCACCATAACCGAGTGCCCGTCGAAGTCGCTAGATACATCGAGGGAGCACGAAGAAATCCTGGTCAAAACAGGAAATGCGGACGCCGGCATCTATCTTGCGCGGCCGAGTAGATCCTGCACTCCACTTGAAAAAAGAATTTCCAAAGAGATGACGCGAGGCGTCCCGGCCTTGACGACGGCGAGTACGTTACCGGTCGTCGTCGCCGTCGCAGCTGCCAAGGAAGCGCGCGATGTGCGGTCGCCGGGAATCGAGAGACGGGAGCGGTGAAAACTGAAAACGACGGTCCTGGCGTCGAGCTCGACCTTGGCGCTTTGCGTAGGGGTTAGTTAGGTACGGCGTCCGCGTCTCGACACGGATCGGCCGGTGAAAAATCCGCGCCGCCGCCCATGATTTGTAGCCTAGTAATGGTATTGATAAGGATGATCTCTGAACCCGGACACACAAGTGGCACCGGTTATTAGCAACGGACTCAACGGTCGTGTGTGTGTGTGCAGTCGCGTGCGTGGTAGTCGCTGTTGGCCATGTCAGTGGTTCCGCCCTGCCGCGGTGGCGCCAATCGTCGTCGTCGCAGTGACCAGTGGAGCCGCGGAGGCCTTTGTGAGCCGCACACCATCCATCGCGGTCGCGCCGGCCCACACGTCGCTGGCACGCGCGGTGGCACCACCGGCACAGGCGCTCGACACCCCCACCTGGCCACCTCCATCGCTCGGGATCCTTGTTGCTTCGCGCGCGGCGTCGGCGCGTGGCTGCAGCCTCTCGTGTGCCATGTACTCATGTGTGTGCGCGCGCGGCGTGCCTCTCGTGAAAGCGCACGGCGGCGCACCCCACGCCGCGCGGCGCGGGCGCGGTGGTCCGTGCGGGAACGCGGCGGGGATCGGGACCGGTGGCATGGTATGGTAGGGCAGAGCACCCGGCCTAACACCCATGTCCTCGCGGCCACTTTGTGCGTTGTGAACGATGGGCTGCCGCGGCGGCGGGACAGCCGGACACCTGCCCCACTCCGTCCAGCTGCCGGAGCCCGGTGGCCGACGGCAACGCGCGGAGCGGGCGAGGGAAGAGGACAGCGAGGCATGGCGCTCGTCTTCGCGATGGCGACGACACCTGGGGCCTGACCGTACGAAGCGAGACAGGAGGGGGTGCTGCGCCGTCGCTCCCGTGCGCGTCCGCGTGTCCGGCTCGTGTCCCTTCGCCGTGGTACATGGCATATGAGCCCCGGATGGATGGGCACCGGCACAGTCGGGGCCGGGACGCAACGCAACGTTTCCTTTCCGGCCAGGGTTTCGAGTGATGGATGGATGGATGAGTCCGTGTCCGCACCCGTTCGAGCACCAGAGAGTCGTGTGCTGTGCGCGGACGTTGCGGCGCGGGAAGAATACAGTACATGTAGGAACTGAAAAAAAGAAGGGGAAAGCTATCATTTTCGAGTCAAATCTAATCCATTGTACTGCGGCATGGTAACAGCCTAACAGAACTAGAAAGCACTGGCTTCTTTCTATTTTTCATAGCTAATTTCTACTTTGCTAGCTAAAAAGTTATCATATTTTGCCTAGATATTTTTAGTTCATAATTTTAAAAATTCATTTTGAGAACTCAAAAGTTGACAAATATTTTCAGTTCACCATTTTTAAAAACGTTTTGAGAACTCAAAATTTGGCAAATATTTTTAATCCATCATTTTAAAAAAAATCCTTCGAGAACTCAAAAGTTGACGACGTTTTTCTTTTCGAATAAAAACTGACAAACTTGTATTGGGTGCGTGTGCAGTTAGGCAAAAAGAACATATACTTTGGTTCTGACCGGCAGAATATTGTGACTTGTGTGCCATACACGTCCTCTAGTCACAGGTTTCAGACACTGTCCGGGCCTTCAAAATGCATTTTAATCACTATGCTTTGTTACAAAATATATTTCTAAAATGGGAGATAAATCTAACTTTATGAAATTGCATTTCAAGAAAAATGTAGTCATGCCAGTTTTAATTATCGAAACCGCCACATGCCCACATAAAACCAAATTTATAAAAATTGTTGGCTTAAGACAGACAAAAAGGCCACTCATTTGTCACTGGCGGGGTGTAGCGAGGGGCTAGGGCACTATGAATTTGTCATTTGTGGAGCCGGATATTCGGTTGCGATACCTGTAGCATAGCACCTTTGCCAGAAATTCCGTGGGGTTTAATCATCGCGACGTCCGGTCCTCGCGTCTAATCACCTTTTTATCCCGTGGTGCATTAGGATTCAGCAGCAACTTCGGCTCCGTTGCATCGTCAGGAATGGCAACAACTCTTGACACTTGACAGGACGGCGATCGAAGACGTGATCATAATCTGATCCTGACGTGGAATAAAGTTAGGAGTTTTGCTGCTTGGTCGATGATGATGGGGGCTTGGAACCGCATTCCACGCCACCATCAAGCCCCCATTAAATCCTTGCTTTGTTGATTCCTCCTGAGCTCTCGGGCATTATTTTTTTTTTCCATAAGACTTTTGATTTTTTGGACCGTTGCCGGAGAAGTCAGGCACATGTTAAATCAAGATGGACATGGCATCTAATGGTTCTGCGATCAGTTTTGCATGGGATTTGGTCCTAGCATAATTCGAGTCCGCCGTTTAAATCAATTTGTTATTTTGTTACCAGATTCATGTGTTCATGTTATGCAATGGAAACGGGGCCGAGCCTTATATGGACAAATTTTCAAATTGTCGGTTGAATTTGTGGGGAACAAAAAGAGATGAATATGAAAAATAAAGGGAAATTTTCTGATGGCTGATGCAGATACTTGCGCTGTTCCTGTCAGTGGACGTACAGCTACTAACTAGTGAAAAGGTAGGTGAAGCAAGATAACTGGTGGAGGAAGCTCGCTTGACCAAACCGGCAAGACAGAGAAGACCGCGAGTAGACACAGAGGTGTAAAGATACCGAGAGATCAGAGATTGTGCACCATTCCCATCTGATGATCTGAAATCCTCTTGAAGATTGGAATGTCCACTCCCGAATTGGAATGGTATATTCCACTTCCTTCAATTCAACATGACTCGACGCCTTGATGGATAATCGTTTGCGTCTTTGCCACTCTCTCAGGAAGTCTCCTTCACCATCACCAAAAGCCGAGAAGGTGAAGTTCGTGTCGAGCTAGGGTTAGTTCAACAGTCCCATGACCATGAAAAATATGTACTGTACCCTCCAGGATGTGTGAAATGCGACATCATCTTCACACAAAGTGGCCGTCAGATCGAGCAGTACCTTGTTGAAAATCCTAAACCCTGTCTGATTGGAGATGCATTGTGCGGCATGAAGTCAAGAGTCGCTGATTTACCTGACACGCCTGGGTTGAATGAAGAAGGATCCTGCTGCGCACTAAGCCTGCATCTCTGTCACAGCTCTGAAGAAAATCTCTCGCCATGTGCTACGTGCAGGCCCCTTTCGCTCGCAGTTGCAAACAGGATGTGATGGAATCGTAGATCCTGTCTGCTTCACACAGATCGGTCTGGCTCCAAGATTGTTGAAAGTTCGAGGCATGCTGATCCCGTCCTTATCGTTGATAGAAGCTTTGGATCGGAGTTGACATGACCTAGTCGGGACATGAGAGTTCGACACCATGATAACCAGCTGGGTGTGTGTACGAACGATTGTTGACTTTAACCAGATAAGCTAGAATATTTCAGTCTGGAATTGGAGCTCATCATTTTGCAACTAAAAACACGTCAAACTCGCAAGATTTCCAAAACGACCTCTCCCAAGATCACGTACTAATACTGTATTCATTTGATTAAGCAAAGCAGCATTATATGGTGAGAGATATGCTCTGAATTTCTTTTCCCCTGTTGCTACATACTTGATAGTTGTTTTCTGACTACTTTGATCCGTTGGCATATAAAACTTCCTGCAGGTGGATTCGAGCCGAATTATTAGGAGCAGCTGATGCTACCCGCATAACGTGAGCGCAAAGGCTCATAAAAAATAAGGATAGATTCCACCGGGCCAAGAAAATAAAAACAAAAAAGAAAAACAAAGCCGTGTGTGGCAAACGGCCGCATTCACAGACTAGATAGGTTAGTGGGCAGCAGAATCAGTGCCTGCAATTATCAAACCAACAATCTCCTAAACAATTCTCTGCTACTAATGTCTCATGCTTCATCAATCACACAGCATCATTGCATTCGCAGCTCGCATCCCGTGGCGCCCTTTTCTTTTGGCCTGCTTTTACGCAAAGATGAACACGGACGACTAGTCCTATTTGCGTGATCCATCAACGATGCCCTTTTGATGCATGCGATGCGACGAGAGTTGCTTTCTCACTCCCCCTACTCCTACATGGCTATGATCCGTGACTGAGGTTGCCCATGATACCGAGGCTGGATTAAAATTTTAAAATAAACACGCTCGCCGCTCACAAGGGCACAGAGCCTTGTCCCAGCTTGATGCCAATCATCGCAGGCCCCAGCATATGGCACTTGGCAACAAGCAGGCGGAGACAGTTGCTGTGACAGCACAGCTTGTTTGGAGCTGAGCCCCTGCTGCCTACTTGCGATCTCCTTTTTGGTGGGGTGGAATGGAATCAATCGACAGAAGGTTCTGCTGCTTTAGCCACTTGCCCACAACGCCACTGGTTGCTACTGCTACCTACGCTACGCAGCTCGATCATCAGCTCCATCATGCAGAATAAAAAAAAATGCAAAGTGCCGCGAGGAGGGGATTAGAGAATGGAGAATAATCCCTCCCAAGATATGCCGAGAGTAGCTAGAAGCATACTAGTCTAGTGGGACGAGGAAATCATGCGACGCACATTGCCCGCGCAATTGTTTTTAGTTTCCAGTTTCGAGATGGGCAGGGTTGAGTTGAGATTATATCCCCCCCGATTCAGTTGGGAGATTTGGATGCAGGGTTAGTTTAGTTTAATTTTAATCCCCCCCGCGATGATCTAGTGACAGGAGCAGCACGCACAATCATCGATCGAGGGAGGCGGCTAATGGCTGCTGCATGTGACTATGTGAGTCTCCTCTCTCGATGATTTGCGTGCTTCGACAAGGCGGGCACATCCGTTGTTGATCGTTGGGAGCGGCGGCGGCGGCGGCAATGATATGCGTCGCACGCCGCGGGCGCGCGGGGAGGATCGAATGATAGATCCTCTCGCATCGATATCGATCTGGAGGCGGGGTTCTTTTTTGGGGTTTGTTTACTCGATCAGCCGAACCGCGCGACGTCGTGCGCGTCCCGGCCTCAAATCCGCCTCGAGGCCGGAGATGAATATTGGGCACGCGCTGCCTGGCCCTGGATTCTCCGGCGCCGTGCATGAATCTGCAACGGGCATCCGCATGCCGGAGAGAGAGAGCCTCCCTCCCTCCCAACGGGCCGTGCCGGCGTAACATGGCGCTGTCGGCGCGAAGGGCGGCCGCAGGGGGCAGCGCGTACCCGCGGTGCAGCGCGCGGCGAGGCAGGCAGGCAACGGGCGAGGGAACCCGGGGGGCACGTGCGCCGGGAGGTTCCTGCCGCGGATCGGCCAGACGCCACGCCAGAGAGGTGGTTTTTTTGCTTTCGGCGAGACGCGCCTTTTCTGGACACGGCGACCCCCGGGCGGGGGAGCGCGCGGCCACTGGAGCTGGAGACGAGGTGGTGCCGCGCCCCGGGAGGCAGCCCAGCGCGGCGTGCTCGCCAGCGGATCGGGCGCGCCACGACGAGACGAGAGAGCCAGAGAGGCCCTTTGGCCTGTGGAAGTGATCATGTGAAATGATGCATGTTTGAATGTTGATGCTGGTTCATCACGAATCACAGAAGAGAGGTTTCTCGAAAATTGTAAAAACGTTTTTGAGAACATCGCAAATTGTAAGGGATCATGGGCGCCCAACTTTTGTTTTGAGGCCCATGTCCTGATCTCCAAGTGCAGGCCCCCTTCCCCCCTGAGCGCTGCTGGCCAAACCACTCCAACTGGGCCTAGGCCTAACACACAAACTTGGGCCGCGTACACGACAACCACCAAACTGGACCAAACAAAACATGGGCACACACACGTCCCTCCTCAAAAATTGCCAAAGCTTCCAGCAGCAGCAAGGTCGCTCGAACGCGCCAAGCCAACACGTTCGCAATGCCGCCCTCCTCCCTCCTCTCTCGGCGCCCCGCGGCCAGCAGCGCCACTCGCATTTCCCCCCCACTCCCGGAACCCCACCTCGCCTTCTCCGCTCCGACGCTAACCACCTCCTCCTCGACCCTCCATGGCCGCCATCTCCGCGCCGATCCACTTCCTCCTCGGCATCCTCCTCCTTCCCTCCCTCGCCGCCGCCCAGCCCCGCGCTCTAGGAGGTAACCACGGCAACCCCCAATCCGTCGGTTGTAATCGACTTTACCAATTATCCGCCGTCCATCCGCTGATCTATGGTTCTCGCAGGGGCGCCGCCGGCGTATGCACGGTACCTGGTCGACGCGGCGGCGATGCCGGCGGTCGAGCTGTACGACTACATCGTGGTGGGCGGAGGCACGGCGGGGTGCCCGCTCGCCGCGACGCTGGCTGGCCCCGGCGGCGGGCGCGTGCTCCTCCTCGAGCGCGGCGGCGCGCCAAGCGAGTTCCCGGCCCTCGCCACGGCCGGCGGGTTCGTCAGGACGCTCGCCATGGCCGACCCCGCACCGGAGTCCGACGCCCCCGCGCAGGGGTTCACCTCCGAGGACGGCGTCCCCAACGTCCGTGGCCGCGTCCTCGGCGGCGGCACCTCCATCAACGCCGGCTTCTACTCCCGCGCGCACCCCGAATGGTTCCGTGGCCACGCCGAGGTCAGCTACTCAGTTTCGTTCTGACGCGCCAGCCCTTCGAATTCCATTCCTTCTATTGCTTCAATTTAGCTGCTAGACGATGATGATCTTGTTGGGCGATGTGGATATTAAGTGAAAATTTTGGGTTTATGGGTGGAGATTCAGGACGCAGAGGTGACGAACTGGGACATGAGGCTGGTGAACGCGTCGTACGAGTGGGTGGAGAGGCAGATGACGTTCCAGCCGACGGTGCATGGGTTCCAGGCGGCGGTGAGGGCGGCGCTGCTGGAAGCCAATGTCACGCCGTGGAACGGCTTCACGGTGGACCACGTCGCCGGCACCAAGGTCGGCGCCACCACCTTCGACGCGTCGGGCCGGCGGCACAGCGCCGCCGACCTCCTTGCGTTCGCCCGCCCTAGCCGGCTCCGTGTTGCCATCCGGGCTACGGTTACACGCATCATCACCAACCCGGTTGACCCTGGTGAGAGATGGATCCTTCTAGTACTTTGTTTGTTACTTCCTCAATTTTGAAAAAAAGTTCTCTGTATGACTGATTTTGCACTATTACATTGCTGCATGCCTGCATTGTAATTGAATCCAACTAAGATAGAAGCCATTGTGGACCCAACAAACAAAATTGTCAACTCAAGTGCATATATGAGAAACACTAAAAGTTCTTAAAACTTTTAGTAGGTATACTACGAATCAACATTGGCATCATTTTGATTTGCTCATTATTTCTGTGCAACGTTTAAACCGGTAGAAACACATTAATGCTGAAACCTCCTCTGGTTTACTTGATGTTCCATTTTTGGAAAAAAAATCAGTGAATAAGTTTTCCTGAAAAAAAGTATTATATTATGAATCAACATTGACATCTTTTTTTGTTCGTTCAAAAACATTGACATCTTTTTATCTGCTCACTATTTCTGTGCAAGATTGAACCAAAAGAAACACTTAAATGCTAAAACCTTTTCTGGTTTGGTTGTTGTTTTAAAAAAATTCCAGAGAACAAAACTTCAGATTTACTAGGATCCATTTTTTTCGTCAATGAACTGCTTTGTACCAGTACTACTTTAGCTCTTACTGTTTACTTGTGACTGAATGAAACTGTCTTCCGATTATTTGTTGTATTGGCCAGCTACCCGCCATGGCAGGTCTCCACAACCAACAATAGCAGCAGTTGGTGTCGTGTACCAGGACCGTCTTCTCGATCAGCACCAAGCACTACTCCGCCCAGGTGGGGAGGTCATACTTTCGGCAGGTGCCCTCGGGAGTCCCCAGTTGCTTCTTCTCAGTGGCATTGGCCCTGCCAATGATCTCTCCTACCTCGGCATCCCTGTTT
Source organism: Digitaria exilis (assembly GCA_015342445.1). Lineage (NCBI taxonomy): Eukaryota > Viridiplantae > Streptophyta > Magnoliopsida > Poales > Poaceae > Digitaria > Digitaria exilis. The sequence goes on from JACEFO010002479.1 coordinate 1,533,446, forward strand.
CTGCTGATATCCCTGACGTCGGCAAGCATATGTTCGACAACCCTCGCAACGGCATCTCCATCATCCCATCAGTCCCCATTGATCACTCCCTAATCCAGGTCGTTGGCATCCCATCGGCTAATGGAGCTGCCTCCTACCTTGAGGCTGCATCGTACATTGTCCCACTTGCTCCGGCATTGAGATCTTCTAGCCCTTTCATCGGCTCGTCTACACCACTCTATGTTACAGTGGCAACTATCATGGAAAAGGTTCCTGGCCCATTGTCTGAAGGCTCACTATGGCTTTCATCAGCAAATCCCATGGAGAGTCCCCCTCTGAGGTTCAACTACTTGAGTCGCCCTGAGGACTTGGCGCGATGTGTCCTCGGTGTGCGCCGTGTGGCAGAAGTGCTTGAAGGCAGAGCATTGGACGGGTTTCGTTCAGCGGTTGGATCGACGAATAGGAGAGGGGCTGTTAGGAGGGACTTCAGGATTGTTGGGGCTGCATTGCCAGTAGACTGGAGAACAAACGATAGAGCTCTAGCAAGTTACTGCCAGGAGACTGTGGCAACGTTATGGCATTACCACGGAGGGTGTGTCGCAGGGAAGGTGGTTGACAAGGATTTCCGGGTGATTGGTGCCCGTGCACTTCGTGTGGTCGATGCATCAACATTCAATCAGACACCCGGGACAAATCCTCAAGCTACAGTCTTGATGATGGGAAGGTAACAACTTTTAACACTTGCTTTTATTTTCCAGGTAAAATTATTTTGTTGACAATGTTAGCAGGAATTGACATATTACTTGTGCTTTGTTAACGTTGAATAACAGGTATGTGGGGTTGAAGATGATTGAGGAGAGACACAGCAGAAGGCCGGTTATACCACCATAGCCCTCATCCAACGTCTGAATGATGACTCTGAAGATGACCCTGCAGCAAGCATTTCAATCGACGTGTGGACTGCGCCATACATTTTCCTCGGATCCATGCCATGCCACGCCACACTCAGTTTTTCATTTGGCTACTAGAATGCTGTAGAGTACTAGCACGGGCATCATCTTGTGTGCGCAATTGGGCATAGTGATGGGAAATTGGGAAGAGAAGCTGGATCAAGACAAGCCTAGAGATTGCATTTTTGGCTAGTAAAATAGTTACTGCAACACATGGTTAAATGTTCTGATGAGTGTAAAGGCTAGGGATTGTGTGCTTTATAGTGTTTATTATTACGAGACATGCATGACAATTATCAGGGAAACTTCATTCGGATCGAACTCTGATTCATCAGATCTCTACTATGCATGCCTTTCTTCTCCCAAATTCTAGTGTTCACGCCGGGTGGCAGCCGACGCCCCACGCCTTCGCTCGGTTGCTGTCCGCGCGGCGCGACGAGATCACGCGAGAGGAGACGCCCGGGACGGGCAATCGGGCAAGAGCTTGGAAAGGCGGCCACGTCGCGTCCTGCTGCGACGCATGCTGGCATCGCACTAGTAGCATTGCATGGGCGCCGCGCCGGGGGCAATCCTCCGGCGCCACTGAATCAATGGACCAATCAATGCCAGTACAAGCCTGCAGTCGAAGGTCGGCATTGAACGCATGATCCATGAGCGCGATTACATTGTTTATTTCCATAGTCGTACGGCTAACCCGGTTGTTGATTTGCTGACGATCTGCAGCCGCAGGCCGCAGCACATCACATGTTCGTGCTGTGCCTGGCTTGGATTTGCTCGCTCGTTCATCAATTCTGCCTGTCAGTTGTCCGAGCAGGACAGCTTCAGTCGGCGAAGCCTGAAGTCTCTTGCAGATCTTCACAAATGCAGTTCAGGAGTAACAGCGAGTCAGCAACTCAACTTGTAGGGAATCGACGTCGGAGGACTGGCATGCGCTCATCAGAAGTACCGAACTGTCTTGTGTGTTTCTAGAGCCCAGAACAGTTGCAGGACGAAAAACGCACGCAAATACAGTACGCAATCAAAGGCCCCGTAATCAGTGCAGTAGCTGGTATGACCACGACGGCCGCGGATTCGGCATCCATTCAAGAGAGAGCGACCGGCCAAACTCCTCTGACCCATCGGTAGACAACTAAACATTTCAGTCGGTAGTGTGAGGCCCAATTGGCCACCCTAGTTGTAGTTGTAGTCGGGTCCTCCTCCAATTCCAACGGCATCCGGAGTAGGGAGTGCTACGCGCTCAGCTAGACGACGGCCGTTCCGTCGCCATTAACGAGGGTGATGGAGATCGGTGGGGCGCATTCAATGGCCACTTGATCAAGATCCGCAGTTCATTTAGCGTTCCTTCTCCATCAGTTCCAGTATGATCGTTCAGAGCTTGAAGATTAGAAGAGGCCACGTCGCCGATCGGCTTCTTGAGCGGCGAAACTGGAGGCGTGCTCCGGCGGCACGCCATGCATGCATATGCATCTGTCCGAGTGTGACGTCGCCGTTTCAGACGAGCTCGTGCGTGCTCTGGCGAGGGAGTGGACGAGTGGTGCGTGGTGGTGCTTCGTTTCCAGGCTCCGCGTCGCTTGCCAACTACCTGTTCGTTCATCAGAGTTTGCGCTGTCAGTGGAGTCATGGAAGGAAACCGTACGTACTTGTATAAAATATTGCCAGAAGGAAACGGCGACACGCCGCATCATAATTAAAGAAAATGCAAAATTTGCATGGATATGACTCATTTGATAGTGAGCGACGATGAGGGTGATATGTAACATTATCCTTTTCATAGTAAGAGATTCAGAGCTAGCCATTATATTAACTTCCACTAGGAGTATGATATATCGATCAAGGTAGCGAAACCTCGCCCTCTGCAGGCCTCTGCCCGAATTGAACGGCTGCCCATAGCAGCAGGGAAGGAGCCACAGATATACTCTCATACACACATCATCGACCCTTACGATATCGGAGTATTTCTTTTTACATGAAAAACAGCGTTTTTTTAAGAAATATCGTATCTTTTTGTTGCAGCGACAAAGATTGCGAGTACCGTGTGGTTCTTCTTGCGAGGTCACAATAATGCTTCAATACCCTACAGTGACAGTGCTACCTGACTGTTGGCACTCTTCAATTCCTAGTGGCTACTGTATACAGTACTAGTCTACGATATGGAAAATGATAGGATTAATTCGAGCACAGTCAACCATTTTGATGGCGTAGCATGGGCTGGTCTGGTAAACTAGCAAGCGACACGCGATTCTAGCAAGTAGCATGGTCGATTAGCAAGTGTGTGGTGCATGCTTTAATTGCCTCTGTAAGAACTGGATGCATTCCAAATGCATGAAACGAGCTTTGCCTAATTTGTGGGATAAAATCAGCGGGAAATTCTGTGTTCGAGACAAATTTTGAAGTGGAAGTTTCCTTTTTTTTTTACTTTCGGAAAAATGGCAGGAGATTTGCTGTCGATAGTGTTGGCAGGTATTGAGAAATAATAACAAGGTTCGGGGTCTGTTTGACCATTGTTTATATTTACAATGTATTCGAATATAACAAAACAATTTAAAATTTGAAGTGGGAGTTTAACTAAGACAAAGTGCGATAACCATAAAAGAATGCGTGGTAAACAAATGAGCCATACCTATATTTATAGCAGACTTTGATAATAAGAAACTGACTCTATGACATGCAAGATTGGTTAGAACTTTTTTCGTATTAGTCTTGAAATAACCAAAGCTTTTTCATAGTTTTTCTAGATTACACATAGACTTTCAACATGTAGGCACACTCACCTCTATGAACATACGTAAGCAAACTCTACCCCTATGAGCACCACCGAAGGACTAAACCGGCAGATCTTAAGATTCATGAAATCACTACAAGCTCTTCGCGCCTACCACATGGTTTGTGGGATAAACCAGCTTTTCAACAGACGCCTAAAAATTGGGACGGGCCTATTTAACCTTTGGCGTGGGAAGGTGGCCTAGCATCCCAATTGCCAACCAACGATTCGGTGAAGCGAAAGAAAACATGGGGTGTTGCTGTGTGTCCGGTGCCGAAAAACAGGGCCGCGCCGGCAGCTAGGCTGTCCGAGAACGAAACGTCCTGTGCCAATGGCAGACGCCGAAACAGTGGCCGTGTGCCGTCGATCGTCGCGTCCTACCATCCCGTGTACTGTACAGCAACGCGTCGTGCTCAAGGCAGTTGGACTGTTAGCTGGACCGGTACGTACGTGCTGTCGTTCTTATTAGCACGCGCCGTTGCAACTGATGATTGATGACGAAGATCAGTGCCTTGATGATGCCGCATCCACTTCCAAAGAACGATCCATCGAGACATGTATCGAGTGGCCAGTTCGAAGAACGCTACGGCATATGGCACGGCACACCGACCCGTAATCCATTTCGTAAAAGTAAAACAATGTTGTCACGTCTCATGGATCCCATTAGCTGCCAGTAGTATATATCATCAGAGAGGCTATCAGTATCAGCAGCCATGTGTTTTGGGTATCCCCTCATCACATTAACTGCTAGTACTCGTGTCCTTTGGATCCCATCACTCCCCTGACACCACAAGTTTGCTCGCCACCACCACGTCGCCGTGGTACACCATATGGCCCGGTGTGTACGTGTGACGTGTCGTACGCCGTGCGCGCGCACGGGCGCCTATAAGACCCGCCTCGCGGAGGCCGTCAGGGCCTCCTCGACGGATCGCGTCAGGAAGAAACGCGAGCCGACCACCACTAGGAGTCGTTTCGACGACTGTTCAACGCGAGCTAGAGCGTTCACGCGCCTCGAGTGTGTGCATCATCCTCTCTGGACTCTGGGGAAGAAAGGATCTCTCGGCCGTTTGGTGATCAGGGCAGGCGGAGGCAGAGCACGCGGCGCGCTGGTAGCGAGCTGAGAGCGGAGACGACGATGGTGGCGGCGGCGAGGGCGTCGGAGGTGAAGATGGAGGGCTTCCTGCGTGGCGCGTGCGCGGCGCTGGCGGCGGCGGCGGCGCTGCTGGTGGGGCTCAGCACGGAGACGGAGACCGTCCTGCTCGTCAGGAAGAAAGCCACCGTCAAGGACGTCCAGGCCCTCTGGTATGTACAGTACACTGGTTACAGTAATACCTGTCGTCTTCTCCAGCGGCTGTCTCTCGCGTCGCGTCGCGCCGGCGAGTGAGTGAGCACGTACGGGCGCTGATGGGGTCCTCTCTGTCACGCAGGGTGCTGGCGATGGCGGCAGCCGCGGCGGCGGGGTACCACATGCTGCAGCTGCTCAAGTGCTTCTACCTAGCCCGCCGCGTCGGCGACGCGAGCCCCTGTCGCCGGAGCGGCAGGGCTTTGGCATGGACATGCCTCCTGCTCGACAAGGTAACAACAAGCCACAACAACTCCTCACCGTCGCTCGTACTCTGTCTCCTTCCTTTCGTAGGGAGGCTTTCATTCCTCCTTTCGTCCGGAGGAATCTTCAGGGTGTCCGATGGAGGCAAAAATGTCCTCTTTTGTTCTTATTGTGTTACGAAGGCTCGCAGATCGCAATACAATTGCCACGTAATCGAATCGTTGAGATCGTAACGAAAACATACAAGCATGCATGCATGACACAAACCTGATCAGATTAGTTATTAGTGTATTTCAAGCTGTATAATCTTCTGAAAGGAAACAAAAAGAGGGATGTAGAGTGTTTGTGCATCCTTTTTGTCAGTTCAACTGAACTTCACTATACTGACATCACCATCACCATCACCGAATTTATCAAATGATTCTCACCAGTGACAGTACTGACTACTGAGCTATCAGATAGTCCTATCTTTGTACTACTAGCAATTAGCGTCTTTTAATTCCGTAGTAATTGTTTTACCTATAACATACGGCAAGCGTGACACTCTGCTCTACCCCAACACACACTTGTCAATTGCCATTCCCATGCTTGCAGCTGATATGAAACTGTACTTCAGTACCCATTCTTTCAGGTTGCTCATCAACAGCTATTCCTTTACGTACCGTGTACCAAAAAGAAAGAAAGATAGAAAGAAAAAGAGTGCCTATAAGTACCACAAAGACAGACATGCATGATTAAGATTTAAGATAGGGTTTGTTGCATCTCATCTGCATCACTGTGCTCTCATTTAAGCGCGCCAACATAGCCATCAATGGAGGCGGTTCCAAGCGAGGGCTGGAATTATGCAAGCTCCTCTTCACCATCCGGCCATCAATTAGAGCAGCTAGCTTTGCGTGCTCGTGTGGTTATGAATTTGGAGGACTCCATTGCCAAGTGGAAAGTGAGTGATCGCAGTCGGTTTGCCACCACTTTAATTGTAGCACGATTTATTTGTCGCTAGGACCTGAAAAGGATGCAGGCTTTCAGTACTTACGTTGAAAAAATTGATCAAACATGCACCCGTAGCAAAACAAGTATATTTCTAAGATTTTTTAAATGCTTTAGTAGTAATCCCTAAGTTGTAAATTTAATCATGTTAACCAACCAAACTAGCCGCATGCATCTAAAGAAAAAAAAATGCACACGTCTTATAAAAAATAAGAAAAGAAAAGGAAAAGGCAAGGACATGCAACTAAATATAGCCGGTCTAAACTCTACAAATACATTCCTTGTGAAATAAATTTTGAACTACATAGAAGCATTTATAAGATAGGAAGAACAACAAGTTACATAAATTTAGTGTTGCAGGTTTTTTTTTTATATACTACGATCGTGCCCGTGCGTTGCTACGGGACGACAACAATTGTATAAGAAATTACATTGAACATTCCAGAAGACAATAATTCATTGTTTATTGTGGTAAAACAAAACAATTTACTCTATTAAAAATTTAAATCGAAGATGCGGTTAAGATATTTTTTGTGTTAAAGAAGAGGCTTCGATTCCAGTTTACATACTAAATAAAAGCAGTGGTTAATAGCATAACAGTAAAAACATCTAAAAAAAATAGGCATGATATAGTACAAGCGATGGTCATCTTACTTTGTCTATAACGTTAGGACCTCCTTGTATACTATGTTCTTTGTGTAGGTGCCATCTAACACTGGGACCTTTTTCTTCTTCTTCATCTTCTCTTTTTTCTTCTTCTTTTTTTTTTTTGAGATTTCTGAATCATTCTCCTCATTTTCCGCATCCTCCTCTGCATCTGATGGGAGTGTAAGATCTTGTTGTTTGATCTGCACGTGGTTCATATACGAGTGGTTCCACCAATTTGTTCGGTGTGTAGTGTGTGCGTGAGCGGACGCGAACAGCGGCAGTAGGACACAGCACATTGATTGCTCAAGGCAATGGAAACCACACGAAACACCTCGAGTAACACACGGCCGGAGAAGATGGAAACACTCACATGCCCTGCAGCTCGGCGTCGCCGACAACCGCAGCTACAGTCTACAAAGACATACAGTCTACAGAGACACAATCATATACAAGACACTGAAAAAAACAGTACACGTGCTGATGTGTGCTCCGGTTTGCTTTCCTGCAGGCATGCGCGTACACGACGTTCGCGACGACGGTGGCGGCGGCGCAGGCGTGCGTGATCGCGCTGGGCGGCGCGCACGCGCTGCAGTGGACCAAGCTCTGCAACATCTACACGCGCTTCTGCGAGCAGATCGCCGGCAGCCTCGTGCTCGGGATGCTCGCCGCCGTCGGCTCCGCCGTGCTCTCCGCCGTCTCCGCGCGCAACGTCCTCCGCCTCTACCCGTCGTTGTCGCCGCCGCCGCAGCCCTACGCCGCGCACTAGCTCTGGGCTGGGCCCGATCGGGTGCCAGATGGGCCGCGTGTGTGCGCTTCTCTAAAAACGAAGAAGAATCTAACTATGGGCTCCCTGGTGAAATGTAGGCCCAAGTGAAAGGGTGGCTTGGGCTGTGAAGAACTGAAGATGGAGATTAGGATACTGAATTCTGCTCTCTCTCTCTCTCTCTCTCTCTCTATGCTTATATGGTTTTTTGGTCTTGTTGCACCTGGTATGTTAGCGGAGGGCAACAGTTTGTATGTGTGCTAGTGTATCTGTATGCATTTGCAGTATATTTTCATAGATGATATTACCTCCATCCCAATTTCACATAATTTTTTGAATAAGACGAGTGGTCAAAGTTGGAGCCAAAAAAATCAAACGACTTATAAATTGGGATGGAGGGAGTATTATGCTACTTGTTACATGATGTGCCGCTAAAAGAAAAAAAAAACAGAAATTTATGGGCTTGTCTTGTTTTTACAGCAATTATGTGAGGACTTTGGTAATGGCACAGATAGGTAATACTTTATAAAGCATAATATATTTAATGGCTACGATGATTTGTCTCTTGGATGGATAGCTATGTACTTCTAATTTTTATTGGAGTTTTCAGAAAAAAAGGGTCCAAATTACTTCCCTATAGCCAAAATTTGGATAACCCTCTAAAGTATGCCTTGGTTCACTTTAGCCCTAAACCATGTCATTTGGTTTAATTTTACCTTAATAAATTTTATCTTTTTTGTTTCTCTATGCACAAGTGGATTCTTAAGTTAAAATTTTGCAAGATGATATACTAGACAACATAACACATGATAGAAAAATATATCATAATTTTATTATTATTTTGATAAAGTGTATATTATAATGATTTTTTTTTCTTTTTTTTGATCAAAAGAGGTACCTATACATCATACAATCCATACGCTGGACAACTAAAAAAACGAAGTATACCTTACCCATCTAAAAGAATCAATAGCAATCCCTTGGCCTTTCTATATGTATTATTGCCATCTCATGAATATTACAGCATGATTCGTGACAAGGGGTGTAGAATCAATATCGGGCTTAACTTTTGGACTGTGCATTGTCACCGCTAGGAATTCCTGCAGCAAGTCGTGCTCTCAGGTCCTTTCTAAGGATTTTGCCAGAAGGATTCTTCGGAATCGAATCCGTGAAGAAAACTTTGTTGATCCTCTTGTAGAACACAACCTATAAAATAATACAATATGTTAAGGTGTGCCGTCTTTAGAAAGTTTGGATGATAGTACTTCGCTTTTCAAGTGACATAGGCACATGAACTGATGAAACGCATTTTTACTGTACATGATGCAGCCTTAGCTGAAGAGTATTTTAAATACGCTCTGTTTGTACACATGCATGGACATGTGACAATTGTGTTAGCTTTTTATTTCAAATGTTAAATTTGGTATTACCTCCTTTGCAACAAACTGCTTGATCTCGTCCTCACTGATCTGAGAACCTTCAGTCCGTATAATGAATGCAACAGGGACTTCACCGGCAAGTTCATCTTTCATTCTGTAGCCGATCCAAAATAGTTAATTCCTCGATTCCAACATAAATATGTGCCATGTAAATCTGATGTCATGTGATGATTTAAGAAAGTGGGTCAACTTACGAGACAACAGCAGCATCCTTAATTTCAGGATGTGTGATAAGAAGGGCCTCAAGTTCCGCAGGAGGTACTTGAAAGCCCTTGTATTTGATTATCTCCTTGAGCCTATCAACAATGAAGATCTCATCGTCATCGTCGACATAACCAATGTCACCAGTGTGCAGCCATCCATCCTTATCAATGGTGTTCTTTGTTGCTCCTGGATCATTCAGATAACCTGCAGATCGTAGGTTTTAGTAATTAGCATGAAAACTATTACCTTCAAATGTCCCGGTAGAATTTAGAATTTAATCTGATAACTAGTACAAGACAGTTACACTTGCAACATACAGTAACCCCATACACAAATACCACCATTTCTTATCATTTCAATACTTGGAATACGTTGCCAAGAATTTTTGGATATTTCTACAAGGTTGTAATCTTTGAGGATTGAGGTGGCATGCGACAATTACAGCTGCAAGCAACATATCGATCATATCCATACTCCTTACATTTGATGGAGTTATCGGCAAACCGATATTGTGTGGCTACAAAAATGAATCACAGAAAATCGTTTTTGTTTACCGAAGGGACACGTCTAAATGTTTAGAAAAAAGAGCAACACCAATAATTCAATATGCATTTATGCAAATGCATTGGGGCAGTGAAGGAGAAAGAAAAGGACAGAATATATGAAAAATGCACATGGGTCCACTGACCAAAGACCACCCTGTTGCTATCATGGATACAATGTACGCACACCCAAAAGATATGTCACATTACTGCATCTACACCCAGAGATGGACAGGTAAAATCTAAACAACTCTGGAAAGGAGATACAGCAGAACTGGCTATGCTTGAAAAAAATTATTTTAAAGAATTTGTGACCTTAGCCAACTATGATTATCTTCAGTTGTTTAGAGATATGGCTATTTGTGTAAACTACGACTTCCTAAGGCCCTTGAGGAAATTCTTTCACATGGACAGCTTGCTGCATCAATGAATACAGGGTATAAACAATATGTCACTTGCACATAAAGAGCTCGTGTTTAATTGGATATTATTACTGAATAAGATCAGGAAATGGAAATTTATAAGTGCTTGGGATAGTCAATATAGTTATGCCTATTTTATTTTATTTTTGTTTATTCATCCATGTTTTTGGATAATTACCTAGCATTGTTATTTTAACCAGTTCAATGCTGGAGTCCAAGAAAATTAGCATCACCTCAAAAAAGATAGAGACTTATGCCCAAATCATGTCCCAGCAGGGTCTTGTAGGTCCCTGATGGACCCAGGTCTCTTTCATGTAAAAATAATGTTACCTAACTGAAAAAATCGTCCTGTGTTTCAAGGGGCGTGATGTAAGCCGAGTGGTAGGGGCCCTACATGGCAGACTCATCTCTTACAAGGCACATGCCGAGATGCAGCCAGTTTGACCATGACACGAACAGGTGTGCTCACATGCTAGGCGTCAATGCGATTTCAGCTCTGGGCAGGTGAGAACTGAGAGAACCAACCAGAGGTTTGGTCTGAATTATTATTCACTTCTGGCAGTTCGCTTTCGCAATAATGCATATGCATACAGCTCAACTAGCATATGCCATGTACCCAAGAAACAGTCTCCAACTGAATACATGCCTCCATGGAACCCAGACAACCATGCTGAGCTGCATCCTAATGATGGCAGCAATGGACAGGATGTGCTGCTGCTAAAGAAAAAAAGAGGCCTCCAAGAGCTCCGAACCAGGACCTTCTTTATAAAAAATCCTCTCTTTATTTTTTTTCCTGGACTCAGATCCGCCGGGACCGTGAACCAACCTGCCATGCCAAACTGGTTGGCAAGCTGAGGACTGGACGATTGGTTACCAACCAACATGGATCGTCGGCTGCCTGTAGTGGTCTGGTTGGAACGGGCAGGCTACTGGCTATCTAATTGGACCTGCACCCAACACACACTTTTTTTGGGTAAAGCTTACTACACCTACTATTCGTTTTTTTTTTTGGTAAAGAACAAACTGAAACTGAAACACTTAAATGTCATTCCAACAGAAAAAGGAGCAGAAACTTTCACAAATTGAAGACTGTATCCTACAAGTTCTACATTTTCTTTCTGAAACACTGAGAAAATATTTTCATAAACAGGGCGATCCCACCCTCCAACTGTTCCTCACCAAATCATACCAGAATACTAGCGTGCTCACATACCAGAATAGTTTTTTTCTTACTTCAAAAAAACAAGCAGTGTTTTGAACTTTTGGTGCTATCTTGGCGGCCAGGCCTGAAATGCCTGAATGCCAAAGCAAAGGGAAATTAGTTTACGTGCTGCTAGAGGGCTACCTTAATTCTAGTTAATTTTTGTCAAGTTGTCCCCACTATCATGAGTCGTGTCAGCTTTGTTCTCGTTAGATGAGAGTGAGCGGAACGCAGACGTGATTGGTATCGCCATGTTGTGAGACCAACCCAGACCCACCACATTCAGACTTTCAGACACGATTTTTAAATTGGCTAGTGCCGGCTCCGAAGCCACGGGTCTGACTAAACGGTAAACACCAAACACCAAACACCACCAACACCAATGATCAGAGCCGGATGTACACTACTCATTCACTGTTAATTGTATACTACTAAAATATTGAATGTGACAGCAAGGAAGAGCAACGAGTAATTGGACGGTACCTTTCATGATTTGCTCGCCGCGGATGCAAATCTCGCCCGGCTGGTTCCGGGCCAGCGACGCGCCGGTGTCGGGGTCGACGATCTTGAGCTCGGCGTTCCGCACCACGGTGCCGCAGGAGCCTGACTTCACCTCGAACGGCTCCTTGGCGAAGGCCAGGCACATGGCCAGCACCGGCCCTGCCTCGGTCATCCCGTACCCCTGATGGCACACGAACAGAGATTTTCAGCGATCCAGAACTCGTCTCGTACCAAAGTCATCCACATGCACATTTTGGCAGCAACATATTTTACTCATCTTTGCAGCTAGGAGTACGTCTGTACGTGCCGTGGCAAGCCAAGCACAGGATGGTGCACCGACACCCGTGGCAGGACTCGTGCACCCAGAAATTCGCGAGGACGGGTCAGACCAAAACGGGTAGCCGAACGAAATGCTTTTCTTGGCGACATGGCAACCGGAAAATCATGGGGCTGGCGTGTGCTCTCGCGTGGTTGGGAGGTCGCCTTGGCATGCAGCACAAGCAAACCCCGCGCCTCTCGCTGTCCCGAGCCAAAAAGCGCGACGCTACCAGCCACCTACCACGCTACCAAATATAAATCCCTTTCAGTCGCGCGCGCCACTTAACGGATTCCCTGTCACGTAGTACGTGACCCTAATAATCCACCAATCCATTTCCATCCACGATTCCAATAGAAAACTCGTACACTCCTTCTAGGCTGCTACGAGTGATGAGGACGTGCATTCAATCATGTAGCAGGAGCATCAAGCAGTTAGTGAGAGCGACGGGACGGACCTGGCCGAGCACGGCGTTGGGGATCTTGGCCATGAATGCGTCCTGGAGGTCCTTCCCCATGGGCGCGGCGCCGGACATGACCATGCGGATGGTGGCGAGGTCGGCGGCGCCCACGCGGGGGCTCTTGGCGATCTCCACCACGATGGGCGGCACGAATGGCGCCACGGTGACGCCGTGCGCGCGCACCAGCTGCACCAGCGCGCCGATCTCGAACTTGCGCATGATCACGATGGCGCACCCGGCTCGCAGCCCCGCCAGGAGCACCGAGTTGAGCGAGTAGATGTGGAACAGCGGCAGCACGCACAGCACCACGTCCTCCTTGCTGAAGTACAGGTTCGGGTTCTCCCCGTCCACCTGCAACAACACAAGAAGAATCCATCCGAAGTTTCTTCAGCCAGGAGCAGAGGATTCCAACCAAGGATTAAAAACTGAAACGATGCTAGTGTCACGTTAACAAGTGGGGTCAGATTTGTGGGACCCACGTGAGACTGACCATTTATGAGTTATGACTGTGCCTTAATGGTTTTGACGCGGTGCTTAATGGTGGCTCGGCTGGATTGGCGCCGACAAGAGGCGAGATCGATTGAAAAAAAATGCTCTCGAGCTGGAAAGCATGGGTGGCATCACCCAAAAAATTCCAACGGAATCGAGAGTGGAGCTGGAGAGCGAGGAGCTGGAGTGCTCACCTGCTGGGCGACGCTGGTGACGAGGCTGCGGTGGGTGAGCATGACGCCCTTGGGCATCCCGGTGGTGCCGGAGGAGTAAGGGAGCGCGACGACGTCGTCGGGGTCGACCTCCTCGTCGGCGGCGAGCGGCTCGGCTGCCTCCATGAGCTCCCCGAGCTGGAGGCACCCTTCATGGGCGCCGTCGACGCCGACCACGGGCACGCCGCGCTCGGCGGCGAAGGCGCGGACCTTGTCGACGGCGCAGGCCTCGGTGACGATGACGCTGGCCCCCGCGGCGGCCGCCTGCCGGTGGATCTCGTGCGGGGTGTAGAAAGGGTTGGCCGTGGTGGTGGCGGCGCCCAGCCGCGCGGCGCCGAGGAAGACGAAGGCGAACTCGGGGCAGTTGAGGAGGAGGCTCATCACCACGCCCCCTTTCCCCACCCCGAGCCCGCGCAGCGCCGCCGCGGCGCGGCGGGAGAGGCGGTCCACGTCGGCGTAGGTGTGGATGGCGCCCGTCTGCCCGTCGATGAGGCAGGGGCGGGAGGAGACCTCCGGGAGGCGCTCGAAGCAGTAGGCCTGCAGCGACAGGTGCCGTGGGATCTCAATGTCGGGGAGCTTCGAGCGGAACACCGGCGGCGCCTCTGCCGCTGCCGCTGCCGCGGCGGAGTCCTCCGCCACGGATCCCATCGCGCGGCTCTCCGCCGGTGTGGTGGTCGGAATGGAAGAAACGGTGGTTGCCTCGTCGGGATTTTGAGGAGGCTCTGCTCAGCTCTGACGCTCGCCTGAGCTGAAGGGGACGGAATTGGGGGAGGCGGGGTTAATATACCGCCGCGGCGTGGAGGAAGGTTGGTGGAGGAGAGGTCGGAAAGGATGACGGACCACGGTGCCGGAAGGAGGAAAACAAGCTTGGTTGGTGAGTGAAACTGAAACGGCGAGAACAAGCCTCGGTCAGTGCAGAGTCGGCACTCAGCCAGCAGAGAGACGGCGAGAAACGGTTTGACTTTTGTTTTTATTTTCAGATTTCACTAGGCTGGATCATATTTTCCCATTGAAATGTAATAAATGGACGAAAGAGAAGAGTTTCAATTCAGTTTGGTTCACAAGGGTTTATCATAAGGCCCCTATAAGCCCAAATAGAGATGTGCTTATAGAGCCAACCCATGCCACCGGAGCCTCCACCGAACTTTGTGCTAGATACGTCTCACAAAACACATTTTTAGAAAATTTCTTTTCTAATTTTCCTATATATCCCTATATTTTCTATAAAAAAATATTTTTTCTTTTTAAACTAAACACACGCGGGCTGCCACCCTGGTGCTATTATGGAACTGGAAAAAGTAAAGGAAGGACCATTTTCTCAACTTTGGCACACAAGTTCTCTGAGGGCGGATAACTGCTCATTAGTAGTAGTAGCTACTGCTGCTGCTAACAATTCGTTGAAGGTCTACGGATCAGAAATTATAGATGTTGTACTTTATAAATTCTTCAGATGAGAAATTTTAGTGATTTCGGGTAATTTAGGATGCTCTGTAACTCCGGATGCCACTAGGTCCACACTCTATCATTAAAGCATGTTTCAGGAAAAGCACAAAACTCTAAAATAGCTACATTCATAAAAGCTTTTTAGATTCCGAAAATAGATTTTGTAGTGTATAAAAAAAATAAATCTAGTGGGGAGCCCCAACACGGAAGCTTACATATATGGGATGCCTAGTAGGAGCCTTCACATCGTAGCCTTGTAGGATCTGTTAGGATCAATAACTGTCACTGTGTCATCCTTATCTCCATATTTTTCGTTGTCTAAAAATGCATCTCCACTAGTAGCCTCTGGAATGTGTTTTGCATAAGGAGCTTCATATATGAAATCGACATTGTTACTACGCATGCAACACCAGAACATAAATATCATTGGAAAATTCACTAATAGGTGTGACCTGTGAGGTGTTAGGTTGCACAAATACTCCAGTGCAGCTTCAGACTTCAGTAGACTATCAGGCTGCACAGGTGCCTTTGAAGTTAAGGATTCTGAAACTAAATCTGATGGTGCACACTTGATCACCTTTCGTCCCATGTAAGTATACCCTTACAGATCCGTAATCTCCCCCGCCAACACTAAATAGTTCAAGAGATTAATTCTGCAATTAGCTCCAATTCATCCAATAACACGTCTCCACAATGCCCCCAGTCCGTAAAGGCTTCCTACCTATGCCGTATCCCTGAATCTAGACCCGAGAATCTAATATGAATTAGTATGCCAACCAATTCCTTCACTTCTGCAGGTTGCATGTACGACATGATCAAACAAATATAAAACTCTAGAGTTGTTTTTGACTGGAAAGAATCGTTGTAGGATCTATTAGATCCTGCTGGGACTAATAAACAGCACTAAAACCTGGCAAATCATGGCAAGCGATTTGTTAGCTTCTCCATATGCGGGTGCCATTGGATCCATTACCCCACAAGGAGTTCCAACTACATGATTCTCAACCTGCAAAAACATTGGAACCATAAATTGTAGATCATAATTTACCACGCAATCGATCAGTGTTGCTTCAGGAAGAAAACGAATTGTTGTTGTAACCGTTGTATTAGGCAGTGATTTTAGGAAAATGTATCAAATGCAAAGAACAACAGATCTTGAATGCTTTTCATCATCACCGGGCCCCCTTTGTGGTGCCAATGCATATAGTCCCCAAGTTATCAGAAAACAAGGGGCTTAGTTGCCGAGCTCTGAATCGAGCTGCAACAATTTGGCTCACTTGGTACTTTCTATTCTTAATAGCACACACGATAACTCTTGTATGATCATCATATGCCTGCCATGCTAATTGTAGCAGACCTGACCTTCTATTTCATGGGAATGGTGTGGCGTGATTTATGGTTTTGTAGTGCTGCTTTCACATTGTTACATACAAAGTATTCAAGAAACGGTATTGCACTATCGACTCTTGTCTTCAATATGGTGTTTATTCAAGGGCATGACCAATGCATCTTGCCTAACTCATTAATAAGGTGGTACCATATGTCAGTAGGTAGTAGTCATCTACACAAGTCACAATGTGCTAGTAATAAGTTGGGTCCCATATAGAGAAAAAGTAAAGGAGAAATTGATATAATAAAGTGCTTTAGTAGACTAGTGAAGCAAAGGACAATTATGAGAGGGAGGTTGGAAATTTTGTATTGCTCTTACCATCTTACCCGGTAGTAGTGCTATTGCCGACAACAACTACTACCTGCTTTACTTGTGCTCTCCACAATGTATCTTGTTGGCAGTAAGCTTGTACTACCCCTTCTTATTATCCCGTTATTGGTGCCCTACATCGTGGAAGTGGTTGTATAGTCAGATTCTCCACTTTGTCACCAATTGCAATCTCGTTTGCGTGTGAATTATTCTTTTTTTATTAGTCTACTGCATCAGTGTTCTTCACCTCAGTCATGGCCTCATGGGCTTATGAGGTTGCGATGTAAAATGGCACGGGTCATGGCAACTTCGAAGAATTAGCGATGTGTCAAGTTAAACTCGTAATGTGGTTTAGTCGTGTATTAGAAGGGCAATGTAAAATAGCACGAGCCATGACAATTTTGAAGACTTAGCGACGTGTAAGTTAAAGTAAGTTAAACTCACAATGTGGTTTAGTCGTGTGGGGTAAACTCGATTACAAAGATTCCGCGTGTCAAGTTAAACAACTGTACGTATGTGTGACACGAACCAAACACCACATATACTAATGCCACCCACTCCCACACACTGATGTGCCTCCTCGCTTCGAACCCTCGCTCTCGTCTCCATCTCCCTCCCCTACCTCCTCCCCAGCTCTTGTTCAGAATGCTCCTAGGCACCATGGATGGAGACCTTGCTCGCTCGCTTGGCTGCAGGGCACGATTCCTTTTTTTGTGACCCTAGTGCACTGACTGCTGTGTTGCATGGGGGTGGGATCTGAACACCGCGTTCGAAACCGAAGGTAAGTGACTTTGAAGTATTTGATTTGTAGGGTTTGGTCATCACAGATTCGATCGGGGCTTTGATATGAAAGGGTAGGGTTTGGGTTATGTTGGATTTGATCTGAAGGGTTGGAGGTTTGGGTTTTGACTTCGAAGGCTTTGGCATGCACTTTTATACAACATTAGAGGAATTCTTATCGTATTTATGTGGCTAACCTACTGTGACACCACTACATTATATGGAAATCTTGTCATCTCCTACTTGAGGACTCATCTACCAGTCGACACGATCCAATTTGCAAACTTTGCAATCAAGAGAAGAAGAACCCGAATCACCTTGCAAAGAATTATGTCTACACTAGGCAAGGTTGGTAAACGATAGTTGCATGGTTTTAGTCCCATGATATGTCACGGTATGGTTAGGGGGAGGAGAGTACCCCTATTTATAGGACTCCATGACTCATGTGGTGGTGATGTGTCCACCTCTTATACTCTTCACTATCAAATATTTAACTCTAGATTTCTCTTCATCCTCATCTCTTTCTTGATATTTCTACTATGCCAAAATATCACGCTTCTAAAGTATTCCACATTTTGTCATGCATGTAGCATGTCAGCTATGGGTCTATGGATCTCCAATTTTCTGGAAGATTTATACTTTGTCATTAACCTTATCCTCATGCATGGCAAAGTTTGTATCTTCCATAAACTTCTAGAATATTTTAAGTATCCATTGCATATTCTCAAGCGTATTCATAACCCATATAGGGAATTGTTGTACTAGATTCTAATACCACTTTGTGCAAATAATCAGTAAGGTAATTGTGGTAATACAAGCTCCTGCCGCTTACCTGAGCTGAAGGGGATGGAATTAGGGGAGGCGGGGTTAATATACTGTCGCGCCGTGGAGGAAAGGTTGGTGGGGGAGAGGTTGGAAAGGATGACCGGTGAAGCCAGGGTGCCGGAGGGAAACGAGCCTGGGGTTGGTGAAAGAGCATTATGCCATTGACAAAAAAAAACTCATTCCCCTTTGTGCTAGTGAAAATTGGCTCTTTTATTTTATGTCATTGTTTTAAATTTTTCATCCCCTCCATACCATTACAGTTACAAGACACATGTTACAGTGTTATAAATTGGACTTTTTTTTTACCTCCAGATCCATTACCCTTTCCCGGTCAAATTCCTCGCCTCCACTACGCTGTGTTGGTGTGCCCCCGACGTGGAGGCAATGCATCCTTGTGCGCGCCAATGACAAGTGGGCACCAAGGCGTAGGCGCGTGACTCTAGCGCAATCGCCAATGACTCTAGCTCAATGTCATTGAGGGAGCAGGCGCTTGGCTCGGGCGGCAGTCGACGGAGGCGTAACACTGTCCATGGGTCGGTGGCGAGTGGCGTGAAGGGGCCCGCGACAGTCGGCGTCGGCGCCACGGGGCACAGCTCGAGCGCCCGGTAGAGCGCGGCGCAGCGGCAAAGCCATAGGACCATGGCGGACGGCGTGACAGGCGCATACTGACTGGATGATGAAGGCGAGAGGAGGGAGGGGTAAAACAGTAAAAGTTTTGAGTCAATTTCACATTGTTAAAACGTATTGTGACGGTAATGGCATGAAGGGGATGTAAAATTTAAGACAATGCCATGTAGAAGAGATAGACTAATTTTCAATGGTACATAGATGGTATGTTATATTTTTTGGAAAAAATGTATTTTTCATCCTTTAAGTATTGTGAAAGTATAGTTTTCATCCCTAATGTTTTAATTGATGCAAAAAAGCCCCTTAACTAACTAAACCGGTGCACTAATCATCCCCACCTCTATTTAATAACAATTTAGTGTCCACTAACAACAATTTATACGCTCTAACCATGTATTATATATGCGATATTCCTACAATCCATTCTACCATACAATTATTAACATAATATAAACATCATATTTTTTATATTTATGTTTCATTTATTTTTATTTTGTTTATTTTACGAGTACAAACATTTATTGTTTATCAAATTCGTGTCTTAACATAATTATCTTTGCTTAAGTATTGTTTGATTCACTCATATTAAAGTTTTAGAAATTACTCTAAATTGATTATCCTATAAAATTTAAGTTTAATGGCAAAACCATATAGAATTAAATCTACGTGTGGTCTGACATTACATAACTCGAGGATGTCTACATTGCGTCTAAACCGCTATATACAATGTTAAACCATTTATATATCAAGACGAGGATGATTAGTGTACCGATTTAATTAGTTAAAGGGTTGATTTGCATCAATTAAAATATAAGGGATGAAAGTCACACTCTTGGAATACTTAAAGGACGAAAAATACATTTTTTTTCCTATTTTTTAATTCACGGAGGGAATTTGCTGTGGGGAAACGATGAGGACTGAGAAGCCAAGCCTAGGTCAGTGCAGGGTCCGTGCAGTTACTGTCACTAACCGGGCCCCCGCCTCCGCTGGCCTACGCATAAGACAGAACTACACTGCTCTGCGACGAGTAGGAGCGAGTGGCACCTGAGAGGTTGTTTGACTTTTGTTCAGATTGGTGAGCCAGAACCGCAGTTCTGAACTCCGATTCCGCTTTAGATCAGAATCTCTGCTTCGAGTTGGATCATCGTATCCGGATCGGAATAAAGTTCAGTTTTGTTATATATGCCAGGACGACGCCTCCAGGCAAGCACCAAATTCAGAACCGAGAGATAATTTTGGATTGATATACTAGTGCAGAGACAGAAGAAGCCGAGAGACGGAAAATGAATCCCACGGTGCAGATGATTGTTCGGCGTGCGGTGGCTGCGTGCAGCAGCAACAGAATCACCACCCCTATTCAGCGGGACGTGCGATCCCAGTTGAGTGCGCCTAGGGTTGCTAAGCAGGTTCGCTCCCATGGTGACATGATGTCTGGCGGTTATTGCATCATGGTGGGTGTCTTTCTCGGCCTACTGTATCATCGGTTCAAACCTCCCGCGAAGACTCTCGATGAGATATGGATGGAGATTAGTCCTTCTGAAGAAGGTTCTTCGGAAAATATGGACTAATGTGTTCATATTTCCACATTGGCACTCTTCTTACTAGGAAGAAGAGTATGATCGTGGAGGAAAATAAGGCCCCGTTTGTCCGTGTCGAGCTTGTAATACCCATATTAATAATTAGTACAAAAGTATTGGAGGCAGTAGTGTGTTTGTGTCCAGGCTGCGCAACTCTTCTTATTGCTCAGTAGAAAGAAGAGTGTTGGCGCAAACTAAGATGTAGAGTGTTTTTTTTTCAGTGGAAGGAAGAGTATTGTGACAAATAAGGCCTAGTTTGTTTGTCTGGGTCGACTCCTTCGCAGATGTTAGATGGATAAAATAATTGTTTACTGCAGCTACAGAACTTGTTAATGATGAATTATGTTTGTGACAGGCTTGCATCTGTGATAAAATTTCGTGATTCTGTGCACTATTTGCAGATTGATTGAATGGCTAGAAACACAGCATTTTAGTGATCTACTTATGGATGCCCCATATCTTACACAAAGTATCCAAACTCTGGGTAAATGTGAGTGGATTTTTTTTTCTGTATTCAGTTTGATAGACTGATTAGTTCTTGGATAACTGCTGTGTTCTGTCGATATAGGCAAGCAATTTCATTAACAGATTGGAGAGCAGTGGTACTTGTCAAGTTTTATTGTCAAAATAAAACTTTTCCTGGGAAAACAGATTGAATATTTTGGCTGTCATTCTTGCTGCAGCTATGGTATTGCTCACTTATGCCTTGTGGTTGTGGTTATCCAGTCAATCTAGTTCAGAACTCTACAGTATTGGAGGTGGACAAGGAAGAGCTACATTTGTTCTATAGCCTTGTGTTTGCACAAAGTTGAGGCGTGCATGAATTTCATTTCCCCCGAAGATGTGAATATTGTATCTTCATGTGACTTTTTGGAGGATTTCCTCATGCCAGTGTGACTGCTATGGGATTTATACATGCATCACAAGGTGCAGGTATCAGTGAGCACCTTTTTTACTTGCATGCTTATGTATATCGTTCTATGATTTTGTCATAGGTATATCATCAATGCCATCAATCGTGATCAATCACCACCTGTATGGGTCAAGACTTTTTACATTCAAGTTGCTTGAACTGAACTTGTTGATTGGACTAGGATAAGCCATGCAGTGCTGACATGCAGTAAGAAGAAGAATTTCAGAAGCAACAAGATGGTCTTCCAGAACTGATTACAGAGTCAAAGCACGTTCATAAAGAAGAGAAGTGTCCAGTTCAATTTTTTGTTCATGCCAAAACGTGAACCTGATCAAGGATTTACATCAAACTAAGTTATCAACTTTCTTTAAATTGGATATTGTTCAATGGGAATACCTCCTTGAAGTTTTGCGGCAGCAAATGGGTTTCAGGGTGACACGTAGGGAATATATTTTTTGGTACTGCTTTCCAGTTTCCACAGCCTTCTCTCCAGCACTACTCTAATGGCAGCTGAGGGAGAAGCTATCATCATCACACTGGACTGTGACCAAGGGGATCCTCTCTTGCCTTTGCTGTTCGTAGCCTACAAAAGATTCTAGAGCTGGCTACTGAAGCTTCCATGTTGCAGCTAAGCTACATTGACCTATTCAGTAGAATTCTGAAGAAAGACAAAGACTCAGTCATTACTTCACCTTACAAGGAGCTTACATGGAATTTATTTATTCATCTTCTTCTTCTTCTTCAGCTTGCCATACCCGCTGAGTGCTGATTACTCTTTCCTACCTGAAGACAAAGAGGGAGGGGTGAAGATACTCTAAGTACCGAGTAGAGAGGGGTGAAGATACTCTTACAAGTACCGAGTAGAGATGGTGGTGTTAGATAATAAGCGCGCGGAAGCAGTTAACGATCTACCGAGATGATGATCACAAACGACACCGGAGACACGATATTTGTTAACGAGGTTCAGCCGAAGCCTACGTCCCCGGGGCATGACTACGGGCGCTCCTCCCCAATACGCAACACCGGTCACTCCGGGGTCCCGGCAACGCGCCGCCTCCTCCCTGCGAGCCTGTCGCTATGTCGTCATGGTTACAACAGCGGTCCTCCTCTTATATTTATGAGGAGCCCGGGTTACAAGAGTCCGGCACGTACTCTACACCCTACCGCTAATACAACTCCAAGTCCAATCGTAACCAACTAGTACACAATATTCGACACAACTCTAACAAACTCCACCTTGGCGAATATTCCACCATCTAGAAGTCGTTACGTGCGAACCTCCGTGTACACCGGACTTGAGTTGTTTGACTTCGTAGCTCACATAGAGCCACCCGACGAGGCTGACCTGGCCTCAGACCCGCCGTCTTCAGAAGACCCTGCTATCTTTGCAACTCCATCTTCCATGACTCCACCTGCAACCATACATCCTTGCAGCTTGTAGAGATGTGACGCCGTCCTCTCTCCTATCATTACAGTCTCATCACCCTTCATGATCTTCATGGCCTTCCCATCCGACTCAGCCCGGAATAACATCCCACCATCATGTAGAGCTCCAAGCGAAATTAGATTGCTTCGTAGCCCTGGCACATGCCTAACACCTCAAAGCACCTGCTCATCTCCGTCTTGTGTCTTGATCTTGATGTCGCCTACTCCAATAGCACGGTAACCCGTGTCATCTCCCAGATAAGCTAAGGCAAAATCACCAGACTTGTACGAAATGAACCACTCCTTCTTGTGCGTTGCATGAAAAGAGCTTGCCGAATCTACACCCATGCTTCAGTTGACTGCACACTACTTGATACCGAGAGAACATCACCATCGCTATCCGAGTCACTTTTTTGAATTGCAATATTAGCACTTGTCCCCTTTTTCCTTTCTGGACAGTCCCTCCTCACATGTCCTAACTCCCCGCAATCATAGCACCGAACTTTCTTCTTCCTCTTCTCCATCTTCTCCACGCTACGGTCACCTTTGACCAGCAATGCATCATCTTATGGTTTCTCCGCTGCACTGTTTTGTCTCCTTTGTTCCCGAGCCAATAACGCTGCAGTAATATCCACAGTCTTGATGCTTTCCTTGCCGTACGTCAAAGTCGTGACCACATGCTCATAACATGATGGCAAAGAACACAGAAGAATAATTGCCTTGTCTTCATCATCAACCTTCACACCTAGCTGTTCTAGGTCCGTGACTAGCTGACTGAAAACATTGTTGTGCTCTGCGAGATTTGACCCCTCCAGCATCTTCAGCCCATATAACTTCTGCTTCAGATACAACTTGGTCGTCACAGTCTTCGACATGAATTGACCCTCCAGTTTGTCCCATTTCCTTCGGTGTCTTCACTCCTATCACATGGTGCATGACCTGGTCAGACAGACATAGCCGTATGGTTGCGGCCGCCACCGTATGTTTCTCCTTCCAGTCGTCATCATCCATCTTCTCTGGCTTCTTCTCCTGCAGACCCACCAAGCTCCCATGTTGCGCCAACAAGTCTTGGACCCATAAACCGAAGTTGCCAGAACCATCGAACTTGACTACCTCAAATCTGGTTGACGTCGACATCTTGTCGACACGCGGTTTGACCAACCCTTTGCCGCCGGTAACACCGCCCGATCCGCTCGCCTTGTCGACAGGCCCGACAGACGGATCGATCCGCTCCTCACGTTCGCTGTCTGATCCTGCCAGACTATCTGCTGATGAGCTCTCGCCGATTTTCTTTGCACCCAAAAGCTTCTCCGCAGACCACCGAACCACCTAAGCCAAAACAACTTGTATTAGCTTTGTTTGTCTGGTGTTATTTCCCTGGCCCTGCGCTTGCTTTTACGTGCCTGGTGCCGACGTTGCCTACGGCTTCTTTCCGGATTCGCACGCACAGCCTTGCTTGCAAGCACACCACGTCCGTGTCTGATTCCAACACGTCAACAAATCAACCACGCCCTGTCACCATAGTCCGACTCGTAAAGCTCCACCGGCCAAGGCCTTTTCCATATTTTAATCCTTGCACCCATATTAATCTAGCACAAAATAAAATAGGAAGTTGATGTTACATGCCTGTACGCATGCAACAATTCTGCCAAGGAGCACCCATACGAGTTGTACTCCACCTTGAGCACGAGCTGTACTCCACCTTGAGCTGCCCTCGTGGTTAATCAGGGTTCTGCAAATCCGGCCGATGCACACACGTAGCCTGACAAACCCACGCTACTGCCTCTCTGTCCATCGTGCGCTCGCCTCTCCACCCGCGTCGTGTGACACCCGGCCCAAGTTGATATGGCCCATAGTGGCCCATGAGCGCGGTGTGCGCATGTTTAGTACCACATTGCTAGTTTAGAGAGGGTGGAACCAACTTATAAGCCTTTGTCCCCCAGCCATAGCACCTTCGGGTTGACCCTTTTACACGAAGCGAGGACGAAAGTGTAATCAGGGTGCTATGTGTACGCATGCCCGCCCCCACGGAAGGGCTGGGCGGTGCGGCCTTGGGAGACGGGGTGTTACAAATGGTATCAGAGCCGACCCTCGCGGTTGCGCGTACGGGTCAGTGTGCGGACATAGGGCGCATGGCGCGTGTGTGCCGGTTAGGACACACGGCATGGCATATGGGTCGGCACTGGACGTACGGTCATGCGCTAAGAGGGAACGTTCCTGGACATTTGCTCGGGTCGGTGTGCGGACATATGGCGCGTGTGGGCCGGGTAGGACACACGGCATATGGGTCGGCACTGGACGGGTGAGTTGGACCGACGAGGACGTCGGGTTCTTTGAGGGGGGTGTATTGTGACACCCGGCCCAAGTTGATATGGCCCATAGTGGCCCATGAGCGCGGTGTGCGCATGTTTAGTACCACATTGCTAGTTTAGAGAGGGTGGAACCAACTTATAAGCCTTTGTCCCCCAGCCATAGCACCTTCGGGTTGACCCTTTTACACGAAGCGAGGACGAAAGTGTAATCAGGGTGCTATGTGTACGCATGCCCGCCCCCACGGAAGGGCTGGGCGGTGCGGCCTTGGGAGACGGGGTGTTACACGTCGCGATGCCAACTTCTTTTGCACGCCATGTACGAGCTCTACCGTTCGTGTACCGATCACACGCCGGCCCTGCCGCTGCACCTATGCGCCTCACGCATCGCATGTGCATGAATGTATCGCACCATGGCCACCTGCATCATCGACACAATCTGTTCACCGTGCCATAATGCTGCCTTTGTACGACACCGGTCACACCATCCTTGCCGTGATGCTCCCACGCTCCAATCTCTCTGGCCGTCACCTGCGTCTGGCCGCCAGTCTGATCCCGAGCCGAAGCCGCCGCCCTATTCGCGCCGTCTTCACCGGCCACTGTGTTGGCCCAATCACCACGCCTGGCCGATCCTTGCCAACCGCAGCCCGTCGAACGGTCCGAGCCTCCTGCCCAGAGTGTCCGACACCACCGATCGAATCGCCGATCGCCGCCATGCTCCACCTTGCGCCGCATTGAGCAGTCTCACGACGCCCGCCGAGCATGATCCTCGCGTCTCCACGGTGATCACCATACAATCTCTATAACCAATCCAACCATGGCTCTGGTACCACTTGTTAGATAATAAGCGCGGAAGCAGTTAACGATCTACCGAGATGATGATCACAGACGACACCGGAGACACGATATTTGTTAACGAGGTTCAGCCGAAGCCTACATCCCCGGGCATGACTACGGGCGCTCCTCCCTAATACGCAACACCGGTCACTCCGGGGTCCCGGCAATGCGCCGCCTCCCCCCCTGCGAGCCTGTCGCTATGTCGTCATGGTTACAACAGCGGTCCTCCTCTTATATTTATGAGGAGCCCGGGTTACGAGAGTCCGACACGTACTCTACACCCTACCGCTAATACAATTCCAAGTCCAATCGTAACCAACTAGTACACAATATTCGACACAACTCTAACAGGTGGAAGACCCCAGCTCTTCTCAATGATACAAGCGATTATGCTGATGAAACTGTGATCTTTGTCCCTGTCAAGCAAGAAATCTGGGTCATAAGAAAGATGCATTCTATTTTTGGAGGGGCTTCAGGACTTACGACAAATCTATGCAAATTCCTATTGGATTTGAAGGAAATAACATGGATGAAGCAATTCTTCCCTTCTTGTGTGCATTACAATGCTTTCCTTGTACATACTTGGGCCATTGAGTACCAGGAAGCAGCAGATCCAACCACTCATTGATAAAAGTGCAACAAAAGCACAGGTTGCTCACCAGAACTGGCTGCATATACTAGTTACAGCTCAGTCCTCTCTGCGCTCTTGATCTACTTCCAAACAGTGTTTGCAGTAAAAAAGCTGGTACTGAAACCGCATAAGAAGGAATCCTTTGGAATGGTTCAGCAGAAGCAAACGGAGGACATTGCTGGGTGAATTGGATTATGGTATGCTCACTGATGAAAAGAGGAGGCCTTGGCATACTTACTGTCACAATATTAGGCTGGGCGCTGAGCTTTTGATGGCTTTGGTTTGAATAGGAAGATGTGGAAACCCTGGTTAGGCACCAAAGCCCCTTGTGATGCAACTGATAGGCAACGTTTTAAACTTACCTTTTTGTCAATCTTGGGGATGGCCAAACTGACAAGTTATGTCACTTGAGATGGTTGGAGTTGGCCTGAATCCCTAATCAAACTGGCTCCTAACCTGTACAAGAAGCTTGGAGGAAAACTTTGATAATCATCAAGAATTGGAGGGAAACAAACAGACACGGGGACTGATGAGTGACGACAATGGCATGAGCAAATGGCAGAATTTGCATATTTTGGGGTTAATCAAGTGAGTTCAGCTGTAGATCAACCATACTTGGAAAGTACACTGCTCGCTTTTCTCTGGAGTCAAGAACACCATACAGCTCTGATGCTCAGGTGATTTGGCGGGCACATGCTCGAAGGGAAAAAAAAACTTTGCATGGCTAATATCATTTAGAGCAGGAAACAGCAGACAAAGCTTTGTGCGGACACTAACTGTGTAATCCGGTATGCCTCTTTTGCCAGCAGGAACAGGAAAAAATTCTTCATTTGTGCATGCAATTCAGCTTTTTGGAAGGTCTGGGAGCTTATGACAGTTTGGGCAAACGACATGAGCATCAGAGAACGTACATGCGGGCATCCCAGGACACAACGTTCAAGGACCAGTGGAACGACACAGTAGCAGAGAACAACAGATGATGATGATCATGTACACGTTTTGGAACTGTGCAGATGGGTGTTAGGATAGTCTTTAGAGCTAGGATAGTCTAAAATGTTAATCCTTCGTTTCCTGTAATCACAGCCATTTAACAATGAACTTTCTTGTCTTAAACGAAAGTGTAGTGCTCCTGATTACAGAAATGGTAATGTTTAGGCATTCCTATTACAACGATTTGTGTCTCGCAGAGCTTCTCTGAACCCAAACGCTCAGTTGTCCGTGTTGTGTTGTGAATTCAGAATATCCGCAGCATTTCCTTTATCATTTTATCGCCTAGTAATTTTTGTATGTCCTTGCTTAAAAAAAATTATGAAAGTTGTCACTTTGTTGCTCTTTTAATTGTGAAGGTTAAATGACTAAAGTTTAAACCCAGTCTTTTATGTTGCTCTTAAATATAAAAGGGGGTAATATATAACATATCTTATTTTTGTTAAAACATAGCGTATGATTGGTTAGCTGCCAAATTTTTTGTTGTCTGCATAGGTGAAGACCGCAAAATAATGCTGTACCAAAACTATATGTATGCATGTTCTTTCATTGTAAAACCTTAAACTGCAAACTTAAAACTTGGGTAAGTATCTGAAATAAATGAACTCCATGCAAGAAAAATCTTTTTGTTATTGTTGATTCTCTCTTATAGTATTTTTTTTCTTTCTTCACCATTTGATATAGATTCTATTGATTCTAGCAAAAATCGGAAAGTTGGATTAGAATTGATTTATGTGGGTCCGACTCGAGATGGGAATCGGTTGGGCTAATAGCTGAAAGGGTGTGTTTTTCTTAATAAATCTCATGGGCCCATTTAACCCAAAAAAACCAGCTCTAGACAAACAATGGATTGGGTTTTGAATCTCATTTCTGAGTCCATAACCCACCTCTTCATAATACAGTGTTCACAGGAATACTGTTCATTTGCTACAATGATGCGTTGCTACCTGATCCGTCCGTTCCAGATCGGACGGCTTATCTCCCTCCAGCGGTCCAGACTCCCTCTGCAATTGGTTTCACAGGATCTCGTTCCATCCGTGCGCCGCCACACTGAAGGCTTCAAGGCTCCTCCGGTCGTCCTCTTCAGTCTTCACCCGCCGCCGCCGCCGCCGCCAGAGCTCCGCCCCTCTCCCTGCTCCGGACCCGTCGACTCCAGGGCGCCCGCGCGCGGTGGGGGCCGTCCTCGTTCACGCCGGTACGTCTTGCATACTTCTTGACGGAACCTGATTTCTGAACCCGAGTCCGCGAGGGATTGGAACTCGCGGCTCTGCGTAGATTCAGAACGCGGCTGTATATCGACACCCCACGCTGGAAAGGCTCAAATTCAACCGAAGTAATTTGATCCAATTGCAGAGATAGGTTGCGAGAGACCAAATGAATTCCGTGGTACGATCTGCTGTTCAGCGTGTGCTGCGCCCGGCTACCCGGCGTGCTTCGGGCGCCTGCACCCAGCGACGGTACGGCTGCGACACAATCCCTGCACGGGTGGAGCGGCGGGAGGGTCTGGACGTAATGACCTGCATCTCGCTGGGCTTCGTGCTCTCTGTGATCTGGCATCGGTTCCAGAATCCTCGAAAGACTTTCCATGAAAGATGGCTGGAGGTTCATTCTTCGCGACAACCACCGAGTGCTAAAATGAGCTAGTGTCTTCATGCAATGTCTTCATGTTGGTGCTGCTGAGGTCTAGTTTGTTCATCTCAGGTCTAGTCTTCTTATTACTGGGTAGAAAGAAGAGTATGAGGCAAATGGAGTCTAGTGTGTTTGTGTCTAGATTGTGTTCTTATCATTACTCGAACGAAAAAGAAGAGCAGGGCCAATCAAGTCTACTTTGTTTGTACTGCTCTTTCTTAGTCATGTGCTCTTGATTATATCCAATTAATCTAGTACGAAAGACTATTAGTGGAGGGTGTGGAAGAGATGCATTAGTTCTGTAGCTCTATATTTTGCGAAAAGTAATGAGCTGTGGTGCTACTGGTGCACGAGCTGCATTTCTCTCAATGCAAATATTATCATGGAAGATGGTTGCTATCTCTGGTTCTGGACGCCTTGCCTTCAAGCACTGCATATGCCAGATAAAGCAACAACATGCAGCAATGTATGCTAAATTTTATTTTTTCGCACATATTGTTATGTCAGTATATTGTGACTTATGTTTTCTTGCACATAGTTTTTGTGATATATCATGGTTTGCTTATGAATATTGACATGTATAATTAATCTTAAACATATGAGCTGATATTTTTGTTGAATTTGGGATCATTAAATTTGTTATCCATCTGATGTTTTCCTTAGGCCAGTCTCAGTGGAGGTTTCATGGGCAATGAAACTATGCATTGAGAGTGGGATGTTTCATCATAGTTTCAAACATTCTTATATGATGTGGCATTCTAGGTAATCGTGTTCATGAAACCCCACTGAGACTAGCCTTATTCTACATAACTTAGTTTCTGTATACCATACTACTCATTGATCCCCACACACCTCATCCTTAGCACTGGGCCATCCAATTCCATGCATGGTTTTTCTCCTGACATGGAGCAACAGTCGTTTCATTCTCTCTAAAAAAAAGAAGAAGAAAAGCCTCATCTCCTCTCTCAACACTTCACCTCCCCACTTGAAACTGTCTGCAACGTCCTGCCTTCTATCTGCTCCATCCATGACACAGCTTGCCACAGCACCAGCGTCTGCTTCAATCTTCTGTTCACCTTCTTCTCCGGTGCCTTCCTCAGTCTAGCACTTATTTCTGCCCTTGCTCCTCTCTGCTTTGCAATTTCGCACTGCAGGCTTACTCCATTTAATCTCACCACCGCAACTTTCCTTGGCTCCAAACCGTGGCTAGTGGCTACCTTCCTTCACTTCCTTACCACCATACTCATTCTCCCTTTCCCATCCACCTTTTCCTTGCCTCTTATTGCCAACACTGCAGTCAGCTGCGCAGCAGATTCTAACCATACAAATGACTGACTCTGGTTGTTTGGGATTCCTGCATGTCTCACCTGAGTTGAAATCTGCTGTGCACTCTCTTTGCTATTGTGTGGCCTCCTGGACAGTGCCATCCATTGTCCTATGCTAAATCAAACAGCTTGATAAAATGTTTTATTCAATCTACTATGGTTCTTGCATTCGGTTCCTTGTTCCAGGACTTATCTAAACTCTATTGGAGACTCATCTAAACTCTGTCAGGGAAACAAGGTACCCAAAAATCTAGGGTAATTAGGGGAGATTACTATGGCAGACATGTTGCTTGTCCGGTCAGCGGGGGCAAAGACTGTTCAGCAGGAAAGGTATCGGGCATCCTTCTATACAGATGATGTGGTGGTATTTCTTCACCCTACAAACTCTTTAATCAGTTGCTGGAAGTGTTTGGACATGCTTCTGGTCTCAATACCAATATGGCCAGGAGTTCAGTCACTCCTATTCAGTTCACCCTACATCTCGGAGACTTTACCTTGTGAGCTCAAGGATCCATGCACCTATTTTGGTTTCCCACTCACAATTAGAAAGATCACTAAAGCCAAGTTGCATCCACTTTGCTTGTGAACAGGGCTGGTGTTTAGTTACAGTCAAGGTGATAAAGTGCCAGATAAGATAACCTCCCAAGTTGTAAAACTTGGCTTATGAACAGGGCCGGTGTTTAGTTACAGTCAAGGTGGTAGTCGCTGCTATACCAATCTATCTAATGATTGCAGGTTGGTGTTTAGTTACTGCCAAGGTGGCATTCACTTCTATACCAAAGTATATAATGATTGCACTGGATTTGCCATAGTTGGTGATTAAGGCTATGGATAAGCAAATAAGTGGATTCCTACAGAAAGTCCAAGAGCAGGCTATATAAGGCAACTATCTTGTATCCTGTGAGCGTGTCCATCAGACAATTCAGCATGGTGGTCGTGGTACACATAATCTGCAATTCTGGGATGGACACTATGCATAACTTTGCTTTGGTCCATGCTCTGTTCTACTAGTGCAAGTGCCGAGTAACGCCAGCTCATTATTTGCAGTAGCAGTGGAATCCATTGTTGACAATGGAAAGAACCAAATCTTGGTTTGTTTATGGCTACAAGAACATTTGCTGATTGCACCCAACTTGATCAGGCTGATCCCCGAGAGAACTGTTAAGCAGCGGACTGTGGCTCATGCACTTAATAATTGGATTTGGCTGCGAGATATAAAGGGAGCTTTGACAGTGCAAGTTCGAGTTGAGCCACAGTCCCCTGCTTAACAGTCAACTGACAGTCAGTGGCTAAGGAAAGCTACTTCATCCTGAAAAAAAGTCGTTGTTTTGAGAAAGAAAAAAAGATTAACAATACTTTTAAATAGATAGCACGAGGAAACTCCGAGCCTGAGATTTGCTGCTTTTCGGCCTGTTAAGATGGGATTTAAATGCATATCTTTTGGATTGTAGGTTTTAACAATAGTTTTGAGAACATGAATCTGATTTTGAGTTCCTTGAATCATGGCAGCATACTAACCAAACACTTTCGTGTCTGGCCTCAAGCATCATATGTTGGTGTGGCAGTTGCGGTAAAATTTTTTTTGCCTGATTTTAGTAACAAAAAAAAACTTGAAACGCCTCACTCAATTTAGGCCGTGCCATAATTTTGTATGGTCAGGTATAAAAAGTCATTCGTTACCAATTTTGGCGCAGCTCAACTTATAAAATTTTTCTTTGCCCTCAATGGACCTCTACACGTCTAATAGCAAAGTCATTAAATTTTGACTTAGTACATTTCTTTCTACTCAATTATTCATTATGTCCCTATTTTTTGTTAAAAAAACACAATAGCAAAAGAAATTACTAGAGAGAAATAACTACAACCACATTGTACAATAAAAATGTGATCTCATCTTTCAATCCAAACCATTGAGTCTCATCATTTATATAACATGCAAAATGTGATTAAATGTTCACAAGAGCAAAATAATCGGTTCCTAGCCTTAACTTCATGTTATGTTCTCATTCTAGTCACCACAAGTATCCAAGGCAAATTATGTGCACTAATGTGATTGCATGAGCGCATGAATCACTAAAGGGAACTTGTTTGGTAGAGATCATAGAACAACTTCTCCAAACAGATTGTGCCCATAAGCTGAAAATCTACCTAAACACCTCAAAATGAGAATTGATTATGGCCATAAGCTATTTTGTACTAGGAGAAGCTGTTTTGCACAAGCTGAAAATAGTAGCTTTTTGCAGCTTGCCGTCCTGAGAAGCTAGTGCATAAGTTGTTTTGCAAACGATTCTATAGGACAAGCCAGATAAGATGATAAGCTATTTCACCAGAGATCAAATGCAAAAGTTGTTTTTTTGCATAATCTGAATCCCTGCCAAACGAGCCCTCAAACAAAAGTATCAACTACATATGGTTTCAGGGACATGAAACATAAAGAATTATAAACTATACTGAGAGCTTAAATGTAAAATCTAGAAGGACGCGGGGGTTGAAACTATAAAAAAACAACCTTGGCCTTTCTAAAAACAACCTCAGGGAACCTGCTGCACAGGCCCGGCCCTGAGCCGGTGCGAACGGTGCGGTCGCACCGGGCCTCCTGAAGCCAGGGGCCTCCAACTTGAGTATAGATACACACATATACTACAACCTACTATACATGCAGCTCCCAACGAACAAAGTTTAAAAAAAACAAGCCACGAATAGGCCTGCCAAGCGCCCAAGCCAGGCCCAAAGTAATGGCTGGTCTTGCAGATCAGTAGATCACGTATTCACGCAGAGGAAAACCACTCGTCGTTCGTCAATGATTGACTCGTCTCCTCGGCTGCTCCCTCCACGGCCAGACCTGCCCGCCTCCTCGTTCCCCGACTACTTGCGAGCGGGGCGACGACCGTCAGATTGCCGATTTATCATGATGATCGGATCAAGGTTCAAAATCTTCCTTAATCACATTTGCATGTCCAAAATTATTTTGATTCATGATGATAGTTTTTTTTTTCAGTTTGTAGGCGAGATTCTTGTCACCCAATTAATGTGAGATTCGTTAATGACAATGAGTTTTTTTAATATAGTTGAATTGATGTGCATTATCTTGTATTTTTTATGGTTGGGGCCTCCAGTTTTTGTTTCGCACCGGGCCACTAGAAAGTCAGGCCGGCCCTACTGCTCCACTCCTCCACTCGCCGGCTGTAATCAGGCTACGGTCCTTTTCTCGTAGCAGATCCTCGAACAGATCCGGGTAACTTTCAATCTGACATCATCCCGAAACCTATAAGGATCCGTGGTTGGGAACTCCGAATACAATTCTAAACTCGGAGCCCCCCACGGAATCGGAAGACGGCTCTCGCCCTCCAATTTTCTCACCTATATGTGCTAGGGCAAGGTGTCTTCTCATACCCTATCATTGAAGAATTCGACCGAAGGAATAACTGAAGCATGAATGCTTTGCTGCGTTCCGCTGTCCGGCGTGTGCTGCGGCCGGCTGCTCGTTGTGCTTGTGAAGCGCAGGGGTGCAGCGGAAGGGGAAGAGCCATCGCGGAGGTCGAGCGCGTGACCCGCGCCCACCTTGGTGCGCAGGGCGTTGCTGCGCCGCCGCGGAAGGACAAGTTGCCGCTGTACTCCGGCAGCATGTGTGGTCTCCTAGGCAGCGTTTGGTTTCATGAACGAGCTCGTACCTGAACCGATCCATCCCGGATGGCCATGTGGGACCCACCCATCCATTCGTTTGGTTGGCATGACTGAACAAATCCGTTCGGGACGGAAGCATCCAGAGGCAACGAATATTCCACCGAGATCCCGAACCACCCCGTGCAGAAAAAAAAGTCGAACGACGTCGTCCAGAACGATCTCCGCCTCCGCTCACGGTCTAACTCGTCCCCTACCCCTATACCCTTCCTCGGCGATTTCACCATCCCTCCAGCAGGATCGACGCCGGAGCCCCACGAGCTGCCGCTGCAAGCGCCTGCTTGTTCTTTCCCAGCTGCCCGCAGGTATGGACTTTTCTCACCCCTCGATCTGGTTGCTAGGGTTGTGGTGTGGTGCTTGACTGGGTTCAATCGAAGGCCACAGAAGCTCTGGTTGTTGATGCTTGAAGGCATACGTTGATTCGTTGCATTGTGCGGCTTCTGTATCTTCTTATCCTTGATTTTTTATTATTAGTAGAGACGAGATTTGGTCTTTGTGTTTTTTATTGCAACCTGACACTTTGTCTTGGGTTAGATTCACGTGATGGCTTGTGTGCTGCATCATGGAATTATACTATGATTTTTTAAAGCAAATCTCATTTAATGTTTATTCCCCTGGGTAATGTAGATGGAAGACAGGGAGCTTAGACGGAAAAAATTTGTACTGGTCAGCGCTGCTATATATCTAGCTGTTTCAATGGTGGTTCTGTTTATCCGGTCTAGACTGACAAAAAAACGGCAGCGTATTACATATGCTCCAATGGAGGAAAGGGATAAGAAAAGAATTGACTCTCTGAACACAAGAATTTATAAAGATGATACAACCTGCACCAAAATGATAAGGCTTAAAAGAGACTCCTTTTTTCGGTTGTGTCAAGTTTTAAGAGAACAGTCTTTGCTCCAAGACACTATTGAAAGTGCATATGGCCCCCTAGTTGGTTTTGGTGATGATGACAATCACAATTTGGAGGTTTCATGTTTCCATTGAGTATTTGCAGGGCTTACACGAAGAAAAATCAAAAGAAATATAATACATGTCCCCTACGCAAACGATATGGTGAAAAGCTCAAATGGATAGCTAAATATAATTTTTTATCTTTGTCTTGAGTATAGGATCACCGTACTATCAAGAGGGACGTGTCTGTCAAGTCAAATGATGCCTAGAAGTAATTTTTGGATGATCACCTAACTTTGAGAGAGAGCATTTTGCTCACTAACAAGGGCAGCCGGAAATTCCGGTGTTGGGGTCGGAATTTCCGGGTTTTACAGAGAGCGACCGGAAATTGCATCGGATTTTCCTGTGGGGGCTGAATTTTTCAGCCTAAGTCCCCTGTGACCGGAATTTCCGGTCTCTGGCCGAATTTTCCGGGTTTCACAGAGAGAGACCGGATTAAATTTAGGATTTTCTGGTGTGACTCTCCGTACTGAGTTTGATATAGGGTGGACCGGAAATTCCGGTCACCCCGACGGAATTTCCGGTCATCTGACAAGCATAACGGCTAGTTTTTGAGTGACCTCTATAAATAGCCCCCATACCCCTTCATTTGATGCTGCTGGTTCTCCACTGAAAGAAAGACTTTGATCTCGCCATTTTCACTCTCCCAACCTTCCTTGAGCCAATCTTTGAGAGGATTCAACTAGGGTTTGGATTGGGGAGAGATTTGAGTGAGAAAAGTGATTGGTTCATCTCTAGAAGCACTCAAGGCATCATTTGATTGGCAATCTCATTTGTTACTCTTGGAGCTTGACTCCTAGACGGTTTGAGGTTGCTTGGGAGTGTCTCAATTCGTGTGAGCACCCCAAGAAGTTTGTATTACCCTCTCTAGTGTGAGATTTGTGAAGGAAAGTCAATCTAGACCTTTGTGGTCGATTGATCGAGGAAAAGAGTTGGAAGAGACTCTACCCTTTGTGGGTTCCTCAACGGAGACGTAGCTCCTTTGTGGAGTGAACTTCGGGAATAAATCTTGTGTCTCATTTCCTTTACGCATTTCATATTGCTTTTCATATCTTGTATTGACCCGATCTATTTGCTTGTGTTGTTCCGCTGCTTCTAATCATATACACTAGCATCTAGGTCATCATTGCAAGGTTTCTATTCAAGTAGAATCTTTATCTAGGCTTTGAATTTTGAATCTCGAGCAACTCCACCTTGCTGTCGGAAATTCCTGAGCTGACCGGAAATTCCGATTCCGGAATTTCCGGCCAGGCACCGGAATTTCCGGCCTGAACTGATTTTGTGAGTTGAGAATTGTTTCAGATTTCGATCGGAGCCTATTCACCCCCCCCTCTAGGCATCCTAAAGACCTTTCAACTATACATGTCTGCATCGAGGAACAAGTTTCCATGTTCTTGAATACAGTAGGACACAACCTAAGAAATAAGCTAGTTGGGACCAATTTCATTAGGTCAGGTGAAACTGTTAGCAGATATTTCAACCTAGTCCTACATGCCATAGGGAAGCTAAGAAATGAGCTTATTCAGCCACCTTCTTTGGATACCCCTTCCAAAATTGCAGGCAACCCAAGATGGGATCCATACTTTAAGGTATGACAATCCAAATTATTGTTTAGACATATGTGGATAGATTTTTAGGTTTACTAAAATTTATATAATGGCCATATAGGATTGTATTGGAGCTATCGATGGGACACATATAAGAGCATCCGTTACTAAGTCTATGGAGACAGCCTTTCATGGTAGAAAGTCATTTGCAACACAAAATGTTATGGCAGCCGTAGATTTTGATCTGAAATTCACTTATGTTCTAGCCGGGTGGGAAGGGACAGCACATGATGCTGTGGTTTTATCTGATGCATTAGAGAGAGTCAATGGTCTACGAGTACCGGAAGGTAACAAACCTATTTTAGTGGTTATTACCCTCCCCAAGATTATATTGAAAACAATTTAATCACAATCTCATATTATCTTAGGAAAATTCTACCTAGTTGATGCCAGATATGGAGCGAAGCCTGGGTTCATGCCTCCGTTTCATGGTGTTCGGTACTACCTAAATGAGTGGGGCAGCAATCCTGTGCAAAATGAGAGGGAATTATTCAATCTTAGACATTCTTCCCTACGTGTTACAGTTGAGCGTGCTTTTGCATCATTGAAGAGGAGGTTCAAAATTCTTGATGATGCAATCCCGTTCTTCCCTTTTCCAACTCAAGTTGATATTGTGCTAGCTTGTTGCATTCTTCACAACTGGGTTCTCTCTCAAGGGACTGATCGTTTCATTGTACCGGAGAATATTTGGACACCAAACCCACGGAGGACAGTACGAGAACAAGCAAATGACCATAGGTTAATGGTAGAAAAGCGACAATTAATTGCTGAGAGAATGTGGGCAGATCGTCAAAACTACCATGGCAACTAATATGTACTACTTACCTGTAATAGTGAAGTACTAGAGAATGGGTGTTGTATCGTACTGATGTACTAGTAATGAACAAATCTGTTGTATTGTTGGGCTGTTTATTAATTTAATTATTGCACTTTTCTCCTATTTACTACAGCCTTGCATATTCTTTTGCTGTTTCTTTTTTTTAATACCTAGTGTTGTGATAATTCATCTTGGTGATCTTTTTTTATATTTTTTACTAGTTCATTTAACAGATGGATCTTGAGCAACATGGCGACAACATAAACATGGCATGCGATATTGGTGGTGGTGGACAAGTCCATTGGTTCAATGCAATGTCTACCTTCGTGCTCCAATTCTTGGCAGACCTAGTGGCTAGTGGCACTAAAACCTCCACAGGCTTCAAGCAAGTTCACCTTAACAGCTGTGCTAAAGCTTTGTATGAGAAATTTGGTGTCCAGCGAACCGGCACACAAGTGTCTAATCATCTCAGGAAGTAGAGAAGGATTTATGGAAAGGTTGAGAAGCTAAAGAATTTGAGTGGAGCTAATTGGGATGAGCAGAATTGCATAATTAGTCTTGATGCAGATCATTACAAAAATCACATTCAGGCAAGTACTCATTTTTATTGCAGTATCGTGCTGCATGCATTAGTCCTTCTCTTTTTAAAAGAAATTTTGGTCCTACCTTACATGTCTTTTGACTTGCAGGCCCACCGTGAAGATGCCAACTACTTGAATGTTCCAATTGAGCACTACCATGAGATGGCTACTATATTCGGCAACAGTTTAGCAACGGGTGCATATGCTAAAGGATCAAATGACCCACTTGCTACTGAAGTGACTGAAATAGACAATGCACCAAAAGGCATATCTGCTGAGCCAAGTGAAAATATTGATGTTGAGCATGGAACACACTCAGGCAACAATGGTGCACACTCAGGCAACAGTGGTGCAGAGTCCTCAGGTACTAAACCACCACAGGCTAAGAAGCATAGGATAGCTACTGATGACGACTTGCTTGTGATGATTGGTCAGAGCCTTGGAGAGTTGTCTGCTTCTATTAAAAAACTAGCTGAACCTGACCTTCCTGTTCCGAAAGGACTGTATGAAGAGTTAAAGAGCATCCCAGGGTTTCATGATGCACATCTTGATCACTACTATGCTTATCTGTGCGATAATCCCTCACTTGCAAGGGCGTTTTATGCATTGCCTGACCTTTCTAACAAAATGATATGGGTGGCTAGGTACATCAAGAATCATATGTCTGAGCTGGTGTAGGTAGTTTGATCAAGTGGTACTAGGATATAAGGTTATTTTGGTGGTGACGCAGTATGCCACCCTTTGGCTGTATGGACAAATCTCTACTCTTTTGTTGTATGTTTATAAACATGGTAGTGGTATGTATGCCACTCTTATGTCAGGTGTAGTCTTATGTCACTATTGATGGACAAAATATGTGTGGCCCTACCCTTTTATTGTAATATAATATAAATCAATGTTGACTTGTTATGCTTTATTTGATTCTCTTTGGTCACTTGTTACTTCTTGTTTGCCAAAGTAATCTTTTACATATATCATTTTTTGGATGGATTGGACGCCCAACCAAACATGATGCATGTATCAGTTCATCCCATCTCATCCAAGGAACCAAACAAACACCATGTATGATCCCATACAGCTAACCAAACAGAGAACATGTACCATATCATCCAGAATTTGCCCATCCCTCCTCTACCCATCTAGGATGGTCTATCCCATCCACCCTCATCCAATCAACCAAACACTGCCCTACTCGCTCTAGTCATCCATTTGTACAAGCCGCGAGAAAAGAGTTCCCTGGAGATGTGGTTGGAGATCAATGCTAACTCCAGAGGGGGGTCTGGAACAAATTAACATGAACAGCGACTGTGTTTGTCCTGGTGGATGCATCGTCTTCATCAGTGCTTATTAGTATTGGTTAGTAATGTTCAGTGTATCTGTAGGTTGAAACAAGAGTATGTTATTCAAGCAGTCTATGTTACATGAATTTGGTATAATAGCCTATCCAACTTGCTTAGGATTAAAAGGCTATGTTGTTGTATAGCTAAAACATGAAGGACCTATACAAGCTACGCAGTCGTGCTCTCTATGACGACTGTTAGTTTCATGAAAATTGTTTTTAATTAAATGTCACTTTAACATCAGTATTTAATTTCATAGTGTTATTACTTTCTCATGTGATTCTTGTACCTTTCATAATTTTTTTTTTAGCAACGCACGGGCATGGACCAGTCACTTGTTTTGGATCTTTATAGTTACCTTTTTTTTTTACCTCTTTTCAACACTTTCCAACCCCTCTCGACCTGTCAAGTGAGTCCTCTGTGAGAATGGATAGATAGATACCTGATCCAGGACCTACCAATCCGAAGCATAGATTCTGCGAAATAAGGAATCCTCTTCCATCTTTTTGCGATGCCATCCTCAAAGTTAAAGCAGTACATAGGCTAATCTCTTGAAGATGCTGAAGCCTAGATCTTTTGCTGCATTGTTACAGCACGAGAACCCAAGGAGTAATGTTTCAATAATAAAGAGTTTATATGTATGATTGACCTTACTCTATGTACATTGGTTGTATGCACTGTTTACCATGCTTACCTCAGCTTTGAATAATTAACAAGAAACGTCAACTTTCAATTTACAATATTACTATATTAGTAAAGATTAAAGAATATCTATCTATAAAAGAACAATTTAAATTAAAAACGTTTCTCACCCAAATTAGGCCCGCGGTACCCCTCACGCGGGACTCATTTGTAAGGGTCAATAGAGGTGGGAAGAGTGTCAAACCCACAAAAACTGATATTTAGAAAATATTTCTGTCAAAAAGTAAATGTTTTTTGTTACCGTCGTGCCTACCCACCCGTAGGCCTGTTAAACAGTTGTTTATTAAACAAAACAGTTTGATTGACACGCGCGGAACGGCACGCCGCGGCCTCCTGCGTGTGTGGGCCCGTGGTGACGGTGTGCTGCTGGTGGAAGACCGAATGATGCACGACCCGCACGGGAGAGGCTTCGGTCATCCATCGCCGTTCGCGTAGGTGATCGCGGCGCCGGAGTGTGGCTCCGTGATCTGGCTGTTAATCTGCCATGCATGCGTGTAATTAGCCAGTCCTTCTATGCGTGCCAAAAGTAACAATACAGACTCGATCGCTGCAACTGAATTTTGTCCTCCTATGAGTGCCAAGCAGATGAGTCTTTATCCTAGCTTTTGTTCAATACAGACTCGCTCTATAATTCCTGAAAAAAAAAAGACTCGATCTATAATCTAGGACACTTAATAACAGAAAAAGTAACAATTACAAGGGAAAAACAGCTGCTACTTGAAGAAAAAAAAAATAGATTTCATCGTGTGACCCTAACACTCAATTAAGAATGATACAGTGGGTTTACATTGATGGTTATTGAACTTTCATTGTATCACGTGTGTGTCGCACGTGTGTCTTTGCCAGTTTAGAAAAAAAAAAGGCAAAGGTGCTCGTTGGATCGTTCTCCGTTTCGTGTAACTTCAATTAATATCTTTTTTTAGAACTAATTAATATCTTCTCACTTCATCTGAGCAAGCAAAATAATTCACGAACGGCCCATGGGCCTAGCCGGCAAGTCCGATTCCTAGTTTCTAGTGTCGTAATTTGTTCTGTCCTTCGTTAATTCTACCCTCACGGATGAAAATTGAGGCAAATCACGCGGTGATTCATCAACATCCGTTGACGCCTCCGTCGCTCTCTGCCTTTGTCCCTACGCCACAAGTTCAACTCGGAACGGAACTCTCGGCTCCGTGCCGGATCCGGACGCACGGATTTGTCCGCCAGCTTTATATGTATATGCTAGGGAACGCAGGCTGCCTCAACAAATTAATCGATCGACAACCTGAATAATTGGATCCAATCGAAGAGAGAAGAAGGAGAGAAAAGAGGCAGAGACAAAATATGCATCCCGTCATCCTAAGGTCAATGCATAGAAGAGATGAGGAGGAGTGGCGCGACGACGACGACGACTACGGTATAAAGATAGCACGCCCATTGATGAAACTGGATGTGCCTGCGCAGCCCATGCCTGCGTCAAAGAAGGTTGTGCAGGTCAGACCCCCAGGGAGCCTGCTGGGGTGGACCAGCACCATGTTTGGTGTCCTCACCGCCCGCATTGGCAAAGTTCAAGCCGCCTTCAAACACTGCCCTAGAATTATTGCGGTTGGAGGCCAGGAACAATGTTCTAAGACAACGAAAGGCTCATGTCCACGAGATGATGCTGTTACTATTCATGAAATTTGGTGATTACTGATTAGTTTATCAGGCGTGTTATATGTGCAAAATTAGCAGGGCTATAGTGTTTTGTGTCCGGATTTTATGTTCTACTGTATATTCTAGATATTGTAGTAATAGGGACCTTATTGCAGCTATAGGATAGAAGATTTGTTTATTGCATCCTTGACGATGATTTATGTTCGCCAACCACCTTTTCTTGTTAATTGGGCTACTATGTTACTTTGGATGATTGCTTCATAAATTGTTTGATGCCTTGTATGTCTGTTACAAAACGAACGTACCAAATATCTGGAAAATGTGAAATGCTGAAGGACATATCAGAATCTTGGTCCGAGAAACTTCTTCCTCCTAGGAATAGGACATTCAGACCGTACCCAGTCATCGCCACGCTCGCTCCAGTTGCCAGCACGGCAGCCACGCCACATGCGCTGGCGCAGCGGAACGTTCCTGCCGCACCAGAGGCTGTGGCAGGCCAAACCGGCTATAGGACACAAATAACGTCCGAGGCAGGATATTTTTAAAATATTATTAAGAAAAGTTTAATCAAAGTGCAATTTGTTTTTTCTGGTCTCCGTCCAAATCAAACAAGCTGCACCAAGCAGCGAAATCTCCATAAACGAAACCTCAGCCAAGCTCCGAGAATCCATAAAGCCACGTCGCGTGCATAAAACTAGCAGTCTGTCAACCGCTAGGATTTTTCAACGCTTCTGTTCTAGATTGGCAAGGCCCATCGAAACTTCGAGAGACGCCACGGCGGCAACACTCGAGCAGAGTCGCATCTCTTCCGCTTCCCACGAAACGTCGGAAACGATGGAGGACCTTCGACACCCCTAGTCGCTTTCAACAATCCTTCCTTGACTAATCCAATTTCAATCAGCTTTAGGAAGAAATCAAGAAGGAAAAAAAAGGTAAATTCGAATCCTCCGATTTCAGGGTGCGTTTAGATTGGGGAAAGATTCCCCGAAAATACACTGTTCACCAAAAAAACACTGTAGATGAATAGTGTTATGTGAGTAGAAAAGATGTGATGAATAGTGAAAAGTTGGATGAATAGTGTATTTTTGTGGGAACTAAACGGGACATCAGTCTTACGATTTGATGGCCCGCGTCTCTACATGAGGCGCTCGTTCGACGACGACCTTTCGACCCCTGTTCCTCACCTTTGCGCTGCATATTCCTTGGCCCCTGCCAAACAGCCGGGCGGCAACATCAGGCAATATTGCCGCAACATTAACGTCACCGGCCTCGTTTAGCGTCATCTCCGGTGCCACACATCTGAAGCCACGGGCCATGGGATCGATCTATGTAGTGATCTGTTAGTCCGATAGTGACAGGCTATTTTCTAATCTCTTTTCCATTTCAAAGCAAACAGCCATAGAACAGTACAAGTAGCCTTCATTCAAGCGCTTATTGCATGATGTGTGATCTATCAAATTTACAGCTGAATTGCATTTAGTATATTTTCAAGAGAAATACTGAGTATTTTGGGGACAAGCTAATATTATTTTCTGTTTACTAGTACATTCTGCATAAACTAATTGAATGTTTTGGGGACCAGCTAATATTATTTCCTATTTTTTTTAAATGTTATAATGAGTAGCATCGAGTTCATGTTTCATACTAACCTGACAAATCTGAATATCTTCAACTCAAAGTTTATAGACTTTTCCCTATACTACAAAAATATTCGAAATATAAATGCTAATCAATTTACTGAAACTAAACTAAAATGCATGGGATAAAATTTAGTAATGCACACAGCTTTTACATGGGTGGTGTATCATCTAAACAATTTCTGCATTGTTAAAGTTCAGTTAGCAAACATTGACCTTTTGATATAACTTTTCAGATTAAACTAGATATTTATTAGTATACTAGTAAATTGAGAACCCATTTTACTTTTACCTGAAACTGAAAGAAACAAACAGACCTAGGAAGAGAATACCCTATATTTGTTTCTCGCACCAGCTCAAAAATTATGTATGCTTTTCCTACAATATCCCAAATGCTTGAACACTGACTCAATCCAGTAGGTGTACACCGGTAAAGGTATTTTTACATGTACACAGCTAGAAATCATTTCTTTTAGATGGATACTTCAAAATAGTCAAACAATACTAGAACAAAAAGAAGCTCAGCACGCAGTAAAAGAGAAACCTGCAGGGTATTGTAAATAAAAGCTTGTTGCCGACCATAAATAAAATCTTCATAGCTTCATATTTGTGAATAGGCTAATCTTTTCACACCTAATAAGTCAAATCATATAAATAAATCTATTCTTCTTGACACTTAAACCAATTATTAATATTTCACATATCTGCCTTTTCCCTGTATCTATTCACTATGAGACTGAAACCAATTAATTTTTTTTTACAGATCCGCCTTTTGTTGTGCCCATAAAACCTGTTGCAAAAGTATATGCCGCATATTGCCTAGATAAAAGCATTTGGAAAGAACACAACTTTTGTTATGTATTTATGTGTATATGCTGCAGTGATCTAATCTTTTGTGTACAAAGGTTAGTATGACACTCTAAAATTATGCTCATTTTACTGGTCGCTCATAGCTGTATAAAATACATAATGCAATGTTTGATCTCTATGATAACAGAATGTTAAATAGCAATGCAGGCTCTACTGTTACCTGCTTTTGCAACAACATGAGCTTCTGCAACCATAATCACAAGCCTGTTAATCCCCTAACAATT
Source organism: Digitaria exilis (assembly GCA_015342445.1). Lineage (NCBI taxonomy): Eukaryota > Viridiplantae > Streptophyta > Magnoliopsida > Poales > Poaceae > Digitaria > Digitaria exilis. The sequence goes on from JACEFO010002479.1 coordinate 1,577,921, forward strand.
TTGGATAGGAAGCAACACGAAGAATGAATTATTGCAGCGGTAGTAAACGGTAAGGGGTTAAAACTACTCATTCATCTCACAGCTGCATACAATCAATACTAAAAGTTACACGTCACTTCTGATGCAACCAAGTACTAATTTGCACTCAGAATTCGTTACCGGTGCTCCATCCCCGATGGAGATGGTGTCGCGTGCGTGTATATTAGTAGTTACAAATATTTTCACTAAATTGATGCAATTTGGTTGTACTGTTGTACATCACCACCTGAACAGACCTATACGGCAATCTGCAGTCTATGCTTTACCCCCAGCTACTATCAAATTATGATGGATTTGTCTACCCTCTGATCTAAAAATTGTTGTTATCTACTCATCTTATCTAATTATTTGTGGGAACCTTATCTCTATTACTTCTGAGAGGAAAATTGGAACACAATATAGATATCAAACATATGAACTCCAGTTGTTCCACCTTGGTTAATTAGGTGTCAGCTCCCCAGCGGATAGAGAAATACGCCAGCCAGAATCTTGCTCTTCCGTCGAGACAATGACAACATTCACCACACAGAGTAACAACTGCGTAACCACTGGCTTCCTAATGCAAAAGTCTCCTCTCAACTCCGCGCGCACTATTTTCTAGTATTACCTGAAGCTACAGCACAACAAACAAGCCATTTGCTATTTCTTCGTCTTCCTTTTGTCCATCAGATCAGGCAACAGCAGCTCTCTAACTCCCCCTTGTGCTCAAATTGAATAATTGATCCACCCCCTTGATAATTCCCCAAATCCAGCCGAGGACAAGCTGTGGGTCGAGATAGCGCACAGGCCGTAGGGAGGGGAATGGATCGGCCCGGACCTGGCCTTGGCCTTGGCCCTGACCCCTTGGCTCCAAGGCCAATTTTAGAGGGCCACGGGTCGACCCAATCTAGCTTTTGATGTGACCCTAGTGGCCCAATGGGTATTACAGGTCGACCCAACCTAATATTTAGACTATATTTTTTTTATAATTTGACCAGTAAAAATAGGTCAGATCGCTATTTTTTTCAAACCGACGACCGAACGGCTTGGATGATTTTTTTTACACCTCACTAGCTGTTACAAGAATACAAATCTCATCTGCAAATGGTGGGCCTGGCTAAATGGCTAGTCCTTTTCTCATGGGAGCTGCAAGCATATCTGGCAGCCTGTTTCTTTTGTGTTCCATGCGAGGATGGATGTTCTGCTGGTGCCAGTGTCGCCGCCGTCGACAGTTACTGCTCACGACGGAGCGGGGCCAGTGAGTGACTGCTCCTGCTTGGGGCAAGGCAACTTGTGTTAACTTTTTCAAAAAAAAAAGAAAAATGGCAACTTGTGCTTCCCCGCGATGTGTGCGCCAGCAGAAATTGAGAGCATCGCTAGTGGTGAATCGGCACATGTTTTAGAACCCGTCCCATGTACTCAAATGATTCGATTCACTCTAGTGGCCTCGCACCGTCGAACGGGCTCACGTCTAATAAAAAACTTCGTTTTCCTCTCCCACCATCGGCTCGCGCGACAGGCAGGAAGTTTCCTCCTCCTTCCAGATGCCATCTTCCTCACCTTGATCCCATCTGTTTCTCCAGAAATCAGGTGATTCCACCCTGGAATTTGAGGGAAAGTTGTGCAGATCGGGCCTTGTAAAGCTGTATTACTCGACACTGACTAGATTTGCTTGCAGGAGGAGGCCGTAAAGCACTGGATCTAGCGGGGGAAGAAAAGAGCGGGCACGGCGGCGGCGGCGATGGCGAAGGTTGGTTCACCGGAAATCGAGTGTTCTGTGGCTGCGCAACTTCGTAGCTTTAGGCACGAGGCCAGCCGGCGGCGTTATCGGAGCAGAGCTGGCCGACATCGTCATCTACGGCCGCAAAACGCAGCAGCAAGCGCACAGGGAGATTTGATTTGGAGGATAGCCAATTGGTAATTTGCTGATGCAGGTTCGTATTCTTCACCTGTTGCTTACGTGTTTTTTTTAAAAAAAAAATCTTTTACCACGGTTGCTTAAAGATCTATGCAAATGGATGAAATGAACAAATACACTTTATTTTGCATAACGAGAATACACAATATGATGGTAAAAACTAAAGTAGCTAATACAGATTACAAGAGAAATAGTTTTAGGAAGAAAAAGATTTATTTGTAGACAAATTAATCGCTATCCTCAGCTTCATTCTTCCTGCTTGTTGCCATATATGCTCTGTCAAGTCAGCCTTCTGTGGCAGAACCGCCCAATTTAAACTGGCTCAAGTGCGTCTAGTCACCCTAACTCAGGGTAGTACTTGCACGCACTTCAAACAGTTTAAACCCGGTAGTCTGTAGAGTGTCCCCGGGACATCCCGAATCATCCACTGACAACATTCTCTTACCATAACTCAGGATCAATACCAAGTTGGGAAAAACACAACAAGCATTACCTTTTTACATAAATACGGAAAGATACGAATTATTACAAACCGAGTTTTGAAAGAACCTTAACTGCAAACCATAGTACTAAGATCATAATACAAACTAGATTTATACCACTGAAGAGACATTAGAGCTCTGGAGTACTCTAAACATCTAGAGCTATCTGGAACCTCCGATGCTCTAGGGCTTCTGGCTCTCCTCTTCGCCTTCGGGTTGTGGAACCTCCTCTGGAAAACAGAAAGGGTAGAACCCTGAGTACGAAGGTACTCAGCAAGACTTACCCGTCTTACCAAAGAAAAGACTCTCAAGGATGGATGATTGGGCTTTTTGGTGGTTATTTGGCTGACTCAACTTTTGCGAAAAGCTTACTAATAATGGGTCCTTACCTGGCAGTTTTAACTCAATTAAGTATTAACTACTCAACTAAGCTTTAAATACCTTTTTCACACAAGTGATACTAGGTTTAAACAGCACTTTGAATCACTCACATATAATAGTTCAACTTGTTTCCTCTATGATGTTTAAAATTTAATCAAGTGCACTCATAACCAAGAGTTGTGTTGATCCGGATCCATGTACATCCTGTAGGAGATACCTAGCCCCCAGTCACGCACAGTCGATCTTACTGTACGCAACAACCTTTCAATCAGTTGGACCAAGGACCGGAAATATCCTTACCCGAACCCGGGAACGCATCCCCACGTGGGCCCCACGTCTGGCGACCACCCCGTGAGTTCCAGATTACGATCCCGCCTTTCTCCGACCCAGCAAGCACCGATAAGCGATATTTCCAATCAACGGGCCAGCTAATCTAATTGGCTTTACTGGTCCCATAACCCAGTAAGAAACCAGGTAGAAACACTCGATCAATTGCTTAAACAACGGAACGGTCCTTAGTGACTTTATCTAGTAGGCAGAGCTAAGGATCGAGCCTACCTCAATCCATCCTATCAACCTCTGCCCACCCTCTTTCCATAGTAAGTTGGACATGATTCATCCATGATTAGTGAGAACCTAGATCATCATTTTTATATAACCTTGCAAAGCATAACTAAGTGGAGGTTTTCTAATTCATTTATTCCCTAGCTAGCAAAGGTAGTTCTACCAAGGAATAGTTCATGCATCGAAAGTTTTCATTCAACTCCTAACCTAATGCACACTTAAAAGTAGGATATTTGGACTCGTGATCTTCTGAAATGAAATAGGTAGAGATGCATCCGGGGCTTGCCTTGAGTCTCAAAAAGGTTAGTAGCCTCGGCGACTTCCTGAGACTCTGGAGCAACCACTAGAACCTCCTCAGAAAGAACTTGGTCTTCGGGAAGCTCCACGTATTCCACCTCCGATGCTTCAGATTCTATTATGCGATGCAAGTCAGTGATTAGAGATGCAACAGTTTAAAACATAGCACACCAAACTTTATTTATCGATACAGTTGCAAGCCAACAAAACTACCCAAACTTTTCCCAAAGAAAAAGTTGATTGATTGTGTAGGTGAAATAATCCTTATTTCTTTTATATATATATTAAAGGAGAATTAATAAGTGTGCTAAAAATTATTTTCTACAAATCCCTAACATTTTAATTCTTGTTAAATCTGTTTATAAAATATGAATCCTATTTTTAAATGTTTTTAAAATTATTCTAACTATTTTTAGCAATTAAATTTCTAAGATGGTATTATTATTAAATCCTAAACAAAACAAATTTAAAGGTTTAGCATTTTTATAACATGAAGGAAAATCTAAGGAAATTATCAAAATTTATTTCACATTTTTCTGATTTTTCTATGATTTTCTATAATTAAAACAGTGTAAAAACATAAATTAAATCTATTTCTAAAATCTATTTGGCTTTCTTGCAAAAACCCCCCTGGCTTTTCTTTTCTTTCCCACCGAGGCCCCTGCCCACGCGGAGCAGAGCTCCCGCGCGGACCGAGTCCTTGCCGGCGTTGACCCGCGCGCGCTCGCCGGCGGCGAGGTCCCCCGGCGACGACGACTAGCCCAACGGCTACTCTACCCTACGGCGCATCCATTCTAGCCCTAAACTTCAGCGGTGAGCTCTAACCCTAACCTCGAGAAGGCCCGGCGGCGAAGCTCGACGGCGCTCCGCGCTCCGGCGAGCTCACCCCCTAAACCGGCTCGCAAACCGGCTCGCGAGCAACACCGAGGCTAGAGACACCCTATGCGCCAGCCCAGCTACCCTGCGCGACGCTGCGCGTGCTAGCCCCTCACGCCGGCCATGGCGGGAGCGCGCTTGGCGCACGCGGCGGCGAGCGCCTAATGGCTCGATCACAATGAGACGACGGATGATGACTACCCCCATGAGCACCAGCAACCCTAGACGCACCTAGCGCGCGCACCAACTCGGCCGGAGAAGGCCCAAGCAAGGCTGCTCACATGCGGCGGCCATGGCGGAAGAGCGCCGTGGCGATGAACGGCGTTCCCGACCCAAGGAACGTCGCGCTCTAGCAACTAAACCCCCAAGCATGTTTCTCGACCCAAGAACAGCCTCGCTACACTCGCAAACTTCAACCAACTCGACAGAAGCAGCACGAACACGACGAGAGGTTCTTACCCTGGCGAGACGTCGATGGTGAGCTTCAAAAATGAGTTGCGCCGGGCTGTGGAGTGGTGGAGACGGAGCAAGAGCGGGTGCAACCGATCGAGGAGACGACGGTGAAGCTTTTGGTGGAAGGGAGCGGAGCGGAGAGGGTCGGACGACGGCGGAAGGCCTACGGCTCGCCGGCGACCATGAGAGGAACAGGGGAGCAGCGAAGCAAAAGAGGGAGAGAGAGGTCGACGTCGACGGCTTTAACGACGGATCGACGCGACGAACGAGCGACACCTCCTGCTGCGACGCCGCCCGAGCTGGCTCCCAACGGCAGCGACGCGTGGCCGGTGAAGTGGGCCGAGCGCCGCCGTCGCCGGCAGCTGCCTGTGTGCCTGACGTCACTTTTCCCCATTTGAACCTCCAAAACCCGAGATTTGAGCTCCGATTTTCTCTCGAAATTGTATGGTAACATCCAAATCTCCCAAAATGAAACTGGTAGCTGGATCATCCAATTTCATTTCTTACATTGACACTTACCCCATTTGAGCACGAATTGAAGTCGAATTTGAGCCTCAAAGTTGCTGCTGCAACACATTTCAAATTCAGAGACTGAATTTCTCAAATTACTCTCAAAATTTGAATAGAACATGCCCCTGGTGTCAAAAACGAATTTGAAATTCCCATTCAGGAGTACAACTTCCTAGTTGGAAGTTTTTGCAGAAAACTTCAAATTCAAGCTCAAATGGCTCAATTTCAACTCAGCTGCCATATTACTGAATTTCTCTGAAAACAGCTTTTGAACGATTTTCTTTCGTGTTTTTCTCCTTGATCCAGCCATCCTCTGAGTGTGACCCAAAAACAAAAGTTGCTCCAACCACTTCCCTTAACAACTTTGTTTAGGCCACCCTAGCCATATAACCCACAGATCGACCACATTTTCAACTCCAAGATAGCTACTCATTATGCATTTCCCACGAAATCTGAAAACAGCTAAGTGCTGTTGTCGGATTAGGAATAGTGCACTTTCTCCATTTTCTTCTTCCATTTAATTGAAGCATCATTTCCACAAATTTTTCCACCACTTATGGATTACTAAGTTCCTTATCTTATGGACTATATTTAGAAATTCTTTGCCTTCAAAAATTCCAAAGGTTTCTTACTTTTTGACTTTGGTCAAATAATTCCTTTTAATTAGCTCTTTTCCTTTTTCTCTTAATTTCTCACTTTACCAACCAACCATAGCACTTGACATTTGCTTAACAAGGTGGGATGTCACACCTTCAGGCGCCGATGCATGGAACGGTCATGAATAGCAGTGTTTATCTCGAGCATCCTAGTAAACTCATTAATTGGGCCATGATGGTAATTGACCAAGGGAGTTGAGTTTGTCTGATCATAGTCATAGTCATTAGGAGCGCCATAAGAATCTCGCTCATCCTCTACGATCATTTTATGCAATATGATACAAGCATACATAATCCGGGAAAGTGCTTCCCGTTCCCACATACGTGCTGGGTTATGTATTATAGCAAAACGAGCTTGCAAGACACCAAATGCACATTCCACATCCTTTCTTACCGCTGCCTGTTTGTTTGCAAATAGTTTGTCCTTCTCACTTAATGGTCGAGGTACCGATTTCACAAATGTAGCCCACTCAGGATAAATCCCATCTGTCAGGTAGTAGCCCATGTTGTACTCATTGCCATTAACAGTAAACTTAACTTGTGGAGCTCTTCCTTGCAACACTTCTGTGAATAATGTCGACTGGTTCAACACATTAATATCATTATTTTATCCAGCGGCACCAAAAAATGCATGCCATATCCAAAGGTCATGTGAAGCAACAGCTTCTAGCATGACAGTGGCCTTTTTATAGTCACCTCGAGTAAACTGCCCTTTCCATGCCACTAGACAATTTTTCCACTGCCAATGCATACAGTCAAGGCTTCCCAACATGCCTGGAAATCCCCGAGCTTACCCCACATGTAGCAGTCGCTGAATGTCTTCATTATTAGGCCTTCTAAGGTATTTCTCTGAAAAAACTGCTATCACTCCTTCACAGAATGTATTCAAGCATTCAATGATTGTACATTCTGCAATTCTGTAGTTTTCATCCCACATATCTGCACAAGTTCCATATGCCAACATCCGCATAGCAACCGTACACTTGTGCAAGGGTGAGAAGCCTACCTTACCGGCTGCATCACTTCTTTGTAAAAAGTAAGGAGACCAATTACTGAGTGCTTCAACAATCTGAAGGAATAGATGGCGTCTCATCCTATACCTCCGCCGAAATTGCACATCATTATACACTGGGTTGTCACAGAAGTAGTCTTCGATCAACCGCCTATGACGAGCTTCACGATCTCTTACAATGTACCTTCGAGAATGCCTTCCATGCTGATTAGATGTGCCTCCTTGTTGCTTTTCTATTTGAGCTGCAATCTGTGCTACAATATGGTCTTCAAATGGATCATTGATGAAGTCCCAAATGGCCTCAATGGGGGGAATAGGGGGGATAGGATGAGTTGCAGGTGGACTGGAGGACTCTTCAGGGTAGTTAGACTGGGAGTCTGAATCTGAATCCATTTGTGAGCTAGAAATCTTGGGGGACTTGTGTCTCTACTGAGAGAGAGCATCCAGTTTTATAGTGCCATACCAGGTAGCTGCCAACAGCTAGTTCACAACGGCTAGTTTTTAACAGCTAGTTTTTAACAGCTAGTTCTCAAACGGCTAGTTTTTTGCAGGTGGACTGATAGCTGACAACTTTTTTTTTTGCAGGTGGACTCATAGCTGACAAGTGTGTCTGGTGCAGAGAGAGCATCTGGGTAACCAGTAGACAAGATACATTACTATTGCATAGTCACTAGAAAGCTTACATTGCCATAGCAGAACTCACTCATTATAAAGGTTACAATGCCATAACACAACCACTACAAAAGATACATTCTAAAACACACTTAAGGTTACAGTGCCATAACAGAACCAGTACAAAAGATACATTCTAAAACACGCATAAGCTACTTATCTATTTTGTCTACAGGATTTCATCTAAAGGTCATCTTCAGGGTCGTCTTCAGGAAACAATTGCTTGGTCAAGCGATTCAGGACCCTTTCATGTCGAGCCTTCTGGTCATCATTGAAGGTTGATGTATCAATAGTCAGCAACTTAAGGTACTTATCTAATTTGTCTGCCTTTGCCCTCTCTTTATTTGCTGCATTTTGCTCGGCAATGGCTTTAGCATGCTCACTTGTTGCTTCTGCCATTTTTTCAATTGCTTCTGATTTCCTCAGCTGAAATTCATTGAAACAACTAACAGTTTCATTTGATAGGTGGACCTCTGAAGATTGTGATGATGCTTTCCCTTTGCCTTTACATTGTGCTTTTGCTTTCTTTTGCCCAATAGGACGCCGATTCGCTGCAGCACTGCCTTCATCAGTGTCTTGATTTGAAGAAGAAGTGTAAGCTCCAGATGCATTTAACTTTGTTCTCTTATTCTCTAATAGATAGAGTCTACCCCATTTTGGTTGCTCTTTCACTACTCTCCACCAATACTCAAATAAGAATGGCTTCTGTGAGTTTTCACTCTTGAAAGTTGCATGTGCTCGCTCCATTATTTGATCATCAGATTCACCACTTGCATGTGCATTTTTCATTCTATTCCAACATAAATTGAACTTGCTAACTACTGGTGCATACCTATTCCAATGTGTTTTCAACTGGGCTGGTGTCCTTCGTCGCTCTTTTGGAGAATGCTTGTTGTATTATTTGGCAACTTCCTTCCAATAGTGATCATATTTCTTGTCAACACCTCTTATAGGATAATTGGAGTTGTTCAACCATGCACTTACTAGTCGTAGATTCTCCTCTTTAGTCCAAACTCTGCGTCCAGAAGTTTGGTTTCCCTCCTCTGGACTGCTCTCACTGTGTTCTTCATTGATGGCAGGGACTCCAGTTAAGGACTGGGGAATAGAGATCGGGGAGGCTGATTCATCGCCACGTGATCCACTACCACCCACACCTCCACACAAGGCGGCTGATCCAATAGGAGAGGATGGATCAGCTGCCATACTAAATCTGAAACCTCCTTAATGATATTGCCCCACATCATCATGCAATGGAATGCCATGATAGCTTGATGATGTGGTACGAAATTGGTGGTATCCTAGTGGAACCCCAAAAGGATTGAAATGTTGTGGGTACATGAGCTGTTGATTGGGAGGTGGTCGTTGATTTGTGGGGAAATGTGGTGGAGCAAAATTCTGGAATGGGTGGTAGCCACTAGGTGGTCCATGGAATTCTGGACTTGTGGATGAGGAGTTCAACAGGCTCCTGAAACTGGCGGAAGAAGATGAGTCCATGGGATTGTTTTTGTGAAGGGGAGACGAGAGCTGAGCAATTTTTTTGAGTTGTTTTTGAGATGTCGTGTAAGTTTTTTTTAGACATGTACATATATATAGAACATGAAAGAGTCGCAGCAAACCAGCAACGGCTACATCGGCAACGGCCAGGAGTTGCAACGGCCACGAAGAATTTGACAGATTCACTGTATATTAATGTTATTCTATTGTCTTTGTATCGGCTCATTTTCTAGAGCCGGATCATTCCACTGTGCTATGATTCGATGTCCTCTACTGGTATAGAGTCGAATCATTCTCTGACACACGTGCTCGTTGCATCGCTTTGAAACGCCACTAGAGATGGCCTGAAGGCTACCAAGGTCCCGTGAAGGATTCGGTGGTGCTCTGATAAATGGAAGCGCAGCGGCACGAGACATAGTCAGAAGAAAGCAGTGCACAATGAATCAAGCTAGCTTCAGCACTCAACGACAACTTTGTGACATGGTCTGCTTGGATGGAATAGTATAGAGATTGAGTAGTGTAGATAATTTTGGGTCGGCTTCGTGATAACTATTGGGTCGGTAGGTTCCGGCTCTATTGACCTATTTCTATTTTGAGGCCAACCCATGCGACCCATTGATCTTGGTTTTATGGGTTGGGTCGGCAGGTTGACCCGGCCCGTTCCCATCCCTAACAGGCTGTCGGCGTGCTGGAGCGCAGGTGGCGGCTGCGGGGCTCGCGGCCGGGCTCCATTCTTGGGTCAGATGAAAAGCTTCTTGCGATCGGGACATGAACACCAGTGCACGAAGTGAATAAACAAAATGGAACGCAAGAGCATGCATGAACAACATGATCAACAGGCAAAAACTGAAAGGAACTTAAGTCGATTGTTCGCGAAGCAAGCACATTCCCTGAAAGATCGTGGTGGAACTCGCTGGTTTTGCAGTTGCTCCTCGTCGTTCAAACTGGATACTACCATGGTTGGGAAACTCCGAGTACGTACGAGTACGATCCGGACCTCGGGGCGCCGTGCTTCCAACATGAGGTTCGCCGGCGGCATGTGGGGTCTCTTCCTCGCTATAGTCATCTCTAGGTTCATGCCGGAAGAGAAGAGTTCCGAACAGATTTGGGCGGAGAGGCAGGCCGCCGCTGCTAATTCCAGAGGAGGGTAAGGAGCAAATTAACAGGGGCGGCTACTGTCTGTGTATGTTCTTGTCGCGTCAACAAGATGATCTTTTCGTGCGTGCACGTCTGATACGTTCTCATGGTTGAATGTCTCTTCAGAGTACTCGTGCTTGGCAGAGAAGAGATCTGCATGGACCAAAATACCAAATAATAAGAGCTAGACTGATTTACTTTACAGTGCTTATAATATTGGCTAGTTGTATAGTAGTGTTCAATGTATATGCAAAGTGAAACAAAAGTCTATCATTGACTCATTCAGTGATCTTATTATTCCATCACGTATCTACCTTTTTTCTTGGTGTAACCACATGATCTAACATATAGCCAACTATTTTTAAGTTGGGAGGAGGTGAGAGAATCAGGGGTAGGTGAAAGAGCTCTGAGTAAGCAAGAAAATCAATATCTCGATGATACATCATGTAAGAAAAACGTGACTGCTATATTATGCTAGAGTGTTGGAGGATATCCTCACACTTGAATTTACTTTCCACACATTTCACACCATGGCAGCTTCTCCTTCATCTCCGGTGGGTTAGGGTTGGGTTGGGGTGGGGTTACCTATGTCCAGCAGTCATAGAGGGAGCTTCTGTCTGGCAGGGTAGTGGGCGATGGTGGCAGTGGAGACAGTGCTGGAGCATAGGTGGAGATGGCAGGGGTACGAAGCTCCAGTCGATTACCACCTGCAAAAATGGAGGGCGCCAGTGGCGGCAGCGCCGTCGGAGCTAGGGTGACAGGGGCGCGCCGGGGTGAGACGACAAGCCGGAGCCGACAGTGTCGGGGAAGCAATTAAAGAGGGCTGGCATGTGGAAGAAGAGGGAATGGAAGAAACAAGGTTTTGGTCTATGATATGAGCCATATGATCCCACGGTTAAAGAATTCAAGTGTGAACAGACCCCTCGAGTATTTGCATAGATAGCAAAAAAAAAATAGATGGTGTAGATAGGGTCTGTTTGGATGCTTGGTTCAGCCACGGCTGGGGCTGGGGCTGGAGCGGTTTGGCAGCCAAAATGAGAGGCTGGCTGGTGGGCCTAGCTGGCCAGCCCAGCCAGATCAACCGGCCAGCCTAGCCAGCCGAACAGGCCAATAGATCATGCAGCTACAACATAAGAGCATCTCCAAGAGCTATTGTATACTACCTCCATTGACTAGAAAAAAGAGAAGAAAAAATGGTTTCCAAAAGATGAGACAATCAGTTAGCTATCCATCCACTTTAGCTATTTTTCACCCACATTTAGGCATATTTGCCTAGCACCCAATGGTAGCCGTCACCACAGAGCATTTAGATAAGCTGTTGGATTTCACCATTCTTTTGCTGGCTATTTATTCTACATAAATAACTAAATCAAGACTTTAGCTAGTCCTTTTTTGGATAATTTGTTGGAGATGCTTTGACATGCGGGGAGACATTTCCCCACTTAGATGTGTGGTTTTGCACACGTTAACTAATTGCCTAATTCCTATACGTGCCTTCACAAAATTTTATCGCCAAACTCAATTTTCAATTTAAAAGCTAAACAAGACGGTCTCTTCTTAACTTGGTTACTCGATGAATCGTTGTACAACTTCTAGGTGGCTAAACTGTAAAAAGTACCCCATCAATATTGTAATAGGTTTACCCGCAAAAAGAATATTTTAATAGGTGTTTTTACACAACTGTGGTGGTCTTTCATACCGCGTACAGGGTTTTATTTTTCGAACCGGTTGCTCGAACCGCCGGCCTCCGGTAGCGGTTTACCGGTCCGGTTTGACCGGTTATCGCTAGAAACCGGACAAATTTAAATTTTGAATTCAAATTCACATATCCGGCGGTTTGGAGCGGTTAGCCGCTCGGTTTGACCAGTTAGCCGGACCCGTTTGGCGGGTAGCCGGCCGGTTTGCGTCAAAAAAAATGGGCTAGAAACCGGACAAATTCAAATTTTGAATTTAAATTCACATATCCGGCGGTTTGGAGCGGTTAGCTGCTCGGTTTGACCGGTTAGCCGGATCGGTTTGGCGGTTAGCCGGCCGGTTTGCGTAAAAAAAATGGGCCTTAATGGGCCGGCCACTTTTTTTCTTTTTCTTTTTTGATTTAACTTGTATTTGCCGAAGAAAATACCAAATGAGCAAATATTTGAAAACTTTTACACCAACAGATTACACGCACCTTGAAGTATTTTTAGGAATTTTTACGATATTTTTCCATTTTTTAAATTCAAATTTAAAAATTTTGAATTTTGCCCGGTTCAAACCGCTCCGAACCGCTACCGGTCCGGGGCGGTTTGAGCGGAAACCGGTCAAACCGGACCGGTTCCCAACGGTTTGGTGAACCCTGGTCCGCGTACGGACGCCTTCGTCTCCCGCTACCTTCTGCTCCACAAGTTGATGCTGACTCGGAGACCCTGCGACGGACTCGTTGCGTCCGGAAGCACGCGAGGCCTCAGACCTCCATGTCGATGCATGACGCCATGGCACCGGAGCACGTACAAAGATTAAGTCCGACAGTCGAAGCACCGGTGGTCGCGTTCGACGACGAAATGCGGAGGAACAGGAGGGTAGGTCGTACCCGATCGGCGTGGAGTTCGAATCGGAATCGATCTTCATCGACAATGTAGCGGCTTTAGTTCAAATCAGAATCGAACTCTCGGCTCCGCCTAGGATCCGGATGCACGGATTTGTCCGTTCAGCTTTTTCTATATATGCCAGGGAACGCACGCTGCAGGTTTCAACAAATTGATAGCCTGAATAATTGGATCTAATCGCAGGGAGAGAAAAGAGGTTAGGCGAGGCAAAATAAATATGATTAACGTGATCCTAAGGTCGAAGCGTAGGAGAGAGGAGGAGGATGAGTGGCGCCGCCGACACTACGACGACTACAACTACGGATACAGTAAAAATGTAGCACGTCCGTTGATGCAGACGAGTGTGCCCGTCCAGTCTCCGGTGCCTGCGCCAAAGGAGGTTGTGGAGGTCAGCCCCCCCCCCCCCCCCAAGGAGCCTGGTGGGATGGACCAGCACCATGTTTGGTGTCCTCGCCGCCCGCGTTGGCAAAGTTCAAGCCGCCTTCAAGCACTATACAGGAATCATTGCGGTTGGAGGCCAAGAACAAGGTTACGAGACAACCAAAGGTTCAGGTCCACTGGGCGATGTTGTTACCATTGATCAAATTTGGTGATTAGTTTCTAAGGCGTGCGCGATGGGTGCAAAATTTAGGGCTCTAGTGTTTGTGTACGGATTTTATGTTCTACTACATATTCTAGATATAGTAGTAATAGGTAACTTGTTACAGCTAGGATAGAAGATTTGTTTATTGCGTCATTGACGAGATGAATTATGTTAGCAGACCACCTTTTCTTGTTGGGCTACTAATTACTACGGATGATTGCTTCATAAATTATTTGATGCCAGTATGTCGTCTGTTACAAAACGAAAGTACCAAATATCTGGAAAATGTGAAATGCTGGAGGACATATTAGAATCTTGGTCTGCTATTGCTGCGGCTGGGTATACGACATGAGGAAGATATATTTGTTCTATAGTCTCGTGTTTTTTTGCATAGCAGTGAGCTGAGCATGAATTTCATTTTCCATATTATCTATTCATTCCAAATTGTAAGGTATTCTAACTTTTTTAGAGAGTCAAATAATTTTATGTTTGAACAAAATTATAGAGAAAATTATAAAGGTTTATGGCACTAAAGAGATATACTATGAAAATATATATTTAATAAAGAAACTAACGTTGCATATTTCGTATCATGAATGTAAGTAATTTGTCGTATAAATTTGATCAAACTTGTGATGCTTTGACTCTCCAACAAAGTTGGAATCTCTACTCCTAAAAGTATACTCCTAAAAAGAACCTAAGGTGTAGTCGACATCCCCTCGCGACACCTCGCTTCGCTCCTCACGTCGCCCCCGTGTCTCACGTCGCCTGCCCCAATGTCCGCGCGCCTTCCTTTATCTCCCGACCTGCTGATCGCGTCACGCGCCCCGCGACTCGCGTCGCCCGCCCCATCTCTGTGCACCTTCCTTTCTCCGCCCGCCTTGATGCTCGCGTCGCGGCCTCCGAATTCCCAAAACAACACCCATCATCCAGTCCTCGCCCGTCTACATGCCGCCAGCGCCGTTCTCCAGCCGACAGGACGTCGGCATTCTCCCCCCAACGTGGCACGAGGGACCAGCGGCCGCAATGTTGAATCTGCGGCCGCCCTCTAGCAGCTGTCCTAGCAGGCGGTGGGGGGAGCGGTCGGCAGCGAGATCGCCACCGGCCGGGGTGGTGGTCGAGGTGGTGGAGTTAGGGTTTCTGGGGTTCTAGGGGGGATTCCAGGGCCGGGCGCCTTAGAAGAGCTCGAAGGGGCGGCAGCGGTAGTGGTTCGGCCTGCGGCGGAGGCGAGGTGGCGTGAGAGCGCCGGCGGTGGAGGCGAGGTGGCGCGAGAGCACCGTCGCCCGGGCAGGGCAGGACCCCCGGTGGGTGGCGTGAGCAGTGGGGGTGACGTCGTGGGGATTTTATTAGCACGGAGGTGTCGGCAGGCGGCGGCGGGGGCGGCGCCCGCGAGGACACTGGCTTGCGGGCGCCTGCGGATTAGCATAGCCCACCAGCGGCGATCCTCCCTTCATCTATCAGTGCCTCCCATCTGTCGTCATTTCTAATATGCAGATTTGTGCGTGCTAGGTAATAGGTACTGAACGTATCACCATTCACACCATCATGCGTGGGCCTCGTGCTCTCGCTTTTAGCTTGCTCAACCATGCAGGGCCGGCTCTATAATTTTAGAGGCCCCTGGGCAAGCACAAAATAAAGGCCCCTTGAACTAATTTTTATTGTCAAAATTATATAAGATATTACAAATAATAAAAATTCCTTTGCGAAAACATAAATATGACAATAGTGCAACATAATTCTAAAAGCAATACTCATTATGATTACCTCAAATTAAAAGATAATGCTTCATTGCCGTTTGAAAAACCGTCTTCGGGCATTTTTGATGCAAAATCTTCAAGAACTGTTTCAAGATTAATGTTGTCCAAAATAGCCTTCTTAATGGTACACATAGCCAAGCCATTCAATCTTTCTTGTAACATAGTTGATCTCAAACAATACATATATATTTACTAAACACATATTATATTGGGCCCCTTGGCTCCATGGGCTCCCGGGCGTTGCCCCGGCTGCCCCCCCTAAGAGTCGGGCCTGCAACCATGTTATTATGAGGCCAAGGCTGTTGAGATCCAGAACCAGAAGAACATTGTCTGAGTTTAATTGATTCCTTTGCCTATCTTAATGTCTCTCAGTTTAGAAGTGACCTTATTGACGAATAGCAGAGGACGCCAAATGTTGTTGCCATTTGTTTTTACTTGCAGATGTTGTTCCAC
Source organism: Digitaria exilis (assembly GCA_015342445.1). Taxonomy (NCBI): domain Eukaryota; kingdom Viridiplantae; phylum Streptophyta; class Magnoliopsida; order Poales; family Poaceae; genus Digitaria; species Digitaria exilis. The sequence goes on from JACEFO010002479.1 coordinate 1,593,769, forward strand.
CGAGCTTCTTTCTCCTGAATCTATGGCCTAACAGGCGTATTAGCAAGCAATCTAAAGTGAAGGGGCTCTGTAAGGGCCCTCACCGCCGCCGCCGCAACAACAACGGCGGGTCAGCAGTGGTGATGATGCGTAGGTGGAGCGGAAGCCGAGCTTCTGCCACTCGTGCGGTATCCTGTACGCTCTGACCTCGTGTTCTTCAGTCTGGTACCTGCAACATGCACTTGCAATCGTCGATCTTTGCTTCGAGTTTTTCATTAGAATATGTCTATTATGCTGCTGAAGATAAGCTAAATCACCTTAATGGAAATCAAAACAAGTGTTGTGGTGAACTTTATTCAATGCTCAGTCACACCTCTTCATGTTTCTTAATGGCCTATTGTTCAATCAATTGGCAGAACATTCTGAAATATTGCCGGTATGGTAGCAGCACTAAAAAATGAGTGCTACCAGCAAATCCGTTTACTTTGCACATCTGAGATTATCTACATCACACAACTTCAGGAAGAACCTGAAAAGCTTGCGGGCCGTTATTTGCTGACATGTGTAACGTTGTTGAAAGGTCGTAATCGTAATGCCTGGTATGAGCAGAAATTAGCTAAAGGGGAGTTGACATTGGAAATTCGTGATAGCAATAAAAGGTAAAGGGACCATTCAGGTATTGGCGCTTATTTTGATTTTCATTGTTCATTTTATTAATTTTGACATCACTGCATAGAATTTTTATCAAGAGGTTAGAATGCTTCTTGCTTTTTGGTAACCTATTTTGTTAAACAGTTGTAGGTCTCAGTCCATGTGCTCCTCACCATTTGCTTTCTTATTTTGAATTACCTATGCTGCTATGTTAGTTGTTTATATTACTAACCCATTTACAATAATACCTTGATTGGCATGGCTCCGTTCTGTCAGGCTACAAATACTGAGGGATGGTGGTAGGCTACAAACATTGTCCTTTTGTTTTTCAGAGTTGTAGGCGAGCAGTAGGAATTGCAAATGGGAGCATTTGCAAGATGGAAGCTGATGTGAATTGTTATGGAAAGAGCAGAGAGCCCAAGCAGAGCGTGCGACTGCCAAATGACATCGTCTTTCTACTCTATACTGGTGAGAAAAGAGGTACAAAATGTACCGGGATGTATTAGGTAAATACTTAATGTACAACCATTACATTTCTAAGTGCTAAAGTTGCACACTTGCAGTTCTATTTATTAGTAAAGCTGCAAAATTAGCAAGATCATAGTTCAGAAATCAAACACTCAGTTTATTTATTGCCATTTGCAACAGTCATAGACCAATTTCACTGCAAGTTGTGCAACGTGCATTTTCTTTCAAGGCCACTTGTGTATTTTTAGGTGTCTTACAAAGTAAAGCATCTGGTAGTAGTTTCATATATCTGGTGGCTGGTGTTTTTATTTATCGTCCAAACTTATATTAGGTCCTATCCTAGGAGAGATTATTAAAGGCTCATCCTGCATCTCAGTATCTCTACTACTAAAAAAAAATACAATCATCGGGGATTAACGCCGCTGTCCTCGCAATGCCCGTGTCTTCCTCCTCGGATCTGCACGGCAACCATGTTCGTCCTCTCTGCGTGCGCTTGGTGTGGAACTGTCCCTGTCCCTATTAAAACTATATTCTTGAATTAATTTTTTTGTTAGAATTATATGCTCACCTTGCATCATTATATATTGTTTTATTGTTTCGCTATAATTTTTACCCGTTGCAACGCACTGGCCCGAACCTAGTGACCTATAATTTGGAATGGAGGAAGCAGAACGCAAATATTCGCCTTCTCATATCTATGCATACCGTGCAACATACCTGTGTCTTAAAAGAAAAGAATGATAGGTGGCCCAGAGAATGTTTCAGGTTCGGCATGTGGGGTTTCGAGGAAAAAAATGCACAATCTGGTGATGAGGCAAGTGAGCGAACCCACATGAGGTTTCTTTCCTCTTTTCATGTATGTAGTTTGGTGAAGTGAATACGACCTCTATATTTATACTGGTCATCCTCCACTTTTACTACTAGTAACTTGGGGTGGTCCTAAAAGTTTACAGTACATTTATCACTTCCGCATGTACATATGGATTCTGATATTCAATTTGGATCACATTTATTTCTTATATGGGCCAGTCCCAATAATTCAACAGGTATAACACTCAAACAATATTCACTATGTAATCCATATTAAATTATACTTCTATATAAAACACAAAAGGTAATCGACAGCACAGCGGGTCGGTGGCACACAAGTGGGAGATGGGGTTAAATTTGGCTGTGATCCAACGGCCGTGGTTTCTTTACACGAATCTCAAACATTGAATATCATGGAAGCTAACATCTACCGGAAGAGAGATAGTAAATACATAGGAATTCCGAGAGTTATTTGCTCAGATTTGGGCCTTGTCGTGCTCCTACCTCTCTCTCTCACTCATCCGGTATTAACCAATCAGGTTGCCTGCTGCTATACTTGAGCCTTTCGATTCCACACCAAAGTGTGCATATACTTCCTCATGATGGGCCTCCCTTTGCGCGATTGGTTTGAAGATTTCCTATACATCTTCCAGTAGATCTTAGCTTCTCATATTCTGATGTTTGAGATTTGTGCAAAAAATGATAATCATTGGATCCACTCCAACTCTAGCTCTATTGCTCCCTCTCTGACCCGATCTGTCGCCCTCCATCGGCCGCTTGTGGGGCTGCTGCACTGTAGTAGCCATGGCAGCGCAGGCCTGCGGCGCAACAGGAGATGTGGTGACGCTGGTGTAGCGGATGAGCAGCTCCATGCGCGTTGACGCATCGATCTCAGCGGTGGCAACGACGACTGCGGTGGTGGCAAAAACCAAGGAGATTGTTGACGTTGTTGCAGGAAAATGCAGGACGCAGAGCCTCGATGCCGGTTCCTATGCCTTCGCATGCGCTTGTTGCCCAGGTAGCAAGGCTATCGGTCGCAACTGGTGGTGAGATTTTACCAAAACCTTATCCGTTGTCCACACACAGCCCAGAGTAGCATCTCAACCCCAGTGAACTCATTCCTGGCCTTCTAATCCTAGAGCAGACGCTCGTCGCCTCGAGACAACATGAAGGCCAAAAGCACCACCGTCAACATGCAATCACCGCTCTCTGGCTTATCCCTCCTCTCCTGGATGACCAAGATGGCAGCTTGAAACTAAGCAAGCATATCCAAATTATTGGGAGGAAATGGTTTAAACTGTAAATTAGTGTGGTTTGGCCTTGTATTTTAATATGATTTGGTTTGGTTTAGTTTAGGAGTCGCTCCCTGGGCTGCCGGCCGCCACCATCGCCGAAGAATAAGATATGGCAGAAGAAGAAGTACATTTTAAATTACAACTTCAACAATTCATCTTATCCATTTCAATATTTAGTATTACCAATTTTGACATTTTGAATGTCAAATATTGAACATATGCTTAAAGAAAATGTTAAACGTGTTCAACGAAAATGTTGACGGTACTTAATAAAGATATGGAACATGTTTATCTCTTGCTTAACTAATTGGGTCAAAATAAGTTTTAAAGATGGGTGGTTGATGGACAGGAAGCCCCCACTAGTCTGACTTGGGCCAATGAATGAAGCCGTAGAGCCCTGTGCCCTAAAACCTCGCATCCTTCCATCAGCTAAGCATCTGTTTTTTTTTTTGTTGTTGTTTCTTCCTCCTATCTCCCTCTATATATCGTTGGGCGGAGCTTCGAAGGTAGCGAGCCGGATGCCAAAATTCTAGGGTGGCGCCCGTGCTACCATGGCATGTGATTTGTTCTTATGTTAGTGCCCATCCCTCCACACTCTTTTTCTCTGATTTATTTCTATTTATTTGGTGGGGTATGTACATCTTCCCCACTAGAGTTGTTACAGTTATGCATCATGTGTGGATGAATGGTGATTTGTCTGGTGCCACGGTGGATTTCAACTATCAATTTGTGCAGTTGTTGATGGGCAATTGATTTGGCCTAGCTTGATGTTCAATATTGGTGGGTTGTGTTCTAGCTTTAGCATTTGGAGGTAATGCGCACGGACCTTCATTTGGGGAGGCTTTACTGGATTTGTTTAAAGAGTAGTTGATGGCACTATTTCTAGTACTAGTGTGGCTGGCGTAGAGATGGAAGCACCCATGAAGGGGTTGACTAGGAAGGAGGTAGTGGTATTACGGGTGTTGATGTAGTAGAACATAACGGGTAGGGTGGAGAAGGTAGTGCTCAAATTGTTAGGCCCCTGTTTCAAGTGAATAGGCAGGAGGAGGCATTGCCGACACTAATCCTGGAATTGTGGTGTTGCTATGGATTTAGTGATCATAATGTTCACATTTCTACCATATTTGCAACTATACTTTTATACTTCCCGTAAATAACAAATTTTTGTCAATGTTATGGTAAACTTGAATGGCTATTTTGTTCATTTGTCCTTTTGATTAGAGACTCCAGGATTCCCTTCATCCTTTTGTTTGACAAAAATAGCTTCATGTTTAGCATAGTGCATCTGGTGTCTTGTTCTCATGCCAGTGCTTATCCCCAACACTACTTTTTCAGGCAGGTTCTCAAGTCTTGTTTTTTTCGGCAGGTTCCTCTATTTTCGTTTGATGGGAGGGGGTTTTATCCAATTGACTGTACCACAGAGGCGGCTCTGGCACCATGTGGGGTGGACAAGGAGGTGCTAGACGGGGAGTATGTGTTGAGGTTGTTTAGAAACAACGGGTGTGGCATGTTTGGTGGTAATGGGCAATGGCGCCACATAAGAATTTGCAGAACAAGAGGTTGTGTATGGATAGGATGCAAATGTGCACGTGCGCGAAGAGAACTTAGCATTAATGAGCAATTGATCATGTTGAGGTAGCTATGGACAATGACTCATGGGTCTCTTACCTGGTCGGTTGCTGGTCCTAGGGTCGATCTCCCTATCTCTTGCGAGTGGTAGAGCTGCTGAATTGGATGATCGGTTGGACAAAGGCCAACAACAACAACAACATGGAACAGAGCAGCTAGGCAGCTAGCTTTGCTATGCTCACGCTCATCTCAAGCTAAGAGATCCAGAGGAGAGGGGTACAAGAAGCGGTTGCTGGAGCTGCATTCTTGGCTACGCTCCTGCTTTGCTACACTCGGCTCAAACATGTCTGCATCTTTCTATCAGTGCTTGATGTAATATTTGTTTTCATTTGACTTTATGTATTATTAAATACTTGACTCTGACGCACACTATGATATCTTTTATAGTGTTTTATTTTCTTGTGTTGTGTGTAATCTCTTTATCTGAAATCAAAACAATGAAGAAATGTGTATTGTTCAGTAAGTCCAAAGTATATGTGAGATAAAATGCATTATTAATTGTTTATGAATTTCTTGCATTGTTAAGACTAATTAAAAAGTGCAATCCCTTAGCCTAAAATCAAATATATTTGTACTTAATTGTTCTTGCAAATCCTTTTTGTTAACAAATCTATTTTCTTTTTCAATCTTGGTTAACATGGGAAATATGTTGTTATTCGGTTGATTTTGTGGCTCATTTTGCTCGACTTTTCTAAACTGGTCTCGTGTGGAAACTGAGTGATTTTTTCTTCATGTCACTTGATTTTTTTAAAATTTTCCTCTTTTACCTAATGCTACATATTGGAGTTGGCAATCTAGGTCGAATGTAAGTGGATTAGAGTTTTTTTAAGTGTGGTTATTCTTGTTAAATTAGAGAGAAGAAGATATGATGAGAATTGTGATGAATATGAGCAGAGAGGGCCAAGGAGGTTTTAGACATGAAGGTTATATGTCTAAGTAATGAAGTAATCTTAGGTAAACTTACAAAATATTTGTGAAATTATTCTAATTCATAGTGTATTAAAGGAATTTGCTCAAGGGAGTAGCTTCGATTTCGACATCTGACGCCGCGTTGATGTTGTTGCTTGCGTATTCTGACAAGTGTTATGAGTGCAACCATCTGAAGATAACAGCTATTCTGGAGTTGGATCTCAGGGACAAGAAAAACCTAATAAAAACTTAGTATATAGAGTTTCATTATCTTTTTTAATAATTTTTTTATTTTTTCAATATAAGTTTTAGTTTCTACAGAGATTAGACTGAATTTGTTCCCTCGGTGTTTATAACTTATTTTGTAAAGATTAATAATATATTTTTCTTGCATTAAGATATGTTTTTTATCATTTTAATATCATATCACACTAGTCTTCTATTGTTGTTTTGGTGTGCTATTGTTGATCCTCAAATCATAATATTAACATAGAACAAACTTGTGATTAATCAAAAATTCAAAAAGATAAAGTTACGATGAAGAAAATGAGAGAGGAACACTTCTGATGAAAATTTATAAGGACAATGAGAACACTATGTATCACTACAATAATTGTGTTGCGACACTACAAGAATAGATTTTTCATGAAAGAAGTTAACCAAACTATGTTATTACTAATCCATGAACCACATAAATAGGAAGGAGATACACACATATTTATCATTTATAGATGGTCAGGTTTTGTGACAAGCTAGCTCTATTATAATAAGTGCCACATTCTAAATCTTATAAAATATCTCAGATGGATGGTACAAGCCAAGAAATTGTAAGGGCTTTGAAGGGAATAATTTTTTCATTATTATGCGGCCAGATTTGTTTTGGGGCATCTTTGCATTTAAAATAATAAAGAGGTGCATGTTTATATGATTTTTAGAAGAAATCATAGCATGAGTTTGAGGCCTTAGGGTATAGGACAGTATAGTATAAAACTATAAAATATTTCATGTGCTTAAGAAAAATATTTTGTGGAGAGTTCTTTTTCTCAAATTGGTTACAAACAGGTTGGGTGAGATCGGAAAGGAGCTATAGAAAATACTAGAGGCTTCCAGTTCAAATAAAAAAAATACTAGAGGCTTTACTCAATTGAAATTTGTGAAAGTGGTATGGAAAAAGTGCTTGACATCAAAGAAAAGGACCTAGAAAGGATCAAGTTTCCCATATCCTATAGTCTACACAATAAAGGCATGTTTGCATTTTTTTCATACCAAGATACCTAGGAAAAATCTATCTTTTCTCTTTTTGGAAGCCATTTACTTATCTGTATCTCTACGTTTTCAGCTTATGCACCATAGTTATGCTATTGAGTAAAATGACTTAGTATAAACCAAAGCATTTGAGACCTAGTATATAATATTTGATATTTTCCGCGACATAGCTGACAAAGCCATGATGAGAAGTCGAATTAGATGCATGTGTGACAAAGATGGCCCAGATATTCAAAACGGTGTGTCGGTGACCATTCATATAAAAATCATACCAAGCAATTTTAAAAATAATTGAAGCCTTGAACAAATGTAAATGCATTGATTTATACATTGAGCATCAAGAAATTTTAATTTGCATGGTATTTTTACAATTATTCACACATATAGGATGGTATTGAGTAAAATGACTTCATTTAAAATAAACATATTAACTCTCTTGATGGAATCCATCTATCCAAAATGGTCAAAATAGCTCCATAGTTAATTACATTTCAATTGAGATATTTAGGGGTGAAGAACAATAGCTCATTCACATTTTCCTCGTCCATACAACTCTACTCTATATCCAACAAGCATAAGAAAACTAAAAAAATGAAAAAAAAAATAAATGCAACTAAATATCAACTAGGGTGTTAAAAAAACACATAAGATGCATGTGAACCATACTTTCCCAATCCTTGCAATTGCAATTAACCTACAAGAACCTAAGCATGCATGACATCCCCACGGCCACACCAATCCACCAACTTGTCGCCTTCCCCACATGACCACCATGCGACGGCGCCGGCGCTTCAGCTTCCGGAGCCTCGCTGGTGTCACCTTGTGAGCTCGGCTGTGTCGTCGGAAACTGTGCCACCGTCGGCGCAGGGCTCGGCGCGATCGCCATCTGCCTCATCCTTGGCGCGGGCGGCGACGGCGGTAGCGGCCTCGTGACGATGTGCGGTGGCACGATGAAGTTGCTGATCTGGAGCACCGATATGTTGTACGGCTTGGCTGTCACGACCCTCTTGAACGTGGCGCTCACCAGCGAGCCCGGCGCGGCCGAGACGAAGACGGCGCCGCCGCCGCGTGGCGCCGCGGTGATGTTCAGGAACCCGGTGCGGTTCCTCGCCGTGCCCGTGGTCTGGAACAGCGTGGTGGCCACGGCGGGCTGGCCGCCACGTGGCAGCGCGGCCAGCTTCGCGGCGTCGATGTAGTCGAGAATGACGTGGACGGACATGAGCTCCGCCAGCGAGGTGCGCGACAGCTTGGAGCTCCGGCGGAGGAGCCAGTCGACGGCGGCGTTGTTCGTGGCGAGGACGGTGATGGAGTTCCGGCTGTTGATCTCGCGCGCGACCTGCGTCTTGGAGAGGAGCAGGTTGAAGAGCTTGAACTCCGGGTACCGGGCGAGGATCGCCGTGACGTTGAAGGCGGAGCCGTTGCCGGAAGGCGACGGTGTCGGCGGCGCGGTGGCGGCGGCGTTGCCAGCCACGGGCAGGAGGAGGAAGAGGAACACGAGCAAGGAGAGGTTGGGAGCCATGCTGCGTTCGCCGATGCACGAGCAAGCACTGATAGTGCGGTGTGTAGCATGTACACTGATAAATATAGAGACACGGGCAGGTTATGGAACTGACAGCGAGAGAGAAATTAGAGGACAGGAGGGGTTTAAGGTCTGACCAGTTAAGAGTGGAGACTGATCTCACTCTTGACAGTCTGACCACTTCTTGAGGCGTTGGCATGACGCATGCTCCCTGAAATACTGGGGCAAGGTTGATCTGGTTAATGGTCAGGAATACTTCGACAATTATAGCCCCCTGTCTTGAAACTAGTAAGGGCACATAAAACGCGCCGTTGATTGCCGTCGTCATGCAAAGATGTTTTGCAAAAGCCCCAAAAATAACTCTTTTGAAATCAAATAATTTCAACAAATTTCAAAACAAACCTTATAAGTTCTTATGCGTTCCAAACATGTCATTTGACAGTGATGAATAGGTGTGAACCAAAATATTCAACACCAGAATTGTCCTATTTTTCAATATGCAGTATTAGTTTCTGCCACTTCATGTAACACCCTAATCTCATCTTTTAGTTTTTTCTGAAATTTTAAAGAAGCCTAAATTAACTTTCTAGGATCTGTCAATATTGCTAGGCATTTTATTATTTTTAATAAAAAATAAAAGTAAATATAAGCTCATGGTTTATTTGATGCATTCATGCTGGAGCGTTTTATTTTGAATGTTGAATTCAAGTTTTCTTGGATTCAAATTTTTTTGGTTAATCCAAACATTCAAATCCTTTCCCTTTCTCCTTTCCTGATCCTTTCACCTTTTCTGGCCCAAACCCTCCCAATCCTGCCCCAGCTCCTTCTCAGCTTCTCCTTCCCAGCGCCAATAGGTGGGTCCCACCTATCATCATCTTCCTCCGCCCGTTGGCCTACTCGCGCCGACCGAGCCAATCGTCCACCATCATGACCACCATCATCAATGGCGCCCCATCCACTCCCCCTTCTTTCCCAAGCACGGCTGCCATAAACAGCTCCACTGACGACCACCGACCCCACCCGAGCACCCCTTTCCTTCCTCATTTTCCCCCTTTGCTTTGCCGCCCAAACATCCAAGCCACCAAATCCATGCTGCCATTCAAGCTTGCATCGATTTTGATAGTTGGATGGCTCTCGAATTTGGTTTTGTAGTTGTAAGCTGAAAACCAGACTTTTGCAACTGTTGAAGGTGAATAATGGACTTTTCTATAAAAATAAACATGTGAGCTCTCTTTATAACAATCCATCTATCACAAATTACCAGAACAGTTCCATATAATTATGATCATATTTCGACTGCCATATTCAATTGTAATGAAGAACAGTAGCACATTCATAATTTTTTTCTGACCATCCAACTCTATCCAATGTCGAACAAGCATAAGAAAAAAAATAGAAAATTGCAGCTATATAAAACTAACTAGGATATTCAAAACTGATACATGCGCTCGATATCTTTTCAATCCGTTGCAATTCACCTACAACAACCCGAGCATGCATGACATCCCCACGGCCGCACCAATCCACCAACTCGTCGCCTTCGCCACATGACCACGCGACGGCGCCGGCGCTTCAGCCTCCGGAGCCTCGCTAGTGTCGCCTTGTGTGTTCGGTAGCCGCGGCATCGTTGGCGCAGGGCTCGGCGCGATCGCCATTGGCCTCATCCTTCTTGGCGCAGCCGGCGACGGCGATGGCGACGGCGATGATGACGGTGATGGCGACGGGGACGGCGGTAGCGGCCTCGAGAAGATGTACGGTGGCACGATGAAGTTGCTGACCTCGAGCACCGATATCTTGTACGGCTTGGTGGTCACGGCCGCCCTGAACATGGCTTTCACCCGTGATCCCGGCGTGGCCGGAGCGAAGACGACGTCGCGTGGCTCGGCGGTGATGTTCACGAACCCCGTGCGGTTCCTCGCCCTTCCGGTGGTCTGGTACAGCGTGGTGAACACGATGGGCTGGGCGCCACGTGGCAGCGCGGCCAGCCTCGCGGCGTCGATGTAGTCGAGCACGACGTGGAACGACACGATGTCCGCCACCGAGGTGCGTGGCAGCCTCGCCGTGCGGCGGAGGAGCCACTCGACGCAGAGGTTGTTCGTGGCGAGGATGGTGATGGAGCTCCGGCTGTTGATCTCCCCCGCGAGGAGCATCTTGGAGAGGAGCATGTTGAAGAGCTTCAACTCCGGGTACGGGGCGAGGATCTCCGTCACGTTGAAGGCGGCGTTGCCGGAAGGTGACGGTGCCGGCGCCGCGACGGTGGCGGCGGCGTTGCCGGCCGCGGGCAGGAGGACGAAGAGGAACACGAGCAAGGAGAGGTTGGGAGCCATGGCAGCCGTGTGCGCCGATGCACTACACACAAGAGTAAGCACTGATACTGCACTGTGTGTATTGATAAATATAGAGACACGGGCAGGTTATGGAACTGACAGCGAGAGAGAAATAAGAGGACAGGAGGGGTTTAAGGTTTGAGCAGTTAAGAGTGGAGACTGATCTCACTCTTAAGTCTGACCACTTCTTGAGGCGCTAGCATGATGATGCATGTTCCCTGGAATACAGGAGCAGCTTTGATCGTGTTAATGGTCAGGTACGATTCGAGAATAATAGGCCCTGTCCAGGAACTAGTAAGCCCCAAAAAATTAACTCCCTTGGAAGTTGGAACCAAAATATTTTCTACAAATTTCTAAACAAACCTTATAAGTTCTTGCACGTTCCAAACATGTCATTTGATAGTGATCAATGGGTGTGAGCAAAAATTGTCAACACCAGAATTTCCCTATTTTTTTCGATGGAGTATTAGTTTCTGCCACTTCAGCTCGTCGGCCTATAATGTAAATGGGCCTACCCAGGCCGGCCAGGCTCAGACCCTGGCCCATTAGGTGGACGCTAACGCGCGCTGCTGATACCTCTCGGTGTCTGTCTGAACACTGAATGGAAGTTCAGTCGAACTCGAATCAGAGCCAGCAACCTGAATTTCCATTCCTTTTGTTTTCTGAAAAGGAAAAAGAAAGGAAATGCTGGCAGACAAGAAGCAAAGGTTCAAACTACTCGATAGTGCCTACAGTATGACATCACAAACCAGACATCCCCGATTCAGCACGCTCGCCTCTCCGGTCGTTGCCGCCCATTGTTTCGCCGTAATCTAGCCCCCAAAACGTCAGATCATCGACAGGACGCACTGCCTCTCCCCTGGAATCCAGCGATTGCAACGCATGGCCGTGAACCCGTATGGCCGTATCCACATGCCCTCGACGCAGCAACGGCCACACGATGGTTGTATAAACTTTAACGCAGAATCTTCCAATCAAAAAAAGAAGAAGAGAAAAGCTATAGCTGGCCATCACACATGCACGGGCACGCTCGCACCAGGTCACCAGAGATCCAGCCAGCTCTGCCTCTGCGGCGTCTCCGCCATGCATGCTGAGCCCAAGCCGACATGGATGGGCACGTCGCGTCCGAGCCCTTCTACGACATGTCCTTAAACCCTCGCACGTGTGTGCCCCTAAGAAGATACTGCATCAGCCTTCACATGCTATCCATTTTGTCCGTCGCCGCAACATCGATCGAGTCTGGAACGTCATGTCAAGGTGATAATGGAACGGAACATGCATGAACACATATGAGAGAGAGAGAGAGAGAGAAGATTGTCGAGCTATTTTTATGCATTTTCTCAGGATAGGAAGGAGTAGATAACGTAGTTTATGTGAGGAGAAGGAAGAGGAAATTCTGTCGTTGCATGTTTGGTTAATTAGGGTCAGAAAGTGCAGGTTTAACTTTCTAGGCGAGTAAGCGTGGCAGATTGTCATCCACGGGTTAATTCAACTCATCAGCAGTGTAACGTAATAATGGTGTGCATCAATCAAAAGGATATGCTGCTCGTCAGTGGCAGCATCTATACAAGTATATATACATCGCGAGTTGGTTTCTTATATTAACAGTCCAAGCATATATGGCTGCTACTTCTGGACGGACATGTCGTATGCATATATATGTGTCCCAGCCTCCCAGGAGAGAGTATATACCTAGCAAGGTCGTTCTAGTACACGCTAGAGTTGACGAAAATGATTCCATGTCTGCTACTCAATCTTAGCTTTATTTCGTGTGTGTGCACTGCACGTTTACGTGAGGATCAGTCCCTTGCATCAGCATATATCCAAGACATGAAAGATGGTGAAAATTGTGAGACGACGCTTTAGCAGACAATGTGTAGAGTCACATGCAGCTTTTGATGAGAGCCACTTCTTCCTTGGGTTCCAGGGAAGCATGTAGAAAATGCTCTGCATCTGCAAGAAGCCGTGAAGGGCGGCATGCACGTCAACATCACTTGAATATTCCTCCCTGTCGTCGCCGTGTGCCTGTTAAGAGGTGCTACAGTCTATGTCCACGTAGTAAACTGATGGGCGCCTGTTTATATGTTCTGCAAATCAATGCACCAGCTAGCTAGAATTGAGGATGTGTGTGCCTGGATCAATGGATCACACGGGACATGTGCCATGTACGTGTGTTCCCTCTGCCCCGTCTTGCTCCCCATCCCATGTACCGTACCGTCGCAGTCACTACAGGAGGCCATGCATCATCATCGGCCATATCACCAACCTGGGGCTTCGCAGTCGATCCACTGCTCTCAAACTGGCAACATTTTGTATATGGACAAATTTTTAGCGTGACAGAAAATAGCTAAATAAGCATAATTTATTCCTTGCAATATAATAGAAAAAAAAGAAGTCTAAGTTAATTTTATAAGTAGTACATGCTAACTTTTGCATATTTTCTCCCAAAGAGAAAAAGGAACATGCAGTACCTACCTAGTGCAGAAATCATGGCGTCTCCTATCCTATATGGCTATATGTTTAATCTTGAAATTTGCATTTTCTTTATATTTTAATCAATCTGTTTTCGGTTTGTGTATATTTTTGACAGGACATGAGCCCGTCTTTTTCTTTCTTCCATGTTTCCAGCTTTTGATTAGCAAATGAAATGTGCCGTTTCATCAATATAGATAAGATAATGCAGGCACGAAGCCAAAAAGGCGTTGACACACACCTGAAACACCACCGGGATGGCCGAAAGAGAAAAAACCGCAAACATGTTTACAACTTTCTATCCTACTAACGGTAACAGCGGGTCCTAGCCACCCAATGTTGTCATGCTGAAGTTCAGCTTGCTAACTTAAACAAACCAGAACAAGGTCCTATTTGTGCGTTAATAGGACTAGGCTTTTGACTCCAACATTTCCTCCGGAATAAAATCTCAAGCATCATACTCCGGCTCACTAGAAATGGATTCTCTGAACTGATTGAAAATGGAAGTATAATGAGAAGAAGCAATTATCTCTCCAAAGCTTTGAGAAGTGGTCAATAGGGAACACGCCAACGCTAAGGAAGAAAATCTCAACTAATGGGCAGTGGCGGATCTAGCACAACAAGTTAGGAGGGGTCTATCTTCATCTTTTCTTTTGTTCTTCATTTCCTCTCTCTCTCTCTCTCTCTCTCTCTCTCTCTCTCTCAATTATATTTTCTTCTTCTTAGCGTTGATAGGAATCCAAAAAAATCTGTATGGACATGAGTGGAAAAGAAAAGGGTTTGTTGTGTATATAGGAATCAAGTGTTCTATGTTTGATGTGTGACTTGGGCTTATATGATTACATAGTACTCTAAGACTTCACATTTGTTATGTATCCCATATACCATATTCATAGAATACGAACCACTTTCAAAATGTCCTGATGGTGAAATAGTAGACATACACCAACCAGTTTCCATTTAAGCTTGCAAAACTCTTAGAGCAGATCCAATAAGCTTGGCTATCATCCATCACTAGAGAAGCTCATACACCTAGTCTATTTATTTACTGGTACATATATTTTTCTTTACTAATATTTTTGGAGAGGATGCATTGAGTGAAGGGGATGTATACACGTGGGACCAAACTAAGTATTTTTTTTTATAAAAAAAAAGTGTGTTCAGCAAGGTGCTGCATGCATGCACGGGCAGACCTGCGGCAAGGGCCACCCAGGCTGTGGCCCTATTCACGACCCAGTAAAGTCCACTACCACCCCTTAATATTTGCCCCAAAACTAGAGGTTCAGTCTGCTAAATAGACAAAAAAAAAACTAGAGGCTTGTTCCTCTTTCCATTGTTCTCTTTCCTCCACGTAACATTTTGTTGAGTTGTCTTGTTATAAGACAAATTGACATGTATTATTGTACTTAGCTTTTAGGAAAGCCTCATCCTAAAGTCGCACCTCCTAAACTCATCATACCCTTGGCAGATACGACATATATATGAGGAAGACGACCTAAGCTTCAACAACACGATGCATGGGTATTGAATCAGACGACGAATCAAATGGCAAAAATAATTGAGACGATGAGGAACAGTGAAACAGTGGGTTGTTCATGTAGCTTTTTCAACCAAAAGAAATGAAGCTCGAGAAATGCATATGGTACACCATTTCAAAATTCGCACTAGTGCACCATTATGAGAAATAGACAAAATGCACCAATGAAGAGCCACAATGTTTTTTGAAAACCATTAATTACAAAACTGTCATCAGTCATCAGCATGCACCCTAGCTAGTACTAGCTTCTCTCTATACTAGCCGTCTAAACCTCTTAGGCGGCCGTCTAGCCCACGTAACTTAATTAACACACTGATTAGAGTCATTTTCAAAATACTAGCAATTTAAAACAATCAAACGTCACCACAATTGGCTGGTTCAGCTTTCACTGGATGCACTCTGAAAATAAAAGGTTGTCATTGTTACTCCATTCCTCTAGACCACAACCGTACCTTCCGGTTCACACGCGGTAAATCTTCTTCACATGTACATTCGTAACCAGCAACACTCCAAGCTAGTAAAAGCAATGCAGCTGTTGGGATTATGTGGAACGAATATAGTAGATAGCTATCTAGCAGTGAAGAAGGTTTAGCGTAGAGGGCAAACAAAAAGGCAGTTAGGGCGCTGCATGCGGGGGAACAGCGGCCTCATTTCGGTCAAGGAGACCGCCCATACGACCCCATGGAACGCCTCCACGTTGTCGCCCATTACGGCTCACACCTCTCCTCCTCTTTGGATTCTCAAAACGAGGCCCGCCCTTAAACTATTCGCCCTTTGCTCTTATCCCTAAATCACTCGCTTTAATTACTCAAACTCTTCTTGGCTCTTGTGCTCTCCCTCTCTCTCCTCTCTCTCTCCTCTCTCTCTCTCTCTCTGAGTTTTGGCCGTATTCCAACCTCAATCTACGTTCTCAAATGCAATGTGAGCAGTGCATTTTAAACAGGAAGAGGCAGCAGAGTGTTTGTGAGTGCAGTGCAGCACATTCAACTTCTCTATATAAACTACCACTCATAGTATCCTCTCATTCTCCTAAGCGCACACACACACAACACAGGTCTACACCAACAGCTGTAGCTTACATTCCCTTGCACCTCCTACCATAGGCTCATTCTTCGCTGGTCAAGGCAGCAGATCGGCCTCCATGGATATGGACATGAGCTCGGCTTATCCCCACCATTGGCTCTCCTTCTCCCTCTCCAACAACTACCACCATGGCCTCCTTGAGGCCTTCTCCAACTCCTCCGCCGCTCCTCCGCCGCTTGGTAAGATCACTACTCCCATGGCCTCCTTCAGTACTAATGCCTTTATTTCGTGCATACTCCATATAATCTAGTGGCATGCATGAAGAGAGAGTGCACTACTACTTGATCTTTTATTGGTCACCAACGACTATATATATATATATGTGCTCATCGATTTTTTTTCACTCCTATGGCTGTTCTTGTATATACGTAGGAGAAGAGGGAGCCGTGGAGGAGTCACCGAAGATGGAGGACTTCCTCGGCGGCGTCGGCGGCACGGGTGGTCCACCGCCGGTCGCCGCGGCTGCCGAGGATCACCAGCTTGTCTGCGGTGAGCTGGGTAGCATCGCCGCCGGCTTCTTGCGCCACTACCCGACGGCCGGGACAGCGGAGAACGCCGGCGCGGTGACCGTGGCGATGTCGACGGACGTGGCGGAGTCCGATCAGGCCAGGAGACCGGCCGAGACGTTCGGGCAGCGCACGTCAATCTACCGTGGTGTCACCAGGTAGATGTCCACACACATGCACTGTGTTCTTCAGCCCAGCCTTGATAAGCATATACACCTAGTCACCTAGTCCAAGTAGGAGTTCTTATGAGTGAGGCACTTTTTCTTGACATTATGTTCATGGTGATGGCTTGAAGACTGAACAACTAATATTAATCTACTAACTGATTTTGTTTTACTTTTTTAAGAAAAAAGACACTTGATGTTTTTTCCATGTTGGAATTAAGTAGTAGCTGCTAATTTCATGTTATTTGGATTCAAAGCTTGTGTTAATCTTCCTCTTTTTTCCCCTATCTTTGGGAATGCCTCAGGCATAGGTGGACAGGGAGATACGAGGCGCACCTGTGGGACAATAGCTGCCGCCGGGAAGGCCAAAGCCGCAAAGGCCGCCAAGGTATAAGCATGCATGTCCCAGACCTGTCACTCGTCCAAGAAACCTGCAAATAAAGCATATGCTTACTCCGATCACTAACATTATTTCCCCTTTATTGCCACTTTTCCTCTCTTGGTGGTGCATTGGTGCTACTTCATCAGTCTACTTAGGTACTATGTCAACTGCTACACCCAGTATCAGCTTCACTTGCCTTTGAATCAATGGCAAACCAAAAAGGTCTTTTCGATCTGAAACTAACTGAAAATGTGAACAAAAAAATGTAGGAGGTTATGACAAGGAGGAGAAGGCGGCGAGAGCTTATGACCTTGCCGCGCTCAAGTACTGGGGTCCAACCACGACGACGAACTTCCCGGTATGAGCTCAAGTCAATTTATACAGCAGCATCAAATTGCTATTGCAAACGCATGCATGCTGCATATATACATTTGCTGCAAGATTTCTGACGAGGCGTGCACACGTGTACATGAACAATCAAACGGTGTAGGTGTCCAACTACGAGAAGGAGCTGGAGGAGATGAAGTCGATGACGCGGCAGGAGTTCATCGCGTCGCTGCGCAGGTGAACAGCGTTTCGATTCTCCCCAAGTCATCCACATGCGTTGCACAGGGCTCACCGACGCGTTCCTTTTTCCACGTACACACACTCCTCTGCCGTACGCGTGCATGCTCGGCACAGTCGCATGTGCACGCCCTGTGGCGTTCCTTTGGCGATCACATGTTGACCTGACCCTCTCTTTGCGCTCGCTCCTACCCTTTTTGTCAGGAAGAGCAGCGGCTTCTCACGAGGTGCCTCCATCTACAGAGGAGTCACAAGGTTAGTATAGAATCTTTCAATGATTCGTGCATGGCAATGAGTAATGAGCACGCAGAAGAAAAATGCAGGAGTCTGAACATAATTTGCAGTTTGAACAATGAATCGGTATGGAACAGCTAGCATTTCGGTCAAATCTTTGTAACCGTGGGATTGTTTATGTCTGACAGGCATCATCAGCACGGCCGGTGGCAGGCGAGGATCGGCAGGGTGGCCGGAAACAAGGACCTGTACTTGGGCACTTTCAGTAAGAGTTCTTGACTGAACACACTGAATTTCAAAATCCTCTTGCACCCACAACAGTACAACACCATTGGGCTCACTGTGCATGAGCTGAATTTTTTTAGTTGATCCATGCATGAGGACCAAATCCACTGAGATACCTACTAGCAAAACATGGTTCATTCTAACTGGTTCTGCGCCACAGGCACCCAGGAGGAGGCAGCAGAGGCGTACGACATCGCCGCGATCAAGTTCCGCGGGCTCAACGCCGTGACCAACTTCGACATGAGCCGCTACGACGTCGAGAGCATCCTCAACAGCGACCTGCCGGTCGGCGGCGGAGCGGCCGGCCGTGCCTCCAAGTTCCCGTTGGACTCGCTGCCACCGGCGAGCGCCGCTGCCATGCTCACCGGGGCAGCATCACAGGGCATGCCACCGTCTGAGAAGGACTACTGGTCCCTACTTGCCCTTCACTATCAGCAGCAGCAACAGCAGCAGCAGTTTCCAGACTCAGCGTATGAGGCGGCCTACGGCTCCGGCGTGAACGTGGACTTCACCATGGGCACAAGCAGCCACAGCAGCAGCAATGCCAGTGGTGGCGTCATGTGGGGTGCCACAACTGGCGCCATGGAGCACCAGGACAGCAGCAACAACAAGCAGGGCAACAGCTATGGCAGCAACATTCCTTACGCTGCAGCAGCTATGGTTTCCGGATCAGCTGGCTATGAGGGCTCCACCGGCAACAATGGCACCTGGGTTACCAGCAGCAACACCAGCACGGCCCCCCAGTACTACAACTACCTGTTCGGGATGGAGTAGGCGAACTGACAAAGCTATAGCTAGCTGAAATCAGGTGATAGGCCTAGGGAAGCTAGGACTGACATGGAAACTGGTCACAATTTTGGCTGCTACGTGTGCCCATGTATGGATGCAATGCATCCTTTTTCTGCTATTCATAATGTTTTCCTGACGTAGTACTGTAGCAGAGAACTCATGTACCATCAGCATTTCTAAATTCTAATTCAAGCTGGTTTTTAGTTACTTTACCACCTGTAGTATGTGTGCATTTCAGAAATACTATATGACAGTGTCCATGAAAACATTTAGAATTTGCCAGGTGCATAACATTAAGGATGTCAATACTTGGGACTTTGGGAGATGATGAACGTGTGTATTAATTGGAATATGAAACATTGCAGTTTCGACAGTGCACCTGCATAGAGCAAAGAGGGGATTAAAAAGAAAAATTGCCAAAAAGAGTAATGATGAGAAATTATTTGCCCACACAGCAACAGCAATGATCTAGGTTGTATACAACAGCTATGATCGCCTAGAGTGCACTGCATAATTGGAATCAAGAAAAAAAAATGCCATAGAATCAGGATAACTATCTTCTGAACTGTAATGGGCATCTGGTCTTATCCAATGCAAAACATGATAACGATCGTTGCAGCGTCAACGGACATGCCCAACTTATCCAATTCAGATGTACAAGATGCAAATATATATGTGGAAAATTCACATGCATGCTAGTATAGTTTATGCACAACTACTTGCAGGAGCTAATGCCACGGTGCATTGTATTACAATGCAAGTTGCAACACAATAGTCTACATAAGTAGCGAATAGCAATCCAGCTCTGTGGTAAATCTTTCAGAAATAAATAAAAAGAGTAAAGGAGCCATGATTCACTATGGTACATTGGTACACTAAATTACATGTAGTTGGCAAGAGTCAGGTACAATATTGCAGCTTTGTAACTAACAAATAACAGTCCAACTTTACAAGACAGTAGACCAGAACCTTCAAAGTTTCATGTAAAAAGAAGCAAAGCAACAGCAGATTGAGGTTACAGGGTATTAAGGCTGTTCATCTCACTTCGCTGTAAAAAAAGTATTACAGCAATCAGAACTTGGAGAATAAAGCGAATAGCTCCACATGGGATCAAGGACAAGCACGCCACAACTTAAGCCGCCAACTCTAGCTAGTCTTCAAGATTCTTACTGGGATTGCACACATTTGTAGACTATCTAGTCTGTGAGTGCCCTAAAACTACTACTTAATTCGCTCCTTTTGATAAACTTGCTGGAAGGTTTGTTGCATGCATGAAGACGCAGCACAGGGCTCAGAACTTCAGATTACCTCTGTGTCCCTCTCTACGCAGTTGACCAGTCAAAAAATGTGGCATGCTATGAGTATCAAACTACATGTACGAAGAGTTAGTCATTGTTTCACCTTTGCCCCCAGTGGACCAAACCATCTTGCTCACAACTATCAATGAACTGGAACCACGCTTGCTGCTTCATGCATGGATGCAGTTTTTTTTCCTTTTTGTGTTTGTCCCCTCTCACTCTCACAAATCCTAGCATATCTCTCTTTGTTTACTAGACACAACAGCTCTTTCAATGGACACACAGACAACAGGACAAACCATTGACCAGCTAGATTACATACTTCAAACACTTTGGTTCACTGGAGGTAAAGTAGAGCTGAAGAAAAGGGAATTTACTGGTAACCTCTTGACAAGTGTAGAAGTGAACACGATTATACTAGTGATTAGCCACCGCCCATAACGGTGTGCGCTACAACTTGCGACAGCGCACAGAATTATTTACAGAGTGGCGTAAATCCAAAGGGCTAAGTATAGTTTCTAACAACCACACCTAGGCACCCGTTACAAGGATCCTTGTTGAATTAAATCAATGATAACATGATAGTATGGAGTATGGACCAAGGTGTTTTAGGATAGTTAAAAGCATGTTGGAACTGTTATTTGATCAAATTGATTGCTTGTGTTTGTCAATACTGTGAGTCCAAACTTCTAAGTAGCTCCTAGCAGTCCTGTAATGTTTTTGTTCCATAGAGTATAAAAACAATGAAAACCGTACTGTTAATTATTCCACACGATGCTTTCCATGCTACTCAACCTCAGATCAGCCTTTTCTACAACAAAGATATGGAAACCCAGACCTTGCATTGTTTATAGAAGCTAAAGTTTGACCAAGTTGCAACAAGACAAAAAAAAAATTATGGCTATTGGTTAAATATACTTTATGGTGTCTTTTTCGACATAACAGATTCACACCCTGAAGATTCTCTCATGAGGCAAAAGCTTTTGTGCTCCACACTCCATAAATTAAGGCAGATGATCCCTTTTAAGTTAAGGAAAAAGATGATGGCTTAAGTGGGCCATTAGTCAAATACAGCACTGTAAAAGGTGTTTCCTTTGGTAGTATGTGTGGAGGCTTTCCCTTGGATTTATAAAGAGATGTTTGGTTGCTCCTTTTTGTCATGTTTCACATCTGGAAGTTATGTCGGGCAGCATTTGATTGAGTTGCTGTCCAACCATCATACAGACTGTACCAGAAGGACAATATAGATGGAGACTATACGAGATTGGGAAAAAAAAATTATTTCTGTTGTGTATGCCCAGTGTTTGTTGTCACATTATTCATCTAATAGTTCAATTAGTATTTCTAGTTCACATGGGTATAAATGATGGAAGCCTATTAATTTGTGTTAGACTACGTATAGTATAACCAGGTGACCAAGCATAATCTGGGAAATAAAACACTCTAAACTTCCCAGTCAATATGCATAAGAGAAAATTCAAACAAAATTTATTTCCAAACCATCACACAAGTTACAGTCGTTTCCATTAGTATGCTGGTGTGCCTTCCAATGCTGGGTCCACGAAGTGAGCAAAAGATAAACATTCTCAGTCATGGACCATCGTGTGCCTGGTGAAGACAAATATCATATTTGATTAAGCAGCTAATAAACTATAACGTTGGATTCGCTAGAAGAATCTCGGACAAAGAGTAATGCTTCTGATATGATATTAACCATGCAGCGTGCCCTACACATTTTGAATAGAAAAATGGCCAGTGTTGAGCCAAAATTAGTAAATCAGTTACCAGATATGGAACCATGCATAAGGAAGATGGTGATGGTCTAACAAAGAACAGAGAAAAAAAATAACTCTGATAGACCTTTTTTAATTTCTATTCAATATAAACCAGCCTTTTGCTTCATTCAAAAAAATATAAATCAGTTGAAAGCAAAATAGCATTGGTACTGATGCAAAATGTATCATGTGCAGTGCAAGACACAAGGGAACACCTATTTCTGGAATGTGATTTGAGCAAAAGATAGCAAACAATAACAATTACTATTGATACAAATTCGAAATCTTGTATAGATGTGCGAAAATGCAAGAGAAGACTTTCACGATGCCTACTAAAGTATGGAGGTATTTGTAAATGAAGTCTCGAAAGTCTGGAAGCTAAGTAATGATAAAAAAATTTGAGAATGGTAGATCAAGTTCTCGGAGCAAGTCATCCTACACATGCATAGAGTGAAGGAAGACCTCAGGCCAATCATTTCCAATGGGTAGATAATACTCTGAAAAAGCATACCCCCTCCCCCTCTATTCATTCTCTTTCCGTAAATATGGCCTATTTAACATATAAAAATTTGATTGCTATGATGATTTTACCTATAATTTCTCACAAAAAAGCTGAAATGTAAAAAAACAAACATGATGTTAATTAACACCCAGAGCAATGAAGTCCAAGCCTTCAAGGAATAATGGAATTACAGAGCAAATGGTGTCTTAGCTACTTGTATGTTATCGTTATTACGAGATAATGTGCCAAACCGCCAAAGTAGGAAAAATAATGTATATTATTATTTATAAGTGTGACTCTGTGAAGCCTTTATAGTTTTTTTAGGTTTTACTATGTACACTTACAGATGCTCTGTAGCCAATAATCTGATGCAGACCATGTGTCAGGGATAATAGCATGTACTACATAGATGTACATCTGAAATAGAAGAAGATGCTACAAGAATATCTTTAAGGAGCGCATAAGTTACATTGATAAGGTAAAGACACTATTTTGCAGTTTTCGAGTGATATATATAATTGCTATCTACCCTTGAAGATAGAGAACCCTCAGCCAACATCCATACATATGTAAAAGTATTCATCGGGAAACCACTATTTGACCATTGAATATCTTTGTATATTGGTATGATTTGCCTAAGTATTTTGATCAGTATCCTTAGGTTGCTTAATTTACATTGCCCAGAACAACAAAGCTGCATCAGCTATTGTCATGTAAACCCCGAAATGGATCTTCAAGTGTAAGTGGAAAGGTCAGGCCTCATAACCATCAACTGAAGACTAATGAACACATTGTTCTTTTTCTCTATATATATGTCAGTAGCTTTTCAACTCTCGCAACATAAAAAACCATAGAATTACCGAACACATGATAGGAAAAAGAAATAGAGGGCATCCATCAGGTGTGCAGTTTTCTCAAAAGCAGCAAGTCATCAAATTCATCAGTGTTATTATTTCCAATGTCGATGCCATAGCTCTAGGAGCACCATACCTAACATAAAAGATAGTAGTGCACAAAACAATAAAAACAGAAAGGCCCTCATAGAGCTTCTGCATTCTATCCCATTCTTGCTCTGTTGAGTATGGTAAAAAAATGCTTGGCATGCTTTGAACTCTGAACATTTATCCTACTCAACAAGCACCCAGAGAGCTTATCCAAATTCTAAAAATGTTCATTGAACACTGAACAAGTACGAGCCCTGAAATTTAGCACGTTCCTCATCATTAAACTCGATTATTCCCCATTTCCTAGGTCATCACTATTTATGGACATTACCATCCCCTTGTACTGAAAATGACCGTATAGGGTGGCTACCAGCCCACACCGTTGAAAGTACTAATCAACTACTGTTTGATGCAGCCTGGAGGATGTTCTACAGAACCAGGATTGGTTCCACTGGCTCTCCTAAATTGATTCTAACTCAGATGAATGTAACCGTCAAAACCAGCAGCCGGAACTGTTTACTGACGGCAAAAACTTGTGCTTCTCATGATCGTTAGAACTGATAAGCGTACAGTATAAATGTATAATGCACATTGCCGCCTAAAACCTAGACCCAATCGCAATTGCCACCCCAAGGAATCCGCAACACCACTCCAGGCACTTCTCCTCGGTCATCAATGGGGAAAAGCATTGGTTCCTTATCAGAATTTCACGAACTTCCCTCACATTCCCCCGCTGTTTGAAATCGGTTCAGCCAACCCAATCGGAGGAGAGGAGAGAGTGGATAAGAGAGATGCGGAGGAGGAAAGATTCCAGCGCACCTTGGCCTGATAGGGCAGCGATCTGCAGTGCTGGAATTCTGGAGAGTCCAGTCGAGGCAGGCGGGGCGGGGGCGCTCACCTGCGCCGCACGGGTAGAGGTGAGGCATCCAAACTCCAAAGTCCAATGCAAACTCCAAAGGCGAAGGCGACGAAGGAAAACGTAAGGTAGTCTCTACGTAAACCAGCCGGAGGAGTGGAAGACTTTTTTTAGTCCAAATATGATTATTTGTCTCATTCAAAAAAATTGTAAAATATTGTATTCTTTTTTATAATAAGTTTTTTTTATTACTAAATTTCTTTACAAATGACATAAATTTGAATATTTTTACATAAATTTTTAAATGAGACAATCATTCAAACTTAAGGTAAAAAAAATCAAACAGATTGTAATTTGGAACGGAGGGGCACCCCTTAATGAAATCATGTCTCATTTTACTCGGCAAATTGCTTGCAAAGTAGAGCCAGTTAATTCTGTTAAAAACAATGAGGATTTTTATGGTGCTTGAAAGGAACCCGTTGTTATCCATCTAATTAATTTTTGTAAATGGTCCTAGCCTACTAAATTTAGTTCCAGGCCCATCTGCTTCTTTTTAACTTTTCACCATTACATATGAGATAATGAATGACTGTTATTAATTCCAATCACCTTAAAAATCCTCAAAAAGAATATAGCGAAATCTGATATAGAAGCTTTTAAAAAAAATCCTGTAGAATTATACTCAAATGCAAAGTTGGAGTCCTTCTTTACCTCTTCGAGCAAATGGATTCAGGCATAATTGTATTCCGGTTGGTCAGAAAAAAACATCAAAAGAAAAAATAAACATGGTTCTTTTTCGTGAGGAACCTACACGGTAGGCATTCCATCGGAACGCTGGAACTGAATAGATGAAAAGCTTCAGTACATCCTGGATTTATGAAGAGGTAGAGCAGAGACGGGGGAGGAAATCCACCAATAACATTGACTGATCGCTACAAAACCCTCATGGCTGTCTTATGTTCTATGTGTTTTCTATCGGTGGCGTGGGTCCAATTGCCTAGAGAGTGACTCGAACGATCAGTAGGATGTAGGAAGAGGCGGTTTCTGAAGACTTTTTGTGTTTCTGTTTCCCCCAAATGTTCCTTGTTCCGGAGTAACGCTGTCACCACAGATCGCTTGGTCCGCATGGAAGTCACAGCGCCCAGAGTGTGGAGAACCCAGAGTAGAGGCCGTCCTCGTCCCGGCCGCTGATCAGATTTGCTGGGCACGGTATCAATGAAGTGGCAGATGGTCAGAAAACTGGTACCCAAGATCCCAGGAAAAGGCTCTAACTACTTCCAAGGTCCAACAACCATTTTCGTCCAAGGGGGTGTTCAGATTGCAAAGTTTTTACTGTAGCATAGTTGGTAATCTGAACACCCCCCAAAACTTGCTACAGTGATTTTCCCGGTGTACTGTAGCTGCGCACCCCCCGCACCGCTCCAGATCCCAGCGCCCCCCTCCCCCGCACCGCTCAAAAATCCCAGCGCACCCCCCGCACCGCTACAGATTCCACGCGACCCCAACCCTTCACGCGACCCCAACCCTTCTCGTTCCCACCGCACGGCTCTTTTCCCCTTTCCTACCGTTGCGCTCTCTCTCGCCCTCATCGCCGAGCGCCGCCGCCGCCGCCGCATCCACCTTGCCAAAGCCCACGTCCAGGTTCCCGGTCCTGAGATCCGCACCCGGGGACGTTGGATCTGTTCACCGCCGGCTTTTCCCCCACGGAGATGGACGGGAGCGACCACTACGGCCATGGAAGCGCACCCACCGCCGGCGACAACTTCTGCGGAGGCGCTCGCTACGAAGGCGGTGAGGAGGCTGGACAAGGTGAGGGAAGCAACATGTTGGACTTCTTCTCGCAATCCCCAAGCTTCTCTCCACCCGCTCCCGCCTTTGGCATGGCCGGCGTCGCCGGGCAGGGAGGGAACTCGATGGATCTCGACCCCTCCCTGCGCTGCCCAGGGGTGGAGTCCTTCCAGGATCTCCTTCGGTCCGGCGACCAAAACGCCGGCATCGGCACCAGCAGGGGCGTCTCGCATCCGAGCGGACGAACCCTAGGGTTGCGGATTTCTAGATCCGCGAGAGGAGCTGCTGCGGCGGCCTCCCAAGGCCGGGGCGGCGGTGTACCTGCCGTCGAACCCACGTCCGACGGATTGCCACCTCCACCTGCAACGGTCAGGGCCGGCGGCCGTCGTCGATATGCAGCGCGAGCTCCCCCGTCTTACGACTTCCAGGCCACCGTACCAGCAGCTCCAGGCGCCACTCGTCGGGTATAACCTTATGCACCTTCAACCTCCATGAGCGATGCTATTACTTTTGCACATATTCATTATTATATCATTGTCGACAAACATTTAGGCTAGGGCGAATAGAGGTTGCTGGACAGAAGGCCATATCGCCAAATTCTGTGAACTGTATGTCGAACAAATCATGAAGCGTAACTTTCATACCCGGGTGATCACTACCCAAGGTTGGAAGGAGATATCTGATGGTTTTTGTAGGGAAACTGGCCTTCGTCATACCAAAACTCAGTTTGACTATATTCTGAAGTACCTAAAGGGCCTGTGGGACTTCTGTAATGTAGTCCGCACAGCTACGGGGATAGTCATTCTAGAAGACGGCACAATCATCGCTCCTGACCATTGGTGGACACAAAATGCAAAGGTAGCCATCTCATATACCATGTCCACTTTCATACTGCATTATATTTTCATAATTTGCTTACATAATGTACATGTGCAGGGAAACAATGCTTATCTGGCCTTGAGGGATTCTGGTTTGCCGCCTTATTTGGAGAACATGGACTTGATGTTCCACAAGGTCAGAGCCGATGGGTCCACCTCATACTGCCCTGGTGCAAGTGGCCCCGAGGCAGCTGGGCAGGATACAGCGGGGGAGGACTTCGAGTCCGAGGAGGACACCGACGACCAGACTCCGCGTAGCCACCAGACTCCGCGAAGCCAGTACACGCCACGTAGCAGCGGCACTAAGAGGGCCAGCAGCACTAGCACCACTGCATCCACCCCAACCAAAAAGTCCAAGAAGGGAGCCTTGGCCGTCCTGGAGGGCAAATTGCACAGTATGGAGAATTTGTCCCTGCAGAAGATGAGTCTGTATCAAGAAAACCTAGCAGACAGGAGAGAGGCAAGACAGGCAAGACTGCAGGCTATGCTACAATTAAACAATGTAAGAGAGGAAAAGGTGAAGAAGGTACTGCAGATGGCACGAGAGTGTGGAGTGAATGAAGAACAGCACACGGCGTTGTGGTTCAATGGTGTGCAGAGGATTGTTGAGAATGATACATGGATGGATGTGTTTCTCAACACTGCCAAGAAGAGCAGACTTGAGTGCATCAAGAACTATGCTATGAGAGCAGCTGGAAGGGTCGTTCCCTAGAGCCTCCTATCTTATTATGCTTGACCACTCGTCCCCAAATAATTTGAGAACCACTAATATCTATGTTGACCTAAATTCTAATATGTAGTCTACTTGAACAAGAAACTTTAATTCAGACTATTCTACTATGAGTTGTAATTGAACCTGCAGTGATCTATGGCATGCCAATGTTGTGGTTGTCTAGGCTGTTTCCAGTTTGTTGTATATGTTTCTATGTTGGTTACTGCTTGGTGGTTGTTCTGCACATTGATATGTTTCTGTATATAGCTATGTTGGTGTTTATATGTTGCTGTACTTATGTGTATATGTGTTTATATGTTGTTGTTTGGGTGTGGCTGTTTGGGTGTGTCAAGTATGGGTGCTGTGCAGTTTTCATCTTGCTGCATCATAACTTGGTAATGGTTTTTGTCTTCTAACTAAATTCTTACGTTTCCTTGACAATCTAACATTGGTTTGCAATTTTTTTTGCAGGTAGATGCAGCAGCCGTAACTTCTGAAGTGGTCGGTTCAGAAATCATGAGCTGGTGGAGTGATTCATCAAGTGACGACGACATGGATGATGACCTGTTACTGGACGACGACATTGACATGCTGTACGCTATGATTCCTTATGCTATCCTTCTAAATAAATATTGCAGTAGAGAGCCATATAGGGAAGTTCCATTAAGTGGACTTGAGTGGGTAGAAAGGAAGCTATGCAATGAAAAAAAATGCTACACAGCTTTTAGGATGAGCATCAATATGTTCCATCGCTTGCATGACCTCCTTGTGCAGTCATATGGGCTAGAATCTACTAGGAAGAGTACTTCACTAGAGGCCTTAGGGCTGTTTCTATGGATGTGTGGCCAACCAGCATATGTGAGGATGGCTGATGATAGATTTGAGAGGTCTCCTGCTACGGTGCACATGATGTTCCATAAAGTTTTGAAGAGTGTTACCAAACTAGCTGATGACCTCATTAAACCTGTTGATCCGGAATTTAGGACCATCCATTCTAGACTGCAGCAGCCACAATTTGCACCATATTTCAACAACTGCATAGGAGCAATAGATGGCACTCATATAAAGTGTGTAGTTGATCAAGGAGACATAGTGAAGTACATGTCCAGGAAGGGAAACACCACACAAAATGTAATGGTTGTGTGTGATTTTGATATGAGGTTCACATTTGTGGTAGCTGGCTGGCCGGGGTCGGTTCATGACATGAGGGTGTTCAGTGATGCCATTACCACCTACGGCCATGTGTTCCCACATCCTCCCCCAGGTATACTGCTTTCTGCACTACCCTCTGCTGCTGATGCCATATAATGTTATGTTCACGAGCTGACAAATGTGCAGGAAAATTCTACCTTGTTGACTCGGGCTATCCAAATCGTACGGGGTACCTGGCGCCGTACAAGGGATGCACGTACCATCTACCAGAGTTCCTGCACGGTCCTGAGCCAGAAGGTAAAAAGGAAATCTTCAACTTCCATCACTCATCTCTTAGAAATGTTATTGAGAGGTCGTTTGGAGTGCTGAAGCAGAAGTGGAGGGTTTTGAAAGAAGTACCATGCTATCACCCAGATACGCAAACCCGAATCATTGTTGCATGCATGGCTTTACATAACTTCATTAGAATGAGTGGTTTAAGGGATAGGCACTTTGCACGTTGCGATAGAGATGACAACTATGTGCCACCCGAAGCATATGAGGATGTAGGTGGTCAAAGTATGCCGGCAAGGCAGGAAATGGCATCCATGAATGAAGTGCGTGAGGAGATTGCCCTAGGATTGTTGAGCAGGCGTTGAGTAACTGGTGGTTGAGTTTGTGTGTACATTTGCGGCTTGGCTATTACTTGATATGTTGAGTGCATTTGTTTTGTCAGTACAAATAAAATATTTGGCTTCCGTACAATGTTAATTGTTGAATTGTAGTTTTAATTTGGCCCTATGTTGAGTTCTCGCTTTGTTTGAATATTCTCTGGTGGTAACAGTTCCACATTCGTGCAAAAAAATTTCTGATCATGGAGAAAACATGTTCCTGCATGCTGCTCGGTCCTGCTACAGTGAAATTCGCGAGCTACAGTGGAAAGTTTACAATCTGAACACCCCATGGAACTTTGATAGCACAAAGTTAGCTACAGTGCATTGCTATAGTGAATTTCGTGATCTACAGTGAAATCTTTGCAATCTGAACACCCTCCAAGAAGTTTGTGCCTGCCATCCACCCCAAATCCTCCGTCATCTTCTTCAGCGGTCTGGTCATGTCTCATGAGATGCCCGAGGACGAATAACGGAGTTCGGTTCGCCGTTCACATCCGTTGCCTTCAAGCAACTCCTGTCATACTTCCACAGACAGTAGACAGTTATCCTTTCCAAAAAAATTCTCATGTCCTATAAATATCAGCGTCTTCCTGCGGCGACCTCACCGCACAATCTTCTTGCTCATTTCCCTGGCAGTGTAGAGACTTTCTTTGTAACAGAGGGACAAAGAAACAGAGAGAGAGAGCTATGGGGCTGAGCAGACAGAGCTACCTGTGCTACCTATCGACCTTGCTCCTCCTCCTGGGGTTGTCATCCGGCCAGGTCCTGTTCCAGGTAACCAACTTGTTCGACGGCCAGACATCGAATTGATCATCATTCTCTGAAAAGTTGATGCAGCTAGCTTCAGTTCCCCCATCGATTTGCACGGCGATTTTGCTTCTCTGAAACTGCTGAGAACTTGAGCTGGCGCAGGCGTTCAATTGGGAGTCGTGGAAGCAGAGCGGCGGGTGGTACAACCACCTGATGGGGAAGGTCGACGACATCGCCGCCGCCGGCGTCACGCACGTCTGGCTACCGCCGCCGTCGCACTCCGTCGCCGCCCAAGGTCCGTCTGAACACGTCTCTCCTTTCCCGGATTCCTGCCTGAACTCTGAACATCAAACGAAGCATCCCGAAAGCCGACGTGTAGTGGACAACACGCAAGCTAATCTGATTGCGATGTGTACTCATTTGCCTTTTTTGCTGGGGCAACCGATTTAGAGACTACAGTGGCTACTGATCAAAGAAACAAATAAATGAAGTACATTAAAAAATTCGTGACCTATGAACTAAGTGCATATGCTCTTTTTTCTTCTTATATCACAGGTATAGGGAAAATACGGATTAGTATGGACCACGAGTGAATTGTGTGCATCCATATGCTGACCTTTTACACTTTTGTCCTATGAAAGATACTCTAAAAATACCAATATTTAGTGCCTTAAAATTTTAAAGAAAAGGTGTAATTTTCACTCTCAAGCTATTGCAAAATTCTGATTTCCAATTCACAACAATAAAACCAGATAACGAGGGCCATCAAACACTCAAACCGAGTAAATTTGGTTCTTCGGGTTGTTTGAACGAGGAATTTTTATCTTCTAAAAAATACAAAAAACAATTTAATCTAAAAACCATAAATAATTTATTTTATATTAAAAAAACATGAAATCAGTACCATTTTTTCTAAAAAAAAGTATAATATATATATATATATATATATATATATATATGTCGGTGCACCATTTGAGGTTTGTTTGCATTTTATTCATGTCCATTCCTAGCATTTTTAGGAAAAATAATAAAACACTAGGAACATGAAAATAATATTCAGACAACTTTAAACAGTGCGCCATTACATTTTAAAATTTTGGTTCCAATTTCATTTTTTTATCTAACTAAATCAGTTATACATTTTTAATTTTAAATGGTATTTTTATAAAATTGAAAATCATCTATAAAATCACCCAAAGGGCAAAATTTGGCTTGTTCTGATACTCGTATGGTCTTTAATGCCTGATTTTGTGGTGGGTGCATTGAAAATTAGACTTTTACGGTATATGAAGAATGTAAACCAACATTTTTTTTTTCCAAATCTTAGACATTTTACCTGCGAAATATTGTTTAAAATCTATCATACGTTACCAATACATGCAGGTTACATGCCTGGTCGTCTGTACGACCTGAACGCGTCCAAATACGGGACAACGGCGGAGCTCAAGTCCCTAATCTCGGCGTTCCACGACAAGGGCATCCAGGCGGTGGCAGACATCGTGATCAACCACCGGTGCGCCGACTACAAGGACTCCCGTGGCATCTACTGCATCTTCGAGGGCGGCACGAACGACACCCGCCTGGACTGGGGGCCCCACATGATCTGCCGCGACGACACCGTGTACTCGGACGGCACGGGCAACCTCGACACCGGCGCCGACTTCGCCGCGGCCCCCGACATCGACCACCTCAACGGCCGCGTCCAGCGCGAGCTCACCGAGTGGCTGCTCTGGCTCAAATCAGTCCTCGGTTTCGACGCGTGGCGCCTCGACTTCGCCAAGGGCTACTCCGCCGACGTCGCCAGGGTGTACGTCGACGGCACGGCGCCGACGCTCGCCGTCGCCGAGGTTTGGGACGACATGGCGTACGGCGGCGGTGGCGACGGCAAGCCGGAGTACGACCAGGACGCTCACCGGCAGGCGTTGGTGGATTGGGTGGATAGGATGGGAGGGGCGGCGTCTCCGGCCATGGTGTTCGACTTCACCACCAAGGGGATCTTGAACGCCGCCGTGGAGGGCGAGCTGTGGCGGCTCATCGACCCGAACGGGAAGGCTCCCGGCGTGATCGGGTGGTGGCCGGGAAAGGCTGTCACATTCGTCGACAACCATGACACCGGCTCGACGCAGGGCATGTGGCCGTTCCCCTCTGACAAGGTTATGCAGGGGTACGCCTACATCCTCACGCACCCCGGCAACCCCTGCATTGTGAGTGCTGAAGTACATAGCCAGTTAGTTTTCGATATCTCCATTCTAGTGCTTGTCGCGTTGGATCGACATAGAAATGGTTCCATGGTTTTCTGAATGTCTGAATGTTCTTGCTCGATTAATTGCAGTTCTATGACCATTTCTTCGATTGGGAACTCAAGGATGAGATCGCGGCGCTAGTGGAGGTGCGGAAGCGCAACGGCATCACGCCGACGAGTGAGCTGACGATCCTCAAGTACGACGGCGACGCCTACGTGGCGGAGATCGACGGCAAGGTGATCATGAAGATCGGCTCCAGGTACGACGTCAGTGCTGTCATCCCGGACGGGTACCAGGTCGTCGCGCATGGGAACGACTACGCTGTCTGGGAGAAAGGCGCCAGTGACGAAGTAGTTGCTCAATCGTGATGCGAGATTTGTGTTCTGCCTTCATGTACACGATTTGGGATAGCCGTTTGTAGATTATGCTTATGGTAAAAGTACTGAATTTCTCTCCTCTGAATGAGGCAACTGAGCCATACTTAACCTTCGGGATGATTTATCCTCGCGCTTGACCATTCGTCAACAGGGGACAGGGCGCAACTTGTAGAGCTCTGCTACTGTCAAGCTCCCCCAGAACACTTAAAAACAATCACTGACAGCGTGGGCCCACGAGAGAAACGTTGGTCACGCAATAATCGTGACTCGTGACCACCCGATCCGCGGCGGGAAGAATCGCGGCGGCCCCAAATTTGGAAGCACTTTAAACCGCACGGCGCCCCAAACAGGCGACCCCAATCTCGGCACGGTTTAATTTTGGGTTTTCCTCCCATTTCTTCCCTCCGCGTCGTCTCCGCCTGCCACCGCACGCGAGACGCGCCGCCTCCTCCCTCCTCCCATGGAGTCATCCGCCGCGGGGGGCCACACCCCTCCCCGCCCGTCGGCGTCCGGCGGAGCCACGCCTCCACCTCCTCCTCCGCCGCCGAGGGGTTGGCTCGCGGGCCTCGTCTCCGGCGCCGGCCGGATCCTCGCTTCGGTTCTCGGACCCGAGTCCTCCTCTTCCGGCTCCGGCTCCGTCGCCTCCGTCACCGCGTCGGACGGGGGCTCGCCGTCGGCATCTTTCTCGCCGGCCCCGTGCCGGCTTCCTGGCCCCAGTGGGGAGGGTCACAATGGCGGCATCGGTACGTGATTCCTCGCATTGTGCTTCGTGGCTCTCGGGGTGCCGCAGTGCTTGCTCCGTAATTTTGCGTTTGTTTGATGCTGCGTATAGGGTATGAGCCTATGAGGTAGGAAGCTTTAATTGCCGAGCAAAATTTGGAATAGTATTGTGTGGAAAAATAGTACTCCCTCCGTCCCAAAATTACATCGTTTTGGGTGAGTTTGACTAGATTTGTAGAAAATACATTCATCATTTAAATCTCTAAATATTTTTTTTATAAAAAACTAGATCTTAATATCTATCCAATTGTATCTATATTATATCATAAAATCTAATATTTATTCTTATATAATTGGCCATAGTATTTTCTCGGGAAATGAGAAAGACTATAATTTTGGGACGGAGGGAGTAGATTGATGCTTGGAAGTTTCATGTTATACATCTGCATTTGCATGTGTCCATGTGAGACAATGGTTGTTTCTTTATTAGAGTTATTTAGGTCATGCAGGCATGCAATGCAACTGGTGGCTGATAGCCTGACAATAGTCAATACATTCTCATGAATACAAAAATGGTGTTGGATCGTGGGCATGACTATGTTGGCACTATGCCATTACTGTGCACAAAAAAATGTATGCTTATCCATAGAATTCCCTGTACTAAGCACGTCAGAACTGCATGTGGAATGTTCAATACTGCAATTATTTGCGAACAACCAGGTGGTCCTGGACGGCCATATGAACATTCATAGTATGGAATTATGGACCCAACATATTGCACAACATTGGCCATTGAAGCCTCATGGGCCCCCATTTATAACGTAATTCAAGTTAAAAATTTTGAACTGGGAGGGAGGCGAGGTATGCATGAATTAAGGCATAGGACTAGCAGCTCTGAACTTCGTGTTTTCAGTGATTATCCTCCATTAGCAAGTGGCACATGAATCGTACGATTTACATTATGTGCAGCAGCATCAAGGGTATGAATGGGCCAGCCTTACTGGAACTGTTATTCAGGACTTGATTGAACTGGGTAGTTTATTGGCATATCTTTCTCACGGGGTAGTCCTTATATTGCAGTCCTAGTTACGACTGCATTTGATCTGCGTCCTTCTCACGGAACTAGTGGGTCCTACCACCACTTTAGATATGTTATATTGTTGCCACATACTGTCGAGCTGCTAGTCATTCCATGCCATGGTTGTTTCTTTTCTTCAATAAAAAGCCATTTGGTTTCTGAACAACCCAAAAAGAAAGGATAACTTTAAATGTGCTTCATTTGTGTACTCACCTCAATTCATTTTCACTGGTTATTTTAAATTCTTCTGTTTCTCTTACTTCCTATATTTTGGGGGAATCGGAGTCATAAACATATAATCATCTAAACCCTTCTTTTGATGTTTGCCATTTGCTCAGTTTTGACCGATATATCTTTCTGAATTCTGACTTAAATTTCGTTATAACCTAACTTGTAATGCCGTAGGTTTCATCAGTGTTTATTCTTTCCTGTAAATGGAGTGTACATTTTACTATTTTAGTTTATTTATTTGTCAATTCAGTCCCATGAGCTGTTTTTCTTCGCAGATAATGGTGATTCCCCACTCTTTCCCGTGAGAAATGATCAGTTAAATCAGGTATTCACAGTCATTTTGTTTATTACATAACATATTATCTCCCTGTTAGTTGTAAACAAGCTCCTCACTTGGTTAGAAGACTAGGAGTAAGGGGTTCATTATCTGAGCAATTCACATTTTGAAGTCATGTAGAACTGTTTGTGATTTTAGGGTGTAAAGGAGACTGCTCTAAAAGACTATGCTGGGTCCCTAGCAATTGTCTCTGAGATTGAGCCAAAGGATGCCTTAATGCAATTGCTTATGCAGGAGACCTACTCAAGGTATTGCATTGTATATGTTTATACACTTCCATTCTTACTTCTGATAATACTGTTTGATTGCATTTGGCTTTTTCATTTAGGCAGTACTATGCGTTCCATAAATATGCTTACATGCTTCGCTTTTGTGTATGCTAATTCAACATTTATTAATATGATAATTATGAAGTGTATCATATTTGAAAGCAACAGAAGCTGTGAATTGTGCTGTCCATACTCTGTAATCCGTACATATTTATATATGATAGTGGCAGTGGTTGGAAAACTATAAATTATGTAACCATTAGAACATAATTTCTGTTCGTTTATTTTTTATATCAGGTCTGAGTGCAGCAAGTTTATGAAGATAATTCAAGAGCGGGTTTTGGATTCAGATTCAGGTGACATAGATGCTAATGGGTTTGCTCTTATGAGTGCTCAAAAGACTGGCAGACAAGCAGTTGATGGATATTCTTTATTTAGTCCATATGAATCCTCGCCCACAAGTTCAAGTCTTCAAATGCATCGCTGTGATAATAGTGTTGCTGTGGGTACAATTCCTAAATTTACTCATACCGACCAAAGCCCTTTCATCCAGAATTCTAATAACGTACAGCCTGTGAGTGCTTTTGCTTGTAAAAAATTGTTTGCTTCAGTATATACTAACTAAACCCATCTGACCTTGTTGGCTCTTTTTCATTCTACTGGTCAGCATGCTAATATGCAGATTCTTCTGGCAAGAGTTTAAGCTTTAAGTCATGACCCCATGATATATTTCTGCTCAGTGCATACACTGCAATATGTTGTGTTGATTAGTTCACGTGCTGGGAAAAACTAGAAATAGTAAATTTTCAGGAACTTCTATCGTGTTGTCCAGTAAATGGTGTTCTGATATTCTATTAATCATGCATGCACTTTACAGTAGCATAACATGTTAAATGCCAATTTTCAGTTTACCTACTGTCCTCAAAATTTCAAAATTATCGATCTGTTTCGTTTCACAGTAGCATAAAGAAAGGCATTAGAAATTTAGAAACAAATTTAGCTTGACAAGTATCTTTTTAATCTTGCTACCACAAAAGTACTATTTTTTTTGTTCTTTCAATTCTTCAACTTTGGAGTGACACAAATTTACTGCTGCACTTTTGACTGCAGGTTCTCAAACGAAATTACTCTATTAGAGATGATGCTTATGAGGAGATTCGAAGAGTTAGACCAAAGATCAATGGAAATCCATTGAACATTTCAAAATTCAAGCAAGTTGATATTATTCGAAATCATCCAGGTGGAGATTCATCATTTCAGTAATTATTTGAGGACCACTGAGCTTAACAAAAAAAATGTCATTTTGCTTATATTACAACTTACCTATTTTACTTATCAGCTGCGAATTTGGGTGAAGAGCTTGCTGCTAGAGAACCAAATGCTTCCAGAGATGAAAAGAAACTATTAACAGATCCAAATGCCAATAATTTAGTATACCCTAACATGGTTTCAAAAGTTGAAAGTGCTGATGAAATGTTAGATGTCACCGATAAACCTTCGGCTGTAACTCCACAGCTATTTGATTCCAGTTTCTCGCAAGCTGGTAGTGACCAAAAAGGTTTTGGTGCTACAACACTTAACCAGTGTTCTAGTGAGGTACTGAAATCCCCATGATTTTCTGGGTGCTTCTCTTTCAAATCAATTAAATGTTTTTTTCCTGAGTTCTGACATCAAGATGACTTTTATCATAGGATCTGAAAACAGGCTTTCCTGTGAAGGTGGAGCCTTTGAATGTATTTATTCCTTTCGAACAACAGATGATGAACTTATCACACCACAAGCAAGAGCGTATGTTGTCACCACTAAATTTGTTTCCTCGGTTTTCATAGGACTTGTGAGATTAATGCCTCAGTATCTTCTGAACTTATTATTATTCACATTTCCTGAGCAGATACTGTCTGTGATGATTCATGCTCTCTCTCAAAATTAATGCTGAAGGAGGATATTGAGGCTGCACACAGGTAGCATATCCTACCACCCTTTGTATTGTTACATGCAAGTGACCTAGTTTACCACTTGTGGCTGTGCTTTGCCATAAGAATTTGGAATATTTGATTCAGTTTGTGTTCAGTTTAGGATCAAAATGTTCACAGCTTATGATTGTGGTTGCCATATTGGAATAATGTTGTTAATTTAACCTTGTATTTCAATTCAAGATCGCATATTTATGGAGCTCACGTGCCTCTTTACTTTGAGCTGCCATCACCTAACCAGTTGAACAACAAGTTCTAGTGAACGGTTGTAGGGTGCAGAAAACATACTGTACTGTATTATGCTCAAGTTTTTTGTTTTGTTTTTCTGTAGCTGTCAGGTTTGATGCTTTTCAAATATGTCAATAATGTAGCGTATCATGTCTAATTCAGCTTACCAATGGGAATTCAATTACAAAATGGTCCCAAGAACCGTAGAAGAAGGCAATCCAGCTCACTAAAGACCGCGCCAACTCCAAGGTCACCTGCAAAGGGTTCACGTCGAAAGAACAATGACATCGTAGTCAAATCAGAGATGGACTTGCTTGAGCAAAGCAAGCTGGTACTGACGGAACAAGAACAACAGTTGGGCGAAATCCCAGTCAAGAGACCTGTTGGGCGGCCAAGGAAGCCGAGGTAACTTCTTTCTTTTAGGTACAAAGCTGAGGCAATCTTTTGATGTCCTTGGTTAGTTGGTTGTAATGTTGGCCTACTTGTCTTGTGCAATCTAGGAATGGGACTAGCGCAGTTGATCCGAGCACCCCTGCTTCATATGTTTGAGTTCTGTTCAGGTTGAATTCGGGTGCCTTTCTCAGTTTCTTCTAACTTGTGTAAAGTGTAAGCTACCTTAATGCCAATCGTAACTTATGGGATTTCTGTAGAACCTGGAGGTTGTGTTTGTCTTCATTTTTTTTTCCCCAGAGATCTGTGTGTTCCAATTGCCTTGTGTAATTATTTTGCACGAGGAGGCACAATGGGTACACAAGCACAAGCACCATTTTCTTAGGTTGTAGTGATAACGAATCAGCTCCATGTAATTCTTCCTGATAACCCAGTGTAAATGGTAGCCCCAGCCCTGCTGGCATGCTTGCTTATCTGATGTAAACAGGTGGCAACATTCCTGAGACAAAAGGGTTGTTGGCCCCGGGAAACGGGAATCGACGGCGGGTGGCCAGAAATCACCGGAACGAGCCGCCAGATCAGATATTCTGATGCTCCGTTGGCCGATTTGCGCCACTCGATCATGGATCAGTGCCAATGAGACTCAGGGTGTGTTTAGATTGGGGAAAGATTCCCGAAAATACACTGTTCACAAAAAATATACTTTTAAATGAATTATGTTCTGTGAGATGTAATAAATAGGAAAAAGTTAGATAAATAATGTTTTTTTAGGAATATTTTGGAAACTAGACGGCCTAGCCGATCAGGTTCAGATCTCCCAATCCCAAAGCCAAAGGACCCAAACCGAACAGCGGAGCAGGTGCCGGACGCCGCCCTCCTCCCGCCGGCCATCTCCTGACCACCCGCTGCCCGCCACCGTATCCCTAAACCCCATCCCCTTCCGGCCTTCCCCCCTATGCTACTGCGCCTGCGCGCGGGGCTCCCCTCCAAGCTCGAGAGCTCCTAGTCCGTTGACCGTTGCCTCTCCCGCGCCGCCTGCCGCCGATGGAGGCCACCGGGCGCGGGCTGTTCCCGAACAAGCCCACGCTGCCAGCGGGGCCGCGGAAGCGTGGGCCGCTCCTGCCGACGGCGCCCCCGCCGCCGTCGCCCTCCTCGCTCCCGCTCGACTCGCTGCTGCTCCACCTCACCGCGGCGCCGGCGCCGGCGCCCGTGCCGCGGCGGTCGCACCCAACGCCGACCCCGACGCAGTCCTTCCTCTCCCCGGCCGCGCAGGCGCTCGTGCTCGCCGTCTCCTCGCACCCGCTCCCCACGCTCCCGTCCTTCCTCGCCTCCCGCCGCGACGAGCTCCTCCGCTCCGACATCCCGTCCCTGCTCAAGGCGCTCGAGCTCTCGGGCCACTGGGAGTGGGCGCTCGCGCTCCTCCGGTGGGCGGGAGCCGAGGGCGCCGTCGACGCGGCCGCGCTCGAGATGGTGTTCCGCGCGCTGGGACGCGAGGGCCAGCACGACGCCGTCTGCGACCTGCTCGACGAAATGCCGCTCCCGCCCGGGTCCCGCCTCGACGTCCGCGCCTACACCACCGTGCTGCACGCGCTCTCCCGCGCGGGGCGGTACGAGCGCGCGCTCGAGCTCTTCGCCGAGCTCCGGCGCCAGGGGGTGGCGCCCACGCTCGTCACCTACAACGTCGTGCTCGACGTGTACGGACGGATGGGCCGCTCGTGGCCGCGGATCGTCGCGCTGCTGGAGGAGATGCGCGCCGCGGGGGTCGAGCCCGACGACTTCACCGCCAGCACGGTCATCGCGGCGTGCTGCCGGGACGGCCTCGTCGACGAGGCGGTGGCCTTCTTCGAGGACCTCAAGGCCCGTGGCCACACCCCCTGCGTCGTCACGTACAATGCGCTGCTGCAGGTGTTTGGCAAGGCCGGGAACTACACAGAGGCGCTGCGTGTGCTCAAGGAGATGGAGGAGAGCGGGTGTCAGCCGGATGCTGTGACTTACAATGAGCTCGCCGGGACATATGCCAGGGCTGGGTTCTACGAGGAGGCTGCCAAGTGCCTGGATACAATGACCGGCAAGGGTTTATTGCCAAACACATTCACATATAACACCGTCATGGCAGCTTATGGGAATGTTGGGAAGGTGGAAGAGGCGCTTGCTTTGTTCCGTCGGATGAAGAAGAGCGGGTGTGTCCCCAATGTGAACACATACAATTTTATCCTTGGCATGCTTGGCAAGAAATCAAGGTTCGACGAGATGCTAGAGATGCTTGCAGAGATGTCAAGGAGTGGATGCACACCCAATCGGGTCACATGGAACACAATGCTTGCAGTCTGTGGGAAGCGTGGCATGGAGGACTATGTTACCCGTGTTCTAAAAGGGATGAAGTCTTGCGGGGTTGAGCTGTGCCGAGACACCTACAACACGCTAATAGCTGCATATGGACGGTGTGGCTCAAGGACTAATGCTTTCAAGATGTACAACGAAATGACCAGTGCTGGTTTCGCCCCCTGCCTCACCACATACAATGCATTGCTGAATGTGCTGTCGCGACAAGGTGATTGGTCCACTGCTCAGTCAATCATTAGCAAAATTAGGACCAAGGGGTTCAAGCCAAACGAGCAGTCGTATTCGCTGTTGCTCCAATGTTATGCAAAAGGTGGTAACATTGCTGGGATAGACGCGATCGAGAAAGAAATCTACGGAGGTGCAGTTTTTCCAAGCTGGGTTATCTTGAGGACCCTTGTTATCGCCAATTTCAAGTGCCGCCGACTAGAGGGAATCGAGAAGGCATTTGAAGAGATAAAAGCCCGGGGTTACAAACCTGATCTCGTCATATTTAACTCCATGCTCTCAATGTATGCAAAGAACGGGCTGTACAGCAAGGCAACCGAGATCTTCGATTCGATCAGGCAGAGCGGGCTGACCCCCGACCTCATCACTTACAACAGCTTGATGGACATGTATGCAAAGTGCAGCGAATCATGGGAGGCTGAGAAGATACTGAATCAACTCAAAAGCTCTGAGGTGAAGCCTGACGTTGTGTCCTATAACACGGTCATAAATGGATTCTGCAAACAAGGGCTGATCAGAGAAGCTCAAAGGATCCTCTCGGAGATGATCGCTGATGGCATGGCCCCCTGCGTCGTAACCTATCACACAATGGTCGGGGGATACGCTAGCCTGGATATGTTCAGTGAGGCTAGAGAGGTCATCAGCTATATGATTCAGCACAACCTGAAGCCTATGGAGCTCACGTACAGGAGAGTAGTCGACAGTTACTGCAAAGCAAAGCGATTCGAGGAGGCTCGTGATTTCCTGTCAGTAGTTTCAGTAACTGACCCGAATTTTGACAAGAAATTGCTGCGTACGCTCGCAGACCGTATAGAGGACGCACAGTTTGGAAGATAGGCTACCTGTGCTAAAAGGTGGACGAGATCCCATTCAGGTTTCGTCGCTGATAAGTTTGGATATATATACTCTAAAGTTTTGATAGGAAATATTACTGTTAATCTTGAAGAGCCTGCGTTTGTCAGAGACGCCGAAAAATACTGCATTTGCAAATGGTGCTGTGATGTCGTTAACTCGTTATACTCTCATCCTTCAACCGATGTACAGTGTACCTATAGTCACATTCTGCTGTACATATTTTAGAGTGCAAGAACCTGAAGCCTGAAGGGCTCCAGATTGATGTATCATTCAATTCTTTCTCTGAGTATAAGATTACAAGATTGAGCTGATCTCACGTGAGCACCCTCACCAGGTTAGCTGCGCATTCTCAGTTGATGATCCAGCCATTCCTACTCTTCGAACTAAGTCCAAGCCCAACGCAGGAGCTTCGTTGGTGGCTTCACCGGCCAGCTAGGCTCATATTCCACCGTGGAGATCACTTGTTAGCCTCGTAGGGTGGCAGAGGCTCCTGCAGAGGCTGCACTAGCTTCAGAAAAGAGAAAGACACATGCATGCTGGAGAAAGGAAAAAAGTAAGACTGCAGGTCCTTTGAAGCTCTTCAGATGCGTTGGGAGATGAAAAATTTTAAAGGTGTCCTCACAAATTTTTGTTTACATGGACAATAAAGCTACTAACTTTATATGTGTGCATTGGGCCTGTCCTAATAGAGCAACACAAAGTACCTCTGGGGCTCTGACCATATATTCTTCTATATATATGTTTTCTTCAAAAAATATATGCTTATATATTCGGATATTCCGCTTTCTCCGCCTTTTGACTGCTGGAGCTGAAAATATCTCGTTGTTCGAATGGGATTCTCCGACGGTTACATGTGGGCTGCCTGCTTGGTGGAGGTGGTGCCGCGAGCGCGAAGCAGTGGCTACTACGGCCAGTGCCCCTCGTTGTCATCGTACGGTTTGTTATCTGCTTCTGCTGTCCTGCTTTACTGTATACTCCTACACTGTCACGTTCTCCAAAGAAAAGAAAAGAAAAGAGATGCTCTCCAAAAAAGAGAAGAGAGTGGAAACTGAACAAGGAATGCTAGGTGTAGGTGGTCCATCTCTCTCAGTCGCAGTTGACGGTTCGTCAACGGCGAGGCTTTGTATCCTTGTCTGCAGTACCTAGACACTGCAATCGCGATGGTACTGCAGACACCGAGTCCGGGAGAAACCGCAACGTTTTGGTACTTTGTTGACGGGGTTTTCGTACGGAGTCCCTCATCGCAGCTTGTTTGGGAGCAAGAGGAAAAATCAAAATGGAACCGCTTCCGAAATCCAACTCGTGGCACTTGGTTGTTGGTTCTCGTGAACGGTGTGCAGTGTGCTATTGTTCACGTGTCGTTTGGTTGGCTGGTTGCGCACGTGAATGAAAGACGTGTCGTTTGGTTGGCTGGTTGCGCACGTGAATGAAAGCACGCTTGGTTCCCTAATACCCAACCCTCTCGCGGTCGTGGGCTCGGCGAGCGCGCGATCCACGGACGGAACGCCCACGGGCCCGGAAGGGACCCATACGATGAGACGCACGGACCGGGCGGCACACGGAGCCAAAATCCTGGGCCGCACTGGGTCCGTGCTGACACGCCAACGTACTCTCCAACTCCCAACCTGTGTACACTGTA
The DNA here is from genome assembly GCA_015342445.1 of Digitaria exilis. Taxonomy (NCBI): domain Eukaryota; kingdom Viridiplantae; phylum Streptophyta; class Magnoliopsida; order Poales; family Poaceae; genus Digitaria; species Digitaria exilis. The sequence goes on from JACEFO010002479.1 coordinate 1,636,854, forward strand.
CGTATGTACTCTATAGCTGCTCTCCCCTCTACAGCCTGATTCTGGTGCAATTCGATCGTTCTTTTTTTCTGAATAATTTGGGCTGCACGATTAAGTTGATCCTAAATGCTCAAAGCATCACCCATCCCCTGTTTTTTATGAATTGTGATCCACTTCTAGCACCATCGTAAATCCACAGAAAATCACTGCACTTTCTCGTTTGCCAGGTTCAGAATCAGAGTCAGAGATGCGGATGCCAACAGTGATTTCTCTCACAAAATTTTGCTATAGTAAAGTTTTGCCACAGAAAATTTTATCAAATCTCGACCAACTAAATAACTCCAACGAAACAAAACGCGAGAAAGTGATTCCAGTCGGACAGTTTAGTGAAGGACAGTACGTTTTAGGTGATCAATCTCTGCCAAATGAGAGCAACACTACACGGAACGACCATGAGAGGTGAACCGCGAACGTAACTGTGGCACACTTCGATGCATCCCTTTGTGAACAGTCTTCCACAGGGAGTCGGGCGGGCGAGAACGACGGCCCACATCTCGCACGAGACGGCGATTCTGCCGTGCCGGCACGAGCGACAAGGCAGCAACAAAAAAAATTAGGTGGGTATCGCGGAAAAAAAATCGAGGGCTGTACAGCGCCCTCCGTGCAGGACCTTCCCCGATGTGCGCCGCGTGGACTGACCACGTATCCAACGGCAAGCAATAGACGCGGCTCGTACAGGACTTCGGCTCCGATTCCTACCACGAGTCAGCGACGTACTGATGAGCCGGCTCTGGAAGATGTGCACGATCAGCTCAAACGCCGTTTCGTTCAATCGTTCTTGGTTAATCTTTACTGGGAAAGCTTTTACCAGATGGCGGCGCCGGCGGATCCTGCCCGGCGGCCTAGCGCAGCTCGGGCTCGCCGGGGCCTAGGATTGGCCACCACCGTTCCTGCAGTCGTCGGCTCGAGCCCGAGGTGAGGGGCATGTGAGGTAGGGGCGACTCCTGGTGGCGCCGTGGCGGGTTCTGCGGCGGCGCTGCTGCCTCCGTTGTGACTGGTAGTGCTGCTCGAGTGCTCATCGTGACGTTGGTCCGCACAGAGCACTTGGGGCCTCCTCGATTGTTGCAAAGCTGAACATACTAGGCTCAGCAGTTTCCTATATTATTACTTGAAATTTTGGAACAGAACACTGTAGGCTTGTCTACTGAAATTCTCAAATTGGCATGCATTGTCCATTCTCAAATTGGTAGTGTCCCTTTGGGACAGTGCCCATGCTCAATTCCATCACCTATAGTTCTGAATTACCACACGAACATGATCCTGGCCACAGCAAGAGCTCATCAGCTTGCGCTGCAACAGGCTTCCTCGTTAGTATGAATCTAGGCTGGGTCGCTGGTTGTGTTCCTTTGCTGTCTACTACAAGATCAAGAAGCCGCACACTCCTGATGCGGCCAGACGAGAAGAGGAATGGCGGCCGGTGGTCGGGTGATTGCGGCACGGCGGCGGTGACGGGATGACTCGATCTATTTTCTCTGGATGCAGCCGGCTTATGTGAGTCGAGTAAAGTGTGGCAGGCTGAGCCGAACGGAGGAAAACAGATTATTTGTCAAGCCGACCGATGTCTCTTCAGGCCATCCGTTGGATACATGGTCTGTCCACGCGGCGCACATCGGGGAAGGTCCTGCACGGAGGGCGCTGTACAGCCCTCCTGCAGGGAATTTTTTTCCGGGTATCGCAGCGTGAAAAGGCTGCAGGAAACGGCCGTGACTTGGCAACTCCCACCGCGCAGCGCACGGACGCGACGCGACGCGACGCGACGAGCGCCACCTGCCCACTGCCGCCGCCCACCCCACGCCTTCCCCCAACTCGCTCTGCTGCAGCAGAGCTTCACTCCGCTCCGCGCCTCCGCCCTCGGCCCGCGACGCCACACCGGGATGGACGCGCCGCTCCGCCTCCGGCCGTCCCTCCTCTCCGCGCGGCCCGGCGCCGCCCGCCCGCGAGGTGAGTGAGTCAGTCAGTAAGTGAGTGGTTCCTGTTCCTGGCTCCTCAGCGGTAGGCGCCGTCCGGGGGGCTGCGGCTGCCTGATGTCTGGTTGGATTGGAGAAGGGATTAGTAGCCCGATAGAGAGCGGCGATAGCGATGCTTCTGAAGTTGGGATGCGATTCGATGCGAATAATCGGTCAGTGTTGTCAACACTGCAATCAGTGGCAGAGTGATGTGGTAGCAGCTGTCAGTTATTAGGGGTTTATTCGATCGCTCAGTGTCTGCTCAACTTCTTAATGAGGGTTTAGTTGCGGGGAATCGAATCCTGTTGTGGTCCAGTTCACGCTTTCAAGGTTCAGTTCAAGATGAGGGGGAATGGTCAAACCATGCAGGAATTTTGATTGATTCCGACTTTTATCAGGATAAATGTGTGAAAGGGGAAGTCAAAGCGGTTAATCAATTGAACCCTTGCCTATTTTGGATGCGTGTTTGATTTTGACTTTTGTCAGCATTAATATGTCAAAAGAAAGGTCAAAATAGTTATGCTATGAAATCCCAATTTCTTAATTAACTGAGCCTATTTTGATTATATGAAGAACTCTTTTTTGTAGAATTAAGGGCATTTGCAAGCTTCAAGGAAATGTTTAAGTGTGTTACTTGTGATTGACTTGAGACTGACATGTTAATTCTTTATGAAAGAGAATTGTTTTAAAGGCTTCTTGATGCATAAAAGTACCCTCAACTTTCTGCTGTGATCCTTGTTGCCTGTGTAGAATTATAATACCTTCACTGAAATAACTAAAAGTTGTTTGTGGTACCCCCAACGATACTGGCATATCCGCATGTGTATATTGTTGAAGTTTCTATCATATTTTGCGTTGGTAGATGATAAGTGCTTCAAATTTTCTTTCTTCTTTGATTGATCCCATTCTTCAACATAAACTGTAGTCATAAAAGGTCCATGGTTCGTCAGAAAATAATGGGCATGCTGATGTCGAGCTTATTAGTCATGTACTATTTCATTCATGGTGCCTTGGGGATTTTTCCATCTTACCTGTGTGCTTGACCTAGTGTGAAAATGTTTGACTTTCCAGATCATTTTCTGCCACCGATCTGTTCTATCCAACGATACGGTGAAGCACAAGTTTGCTTCTCCAGCCAAAGGACCCAAGGCCCTTCCTTGTATCACAGTCAGAAATTCTTCGATTGGAAATCCTCCTATTGTAGGATACCACATCAGTCATTATGTACTTCTATTAATGCTTCGGGACAACAGCTCCAATCTGAACCTGAGGCACATGATTCTGCAAGCATCTGGAGGGCAATATCAGCGTCTCTAGATGCATTTTACAGATTTTCGCGCCCACATACTGTCATAGGAACAGTTAATTCGTCTTGTTGTGTTGTTTCATTCAGATCAATCTCCACTGTGCAAGATCTTTTGGTGAAGCTAGTATGTCCTTGAGTTGGTTTTTCTTTTTCTGTTCACTGATAGATGGTTTTCTTTTTTGGTTTAAGCAGGCATTAAGCATAGTCTCAGTTTCCCTTCTAGCTGTCCAGAGCTTGTCTGATTTATCTCCTTTGTTCTTCACTGGTTTGCTGCAGGTAGTAAAACTTTGAATATCGCTCTCCTTTTATAAACACAAAAATGTATCGTTTCATTGTGCTGCGTCTGTACTCTTATGCAGGCAGTGGTCGCAGCTCTTTTCATGAACATTTATATTGTTGGCTTGAACCAGCTATTCGACATTGAGATAGACAAGGTATTTTGAATTCAGTACAAGCTCGGTTATAGTAAATGCCTTTTCTACCTTATGGACTTCTGGGAGCTAATGTTTGTGCCTCACCAGGTTAACAAGCCAACTCTTCCACTGGCATCTGGGGAATATACCCCTACAACTGGGGTTGCAATAGTATCAGTCTTTGCTGCTATGGTAACTATGCTCAGTATGGAAGAATTTGGAATTTGGTTCATGTTTTATTTTCACTTCCCTTCTGTTGGATAGGTAGATCCTGAAATGTCTAAAGTGGGTGTCTCAAAACTAAATGATATGCTCTTCGGAGTATTCCTGTTAAAAGTCTTGTGTCTTTAGATCTGAAATGCCTACAGTGGTGTCTCAAACTAAACAATTCGATCTTCTGATAAAATCTTGAGTATAAGTCTTTCTTGTTAATGGTGCTCTCAGTCTCAGCTAGTGAGATCAGTAGCTTAGTGCAAAATGTTCCAATATGAGGAACTCTGAAATAATTTATGCAGACTGGAATATACATGATTGGGCAAATTTTGACTTCTAGTGAGTTATGAATATGTATTGTGAAACTGTAGTTCCAGGATCTCCGTTTACTAACTTGTGTGAAACAATTAGATTTAGTCCTTATGCCAATGGACTTTTAAATCTTGCTAATATCAATCAGGACCTCTAAATAGTTACTTTGAAATTCCTCAATCATAGTCTATCAGACATTCAGACTGATTCACAGTATGTGCTATGTATATTGTAGAGCTTTGGCCTTGGATGGGCTGTTGGATCACAACCTCTGTTTTGGGCTCTTTTCATAAGCTTCGTGCTTGGCACTGCATACTCAATCAATGTAAGAGCTCATGTCTCAGGGCCTGGTACTGCCATTTGAAAAATTTGATTAGGGCTTTTGGTATTAGTAATGATTCCTAGTCTCGTTTGTGGGATTTGTTAATGGTTCTCTTCTGCATTGCAAAGATTTTTATGTAAACTGCAACTTAACTAACATGTCCTGACTTCTAATTAAGTCTACAGGGGTTTTCCTTTCAATTACAGTGCTGAGCAACTCACACGCAAACGGACAAGTTTGCCTGCTCCAGCAATAACAGAGTTAAATGGCTTGACTAGAGGAGAAAAACCAGATGCTCTGAGCTAATGCCTTCATGTCTAGAGCAAACTTTTCGAAAAACTGTCCCGCTGTACCTAATCCCACTTTACCTAATGAAATTCTTATACAATTTATCCCACTTTAACTTATCATGAAAGGTGACGCAAGCTGTGAGGTGGGATTTCTATGCAAGTTGGTCCGAAAACTTAAATGGGCTTTACAGATTTAACTGACGAAGCATGAGATGCCCACATCTCAATATTGGTGGGCCAAAATGGACCATGGAGAGAAACAAAGGGTTGGAAATGGACCATAGCCCAAATCTGAGGCAACAGGAAAAATGCAGTAGTTTTAAACAATACTGAATTTTCCTAAATTTTCTACACCTCGGACACACATATTCAGGGTTTCTTTTTTCCTTCACTAGAAGAACAATTTACGGCTTTTACAATGAATAAACAGATGATATACTTATCATTTTTTTTCTGGCATTACGATTATTTAAAATAGTACTGATTTTCGTGTGCAGAAGTTGCCACAACCTGAATTGCTGAAAGGAACTGTAATTCACGTTTTTGGTCTTTACAGCTGCCGTACCTCAGATGGAAGAGATTCGCTGTTGTTGCAGCACTTTGCATATTAGCAGTTCGTGCAGTGATTGTTCAGCTGGCCTTTTTTCTCCACATTCAGGCAAGTCTTCCTATGGCATTTTTTAAATGTAAAAATACATCTCTATGAAAAACGAAAGCTTTTGGAATATGTTGTACCATTCTCATGTCAATTGTGGACCTCCAACATATATTTTTTGCTGTCTATCTATTTTAACAGTCTGTCAATGCAAATCTACCAGACCTTTGTTTTCAGAAGACCAGCAGTCTTTACGAGGCCATTGATGTTTGCAACTGGATTTATGACTTTCTTCTCAGTTGTAATAGCACTTTTTAAGGTAAATAATGAACTGTATGGAATGCAACTTCTTGAAAAGTCTGGCAAGTTTTTGCCTGCACTGATACCCGCTATAAATCCCAGTCACTTTGTGCAATATCTAAATATATTAATCTGCTAAGAAAATGCTACTATTGCACTGAATAAATTTGCCATTTCATGTAGGATATACCTGATATCGAAGGGGACCGCATATTTGGTATCCGATCTTTCAGTGTCCGTTTAGGCCAAAAGAAGGTTAGCAAAAGAAATGGCTGAGAAAGTATTTCCCCCCAAAACAATTGCTGACAGAGTTACACCTGAACATACTGTTATGAACTTAAACAGGTCTTCTGGATCTGTGTTGGTCTGCTTGAGATGGCCTACAGCGTTGCAATACTGATGGGAGCTACCTCTACCTCTCTGTGGAGCAAAACCACAACCGTACGTGCCATTGGCCCATTCCTTTCCCCTTGAGTCCTAATCTTCAGCAGCAACTTCAATTACTAGAGGTTATGATTGCTTAGTAATTGCTCAGAGCTTGTTCTGTGCGAGCAAGACTGCAAACGCCTGGTTTCTGCAGCGCTGCCTTTTTTTTTCTGCATGATTTCAACATAACGTGGTTACTTCAGCTTCGCCTTTGTCCAAAATCATAGCCTTTTTCATTTCAACACTGAGAATCTGACTATCTAATTCTGATAAACTGAAAGGAATTCTAACTCTTGTATGCCTTTTCTTTTCCGGTTTTACTATGAACTCTCATAACATTTATCTTGCAGATCGCTGGCCATTCCGTCCTCGCTGCGATCCTATGGAGCTGTGCGCGATCGGTTGACCTGACGAGCGAAGTCGCGATAACGTCGTTCTACATGTTCATCTGGAAGGTAACCCAGAAACCCCATCATTATTCTCTTTGAAATTGAAGCACCCCCGCCGTGCGTGCGGGTGTGCCGACTGTCCTTCCCGGCTTAATCACCTCCCGATCTGCTCCCCACCTTGAATCTGGGAGCCGTTAACCCCGCGTCCCTCAGTTACTGACCATTTACTCCCCCCACGTGTCCCCGCAGCTGTTCTACGCGGAATACCTCCTCATCCCTCTGGTGCGATGACCGGCGACGGCGAGGCGATCGGATTGGACCGGTGCCCGTGGGCGGTGGCGAGGCCGGGGAACAACTCCACGGGAGAAGTTTGAGTGCCGGAGTAAACACCCCGTTTGAAACAGACTGGAAGCACATGTACACGCACGAGGGAGGAATTCAGGAAGGAATAGGATGGGTGTATGGATTGCTAGTTGGCTCAATAAAACTCCCCTGTGCCTCCTGTGTACTGCACGATCGTTGATGATATGTGTCCGGGGTGACCTCCTGACCCTGATGCTATCCTGTCCGGCTGCAAAGGCCGGCCTGTGCTGGATCGCACAACCTCCAACGCCCCGACGTACCCGAAGTAACTAGACCAGGTGGGTAAGCCCCCGTGGGGGGTCTCCGTTGCGACATGCTTTGCTGCGAGTAGTGACGGCGCTTGGTTGCTTGCTTCCTACCAGCAGTAACTTCTGTCAGCTGCTGTGCAGCGAGCTCGGACGGTGGTGCCCTAGCACGTTCGTACTTACGTACCTCCACGTCTGCTGATCTGCACCTTGACTTGTGCAGCGTGTGCGATTCATGGATGAACGAATGAATGAATGAATGAATGAGTGCCCGTCGTCAGCCTGCCCGAGAGGGCCCGTGTTCTTCTGTCCGAAAAAGATCGTCTGTCAGAGACCCCGGATTGCCTGCCTCCGCTCTCGCTCGCTCGCCGCGACATCGGCATGGATTTGTGCCGGCAGCGGCATGGCTGCCTGCGACGTGATGCGATGCGAGGTGCCCGCGATACACGGGCTACCTTCAATTTCCTGTAATCCGTTGCGTCGTGTGGCGAGCATAGCATCAGGCAGGCTATATTCATATGGGTGGTAGAAACAAGTATTTTTGTGGAATAGTGTATCGGGAAGCGTATATTCATATGGGTGATAGAAAGAAGTATTTTTGTTGAATAGTGTATTGGAAAACGTGTTCTGTGAGTGGGGTGAATAGAAAAAACTTATTGAAAAGTACTTTTTCCCTTGTCGCCGTGCAGTGCGAGTAAACCCTTGTCGTCGTGCGTACGGGTGGTCCGGCCGCCGGACCTCCATTTACGGCGGCGGCCTGCCTCGGGATACGCGTGCGCCGTTGCCGTCGAGGCTCGACGATCCCGACATCCCGTGGCAGGCATAGGCAGGCCAGGGCTCGCGTCACCCGAGTTTGTGGTCGCCGTCGGTTGGTTGGTTGGGACCGTTGGGCCCGTCTGCTCCACTGCTCCTCCCTGGTTGCAGGCTGCGCTGGCTGCTGCGAGGTCTGCCAGCCAGGTCGCCAGCGGAAGCGAGCAGAGCACCACCGTCACCGCTCAACGCACCGGACGGCTGGCTCGGGATCGGCAGCGTGCACGGGTTCCAAGGCCATTACTCGCGCGCTCTGCGAGCCCTGCCCTTCGCCTGGAGTTGCCGTTCGCCTGCCGTTCTCTCTACGCCTGCCTGCGTACTCGCGCTGCATGCTCTGGTGGTACGTACGGCCCAGCCCACATACAGCACGAGACGGCAGCAGGGGTTAGTCCCCGGGGACATGGTGGAAATGTGGAATGAGACGGGAATGTAGCCTCGTCCGGACGATCAGACAAGGCCGAGCGCGCGTGTGTCGCATGGAGCTCTTTTTTTTTTTTTTTTGGCTTGGCCTTGAGCCGCTCTGTCTGAGCACGGACATGGCGAAATTCTCAACGGGAAGCTCGCCGGCAACTTCGGAAGAGGGGGAAAAAAAAGGTTTGCAACTGAAATGTGACGATTTTGCAACCCCTCTAAAGATCAGCGCATGCAACAGAGGTATGCTTTTGCTGCTGGCATCACCACATGGCTACACACATGTACAGATGCATGCATGCGGCTTGACTTGTCGAGTTTTCGTACAGTACCCTTGCCACTCAAATACGAAGCAAAAGAAGAACTGCAAACGTAGAACCGGCCACTGAGCAAGTGCAGCTAGCCGTCCACCGTCGTCATGGGCGGTTGACATTTGTATGCATGATCGGGCCGGGCGCGCGTGGTACCACGCCCACCACGGGCCACGGCCCCGGCGCGTGTGACGTCGCCCATCAATCCCCGGACCCGTACCCCCCTGCCAGCTGCGTTTACGCACGCACGCACGCACGTGACAAAGCCCACCCAGCACGTTTGGACGCACGCTGAACGCACACGCACGCCAGGGCCGAGGAGGCCTCTGCCGACTGCATGCCGGCGTCGTCCTCGACCCACACGCTTTCTGGGTCGTCGAACGAACGCCGAGCAGAGCACGACTCGGTGCAGTGCGCTGACACGAGTCGCAGCAAGCGAGACGAGGTACACGGGTACCGCGACGCGACGTTCGATTCTCGGAGACTCAGGAACGGTGTGCACACAGGGCAGTGCAGGGCGTCAGGCTGGCACGGCTGGCTTGTCCGGATTGGAGCCGTCTGATGATCGGGGGATCGTAGTCAGAGCAGGTCTTATGATTTCGCCGGCAGCCGGCTGGGACCTGCGATGACGCGGAGTGTTTTGGTGCTGGGTCCCGCCGAAATTTAATGTGTTGCAGGTCCTTGAGCGAATAAGCTCGCAGCTCGCGCGTCTGCGCCGGAGCGGGCGCGTCATGAGAGCAAGGGCAATAGATTTAGCCCGCTGCTGGCGGATAGCAGCGCCATCTCATCTAGCTTTTCTTTTTTTATTCAACTACAGCTGCACCATTTAATGCTTACCAGTTATCTGAGCCAATAGCAGCAGCAGAATGGCTTCTCGCCCGCTGGAAGCCGCCGCTTCGCGAACGGCCGGTTCTACTCTCTCTCTTCTCTTCTCACTCCGTCACATAGGACTTCGCCCGCTAGTCGCCAGCTATAATACCTGCTCTGAGACACCCGTGCGCCTTCGCTCTCCAGCTCCACGTCGGATTCCGCCCGCCTACCGCCGATTATAATACTTGCTCTCAGGCCGTTCTGGACTTCTGGCACGAGCGAATCGCCCTAGGATACGAACCAAAAGCACGATGAACACAAGCAAAAAGGTTTCGAGTAGAGATCGAATCCCCTCGCTCCTAAACCAGTAGAACACACACACAATGGGTCGGATCCCCGATCTGGAGGAGGAGTACCGGGCTGCAAGGGGCCCGGCCCGGGCGTAGTAAATGGAAGGCTGGCTGCTCCTGGCCTTCAATGCCCCAGCGGACACCTCAGTTAGAGCTATAGAAGGCTGGGAGCTGGCTAGATCTAGGTGGATGAGAGAGAAAAGAGGAGAGAGAGCAAAGCAGACGTTCAGCGAGACGCCCGCCTGGACGGGTGCATGGGGGCTGTGACGATGTTTATTGGCTCAGGGAGCTGCTACGCATTAATTAACCGTGGGGCCCGCCACAACTGCAGAGACCTTGCAGCCGGCAGCGGGAGCAGAGCGGTGGAACCATTGCCCTTGCTCTTAGGGCAACTCCAGCCCTTGTTCGAACTCTGGCAGGTTAACACAGGCGAACCAAAGGATGGTTCGGTCCATCCAGCGTCATCATCGTTTTGTGGGGCCCACAGACCAGAAAAAAGAAATCGTCCACTCCCTTCGCGCGAGCCGGCGGACCTTCCGTCTCTCTCTCGTCACCTCCAGTTCCCCTTCTGCCTTCCTCTTCCCATCTGAATCCAGCCAGGGATCCATCCAATCCAGGTAGGGATCCTGCAATTAATCCTAAGGGAAGAGCAGATCCGGTTGATTCACCATCTAATGGAGCAGATGAGGGCGGGAGCGCTCGCGGGGGGGGGGGGGGGGGCGTGCGGCGAGCAGCGCGTGGTCGACGCATGGCGGCGCGCGGCGAGCAGTGCGTGGTCGAAGCACGACGGCACGGGGGCGCTCGCGGGCGGCGCGCGACGAGCAGCGCGTGAATTCGATGCTCACCCACATCTCGAAGAAGTGCACGGCGCCCCGAGCGTCACAGATCAACTGGTGCATGCCTGCCCCAGTGAAGGATGAGGAGATGCGTGTGTAGCTATCAAGGGCGTGCTCGAGGAGGCAGATAGAAGATGGAAGCGGAGGCAGAAAGAAGATGGAAGCAGTGGAGATGCGCTTTGAAGGTATTTTCTCTTCTCCAACCTCTATTAAATTGTTCTTATTGTGGTACGACAATTAGGATAAAAATTTGTTCAGCCATAATGCAATTCACAAACGATTTCATACAACTTGTAAATAGGACTACTATTACCATTACATTGCAGTAAGAAAAAATAATTTGAAATGGATACAATATTTTTCAGTAGATGTAATTATTGACAGCTCACTGCTGAGATTGGTTGTCTCCAAATTTTCCCCATATATGCTCAACCAAGTCATTCTTCAGTCGATGATGCATCTCTTTGTTCCGAATAGCTACGCCTATCTCTAGTACCCTGTCAAATCCATGAATTGGCCCGTGGCCATATCCAATCAGTGGTGTAGGAGAGCTCCCCTGCTCATAGTTAAAGTCATGTCTACCCTCATAAGAGTCCCTCTCATCTTCGACGATCATGTTATGCAATATAATGCAAGCATACATGATCTCGCCAAGAGTTCGTGTATGCCATGCACGTGCTGCATTACATAAAATAGTAAAACGAGATTGCAAAACACCAAATGCACATTCAATGTCTTTTCTTGCTGATTCTTGCTTTTGGGAAAATAACTTGTGCTTGTCACTTTGTGGCAATCTGAATGTTTTCACAAAAGCTGCCCACTCAGGATATATACCATCAGCCAAGTAGTAACCCATGTCATATTCATTTCCATTGACCGTATAGCGAACCTCTGGAGCTATACCTTGCCGCTGTGCTGTGAACAATGGTGATTGGTTTAGCACGTTAATATCATTGTTGGACCCAGCCACACCAAAAAAAGCATGCCATATCCATAAGTCATGTGAGGCAACAGCTTCAAGCATGACAGTAGGCGATCCATGGCCACGAGTATATTGTCCCTTCCATGCCACTGGACAGTTTCTCCACACCCAATGCATACAGTCAATACTTCCAAGCATACCTGGAAAGCCGCGAGCCTCCCCCACATGAAGCAACCTATGAATATCTTCTGGACGGGGTCTCCTTAGGTAGTTTGGCCCAAAACATTCAATTATACCTTTGCAAAAATTCTCCATGGTTTCAATGAGTGTGCTTTCAGCAATTTGTAAATTTTCATCAAACATATCAGCACAAGTTCCATATGCTAACATTCGCAAAGCAGCAGTGCATTTGAGCAAAGGTGAAAAACCAACCTTGCCAAATGCATCTGTCCTTTGCTGGAAAAGTGGAGACCAATCACCAAGTGTTTGCACAATGCGATGAAATAGATGCTTTCTCATCCTATACCTGCGGCGAAACTGATCATCAGTGTACATTGGGTCTTCCGAAAAGTAGTATGCCATCAACCGTTTCTCAGCATCTTCACGATCTCTTCTAATGTACCTTCGAGGATGCTGATTGGTTGTACTTCTCTGTTGCTCTTCAATTTGAGACCTAATCTGCTCTTCTATCTGAGCTTCAGCTGGATCATTGATGTACTCCCATATCAAATCGAATGGAATAACATCAAAGTTGGTAACCTCAGAACTAGCATGATGGGAGTTGGACATCTGCAAGTTTGGTGGAGTTGAGTGAGAGAGGAATGGCCTGGTGGATTTGAGTGAGGGGGAAATCACTTGGTGGAGTTGAGTGGGAGTGTAGTCTGGTGGTGTGAGACAGTGAGAGGGGAAGGGGCTTGTATTTATAGATAGTTAGTTTTCCAACGGCTAGTTCTCCAACAGCTATTTTTCTAACAGCTAGTTCTCCAACAGCTATTTTTCTAACAGCTAGTTCTCCAACAGCTATTTTTCTAACAGCTAGTTCTCCAACAACTATTTTTCTAACAGCTATTTTTCTGACAGCTAGTTCTCCAACAACTATTTTTCTAACAGCTATTTTTCTAACATCTAGTTCTCCAACAACTATTTTTCTAACAGCTATTTTTCTAACAGCTAGTTCTCCAACAGTGTTGTGATGTGATGTTATTTTATTTTGCAGATCAAAGCCAACACCCAAGTGCAAAAGGGGCAACATGTACACAACCAACGATGATTTAAGGTAACAATTTCTCATTACAAGCCATACTTGTCTACATTAACAGTGCATCATAACACATACTAGTCTACATTACATTAACTGGATAACAACCTATCATACACACATACTAGTCTACATTACACTAACTAGATAGCAGCCCATCATACACACATACTAGTCTATATTACATTAATGAAATAACGGCCCATCAGATAACAATCTAGATGTAGCCTAAAATGCATCAGATAAGAAGTCCAACATCTTTTCATGACGTGCTTTTTGTGTCTCAGTAAAGGATGATGTGTCAATCAACATGAGTTCATTGTACTGCTTGATTTTCTCCATCTTCAGCTTCTGGGCATCTGCTGCAGCCATAGCAGCTATGGCTGCAGCATGCTCTCTTGCAGCAGATGCCATGTTATCGATTGCCTCATGTTTTCTTGTTGTGAGGTTATTGAACTGCCCAACAACTTCATTTGACAAGCGACCTTTTCCCATCTTCCCCTTTCCCTTCCGCTGCTCTTTTGCATGCTTCTGCCCTGGTGGCCGACGACGTTCAGTATCATCTGCCACTTCAGTGTCTTGGTTTGAAGAAGAGGTATAAGCTCCTGATTCAGACAACTTATTTCTCTTGTGGCGAATGACAGCAGCCACATCTCGATTCAACCATTTTGGTTCATCCTTCACAACTCGCCACCAGTACTCAAATGGAAAGGGCTTGTCAGTTTGCTTCACCTTTTTGTATTCTTCATGAACCATCTCCATAAGTTGTTGCTCTGACCGCCCACTTACATATGTGTTCGATATGTCTGTCCAGCATCCATGGAACTTTGAAATGAGTGCACTGGTTGTGTTCCAATGATTTTTGCATTGTGTAGCTGTCCTCTTCTTTCCCTTAGGTGCATGCATATTGTATTCATCTGCAACCTGCTTCCAGTAACGAGCCCCGGACTTTGAATTGCCATCTACTGGGTCATTGGAGTTGTTGATCCAAGCACTTATCAATCGAAGATTGTCTTCTTCGGACCAAAACATCCTCCCACCTTTTTTTTCATCATCTGAACCAGCATCGCTCCATTCTTCACCTCTGATTGTATCTTTGCTTGTATCTTCTGCAGGAGGTATTGGAGAAGACACTGGAGAAGCTGAGCCCTCACCTATAGAACCACCAACTCCAAACATAGGTGCTGAACCAACTGGTGACGATGGGCCACCAGCTATATGCTGGTAACTTGATGCTGCAAATTGGTAACCTGGTAGAACACCATATGGATTGAAATTTGGTGGGTAGTACTGAGGTGGAAATGGGTTGGGACCAAATTGTTGGGGTGGAAAATTCATGGGAAAATGGGGTTGGAAACCATGTTGCTGTTGAGTGTTTGGATTTGGGTTTTGAGGATTTGAGCTCTGGAGGGCTGAATTCATCAGATTGATGAAACTAGATGTAGAGTGATTCTCCATTGTGGCAATGTGAGTTTGAATGTGCATGTATGTGAGGTTCATGTATATAGAGGAGCAGGCAAGCCAGGCGTGTGTGTAAAACGGCTATTCCAACGGCCATATACCCTATGTACTGTACATAGATTATTTTATTTGGATATGGGAGTGGAAGCCAACGGTCATGTGCTTTGTCCATTTTTTAATCGGTGTTGGTTCGAATGCTGCAGAGCATTCGCTTTTGCTTCTGACAGCGATGGTTCGCACCGTCCAGTGGGTAAGGTTCGGTTGATTGGGATGACGGTTCGTTTTTTTCCTCACGCTGGAGACGCCCTTAGTGGCCCGCCTCCGCTGTGCCGGCAGCCGGATCCCACGAGCGTACGGCGCCGGATCTCCCACCCACAGTCCCGCGATCTCCGGAGAGGTGGGGCCGGCCGTGGCGTGGCCTCATGACTCATGAGTGAGCTAGACGAGACTCCGCCCATCGCCGGGGTGTGGCCGTGGCGGCGAGGGGCGACGAGATCACGGCCGTCGTCTGTAACTAATTAACGTAACGCTGCAGGCACGTAAGATCATGTCGATCGAGCGGCATGATCTTTACGTGCCATGTTGAGTAGGGGTCGGATCGCGAGCTGCCGCAGAGTCGCGTAAGATCATGTCGATCGAGCGGCATGCAGGAACAGTCTTGTGTGTAACGGTGGGTGGACCAAGGTCAGGTCACGTCTCTCAGTCTCAGGTCGGACCAGCGCGCGGCAGCCTCACAGCACAGGGGAGGTGCCTGTGGGCACTACACAGTGTAAAATCAGGCCCCGGGTTGTTCACGTCTAGGCATCTCGCTTCTTATGTTTATATTACGGCAGTGATGAGCGTTGGTGGGCATCACTTCATCACAGTGTAAGGCTCCACATTGTGAGCAGCACCTAGCAGCCAATCTATCATATGAAAGACTATAACCAAAGAAATGAAAGGTACACAGTGTACATTGCTATATAAGTATAAAGTATATAGTACTATGTTGGACGTGAGGATATATACACATAGAAAGTGGGTTGATGATTTAATTTGAAAATTGACAGATTCATGTTCTCCTTTTTTCTCTTTCTCACTTTTTTTTTGTGAGCCCAAAGGATTTTTTTTCATTTATATCAAATGTGGTTTGTGATTGACAAGGGAAATGCATTTATAAAATTTCAATATAGCATGCATATAAAATATTTTTCTTGGTTTGGAAGTACCTAGGCCCTGCTAATGCACTGGGATGAAAAAAAAAGAAAATAAACACAAGCAACGGCGGAGCCAGGGGGCTAGTAGGGGCCGTGCCCCCCCACCCCAACCATCAGTAAAAATATCAGAACCCTCAGCAGTTCATGAAGCCTACACGTCAAATTATGGTAAAAAATCCATACACAGATAGAGAACCACACAGAGAATGAATGGCTGGTTAGAAGTAACTTGATTGACAGGGCAAATAAGCTAACCTACTGAGATGGATTAGTGCCAGCTTGACTCAGCTATTATTGCATCAGCTGCTGCCCGCTGCATGCAGCGACGTTGGGATGAGCAGAACACTGGCCTTGCCTCCTTATTGTTTATTCTTTTGAGTTCTTCAATGGTGTTTTGGTCCAAATTTTTGTTACCCAATTCTCTTTCAATAGTTTTATTTTACTGTAATACAACACAAGGCTTTTTAATGGAGAAAATGTTAAACATGTGCATGAAAGCTTCCAATTTTACTGTATCTTAAAATGACTAAATTTTTATATTTTTTAGCACGCTTAATAAACACATGAGGAACAACAGGTTAAGCATATCTATACTATATTTTTATAGTTATCTATGCCGATATATGTATAGTGAGATTCTGATCAAGTTTATTTGGCCCCCTCATAATTATTTTCTGGCTCCGCCACTGAACACAAGTGTTTCAGCATATGCTCCCATCACTGATCATGTCTGTAGCTTCCACATCACCTGGACTATGATGGGCGGATCCTGGCACAGTGCAGCCATTCACCACCAACTCCAGCGTCGACGTGTTGTGTCGATCGACAAGCGAGACTGTTTCCCCGAAGCGTGTAACGCGCCACCAGCAGCACATGCTGGCACAGCGACCACGCGCACAGGAATGCAAACGCATGTACGTCCGATCCGTTGCCGTCGGCCACAGCGCGCGACGGCGCGAGCACACGCACGCACGCATGTGCGCGCGCCACACTGTTCGCGACGCCTGTCCCGCCGGCGGCCGACACGGCCGGGCAGCCGCTGCAACAGCTACAGCGCCCATGCACACGTCTCGGTATCCCGTCGCTCGTTCACGCACAGTGTGTCCAGGGTCCAGGTCCTGCCTGCTGTTGCGTGCCTGCATGCGGCGCCCCTGCAGGACCTCGAAACCAAGAGCATCCAATGATCAGCTTGGCTCCCCTGCCACGCCCCTGCGTACACGTACGATGATTATTGTACGTACGACCGGCGCGCCCCTTCTGATTGGATCGGTACCATGGAAATGAAACGAAGCCTCACTGTTCGCTGAGATCGCTCGATCGATTCGGCTAGCCTGCCCGAAGACGATCCCTTGGATTTCCACGCCGGCCCGCCTGCGACCCGGCCCCCTAGCTAGTGCACCGTTCAGCCGGCAGAAATACGATCGATCGAGCCACGGCCACGGGTACACACTGCATGCATTCCGTGTCATGCGCGCAGCGAGCGTATGCCCGGCCGCCTGCATAGTTGCGTGACTTGTCATCGTGTACAGTACAGTACAGTGCACATGTGTGTACCGATGCAGGCCCTCGCTCCGGCCGCCGGGTCGATCAGGCTGGCCAGTCATTCAGCGTATGCGTGCGTGCCGCGATATGGAGCTCCTATGGGGGTTTGGTTGCAGGTTGCAGCGTCTGTCCTCGATTGATCGTTGGCCGGCCACACAGTTGCCATTATTCAAGTGAAAACAAAGCGCGGCCTGACACGGTGGCCCCCCGGCCCCACACGCCAGAGAGACAAGTCGTGTGGTACATGCTTGTGCGCGACGCATGCATGCCATGCCGTTGCTGCAACCACGTAGCTGCAACTCATAAATACGGTTTAGCGGCAGCACGCACTGCACACAGACTATAGATGCTGCTGAGCTTAGCCTGCTGTACGGGACAGTATGTGTCTCGGGACACGTAGTTGGTATCCCCAGATTTTATTTGCGAAAGCCAGGAGCCAGCAGTGAGGCCAGCAGCAGCTCAGAGTTGTGTGCTGCGTGCTTTGCTTTGCACGCATTGCATATGCATGAGGGGTGGTATACGGAGATGGCCGTAGCAAAGCGTATATGCGTCGCCATCGCGCATAGTAAACGTACGAAGATATATACCACAGGATGGTGCTGTTACTGGTCGTACACCGTTGATCTCCTTTGCGTGGTTAGATATCAATGATCAGTAGAAAGTAGGGGGTGGGGATCCTTCATACTACTTCGTTCTCTTCCAATGCAGAAACATTCAAGCACATTTTTCTTTCAATATGCTGTTAGCTTGTTGCCCAAACACTACGCTAGAAAACGTTTGTGCTGGTGGATACAGGAACCGGTTTACATCTTGCTTTAATTATAGCTAGCTAAATGCATGCTAGTCGATATGGAAGAGCAGAAACAAAGCATGCTTTTAATAATATATAATAAGCTCATACAAACTCAGCTGAAATCGTAGTGTGTTCACGTGCCTACTTTTAGGAGAGGCTGCTTGAAGGTGTTAGGGTGCAGGTTGAGTGAGGGGGATGAGGACTAGCTCCTTTGAATATATACAAACATTCCTTAAGTTATTACGTAAGGTTCGATCGCTAGAGCGTAGAGCGGGAGTCCAACAACTAAACCAACATGTGACTCATTTCTAAGCGTTTTTAATGATTTTGAGAATATATTACTACTCCGTCCCAAATTGTAAGTCGTTTGACTTTTTTTGCCTCAACTTTGACCACTCGTCTAAGTCAAATTTGTTTTTCCAAAATATCATATTTTTTGTTATGGCTTGCTTTAGTAATAAAAGAATTTCAAAATTGACTTAAATTTGACTATATTTGTACAAATTTTTTTAATAAGACGAGTGATCAAAGTTGGGGTAAAAAAAGTCAAACGACTTACAATTTGGGACAAAGGGATTAGCTAAGAATATATTGTGAGTGGGAACAACCGAACAATGGAGAGAACCAGCTGGTAGTAGTTGAGAAGAACCATGAAGGTGGAGAGGACTAGCAAGGGGCATCCATCGCACATCACAACCAGGATTTTAAACTTCTCCTAGTAATGTTGAATTCTTTGTTTTAGCGTTCAAAGTGTTTTGTATAAACTTTTCCTACCAAATTCCTTCTTGTGAAGATTCCATATCTATTACTATTGTAGTTTTTTTTATTATAACTTATTAAAAACACTAGGAGAATTTCACCATTTTGATAGTACATTGAGGCCCAACACATCTTAAAAGTTTGAGTCCACAACGGAACTCAGGAGTAACTTACTAAATTAAATGCCATATGCCGCATACGGACTCTATTTTTTTATGGAAAGATTATAAGATACACTTTTCTATGGCACTGGTTCCATGTAAAATTCCAACAAGGATTCTTGAAAATAAGTTGACGTACAGAATCTGTCTGGGTGATGCTCCACTATCTTTTTGGGTCTTTGGGCCATGGACCTATTAATTAAGGACAGATCCTGGGGTCCTTGGTCACCCCTGAACGTTTCATATTCACTATCATCGCCAAGTTTAGTTTGTGTTTTTGTTCATATTTAATCTGTCTTTAAACAATCTTTGTTCATCGGTTTGTGGGACCCCTACTTTCTGTGCTAGGTTTTCTACAAATTGAGTTGTGTGTTTTCTTGCTCTTGCTTGTGCTCTTGATCACATGAGTCAATCGGGGAGCACACAACTAATAACAAAAGGAACTGAGGTTGTGGTCGCAGATTTTGGATCGTGTTGATGATTGAAAGACCTATCATTGTGTCAACTCTCCACCAAATCAAGAGCTAACCTCACGGATGAAGGATCGGAGTATCGGACACCCTAATTTTCATCAGAAGAACTACATACGCAACCTGAAGACGGCAAGGCAAGATGTGAAAACTCAGAAGTTGCGGGATGCATATGTTGCCTCGTGTGCAATTAGAAGACTAATAATACGCTAGGTGCGCATTCTTATCTACTGAACTCGTATAATTATATTTCTTCCAGAATGGAAATGAGGCAGCAGAGCCTATCGGTGTTCTGCTGCATGTTCCATGCATGTTCTGCATGCCTTAGAACGTTAGACATAGTACACTGACAAGTGACAACGATACATGGATTCCCAACGCGCAGGAGCCTGATTGCAAGGCATAAAACAGTGTTCAGACAGGTCACTATTGACACGCGGCTTGTTTAGTTTAAAAAGTTGGTGCTAAATTGGTGATAAGTTAACGTTTTCTATGAGAGAGAACACGGTTGTCGGTATGCTAAGTTGGTGTCAGTATGTCAATCTGCCTCAATGTCAGATTGGCACGACCGCACAATGGTGATCTCATGATCTCATATACATCGATCGATCAGCTTGCAGCAAGAGGGGCACGGAAACATCGTCTATAAACCGGAGCAGTAGTTTCACACAGAGAAAGAATTAGCAAGCCGGCCGTACTTTTTAGTTTTTACTACCATTCCTTTATGTAATTAAATCACCCGTTAATCAACCACTTAACCCCTCCTGCTGCGTGTGACAGTAAAAAAAAGGTTTGTAGCGCTGGCATAGTCCCCACGTTTTATTACACGTTGATGCACCAGTAGTTATTGGGCGAGATCGTGCGCCAAGATCCTCTGCGAACTGCGAGAGGTAGCCCGGGTACCCGCCTATGGCAGGTAGCTGAGCAGATCAGAGGCAGAGCTGCAGGCCTGCAGCCAATCACAAGGAGAATATTTGCCCCATCATTAGGCCGGAGAATTTTTGGATTTGGATCTATGCGCCTGCACGCAGGTGATGGACTGATGGCTCACCTGCTCTTAGGGCATCACTAGTGTATAAGGCCCAACCGGTTTTAACTATGGACCCCACAACAGCTTAAGGTCAGGCCTGTTATGTATAAGGCCCAACCGGTCTTAAGAGTGGGCTCCACGTGAGAGAGAGAAAAATCTACTGACCTCCCCATATCCGACCTCTCTCGATCTCGTTTCTTCTTCTTCGCTGTCTTTTCCCCTCCGTCCGCTCGCACGAGGATGCGAATCCCCGGCGAGATCTCATCCCTGGTGATGGTGGCTTGCAGGGAGATGGACACGCCTCCACGTCGAGCTCTTCCGCTCCCCGTGCCTTGCGTCCACGCTGTGGCCGTGGGGAGCGGCATCGATCTTGGTCCACGTGACTGCGACCTGCAGGAAGCAACCTCCGTCTTAGCGCCGCCGCTGGCCAACTTGTCGTTCTTGTCGCCGCCGCCACCAGCCCACCGCCGCCGCTCTGCTCTTGCCTGGTGTTATTTCTTTCTCCCGTCTGCCCTCCCTGATGCTCTCCTGGCGCATGAAGGAATCAGTTTTTTATTGCTTGAGGCCAGGCCTTTAGCTTGAGGCCGGGCCTCTTGTTTTTTTTCTTACGACCCCCCTACGACCGCTACACGTAGTGTGTGAGGTCGACCTTAAGAGCGCTTAAGGTCGGCATTTTTCACACACTAGTGGTGCCCTTATACGTTCATATGGCCGTTTTTGTAGACCTGTTAATCGTGCCTTAAGCCGTGCAAATCGTAATGGAGATCCTAAGTACTTGTGGCAATACACAGTCGACGCGTAAAGTGATGTAATGGGGCCTTATTAGCTGCTGCGCACATGCAAGTACACACACTCCCTGACGTTCTAATTCCTGGTTTATTATATGGTACTGCGGTGATATTACCACAAGTACTTGGTATTATTGGAGCAATAGTGTTGACTTTGCAGCTCTTCATTCTCGTGCGTACTCGCGAAATTCTGAACGGAAGAAGGGCCGGGGAATTATATTCACACAATGCAGAGTTTCTTGCTGGAGGCATGTGCACATGTTGTTGCCAGCAAGGAGAATGGAACAGTGAAAGTTGGTACTACGGTGACAATCATATAATCTAGGCTAATAATGCAAATAAACGTGTCCTGAATAATTGTACGCGCTGGGGTCGCAAAGAATCGTGGGCTTAATTTGGACATACCACGCGTTATCCAAAATGCGAGTTTGAACAATAATTTAATGCTGAAATATTAGATTCAGTTTTCAAATGTTCAGATTGATCAAATACGTCTACGATCAAAATGGTGATAGGTACATTGCACTATTCTTAAAATGCCACTTTTATATGTGCACTATATGCGGGAGAGTGTAATGGCACATGGAATGTGTTGTTATCATGTATCTTGATAACTAATGGGCTATGTTAAAGTATTCCACTCACCTTATCTATCTATAAAAGAACGAGTTAAATTGAAAACGTTTCTCACCCGAATCAGGCCCGCGATACCCCTCACACCGGACCCACCTGTAAGAGTCAACGGGGGTGGAAAGGGGGTCAAACCCACCAAAACCAATATTTAGAAAATGTTTCTGCCAAAGCCATAATTATTTTGTCACCACAATCTTATCTACCCGCTGCAGATCCTAAAATCGGCTTGGCGTGAAGCAAAATCGGCACCGAGTCAGGCGCGCATGCAACAGGCCACAACAATAGGCGCACACGGCCCAAGCGCGTTGGTGCGTGAGCGTCCCTTGCACTCGTTGGCCCATTAGCGCGGCCCGCGCGATTTTACCACAATGGACCTACTAATAATCACAGTCGTCATCCTGTAGAAAAATTTAATCACGATCAGCAGACGTCAGCCGATCCCTCACGGCGCCATCACCACCCCTCCTTCCTGGCATCGACGTCTTCTCTACGCTCTAGCTACTGCAGCTGGTCGCCTGGTCTGGCACCTATCAACCTCTTGTCATCATGGTGTGTTTAGACTGAGAAAATATTATCCGAAAATACATTATTCACTAAAAATACATTAGAGTAGATGAATAGTATTCTGTGAGTGGGAGAGATGAGATAAATCAAAAAAATAGATGAATAGTATTTTTTAAATCTTTTGGGAACTAAACGGGGCCACCTTTAATACTAGACATGGCACTCCGCTCCCGTGTGTGCTGTCCTTCTTGCCTAAGGCCCCGTTTAGATTCACCAACTTGCTCCAAAAAACACTATTTATCTAAATTTTTTCTATTCGTTCCACCCCTCCCACTCACATGACACTATTCATCTATAGTGTTTTTGGATAGTGTGGCAGCATTTGTAACTAATGTACGTAGACGTTGGTAGATATTTAAGCAGATACGAGGACCAAATTTAGATACTAAACATGTCAAACATGTTGTTAATAATCATGAAATTGTTATGGAAATTCGAATGCCATAAAATGATAATATAACAAGAGGACCAACTTACCCTAATAATTAGAATGTGGGTTCCCATGTATTCTGCGTGAAGTTGTTCAAAAGAAAAGTTAAGTCTATTCTTATTCCACATTTTAAGTGGGTTTCATCTTGTTAATTTATATGGCAAAAATAAGACATGGTATGAAATTAATTACATAGGATGAAATTAATAAGTAGTGAGAAAAATTGGATTTCATTGATAAGCTACTCAATTAACAATAACATAATATGTTGCATCGGTAGTTGCTGAATTTTTTTTATCACGTGCGTGTCGCACGTGCGTCTTTGCTAGTAACTTATAAGAGGTAAGACCTGGCTTAAATGAATCTGAGCCATCCATTTTTGGAATAATAAAACATTTTGGAAATTAAGATATTTGGAGAAAATAAAAAAAATCCATGGACCACTAGATCCCTCTCCTACTCCTAATTACACAAGGTGCATGGAAGGTGCGGCAAGACCGCACATGACTATGCACGGCCGCATGGAGGCATGACCGTGACTGACACCTATATATATATGTAACATTACAAACTTACAAATTTATTTGGCATGCACATTCTGCACTGCACCCATGGACGTTACAATTGTTTAAGTCATGCCACATTCTTTTTAGTTGACATAAGTGAACAACAACCATCAAGTGTTATTTACCCATGTCACATTTAAACAAACATGTCACTTTTTTTAGCATGTCATATTTACTTGGCACGTGATACGTGAAGAGCCATGCATGTGAGTCGCCGGCCAAAAAAAAAATTATTTGGAAAAAAAACAAGGGCCATGCATTTGACACGCTGTGCGTGAATCCATGAGAAAGAAAAGGAAAGTTAAAGATATCATCCCAGATATTCTCAGGTTGTAAGAAATATCTATAACGGTTATTAAATTTATTATAGGATCGTGCTTGTTCATAGGAGGTAATATGTCCTTAGAAGTTGGATCTACCGATCTACGATCCATAGTGATTTAGGAGTACTTTAACAAAACCCATAACTAATACTCCAAATTCTTCACGTATTGTGTGATATATATCTCGGGTCAACCCTCCAAATTCTACATGGTGCATCTCTAGTAATAATTAAAGAAATGTTCATCAAGATTCAAGCTAAGATTTTCAAGTTAGGCAAGTCCAGGTAGGATACACTTGGGCTCTAAAGAGCATCATCTCCTAACAATTTTGAGAAAAAAAAAGACTCACAATAATCTGATGCCCCTCTCCATCAACAGATACTAAAACTTGGCTCCTAAAAAAAACTTAAATCGCACCACGTCAGTCATCAGTGGGTCCAAATATATTTGCACCAAGTCAGTCATCAGTGTGGTTTAGGATTGTTTGACACGCGTGATCAATTGGTGCGGAATGTGATAAAAAAAAATATTGGTGCGGAATCGAAGGATTGAGTGCGTGCAAACCTTTCAATATGGCTATACGTTAGCTGCTGGTTTTGGGTTGTAGCTGCATGCCTGCATAGAGTAGGGACCGATTTGAACTATCATATCTACCGGATCTAGGTCGTCCATATGCATGCAGCATGGTTACTAGACATGTTGTTCCAACCAGGGAAAGAAGCTGACGGCAGGCTAAAATTTGCCATCCAAACGGCATCTCTTGTCCCGACAGAAGGGAGTACATTATTATAACCATGACCCCATGCATGAGCACTAATAAGTATTTTCTTAATTTAACCAATGCACATATTATGCTTTATGCATAATATATAGTATTTATTTATGTTATAGTTATACAATGCCAGGTGATGAACGGTACTGTAGATGTGCGTGCAAGCATGCTGAACACATGACATGAGTTGTGCAAAAAGGGCACATACATACCACCAGGCAGTCAGGCACCAGTACTATACCACTTGAGCAGAGTAACTTACTTTCTTACCACTGCACGCCATGCACTTACTGTAAAATAAGCGTACCGTAAACTTGGACGACGAATGTGTTCGATCAGATCATCAGTAGCCCAGAGGCCTTACGGCTGAAATCACCTGCATGTACACGATCGAAGCATCAGAGCCCAGAGATCGAAGCAGGCAAACAACTGCTGCAGCTATATTATTCCAGAGACGATGAACGTATGGATCGAGTAGGACTTTAATTTGTCCCCGCCATAAAAGGGACCAACCGACTGCCATGCGTGAAAAAAAGGCTAGCCGCTACGTTATATTACCATGCAAGAACAATGCAAGTGTCTCAAGCTAGGTTAACGAGAACAAGGTAGCCGCGTTACGGGCCGGGCGCAGTTCCGTCGATGCACGTACGTATACGTACTCCATGTGATACCGCGATGTACAGAGAATCCTCTCTGCTGGATACGCCCGTAAGTATTGATGAGTACCCACATGTGTCTTCAACAATCGTATCAGAGATCCACACGCGTAAGTGTTTACTACTTATATCTTTCACTGTTGGAGCTAGCATTAATAACACTGCGCCTATAATTAACGATTTTTTATCCATTTCATTAAAAAAACAATTTTTTATCCAGGAGGCATATTGGAGGATATATGAGGCTAGCAGCTATTATTTCCAAGCTAATTAAGCTATCTAGCGGCAATTACGAGTTCATCGTAGCGTTGCCTATATTGTCAAAAGCGGGAAATGAATGTGCGTTCCTTACAGCCAACGTAATGATGCAGCTAGCTAGCTTATCGGTCGCCAAGTGAGTGAGTGAGCTGCTAGCTACATGTCAACATGTGCATGTGTGTCTAGTGTCGTTGATCGATGGTGAGCAGTGGATTTGCTTAGGGCAAGTAGTGGGGAGGAGAGGAGGATTGGTACGTACGAGCCATCCAGCCAGCAGCCACTTTAAATATCTCTGATGCCAAATCTTCTTAGCTCTGGAATAAGGATCCTGCGTGTGCCCCCCCCCCCCCAATCCATGTGAAGTTAATACGTGATATCCACTCCTCTTGTTTCCTTGTCCTTATCTCTCTAGCTCTCTCTCTCTCTCCCCCCCCCCCCCTTCATATCTCGTTTCAAGTAAATTTATATATACTAGCTCGACGGATCACATAGAGAAGAATGCTTCTTCCGATCCATTTCTTCATTTGTGTAAAAAGAGTATACTTAGTTAATTTTAAACTATTACAACTATATATACTACTAACTGTATCACAAAATATTACAGATGTATAGTGTATCAATGCATTGTAAAACTGCATGCAAAACTATGGATTTGTAACAAATTGTACCACGGAACTACGTACTTTCAAAATTGTATCACAAATAAACTGTAGATTGTGATGTACTCATAATATTTTGCTAAATTAATTATTTTTATGAGATGTGAAGAAATAATTAATGGAAATATATCATTATTGTTCAAATAATATACTGAGCCTGAAGGTTCAAATTTTGTATATATTTTATTTTCACCAAATGATTGTAGGAAAAATATGCTGGTCATGTGGTAAACAAAACGACACCACTGAATAAATATTTGAACATACTTACTTACGATCAACATTCTTCTAGTGATGAATAATATACTCTAAGAGAATTTAAGCGTCGAGGCTTATTTTTTGAAACTGCACTAAGCAAATCATAACAAGGTGTGGTTTGGCTCTCTGTCCATTTATATAATTCTGTCCACAAAAAAATTAAACATATATACTTGCGTCAATGATCAAACTGTGCTTAACAAAGATGAAATTGGCTAAGGGAAAAGTCTGTTTTCCCCCTCCAGTCACAAAAGGTTTATTTTCAACCTACAACTATCAAACCAAACACTAAAGACCGTCCAACTGTCCAAACAAGATAGATTTGGCTCTTTGGATGGTTTTCAAGGTGGTTTTCAATTTTTTAGATGTAGAAAAGATATTATTTTAAACATAAAATTTATAAATAATTTATTTTAAATTTAAACATTAAAAAATAAAAAATGTAGCCTACCTATTGGCACACTATTTAATGTTATTTGGATTATCTATTTATACTTGTAGTATTTTATTTTCTAAAAGTCCTTGTAATAAATAAATAGTATGCAAATAACTTTAAATGGTACACCAACATATAGATAACTTTTTTAGAAAAATTTGTCACTAGACTAGATTTATATTCTTCTAATTTTTAATAAATTAGTTAGGTATTATTTACATTATATTACTTTTTGTAATTTTAAAAAAATAGAAAACCACCTTTGAACCCACTAAAAGGGTCAAGTCTGGACGGTTTCAATAGTTGAATGGCCCTCGGTGTCTGGTTTTGTAATTGTAGGCTGAAAATTAGGCTTTTGTAATAGTTGAAGGGTGAAATATAGACTTTTTACCCATTGGATAAAATTTCATGGCACTAAAGGAAGGAGAGAGAGACACTCATAGAGAGATGCAACATGCAAGGGTACAAAGTCAACCCCCAGCCGGCAAAGCATGCAAGCTCAGCCAGCACAGGTAGCAGTACTGACCTGCAGGGAAGAACGGGACACATCCGATCCATCGATCGATCACATATGCGCACGAAAGATCGCATCAATCGCGACATGAATTGCCAGTTGAATGCAGCCGCGGGTACGAGAGCCATCACGGGCGGGGTCGTCGTGATCATTCTTCTACGCACCTATAGTGCAGCGTCCACCTCCATCAATGCCACGCCGTCCCTCAGCTCCAGGAAAAACAACGGCGCTGAAAGATCCGTCACAGTCGGCTAGCTCGATCCATCTAGCGAGACCACCCAAGAGAGAGAGAGAGAGAGAGAGATCCCATTCGATTCGAGCAGCTGGCGCCATGCATTTACACCTTTGCTTCGCTTGTAGTTGTGTAGCAGAGGGTACGTAGCAACATGCATCTAACTACGTCACCACAGATTTTGTTACTGCTGATGGGTAATTGAATTTACCAGGGTGTGTCTCTGTGTGGGAATTGAACTGCGCTATTCAAGTTTGCAGCTGACGAGGCACTGTGACTAGAGCACTGTGGCTTGCTCATTTTTACCGTTTACGCTTGCTCCCGGCCGGCATGGTTAGCAGGGGCACTGTGCATGATGATACGGTAAAAAAGTGTGTTCTATGTTGGGGGAGCCCTAGTAGTGTGTGTTTGTCCAACATGTGCATGCATGGTCAGTCAGTCAGTGGTGTTGTGATTTCTGAATGGAGAGAGAGAGAGAGAGAGAGGACACGCTAGCTATGGTGGCCAATTCCTTTCTTGGATTGGTCCTTTCTTGGATTGGACCATCAAAGGCACTGCACGTTGGTCATTGATGAATCAACTCCAAGTAAAGATATAGCACCATAGATTTTGTGGATTTTATTTGGAAATTAAAGCATTTTAAATGGTCCCAATTTGAATTGATTGCTTCAAGCTGGGTAAACCAGCAAGCATGTTTTCCAATTAGCATATTTCCTTGGGAACCGCCCGCACATCCTCAAGATGTCAATGCAAGATTAACGGATAGATTTGTATCGCCAACTAATTTCACCAAAGAATATGTAGTGCTAAGATGTTGTAAGACAATCAAAGTCTCCATAGTAGGTAATTTAGTTTTATGGATTCATCAACTCTCCATTATTGGCCATGATGAATTGAAGTCATTAGATGATATTTATGAGGTGATGTGCATGTTTGTTGTTTAGGCTATGTGTATTACACTTCGTACTATCTATAAGGGAAATTCAATACTGTTGCCAACTTATGGACAAGGGATTAAGAGTGCTATATGTAGGGTAGAGCTGTCTAGTTGTGCTTTGCTGCCTTATTTTTGCCTGTTACACTCACTGCACTAAAGACTAGCCTTGTTTGGATCCAACCAACTAAACTTTAGCTGCTTTAGCCGGGTGTAATAAGCTAATAGCAAAACTTTTAGCGAAGGATTCAAATTAAACAGACTCTCAGCAAAGCAACTGAAGTTTAATTTAGTTTATCTTAACAGGGCCATGTACTTTCCTATAAGAACTAACATGCAAAACTTACTATACATATGTGTCATATTGTCTCAAGCTCGATTTTTTTCCGTAAGCTAAACCTCCCATCTACAAAAACATTGACTCAAAATCTTGTGCAGTGGTTTAAAAACATGTATCCCCACACATACCTACAGTAACTTGTTATATATACTATACACGTACTACAGTGCAATTTGTTTTGCAAAATACCATTTACTTGTTTTAGATGTTCCATATTGAAGCCATGTTGTAGAAAAAGTTAAAATCAGTGACAGTGAGCATTTTGGGTTAATGAACGGAGGATGTGACTAGTTGCCTTTGAGGAAAGAAATCAAGCAACATAGGAAAGCGTGCGTGTGCCTACTGTACAGGGTTTGCGGTGTTCATCAGCTGCCCTAGGCCCGCCTGCATGGATAGGAGGACTGTGTTCCTCTCTGCACAGGAAACAGAAAGGCCACTGGTCGTCTTTATTGTTGCCTCTGTATACATGTAAGCACCTCAAGCTTTTTGATACCGGCCCGGGCACTATGTGCAAAAGGCTATCATACACACACCGGAATCTTTCGTCCACTCATGAGTCAGCACGTGGCAAAGAAGGATTCTCCATAGAAAAAAAAAGGTCTGATGATTGATTTCCCAGTTTATTCATATTCGACTTCATAAAACTCTCCACCTCATGAATATCGAAAACCTATTCCAAATGTAGGTATATCTCTTTCTCAAAACTCTAAAACCTAAAAAAGAAAGGACACCTTTCGATGCGTAGTTAGTTTTACATTATATAAGGTCAGACTCGGACCGGACCGGACTGGCTATCAGGTCGGATCACCAGCGACATTCATAAATCACACATTACTACTTCTGCTCAGTTTGTTCTATCGATATATATGTACATATGTGTCCAATACATAACAAATGAAAGGAAAATGGCCCAATCTCGGTCTCTCTCCTCTCCGATCCCTTCCATGTGTTTCTCTCTCCAAAACAACCAAGGCATGACTTGTAGCACCGAAAGAGCAAGGGGTCCCACCTAGGCAGAGGGAGCCACTAGCGGACAAGCAAGAGTTTAATATCAACGGACACACACTCACGCACGCTCTCTCTCCTCCCCCCACACACACCACTGCCTTTTTAACCACCCCTGCCCGCTGCAGCCTCCACTCCACACTCTCACTCCCTCAGCCACTGACCTCCCACAGCAGCAGCAGCCCACGCAGCTAGCTAGCTCAGCTCCATCGTCCTCTCGAGCCGTTCCCGTGCTCGCTACCACTCCTCCCCGTCCGATCCGTCAAGCTCGCTCGCCACCGCGACCTCACCGCCGGAGAAGATGATGAGCGGTAGTAGTAATCGTCTGAACGTGGCCACCTCCTCGCCGGGAGATGACTTCCTCCCGTTCACGCCGATGCAGCAGCAGCCACCTCCGCCACCGCCGCCCTACGTCGGGTTCGAGCACGGCATGGCGTCCGCCGGCGGGATGCAGCGCCATCACCACCACCTCTACGACGGCCTCGACTTCGCCGCCGCGGCGGCGCTCCAGTTCCAGGCGGAGGCGGCGGGGCCTCACCACCACCAGCTCCTCACACTCCCATCCAGCCTGCCTCCCATGGCGCCACCGCTGCCCATGCCGATGCAGATCCCCATGCCGATGCCCGGGATGCCCGGCGGCGCCGGCGAAGTGTACCCGGCGCTGGGCATGGTGAAGCGCGAGGTCGCCGGCGGCGGCGACTCCTCCGCAGCCGCGGCCGGGAGGATCGGGCTCAACCTCGGTCGCCGGACATACTTCTCGCCGGGGGACATGCTCGCCGTCGACCGTCTCCTCATGCGCTCCCGCCTCGGCGGCGTGTTCGGGCTCGGCTTCGGCGGCGCGCACCACCAGCCGCCGCGTTGCCAGGCTGAGGGCTGCAAGGCTGACCTCTCCGGCGCCAAGCATTACCACCGCCGCCATAAGGTCTGTGAGTCCCATGCCAAGGCATCCGTCGTCGCCGCCGGTGGCAAGCAGCAGCGCTTCTGCCAGCAATGCAGCAGGTAATTAACACTTCTTAACGCTACACACGTTGTATGTCTCGATGATCTTGATCTCTACTACTAGTTCATCACAGCACAGTGTGGCTGTTGTTGCATTGCATTGACATGGATCGGACATGGATGTAGTGTGGTGTAGTGTAGTGTATCTACAATGCAATAACACGACGAGGTAGCCAACGAGTAGCTCTTGCAGGGCTACAAAGCATAGGATGTACGGAGTCATGGCGTCGGTAGTTGGGTTTGGCTTTTTACTCACCACACTCTGGGGGCTGGCTGGTCTGGTCTTCCCTTTCCCTGCCGGAGCCTGCTTTTCAGAGCTCGGAGGTGACATCGTATGGTTTTGGTGCGTGTTCTCTTGTCTCTTGCGGCCATGGATGGAAGGCTGCTGCAGTACCCTGTAGCTAGAGCCATGCATGCCGAAAAGCTAGACACTCCACGCTTGCACGGCCACAGGCACAGACACGACATGACGAGGCCTGTTGTTGACTGTTGTAGTGAGTAGTAGTGCCAGAACCAAAGCATGACATGAAATCAACCGGGTACGACGAGATGCAGAAGCCAAAGAAAAAAAAGCTCAAATCGATCATCAGTTTGGGGACTGGGTTTGTCGTGTTCTTGCATCTGCTACTAGTAGGAGATCAGTTGATCAGTTTGCTCTGATCCCGGGATCGCTGGGGACAAAATCATGAAAGAATCTCAAGGGAAAGGCTGCTTGCTTTAGCAGACTGGCAGTGGCTGCTGCACGCAGGATCCCGGGGCCAGGCCTGGGCGTATCTCTGCGACTGCTTTACTCTTTATCATCCTGCTGCATTGACCAATGTGGCTAGTGGACCAATCCACTCCAGTCCCGACTCATAGTATGACACAACACCGTGAGTAGCCACTGCCTGTAGTTGTGTAATTGTGTTCATCTTTTGAAGAGAGTAGCAAAAGAACGAACTAGTGTAGCTGTGTCGTGTGTGTGCATTGTGTAGGTCATAGGCGAATTGAAGGACTTTGTACATGCTGAATTTGTGTGTTGAATTGAATTGAACTGTGTTCAATATCTAGGTTTCACGTCCTGACGGAGTTTGACGAGGCCAAGAGGAGCTGCCGGAAGCGTCTGGCCGAGCACAACCGCCGCCGCCGGAAGCCGGCCACCACCGCCTCGTCCAAGGACGCCGCGTCGCCTCCCTCCAAGAAGCCTAGCGGCGGTGGCTCCATCACTGGCTCCTACACCACTGACAGCAAAAGTAAGCATTATTCATCCTTAATTCTTAATGCTACCATCAGCAGCTAGCACTTGGCTACTGATGATCTCTCGTCTGTCAACTTAATAATAACGATCTTGTGTTATCTCTTTGGTCGTGATCGATCGAGCAGTCGACCTGAGCACGACCAAGTCGACCATGTCATCGAACACGGGCAGTGTGATCAGCTGCCTGGACCATGGCAACAACAAGCAGCAGCTGGCGAGGCCGACGCTGACCCTGGGCGCCTCGCCGGACAAGCAGCAGGACCACCAGCAGCTCAGCACCATGCTCCAGGTCCAGGGTGGACACCACCATCAGGAGCAGCACTTCATCACCTCCCTGCAGGTTCACAGCCACCACAACAATGGCGGCGCCGGCGGCAACAACATGCTCTCTTGCTCGTCGGTGTGCTCCAGCGCGATGGCGTCGGCCACCGGCGAAGCTTCCGACCAGAACAACAACACCAACAACGGCAACATGCATAATCTGTTCGAGGTGGACTTCATGTAGGCCGTACGTACGTAGATGCAAAGGCAGCAACCACGGGAGACGTTCTTCTGGCAAAGGTGTCCTTGTTAGCTTGGTGTGTGTAGCAGTGTAGGTAAAAGCAATAGGAGAGAGAGTGAGAAGCAAAAAGGGTATGAAGTGAGAGAGAAACAAGAAAGAGAGAGAGAATCAGAGGGCAAGCTAGGGTGCAAGGATTAGGATTCCATAGTAGCAGCTAGCTTCAGCAGGCTAGCAAAGGCATTGCTAGCTCTTGGCAAAGTTCCATAGCGAAGCCATATGCATCCAACAGCATCCCCCTTGCATTGGTCCTCTACCTGTACTGCACTGCACCTGCATTGCAGTGCATCTGCATCCATCCAAGCCCTTTCTACCTTTCCATTTCAGTGGGGGAAGGAATAATGTGTCTGCTATTTTACCTTTTCTTTTTGTCATTTCTAGTTTCTGCCTCTGTTGCAAGGGTGAGAATGTAGTGAAATGTGTGTGCGTGTGTGTGTTGTACTACCAAATTACCTGTTGTTTTTTACTGTCTCCAGCAAGTAACAGATGGGAGATGACTACCTACCTGTAGCTCCAGCAGCAAGATTTACTTAATTACTGTTCTTTGTTTGTTCCAGACTTCCAGCTAGCCTTCCAGGCAGTGCACATTGCTGTAACTTCCAACAGATTAACCTCTCCGATCGAATCTACCTCTCCATCCCGGCCCCTTTCAAAATTAAATTTCGACAATGCAATCACACAGCTAGATCGATATGATAGCCTTGCCCTTCTACATGTATACAAATTAAAGATGATAGAGCCAGGTAGACCATCTAGAAGCCACCACCATTGCATATTTGCAGCCAGCAAGTTACTCATCACACTTATTGCATGTGAAATGTGGAGCACCGCATTGGATCGGAGCCCCCACAGATCCCTTCGCGGATATGCATGATCATCGGCAACCTTAAATTCACCACAAGCTGGGCCTCCGATCCTCATCTGCGTACGTACCCCGGGCCATCAGAGAGCCCAGCATGCATTGCATGCATGAGCCCCCTGCTCGATCGATCGAGTTCATTGATTGATTAGGACCCCAGTCCCCAGCAATGCAAATCGATCGACGGC
This sequence comes from Digitaria exilis, assembly GCA_015342445.1. Lineage (NCBI taxonomy): Eukaryota > Viridiplantae > Streptophyta > Magnoliopsida > Poales > Poaceae > Digitaria > Digitaria exilis. The sequence goes on from JACEFO010002479.1 coordinate 1,670,343, forward strand.
TGTGATTAATGAGCTTCTCTCTCTCTCTCTCTCTCTGGTTGCTGTGTAGAGATGGATGGATCTTGCTCCAGATCCGACGACGTACAGTGAGTGAATTACATTAGCCCTAGTCGATCCTAGGATGCACTGAGATATCGAGTACGTCGTACGTACGTGCATGTGCACCCAGCATTAAATACTCGCGATCCACGGGGTGAGTTATGACGTGTGCCCCGGTGTCGTCTTCGTCTTCCTCCTCTTCCCCCTTGTGAACTCAAGGCTGGCGGGGCAGGGCGCCATGCGTGGCATGGCTTGCCGATTCGGTTGCATTGCCGTCCCCAGCTCCGATCCGGCCATGGCGGCTAGCGAGCGAGGGAGGGGGAGAGCTTTGGACCACGGCGCGGGCAGCATTAAAGAAGCGTACTTATTTCGGCAGGACATGGGCATGCATGCATGTGTGCGGGCAGATGCTATATGTACGATCGATCGACGATACATGGACCATGCACGAGTAGGATTTACGTAGGTAAAACCCAAGGGAAAGCAACAGCTAGTTGATTTTTTTATTTCAAAAGTAAAATATAATTTTCCTAAAAAAAGTAAAATATAATATAGCTATGCTAGAACTAGCCTACTCTGTACGGGGTAATTAGAATTAATATAAAATAAATACTTATAATTATAATGATCTACCTCACTCTTTCTTTCGTCTGTTAAAAATTCTAACATAATACTCTAAAAGTAATAGATTTATCATTATCTAGTTGTAATGGGTTTATTTAGTAATATTGTGTTCATTTTACATCACAACTCCATGTATGTTTGATAATTGATATGATCCTTTTGTATGAACTATGTGAACATAAAAAATGTAATCTTATCTCTTCTCTCATACATGAATACATGGTGACACATATCATGAATAGTATCAACATAAACAATATATTAATAACGATAGTAATTTATAATTTTACATTGGTGCACTTTGATATTCTAACATAATTATATAGTTTGAATTTAGATTTATAGGTTACTTTAGATTATAATAATATCATAATTAAACTTATATGCAAATTTATAGAGTTATTTTCATTATTTTTATAATGACATAGGTGGGCAATTCACAAGAAGATTGGAGGGTGATTTTTAGATTTTTTTTTAATAATGGCGGTGGCTTAATGGGTTTACTTCAGCCTATTTTCACAATGGCAGATGTGGGCAATTTACCATAAAAGATAACACCAACGGGTTGATGGCCGGATGTTTCTGATTTTTGTGAGAATTTCTGATATTTCTTTATTTTTTTAAGAGTGTGGCTTCACGTGGAGATTTCGAAAGGAGACTCTTATTAGTAATAGTAAGATTTTGTCAATCTACATTTCTTGGAGATTGGAGAATCAACACCGTCAAATTTCAAATTGTATGTTTGTAATGGAAGATTATCATTGTTCATCTAGTTGTCCTGGCTTCTCACCGTTGATGGCGCCAACTCCAGTGAGGTCTAGGAATAGCTTATACCGAGGATATTCAAGGGGGTTCGTTGATTTGGTGGCGGTGGCACATCTGGCGAGGGTGTAGTGGAATCAGAGTCACGCTTTAAGTAGTCAACGAGAAACCATGGTGTGATGTAATATATAAGGGCATTAACCGTAGAGGAAGGATAAAATTTTCCGGCATTGAAAGAGAGTAGTGCTCAGCCAAAGGAGGCAAAATAAGGCCAGAGCCATGTTCATAACAACGATAAGATCTAGGGATAGTTTAGGTTGAGAAGAAATGAAAGGCGGCTAGTCACGACTTCGGATAGTACGTGCGTAGAGTAGCAATATGTGAAGAGTAACTGAAGACTATGAATCTGTGAATGTGATAGCCTCTAGGAGCCTTAATTTGTGAAGAGTGACGAGTAACAGAAGATTGTGAATCTGTGAAATGTGATCGCCTATGTGTCACTTTGTTGTTTCTATGAATGCGATGAAAATTGGATTGGAGACTTGTCGAGTTGATTGGGGGGGGGGGTGTTGGGGATGGTTTTTTTGGTTGCCAAGCTGATGAGCCGCGCGGCCTGCGTAAGACTCTAAGAGACCAGGCCTGGGCCTTTAGGTTGGCATGACGAGCGGTCTGGCCTCGCACGACAATAAGGCCCGACCAATACAAGCCGGGCCAAGCCAGGTCGGGTCGCCAGTTTGGCCTTGTATAGCATGATCATAACCACCACAAAGGTACTAGCTGATCATAAGTATAGAGCTATACTAGCGGAAACAAAAGGTTACCAATCAAATTTATTGATGGAACCGATGTTTTGAAATTTTGTAGGGTGGAAATAAAACCTTATTATATCGATGGCCATGGTACGTTTCTTAATCTAAAGCCCTGTTTAGATAGCGAAAATTTACAAAACTTTACCATAGCAAAAGTTTGTGAGGGACTACGGTTTTTAATAAAATAAATAGTGGAGTCGAACCAATCTAAACGGGCTAGGGCCTAAAACTGTTTGTTGACTTTGCTGGTCTCTTCATGTTCCTGAGCCAACACTTGTCCATGACTTGACTGACAGCGCAGTAGTAGGAATCCAGGTACACACAATGACATCCTGTAACCAAGCACGTACGTCTGGATCGATAGATTTTTCGTCCCGTCCATGCGAGCGTATACACAACGCGCAGTTAGCAGCGCAGAGGCAGAGCCGTGCATACTGTCTCCATATAAGGCCAAGTGAAAAACATGCTCCATGGCATCGTGCATGCGGATGGAACTGGACACGCGAGCTTTTGTGCATTTCTGCTAGTAGACTGCTACCAACGACCGAGCCGGCCGGCCGTGCGGCCCGCGTACGCTGGCAAGGCCAGGCAGGCAGCACGTAGTAGCAGGCCAAGCAGACGGCCGGGGGATGCGGATCTCGGCGCACGCATGGTATGTACAGATCGAGCACGCAGCAGATCGAGCACGAGACGTCATGGCGAAACGGACTGTGCCGTGCGCCCGTGCCTCGCTAGCAAGCTCGCTCTCTGGTCGGTGGCAGGCTGCCGGACGGGCCGTGGGGGCCACCACGTACGCATGTGCACCGCCGCTCACCCAAACACAAAACCAGTGACTTGCCTTGAGCAAGTTAGAGGAGTTGAACCGAGGTGCACCGCGTCTTCCAGCACGGGATATGATTCGCTGTACGGTAGCACATGAGCAATATTCTAATGCCGTGACATGAGGCGGCGGCGATGGCCATGGCGATTATAACCACGACAAACTTTTAATTTGGTGATGCCCACGGGCAAAGATGAGTGGTGACTGTTGCACTTTTCAGTCGATTTTGATGATCGATTTTGGTGTTGCCACTCTCAAATCGATTGAGTTTGGTTCTCTTTATATCTAACTTTACTTTCCAGGCACCATCATGATGTCATTGGTCGGAAATATAATTCTGATTGAACCAAAACGTGTCCGTCCAAATTTCCTAGCCCATATAGTAAACAAACTTTTGGGCCAAATTCACGAGCAAGTCTCACGTGGCCTGCCATCCATGCAGTCGGTGGGCCTGTATTATATGGGCTGCGCGGAACTACAGTGGATTGGGGTTAGTGGGCTCGTGCCTGGGTTAGGCCTAGTGTATGGGCTGGAAGCCGCAAATGCCAGATTCCTTCCCATATGTTTGGAGCCTTGGAGGATTGATGCTCAAAATATATGTTTGGAGCCTAGCTCAGATCATGGACGCAGTCTGATCTGAACGCATAGAAACAGCAACAGTCTCCAAACTACTGCTCAGAAGTTCAGATTCTTCAGAAGAAATACATCCACAATCCATATGAAGGTCGTCTATCGGGACGGGCTATTGATGCCCTCTCTTTTCCACAATCCATGTCAAGAACTGGTGCACAAATAGATGAGCAATTGAGACTGATAAGCAACGATCGCAACGCACCATGCTCTGGCAATCTCACGTTCACCAGACGGCACACAAGATACGGCTTGCACGAACGCTTTGTTCCCGACTGTACAACAGGCAAGCCTCTCTATACACAGTGACCCCACTCCCACACCTGCGCACCTCGCAATCTTGGTAGGCCTCTCAGCGAGGAGGTGGAGGACGACATGCATGATGACCGTGGTGTCCTCGCTCATGGAAGACCAGGCATCTGGTCACACTGCAGAGCGTGAGCTCTGTAACGTTATCCGACGACGCTGCCGCTGGCGACGCGTCAGTCTTGCTGCGCCGCTGCGGTGCGCGGCGGCCGGACGGGCCAGAGCGGCAGCCTCCAGAACGGCCGTTTCCTCGGCTTCGGCAGCGTCCCGCCGGCGCCGGCAATGGCGGCGGCCTCCTTCTCCGAGCTCAGCATGTTCCACATCACCTGCACGTCCTGGTACCCGCAGGTCTGCACGTCCTGGTGGAGGTTCAGGATGCCACACTCTGCATTGAACAATCCAATTTGTGAACAAGTAAAAAAAATCAGATTAATGGCTGCTTGTCTGCTTAAAAGTTCAGTTAAAGCAGGAGACTGAACTCTGAAGGAAAATGAAGATCAAATGATGAACCACAAAAGAATCACAAGGATTTCATAGGGAGATTAGGTGGTCCAAGGTCTAATTGTCCGCATACACTCCCAACGGGCGGTTTGCAAGCACAAAAGATAACGGGTCCTGGATCTTGGCGCGCAGGGGACCATTACCTATCGCTAAATGATTTGTTTGTTTCTTGTGATCTTTTCTTTCACCTTTTGCGTTCCAAGAAACCAGTAAAGGCTACTCTGTTCTTTCTACTGCGATTAACAGCGTCTCCCTAGATCTGCCGACACTGCAAGCAGTTTCCTCTACAGAAAGAATCTTCTCAAACTTTTCATGCCATAGTGTAAATTCTAAAATGTGGCTGCTAGCGTTTGTGCAAGAGGTTCAATGATTCATGCCATGAACTACCATAACTCAGTGCTACTCCTGTTCTAAATTTTTGCTTTCGAATCAGTCGAGGAAGACGATTGCGCTGCAGTACTAACTAAGCAGAGGCCGAGGAGGAGAAGCAGGGTCCCTTACCGCCTTTGCGGACGCGCGCGCGCGCGGCGGCGACGGCGAGCCAGGCGCGGCGCACGGGCGCGACCACCCTTGCGCGCCACCACGCCATTACGCGCGTCCCGATCTGCTGCTGCTGCTGCCGCTGCCGCCGACGGCCTACCGGCTGCCGCGCGTCGCCGCTGCCGCTGCCGCTGCCGCCCGGCTCGGCTGGCCGCCGGGGCCGACCGCCCAGCCGCGCCGTGGTTGAGGCCGGCCGCTGCAGGCTCGCGAGGAGCCTGCCTCTGCTTCTGCCTCTCTCGACTCGGTCTTCCCTTCCAATGTACCCTCCTTACCCCACCGTTTGCCAGCAGTGTGTTTTATATGGCTTGGAACATAAAAGTTTCCTTAACCATTTGGCCTTTGGTACATTATCGTTGAAGTGAATCACCTAACCGACTCTTTTATACTAGCAGAGCGCTTCATATGAATCTTTCGTTTTCTTGACTCGTTTTTTTATGGTCACACTCTATTTTAGTTATTCAGGAAAAAAAAGGTTTCACATTTTGTTTTTACAAGGATCTTTACGTGGCAGCTAGGCGTTAGGATTACGGCTAGCATTCACGTGGCTTGTACCTGCAAAACCACGATACATGGCACAAAGTTTTTGCGTAGAATTGTTAGCAAAAGTCAAAATGATGTGCCGACGCCACAAAAGTGAGTGTGGTAAAGATTCAAGCTCCATCTCCAAAACCCACTCGTAATTCCGCCGACAAGAAACCGGAGTAACAGCGACGACTGGAAGTGCCTGTTGTTTTGATCGTTCCACTTGTGATTTTGGCAGTTGGAGGCTTGGAGCGCATGATGTGTCTCTTGGTTGTTGGGAGGTCCGGGAGCTTCGGATGGATGGATTGGCTGGGTCATCAGCTTCAGATCAGCTCAGCTCAAGCTGTGTACCGCGCGTGGGGGCATGCGACGAGCTTCACGTGCTCCACCCAAATCGTTCCGGGATCCTTCCTGATCCTGTAGAGATGCCGTTGCAAGTGGGTCGTTGACAAGTGGGGCATTCTTTTACTCGTTCCGGCACCGTCTTCCAATGGCCGCCGGTGTGAAACGCCGAGCCTATCGGACATTTCTGAGCTCCCAGCCTTTCAGTTTCAGCAGCAGGGCCAAAGCTGCCAGGTGCGTGCCGTGCAGGCCACACTGTAGAGAACAGATGGATCAGCGTGTACAGTCAGCGACTTGGCTGTGGAAAGAACATTGGTTACCGGATAGATTCGGTTGTGAAATTGTGGTAATTTAGAATTCAGTTATTGTACAGAGAAACGAAAAGAACATGCAAATGTATCTTATTTTGGACTGCTGTGAACAGTTTGACTTCCATATAGTTCCAGAAAGAACTGTATTTCTGGAACTGGGGCTGTGTTCAGATTGGAAGTAAAAAGTATTTTTTCTAGATGATTAGTACACTGGAAAGCGTGTTCTGTAAGTGGGATGAATAGAAAAAACTTGTTGAAGGTACTTTTTCCTGAATCTGAACACAGCATGGTGCTGTTCATACCCATACCAGTGTTTGCAGCATGTAAGCCGTGAGCCACGACCCTCACCCAAAAGCCTCACCTCATCCGCACGGATAGATCCATTGAAGGATCTGGCACCATCTATTATTGGCATATTGATTGGTATTGTCCAAATTAGGGATCTTTGCTCTTTGGAGTAGATGAGATGCGATCTCGATTCTCCTTTGCAGTCACAATGTGCGTACTGCTGCTCGAGGTGCTGCTGATTGGAAGTGACGACGCAGGCATGGTTGCACTATGGCAACCACCATATTTCTCCGCTATCCGCGTGGATGGCGTGGATACACTGTCACCTTGGTGGACCAAGGAGTCCTGCACATAAGAGCAATCATGTAATATTGGCTGCTGCCTAGAGGTGCAAATGATGCTGTTCTCAATTCCATGAACCCGATGCCCTTTTTCATGTGTCTAAAATGAGTGGTATCAGAAGTCTCTTAGTGGGCCAGTGTATCATATTGATGCGCCACCACAAACAAAAACAGTTCGATAGGTGCCACATGCAGCACATTGCATATCTGTCTGGAGCAGTGCTACGTGGGTATGGTTGTTAGCAGCTTCAGCCAATAAGACGTGATATGGAGATAATGGAATGCGCTTGGAAAGCTATTAGACAAGGGAAATCATCGCAAATGGCTATAAAGATTCCAGCAGTTGCATATGATGATGCATCTTTGACTATAAAGATACTTAGTTGGTACTAATGGGATCCTTATGCACCCGATATCAAAACTAACTACTGCATAACAAGGATAATTGTTTCATATTTATCCTAAGCATTAGTTGTATGGCAATCACATGCGCTAACTACTAAAACACTCTCAGCATTGACTATCCAACCAGAATTTGGAAACCTTTCATATTCAGTATTTACATTGAAAAATTATGATAAATGCTTACCCAGAATTCAGAAAATGGCAATGCCAAGAATTTGTAGACTAATTTTAAACATGTCATTCCCAACTGATAATTAGTCAAGGAGACAAACAGAGAGGTCCTGCGCAAATGATTTCAACATGACTGAAAGGTTGATAACAGGAACATCAAATCCAACAGTGAAGATACCAAGTTTCTTTCAAGCTACGTAAGTTAGATATATACTATCATCGCTATCTCACTTACATGTGGGGTTTACATGAGTCAATGACATGTGGTCAGGATGATATATATCTAACTTTGCGATCGATCTTTCAATGGTATATATCCAATTATATCATATACATAATAGTGTGCACTTCATCATCCTGCTAAGATCAGCCCGCTTGGTGCTGATGTAGATACCAATTTTAATGAATTTTCTGTTATACTTGTAACAGGAAGCAGAAAAACAACATGAAAGCCCGATTATCTTATGTGCTCATCATACTAGCTGCTACGGTATTTGCATATGAATAAGATAGCCAGGTAGATAAAGTCTTCAATTCCAAATGAATTGTTTTGAGATGATTGAAATAATCTGGGGCAAGTCTACTGCAATAATAAATTAAATAAGCACCCAGGGATTATATCACTTAACCTTCTCACATTGACAGCCCTATTGATAAAAGTAGAAGTAAAAGCAATATGCACAACAGTATACCTCACCAGGATTTTAAGTGCATTAGCGGTCTCATAACAGAGGAAAAAATAGGAATGCCGCACAAAAGGTTTCACACATGTGGATTTCTGAGTTCAAATTAATCTTTAAGGGGTAACTCACCAAGCATGAGGGATGCCAAATGCGCAATCATCATCTAATGCCACTACAGCTGGTTTCTCAAAATATTCCCCTATGATGTTTGACATTTGATATGTCCAAAAGTGTAGATTGGCACAATCTATGCTTCTATTCTGCAGTTCAAAATACTTTTCATAGTATAAATATTGATACGAAGTTACAAAATTATTGGCTAAAGTCTAAACAAAGGAAACCTTGTTAAGTCAGAAACATCGAATAAAAAACAACAGAGAGAGAGTACCTAAGAGCATCCCCAATGGGGGTCATTGCCACTGGCAGTCATCTGATGTGGAGCTAAGAAAACACAAAAGGCGTGATGTGGGCGCTCCTGCAAGCAACTATCTAGCACGTTATCTGACTCCTTCCCCTCTCACTTCATGTGGTTCATGCTCTGACAGCATCAGCCCCAAGACACTTCTCCCCACCTTGACTCACTTTCTCTCTCCATGTGTGCAGACGTTATCCTTCTAATGAACTTTTGACCTGTTTCACTTTCATCAAAGTAGGGTGAAACAGAATCTTACAAATTTCATGGGAGACCAATTAAGAAAACAATTTGCCATGGCCAGATTATGAGCTGAGTGGGTCACATCTTGGGTCGAACCAGCCTGCAGGAGATGGGGGCAGTCCGCATGCTCCCCTTCCAACCCAGTTAGTTAGGTCGAAGATAAGGAGAGTAAAAGGGAAGGATAGACATCTTCCAACAGATGTACGCCTTTGATTCACAAGGAAGGTACAACATTAACTAAAATCAAAATAAGATTCAGAGGCGAAGACTACCGAAACAATAGAGGAAGTTTAAGGCTACTTGACAAATCACTAAATCTGGTTTGCTTTTGACATGTGTGTAAATAATTTAATAACAGGCACAGGAACCAATTTGGACCATAACTGCAGTAGAATGGAAGTACCTGAGCTGAGTATTGATATGTGGTTTGCTCTTAGTCCTGCACCCTGCAATTTCAAAACTTGCAACATTACAATCCTGCAAGAAATCAAAATCTTTCAGTTAGTTATGTTCAAATACCTAGTAAAATTTTGGAACTCCTATATATGAAGAGCATTTACCTCTGGAAACAAAAAAAAAAGAGAAATGTATGCTATACCATGTATTGAAACGGAGTCCATGAACCGTCCAGTCAAATAAAAGCAAAATACAATGATTGGGCACAAGCTGCAATATTGCATGAGCTACAATCTGCATGAGGCATTGCGCGAGTACTCCTTTTTTTCTCATTCCACGTCAACAAATTGAGTACAGTCAATATCTTGAAGAGTAATATTGCCAAGAAGAAGATCACTCGCATGCATAGAGCACAAGGGGAGGCATTTCTTGTTCAGGCTCTCATGAATGGCACTTAATCCACAGACCCACTTATTCTCATTCAATGGATCAACATTTAGGCGATTTTGCAGCAAACGTATTCTGTAAAGCACAGTGTCTGTTTTTGCACAAAAATGTACCAGGCATGAATATGATGTGTCATCAACTGCAAGTCTCACCAATATCATTGTTAGGGCACCATCTACAGGCTTTGGGTCAGTTAAATTCTTATCACCCATCATTCTGATCTCCCGTTCTGTTGGGAAGTGCACTTCTGTCACTCCATCATCATTTTTTACTTTTAAATCCTTTGTGAAATGGCTAATTGCTTGCCTCTTTGTGCAATCATGCTTCTCTGCTAATGTCAAGAAGCAGGAGAACCTCAAGTGGTAGCTGACAACAGTCTTGACCATCTTGAAGTTCCGACAACAGCAAAAAAAATCTAGCCACCGTCTTCCGACACCGGCATACCATTTGATGATGTCTGCATCATCCAAACAGAGAAGTAGCTTGATTGGACGTGGACGGCCCATGGAGTTTGTGAATCCAGCTAGCTTTACTGCCTTCCTTACAAGCTCTATTGGAGCATTGGCCCTCATTTTCAACTCTGTCAAGTCCTCAACAGTCCTCTTCTCGTATTCTTCCTCTTCTTCCTCCTCTGCTATCCTCTCCTCTTCTTCTGACATGTTATGGCCCCTCGTAGGCATCAAAAACCTGTCAAGTGTCTCCTGAAATTTGTCATATGAGTCCACCAGTGCAAGTGGCAATTGATCTCTCACCCTAGCCAACGACAAGAAGTCACCCGATGTGAGCAGTCGATGCCAATATTGGCAATGCTCCTGTGACCTGAAGTATTCTGCAACTGTCTCCTCTGCCCAATCCTTGAAAACCTGCTGCACCTCATTCTCAATCTGGAAATCGAATTTAAACTCCTCTCCCCGCCTCATCCTCTTGAACAAGTGGTTCAGTATCTTCAAGCCAAGCTTCTTCCGTCGTGTCTCCCGTGCATTTTTCAGCTCCTGCGCCTTTTCCGCCTTCATCTTCAGATACTTCTTCCTTGCCCTCTTTGCTTTCTCTGACATGGGTGGGTGCAAGACTGATGGTGGCACAGCTTGAAATTCTATCCCCAGGAATTCAATCTTCTCTGACACGGCACTATGGATTGAGCTGCCCAACCTATCCACCTTGACCTCCAAATCCCTTTCCAACACTGCAATGACCCTGTCCCTGATCTCAATTGTGAGCATCTTCGACCCAGACGTCACAACCAGAATATCATCGAGATACCGAACCGCATAGACCCTTACAGGTGTATGAAGAACGGTTTCATCCTTTATTCTAGGATTCTTTTTGTGCACTTCCTCCCGGACGGCCATCAACTCCCTATCCACAGGATCGAAGAATATGTTCACCAGCGTGGCTGTGAGCTCCGACTCCTGTGGCAGTCCGCGTCCGAGCTCGCAGCCGCCAAGCTCAAACGCGACCGCTTCAGACACGAACAGCTCATTCAGGTACTCGAGGAAACCAGGGTCATCAACCTTGCCGGAGATGGCGTCGAGCAGGCGGCGCACGTGGCGGGGGCCGAAGCGCTGGCGCGGGATGGCGACGCGGAAGAACCAGGACGCGCTGGGGATGGACCTGAGGTACCGGATGGCGGAGTGTCGACCGCGGTACGCGAAGGTGGCCGCGCGCGGGGCGAACACGGCGTCGAGTGCGGACGCGGCGCTGCGCATGGCGAGGCGGAGCGGGAGCGTGGGGAATGGGAGTGGCTGGCCCTTGAGGCGGGACGGGAGGAGGAGGCGGAGGTGGGATGAAGGGGAGGAGATCGCCGCCACCGCGGCGGCGGCGGAGGAGGAGACGGTGGTGGGTGGAGGATGGGGCGGGGTGAGGAGGGAAGGGTGCGCGCGGCGGCTGAGGTGGAGAGCGGAAGAGAGGATGACGGAGGGGTGCGAGAGGAGAGGGAGGATGGAATGGAAGCGGTGGGTGGAGGCGGAGTAGTGTCCGCGGCGGAGGAGGAGCTCGAGGTCCGCCGCCGAGAGCGGCGGCGCGGCGGGTGGAGTGGTGGGTGTGGGGGGAACGGGCGCTGGCGCGGCGGCGGTCGAGAGAGCGTGGGGTGTGGACAGGATGAGGCGGTGGCGCGCGCGGGCGGGGGCGAGGCGTGGGAGCATGTGCGGCGTGGAGGCGGTGGACGGGCGGCTCGGCTGCGGTGGCCGGGCGGGGGAGGAGAGGTTTCAGTCGCGGCGCCGGCGCCGCGGCGTCGGCAGGGAAAGAGGAGGGAGTGGGCTGTGGCGCGAGGTGGTGGGCCGACATGCACGGGGAGGAGAGGTGCTGCTGGGCCGCGGAGACGCGGTTTCATGCAAGCTCCCGCCTGTGTATGTTTTTTTACCTTTTCTTTTTTTTCCTCAGATCATGCATGCAGATTTATATACAAGAACGAGTAGAATTGAAAATGTTTCTCACCTAATTTGGGCCTACGGTACCTCTCACGCCAAACCCACTTCCAAGGGTGAGCAGAGGTGGGAAGAGGGTCAAACTCACAAAAACTGATATTTAGAAAATGTTTCTGCCAAAATTGATTTATTTTTCTCACCATGTGCGGTCTATACCAGCCAAAATTGATTTATTTTTCTCACCATGTGCGGTCCATACCCGCTGTTTGTATCCGGTCACCTTTTTTGTATGTCATCCGTTCATCCTTTCCATAGCGACATGGGCGTACGCCTTCCCTCCGGCCGTTTTGTTTCTTTCCTACGCATACGCCAACGCGGCAGCGCCCGTCGAGCGGCAGGAGTATTCGTGCCCTTCCTACTCCTGCCGTCAGCTTTCCAGCACAGAACAAGAAGTCATGCAGCCCTGCCGGTGCCCAGCGGCAGCGATCTTCGTCCCCTTCCTGCCCCAGCCACCCTCCGCCCTGGGCCCTGCCCGTTGCCTTGATCTACCCACGTTGCCACATCCCCTTCTTGCCGAGGCAGCCGAGCCGCAGGTCAGTTCATGCGTTCATGCGCTGCCTATCCAAAGAGACCATGGGAGTGGAGAGAGGAACAGATTTTGCTTCTGTGAGAGGGAGGGGTGCTACACCGTATAGAGAGAATCATATCTTGATATGAAGATGGGATTTTTGCTGTTGCGCGTGCTCGATTTTGATTGAGAAAGAGATTAGTGGTTCGGCTTTGGTGCTGCTTCTTGCCCGTCGGAGTGGCAGAGACAGGAGCATACCAGAGAGAGACAAAACAAAGGAGGGAGAGGGTCACTGCAATTGCAATTGGTTTTTCAATATCAATTGATTTTATCGAGTCATCCTCAACCACTTGTGTCATCGCCATGCAAGTAATCATCATCATGTACCTTGTATTTTCTTATCAGTGGCCCATGTATATTTCTTTAATTCTTGTACTTTAATTTGTATCGATTTTGTATGAACAATATGCACAGGTTATGATGTCGTTCACAATCCATACTATTTGTATCACGTGCGTGTCGTACGTGCGTCTTTACTAGTACTATAAAGGATTGAGGACACTTCTCACCCACAAACACACCCATTTACCCCTCACAGCGGACCCACCTACCAGGGCTGAACGGTGGGCCTAGAACGACCAAGGGGGGAGATTGATTTGGTCGTCCTCACCCAGTTAAAAAACTCTCCTCCCACATACTCATCTCCAAATTTTTTTCACTAAAAAATTCACCCAATAGCGGAAGTAAAATGTGAAACATTCCCCCTTGCTCTCACTACATCCCATCCCAATGGTAAAATAAAATGGAAAGCCCTTATATCAAGGCGAGAAATAAAGGAAATAAATGAAGGTGTTATTAAAAGGAAATAAAAGGTGTGGTGTTAAAAGGAAATAAAAGATGTGGTATTAAAAGGAAATAAAAGGTGGGCCAAAGACCTGCCGACCTTCAGGTGAATCAGCTTGCGCATCTGTCATCTCTAGGGACAGCGTCGCTGCAACGAAGAAGTCGCTGACGTTCGGCGTCTCGGGGCTGACAGACTGCTGCCGACCGGCTTCCCGGCTGTTGCTGCTGCTCACGGCATCCCCGCAACCAATAAGGTGCTCGTGTCCGTCGTCTCCGGAGACGGTGAACTGCTGCCGGCCTTGGTACATATGAAAAGATCAATGTTCATGTCAAGGTCTGTCGGTACAAAAAACCAGGTCATTTAATGAAAACTATAAATTACCACGTATTATGATCATCATATCTATTATTTCTCCATATGAATGTCTATTTTATTTTTTTATGATCATGAGCAAGTTCACGTATTTGCTTCCTTTATTTTTGCCTTCACTTCTGGATATTTTTAGTTTCCTTTTAGCTTGATCAGCTCCTTTCTTTTTGCCTCCACCACGGCGTTGCTGCAGTCCAATAAGCGAGAAGACCATCAGGTATTTGTTTTTTGGCATCAGGTACTGGGCTGCACGACAGGAAGCTGCTCACGCCCGTCGTCTCCGTGGACCGTGGACGGCGCCCTAGGCCTGCTGCCAGACAAGGTACATACCCAACATGGATGCTGATCCATCGCTCATCTGAAGCAGCCAGTTGATTGGTGTCGTAGAGAAGATCGGTTTTCATCTATATTGGTAATTTTTCTGAGACGATTAGGTGTTTAGTCCCGTATCATTACTTGTACAAAAATCACATTGCTTAATTAATGTAAGGAGGGTAAAATATAAAAATCACATCGATTTGACCAAGTCTTCATCCTTTCATCCTCACATCGTCTCCATCCTTTCATCCTCAGGCCTATAAGTTACATCAACGTTACATCAACATACGTGCATCTTTGTGGTTTCTATATGCATGTCTATTTTTTTTTTCTATGATCATATTTGGGTTTCAAAATTGGTGGTTGATCGATTGCAAGTTTATTGTAGTGTCAAAGTGCAATCATTGGTCCTGATGGGTGATGACTCGAACATAACAAACCATGGGTCTGGTCGTGGTAGTAAGAGGCCGAGAGGATCTGGTCGTGGTGGTAATAGTGCAGGTGATCATTCCATTCAACACACCCCCTTTACCCCTCACAGTGGACCCACCTACCAGGGCTGAACGGTGGGCATAGAACGACCAAAGGGAGGGGATTGATTTGGTCGTCCTCACCCAGTTAAAAAACTCCCCTCCCACCTCCTCATCCCCAAATTTTTTTCACCAAAAAATACATCCAATAGCGGAAGTAAAATAGGAAACATTCCCTTGCTCTCACTACATCCCATCCCAATGAAAAGTAGAAAGTCCCTTATATCAAGGCGAGAAATAAAAGAAATAAATGAAGGTGTTATTAAAAGGAAATAAACGGTGTGGTGTTAAAAGGAAATAAAAGGTATGCTATTAGAAAGAAATAAAATGCACCTCTCCATGACCACCACTTGCTCTCTCTGCATTCAACGGCAAGAAAATGGAAAGCCCCCTGATCTTCTCTCTAACGCAAGAAATAAATCTCTCCATAGCCAAAAGAAAAAGAATCTCTCTACAACGTTGTTTATGGATGGACGACGTGGAGAGGATGCCAGTGCCCTTCATATTTCGCCTCAGCCGTTGCTCCAAGTAGTCACCTGCTCACCGCAGTCGCATTCACAGCAGGCCCAGGCCCAAGCGGCGGTGCCGGGGGCCGGTTCCCCGCCACGGGCGACGAAAAAGGAGATGGCGAGGGTGTTTTTTTTATGGCAGTCATGGTCTTTCCTTTGGTTGACGTAAGCTATTTTTTTTGCATCACTCCATACCTTTCAGAACTGCATGTCGTTAACAAGGAGGCGGTTGCCAAGCTGGAGGCCTCCCGTTGTCAAGCGCTAGGACCAGTACTCTCCCTGCCCCACTGCCGCCACGCCTCCATCGCTCCCGTTGCCGCGCTAGGAGGACCACGCCCGTCATGTGCGCTCATCCACGCCTCCAATGTTGGCGTCTGCATGATGGAATTCACCTGGTGATCCCAGCGGCGACCGCGTCGCCTACTTGGCCATCATCCACGGTCATCTCCTGCCGCCATCTACGCCCTGTAGGTTGAGGTTCCCCGGAGGCTGGAGTTCGTCTATGCAGCCAATCAGCAGCTTCATCACGAGGATCAGATTTTAAATTTGAGAATGAAAAAAATAGTATATATAAATTGAACACCGGTCGGCCGAAACTTGTTTGCAGAAACTAGCTGGGCTATCTGGCATTAGGGTAAGGATGAATTTACTCATAACCTGCAATAAGTCTTGCAAGCAATCAGGTAAAAATATGTATACATATTCTTATTGGTCGTCCATCTACTCGTATATATTTTGTTACACTCATATATATATATGTGTGTGTGTGTGTGTGGTGTTACTGTGTTCAGACCATCCTACCCAGTGAGAAGCCCTGCAAAATTGGTGCTTCCTCCTCCCGGCCAAGATCATCCATCGCCAAGGACGGACACACCCTGTGTCGGCGTTACCTGTCTAGGAGGCCCATCTACGTCAGCACTCGAATGTAGTTAGTTATTATTATTATTAATTTATTATTAAATATTTTTATTTCAAGCTAAATTTTTACCATGTATCACTTTTTCAGTAATTAAAAATGATATACACACCAAGGCTCCGCAAAAGCATTTGATGTCTCCACATGAATGGGAGATCTTAAAAATATCTCCGATAACACTGCTACCAGAGTTCCAGGACAACTACTCCCCGAGACAAGAAATATGAAAGAAGTGTTTTTAAAGTCCACATAAAATTTATGAGTTTGTGTTTGATATTAAGATAAGAAATTGCAGCTTTGCAGTATATTCTTAAATACTCTATTATTTGTCGCACATATCTTTTCATCTCTACTATATTTATATCTTTTGTATATGAGAATTTAAATAACATATAATAACTCTAAACTTATTTCGTTTATTCTATTTTATTTTAATAGCACGTGCGTGTCGCACGTGCCAAAAGACTAGTAAAAAAAATGATCCTATTATTTATATAAGCTGGTGTTATTTACTCCATGCACTAATCAACCTTACACAATCGTTTGAGGGGTTGCTTGGGGAGTCTGGGTTGCAGTTGCAGACAAGGCAGTTCGCTTCACAATCCTCCACGGTTGTTCGCTTGTGCTTGTGGTAAAGACTGGCCGTCTAGGTGGCTCTCCTTCCTCCTCCAACATGACGGCGTTCCAACGAACGGCGATCTATTAGCGATGTAACAATGGTTTTTTATGTTCAACATCAATCTAATAATAATACAAGCAAAGATCACCATAAATTCAATGTAATAATTCAGTGACGTGTTGCTAACGGCGCCCGTCTCCGTCTCCTGCTGCATGAAAACGAAAGAGCTAGCTTCCATGCCAGCTATTTTTGCATAAACGCCACAAGTACGTGTTGTGGTGGAACCTACGAAGATTCGAGTCGTCAGCTTGAGTGCTCTTTTTTTCCTAAATTTATTTCAGAATATAACCCTACTAAAAAAATTTCGGTGGTTAACAGCGAGAGGCCTGTGTTAAGAGGCGAATGTACTTGTATTTATGAGTGTATATACTGTATTTAGAGAAAAAAATACATTCTGAGTATCAACACATCATCTAAATCATGCGAAACAATACATATCTGGAAGCATTTACAAGCATGACCTGTTGCGGAAAAAAATGCAGGTACAAAACAACAGCGCCAGGAAATAATATATTTTACAAACTCTTTTGTACAACATGCTCTGTTGACTGCCGTCTAAATTACATCATTTATATATCCCTTATTATTTCGGGACTCTACCTTTAAACAAATAGAACAAATATGAGACTTCACAGGGGGGAAGTTTGCAAGCTCACAAACAAACCTGTGACGTTGGGTAGGAAAGAATTGGAGTGACCGATCGCCAATGCAGCGATCCGGCACAAGTCATAGCACATGAAAATTGTCAGTGAAGAACACAATTCAGGAGCATGAGCAGCTAAAAACTCACTGGACTTGCCCCTCCAAAACCTACCGAGGGCCCCTTGACCCTGGTAGGCCTACATTTACAAAGACTCGTACTGCTGCTGCAGTGACCGCGAGGGATCGCAAGGTTCTGAAAAAAGGGTTTTACCTTTGACTAAGCAATGAAAATGCAGGCTGTTTGACAGTAGCAAATTTCAGAACAGCTGAAGAGCAATCTTGAGCCTATTCTGCTTCCACTTGGGTAACTTGGCAAAAGCCTCCTTTGTCATTCCAAACCTTTCTCTGAACTCTGACGAAGATAGATAAATCTGCAATGTGGCAGTATAGTAGTGTGAAGGCTTGAGAGATGAGATGGATATAGCCAATGGTTTCATAAAGACGGCAGGGTTTACCTCCCGCTTGGTGACATCAATGTCTGTGGCAGGATTGGTGGAAGACGTCCTCAAGCGGTCATATGGGTATACAGGAAGCCCTTCTTCACCCTCCACCTGATTCGCCTTTACATCTTCGTGTACTGCTGGAGTTGCAATTTGACTATCCTTCGTAGGGTTAATTTCCTTGGCATTAGTCTCTGGTTTAGGTTTGCTTGATTCAGTTTGAGGCTTGTTTACATCAGGGCTCGCTTGACACCAAAAGAACATAAAATGTAAGCAAATCGTTCAAAAAAAATAAAATGTAAGCAAAACCTAGATTGAAATGTAAAGTACCACTGTACTTCCTATGAACTGCAGCATACCTTTAATTGACTTTGGAATTAGAGTTGCCTTAGGTCGCTCAAAAGAAGCAGAAATTGCAGCGATTGAAGCAGTCCTCGGCGGTGGCTTCGAAGAATCAGGGGAAACAGGCTTCGGAGGTTGTTTTCGAACAACTGGTGGAGGAGTTGACAGGTTTCGGGTATTTGGGTTCTCGAAGTTAGCAGCCAATGCATTGAAAGCAGGCGACCTTCCTCTGACTCTTACACGATCAGGACTGAATGACATGCTTCTGGAACGTTGAGATTTATCAGGTACACTAGACCTTCCAGTGTGCGCTGATGTTGTTGGCCGTCTTTTTGGTTTCTAAAAATATTATAACCAAGGATTAGTGTCATTCTAGGAAAAACAGCATTAGGAAACTAATTAAACACAGAGAAACCAGCTGCATCCAATTTGCTACCTTACATGTTCATGCACAAAACAAAATATCTAGAAACGCTAAAATTTGCTATCGGACTAGGGATAGCTAGTCTTTTGTTATCATAAGTTAAAAGAATGTTAATAACTAACCATAAGTAACCAATGAAAATGCAGCAGTTGCTTCTTAAGGTTATGCAGTAGACACTAATCAATAAATATTCTTTATACAGATGTGCCAGTACACAATGCTATCATAACTCAAAACAGACATGCAATAGCTACCGCATTTTATAACTTAGTTCTTTATATTTATTCCGCTTCTTTTTTATTTTATTTGGACCTACTTTAGAATGGAGGTTGATCAAGTCAGGCTCAGGCATGTTGGAGGAAAATATTCACTGTATTGCCACTCAAACCCTAGAAGGGTGAGATATATACAACACTATATGGGCCTCTATATGGGCCAGGCCTTATGGGCCTCTATACACTCCAACACCCCCCCCCGCAGTCTGAGCTACCGACGTAGCGGTGCTGAAGACTGGACAAGAAAGAGGACACAGACACAACACACCCCCCCCCCCCCCGCGGTCTCAACTAGCCACTGGTTACGTTGAGACTGGACCGGAACTCGGAGAACGTCGAGGAGGGTAGTCCCTTGGTGAAGATATCGGCGAACTGGGAGGTGGTCGGGACGTGGAGGACCCGGACCTGCCCGATGGCGACCTGGTCACGAACGAAGTGCAAGTCGATCTCCACATGCTTCGTCCGCTGGTGCTGAACCGGATTGGTGGAGAGGTAGACGGCGCTGACGTTGTCGCAGTAGACGAGCGTGCTCTTGGTGAGCAGGCTGTGGAGCTCCGCCAAGAGCTGTCGTAGCCAGGACGCCTTAGCCACGCCGTTGGCAACCGCGCGGTACTCCGCCTCGGCACTAGAGCGGGAGACCACCGGCTGCCGCTTGGACGACCAGGAGACGAGGTTGCCGCCGAGGAAGACGGCGTAGCCCGAGGTAGACCAACGGGTGTTGGGGCAGCCGGCCCAGTCAGCGTCGGTGTAGACGACGAGCTCGGTGGAGGGGGACCGGTGAAGGGTGAGGCCGCAGTCCACCGTGCCTCGAACGTACCTCAGCAGGCGCTTCAGGGCAGCAAGGTGTGCCTCGCGAGGGTCGTGCATATGGAGGCAGATCTGCTGGACTGCGTAGGCGATGTCTGGCCTGGTGAAGGTGAGGTACTGCAGAGCCCCGGCCAGACTCCGGTAGGCCGTCGGGTCAGCAACAGGAGGGCTCTCCTCAGCCGAGAGCTTGCCCTGGGTGTCGACTGGAGTGGCGCAGGGCTTACAGTCAGCCTTCCCTGCCCGCTCCAGGATGTCGAGAGCGTACTGTCGCTGGTGTAGGAAGAGGCCGGAAGGACGGGGCTCCACGGTGACTCCCAGAAAGTGGCGGAGCACGCCCAGGTCCTTCATGGCGAACTCCTGCTGCAGAGAGTGGATGATACTTTGGAGCAGGGGCGGACTGGACGCCGTGAGGATGATGTCGTCGACGTACAGCAGCAGATAGGCAGCCTCGGTGCCTCGACGGAAGACGAACAACGAAGTGTCCGACTTGCACTCGGTGAAGCCCAGCGAGGTCAAGAACGTGGCGAACCGAGAGTACCACGCCCGGGAAGCCTGCTTCAAGCCATTGAGTGACTTGTTGAGGCGGCACACCAGATCGGGACGACTGGTGTCAACGAACCCCGTCAGCTAGCTGCAGTAGACGGTCTCGGTGAGAGTCCCGTGAAGAAAGGCGTTCTTCACGTCCAGCTGGTGAACCGGCCATGAGCGCTGGAGAGCCAGCGAGAGAACCGTGCGCACGGTGGCCGGCTTCACCACTGGACTGAAGGTCTCGTCGTAGTCCACACCAGGCCGCTGGGTGAAGCCGCGAAGGACCCAGCGAGCCTTGTAGCGCTCCAGGGACCCGTCAGCCCGGCGCTTGTGGGTCCAGATGCACTTGCGGTGACGACGTTGCCACCAGACGGACTCGGTACGAGGTCCCACGTCTGGTTGGCAAAAAGGGCCGCGTACTTCTCCTCCATCGCGCGACGCCAGTGAGGGTCAGCCAGAGCCTCACGGACGGAGGAGGGTACCGGAGAGACTCCCGGCTCACTCTCGACGGCAGAGAGGGTCGCAGGTCGCGAGACGCCCGCCGCCCGCCGTGTCACCATGGGATGGGTATGACCAGGATCCCGATGGAGAACCGGTGGGTGGTACACGTCCGGATCGACGCGGGAGCTGATCCAAGGGCGGGCTGGCGGCGCCGAGGGAGGTGGCGGTGGCGGGAGCGAAGTCGCCGGCCCGGGCACCGGCCGTCGCCGGTAGACGTGCACAGGCTGCCATGAGCGTGCCGGGAAACCCGGGGGCACGAGGGGAGCCGGTAGGGGCTCCAAAGCCGTGCGAGGCACGACCGGGGGCTCCGGGGCCGCGCGTGGCGCGGCGGGGGACTCCGGGGCCACGCGTGGCGCGGCCGGGGGGCGCCGGGGCCACCCACGGGCCAGTAGGAACACCTGTGGAGAGGGGATAAATAGAAACTGGTGGTGGAACCACCGGGTCAGTCGGAAAGAGGGACTCCAGCTCAGGATCGGGAGACGGGGTGGTAGAGGTGGAGTAAGGAAAATCTGACTCGTCAAAGACGACGTGCCGGGAGATGAGGATACGACGGGAGGTAAGATCAAAGCAGCGGTACCCCTTGTGGTCAGGGGAGTAACCGAGAAACACACAACGAGTCGAGCGGGGCGCGAGCTTGTGAGGAGTAATAGCAGAGGTGTTAGGGTAGCACGCGCACTCGAAAACACGAAGGTGATCGTAGCTGGGAGGAGTACCGAAGAGAGCATGGTGTGGAGTGGGGGCAGAAATAGCAGTGGAGGGGAGGCGGTTGAGCAAATAAGTGGCTGTATGAAGAGCCTCAGCCCAGAATCAGGCTGGAAGAGAGGCCTGAATGAGAAGGGTGTGAATGACATCGTCAGTGGTGCGAATCATCCGCTCAGGCCTGCCGTTCTGGGAAGAGGTGTACGGGCAGGGCAGACGCAACTGAATCCCCTGAGAGAGAAAGAAGTCACGAGAGGTGTGGGTATCAAAATCACGACCATTGTCACACTGAACAGCTTTTACAGTGCGACCAAACTGAGTCGAAACCCAAGCAAAGAAGTGGAGAAGGGTAGGAAGAAGGGGGAGGAGGGGTGCGGCCGCGGCCGCCGTCCATGGCTGCAGCGGCGGCCGGCGACGGCCGGCGGTGGCTGGAGGTGGCTGGCGGCGGCTGGGAGAGAGGAAGGGGTGGCGGCGGCTGGGAGAAGTTAGCTTGATACCATGTTAGAGGAAAATATTCACTGTATTGCCACTCAAACCCTAGAAGGGTGAGATATATACAACACTATATGGGGCTCTATATGGGCCAGGCCTTATGGGCCTCTATACACTCCAACAAGGCACAACCATTGTCCCAACTGTATAACAATATAACAATCAATACTGGATACAAAAACTTACATCTGCTCTTGGTTTTACTCCATCCCTCACTATAGATAGCTTCCTTTCAAACGAGTTACCATGCATCTGAAACAATTCATAACATAGAAAGATGAGTTCAGCACGTGATGTTTGCATAACACCAAAGGCAATATAATCCATAGGAGAGGCTTACTGCTGATTTTGAAAAATCCCAAGTAAAGAACCTGGTGAAATATTGGGGTTCACTTCCTTCAGTGATGACATAAAGTGGCGTCTCTCGTGATACATTCTCCATTAGAATGTCAAGCTCTAGAAATTTCTGCCAGAAAGTATAGTTTAACAGTGCACTGTAAACTTGCCTTCTCATTTATAGCATTCTACAAAGAAAATACAAGCATATCATATACCTCTCCAATGTTCAACGCTTGTGCTCGTATTTTTGTGTCCACACGTTGTCCAACCCATACGAAGATACATGAATGGCAGTCCAAAATAAATATGTCCTCTGTCATCAAATCATCCTGAGCGAAGTTGAATATTTCTCTAACCTACAAAATCAGCTCATCAACATTAATTATTCATCACACTAGTTTCTATTCTAATGATAACAATACATAAACTTCGGCATTGCTCACCTTAAGCACCCCTTCTCACCACCAAGCATCCCGCAGAACAGAAAAAAGATTCAAAAAGAGGAAATGCAGATAAGTAAGCTACAAATGAATTATAACAATCAATAATATATGCAGGAACATTCAAATTTGTCTTACCCTTTGAAAATGTACAAGCAAACAAATGAGGGTCACTTTCTTGGTCTCTCACAATCTTCTGGCTGGAGTACTCAGACTTGACTCCTAGTAACTTCCAAAACTGATCATATTCTGATCCTTCTTTAAGCAATCTGGACTGCAAATTTGGCTGCATATAATATAGTGCATTAGCAGAATGGAAAGGGTTGGTGTTGTAGTAACATATAGTTACATAAATGCAAAGAATAAACTACAGTAATATGCAAGGTATGATCAGGAAGCGTATCTATCAGACTTGAGAAGTGATGAACTGATGAATTACTGCAATGCATTCATTTTGTAACACCATGATGTAGATATGAAACATCTGTCCTACATGATGTATATTTGATGCTACTCGGATATATTTGACAAGAAACTGATGAGGAAAAGTAGCTCATTTATCAGGATGTATAAATTATATTATATGATGGCTTGCAAATGAGTCACAAGCTGAAATTCAGTTAATCAACCATCATAAATGCAAGAATCAGCTATCCATATAACTGTCTTTAGAAAAGCTGTAGAAAATAGTCAGCCAAAAACCAATAGAAAAAGAAGCACGAATGAGGCCTAAAATCATCATGTGGATAATTTTGATCAGAGTGCAGCGGCAACATAGCAGCAACAAACACACACACACAAGATAATCTACCTTCGTTCTTAAATATATGACACCACTGAATTTTTTACTCATTTAACTATTCATCTAGTCTACAAATATTTAAGAAAATAGATGAATCTATAAATTAAATCTAAAGTACTTTTTATTATAGATGTAGTGGTACTAATTTTACTTTATTTTACTAATTCATTAAATAAATATTGTTGGTCAAAGTTTGAGCAACAAGTCAACTGTACCTTGATAACATCAAGCTGCCTCTCAGCAAGTTCTTGGTCCATTGATGAGCTTAGATTACCAATCCACGTAAATACTGTATCTCCATCATGTAGTATGTAACAATAAGAAGAGTTCAGCGACGATGCTGCCTGGTAATAAGAACCATAGCATTGTCATTACTTTTACAAAATCCACTAAGATAACATGGACATAACACAATTATGATGCCTTGTTGAAATGACAATATAAGAAAGTACCGTATCAACTTGAATAGCTTGCATATTCTCAGGCCCTGAGCCCTGAACTCGAAAAAGTGCAACCCCGCTTTCTGAATAGGTATCATCCTCAATGCCGTTTTCTGAGACGAACTTTTTATAACCAGTACTCGTACCACCCTGTATCAGTGGGAAAATGTTAAATACAAATATGCATCAATCATATTGTCACCGTACGGAGAAAGATTCACAGAAGCTTATTCACATGAATTTGGTTAAACAACAACCTTGTATATAACCAAGTTCTGGAATATTGGGAAAAACTCAATGGGTTCCTTTCCTTCATAAACGCGGACCTATGATAACCACAGAAAATGGGGTCAGGAACTCAGGATAGTTGACCAAGATTTTTTTAAGAAAAAACGTCTAAGACAAACTGAACATTGACCAGAACAGCCTGGAATTTTAAAGACTCGATCATGTTGTCAGCAAGTGAAATGGCTGCACTCCTTTCCTCCTGTTTATATATGGAAAAAGGAACAACATGGTTAAGTAACTGCTATCCAACTTGATAGCATCTGACAAAGACTGACTAATCCATATGCAATTTAGAAATGTCAAATACAGCAAGACAGAATAGTTCAAAGAAGCCGGATGCTTCCATACTCTATAATGTCATATTTTATGGCTACCGAATTGTACAATCTGACAAATTTCGAGAATATGAACAGTACATTGCAAATAATTTGAGGCTTAACATTTCTAAAAACATTTTGATTCAGCTAGAATACCAAATGCATTTCCATTTTCTAACATAAGGGAAAACAAATACTCCCTCCGTTCCCAACTGTAGGTCATTTTGGCATATTTATATACGTAGTTTTCAGAATGTATCTAGACATAGTGCATATCTAAGTACATACTAATATCTATGTATCTAACTATGCCCAAATGACCTACAAATTGAAAGGGAGCGAGTAACTGATACAGTACGGATAATGCACTGAACAATGATAAATTGCCATGACACTGTATCAATCATATGAGCAAGGACAACAAACGGAAAATGCTTACATGCATAAAATAGTTACCTGGACACTCTTCTTTCCAAACCAGGTACCAATGAGACATTCATCTCCATTTTCTCCGGGGTAGGTGTATTGAAAGATATAACAGTCTCCACTGTAGAATTTGCATTGCTCAGAGAACGAAAGGAAAGTTTTCTCACTACCATTAACACGCCAAACCTGAAAGATATAGGCTAATGTTATAGTAGGAGAGTCTGAAGCAAATAAATGCATGAACGGTAAGAGAACTTTGGCATAAGAACTAGAGTCCAGTCCATTTTAAACAACATTGCAGCTCCTCTCATCATTGCAATTAAACACTTATAGGTAGATTTGTGCTAACTAGCAACCTTATTCAAGGGTATGGATTTTATAATCAGAGGAGCTCAATAAATGATAAATCAACAGCAATAACTGGATTTAGTCTGGTAGCAAAATCTTTTGTAAGAAAAGGAAGTTTGCTGACCTGTAAATTGCCAGTGCAATCAATCTGAGGCAGAGGCTCTTGCTTTACAGGTGCAGCTTTTGCTGGACCCTTGAAATTAAATCCTTGCCGCTTAAGAAGAGCTACAGAAGGAGATTTAGTTATAAAAAATCATTAATGGCAAATAAAATAAAAAAATAAAGATTTGCGACCCAGCTGCTAACCTGCCACTTTTCCTCTGCTTTCATCCGACACGACCGCATCAGCTTTCTTTGGCCATTTATCAAACTTTGATCGGAATATAACAGTCTCAAATCCTTCCATGAGGCGAATAATATGAGATTTTGGCCGGTTTCCTTCACGTAGTAATTCCTACAGAGATAAGAAAGAAGGGGGAAAAAAGGCAACAATTGATTAAGGCGTATGAGGTAAATGGAGAAGTAGAAAAACTGGGATGACAGCGCGTCTATCTCAGACAATGATTTTTAACTAGTATAGGCTACGGGGCATAGTGCAACACCAGGAATATAGAATATGATGACTGATGAAGGCCCATGTTCTGTGTTATGATGAATAACGACTAAACTTGAACTGGTTAAAAGGTCTTCTCTTGCACGTAAAGTTTAATATTATTGATGTGGGTCCTGAATTCTTTCATAGGTAGTTTCAAATTTCATGCCTAGCTTTCCATGCCTATCCACATTAGCTGCAACTTCTTCATGGAAATCTTCACCATTTCAGTTTGGCAAATCTGGAAGCAAAGAAATGGCCTGATATTTGAAAGGCATCCAAGTAGTATCAATCTCTGGAAAAGAAGTTTTCGGGAGGAATGCCTAAACCAAGCTCATAGGATGAAAAGTTCTCTTTAGCACCCCTTTCTTCATTGGGTTAACTCCTCTGCACAGTTCCTCTAATTGTTTTTTTATCCTCCCTTCCCCCAGTTGTAGCTGCTCTAGCTGGTGTATAGCTTTTCTTTGAGGCCTTCTCTTTCTGCTCATAGCTTTAGTCTTCTTTGTTTGTAAGTATTCCGTTACTCTTTTGTTTTTTATAATAAAATCTCACTGCGGGGGCTTCCCTCGCCGTGTTTCAGTTCAGAAAACATTAGCTGCAACACTTCTTAGTCAATATCTGTTTAGGAGTCACATTGATAGTGTCTCTTAAGTACATCTGGGGTACGTCTCTTATAGAGACTCTTTCCCCCCTACATTTGCCTAAATTATGAACTTTATGGTGGCTGGTTCACAAAGGTCCAGCCAAATTATTATAAGCACTAAATCAAGATAGCGAAGCAATACAATGTTACCTCAGCAGCAGAGCCTGCTCGTTTCCTCTCTTCGAGAGTTGTTTCTCTACCCATCCAGGCATAAATTTCAGAACCACAGTCTAGCAGGTAACATTTTGTTGAATCTAGTAGCTCTCTTGTCAGAATTTCACAGTTAATAGGTGCTACTTGGCCTTTATTGATACTGACAACAAGAGTAGAGAAAAGAGGATTTCAGCAAGGGAAAAGTAGACATAATATAACATAACCATGAAAGACAACTCATTCAAAAAGAATTAAAATTTTATATGCTTGTCACGTGTGATATATTACCAAAGCAATTTTGAAGTGGAAGCAGAATCTTTTCCGTTAAGTTCAGAAAATGTCTTTCTTGGCAAAGGAGCAAATCCACCAAAGAGACCCCAGAATTCACCGGCATCAGCATCTGCCATCAACTTTCCATCCTCTGTTTGAAAGACTAGATTATAACTCTGAAAGAATATTGTACCTTGAACATTTAAACACATTTAAACCCTTTTGCCAAAAAAATCAACTTACCAACTGCTGCTACTTCACATTTACCATCATGATTGGTATCTTTAAGATATTGCACAACTTCAAGGGCTTTAGCCCTCTCCTGAATACTTGAATTTGATCCATTGAATTGGAATATCTTCGATTTTGTATCTAAAATAAATATGTCATCATGGTTGAGTGATGATCGTGCAAAAGGAACCTGTTGCAGTGGGGGGAAATGGAATGTGGTATCTGTATTAGGAAGCTACGACTGTATAAGAACAAATTGACAAAAGTATATGCAAACAAAAAATCACCTCTTTGACATGAACTGTATGCTTTCCTCTGCACACAAATAATCGTGTCTTATGCTCCCGCTCATTGATTTCAGCATGCCTGAAACCAGATGCAACCCCACCTTCCTCTGGTATAATACAAGGTTTAAAATATGAAAGAAATTTCTCAGTCTCATTTCCCTGCACTTCACGGTACTGGACAGCACGTCCACCAAGAGCAGCATCCAGTTCAACAGTCTTGATTGCAGCCGTACCAGCTTCATCCTATAGATTGATTATGATGCAATTTGTAAGACTTCTTTATGATGCAATTTGTAAGTCTTCTTGTTCATAAGCTACACTGTCACAAAATGATGAACTCATAATATGAAACCAAACCTGACTGGTATCTTTACCAAGCCAATAATGGATATCATGCCGAAAGGAACCATTTTTAAGGGTAGTTGTCTGTTCAAAAAACCAAAAACTCTTAGAAACAGTCAGGATTTCAACCTGTAAGTATCAATCTACAAACAGTAATTTGAGCATATGCATAAATAAACAGAACATCATTGTTTTTATGCAGGATACACACTATACTGAAATGATCAGCTGCATTAGAAAACAATTAATCCCTTCTAATATAAAGGACGCATGATTTAATTTGATGGCATGCGAACAAGGGAAGCCAGGATTTAATGATCTTTGGATGTAAGGAACAGAAACAATTGTACTGCCGACATCAGACAGCTCAGAAGTCACGACATATTTTTTTCCATGGAATTAAATACAAGAGTTGGCACACTTACAACATGAGCAAAGCTAAGTGGTAAGTACCTTCAGTATTATATATGAATCGCCTGTGAAAAATTTCCCATATGATTCCTTGGGCACAGGAACAGCCTGCAACTTTTCAATCCGCCATATTTCCAGGCCACTGATCGTTGTTAAGGATAATAATGCAGAAATAAACAAATAAGTCTGAACATAAGTACAACACCACCATGTTAATCTAATTTCTCCACATATTATCACAAAGGTTTCCCAAGGACTACAGTTCATGAAATACAATGTTGTTGACCTACAAATGACCTAAGAATCTTCTACTGCACATACAACAAGAACTTGGAACAACAATAGAATTGTAATGAGAGGAATGATAGCACATTCAATTGTTGAAATCAAATGACAAAAAGGTATAAGCGTAGACCAATAGCGAACTAGAAACAGATGAAGGATACTCTTTTTGACCTGCACTTTGAAAAACAGGATCCACCTCCCTCATTGAAACAGCCATAGTATTCCTGGGTTTTGTTGGGCTAGTCTTTGGTGGTTTTTGCTTCAAGAGAGAAGAAAAGGTGTGCTGGATCAGGAAAAAATATTAGATTAACGGTTATATCATTTGCAACAATGCAAGTTTTGTGTTCGAGAAAAAAAAAACAATGCAAGTTTTGGAACTCAAAAGCAAACCCGCATAATGACATCTTAAACAAAAACATCATTAAAGTTCCTTTAAAAACAGCGATAGACGTTGCTAATGAAAAAATAAAAATGGGATGAATCACATGATGTGTTTTCAAACAGCACTGCACACAAAAGTTTCCTATTCAGAAAAGCCCAGTGATAGGAACACAGTGCCAAATCATTAGAATGTCTAGCAATTCCAAGACCTCTAGCCTGCTCCTGTGTAACGATGCAGATCAAAAAACCCACCCTCGACTTCCACAAAGGCACAAATTGGGTTGGCATGACATAAAGCAAGCTAACATCAGTATCATCCGGCTTCAACTCTTTACCAGGAATTGCTTGCATCCGACTACAGTGCACAGAGCATAAGAGTTGCAATGGCCAATGGTCAGCTAATTCACTAAATTCCAGACAGAGGTCACATCATTTGCAGATTGAAACTCATGTGACGTTGTGAAACAGCTCGAGTGAGTTCCCACTTTCCGCCCCGCTGCAGTACCAGCTTCAAATTTGATCAGCGCATTAATAAAAGCTGAAAGGTAAACCCAAGAAACACGCTGTTTTTTGTGCAACTCCAGGCCAAAATCCAATTGAGTAGACCTGACATCCTAGGATCCAATAAAACATCCACATCCAGCTCACTAAATCCAAAACACCAAGGACTTTCATGATCCCATTGCTCCAACACATGAAACTAATATCACTTCCACAACAATCCACCGGTACAGAGCACAGCCAAATCGAATGACTTCAGGGTCGCAAATCAGCATTGGGATCAGCACGGAGCCATCAAGTGGCAGATGAATAAGCATAAACTGGACCAAATTCCAGCCACCCCAGATCCACCTCACCACTAAAAAGAAAAATCGATAAACAAAAAAACACTGCTCTCACAGGACTGGTCTCCAAACAGCAGACCATTTCAACAACACTGATCCACCGTATGCTACAAATCTCACAAAATGGTCATTCTCATATCAAATGCCAAGCGGTCAGATCCCAATACGGCGCCGAAAAATCAACCTAGCAAAAATTCCCCACCACATCACACTAAAAACCCATTCATCGAGAACCCACTACCGCAGTTCGGCCACACCAAATCCCAAAAGCTCAGCGAATTCCCGCAGCCCAGATCCGACACACGCGCACCCAAGCCGGCCAACCATACGCGTACCTTGATCGCTGACCCCGGCGCAGCCATGGTCCCGGACCTCAGATCGCCCGAAACTGAAGGTCCGATCAGAGGACCAACTTAACCACCCCCGCCGCAGGCACCGTTAAACAAAGGCAAATCCCCCGCCCCTCCCTTCCCCCATCATTCCCTAAAAAAAAAATTGCCGAAATGGAGGATTTGGTCGCCACGCACCTGGGCCGGAGCCGGTGGCGGCGTCGAATCGTGGGGAAGACTAGCTAGCCAGCGGGTTGCTGTCGCTGCTGCCGTTAGCGCGCGCCGAAGCTGGCGTTAAGCGGGGCCGCGAAAGCCAGGCCAAGCCACCGGATTAACTAGTCCGTTAATCACCCAGCCAAACGGCGCGGATGGAGAGGTTGGGGTAGGGAGGCGAATGATTGGAGGCCAGGCGGGTGGCGTGCTCGCCACTATGGCGGAGGAGGAGGACGACGACGAGGAGGGAGGAGGAGGACAGGACAGGTTGCCGAGGTGGAAGAGGTGTCTGGGAGTTTGCGCTATTTATATTTTTGGATGGAAATTCTCCCTCTCCGCCGTTATTCTGTCGCTGTGGCGAGCTGGGTGGGTGAAAAACAGAGGGGCATCAGGCGTGTACAGGTGGAAATACTAGCAATGATGCTAACGGCGTAGAGGACGACGTGGTGGTACAGCTAGATCTGCATAATTTGGGAGAAAAAGGAAAGAAAAGGGAGCTTGATTTATAAAAAGCGAGAGACTGAAAGGGTTGTTGAAAAATGAAAATGATAGAGGCCAGCCGGCCATGGCAAAAATGTTCGTCAAAGCTTGAAGGTTCCAGCGGCCTGCTTGATTAGTTGATTATGATAATATAAACAAGGAGATGAGTGGTACTACCGTCGCTTTCGACGAAATGAGATTTTGTAAACGGTTTGAATTCAGCGGCGCATTTGAATTTTGGCGTAAGAATGGTTCAACTCTTTGTGTTTTGATGCCACTATATATTCGCAGATTAATATGAATGGAAAAATACATATTTATGAGGAAGATAGGTATACGATTCGGTGTTTAAAAAAATCTACAAATAAAATAAAAAAAAGTAAATATGCACACCTCCTCGCAACGAAGGCTCCAATACTATAACTATATTTAAATTGCCTTTTATTTTTACAAAATCACACCAACATTTTTCCTGTCTCTCATAGGACAATCCCTACAACACTGAAACGTATGCAACATAAAAACAAAGTACTTGTAACATTAAAAATACATAGATGCAACATTAAGAAATATACGACGAGTTATGGAAGTAGATTGATTTTGGGAGGAAATCCCCATGCGCAGGCCCGCAACACCAACATTATGTTTCATGTAAAATTCACTATGAAACATGCAAAAAACAATATTTTTAACATCGGATATTAAGTATTACAACATGCATGAGATCATTCGGTTATATTTTTTTTTTCATTGGGTGTCCTAGAGCTAGCATTACCGTTTAGCCAGACTTCACATACCCATTAATAGCTGCCATTCATGGAAGATCTGCAAACGTGGAAAGGTAGGAGAGTACTCGTCATGCCAGCTGGGACCGCCTACGTGTACATACGTTTTTCTTACCAAAAGTACAGAGGAAAACCATGCCAAGAACCCAAGAGGCTTTCGTACCACTTTTGGGGGCTGAAAAAAAATGTGATCGCGCCGAAAGGTGACGCGAGGGCTGGGACAGTCCACGTACCGTCCATCGAGGTCGGCCACCGCCCCCGGCGCCCACCGGCAACTCCAAAAACAAGTCCCCGACGCGAAAGGGAAGGGACGGATGGGTTGGGAGAGAGGTCGGACAAAGTCCAAACTCCCGGTGCCGGTGCCGCCCCGGACGTACGCTCGCGCGCGCGTGGCGCCACCCTGGCGGCACGGCGCGGCCGGCGTGTGGGGAAGGAGCTGTCCTGCTGGGGCCTGGGCGTACCCGGGCGTGACAGGGTGGACTCGCTCCGGTTTGGTGGTGTGCCAGTACGGGACGGCTCGTGGCTCGCGGGAGGCTCCCTCCACACTCCCACAGCTCCACTCCACACATCCAGAGGTCCAAATTCCGGCCCGGTGCGTGCCGGTGCGGGTGCGGGATCAACGTCGGTCGGAGGCGGTGGATGTTTGGGTGGCCAGCCTTGGTGTTTGCGTCGCGGAGACAGCACGGGTTCGCGATGAGTAGTAGTGCGCCGGGTTGGTCTGGCGCGGCGGGTCGGAAGGTGCGCCGGCTTTCGCTCGCTGCTGGGAGATGACGACGACAGGCAGGGAGACTTCCCGGACCGGAACAGAGCCCACGGCTTCCTTCCCGGTTTGGTTTACGCTGTTGTTCGCCTCGTGATCGTAAAGAAAATCTCCATGTGCCTATGTATCATGTGGGCTAGTACTAAATTGGGATTCTCACTCTATTCAAAAAGAAAAAATCACTGGAGTCACGTTACGGGCCACGAGAAGAATAAGCTGAGGAAGTGGACGATGCAGTGGAAAACCAATCTACATGCTCACACTGTGTGTTCTGAGCCATTCAACAACAGTTTTTTAGGCCGGGTCAAAGTCGAACACGACCTCTCGTCCGGCCGCGCCACACGGCGGCACAGCCTCCACACGCCCCGGGTATACGCATGCAACACTGACAACAGCCCAGAGCCAAACCGCCGCGCGCGCATCCCGCGCCACACCTCTCGCCCGCCAGATCGCAACTAAACCCGTTTCACCTGAATGAATGCCTCATCACTCGTCGCCGGCCGGGGAGACCTCGCAGCATCACCGTTAGACACCGCGCCGCCCGGTCGCTAGGCCATGCCATCCGTGCCGCGGCTCCCGTGGCGCCTGGCCGCCCCGCTCCTCGCCGCCTTCGTCTCCGTCCCGTTCGTCCTCCCGCTCGCGCTCCCCTTCCTCCTCCGCTCCTCCTCCACCTCCTCCCCACGAGCACTCTCCCTCCACCGCATCAGCTATTGGCTCCCATCCCCGCTGACACAGATAGCTCCACCACCTCCCGTTCCATCACCGCCGTCGCCAACAATCCAGACTCCTCCAGCTTCTCCGCCGCCGCCACCGATACAAACTCCACCACCGACATCGTCTCCCTCACCACCACCACCGCCTGAGATCACGACGGACGTCGTCGACGAGACGGGCGAAACAAAAACCAAAAGGTGCGACGTGTACGATGGGGAGTGGGAGCGGGACGAGGAGACACGGCCGCTGTACGCGCCGGGAACGTGCCCCTACGTGGACGAGGCGTACTCCTGCGCGGCGAACGGCCGGCCGGACGACGGGCACACGCGGTGGCGCTGGGCGCCACGTCACTGCAGCCTCCCCAGGTACATAACATGCATACCCACCAGACTACTAGCTTGGTGTCGTGCGAAGCGCCGTGCCCAAAGCGTACGCACGTTTGCTGATTCGAGTGCTAGGTTCGTATAGGTTCAACGCGACGGACTTCCTGACGAGGCTGCGCGGCAAGCGGCTGATGCTCGTCGGCGACTCCATGAACCGGAACCAGTTCGAGTCCATGCTCTGCATCCTGCGCGAGGCTTTGCCGGACAAGGCTCGGGTGTTCGAGACGCATGGGTACAGGATCAGCAAGGGCCGATGCTACTTCGTCTTCAAGTTCGTGGTAAAATAACCCATTATTCGTCCAATAGCTGCACAGCTCTTAGCTCCTCTTTAATGGCATGCAAATTAACGTCAAATGGGAGATGCATGATGTGAGCTCGGGCAGTGCGTAGGATTACGACTGCACCGTGGAGTTCGTGCGGTCACATTTCCTGGTCCGTGAAGGGGTGCGCTTCAACAGGCAGAGGAACTCCAACCCCATCCTCCAGATCGACCGTATCGACAAGACGGCCAACCGGTGGAAGAAGGCCGACGTGCTCGTCTTCAACACCGGCCACTGGTGGACACACGGCAAGACGGCGAGGGGGTATGGCCGCCTGGCCGGCTGTGCCATTTTCTCTGCAGCTTGAAGTCGACGAACCAGAGCATCTGCTTTTTTTACAATCTTGATTCTTGAACAATGGTTGCAGAAAGAACTACTACAAAGAAGGTGACACGTTGTACCCTCAGTTCGACTCGACTGAGGCTTACAGACGAGCCCTCAAGACATGGGCTCGCTGGATCGACAAGAACATGGACCCGGCGAGAAGCATCGTCTTCTACCGAGGATACTCCACTGCACATTTCAGGTGAGGACGACCTGGCTGATTCTGTTCAAGTTGTGGCGTTGCGACTAGCAAGAATAAAGTTCACTGAATTTTCTGTGCATGCAGGGGAGGCGACTGGGACTCCGACGGCTCGTGCAACGGCGAGACGGAGCCGACGTTCAAAGGCGCCATCATCGACAGCTACCCTCTGAAGATGAGGATCGTCGAGGAGGCCATCGGCAGGATGCGGTTCCCGGTGCGGCTGCTGAACGTGACAAAGCTGACGAACTTCCGGAGGGACGGCCACCCTTCGGTGTACGGCAAGGCTGGGGACAAGAAGGTGTCCAAGAGGAAGCAGGACTGCAGCCACTGGTGCCTACCCGGCGTGCCGGACGCGTGGAACGAGCTTATCTACGCCTCTCTTGTCTTGGAACCCAACCCGATCGCATGGACAAACAGATGAAAGATATGACTGTTTATATATTGAACTAGGAATATGGTTACTGATACACTGCTGTTATTAGCCACTCCCTTTCTTAAATATTTGACATTGAGCTAGGAATATGGTTACTGATACATTGCTGCTATTAGCCACTTCCTTTCTTAAATATTTGACATTGAGCTAGGAATATGGTTACTGATACATTGCTGCTATTAGCCACTCCCTTTCTTAGATATTTGACGTTCTGGAACTAACTAATTACCCCAGGCATATTAAAGTATTTATCGTCATTGACTTTTTTTTTCACACCGACAATTTGTTTATTAAAAAAGTGCATTACAATATATGAACATATATGACACGTTTAAAATATTTTTTATGATAAAATAAGTCACAAAAAATGGCTTCTATAATACATTTAAGAGTACATCTTCACAGCAGCTCTTTTTTCCGTGGAACATGTAGACAAGGGATATGCTGGATTTTTTTTTTCTAAAAGACTGTGAGCGCATTCTCCTCAGACTAAGCATAAGCACCTAGTGCAATAGATGGCTTCTTAGCGAGCGGATGCTGTTGTTGTTTGTTTTTGCAATGAGAAAAGGGTTAGCGAATCACGCTGCTCGTCACATGTGTGAACACAGTGCAGCGTGCCAGCAAGTAACGCATTAGATTGTCCGCAGCGGAGTTGAGAAAAAAAAAAAAAACCACTGAAGACGTAATCTCCAGATTTACGCGACGCCGTGCGAATAGCGTATTTTTTGGCAGCTAGCAAAGCGTAGCGCGCTTCAGAAACAAGACGACTAGTCAACAATCTCCCCCATTTCCGTACACTCCGCATCTCTACCTCACCGGCGGCGGGAACGATGGTGGCGATGCTGGGCAGGCGGATCGGGGTGGCGGCGGCGGCCGCCGCGTTCATCGCCCTCGCGGCGTTCGGATCCGCCTCGTCCACGCCCAAGTCCTTCGTGAAATCCACCGTCTCCGCCCACGATGTCGTCATCTTCTCCAAGTCCTACTGCCCGTATGCCCCTCTCGCTCCCAAACCCTTAGAGGCTTAGATGCGTATCTCACCTGCTCATCTGCCGAGATCTATCTAATTTGAAACTTGAAGCGGTAGAAAAATCTGGGATAGTTGTTTTTGTTTCTGATTTTATCCTTCGGCTTGGTTGGTATTTCCTGCTTTGAATTTAGGCGCGCAGGCGATCTACTGGGCCGTACCAGAATCACCAGGGAGGATGAGCTGTTGCTTCGCTTTTTCTCATGTCGATCTGTGGAATTCCGTTTTTCGTAGTACTAAAATCCATTATTTCAATTTTACAGCACTAGAATAAGCCCAGCGCTATTATAACAATGATGACGAGTTATTGGTGGTTATATTATCCAACTGATGTTTACTTCGCATTTCTTGACACTTTGTGTTAAAGAAGATTTAGTTTCTTTTACTCTGCTTGTTTGATGTGAAAATGATTTCTGATTCTTCTGTTTGGCTTATTATTAATTTAGTCTAGTGTAAGAGAAAGCATAGTTTCGCCAGAAAGTTCTACAGTTCTTTCAGGGTTTCATAGCCTCTTGTTTTATTAGAATTCAGTACTTGTAAACTCAGATGTGAATCTTGCAACGCAGTTCAAGAAGATTAAATGAATGATTTTTATAAAGTCTAACACAAATACCTGTGGATAGTCTGAGAGTACTTGGCTGTATGAAATTGCACTGATATACAGTGAGAATGAACTGTGAATATACAGTAAGAATGAACAGTGAATGTATGTAGATCATGTCTCAACTCTGCGTTAAAATACTCTTTCAGCCCTTTAAATGTTTCATGTAAGAAACTCACAAAAGCATGCAATTTTACAGGTATTGTAAAAGAGCAAAAGCCGTGTTTAAGGAACTTGAGTTAAAGAAGGAGCCCTATGTTGTGGAACTTGATCAGCGAGGTTTGCTTTACATTATGTTCCTTTTCATGTTCCTAAACTACTGTTTTTAGTCTGCTTGCTCTATACCCCCATCTTTATTATGTTCTCCGCTTAGTGAAATTTTCAGTTTCATTGAACTAACCTGGGTCCGGTTTGCGTTTTCAGTGTTTTTAGTCAGTACACCTTTGTGGGTGCTCAGCTAAATCCAAATTTTATAATTCGTTCTTCAATTGCATAGTCATTGTTATATACTCCCTCCAACTCATTATATTTGATGTTTGCTAGTTCATTTTTATACTAAGCAATGTCAAATAAATTGATATGGAGGTAGTGGTAATGTAGTAAAAACCACCAGATATTACTAAGCACAGTGAGAAACTGGACAGAGTACATCAGCTAGTTGACTGAAAAAAGTGATGCATCATGCATATATGAGGAGGCTCAATCTGTTTATTCCTCTCTTTTTTTTACAGAATAAAGAAAAACGGTCAATTTCAGACCGAATAGTTACTTCCACTGTCAATCCTTTTCTATTTTTGTTTGCTTTAGCCCTTGAGAGCATATCCTAGGACATTATTGTGATTATGCCATGATGGAGCAATTTTGTCCTGGTTGTCACGCAGAGGATGGCTCGGATATTCAGGATGCCTTATCTGACATAGTTGGCAGGCGTACTGTTCCTCAAGTTTTTGTTCATGGAAAGCACTTGGGGGGCTCTGATGGTACCATTCCTGTACAAGAATCAGTTAAAAATGAAGATTTATTGGCATGATTTCAATCCTGATACCTACCCTTTTACCTTGAAAATATTTGCAGATACTGTTGAAGCTTATGAAAGTGGCAAGCTGGCCAAACTCTTGAACATTGGAGTCAAGGATGATCTTTGAGTGAGGTGTTAGCATGATGGGCTTATCTCATGTTTTGAGTTATCAGGAGATATTATGCGACAATGCACTGACATTATATAGAATATGTAACGGAATATTTTTCCATGGTTTATAATTACTTTCCCCAAGTACTTTGGGCGCTAGCTGCTGCATTATCTAGTTTCAATTCTGACGCTGGATTTGGGCCATCCTTGCCCTGGGGGTGCAACCATCCTACATTTTCTGTGTTACCATGCATTACAAACCTGATTTTTTCTGATTTATTACCTGTATGAAACATTTGATAGGTTCCATATGTATGCAAGCAATATAACAAAAAATTATATACACTAGGGACTTTGTAGAAAAAAAATAATAACATCTGGATCACTAAAACAGATAAAAAAAGCGAGAGGCATTTGATGGTGAAGCACATACATGTCCAAATAAATAGGTGCTGCCAGTTGATGTCCTTTTGCCAAATTGTTTGCTACAACTGCGAATGCTGATCGACATAAGAGGTTTGCCCCTGTACTCTTTGGGCATCTCAATCAAGTCTCTGAGCTCGTGTGCTAGGGTCGTGGACCTTGAAGAATGAGAATTTTGGTCTTGTTTCTCTATCACCAAATTCAACAGCAGCATTCTGATCACTATAGGAACCATGTGTTTGTCTGGCAAGATGGCCCTTCAGAATGTACCATGCTTAATGCCCCTTTGAGCTCTGCTAGAGCCCAGAGATATCTGCCATATCCTCGGGGCCCTTGATCAGAAGCTTCCACTCCTCGGTCTCGAGGTCGAAAGCGGCCACACGGTTCCGGCCATTGATGAAGGCATGAAGCCATGAACCCCACGGCCACGAGGCATGAAGAAGATGACGCCGTCGACCATGGTCGTGCACCACGAGCACTCGAGCAGCAGCCGGGTCGAGGCGCGTGCGCGCTGCAGCTTCCTGCGCTCCCACAGCGTGCTCGACCACACGGAGGACGTTGCCGTCCATGCCCATCACCCGCAGCTCAAGCGTCTTGCCGAGCAGTAGCGCGGGGAGATTCTTCGGCGGCCGCGCGTCGAACACGTTGACGACGAGCGGCACGGGATCGCTGCGCGGCGACGAAGGCCGGCTCGGCGATGATGGAGCACCGCGCCACCGCCTCGACACGCACCGGAACCTGCAGAGGGACTTCGCCGGCAGCCTGGCTATAGCGCGTCGGACATGCTGGTGTCGTCCTCCGGCGGCGCGAAACGCCGGCGAGTACCGCGACCATTAGTTGCTGCGTCTGGAAGGAAAGAGAATTGCACATCAACCACGCACGCGCAGCAACCGCTGCGCCCGCCTGCTGCGTGGAGAGCCCGATCGAGTTGGATTTGTAATGGAGGCGAAGAAAGAGCCTGGGTTTTGTAGAGATCGCGGGCTTTACGGCCTCAGCAATGATTTTTTTTG
This sequence comes from Digitaria exilis, assembly GCA_015342445.1. NCBI lineage: Eukaryota > Viridiplantae > Streptophyta > Magnoliopsida > Poales > Poaceae > Digitaria > Digitaria exilis. The sequence continues at coordinate 1,709,211 of JACEFO010002479.1, forward strand.
GAGCTTAATGGCAGGTGTTTCTGCCTTTCATTAAAGATCGATAGCAGGTGTACAAAAATACAGGTAAAAGGCCTAGGCCAAATACCATGTTACATTTAAAAGTAAAGCACCAAAGTAAAGAAACATCTATAGCCTACTCCTCCCAAGTCGTGTGCGCCGTTTGCCAGTTTTGAATGTCTTGCCGGATGAGCAATATTAACTGCGAAATAGTTAGGCTCTTGTGGTCGAACACCCGCCGGCAGCGTTCCTTCCAGATATTCCAGGCGATGTAAACTACCGTTTGTTCCCTTTCCTGCGAGGACCGGTTGCCCGCTGGCCCGATCATTGATGTCCACCATTGTTTGAAGCGTCGGTAGTTGTTCGGTGGAAGCTGCTGTGGAGCGATCCCCGTCGAGGCAAAAGCACTCCAGACCTGCTGAGCGTAAGGGCAAGAAGCTAGCATGTGCAATGCAGTTTCTGACGCCGAGCAGCATAAAGGGCATTGTGCATTGGCTTGGCCACCGGTGTTGATGATTCTGTCATTTGTCCATAGCTTGTTTTGTAGAAGCAGCCAACCGAAAAATTTGCACTTATTTTCAGCCCTTGTCTTCCACAATCGGTCCCAGTCAAAGTCACTGAAGTTGGCTGTGAACTGTGCCTGATACGCCGAGCTAGACGAATATGTGCCATTGGCGGAAAACCTCCATATTATGTTATCTGGTTGATCATTGAGTTGTACCTGTTGGAGCATGCCCCAAAGCTCTACATATTGGTTGATCTCATCAGTGGTTGACATGCGACGTAGACCCCGCTTCCATATGCCATTTGTCATGGCAGTGGCCACGCATTGGTGCTTTCTCCAGGCGAGACTGTATAGGTCAGGTGCAATTTGTGAGGGGCTCTGCCCATTCAACCATCGATCATGCCAAAAAGATGCACGCTGTCCATTGCCCAATGAGATGAGTGTGCATGCTCGAAACAACTGAACCTCCGTTGGCGTGCTCAGTATGTTTAGCGCTGACCAGGGCCGGGTTGGGTCTTTCCATTGTAGCCACTGCCACCGTAGGCGGAGAGCGCGATTAAAGGCAGTGAGATCATGAATCCCTAGGCCGCCCAAACGCTTTGGTAGCTGAACCCTGCGCCAATTGACCAAGCAGTGACCTCCTTTTGCCTCTTGAGATCCCTTCCAAAGGAAACTGCGCCTGATCTTGTCGATTCTCTTGATTGCCCATTTGGAGAGGCTGAACACTGTCATGTAGTAAGTTGGTATCGCAGTTAGGACTGCCTTCACCAGTGTTAGTCTACCTGCTTTAGTCAACAATCTCCCCTTCCATCCTGGCAGTTTTGCCGCCACTCTGTCCACAATCCCTTGTTCATCACTTCGATGTAGTCGACCAGTGCGCAATGGCAGTCCTAGATAGGTGCAAGGCAAATTCCCCAATTGAGCTGGCAGGTTGCCTAGAATAGAGGAGACATCAATGTTCTCGCATCTGATTGGGAAGACCTCAGATTTTTGAAAGTTAGTGCATAACCCCGTGGCCTCCCCGAAATGTTCCAGGATCACTTGTAGGTTTTCTATATCAGCTGCGATCGGGCGCACAAACAGGGCTGCGTCATCTGCATAAAGACTTGTTCTCATTTTGATTGGAGCAGCGCCAATTGGTGTCAGCAGGTCCTGTTGTGTTGCTTGCTGTAGCAATCGTTGTAGTGGATCCATAGCTAGGATGAACAGCATGGGAGATAGAGGATCACCCTGTCGCAAACCCCGCCTGTGCTGAATTGGTCTGCCCGGTTGCCCATTGAGAAGAATACGAGATGTTGTGGTGGCCCATGTGAGTGAAATGATGTCGCGCCAACGCTGCCCAAAGCCTAGTTGTTCCATGACTTCGAGGAGGTATTCCCAACGCACACTGTCGAAAGCTTTGGCTATGTCCAACTTGATGAGCAACATTGGAGTTTTTGATCTATGAAAGTGTTGCAACGCACCATGCAGAAACTGGAAGCTGTCTTGTATGCAACGTCCTTTAACAAAGGCACTCTGACAGTTTGACACCAAGGCATCAAGGTGTGGCGCTAAGCGGTTTGCCAATACTTTCCCCAATATCTTGGCAACACTATGCATCAAGCTGATCGGCCGGTAGTCACTAATCTGAGTTGCTGCTGCTTTCTTGGGCAATAGGGTAATGTTTGCAGAGTTTAGTAAATTCCAACAGGACGATCTACAGGAAAATATCTCTTGTATCGCAGCCACGAGGTCATGCTTGACAATATCCCAACCCACCTTGAAGAAAGCTCCGATGTAGCCATCCGGTCCCGGCGCTTTCTCAGGTGGAGCTTTTATGATCGCCGTTTTGATCTCTGCTGCTGTGACATCGTCATCTAGGCTGCTTAGATCATGGCGCTGCATACCCAGAAGGTCCCAATTCAGAGTTTGCGCACGCTGTGTGGAGGTGCCCAGCTGGTCCGTGTAATGCTGGTGAAGAGCTTCTGCCTTGGCCTCGTGCGCTGTGTGCGTAACCCCCAAGTGGTTTAGAGCTGGGATATGATTTTTCCTTCGACGACCATTTGCCCGTAGGTGGAACAGACGTGTGTTGGCATCTCTGACGCGAATGTTCGTCATTCTCGATCGCTGCCTAATCTTGATTCTCCGCAGCGACGCAAGCCCCAGGATTCTGTTCTTTGCAAGGCGGCGAAGAGAGAGCTCGTCATCGGTGAGTCGCCTTTGGTCCTGAATCTGATCAAGTCGCTGCACAATCTGTTCGGCAAGCGCTGCTTGTTGCTTCAGTTCGTCCACGCGTTGTTTGCTCCAGGACCGCAGAGCTTTGGCCAGCCTTGCAAGCTTGATATGTAGCAATCTGACCTTGTTGTTGCATTGAATCGGTCTTTCCCAACTCGTCTTGACCACATCCAGGAAACCTTGCTGCTTCAGCCAAAAGGATTCAAACCTGAAGCCTTTGTACCTCCGTTGGAACGAATTGCATGTCAGCAGCATAGGGCAATGATCAGACACAGAGGTGCCGATGGCCTGGAGATAGCAGTCAGTGTGGTTCAGCTCCCATTCCCGTGTGCAAAAAACATGGTCGATTTTTGTCATAGTTGGATCCTCCGTCTCACTAGTCCAGGTGAACTGTCGACCATGTAGGTGTAGCTCCTTAAGTTCCAGTTCATCCAAAATCCATCTGAACCTGTTCATTAGCCGGTGATTAAGGCGGCTGTTATTCTTGTCACATGCCCTGTAGATTAGGTTGAAGTCACCAAGCAGCACCCAGCTATCCAGTGCTTGGTTTTTTATATCCCTGATCTCCTCTAAGAAATGCAGTTTGTCACTGTCGCTCTGCGGCCCTCAGCAATGATTGATACTTGGATATACTAGATCACACGGTCGGCGGCAACCGGAACTCCATAGAGTCCGCACTCTACAACACATAATAAAATCCTGGTGCGTGAGTGCGTGGGTGATTCTTTCTTGATACAATCTTTCCAATCCCGGGCACAAGTGCACAAAACAACAATGGAGGTGAATCTACACCGCCTCCGCCGTAGCGGCTTCTTGTTGCCGGACGACATAATCTTTGACGTGCTAACCAGGCTGCCAGCGAAGGTGCTGTGCCGGTTCAAGTGCGTGTGCAAGGGGTGGCGCGCCCTCCTCTCCGACCAGGCCTTCATCGCCGCCCACAAATCCGTCGCCGCTCCGCTCATCGCCGGCGTGTTCAGATTGCCGCGGGGCAATAACTTTGAGCTGCGGGTGATGGATATGGACGGCATCATCCTCAGGGTGTTCAAGAACATGCCTACTCCTAGGTTTCTAGCGCCCACTCGCCTCGACCTCATCTGCGTTTACAACGTGCCGGGCGATTTCGCCACGATCGTCGATCCGGCGGCCGGGCGGGTGCTGTTGATCGGTGGACACAATCCGGGAGTCGACACGTCGACGCTGCCCCATAGCTACTACAGCCTCGGCCGTGCAGCTCCTTCGGGTGTCTATAAGGTCCTCCGTGTCGACGTAGCGTTTGATGGCCGTGTCCAGCTCTGTGAGATCGCTACAATCGACGATGACTGTGGTTCAGAGCCGGCATGGAGAGAAAGGCATGTGCCTTCTGCCATTACCCATTGGTATGGCGAGGAAGAGGCCACGGTCAATGGCATTCTCTACTTCATGTCATGCGTCGATGATGACACACCTCAAGGTTGTTACAGCATGCTGGACGAAGAGCGAAGACTGGACGAAGACGGTTGATGGCCCAGCAATGGGGCTCGGGAAGGATGAGAAGCCATACTGGGTTGATCTAGCTGAGGTCAAGGGGACCTTGAACATGGTTCAGACCGTTATCCCAGCAGCAATCCAGAGCGCTATGTCCTTTACATAAACATATGGCTCTTGATTGATTCTAAGAAAAGTAGTTGGGTCAAGCAATATATGATACACATGCCTGAAAATGTGCATCCTGATAAAGTATTGGATTTCCTGAGTGATGGAAGAATTTGCTGTTGAACCAGAAACGAGACCAAAATATATCTTCATATCGGTATATCCTTCAATTCTACAACCCGAGCGCAGAGGCTTTTATAGACGTCATGGAGTTGCCAGATGAATTCGTCGGTGCAATAGGCTTATACACTGGGAGTCTCCTATCTTAACAAATGGCTATAGGATAACTAACTAATAAAGAAAGACAAAAACCATGAATGCTACTTTGGCGGGTAGGTCTGCCACCGCCATCCGAGCATCTTCAAAAGGAATTTTATGTTGCTTCACGAATATGAACATTTGTTTTTTGGAAAAAGTATATCTTATGAACACATCGCCTTGTAAATTCGCAGTCATGTTAACAATTGTTGAGCTTCTTGTGCAGTACTTGTTCGATAGTTTCCACCGTAAATGTTTCTCCCACAAGTTGCAACCTGGGACTTTGTGATATATGAGGAACATATCAAGTATTTGAATGGTAAATGCAGATGAAATAGATCATTTGGCTTGTAATGAATCGATTAGCACGGTTCAAATCCAGCAACACAACTAACACGCGGATCCCACTCCTATTTCTCTATCCTCTCCTACCCTGCAGACAATATGTTTAATTTTGTGTGACTTCTAGACACAAAATAGCCGCTTTCAACCTCGAGGGTGAAGAGTGGATGGAGAAAAACAATGGATCGGCTATGGGGCTGGCTGCATGTGCCATTGGTCTATCTGAGACCAAAGCATGTTCTGTCCAGGGTGATGGAAGAATAATGTTACCGGTTAGCTTCGAGAAAGTAGAGAAAAAAAATATATTTCAGTATATCATGCAATTTTGCAACCTGAGTACAAAGGCTTTTACAAACTTCATGGAGATCGATGGTAGCGGAATTCGAGGGTGCGATGGCATTTTACACGGGTAGCCTCTTGTATCTTGACAACAAATAACCATGGATGAACAAGTGAACAATCCTGGGACGTGAACGTTTATCCTTTCCTTAGGGCTCCTCGAGACAGACCTGAATCTTTGCGCTATCAATTTTCCTCTCCGTAACAAAACTCGGGAAACCAGGACTACTTCCTCTCCGTAAACAGATCACGCAGGCAGGCCGCATTCCACACCTGACACACCACAACAACCAATGGAGGATGCCATACTACGCCAACGGCAACACGGCGGCGGCGGCGGCGGCGGCAACGCCTCGCTGCCGGAGCACGTCATCTTCGACGTGCTATCCTGGCTTCCGGCGAAGCCCCTCTGCCGTTTCCGGTGCGTCTCCAAGGCGTGGCGCGCACTCATCTCCGACCCGGCCTTCGTCGCCGCGCAGAGATCCCGCGCCGGCCCTCTCCTCATCGGCGTGTTCCATGGACCACAGAAGCCCATCATGCACATGCCGTGGTACCGAGACACGCTGGAGCTGCGGGTGATGGACATGCACGGCAACGTCCTCAGGGTGGTCGACGACGTCGATCAAACAAAGCTGCAGCGCATGCGCCTCGGCCTCGTCTGCCTCGCCCACCAGGTGTTCGACACCGGGGCCGCCATGGACCCGGCGACGGCGCGGGCGCTCAGGATCGGCGGATACCTCGACGATCCGGCGGCCGATGATCCCATGATCCAGTTCTCCACCTTCGGCCGTGCCATGCCGTCAGGCATGTACAAGGCCGTCCGCATCTACGACAAGTTCTGCCAGATCGCCACGCTAGAAGAAGGCGCCGGCGGCGGCGCCGAGCTCACATGGAGGCAAGGGCCAGCGGCGCCTTTCCTCCCCTGCTGCTCCTCGCGGTGCACACCAATGGAGGATGGCGTCTACTTCTTGCCTTGCAGCATCCATTGCTTCGTCCCTGGCCGGAACCGTGTGGCCGCTTTTGACCTTGAGACCGAGGAGTGGAAGCCGGTGATCCAGTTCCCGAGAGCGACGATGTGGCCGACATGTCTCGTAGAGCTCAATGGCACCCTAGCCATGGTTGAATCTGAAGAAGGTTTGTGCCAGACCAACGTGTGGTTGCTAGTTGATTCTGAGAAGAGCATCTGGATCAAGCAGCACGTTATACAAATGCACAAGAGCTGGCGCATCGAGCCATTGGAGGTCCTGGGTGACGGGAGAGTGCTGCTCATGAATTTGGTGGAGAAACAAAGGCAAGGTTCACATCGTTTAACTTTAAGGTGGATCCTTCAGCTCCGCGACCCTAACACCGGAGCTCACACGGACTTGGTGGAGATGCCTAGAGAATACAAGGGTCAAATGGCCCTTTACAGAGGAAGCCTCTTGCGCTGCTCATCAGCATTTTAGTTTGGCAACAGACCTATCTGGACATGAACTCACTATCATGAGAAGTATCTTTTATTTCCTCCTTTTTGTCAGTGGTTCAGAAGTTAACTATGTTTTATACAAATAGACTAATGTATATTGTTTTGTTCTAATGGAACAACCAAATACTTCATACCGAGACGCCTGCGGATGAAATATTTGGTTGTTTGTTCCATTATTATCTATCTTCTTTCTATCTATAAAAGAAACGAGTAGAATTGAAAACGTTTCTCACCTAAATCGGGTCCGTGGTACCCCTCACGTCTGACCCACTAAATCGGGTCCGTGGTACCGCTCACGTCTGACCCACCTGTAAGGGTCAACAGAGGTGGGAAGGGGGTCAAACCCACCAAAATCGCATGTTAGAGAATGTTTCTGCCAAAACAAAATTATTTTTCTCACCGTCCCTTGTCTACCCACCGCAACTTGCCTACGTGTGGCTCTCGTACGCCTCTATGACCCAGGCCGCACGCCCGCACCCCGCATTCCCTGATGGGGCCGATCTTCCTGCATGCCCTGCGTACGAGCCGCCAACTCCACCCCATGACCATGGCTCGCATCGACGCCGTGACCAACTATGCTGTCCGGCCTGTCCCCATCCCGACAACGTCCTCGGCGGGCACACGCACACCCTGCTCCGCCTCGTGGTCCGTTTCCGGCTTCCCTTCCTGGCATTCACACGCTAGCTCGCTGCAGGCTGCAGCATCATCAAATGATCACTTTGGTTTGGAGCTTCGCCCCCTAAATTAAAGTTCGTGTGGTCTAGCTCTTGCTGGATTGGATTTTAGTTAGACGAGTGTTCATCTTGGCCACCTACTGTAATCGTCCACGCAGGTATGAGTGACTAATTCGCGTTCCTAATTCTGATTCACTTCTCATGCTAAGAAAAAAAAAATCTGATTCATTCCAACGACAACAGTAGATGAGTGGAGACTGGAGAATCCAACAATTCTGAATTTAGGTTGGGTTTTCAATTAGCGCCCACACATCACTCTTATGCACCAACAATTGCTGCCCTTTAATACCTTAAATTTTCAACTTCCTAGGCGAGCTAGACTTCTGATTGATTTTCTTGCCAGTTCTGCTTGGTCGTTAGTAACTTAGTAGTGGCCAAGTATGCTGAAATATTGGGGCCGACGACCTGTAGTGTTCATAACTGGATAATCATATACCAGTTCCTCCGTGAGATAGTTTTAGCTCTAATTTTAGAGCATCACTATTATTAGTGTGCAAAACTGATCTGCCAAATCGGCTGATGGGCAAACTGAGTCCTTTTTTGCACCAAAGTGTTCCGCTAAGATGATTTTCCTCTAAGAATTTGGTGTCTGTGAAATGTTAATGTTATTCCATTTATGCATGATGGATGGGTATCAATGCTTGTTCCTTTGGATTAGCAGGTTTTACGTGGATTTAAGTAAGGCCAACTAATAAAGCTCAATATGATAGGACATTAGGACAATATGGGCTTTTTTACTGATAACATCTAAATTCAATCCAATTCGATATTTCAATTGTTCAAGAGATATTTGTATAAGGCAATCTAGATTTGTTTTTAAACACTCTAGATTTGTTTTTAAACACGTGCGTGCCGCACGTGCGTCTTTACTAGTTAGAACAAAATAACCAAATATTTTAGTCTTTTGAGGCTTGTCTCCATGTAACTCTCCATTCACAAATCTTGTATGCCCTGCATATTAATATAGAGTTCAGGCCAGCTACTTGCCTCCCGTAGTCTCCCTAAAAAAATCATACGGGTGATTCAAACTAATTAGGTTGTGTGACGTTGGGATTAAACACCCCAGAGTGTTAATAATCTATTCGCACATGAACTCACTATCATGAGAAGTATCTTTATTTTCTCTTCTTTTTTAGTGGTTCAGAAGTTAACTCTGTTTTCTACATCTGTTTTCTACAAAGGAACTAATGTATATTGTTTTGTTCACCAATATTTCATACGGGTGAATCAAACTAATTAGGTTTGGGAATAGCCTAATCATACATGCATAAAGGCATTAAATGAATTTTGCTAGAAATTTAACACGTGTCAATGAACTCCCTTTTAATTTTTTTTTATACAAGGGATCAGATGTGCTCAATTTCTGGTTTGGCCCAATAACTTTTAAAAAACCTAGAAAAATGTGGTAGTGCTTTGTTTGCTTTCGCTTTAGTCATGATTGTCATGTAGGTTTAAGTCATGCTTTGCTGCGCCCATCATTCTGTCGCGGCTCGCGGCCTCCGAAAACTTTCGTCCTACCTACTAGTATTTTCTTTTGGGGCTTCCAATGTGTTGCTGCCGGCTCTTTTGTCCCTTCTCCCCGCGGACTGCCGCCACGTGGCAAAGCACCCACCACCCACTGGCTGGTGGCTTTGAGGCCGGTCTCAATCAGATTTTTCTGAGAGTTTTATAGACATTGAATTTTTTACCACATAAACTATTTTGTTGACATGACAGTATAATTAAACGGGTGAGTTTCATGGGATGTGAGAGAAGTTTCATCCCCATAAAACTTCTATAGCATAGTTTTCAGTGTAGCTAATTGTTGGCCTGAGCCGACATGTCCGAGGAGCAGCTGCAGGAGAAGGGCGGACGCGTAGGGCGGCCGCTGCGCCAGCCGCTTCAACATCTACGCGTACTACCTTTCCTTCCTGTCAACCAATCACACGAACAAAACAGCCACTCCGACGACTCTATCATCAGAATTTTGGAATAATTATTCTCACTCCCTATACCGGTTGGTGAGCACAATAGAAAATGACATCAAAAGGAAACACCAGAAGAAACGAAATTACAAGTGACGCAAGGGTATTCAAAGGGATGGTTGTAAGCTAGGTTTGGAGTCTGAGGCCGCCCCCTCTTGTTGCTTCCGCATCCTACCTTTTGTGGCACCAGCTCAACTGATTTGTTTGCAGCTCGAATATCTTTTCAGGTTGTTTTGGGTGGGTGGTTTACTCACTCAAAGGATTGGATGCGCGGCTTGTGCATGTAAAACTCTATTATCTTCTTATTAACATAAGCTGGAATCATTCTGGGTCTTTCAAAAAGGAACACTTTTTTTTTTTAGATCAGGAGAAAGGACCCCCCCACCCCCACACACACACCCAGGTTTTTGCTCACATCGTTGAACACCAGCATGCCCGGCCATGGCGGCCCAGTCGGTCATCGCGTGTTGCTGTGAACCTGTGAGGCCCCATCGGTCATCGCCACCGGGCACCTCCTGTGTCCTCCCCAAAGCAAACGCCCGAAGTATCATCACCAAGTAAGCTGTCTTGCTTGACATCTAGATGTGCAAATAAGTTAGCGTTGACCTATATATGTCTCAGTCATATGTTGTGTTCCCCTCACCAAATTCTGATTTCCATATTTCCCCTTTTTTCTGTTACCACAGCTTAAATTAAGAAGAAAGGCACTATAACCCTCGGTTGAGTGTTAGGGTCAATGCTCCTGCATCCCTGCCGAGCATCTAAAGGTAGTACTCCGGCGTTATTCTTCCAATCGCACCCCTCATTCCTATACAATTATTTGTACTTTGCTGGATCAGGAATGGACATCAGAGCTTCTGAAAGTGAGATACTGGAGAATAAGCTGCTGGATCCAAGTGCGGTACCAATATCTCTGCCCCTATACTTCTTGAAATCCATCACACACAATTTTCGCAATGATCAAGAGCTCGGCAGGGGCGGGTACGGAGTGGTGTACAAGGTATGGCGAATTCTTTCCGCTCCAACCTTGAAATGTTTTTTTTGAAGCAGCAATTGATGAACAGATAAAATTCTATGAAGGGATTTCTCCGGTGCGGTATCATAATTGCTGTGAAGAAGCTTTTTGATATACATCTGGTGGAAGATAATGACCGGTTTCAGAAAGAGCTCAGCTTTCTTATGGGGATCAAACACCAAAATGTAGTGCAACTCCTAGGTTACTGTGCTGAATCCAGGTGGGAGATGACGAAGCTATCGAACGGGAATTATGTTCTTGCTCAAATACCTGCAAGTTTACTCTGCTTCGAGTATCTGTGTAACAGAGGCCTCGATAAACATGTTTCCGGTACGTTTTAGATAAAACACACTACATATGTAGTTCCCCGGTTTTCATTTCTTTTCGGAAGTTTAGCCAACACACCTGCAACCGCATTAGTAGGAACCTGTCCATATATAGCAGGACACGGAAGTATAGTACAAACCATATTTCCCTATTGCTACGGCGCTCAATAGTTGTAATTCTAGTAAATTATTTCTACAGATGAATCTTCAGGTCTTGAGTGGAACATGAGATTTGAGATAATTAAGGGAATTTGCAGCGGTTTGCATTTCCTCCATGAGTGCAATATTGTTCATCTGGACCTTAAACCTCAAAATATATTACTGGATGATACTATGATGCCAAAAATTGCGGATTTTGGTTTGTCAAGACTCTTGGGTGAACAAAAAACCCGAACAGTCACTCTAAAGGTCGCCGGATCCTTGTAAGCTATTACGCCCCTGCAACAATTCAGTTTTATCGGTCTCAATTAATTATGCCTCCGGTGTCTCAAAACTCTCAGCATCTTATGCATGCAGTGGATATATGGCACCAGAATACATAAACCAAGGCATAATATCTCCCAAGGCAGATATATTCAGTTTGGGTGTTATAATAATAGAGATACTCACAGGTCGTAGGGACTATCCCCAGAGTATTGTACCTTCGCCTTTCCAAAATTTCTGTGAGACTCGTAATAGTCCCCAGAGCACTGAAACATATTTCCAGCCCTTCACAGAAAGAGTAAGATGAATTATTAACAAAGCTTCTGCGTGTGTACCATCGTTCTAGCTCACTTATGCAGGTGTGCAGGTGCTTGGAAGTTGGAGGAACAGATTTGAAAGAGCATCCAAGTATACAGCACTGGAAATACATACCCAACAAGTGAAACAATGCATCGCCATAGCCCTAAAATGCGTAAACCCTGACTTGAAGAAAAGGCCCAACACATTGGATATAATTGAAATTCTTAATGCAGCAGAAAGAAGTTGCTGCGTTAAAAATGGCAAAGATTCACTGGTATATCACAAGGTACGATCTCTAATCGTCTGTACTGTGCGCCCTCTCTGAACTTTATTGGTCTCTCTCTCTCTTTCTCATTGTGTTTTTGGTGTCAACACATTGTGATATGTTCTACTACTCTAGTTACAATTACTCGACCTTCACCTGTGTTCAGTTGATAGTTGATACCATAACTTGGGCGATGTGCTTTTGATAAAGGAATAGATACTCTCATGATTTCCAGCATGCAAGTATATATGCATGGTCTAGATGCCGACAGACATCATTCATGCATACTTTGAGTTAGCTTTTTCCAATATTAACAATTGTAGAGTGGATATATATACTTTAGAATAATTTGTCATAAATATAAAATTTCTTTTTATAATGATAGAAGAAGTAGGTAATTTAGATGTAGCCCCTAGTGGTTCTAGGGATTTCTCCGCCCCTGCCCTCGTGCATGTTTATAACACGTGTTTAGTTAAAATCTTAACTTGAGCGATGCGTTTGATAAGGAAATGAATGTATACTTATCGTTGCTTGCGTACGTGTATATGTGCTCTGCATATCACTAGAGGAAAAACGTACATTCGTCTCTCTTCCATCGGTATCGGTTGGTATGGTACTAAGGACCATTTAGTACCGGTTGGTAAGACCCCCGGGGACCATTTAGTACTGGCTCGTAACACGACCCGGTACTAAACAGTGGCATTCAGTATTGGTTGGTGTTACAGGCCGATACTAAATGGTCCCGGGGGGTTCCCGAGGCCCCTGCGCATTTAGTATCGGCTCGTAACACCAATCGGTACTAAATGGTGACAATCAGTACCGATTGGTACTAAATAGGCCACCGTGGGTTATTTTAAAAAGATAGCATCATCTTCTCAACCACATCTGCTCTATAGGTGTATCATGATGTATCTAGAAATATTTTGTACCTAGAAGCATAATATAAACTATGTATCTAGAAAAAGCTAAAATGAACTATACTTTGGAAAGGAGACAATACTATATAATTTCTTCGTAGTAGAGTTTGGTATTTTTTTTTTCAAAATGATAGATGAAATGTATATTATTACCAATGATAGAATCTAGCATTTGGTGTTAAATCATCATTATTGAAACAATTTAAACTACTCCCTTAATTATGATTATGAAAACAGATCCATGGTAGAGTCTACCATGTGGTGTTAAATCATCGTGATCAATGATGATAGATCCAATGGTTCTAATAATCATGGACTATTATATTTAAAAAATTATAACCGTCTAGTCTGCAAACTGGCGTGTTTGGATGGCGTCCAAACTTTGCCACGCCAAAACTTCGGCACGCCACACTTTCTGTGGCTACCGTTTAGTTCATTGCCGAATTTGTGGCGTGCCTCAACTGCTCAACTAGGCTCTAGTTCATTTCCAGTGCCAAAACTTACCAAAACTGTGGCGCCAATTTTTCTCTCCACACTTGTTGTTTGCCACACTTGAGGTGTGGCTAGTTATGACAGCCAACCAAACAAGCCCAAGTGACCCACCTTTGCTAATAACATAAAAAAAATAAGATAACCTCCAAGTGACTAGAAAAATAGTTCAACTAGCTAAAATTTGGCTAGTTAATAGCACCAAAATAGCTCTCCAACAAACTAATATCCAACTGTCAAGCTATCTAACCCACCAAATTGATCCCCTCACTAGCCAAAATGGAGTGTGGAAAATATAATCTATTAATTGGAGTGAGGTGCTCAATATGAAGTGAAATATTTATGAAGAGGCAAATACGTGTAAGAGAAAGAGTAGAAAAATAGAGAGTCTCTTGCAGTGACGGAACCAGGGGGTGCCAGCAGGATCCCTCCCCCACAGTTTCAGGACGTCATGCGTGCACGGTGCATCCATCACCTTCTGCTTTCCTTATTAAAAGTACCAACCTACCTAGAGTCAAAACAATAGATTCACAAAAGTACATGATTACTAGTACTTAATCGATCGGTATGTTACATACATCTCTAGTCACCTAGCAAAATTTTGTGCAAACTCTTTTTATTGTTAAAATTTGAATTGTTTATGTTACGATTGTCTAATGGACACGCACAAAATTATGAAAAATAATGTAAGTGATAGAACAAACCTTCATATATTTCCCAATATATATACGAGGTATACGTTCATGTTCGTGGTATGCACCCCCCCCCCTCAAATATGAATATTTTCTGGCTCCGCCATTGGTCTCATGGAGATGCTCTAACCCATGGCCCTAGGTGTGGTCTGTTTTCTCCATACGTAGCAATATAGGCCCGGCTGAGGAAGCCGAGTCAGCCTATGGAGTGATCCTAGGCGCTGGGCCGATCCAGCTGCGCCCGTGCACGAGGGGAAGGAGGTTCGTTACTATACGCAGCTGTTTCTTTGATTCTTTTGTATTCATCATGGAAAGATATATATGGGAACCGAGCAGGAAGGGGTGCCACCACTGGACGTGCAGTGCGAGGTCGGGTTGGTGGTTCTAAATACAAGCGTAAAGGATCACGCACCAGCGAGGATCAATGAAGATACGTCGAAAAAAAGAAACCGCGGCATGTGAGGAAGTTCATTTAAAGTTGGGCGCTGGCAATAAGAATTACCAACGGGAACGAGATGCACCTTGCACATGCAATAAGGTATGTATCAGATGACACAAGCGCTGAGGTACAAACTTCGATTATTGCCATTTATTATGCCATCTATTTTTTGGATCCAATTATCCAAAATCTGAGTGAATAGAGCCTCCAAATCACTCAAAAGAGGAATATGTTTTCCCTTTATTTTTGTCGTCAAAACCACATGCATGCCTGATAAGACTATTGCCATTTGTCATCAGCAGCTACCAGAAAACATTTTGACTTTTGTTGCTCTAAGCCTCTAACTTTGACTGCGTGGCGGCCCTTTCACTGTTGCAGGTGAGTGGCGGACCAGAGAGCAAGCTCCTCAGCGGGCAGCCACTCGAGCTAAACCTAACCAACAACACAGATGAACGTGTCGCCTTCAGGCTCCTGACCAAGAATGCCTCGAACGGGCACTTCGTTGCACCACTTTCTGGCGAGGTGCCCCCAAGGTGCACTCTCGCTGTCACACTGCAAAACCAACCGAAGCGGCCATGTTGGAGGTGGCTGCCGCCCAATAAGGAGCGCATGCTAACAACGTCGTGGGTGCTCGCGGCGCTGAGGCAATGGTGTTTCAACATGTCAGAGGGGTTATTGGCGGCCGCAAGCTTCGGCCCGGAGGCTATGCTTTTCATACTGTGGAGCCTCTTCGTGTCCATGGCCTCGCTGTCGTGCTGCCTATGTGCACTTTTTTGCCTGGTTTGTGCATCGATTTCTGCTTTGTTTCGTTGCTTGCACCTAGCTTGGAGCTCACATTTTTCGGAATTCGGATAAGGATGGATTTGTATAAATGAAATACATAAAAATAAAGGATCATAACACTTGTCATCTCACGTTATTGTTTCCGATGCATCTAGGTTTTGAAATATACTCCCACCATCCACGAATCAAAGCACTTTAGACCATCGACATGGTTATGATAGTTGGCTTCGCAAGGATTCTATTAATCTGTATTTTTTTTGCTATCAATAGCCAAATTTTTTTAAAAAGGTTATGTGTGTGGATAGAGGTAGTAGCATGCATTTGCCCACACTGTACGTGTAGTAGTACTCCCTCGAGTCACGCTTGTCTGAAACGACAAGCTTTTGTGACCGGAGGATTTGCCAGCACTGCTATTAAGTAAGATGCCAGAAGATGTTTTCTTATCTAATATAATTTATTATTTGTATATCCAGGGATTTGCCAGCACTGCTATTCACTATATGGGCTATACGCGTGGCCTTTGCTTGGTAGGACTGTTTGGAACATTTATTATGTGGATGTATGGTTACTTTTGGATTATAGGAATACTTTTGGTTGCTGCAGGTACGTTTATGTGAATTTTTTAAGTAGCGTTTCAGACTGAGGATAGAAAGCTTCTAAATTGGTCGGAACTCGGAAGCGTTTTGCTTCTAGGCTTGTTGCAAGCTTACAAACTCTGCATTCTTTTGGATTGACAAAGCTGAGCTGACCAATTCAAGTTTACCAGATTGTAGGTTCTGACTAGTCTGGTACATAAATAGTTGGGATTAGGTTCTAATATTACAATGCCAGGATTTTGAAATGAAACAAAATACTCTCGGAAACGTACATTGCAACATAAAAGATGTGCTAATTGCAAAATAAATGATGATTGAAGTACTTTATGCAACACTGATGTGGCTGCATTATTAGAGAAGGGTCTTCTGTCTCACAACACAAGCGCCTGCAGGGATGTTTCGTTCAACATCAGTCTTGATGGTCCAATGCTCGTTTCGATCGGGAGCCTATAACGGCTTACCACGCTGTATGTGCTGCATTACTCTTCCATGTTGATCTGCATTTTTCTTTTGCAAGCCCATAACCGTTCCAGTTTTATATATTTGACCCGCTTAATTGCACCTAACGGAGGCTTCTCTGCTGTAATGTAGGTTGTATATACTGTTTGGAATACGCAGACGTTGTGGTACCTGTGTTGACTGCATATGCCATCTATTGTGTGGCTGTTCGTGTTGGATGGCCCGGCGTTTTGTTGACAGTCAATCTTTATCTCTTGACAGTCAATCTTCTGAATATATTGCGGCCAGGAGACTATAGGAGCACAGAGCAAAGACAATATGAGGACATGGATGATTCTGATCCGGCTCCTGACAGTGAACCTGAGATTTTCTTTGACTGTGAACCTGATATTTTATTTGACAATGAACCTGAGACTCTGTCTTCTGACCCATATTCCTCAGCACCCACCCAAGATCTATTGCACGTAGAGAAAGAAGAAGGTTCTCCTAGCAACAAAGTAAAATCTGATTTTATTTCGGTGGATACTACAATGCATAGGATAATGTATGCTTTAACCCACTATGAAGTTTTGGGTATCCCTCGTAATAGAAGCATCGATCAAAATATTCTGAAAACAGAGTATCGCAGAAGGGTAACTCACAACGACCTATACAATATATTCAAGTTGACATTCTTTATTTTCATTGTCCTGTGTTCTATTTGTCTAGGTCCTGCTTATACATCCTGATAAAAATATGGAAAATCCTTTGGCGTGTGAATCATTCAAAAAGCTTCAATCAGCTTATGAGGCGAGTATTCCTTGGAGATACATGCTTTAGATTTCACCCTTTTAGTTTTAGATTATTGTTAGTTCCGTAGCATGTCTTTAATTAATAATGACTTTTTAACTTTTGATGAAGGTAACTGGTGTAGATATGCCTCTATGCAGGTACTCTCAGATTTCACAAAGAAAAGCAGCTACGATGAACAACTGAGGAAAGAAGAATTACGGAAAATCACTCAGAGTCTGAGATCACCTTTCTCTCCACAGGTGGGTTCTTGGTTTTGTAAATAATATGGAATTCACATTTATCATTTTGCATATAGGGTTAAATATTCAAGCATACATTGTAATACATTTATGGTCAGTCTTGGAATAACACTTCTTATTTATTTCAAGCTATTTCAGTTCTTTCTAATTCTTTTTTAAAATAATTCCGTAATGATAAGATAAAAAAGGGGAAAAATCTGATGTTATTTATTCCAATCATAGTAAAATTCCTCTATTTTATTATGAAGCATTTTCATGTTTAATCATAAACACATCTGAAGCACTCCTTTTGTAGGTCGGGCTAGAATTTCTCTCCGAAGAGTCCAGACGTATACAGTGCACTAAGTGTGGATACTTTCATCTATGGGTTTGCACCAGGAGAAGCAAAGCAAGAGCAAGATTCTGCGAGGCAAGGCTCCCAGCATGTTCTTTTTAGTGTACTTATTCATTGATAGGGAATCACGGCAGCTAATTAGAAGGAACTATCTTGCGTTAGGTTTGTTATATGTATCATCAAGCCAGGGATGGAGACGGATGGGTTGAATGCGCATTTTCAATATCCTCAAAGGTACATGTTGTCGTACTTTCACAATTTTGTATGGAAGGGCGTATGGATAGTCATCTTGGGTTTGGGATTGAAGTACTTAAATACTTGGTATGAAGTGGTTTCAAACAAATGGAGAATGAAAATGAAGTAAACGGAAGTGAAGTTTAATGAACCCAATAATACGGCCTCTCAGCATGAATGCTTCTATCTACACTATACATAGACAATATGTGTTTATTGCTTGAACTTAGGTCATTCTCAATGTAAGTTTCATGGACACGATTACCTAGTGTGCCATGTCATCTAGAAATGTTGGAAACTAGGATGAAACACCCCTCTCTCAATGCATAGTTTCATCTATTGTTGTTCCCTATGTTACATGCAAGACACAAACCATCTAGGTAACTGTGTATACATGGTTTCATCACCATGACACTCATTTCATCTCTCTCTTCATTAATGCACTGCCACATCATCAAAAATACCTATGTGACACTCTATTTATTACCCATAAAACTCCCACTGAGACTAGCCTTAGATACGAGTTCTGCAACTAATTTTATTTTTGAGAAGGCGTAGTCATCTTAGGTGTACCAAGTCAGGTATGGTAGGCTTATGCTTAGGCCTTGTCCAGCGGCAATAGCGATGTCGTCGGTATACGTGGATTTGAGAAAGGATAGAATAAGAGAAGAGAAAAGAGGTTGTTGTGTTCATCGTTTTCTTCACCATCTCACTTGGGTCTCCGCTAGAGCTAGCGACGAACATGTCGCTAGCATTTCTCTCACCTCCACGTCAGTCGGAGCCAGCGACATTGCCGCCCGCTGGACAAGGCCTTAGGTGTCACCTAAGGAGAATGCATCTAAGTTGGCATTGACAATAGGTTGCTTTCAAAGGTACCTTAGCCTGAGATTTTCAGCTTCCGTTTCTGTTAGCAGCATGAGCATGGCCATATGACCATTGACCATATGGTTGAGATTCCAGGATAACCATATGGTTGAGATTCCAGGATATGCCACACATTTCAAAACTAGTTAATTTCAGAAAGGTACCCAATTGATGTGCACTATTCACTTCAGAGGTAACCAATTAATGTGCATTATTCATTTCAGAGGGAATCGCCACAAGCTTTTGTTTGTGTGGAGGGCAAAATATTTGATGTGTCTGAGTGGGCTACCTGCCAGGTGAGTGGGCCTTTGCGCATCTTGATGTTTGATTTACGTAGATGTATGCATGTCATTAGTTTATGTTCAATACTCCTAATTAGTGTCTAAATATTCGATGTGACAAGTTTGCAAACTCTCACCAAACTAAACAGGCCCTAAATTCAAAATTCTGAATCAAAATTGATGAACAGTGAGTCAGGGTTGTTGGTAATGTTTAATCTGGTCAGTTACTCAAAGTCTGCACTTGAAACCAAAACCGTATGGGAAAATTTTCTAGTCAGCACCAGCAGTTACAGACAGGAGCCCAAGGTGTCCTCTCTTTTTTTGGCGGGTAGCCCAAGTTGTCCTCTTTCCAGTGGCAATGGCAACTCAATTCAGTTTTGTATTTTGTAGAGAGACCGATTAGGACGACTTTTATAGAAGTATAATAGACCCACATTTTATAGTTTACATCAAATCCTGTGTCATTAGTAATGGTATACGCTTTCCAACTCGTTCGTTCGTTGCTTATCCAGGGAATGGAGTGCAAACCAAACTCTCACGGGCCATCCTTTTGGGTAAGTATGGTTGGCATAGATGAGATGTCCGAGAGATCCAACAGTTATCAAGACTCTATCAGTTGGGATTGGGAGGACGGCAAGAATATCTGCGAAGATGAGTTTGAGCTGCGGCTTCAGCAGACATTGGGATCGAGGAGCTTCCTATCTGCTTCCCCAACAAATATGGTTGGTATACATAAGACTAGGCCAACGACGGTGCTTACCATCGACACCTCCAAGTTCCGCGCCATGGTGGTGCAGGAGTTCAAGTGCATCCCGTCCCCACACTTCTGCCGGCTCGTCAGGATCTGGTCCGCGCCGTCCGCGCCGTCGCCCCGCACCCGCTTCGACCACATATTCGCCCCGCCGTCCTCCTCGCGCGTCGTCGGGCACGGCATCCTCCGGCGGCGAGTTCCGCGTCCTTTAGTTGTTGCATCCTCTCGAGAGCCCAAGTTGGATTTGCCGTGGAGGCGAAGAAAGACCCTGGGTTTTGCAGAGACGGTGGAGAGCTTCGTTACGGGCTTACGGCCTGCCTAAGACGGTAATGCAACCGTAGTAACCTGAACTGACAAATATGGCTCTCAAAGCAATTTAACCAATCCAATTTTCTCATCCTCAATCATACTCGGATCACACGGTCGGCGGCAACCGGAACTTCGCAGAGTCAGTATTCTACGAAACCTAATAAAATCCAGCTATCCAGGTTGCATGCGTGCGTGGCGATTCTTTAATTTATAGGAGGTGTTTGGTTCATGCTCTGGTAACACAAACGTAAATGGAATCGAGTTGCAGTGGATTGGGTACTGGAATCACCGATTACACATATTGTTTGGTTGGATGTGGTAATGAAATGAAATACTGTTACAACTGTTTGGTTTGTAAGACTCTGGTAATGAAATCAAAGTGCCGTAAGAACTATCGTTGGTGAGTCATAACACAACTTATTCAACGTCACAAGTAAAAAATCCAATCTTACAAAAAAAAACTATTGTCCGTGTGCCATAGCACAACTTCTTGAACCTCCCATGTCAAAAATCAAATCCAACAAAAAAAAAATACGCTGGAACATTGCACGAAAACTTAGCAGTGCATCATTTCATTGCAAGTTTAATTATCTCAAGATAATTGATCTAGGACACAAGACGAGGATAAATTAAACAAGGGCATATCGTAACTATTATCAGCACAACACGAAACCCAATCAAGAAAACAACAGTATAATGAGACACTTAAAACTGAATAGGGCGAGTCTTTGATCATCGGCCTTTGGATCATCAACCGGTTTACCTGCTCCTGTCAGCCTCTACAAAAAAAATAGAGAACAAGTTTTGTCAGCCTCTGAACCTGCCTCTCTTTCTACATTCCAAACTGGGTTGAAGTTGTAACTTGTCAAGCTAGATGTTCCTAAAGCATCTCACAGAGTATCAAGCTTCAGTAAATGTGCAAAGAGAAAAATATAAGGCAACTCTGAACCCAGTAATAACATTTCCCCATACAGCGAAGCCATTTTTCAATTGACTAGGAATGCAAAAATCAAAAGTTGGAAGTCTATCATTCTAGAACCAGCGATGTAGAAATTGAACAGATCACTGCAAAACCACAATGTGTACAAACTAGAAAGATGCCAAACCATGACAGCCAAGCCACAGATTTCAACATAGCCACAATTAAGAGGATATGCAATGTTCAGGCAAATGTATAATTCTAGGACATGGTTACCTATTTTTTAATATAAAATTTGAATCTTAATCAAAGACAGGGTTTCTCTAAAATTCCAGTACACAAACTTGCATTCAAGTCGATGATGCAGTACACATGAACATGCAAATTCCTACACAATAAAAAATATGCTCGATACAGAGCAATTCCTACAACTAAACCACACTACATAGATCGAATTCAACCCCTTCCATTGAACATCAGATTGAAAGATGCTCGATTTAGAGCAGGTGTGGATAAAACAAGCAAAGCTCAGATCAACGAGGTGATAGTCAACGAATCCCAAGGAAAGACGCGGATACAGAGCAAAGTGCTGTGAATACATGTAGCCTCGTGCTCGTTTTGTTGTAGCCTTGTGCTCGATTTGCTGCGCTCCTCTTCTTCGCCCAAAGATCCTCCCCCCTGCAGATCTTTTTCTTCCCCTTTGTAGCCTTGCAAAAGGACGGATGTGTGGTTAGGAGAGATGAGAAATTGAGAGAGGACAGGAGAGAACCCACAAAATCATACCGCAATGAACGCAGCAGCAGTCGGCGGGAGGACGGGAGGCAGGGCAAGCAGCGGCGAACAGGAGCGATGGGGAAGAAAATCCTCCGCCCGTCCTTGTGCTTCTCCTCTGGTGGACCTTGTTGCAACCAAAGAATGGACTCTAGGGTTAGGGTTCGGAGAGAAACCACCTCACCTATGTGGACGGGAGAGAGAGAGAGAAAAAGGGGGAAGGAGCGAGGGCTCACCGGCCGGCGAAGCGGCGCTGGCGCAGCTTGCGCGGGGGACGAGGCAGCGTGAGGTCTGGGGTGCCGGCAACAAGGGGTGTCGTGAGTCTCACGACTGCGACGATGGGAAGCGATAACGCTCAGCGTGGAGCGTAATGGGACATGAATGGGCCGGTATCTGATTGCTAGGTATCTCTTTACGGGTTGGGCTGAAACAAACTCTTATATCGTTTTCTATTTCCTCTCCATAATTAGATACCGTTACAATTGCCGAAACAAACACGTCCATAGATCCAATCCGGCAAACACAATCCCAGATTCAACATGGCTATGCAGCATCTTCTGGTGTCTATAATGTCCTTCATATCCACGCAACGCTGCGAGATCGCTACGATCAACGACTGCAAGTTCAGAGCCGACATGGAGACAAAGGCCGGTGCCTCCTGGCATTACCCATCGTTTGAGCCGAAGGCCACGGTCAATGGCATTCTCTACGTCATGTTATACACCGATGATGACACACCAATCAGGTGGACTATGACCTCTACGTAAACATATGGCTCTTGATTGATCCTAAAGAAGACCTCTACATAAACATATGGCTCTTGATTGATCCTAAGAAGAGTTGTTGGATCAAGCAACATACAATACATATGCCTCAAGATGTGTATCTTTACGCCTGGCAGCTTCAGTGTCCTGTTCCTCCATGGAGTCAAAACGGAGGCGAACTGTCATAACTCTGCCAGCAATCCGCACAAGCTGTCCGTGCACAGCTCTTGGTGGGTGCGTCGGCTTATAAGCTCATGTTTTCCTCCGTTAGCAGCCGAGGTGGGACTAAATTCTAAATGAAGTCCTGCCGTGGACGAAGGCTGTGAGCTTGTCGATGGATCATTTTGCTACCCACGTGGGCTGCTTCGGCTCTCTTGGCCCAGGCCCCAGGTAACAAAGCACATGATGTGGGCCTGATTTGTATTTTGGGTACTGCACCTAGCATTTCTTTGGCCTGTAATTAATCGATTAGTAGTGGCGGATGCAGCCTAGAAAGCTAGGGGGCTCATCCATCTTATTTCTTCTCCAGCTCCTTGTTTTCTTCATAATCTGCATTTTTTCTTCATCTTGTCCTGTTAATCTCCATTGGTTTACTGGCTCTAGGGGGGCTAGAGCCCACCCTGCAACCCCCTAGAATCGCCACTGTCCATTAGCAAGGTTCAAATCCAGCAACACAACTAACAAGTGGGTCCCTGTCGGCGATTTATGCTGACTAGGTTCTCGAGGGGATGCCCCGAGAGAAGGGTTTAAGGAGAAGTCGTCGAGAATCTAGGGCCGAAGGTGACAAGAGACGATTTTAGACAGGTTCAGGCCGCAATATGCGTAATACCCTACGTCCTGTATGATGTGTCTTGTATAGATGAGATGCGATGAATGGGGTCCCTATCTCCCCTTATATATGCCGGAAGGATAGGGTTACATGGAAACCGTATAAGGTTAGGAAACTTTTACAAGTTTATCTCTAATTTCCTAATACAGCTTACCCTAACTGACTAGGACTAATCCTTGTCTTGTACATCAAGTTTTGTACTTGGGCCGGCCCATAGGATGGCCCGCCAGGGTTGTTTAGTCCATTAGGACTCTACACCCACAAGCCCCCGGGCACCTTATCTCCTGAAGAACAGCACTGTTGAAAATACAGAGTTCTTTGAGACCCGCCAGGGTTGTTTGAAGCTCACAGGGTTTTTTGCTTTTGAAAGTTGCAACCATGCTGTTCAATAGGTAATGAAGTGCTCATAAATCTTTCTGAAGTTCGGATTGGTGCACACCGAATAGGTGCGCCCAATTGGGCAGCCCCCGATCCACGTTTATCTTTGAAGAAGAAATTCGAGGCTCTTTCGAAATCCGAACCCAAAGAGAATAAATTTTCGAAGAAGTCCAAGTTCTTTTATAACTCCTTATGAATTTATCAATTGAAGCCAAAAAATTTCAGAAATATATTTCCTGAAAATATTCCCGCAGCCCCCAGCCTAAATTTGAACGAATTCAAATATAGGATCAAGCAAGGACCAAAATTGAAAAGTACCAAAGTAACGATTCAAAGAGTAAATATAAACCGTTCGCCTCCCTTGTATCCGCACGTATTTTGCGAAACAGATCTAGGTTTAGCGACAGTTGCTCTGTTAGCAATCCTAAGACTGCGCAAACACTTCCGCAACCTCCTCGAGCCCTAATCCCATCCACGCCAAGCCTCTAGAGACTGCAATGGCCGGTGGTGAAGGATCCAGCCGAAGCAAGAGCACGAAGAGGAAGGCGGAAGCCATGAAGTAAGTCGTAACGACCGATGAAGCAGCGCCTGGTGGAGACATTTCATGCATAGAAGATCCAATCGGTGACTGGCCAACCAGTATACTGAAGGAAAAATATATCAAGAATCTGGAAGCAGATGGTTTCCTGGCAGCCCAAGAGATCAGTAGATGGAGGTGCGCTCACAGGCATGAGTACCCCACTAAAGAAACAGATGAGCTCACAGTATGGAAGGCTTTTTATGAAGTTGGTTTTGCTTTGCCAACTTGTGACTTCTTCCATCGAGTGTTGCAGTTTTATGGGATTGAGTTGTGTCACTTGAATCCCAATTCTATTCTGAATCTGTCCATTTACATCCACCTGTGTGAGGCATTCCTCGGAATAGACCCACACTTTGCCTTGTTCCACCATATATTCAGAGTGAAGACCTCAAGCAGACCATCGCAAGTGGTGGGGAAGGTTGTAATCCAGTTCCGTCAGGGCATGAAGCCAGTGTACCTGGATTATGCAACCAAGGAGAGCCTTAAGGACTGGCAGAAGGAGTGGTTTTATGCATGGAACCATCAACCCCAACTGCCCAGCCGCTCAGGGAATCCTCCAGTGATGAAGCCGTTCTGGAGCGAAACCGTTGGAATCAATCAAGCCATGCAGATTCCAGAGCTGCTGAATATGATCAGAGATTTGAAGGCACAAGGGCTAACTGGAGCCATGGTATACAGATCATTTCTGTTGAGGAGGATTCAGCCGTGCAAGCAACGCTATAATCCAGGGTACTCTTATTCTGGAGACACTGATCTCTCACAGAATGCCACCGGGGACATGCCTGACAAGAGGATCATACAACTCTTGAAGAAGTATCTTGTCATCAGTGATGAAAAGTTTCCAGAAATAATGGAAGTTTCAGCAGTAACCATGACACCCGAGGTATGACCCATATCTGAAATCAATATATTGTCTTGTTCTTGAAAGCATAATATGAACTAATTCCTTGTTCATAACAGTATGAAGCCCGACGATCACTATATGTGAGTCTGCCGCCCCTGGATCCAACCAATGCTGAAGAAGCATCCTTACTGGCTCGCTGTGTGGATCCAGGGGTAAGGGATCAGGTTCGCCAACACAAGCTTCGCACTGATAAGGCACCTGCATCTGAAGAACCTGACGAGCCACATGCCCATGCGGCACAGCAGGTTTCTGAAGAACCCCGTGCCAAAGTAGGGGCAAACTCCAAGAGAGGTGAAGGGTCCAAGAGGGCTGCATCAACAGAGCTGACTGCGCCTGTGCCCAAGAGAGCACGTACCCTACCCAAGCCCCAGGTAAGGGTCATCCCGGAAGAGAAGGCGAAGATATCACCACAGCCAAAGACATCATCTTCTGTGGGGATAGCCATCGGTGAAATCGGAACCAGCCGGTCACAGCAAAGCAGCACTGCCCGGCAACCTTTATCAGAAGAGGAGATCCTTCATAATATCTACAACCCTGTCTCCGTGCCCTTCTCAAGTTCGATACCGGTGGTTGAAGAACCCTGCCCAGCTGGACCATCGGCGCCGGAGCAGGAGACTGAAGAGGAATTCACCTTGGGAGAGCCAAAAATCCCAATGTGGCCTTCCGCCATGTAAGTACTCTGTAGATCTTGTCATAGGTTACAAATTGTACATTCGTAACACTCCATGGTGACTTATGAAGTTATTGATGCAGGGTTGAAGAAATTCTATCAACAGCCAGGGAAGAGCCAGTTATCGACCATGCAGCTGTAGAACCAGAGGCCACAGTGCCCGAAGAATCCAGGGAAGTGCCAGAAGCAATCCTGCCAGAGGTTCAACCAACCACGCCATACCAGTACCAGTAGAAGCACAAGTTGAAGAGACAATTGCTGAGGTGCTGGCGGACATCGAACAACTGGCCACGCAGGCGGTGATTGAAGAAACTGAAGTTGAACGCCGTGACCAGAACACTACTGAGCCCCCAAGCGTCATGAAGACATCCTAAGCCAGGGCAGAAGTTGTTCCAGAGGTGGAGTGCTCAAGGGGTAATCGAGATGATCAATCAACCCAAGTGAAAATAATCAAAGAAATCCCCAGAGTCCCCAGGAGTACTGGAGCCGAAGAGGAGATCGGCAGCTTCCGCATCGGAAGCTACGATCCAATGCTGAATCCGAATCCGCAGACCTTCGAATACATCTTGGACGCGGAGGAGGATGAAGAGCATATTGACAGAGGTCTGTATCATGCCGAGAGGGTAGTGGCATACTTTAAGGTACGGAAAACAACCCTGTAAATGTTGTTATTGTACGTATATATCTCATAGCTGTGTTCTGCAGGCCGTCGGCAAAGCATCAAGAAAGAAAACAGAATACATCCACAACATCTCGCTGATGCACGCCAAGGCGGACCGCCTCCAAAAGGAACTGGAGCGCGAACGCGAAGACCGCAAACTCTAGGAGGCGGAAGATGCCAACGTGATCCGTACCTTGCACCTGCGGACCAAGGAGTTGGCCACAGAGAAGGAGGACATGAAGAAGAAGCTCAGCGCAGCGAAAACAGAGCTCAAAGGTACTCTTTCACTGCCAAAGTCTTGTAATGAAGTATCCCTTGCATGTGTGATATAACAACTCTGTCATTGTCTTATGTGAGCAGGGGTTCAACAACAGTTGACAACAGCCCAGAGCAAGATGACGGATTGGTCAAACTTGGCCAACCGCCATGAGGAAGCATTGAAGACTCTCTCTGCAGAGCACGATATCATCAAGGAGCAGCTCAGAGTTGCAATCCAACAACGCAAGGATGCTGACTTGCAGTTAATTCAGGTCATTGAGCAGCAAAAGAAGACTGCCAAGGATCTTGAAGACGCTTGCTAAGAGAAAAAGCAACTATCCGAAGAACTCATCCAGTTGCAAAAGAATCTTGCTGACAAGAAGGCGCTGGATGAGAAGCTTGAGCAGACGCCCAGGAGAATGTCGGAGCTTGAAGAAGCTATGCGGCAGATGAAGAAGTCGGACGACGACCTGGCTGAAGCCATGAAGCGAATTGCATTGCTTGAAAAGGCGGCGAACCCGGTGGTGAAGGCCTTGGTCCCTGAAGACCTTGCATCTCCGCAATCATTCCTGGAGCGCCTGAAGGCCATGCCTCGACAGTTGAAGGCTTATATTAAGAGATCATCGAAAGCCTGTCTGGTGCGTGTCCTTGCTGTAGTGAAGTCTAGTTACCCTGAAGTAGATATAGGGAAGCTTGTAAAAGGCGCAGAGCCAAATTGTACTGAAGCCGCCTTCAGGGACCTGAAACAAGAGACCGAGCCAGTTGCCGAGGCAATTGCGCAGAGCCTTAGGTTGTAATTTGAACAAGTATTCTTGTAATATAAGTTTTATGCAGTGAAATATTAATATTTCCACATTTGAAGAACAATCCAAGAATTTCTAAGAACCCTTGGGCGTCTCTGTGTCGATGACCAGGACTTAGTCAAAATATACGTATGTTACGTAAATTTTAACTGTCGAAAAACAACCCTGTTAAGGACCTGAGGGAACCCAGGAAGATTTCGTATAGCATGGGCTATCTTGAAAATACTTGTATCCTGAAAGGATACTTAGGAACAAACTGTCTATGGTTCATATTACAAGAATCCAGTAAGACCCACAGAGCGGCAGCTTTAAGCTGAAAACTATCACGTACTAGCGAAAATTTAGGAACAAATCCGTTAACGGCCCCGAAGGAACCCGGACAGACCTCATATATTTACTCCGAATGCATAAAAAGAAAACTTTTCGAGTCTTAAAAAGACTACAGAGAAGTTTCGAACGATGTCATAAAAACGAAGTAGTATAAACAACTCAGTAAAGGGAAATTTATTGAACTATATCGCGTTGCCGAAACAACAGTGCAAAAGAACTCATGATGCCGAAGCAATCAGTTCATGTGTTGCCGAAGCAATGTTGCAATGAAGGAGCTACGCGTAGAATTTGCGTAAATGTTCTATATTCCAGGGATTTGGTAAATCAGTACCATCCTCTGTTTGAAGCCTGTATGTGCCTGGCTTGAGGACCTTGGAGACAATAAATGGACCATCCCAAGGCGAAGTGAGCTTCGTGTGACCGGCTGTATTCTGGATCCGTCGTAGCACCAATTCTCCAATCTGGAACGACCTCGTCTACACATTTTTGTCGTGAAATCAGCTAATACCCTGAAGATACGCAGCATTGTGTAACAAAGCTGCCAGTCGTGCTTCTTCAGCCGTATCAACCTCGATTGTCCGTTGTTCGTCCGCCATGGCTTCTTGAAATTCCTCAACGCGAGGAGCGCCATGCATGACATCAACAGGTAGGACGGCCTCAGATCCGTATACCAAGAAGAAGGGAGATTGCCCTGTAACTTTGGTGGGTTGAGATCGTAGGCCCCAGACAACCGGGTAGAGTTCTTTCATCCACCGGCTTCAGCTTTCTTCAGGGTTCGTTCCATGCGAGCTTTAAGTCCATCGAGTAACATGCCGTTGGCTCTTTCTACTTGACCATTGGCGCGAGGATGAGCAACAGAGGCATAGCACACCTCGATACTGCGATCTTCACAGTAATCCCAGAACTTGCTGCCTGTGAAGGTAGTACCCAAATCTGTAATGATTTGATGCGGTATCCCGAAGCAAAAAATCAACTCTTGAAGGAATTGGACTGCTTTCTCAGAGGTTGGTTTGACAACTGGGAAGACTTCTATCCACTTCGAGAATTTATCAATTGCAACAAAGCAATACTCAAATCCACCAGGTGCTCTAGGTAGTTTCCCAATCATGTCAAGACCCCAGAATGCGAAAGGCCATGATGGAGGTATCAATTTGATCTTATGCGCAGGCTGATGTGAATGATGAGCAAAATATTGACAACCCTTGCAGTGACGGATAATTTCTTCCGCATCGTGTAAAGCCGTAGACCAATAGAACCCGGCATGGAAGGCTTTGCCCACGATGGTACGAGAAGCTGCGTGATTGCCACATTCGCCCGCGTGGATTTCCTCTAGGATACTGATTCCTTCTTGCTGTGAAACACACTTCATCAGTGCGCCAGAGCGTGCGCCACGCCGGTATAATGCGTCTCCAATTATAATATAGGACTTGCTGCGACGAACAATTTGCTGAGCTTCTGCCTTCTCGGTAGGAAGTTTGTCGTGCAAGATGTATTCTATAATTGGTGCACTCCAGGTAGCGTCGATGAGCATAACCTCAAGAGTTGAGGTCGTAGCGTCGGTAAGTGTTGCTGCAGGAACAGATGGCTTGGAGAGCTCATTAACGAACACACCACTGGGTACCTCTGCTCTGGAAGAACCCAGTTTAGATAGGACATCTGCAGCAACGTTATAATCTCTCTCGACATTATGAAATTCAATGCCGAGAAAGTGCTTCTCCAACTTGCGGACTTCTTTACAGTACGCATCCATATTCTCATGGTTCCGATTCCAATCCTTGTTGACTTGTTTGATGACCAACATGGAATCCCCATAAATCAGTAGACGCTTGATACTGAGGGTGATAGCCATCTTCAGCCCGTGAAGAAGTGCTTCATATTCTGCAGCGTTGTTGGAGACGGCGAATCGAATCTGCAGAACGTACTTGAGTTGATCTCCTCGAGGTGAAATCAACAGAACTTCAGCGCCGCCACCTTCCAACTTGAGAGAACCGTCGAAGTACATAGTCCAGTGCTCAGGCTTGATGGTGATGACGGGGAGATTGTGCTCAGTCCATTCCGATATGAAATCAGTAAGGACTTGAGACTTCATGGCCGTGCGAGAACGGAACTCCATGCTGTAGGTTCCGAGCTCAACGGCCCACTTGGCGATACGGCCTGTAGCATCTTGGTTATGGAGAATTTCGCCAATAGGATATCCAGTAACCACAATGATCTTGTAGGAGTCGAAGTAGTGGCGCAATTTCCTGGATGTCATTAGGACCGCGTATAGAATTTTTTGAACTTGAGGATACCTTGATTTGGAGTCCGAAAGGACTTCGCTCACAAAGTACACAGGCCGTTGAATCTTCTGGAGATGACCTTCCTCATCGCGTTCAACAACAATAGCGGCGCTAACGACGTGGGTGGTTGCTGAGATATAGAGCAAGAGATCTTCGCCCGGGAGTGGCGCAGTGAGCACAGGTGGAGTAGTCAGGAATAGTTTGAGCTTGTCGAAAGCATAAACTGTCTTGCTTCTTGAGGAGCTTGAAGAAATCAGTCCTGCGTTCTCCAAGTTTAGAGATAAGCGGTTGAGTGCAGCCATGCAGCCCGTAAGCTTCATGACGTCCTTGACGGTGCGCGGCGGCTCCATATCCATGATTGTCGCTATCTTCTCTGGATTAGCCTCGATGCCGCGTTCGCTGACAATGAACCCAAGGAGCTTTCCTAACGGAAGGTCGAAAGCACACTTGGTAGGGTTAAGCTTCCAACGCCATTTCCGTAAGTTGTCGAATGTCTCGGTGAGATCGGCGATTAGATCCTCGGGATTTCTTGTCTTGATGACCACATCGTCAACATACGCCTCGACGTTTCTATGGAGTTGGTCTTGGAGACAACCCTGTATCGCCCGCTGATATGTGGCACCTGTATTTTTCAAACCAAAAGGCATGGTTGTATAACAATACGCGCCATATGGCGTGATAAATGAGGTTTTAATCTGATCCTCTTCTTTCAGCGATATCTGATGATATCCTGAGTAACAATCGAGGAAACAGAGAAGGGTGCACCTGGCGGTGCTATCGATGACTTGATCGATGCGAGGAAGCCCGAAGGGATCCTTTTTGCAGTGTCTGTTGAGATCAGTATAATCAACACACATTCTCCATTCATTGGAATTCTTTTTTCTTACAAGAACCGGATTAGCTAGCCAATCCGGATAAAAGACTTCTTTAATGAAGCCGGCTGCTAATAACTTAGCTAGCTCTTTCTTGATGGCTTCCCGACGCTCGGTGGCGAATCTTCGGAGTCGCTGCTTTTTAGGCTTCGCGCTCTCGTTGAGGTCCAGCTTGTGCTCGATCAACTCTCTGGGGACTCCGAGCATGTTGGAAGGCTTTGTAGCAAAGATGTCGGCCTGGGCCCGCAGGAAGTTGACGAGCGCGCTTTCCTATGCTGGAGTAAGGGTGGAGCCAATCACCGCCGTCTTCGTTGGATCTCCTGTCTGGAGATCGACTGTCTTCGTGGCAACTTTGTCCACAGGCTTGATGGCTCGCGTCTTCTTCTGCGTCGGGGCATCTCTGTCTTCATCAATAACGGTAGCTGCCAAGGGGTGGAGCTCTTGACGATCGATGGTGGATGCGGCCCTGACAGCACACTCCACTGCCTCTTTGTCGCAGACGTAGGAGCGGTTGATGTCACCGCGAAGGGAAAGTACGCCGTGAGGTCCTGACATCTTCAACACCAGGTACATGTAGTGAGGGATGGCCATGAATTTGGTCAGCGCTGGGCGCCCGAGGATGGCGTGGTATGAAGTTTCGAAGTCTGCAACTTCGAACTTGATGAACTCGGTACGGTAGTTGGATGCGGTATCGTACGTGACGGACAAGGTGATTTGCCCAAGAGGGATCGCGGCCTTCCCGGGTACAATGCCATAGAAGGGGGTATCGGCTGGCTGCAGCTTGCTTGTGTCGAGCCCCATATGCTTCAGAGTCGTGGCGAAGATGAGGTTGAGCCCGCTGCCTCCATCAATCAGGACCTTGGTGAGCTTGCTATTTGCCACCATGGTTTCTAGGACGAGAGGATATCGCCCGGGACAGGTGATCTCCGTCCATTGATCTTCTCTGGACCAAGTAATGGGGGTGTCTGACCACCGCAGGGGTGTGACCACCGCTGGTTCTGCTGCATAGGCCTCGCGCCGTGCATTTTTGCGATTGCGCGAGGTGTCGCTGACTGCTATGCCTCCGAAGATGACATTGACAGTGTTGGCGACGTCTAGGAAACCGCCATCTCCCTTGTCGTGCTTGTCTTCTCCGTCTCCAGCCGTCTTCTTTTTCTTGGTGGGCTTGCTGAATGTTTCCAGTAGGAGCCAGCATTCGCCCATGGTGTGCTTGCTATCTGGATGGTACGGGCAGCGCTTCTTGAGGAGTCTGTTGAATTCTTCCCTTCTTTGTTGCACAGACTGAGCGGCGCGAACGATCTGGACGGTTGCGACCGTGTTGTTTGGTCGCTTCCGTGGGTTGTTGCCGTTGCGCTTGAAGGAGTCGCGGTGCTGATCCTTGTTATCTTCCTGATGCCCTCGACCAGTGTTGACGGGGCGTTTGCCGTAACGCTCCCTTTCTTGATCGTCGGTGTCCATACAGTTGGCCACCATCGCACGAAATTCCTCTAGGTCGTGAGGACGATTGTGACCGAAGTCACGAAAGAGATTGCGATCGGTCATCCCCTCTTGAAAGTAGTCGATAACTTCCGAGTCGGGGATGGGGACGCAGGATGCTTTTATGGCGAAGAATCGCCGGTTGTAGTCGCGTAGGGACTCGTCTGGCCTCTGCTTGCACGCTCGGAGTTCATATTTGCTGCCAGGATGCTCGAAAGAACCCTGGTAGTTGGAGACGAAAGCCTTCTTGAGCGCGTGCCAGCTGTCGATGGAGTCTGGGCGAAGGGATTCAAGCCATGTGAGTGGACCTTGCTCCATCGCGACAGGGAAATACAGCATCTTAGAGATGTCATCGCCTCCCGCTGCCTCAATTGACGGAGAGTATCTTGCTTTCCGTCGAAGTTGGTACGCCTGACGGCCTGAACTTTCGAGGGAAGGAGCTGACGCAGATGGCGCGTGTATAGCATGGCAGGGCGTCGGGACTGGGGATGTCGTACCCCCCAGCAGAATCCGCGACATGTGATGTGGCCCTCCCCTCCCGGAGCCAGTTGATCTGATTGCGGGCGTCATTAGGGGCGACGTGAGATCGGGCCGGACGGGGTTCTTCGTGGCGTCTGGGAGGTTCCCCGTGAGACCTGGGGGGTTCCTCACGAGGCCTGGGGGTTCCTCGCGAGGCCTGGTCGTATCCTTTGTCCTTGCGGCGGAGCTACCGTAATGGCTGCTCTGACGCTTTGCTGACGGTGTTCGGTGGTGCGAAGAACTCTTGCTCCTGGAGGCAGAGCGGCCTCCGTCCAGGCGATCAACCATGACTGCTGCGGCTTCTAGGCGAGCCTTGGCGAGATTGATATCAGAGGTAGCTTGGAACCCCTCGAAGACGCTAACCGCGAACATGATGTTGGCCGCAGGCGATTTGAATGTGCCTTCTTTGTTGAACTCCCCATTGAGATTTTTCATCCGAATGTGGCGAAGTCTGAGGGCACGGTTGCGGTTTCGCTCGATACGGAGCTCTCGGTCTCCGTCTGTTTCTCCATCGACGGTCGGGGCGTCGTCGGAGACAACTTCGTCGTCGCTGTGGTCGTTGAGGATGACACAGGACTGGCGGCCGGGGTTGTTAGGCCCGGTTTGTCTGTTATCCGTGATAACAATAAGTCTTCTGCCTTCCTGGAAAGGAAGCAGAGGGAGAATATCCCGTACCGTGGAGTGTACATTTGCTTCGTGGAGAGCAACAACAGGATCCATGTCAGGCCAATGGACGATAACCCCCGAGGGAGTTGTAGTCATGACAAGATCTGTGTTGGCCTGGCGAGGTCGATGAGGCTTCTTCATCAGATGCTTCTGGTAGGTCACGGCTGAATTTGTTAACCCGAAGGGAAACTGAGGTGCGCGCGATCTACGTGGTGAAGACTTCGTCCCACGGGAACTGGAATTGGAGTTCCTGGGTGCCCGTGGGGTTGTTGTCATGGTCCTGATCGTTGAACCCTGGTGGAAGTCAGAGGTCATCTGGAGTCCGCTAGGGAGTCGTGGACACGTGGGTCGATCCTGCCGCTTGACAGGGGCCGGGTCGACGTGATTGGCCCGAGCTTGAATCTGCTTCGGGCGCCATGTACTCCTTCGAGTGGGGTACGATCCGAAGATCGTGTCGGAATTTGGAGTTTTCCGTGATTCTCGCGGCGTGATCTGCGCGGGTGGCGGAGCTGACGCAACCGCCTCGTCGCGCAGTTCATGTTGGAGCTTGCCGTCCTGGTTTGCAATGCAGAGCCAGGAACCGAAGATGAACGTAGCGCCTGCTTCAAACTTGGTGACGATGGAGGCGCTGAAGGATGCCATCGACTCTTTAATGAGTTCTCGACGAGGGA
Source organism: Digitaria exilis (assembly GCA_015342445.1). Lineage (NCBI taxonomy): Eukaryota > Viridiplantae > Streptophyta > Magnoliopsida > Poales > Poaceae > Digitaria > Digitaria exilis. The sequence goes on from JACEFO010002479.1 coordinate 1,743,519, forward strand.
ATCACAAGGACGGCGCCAAAGTGTCGGCGATTTATGCTAACTAGGTTCTCGAGGGGATGCCCCGAGAGAAGGGTTTAAGGAGAAGTCGTCGAGAATCTAGAGCCGAAGGTGACAAGAGACGATTTTAGACAGGTTCAGGCCGCAGTATGCGTAATACCCTACGTCCTGTATGATGTGTCTTGTATAGATGAGATGCGATGAATGGGGTCCCTATCTCCCCTTATATATGCCGGAGGATAGGGTTACATGGAAACCGTATAAGGTTAGGAAACTTTTACAAGTTTATCTCTAATTTCCTAATACTGCTTACCCTAACCGACTAGGAGTGATCCTTGTCTTGTACATCAAGTTTTGTACTTGGGCCGGCCCATAGGATGGCCCACCAGGGTTGTTTAGTCCATTAGGACTCTACACCCACAGTCCCACTCCCCTATTTATCTATGCAGGGAAAATAATTCTGCGAAATTTCATCGAAAAATCCAAATCTCATTCTTATCGGTGGAGGGCGATTTTTTTTACAGTAGGTTTATGTTGGAAAAAATATTTTAATTTTGGTCCGAAGTCAAGAAAATGCAACAGATGTACACCTCTGAAATTCAGAGTTGAACAATGTTTTCCCCCAAACTTTGATCTCACGGATCTACTAATTAGTACCCCTAATCAACAAACTTTGTGTATGAAACATGAAGCCCTTTATACCACCAGCAAACCTTATTTCAGGTTCTTGATTCATTTATGCTCGAAATCACGCGAAAAGAGAAGTCGTCGCTGAGCACTAAAAAAAAGAAGAAAAGATAGTTCTATTATGGGGAGTTCATGTCCAAGTAGGTTTGCAGCTAAAATTGCAAATGCTGATCAACACAGGATGTTTCCTCTGTAAAAGGTCATTTGACCCTTGTATTATATGGGCATCTCCATCAAGTCGGTGTGAGCTCCCGTGTTAGGGTCGGAGCTGAAGGATCCACCTCATAGTGCAATATTCTCTGGTTAAACAATGTGAATCTTGCTTTTGTTTCTTTACAAAATTCATGAGCAGTATTCTCCCGTCACTCTGGACCTCCAATGGCAAGATGAGGGGCCAGCTCTTGGGCACCTGTTTCACTTGTTGGTTGACCCAGATGCTCTTCTCCGAATCAACTAGCAGCCACGTTTCATCTGGCACAACCCTACTTCAGATTCAACCATGGCTAGGGCACCATTGAGCTCTACGAGAGATGTCGTCCACTTCGTTCCCCTCTCTCGGGAACTGGATCACCGGATTCCCCTCCTCGGTCTCAAGGTCAAAAAGGGCCACACGGCTCCGGCCAGGGATGAGGCTGGTGCAATTGATGCAGCAAGGCAAGCACCGTGGGTCGTGTGCACTGTGATTGCACGGAGCAGCAGCAGCTATGAGGAAAGGGGCCACTGGCGTGATCGAGCTCGCCGGCGTCGCCCTCTAGCGTGGCGATCTGGAAGGACTTGTGGAGCAGGCGGACGGCCTTGTACACGTCAGACGGCGTGGCACGGCCAAAGCTGTTGGATCGTCGAGGTATCCGTTGATCCTGAGCATCCGTCCCGTTGCTGGGTCCATGGCGCCGGCGCCGAACAGCACGTCGTGGAGGCAGACGAGGTCGAGGCGTGTGCGCTGCAGCTCTCTTTTCTCAACGTCCTGAAAGACCCTGAGGTCCAGCGTGTCTTGGTAGAACGGCATGTACGTGACGGGCTTCTGCGGTCCACGGAACACGCCGATGAGCTGCGGACCGCCGCGGGGCGCGGGATCCCTGCGCGTTCACGAAGGCCACCGGCAGCGAGACGTCGCCGCCGGCGTGTTGCCATTGGCTTAGTTTGGCATCCATAGGTTACATTGTGGGGAAGGTTTTGGCTGCCTGGCTGGTTGCCTGCGTGACTTGATTTGTTTATTTACGTAGAGCAAGATTATTCCGGGTTTTCCGAGTTCTATTTGCTGCCGCTGGGCCTTTATAAGAAAATTGATAGCGCATTTTTTTTGACGAATTGATAGGGCAAAAGATTCAGATTTCAGAACTACTCGAGGAGCCCTTAGGAACAGATCATAAACAGACACTTTTGGCAACATGCTTGAAAGGAATTCATCCTGGAGTACGTACTTTCGAATGAATATATCCTGGGGTATGTTTTCACTTGGAAGAACTAGGGGTCTATGGCATCTCTCTCATCTAGAAAGCACGTGTCAAACAATTCTGAATTACTTGTCAAATAAACAAATATACTTTGATCTGTTCCTCATATCAAATACAAAGTCCGAGGTACAACAAGAAGCTCAATAATGGTTACCATGGACTGCAAATTTATGAGACACTACTATGTTCCTAAAATATAATTTTCAAAAGACAATGTTCATAAGATATGAACATAAAACACCTTTTGAAGATGCTCATTCAAATGGCGATGGAACTCCTACCCGCCAGAGGAGAATTGTGGTTTTTGTCTTCCTTTATTAGTCAAGTTCATCAATATGGTCATTTGTCAAGATAGGAAGGAGGCTCCCTGTGTAAAAGGCGATTACACCGACAAATTCATCTGGCAACTGCATTATGTCTGTAAAAGCCTCTGTGCTTGGGTTGTAGAATCGAAGAATATACGGAGATTTCTCGTTTAGCAGTAAAATTCTTCCATCACCCAGGATATCCAATACTTTACAATGACTCAATTTTTTAGGCACCTTTATTATATATTGCTTGACCCAGCTGCTCTTCTTAAAATCAACCAATAGCCATATATTTATGTATTGGCCATAGGCCTCCTGAGAGGTGAGGGGATATACCGTCTGAACCATGTTCAAGGTTCCCTTCAGCTCAGCTAGAGTAATTTTCCATGACTCCGTATCCTTCCTGAGCCTCATTGCTGGGCCATCAATCGTCTCCATCCACTCTTCGCTCTCGAGGTTAAAACTGGCTACGTGGTACCGGTACCGGCCATCTTGAAGTGTACCATCGTCGTTATATGACACGAAGTAGAGAATGCCATTGACCGTGGCCTTCTGATCTTGGCACCAAAAGGTCTTGACAGGAGGCAGCGGTCTCTGTCTCCATGTCGTCGGCTCTGAACTAGAGTCGCCGTTGATCGTAGCGATCTCGCAGAGCTTGTCATTGCCACAATACGATTTGTGGATACGGATGATCTTGTAGGCACCAGATAGAGCTGCACGACCGAGGCTGCAATTAATGGCTACGGGAGGTCAGCTGCTGCGTGACGAATCTAGGATTGTGTTCGCCGACCGCCAACATCCACCCAGCCGCTGGATCGACGATAATGGCGGCACCGCCTTGGTACATGCCGTGGACGCAGATGAGGTCGAGGCGCCCTGAGAATGCTGCCGTCGTCCATGTTCATCACCCGCAGCTCCAACTTGTGGCCCGTGCATTGCGATCTGAACACGCCGGCGATGAGCGGACCGGCGCGGGATTTATGGGCGGCGATGAAGGCCTTGCCGGACATGAGGGAGCGCCACCCCTTGCACACGCACCGGAGCCGGCACAGCTCCTTCGCCGGCAGCCTGGATAGAACGTCAAAGATGATGTCCTCCGGCAGCAACATTGCTGTTCTGTGCGTACTACTACTTGTGCTTGGAATCGATCGGAAAGAATCTACGAGAGAATCACCGGAACCCACGCACGCACACAGTTGGAATTTATTTTGTTTTGTTGTTGGGGTGTGGACCTCCCGGTTGCGACCGACCGCCGATCCTTGCATGGCTCGGATAGTCGGATGATGCATTGCGAATTGGCAACGTACACCACTGCGGCAGGAAGGTAGTAGGGACTAGCGAGAGTAGCGACCGGCGACCACGTATCTGGATTGGTCAGTTGAGCAAAGACGGCTATGCCGGCATGATTCTTTTTCAGTGTTTTGCTGCAATTATGAATTTCATTCTCCAAATTAAGAAATAATTGTGAGTCGATTCATCATCAGCGATTAAAAAAATTGCACGTGCGAACACAAGCTACGGTGTGCTAGCTGTATTGATCGGGTGAGATTGTGAGAAGCATCATATCTCTCTGTACTACGGAGACCTGGAGTCTGCTCCGGTGAAATTTTAATTAGTATATATTCTTACAACTAACCTTACTTCCTATGAGATCCATCGATTCTTAGGAAACTGATGATACTCTATGGAGTAATTTCACATAGGTTTCCTTTTTGCGCATTCGGAGGCCGGCAATAATCCTGCACACCAGAGTAATTCATACATACATGGTTATTTGTTGATATGAGGCTCCCTGTGTAAAATACCATCACACCCTCGAATGCCCCTGCTATCTGCATGATATACTCGAGTTGTTGAATTGCAGGATTACTTCCGATTTTGCTGCGGCTGCGGCTGCATAGAGAAATAGGGCGAAGGTGATCCATTTGTTAGTGGTGTTGCTGGATTTGACCGTGCTGATTAACACAGATGGCCTACTTCGTCTGCACCACCATCAAAATACTACTTTGATCTGTTCCTCGTATATCAAAAACAATCCGAGGTTACAATGTAGGAAAAACATTTACAGGGGAGACAATCAAAACAAGTACACCAAGAAGCTCCACAACAGTGAACAAGAACTGCAATTTGCAAGACGTATGTTCATAAGATATTTTGTTTTCAGAAAAAAAGATATATAAACTTTTTGAATTAGTAAAGTAATATAAAAATTATTTCGGAAGATGCTCGTTCGGATGATAGTGGCAGTCTTACACGCAAGAGGAGAATTGTGGGGGTTTTTTTGTCTTGCTTTACTAGCCAAGTTCATCCATGGTCATTTGTCAAGATAGGAGGCTCCCAGTGTAAAAGGCCATTTCACCAATGAATTCATCTGGTAATTCTATGAAGTCTATAAAAACCTCTGTGCTCGGTTTGTAGAACTGCGATACAAAGATCTATTTTTGTCTGGTTTCTTCTCATTCAGCATCAAAATTCTTCCATCGCCCAGGACATCCAATGCTGTAGCACAAAACACTCTTTGAGGCATTTGTATTGTATATTGCTTGACCCAACTGCTCTTCTTAGAATCAGTCATGAACCATATGTTTACGTAGTCGCATTTACTATAGGTGAGGGGACAATATACCGTCTGAATCATGTTCAAAGTTCCCTTGAGCTCAGCTAGAGCAGTGATCTCTATCCACTCATCCTCTCCGATCCCCATTACCGGGCCATCAATCATCTCCATCCACTCTTCACTCTCGAGGTTGAAACTGGCTACGCGGTACCACCCTTCAAGTGTATGATCATCGTCAGTGTATGATAAGAAGTAGAGAACCCCATTGACCGTGGCCCCCTGATAACGGCCCCGATGGGTGACGACAGCTGGCACGGGTCTCTGTCTCCATGTTGGCTCTGTACCGCAGTCGTTGATCGCAGCGATCTCACAAAGCTGGTCATTGCCATCGAACGATTCGTGAATATGGAGGACCTTGTAGGTACCAGACGGAGCTGCACGGCCGAGGATGTAGTGGCTACGTGGCAGTGTCGCCTTGTCGATCCAGGGGTTGTGTTCGCTGACAGCCAACACTCGGCCGGGCGCTGGATCGACGATCATGGCGGAACCGTCCTGATCATAGGCGCAGATGAGATCGATGCGTGTGGGCGCTAGATACATGGGCATGTCCTTGAACACCCTGAGGATGCTGCCGTCGTCCATGTCCATCACCCGCAGCTCAAACTTATGGCCCATGCGTTGCGATCTGAACACGCCGGCGATGAGCGGAGCGGCACGAGATTTGTGGTCGGCAACGAAGGCCTGGTCGGAGATGAGGGCTCGCCACCCCTTGCACACGCACTTGAACCGGCACAGCACCTTCGCTCGCAGCCTGGATAGCACGTCAAAGATGATGTCCTCCGGCAGTAGGAATCTGCTGCGGCGGCGGCGGTGTAGATTCGCCTCCATTGTTGTTGCGTGTAGTTGTTTAGGAAAGAAACAAAAAAATCCCTGGATTTTATTAGGAGTAGGTATTGAGACTTGAGAGTACGGACTCGCACGTCGCACCCCTTGGACAACAAGTCAACAACACACCAGAATCGGCACGGGCCTAAATTGATTGATTGGGCTTGTGGAAGGAAACTTGCCTTCTGGGCTCACATCCTATGGCCCAAAAGGGGAGAAGCCCAAGGCCCACAACAGCAACATTACCTTGCCTCAACGAACCCTACTCGCCGTTGCACAAGCTTCGTCAAGTACCTGGCGCCTGGCGGCCACCAGTCCCGCCCGGCTCCGGCCATCCTCCATGATTTCGCCGCCGATGGCGACGCACCTCCTCCCGGCGCGGACGATCTCCCCTGTCTCGAATGGCTGCGCGGCGGCAGCGATCCCCTCCTCTCCCTCGATGGCCGCGCGGCCGCGGCGAATCCCTTCAGGGCTTCAATCTGTGTATGTATTACGGGCCCTCATTCCCATCTGCTGTGTTTCGTTTTGTGCGAGGTGAGGGACTATTCATTGGATTTCATTTTGATCTCACTGCTGTGGAGGAAGGATACCTTCATCCTGTGGGATTTTGCGTGCTTTTGTTCAGTCAATCAAACTCGTGGCAAAACCACATTTCCCTTCTTTTGAAATAATACACTTAACAGAAGATTTGATAAACAAAATGAGTAAATTTTTAGTGGCATGGTGAAGAAGAGAGAGCCCCTTTTTGTAGCAACAACGACAAAAAAAAAATGTACCCGCAAAAAAAAGACAAAAAAAAATGCCCCCTACTGAATAACAGTGGTAGAAATTTCGAAAGCTTGTATTCATGTTTAAAGATAACTGAATTTATGACTTTTATTAAATTTATAACTTCCCTGACGAATTTATCCAAGGAGTCGGCTTGGAATTTTGTTTCATTTAATTTTCTAACTTTATTCTCCTTATTACTCCTTACTAGTTGTTTCCAAACACAACGCTCTAACAGTTAATTCTGCACTGCAGGACTGGCAGAGGGAAGTTTTCACTGGCAGCCGTCACTCTAGATGATTATCTTCCAATGCGAAGTACTGAAGTGAAGAATCGGTAAAACTTGTTTATTTAGTTCTAAAAGAATGCTAATGATGATTTCTCTGTTTTTTTTTTTTTGCACTTTTAGCTTTATATGACACTGTACAACCTGTTAGCTTTGGTGGAAGCATGGAGTTTACCGTATACATCGATCCGATGAGAGTAAAATAGCTTGTGTACCTGATATTAGTAATCTTTCTTTTTTTCCCTTTTGCTATCTTTTGACCCTTCTATTCTGGCCTCTTATCGGAAAGTTAAGATGTCTTGGAAAAAAAAAAGATTCACTTTTTACAGCCGCCTGTTGGAACTTGGAAGCTAATTGTGGCCAAATCCCTTTCGTGTAGACTGTAGAACATTGGTAATTAATGCTTGTTGCTTAGGACAGATAGTTGCAACATAGCTGATTGCTGAGTTTTGCAACGCTTGAAATTCTTTCGTGTACTGATAAGAACAAGTCTTGGTCTGGAAGAATCATTTAGAAATGTTGATTTGTGAAACTGCTAATTATGTTAAATCAGAAATTGTGGCTTTAGGCTTAAAAATGTTGCAGCTAGTTAGAATGTAAAATGTGATCTGCCTTGTCTGAAAAAAAAATATATATTAAAATAGATGGTAGATCTATTGCAATTTTGGTTTGTTCTGCATACTAGATGAGCATTTACAATCTTTGGTAATCGAGTTGGTATTTTTCTGTTCAACGATTTTTTAGCTATGTAGTCAAGTGTTATCTGACTGTTTGCGCACAAGTCATTTTTGAAGGCTCTGATACATGTTATCTGCTGCTGTGTCCTGATCTTTCTCTCTCTGAGATGCAGGACATCAACTGATGATATCACAAGTCTCAGACTTATCACTGCAGCTAAAACTCCCTATTTGCCAGATGGAAGGTTTGATCTTGAAGCATACGATTCTCTCATAAACATGCAGATAGAGGGTGGTGCTGAAGGTGTAATTGTTGGAGGAACAACAGGAGAGGGTCACCTTATGAGCTGGGATGAGCATATCATGCTCATCGGGCATACAGTGAACTGCTTTGGCACTAGAATTAAAGTGATTGGCAACACAGGAAGTAACTCAACTAGAGAGGCTGTTCATGCAACAGAGCAGGGATTTGCCGTTGGCATGCATGCAGCTCTCCACATCAATCCTTACTATGGGAAGACCTCAATTGAAGGGATAATTTCTCATTTTGAGGCTGTCCTCCCAATGGGTCCGACCATCATCTACAATGTGCCATCCAGGACTGCCCAGGATATCCCCCTTGAAGTTATCATGGCAATTTCAGGCTATCCAAACATGGCAGGTGTCAAGGAATGTGTTGGGCACGAGAGGGTTAAGCACTACACCGACAAAGGTATAGCAATATGGAGTGGTAATGACGACGAATGCCATGCTTCTAGATGGAAATATGGTGCTACTGGAGTCATTTCTGTTGCAAGCAACCTTGTTCCTGGGCTCATGCACAGCCTCATGTACAAAGGCGAGAATGCAACGCTGAACGAAAAGCTTTTACCGCTGATGAAATGGCTATTCTGCCAGCCAAATCCGATTGCTCTCAACACTGCTCTGGCTCAGCTTGGGGTGTCAAGGCCCGTCTTCAGACTGCCATATGTTCCTCTTCCTCTCGAAAAGAGGATTGAGTTCGTCCGGATTGTTGAGGCTATTGGACGGGAGAACTTTGTGGGACAGAAAGAGGCACGGATTCTCGATGATGACGAGTTCGTGTTGATCAGTAGGTACTAGGAAGTGAGTTAGTCTGTATTTTGATGAATAAAACCGAGAGTTTGCGTCTTACGTTTACAGACTCGCTTCTGTTCATCACTCGTTGGTTGTTTTATCTGTTTAATTGGTGCTACCTTTGTTTCTTTGTATAATATATCAGGTTTACAGTTTTTTTTAGCAAGGCTGGTACATGAAAATTGGTTTTCCGATCAGTCATATGCCATCAAATCTGTTGAGAATTATCCTTAGCAAAGGTGAATGAATAATGCCCGCAGCAAATCTACCTTATCTCGGTTTACTAATCTTGAACGAAACGAATTATTGGGGAATGTCGCCCTTGTATTCTTCAGCAAAGCCCAGGGTGGTTGATCACGACAGAAGGCTCGAGTCATTTTGGCACTGCTCGTAAATGGGAGTCCAGTCGAGAAGTGGAGCACGCCATTGACGATGCCCGTGCAGCCATGGCATGAGCATGTGAAGCCGAGTGGCACTGGCAGTGGACTCCACGTTGGCTCTCTGGGCCTCCACGTGGGTTCCCCGGACCCTAGCGTGACGCCTTTGACGGTGGCCGTGCAGCCATGGCATGAACAGGTGAAGACACGTGGCACCGATAATGGCCTCCACGTGAGCTCCCCGACCCCTAGCGTGACGCCGTGCACCCATGGCATGAGTCATGCGAGCAAGGCCAGCCATCCTCGTCCCTGAAGGCCTTAACAACTAGCAGCATGACGGCAGCGCGTCTGTTCTCCATACTAGGGGCCAAAGAGCAGAAGGTTCAGGGTGCACTCTCAATTCAGGTTCTATACTACCTGTATTTGTGTGGAATTCGTTCCAATACTCCAGAATGTCAATTGACTCAATTCACTGCTGAAAACATCTGTCTTCGTAGTCAGGTTGCAAATGCATATGAACAGCACTCACAAAATGCTTGCATGATTCGACCATTCAGCACAGCCGGCAATTGATCAGACACACATGAGCACATTCAGTACCAGAGCAGAGTCGCATAACTGCGTAATGAACAAACTTCTCATGAGGTGAACCATAGTGCTGTCATGACGCGTTACGGTGGTGTTTATATGTACAGATTACTTGTCGTGTTGTCGACTTTATACAAATGCTAAAACAAAGAACGAACGTGATAAAAAAAAAAGAAGATAACATGTATGCCTACATTATGTCCTTGGGCAGTTGGATGAGACGAAAAAACAAGGAATGTGTCATTGATTCTTCAGATAGGAGGTATGTTCGAAAAGGAGAAGCCCCTGTACCCCTTGTAAGCATCATATGCTATTCTTGTGTAGTAGAACCCCGGGATGAACATTACCACACCCAGAACTGCAAAGAAAATGCCTGTGTCCAGAAAAAAAGTGGGACCATAGATCAGGCAATATGTAAAAGGATTTTGTAACCGATAAAACACAGTTACCCTGCAATTCATTTTAACTGCCAACATGTGGGCTTTGGCACGTTACTGGGCTAGACGTCTATAAGCATAGCTAATAATCGTTAAAATGATCCCATTTATATTTGAACTCATATTTGGTTTCCAACAACTGCCATCAAACAATTGGTCTTTGATAACTTCATTGAAGTAGCTATCCTTGGTTCCTAGTTATCTGACAGCTCCTCAGTGTCAAACAATCTCTCAGGATTTTATTCTTCTAAAACTAGGAAAACAAACAGAGCCCGGGGATGCAACAATACAAGACCCTTTTTGCAACTTTTGGCCCTAGCAATCGTTTCCATATCTCTGTTAGCTGAATACCAGAGGTTTAAATTCTTACACATTCCGATTAATTTTTTGAATCCTACCTAAAATTTTTGCTTGTCTTTGTCCAAAAATATGATCTGCACGGCGTAACAAAAGAGTGAAAAACTAGTCTTTCAAAATTTTACAGCCATTCCAATAGTTTATCAGCCCAAAGTCTAATCCATTCGTACTCAGAAAGTGATTATTTGCAGTAAAAGGATGTCATGAATTTAGGATGTCCTAGACGATACATTAAGAAATCGAGGACCCTAGAGACAGTTCAAACAATTAATCCTCCCCTTTCAGTAGGCTAAACCTAACCGATCCCAAATTCCCAACTTATCACCCAAATCGAATGACAACAAACTAAAACATCCAATCGGACAGCACGGGTTTTTGTCTCACCGTGGGCGCTGTCGCCGCCGACTTGGTGCGCGGCCATGAATGATCCCGCGACGACGCCGAGGACGCCGAACGCGAGGAGCGCGGCGGCGAATGCGATCTCCTTGACGGGCGCGCCACGCGGGCCACCCACCGCGCCGCCGACCAGGTCGTCGTCGGTGATGGAGAAGGCGTGGTCGACGTACGCCATGAATCCCGCGGCGGAGGTGGGTGGGGACTCGCCTCGCGTCGCCTGCCCCGACTGCGCTCGCCGGTGGTTCCGCGATCTGGAAGCTCGTGGAAGAATCGGGAAAAGCGCGGGAGGGGAGGAGACGGAAGCTTTGCGACGCGCGCAAAGGCGACGAGGAAGAGTCAGATGCCAAGCCGCGGTCGCTTCGCACGGCCGCTGCGGAGTCGCGGCTCTGGATTCTGACAGGGTTTTTTTTTTCAGTTTTATTTTCTATTTATGGATCAGCTGACGAATTTAGATCAAAAGCGAATTGCATGTTTTCTAATGACAGTATTATGAAAAATTATAAGTGCCTATAATTTTGTTTTGCGATGGCATTCGCTTGACGTAAAATTACTCTTTGCTTTCTCCCATACGGATGAAGAGAAAAATAGATTTGTATATTTTTCACAAATACTGACCTGAATCTAGTTTTTGTCCTAGTCACGTTATCTAAGCAGGACCTTTAGTCTTTCATTTAGCAATGGTTGGTAAAAAAAATGAGCAGATGATTTAAAATATCAAAATGACATTATAGCATGTATAACTCTAAAAAAATACCCAAAATGGCATATTAGCATGTGACCCGGATTTAATACGGTGCTCCGACAAAATGCAAATCCAAGATGAGATTTAGGTCAAACCCACATTTCCTAATTAGAGCAGGGCTAATAATGTCGTTAGCTCGTCGACATCTTTGCACTCCAGGTCACATGATCTGCTGAGCTGGTACAGTAGCGGGCCCACATCATTAATGCTCTTTGGGGTTGTAGCCAGGGGTGGACCTAGCATAGAAAATGAGCGGCGGTACGTAGTGGAGCTACAATGCAACGAATAGTATTATATCACTAACTTACATGTCCCTTAGAATGGTACTGGCGGCCTGTGCCGCTGCTAGCTTCTACGTGGGTCCACTCCTAGTTGTAGCAAGAGGCCAAGAGCATGAACCAATAATATTAGGAACGCCAGTATGCTGGCTTGAGCCGGCGACCCACGAGTCGTTTGCCGCCTTCTCTCTTCTCCTCGCTCTCAGCCGGCTATGTATTTTTCTGACGTGTACACTGAGTTGCCGGCTTTCTGAGTGTTATTATACTTGCTCTTATAAAGGCAATCAAATTTCTCACCAGTGCCAATGCCATGGTCAATCACGCTGGCACTTCTCATCCTTCCACGCCGTCGTTGTGCTTCTGCATTACCTAGAGCCATTGGAGTCATGCAAACCTGACCTGAGCGCTAGCCCATAATAGGCAGATCGATTGCATCCATGAGCGCTGCGTTTCAGATTCTTCTTGCCGTCTCAGCGTATCGTCCGGATCGGAGAGGCAAAGAGATGTTGCTGGCTTGACGCTCTACCAGACTACCACTGACACGTCCACTCCAGATAGAACTCCAAGAAGCCAGCAAGCTGGCATGGCGACCTAGCTACGAAACGTAACGACTCTCGGATAGTCCGAAGGAAACCTTTTAATTTGCCCTCATATATTCATTCAGGAATTAGTACATGGATGCTTTAATTCTACACGCTAACTCAAGAATTCTACACGCTAACTCAAATACTAATAAAGTCTTTACATACTAAACCGACTGTGGATGGAGTCGAAAGGGAGCCGGCCAGCCTATATAAGAAACCTGTGTCTACTAAGAACAAGCTAGAGTTAGCAGGCGCAGCCATGTCTTTGGCCAGAAGGCACGATGGCGAGGACGACATCGATGGCGACGAGATCGAAAAGACGCCGGCGGCCAAGAAGGCAAGGAAGACGCTTTCCTCGCCAGCCAGTGACTTTCTGCTACTCGACTGCCGCGGCTACGAAGACCAATCCAACGACGACGGTGGCTCGACCTCGACATGGACGGCCCCAATAATGGTGACCACGCTCGGCGCGCGTTTCCAGCTATCCTTACGCCGGGAATCACCACCGTCCATCTCTCGCCTGCTGTTCAAGGCGATCATCCCGGCCGACATCCTGGCGTCCTACAAACACGAATTCCTGCGTCCACTGTCAGCACAGTTCCATCTCATCGTCGCAACCTCCGGCGACGGAGCTCTCCTCCTCGAGGCCCGGTGCGCCGGCGCCACGAACTACTACGTCATGGACCATCTCGACGGCCGCCACTCCTCCAACCCTGGCTGGCCTTCAAGAGATGCCGCCATGGATACCTCTCGCGAGGAGCATGGGCCTCATGCGCCATGGCGACGGCGACGACTCTTACGTTCTCGCTGGGCTAAGGCAAGAAACCAAGGGGTGGCACATCTTCTTCCTCACGACGCTGGCCAACGTGTGGCGCCGCAAGCCGGTGCGCGTCGCCGGCGGTGAGCTCCTCCATGACTTCCGGTGGGAGCTTACGGCGGTGCTGACCTGCGGTGGCAGGTTCTGGTGGGTCGACTTGCAACGTGGCCTTCTCTCATGTCGCTGCGATTCCCTGCTTCTCGAAGACGGTGATCAACGGCCGCTGGAGCTCGAGCACACGTTGCTTCCTGGGGTCACCATGGAGCAGGTGAAGATGGCTCGCCTATCAAAGTACTCGCTGGAGCTGGCACGTGACAGGTGCGTCGGTGTCAGCAACGGCCGCCTCAGGTTCGTCGAGGTGAGCGCGCACAAGCAGCGCCACAGCTCGCCGCCGGTGGCGCCTCCGCTGCTCTGCGACGATTGCCATGGAGGGACGGTGACGTCATGGGTCCTGGTGGACGACGGCCATGGCGGCGGCGAAGGTGGTGGTGTGTGGGTGAAGGAGCATACGGTGAAGGTCGCCGACGTGTGGAGGGACGAGAGTTATGGTTCCACGGGGCTACCCAAGGAGCCGCCGGAGTTCCCTCTCGTACACCCTCTCGATCCTGACATGGTCTACTTGACGATCATCAATGCGGGCAGAGATGGTGATGGCCGCGAGTTTTGCGTCCATCTGGGTACCAAGAAGGTCATGTCCTGCAGTAGCAGCTACAAGACATTGAACTGGAACAATCCAGTCTTGATGCCTGCTAAGTTTTCATAGCCATTTTTTCATTTATCTGCTTTTGTTTTCATGAGTCATTGTGTATTGATGGATTTGAACTTGCTTTTTGCAGTGTTGGCTAGGCGAGTTTGAAAAAAAAAAAAGCACGAGTGAGACTGCTGGTTGCTTCAACATTTTCAATTTTATTCTTGGACTTTGAGTAAAGTGTCCGCAGATAAACAATTTTTATTGCCGGATTTTGTTAAGACCTGATCGGACGGTCATATTTCCATAGGTTTTGTGTTTGCGAGAAGATGCGCGGCCAAGCTTTTAGCAAAGTCACGCTGAAAACTTTTTCTTATAATTTAGTACAATAAAAAAACATGCTTTACTTATCAGGAAAATAATTTACATCTTTCTTAGCATTTTCTACAGGTGCCCTGCAATATAAGTATTTATTTGTCCATTTTTTCCCTTTAGTTAGATACATATTGTAGGAAAGATAGATCGGACATAGCCACATAGAGAGTGTGTACGTGCATGGATGTGAGCGGTCTTTTGGTAAAAAAAAAAATCAATAGACGTAGGAGTAGCATCAAAGTGTCTTATGAGTTAAGACTGTTCCTTTGGAATGGAACGGTTGTAATTCTGATCGTCCTCTTGGAAACAAAGTCAGATCGGAAACGCACTCATGATTCAACTACCGTCTTTGCCGTGAAGTTCATAAAACGAGCGTGATTCAACTATCCTATACTCCAAAACGAGTATGGGATTGCTATCGGTTCCAAAACTCCGATCATACAAGTATAACTACCTAAAAAGGAATCCAAACACAATTGTTGGCCATGCAGCGTGCATCATCGATCAAATATAATCGTCGTCATGGGAAAAAGCCACAAGCGCGGCTCCGCTGGTTGGTCAAAGCTGCCGGCCGATGTGCTTGTCACGGTCTTCTCTTGGATTTGAGGCCCTTGCAATACTCCGAGGCGAAAGTTACAATGTTATCTGTGTACTTGCGGATTCACTAACATTCATTACAAATACCCAACAACAGTCTTATGTCACTTGCAGAACTTTTTATTAGAAGATGGATTCGTTGTATTGTATGTGCCATTCAAGTTTTATTGCAATGATATTCAAAATATTTTTTTTTGCAAATCACATAGTACAGGCACAGACGCTCACATACACGCACGCACACTTGCTCCTACAAATAAACGCACGCAACCCTACCCCTATGAGCACCTCCGAAAGACTGGGCCGGCAAATCCTCCAAATTGACGAAGTTACCATAGGCGCATCGCTATCGACGGGTACGTCACCTACCACTGAAAGAATAGCGCCGGTTAAATTCTGGAATAAATCCAGGAAAATGCGAGCACCAGTGTAGAGTCCAGAACTCGAACCCTGGTGGACTGGTTCTACCATAAGGAACCTTGTCAGCTGAGCTTAGCTCAGTTCGCATGTTCAAGATATTTTAACTGAACTGATTCAGGAGAAATAGGAAAGATTGAAAGACAAACAATCTTTGACATGGCTCATTGAAGTCTAATTTTCCTAATATCGAGAATCCTATACTAGAGATACTTTGTATAAGTTTCTACATACTTTTAACAAATCTTTAGATGTTGTACTTAGTTTCTGAATCATAATCAAGATTGTAAACTGAAGGATGTCCACCAAGTGTCATTTTTTTTATTATTGTAAGGTTATGATATGTCGCGCTCTATGTTCTAGTAATCACGTTGCTCACTTTGTTGGACGATCTCAAGAGGCTGGTAATTATATAAATAAAAAAGCAAAATAAAATTATAGGCCTACCGTGCGGCTCAATATTATAGGACAGGGGCTAAAATGACAAGCAATTGGAGAGCCAATCAAATTCGTCAGAACAAACTCGGATAGGAACTGCTTTCATGACCCAACCACCTTCTTGCCCTGGAGTTCATATAAAACACGACTCTATATTATTCCTATCGCAATATCGCTTCCAAAAATCCAAACACAAGTCAAATCTATCGTCTGTCAGGTCATGGCATGCCACGCGCGCCGCACTGCAGGGCAACAAGGTGGCATCGGCGACCTCAGTTCTGGGTGGTCGGAGCTGCCGGCCGACGTGCTCGTCACGGTCCTCGAGGCGCTCCCCATCGACGACCTCTGCCGCGCCGGCGCCGTGTGCCGCTGGTGGAAAGCCGCGTCGTCGCGCGCCCGTGCCCACCACCGCGTGCTGTCGCGCCCCAAGACGACGCCCTGCTTGCTCTACACGGCCACCACCACCGCCGTCGGCGATCCTCCGCCGTCGGATCCCGCCGCCGCGGCAGGGATGCTCTACAGCATCACGGACGGCCACTCCTACCCAGTGCCACTCAACGGCGCCTCCATCCCCGGCGTGTCCTGGCTCGGCGCCTCCCATGGCTGGCTCGTCACCGCCGACGAGAAGCACGCTGAGCTCCACCTCGTCAACTCGGTCACCGGCGCCGAGCTCGTCGACCCGCTCCCGTCGGTGGCCACCATCGAGCAGGTCAGGCGCGTGCACCACCGCGCGTTCATCTCGTCCGACCCATCGGACGGCGGCGACTGCGTCGTCGTGCTCATCGTCTGGCCGCACTACCACCTCTGCTTCGCGAGGCCTGGCGACGCGCACTGGACGTGGATACCGGAGAACATGGAGTGCTGCGACGTCGGCTTCGACGGCGATGGCAGGACGCTCTACGCCATGCGCTACGACGGCGCCATCCACGCGTTCGACCTCCATGGCTGGCCGGAGCTCGAGAGGGAGGTTGTTCTCCGTCCACAGATCGGGGTGGTCAGGCAGAGGACCACCAACTACCTTGTCCACGCCCCTTGGTTGGGCTGCTGGCTTCAGGTGTGGAGGTACATGAATGCACTCGCCGCCGATGGCGACGACCCTGCTGCCGTGGCTAGTGGGGATCGTCCATGGAAGACGGGATGGATCAAGGTGTGCCGGGTGGATCTCGCGGCGCAGACGCTGGTTGAGATCAAGGATTTGGGTGATCATGCCTTGTTTGTGGGCTGCAACAACTCCTTCGCGCTCGCGGCGACGGATTGTCCAGGGATATTGCCGAACCATGTCTACTACACCGACAACGAAGAGCAGTATGTGCTCGACGCGCCGCAGTGTCCAAGAGATATTGGCATGTACAACGTGGCAGACGGCAGTTTCCATGAAATCCAGCCTCCTTGTCCGTGGTTGAACTGGCCGCTTCCCTCTTGGATTATGCCAAGCCTCGCCTAAAAAGGATAATACACCTTGTAGATCTGCAGAATTTGTACTCTTAGTGATAAAGAACCTATACTGTTTTTTTTTATCTCAGCTTTATCTATTTAGACTAGTATAACTCTCGTGCTTATTACCCTACGTGACATTTTATGACACAAATCAACCACGTAAAAAATGTAGAATTGGCTGGACGAATGATGGTTTCGATCAGCTTTAAAAAAAAAAGAACAAAAATATTATGGTCCGGTTGCAAGCCTATTTCGTACACCCCTCCCCCTCCCTTCGTGACATATAATGTTTTTATCTCAGCTTTATTATCTATTTAGACTAGTATAATTTCCGTGCTTATTACCCTACGTGACATTTGATGACACAAATCAACCACCTAAAAAATGTAGAATTGGCGGGACGAACGATGGTGTTTGGGTGAGCATAAAAAAGAACAAAAATATTAGGGCTGTCTATGCGGCACTCGAGCATTTTAAGCCCATCCAACACTCGATTTCCTATCAGCTCTCGCCTCCTCCATCTTCCCTTTCTCCGGCGACTCCCTGCCACCGGATCCGCCACCCACGACCGCCGCCGCACTAACCTTGCGATCCATGATGCCCCGGTCCTAGCACCGCCCAACCAGGGGTCCTCCACTGCCCAGCTGTGGCGGCGCCTCCACACCGCCGTCGTCTCAGCCGCCACCGTCGGCTTCCCTATAAGTCCGGCGAGCTCTAGTGAACACCCCCCCCCAACCCAAACCCGAAACGGAGAACTTTGACCTTGCCGGCATCGAGGAAGAGAGAGAGAGATCGAGTGCTAGAAGGCCGAGGAACACTCGAGTGACGTTTAGCATTCCCCAAGTATTATGGTCTGGTTACAAGCCTCCTTCCTACGCCCCTCTCCCTTCCTTACTTTGTAGTTGACAAGTTTTTAAGTTGAATTTGTTTAGACCCTCGAACAAGACATTTACACTCGGGTTCATATAATATGGGGAATGAAAATGGGATATGGTTGCATGTGGTGGTGTAGCGTAGTGGTAAGAGGGGGCACGTGCGAGGTGGAGGTCACGGGTTTGAGTCCTAGCTACCGTGTAGCGCGCAAAAATTGACGTGACTTGGGACTAGGGGTGTCCGGTGGGGTCCCTCCCCCGTTAAAATGATTTTTGTGCTATTTTTTTTGGCTCTTGCAACATGAGACCTGGATATCCTCATCACAGTCGATTCCTATTCCCAACTTAATTTTTTTACTATTTTTTCGGCTCTTGCGAGACATGGATATCTTCATCACAGTCGGTTCCTATTCCTAACTGGTTCTGATGAGGAGCAACGTAGCTGATTGGGAACCGGCTGTATTGAAGGTGTCAACACAAATCAAACGCTTCCCAAAACCGGCTACGATAGTGGTTTTGGAACCGGCTGTGATGGGATTCGTGTAGTAGTGATAGAAGGTTGTAGAATTAGAGTAACATCTAATATGACATTAGATAACAAAAACAATAAAAACCAAACAGCCCCAAAGTAATCACATACTACCTCCGTTCTTAAATATATGACACCGTTGACTTTTTCTTTCAACTTTGACCAATGATATTTTATTAGTTACTTTGTTAAATAGCGTAAAATGGGTACCACTATATCTATTATTGATAATACTTTGGATTTAACAAGTAGACTTATCTAGTTGCATAAATATTTGTCGAAAAGGCGAATAGTCAAATGAAGAAAAAAACGTTAATGAAGAAGAAAACGTCAAGAAGGGAGGTAGTATTTTATAGTGATGAAGACGAGGAGTAGGAAGACTTCATGCCATCCTCAGCTACATCAGTGGAGATATAAATGAGGAGCCGCATGAACATGGCTACGATCACATATTAAGTGATCTTAGTGTTTTTCCAAAGAAGAAAAGGTGTACTCCCTCCATCCCTAAAAGATTGTCTTTCTCGCTTCCCGAGAAAAACCTATGGCCAATTATATATAAAAATATATTGAAATTTATGTTATAATATAAATATTGTTAGATAGATATTTAAATATAGTATTTTATAAAAATTACAACTGGTAGACCTCCTAAAAAAACACTGTGCATCTGCGTTTCATTCACCGTTAGCAACCGGCAGTGCCTTCGGGCCTCGTCGCGCCACACACCCATCACCTGCCATTGCGGCTCCCTCATGTCAGAAGATGATCTCAAATAGTTTCAGCAGGAAATCGAGGCATCCTCCCTTGTGAGCTAAAAAAAATGAGAAAAAAACAGGATGGACAGAGTTTCTGCTGAAATTTTGCAATTTTGAAATTGTTAAAAAGGAAAAAAAAATGGATGGATAGAGTTTGTACTGAAATTTTGCAACATTCTTTTATGGTTTGCAATTACATATTTCTAAAGAACAGTTGAGTTCGGTCCTGATATTAAATTTATGAGGTTGCCATATACTCCGTCCGTACAAAAAAATAAGTCATTTTAGGAATTTTTGGACATATTAAGATAGAGATAAAATGACTTAATTCAAGGGTATTCTACTTAATACTCATTATTTCTGTCAACAATACTTGTATATATAGCATATATTGTATATGTTTTAAAAAATGGACTCACATTAACAAACAATTCAGTCCAAAAACAGTGTACAACCCACCTCCATCCACTCTCACTCTCCATACCGCGCCCCTGGCCCATTAGCGGCTCGTTTGGTTGGAGGTAATTGGCAAGGAATGGGAGAGTTCACGGTTACAAGACTAAATTCTTTTGTTTGTTGCGGTGTACTTATCTGCATATGAAACTTAGTTAAGGCCTGATTGGTTGCCTGGTTTCGGCCGAACCAGGCTCTTGATATGCACCCAGCGTTTGATTGGATGAGTGCAGCAACTGCTGAGCCTGTCTCACGACATGCAAGATTCTCTCTCGGGCCAGGCTCTGGATGTACAGAAAAATTACTCGTTTCCACCGAGCCAGGCTGACGGGAGCGTGAAGAAACGCGCAAGCTGCATGCAGTGAGAAAGCAACGGTGCAGGGTCAACCAAACGTCAACACAACCAATCAAATGCTCTACTTGGCCATGTTCTGACTGCCCAGGCAACCAAACAATAGACTTCTGCATACCATCAGCCTGGCTCAGTGATGCGGTGCAAGCTGAGTCCATGCAAGAAACCAATCAGGCCCTAAGTTCTCAGCTTATACCACGTAAATGTTTAGGTCTGCGGCAACTGAAAGTTTAGTTTATATTATAAAGTCAGTATATGTACTTCTACAATCAATCACATTTGCCAAAAGTTAGGATCCACTAGACAATAAAAAAATCGACGACTCTAACGAGCTGCTGCCACCTTCTCCCTTCGCCAACAAGCCCCCGACTATACTTTTTAGGCAATGCTTGGCGTAATCCAAGAGGGAAGCGGCCAATTCAACCATGGACAGGGAGGCTGGATTTCATGGAAACTGCCGTCTCCCACATTGTAGATGCCAATATCTCTCGGACACTGCGGCGAGTAGAGCGCATAGTACTCTTCGTTGTCGGTGTAGTAGACATGGTTCGGCAATACGCCAGGACAAACCGCCACCGCCAGCGCGAAAGAGTTGTTGCATCCCACGAACAAGGCATGATCACCCGTCCTTGATCTCAAGCAGCCTCTGCGCCGCGAGATCCACCCGGTACACCTTGATCCACTCCGTCTTCCACGGACGATCCCCACCATTAGCCACGGCGACAGTGTCGCCGGCGCCGGCGGCGAGCTGGTCCATGTTCCTCCACACCTGAAGCCAGCAGCCCAACCAAGGAGCGTGGACAAGGTAGTTGGTGGTCCTCTGCCTGACCTCCTCGATCTGGGGACGGAGCACGACCTCCCTCTCGAGCTCCGGCCGGCCATGGAGGTCGAACGCGTGGATGGCGCCGTCGTAGCGCATGGCGTAGAGCGTCCTGCCGTCGCCGTCGAAGCCGACGTCGCAGTACTGCGTGTTCTCCGGCGGGGTTTGTATCCACGTCCAGTGCGCGTCGCCGAGCCTGGCGAAGCAGAGCTGGTAGTGTGGCCAGATGATGAGCACGACGACGCAGTCGCCGCCGCCGCCGCCACCATCCGATGGGTCCGACGAGATGAACGCGCGGTGGTAGAGGTAGTTGACGAGCTGGCGCGCGCTCAGTGTCGACCCCGGGTCGTCGCGTGGGTACGCGTTCAACGACCAGTCGTAGGAGTAGACGAGGTACTCGTCGGCGACGACGGCGCCGGTGACGTCGTCGTGCACGCGCCTGACCTGCTCGATGGTGGCCACGGATGGGAGAGAGCCGACGAGCTCGACGCCGGTGATGGGGTTGATGAGGTGGAGCTCGGCGTGCTCGTCGGCAGTGACCAGCCAGCCGTTGGAGGTGCCGAGCCAGAACACGCCGGGGATGGAGGCGCCGTTGAGTGGCACGGGGTAGGTGTGGCCGTCCGTGATGCTGTAGAGCATCCCTGTCGTGGCGGCGGGATCCGACGGCGGAGGATCGCCGGCGGTGGTGGTGGTGGCCGTGTAGTAGAGGAGGCAGGGCGTCGTGCGAGGGCGGGACAGCGCGCGGTGGTGGGCACGGGCGCGCGACGACGCGGCGTTCCACCAGCGGCACACGGCGCCGGCGCGGCAGAGGTCGCCGATGGGGAGCGCCTCGAGGACCGTGACGAGCACGTCGGCCGGGAGCTCCGACCACCCACCGGAGCTTTCCGTGACGACGATGTGTCAATGTGATGTGATCGATCGACGATCGTGCACACGATCCCAGCGCAGCAGCCCGATCTGTTTGGATTTTTGGGTGGAAGCGGGCATCTCATGGATGTAGGCATCACGTGCATTTCATGGACTCCACGTCAGGGTGGGGTTGTGGTTGCCTGGTTGGTACATGAAATCGAGTCCGACGCGACCACGTCGACGCTCCGTCTATCAGACAGTCAGAAGAGCTTTTGCGCGGACGGATTTGACGGGCCGAAATTACTCGCAACGTCATTCATTTTTACTCACGTTATATATGGGCCTACACTAGGCCTAGAGAGTGTGGTTTGATGGTGGCAAAAAGCCAGCGAAAAAAGAGAGAGCGGTCAAGTTAGAGAGCTTTTTGGGCCTAAAACCGGCCTACGCAAAACCTAGCCTCTCCTTTTATCAGACACACCACCAATAAGCTGCCGCTGATAGCATCACAGGACGATACATTCTGCCAGTGAGTAATTTTCAGCTAGGAACAAAGTTGTTAAAGCTCATCCCTACAGTCCCTTGGCTTTACCCTTTTTCGCCCTTCAAAGTCCAAATCATCGAAAGGCAACAACTAAATATGAACAAGCACGCCACGCCAGAGTGATAAAGAGAAGCCTATGCAGAAAGGCGAAAATAAAGCCAAATAACAGCATCATTTTTTTTCCATGATGCAAAGATGGCAATGTTGAACGCTACGAAGTTTCTCCAAAATTCAGGCTTCCATTTTCAACATCTCGAGTTCTTTTAGATTAACTGAAATTTGGAGGGTCTTCCCTGTATGCTTACTGGATGTGCATATGGAATTCAATGCGCACGGATAGATGGCCCATGCATGATCAGGTGGACGGAGACGCCATGTGCCGGCCGAAATGATTCGGTACGGTGTGGCTCTGCACGCGGCCGGCTGTCCGGCGAGCTAGCTAGCGAGCACCTCGTCACTGGCCGTACTTTCAGCAGAAGGCAGCTGCAGCAACCGCGACATGGCATCATTGATGCTTCTCTCCGATCAGCTAGCATTCCCAATTCAGCAACCACCCCCACTACTTCCTCGCTCTTGGTGGTCTTCGCACTCTGATTTCATCTGTTCCTGCAAAGTTTCAAAAAAGAATAGAGAAGAAGCAGCTGTTCTGGCAACAATCTTTTTAGTAAGTTCACATTAAAAGTTAATAATAGACCCTGAAAAAGTTAATAATATGCGGGAGGGCCATATGTTTTAGTTAGAAAAATTGAAATAGCTGTATGGTATTACCTTTTTTACAAGAATATAAAGATTATATATGCTTGCATAAGATGGAATAAGAAAAACATGCATACACACGAGAATGATTACTCCCTTTTCTCCCAAGCATAATTGCAATAGCTTTGAACTTTGGATGGCCATGTAAAAGGAGAGGGGAAAAAAAGAGGTCACAAATATTTGATCCCTACAAAAAATAACTTGATGTTTGAGAAATAAAATGATAGCATACCTTTGCGTATTATCCAAGACATAAATAGGGCGCGCTGCTTTTGGAGCCTAGTGGGGAATAACATGCATGCACGTACGACACTGACAGCAGCTCGATCAACGCTCACCATACACTGCTAAGCGTCGAATCATGATGCATCGTTTGTATGTCCTCCATGGAAAATTCGAGTTTTGCTCGAATGTTGATGCGCCAGGAAACGAGCAAGAGGAACCATCTCTTTTGTCATGTACGAACGGTGTATAATAACTCTATTGCAACTATATAACTATTTCTGCATTCCTGACGTATATATCCGTCATCTTCCCAGATGCTATGGTTGGGTGCATTGCCTACTTGTTCCTCCAGTTTTGAACTTGTGTGTGGCACACTCTTGGATCGGATTCCATGTTGTCCGGAAAAGAAACATATATGTTCCGTACTAATGCTCATCTTTTCGCTGCAGGATAAATATGTACCTCATGTACTGCGCATATAAAAAACGTCTTCTTTTTTCACTGTGCGCCGACGCTCATGTCCGATTCAAATATTTTCATGAATCGTGTCATTTCCCATGAAAATATTAGTTTATTTATGGCTTCTTAAAAAATATGTTATACACTTTTGAAGACGTCGCCTATCTTGTTTTGCTAAAAAAATATTTAGGGACGATTTTTTTTTTGTTAATTTTGGTTCAAGTAAACATCATTTACCTCGAAAGGCAATACGATTTTATTTTTTTATACTTGGCAAGGCGCACAGGAAGCAAATAGAGTTTTCATGTGTTTTCCGTTCCATATGACTCGAGGTAGTAAGACACTCTGGTCCTGTGTTTTTTTTTTCTATTCTTATATATTTCAAAAATCCTTCCTTCCAAATAAGCTCTTATCGGGTGACCAAGACCAACTTGGTTTAATATAATTTTGTAGTAGTCTCGACCTGTCATGACTATGTTCGTACCAATTAAGTAAAGCAAGCTCGCTCGGACTTCAAATAAAAATGTTTAACTTTACCAACGTGTATTTTGCTTGAAAATTAAATATTGATTTATAATAAATAAGTCATCCTGTTCCAAAAGTAAAATACTGCTTTCTTTCATCAGAATTAGAATTCCAGCAAGAGGCTTTTTCAGGATCTGGCAGTCCGGAGGTCTAGTCTAAACACTTGTACAGTTACTTGATTGATTCTGCAGCATACTACTTTCTAGACCGATGAGGCAGAGAAAATTTTAAATATGCAGCAAATTGTACGTGAACAGTTTGGGAAATGGGCGAATCATTAAACCCTGAATGGAGCGGCCTGCTCAGATCTGAGTGCCCTGCCGCTTAACTGCCTTTTTTTCCTTCCTCCAGATCTGTTCTGCCCTCTGAATTTTTCTCAGCTCATCCATTCATGCATGTTTCTCTGCTCTCTGCTCTGCTGGGTTACATTGGGTACCATCCAAAAGGACTGCATAGCAAGAGGACACGATTTGGAAGCCGCTCACGTCAGGACCCTTACTTACTTATTCCCTCTTCGGTGCGTCCCACTTCTGAAAAACAAACCCAGAAGAAAAAAAACAGAGATACCAATCACACTTTGGGCTAAGTTCCAATACACAATTTTCAAGAATTGGAATCTGCAAGGCAAAACAGAAAATGTGTGCAGTGGACACCAGAACAATTAACATCATAGTACATCAGAGAAAATTTACAGCGTTTGGCACAGAACATTGATTCTGGAAGGGGCAGGGGAATTTAAGGCTGTGTTTAGATTGGGAAGGAAAACACTGTAGCACTTGCTGCGAAGCGTGTTTTGCGAGGGAGATAAAGAGTAAAAAGGTGGAATAAATAGTGTTTTGTTAGACAATCTGAACATGGTCTAAGTATCAATTTGCAACAGCAGTGGATTCCAAGAGATTATGGTCTTTATACTCGCTTTGCTCCAAGACAACCATGCGGTGGCCAACAATGTAGTATTTACAATTCGATTATTCAGACTCGATCGATCTGAGAAAGCCCACAGCACACACACTCGATCGATCTGAGAAAGCCCACTGCCCACACATACTCGATCAGTAAGCTCTGACGACGAAACATAGGCGCATGGTGGCCATGGCACTGGCCTTGGTGTCTTCTGTGCTTCCAATTCAAGAAGCCAAGAAATTGTCCTCGATCTCGCTCGAGCAGATGGCCAATGGCGCGCCGCCGGAAGGCGATGAGGGAGATCGATCAGCACTGGATGAGGAAAAAACATGGCCTGTGGCGTGCATTCTGTCGTCTAAACGGCAGCATCGCCGGCGCCGCCGCTTCACCCCACGACGAACAGGCGGCGGACCTTCTTGGCAGCCCGTGGCGGCGCCGCCGCCGCCGGCGACCTGTCGACCTTCTCGGCGCGCGCGACGAACACCGTGGAGAGGTCCTGCGGCACCGGGAAGAAGGTCGGGAGGTCGCAGCCGCAGCGCTTTCTCTTGGCGGAGGCCGGCGCGGCCCTCGCCGCCGGCTTCCTCGGCGCCGGTGGGCACGCCATGGATGGCCGCAGCAAGCACGGCGACGATGTCGGCGTGCTGAAGACTACGGCGTCGACGATGAGGTCGACGTCAGCGACGCCGACGCCGACGTCGTCTTGCCGCGGCAACAAGGAGCTCATGGCCGTCGGCGTGACGCAGCCGGTGTCGTCGCCGGCGTCCACCAGGTCGCCGTCGTCGTTGCCCCGCCTAGCCGTTGCGGTGGTCTGGATTGGCCGGAGCACGGCCAATTCAGAGAGGTCGAGCTCGACGCCCATGGGATGAAATTTGGCTAGCAGTGAGAGATCGAGACGCCTGCACGGAGGTACCTAGCTCTCGCCGCGAATTGAAGAACAAGCTACCTAGGTTAAGCTCAGGGGTTGTGTGTGAATTGCGATGAACAGCACCTAGCTCGCAAGAAGTGTGCTCATGCTCTTTTGTAGCGGTGTAAAAGGAGGAGGAAGAAGAGGAGGAGAGGAGGCAGGCGTGATGGTGAGGAGATGGAGGTGATGATGATGGCGATGGGGAGGGAGGGAGGGAGGGAGGGAGCCAAGCTAAAGGGGGCAACAGAATTATATGCAGGCAGGTAGCTGCAAAACAAAAGCCTGCATGTTAAATAGTCATTAGAGAGAGAAGAAGAGGTGAGAGAGAGAGAGAGAGAGAGAGAGCGCAAGGGGTGGTGCAAATGATTGTGGGGGAATGAGATGGAGAGAGAGAGAGAGAGCGGTGAAACTTTTGGATCGAGTAGATCGCACCTTCTTCCATCACTCTCATCACTCGCTCACTGTGCACCATAAAATGGGTTTTAAATAATACAGATCAGATGCCACGGATCAGCGGCGCCAGAGCAGGCATTCCGCAGTCACAGGTGGATGGGATGCCGGCGGCGCGCCGGCCGGAAATTCTTACTGCGCCGGCGGCCGCCGTCTGCGCCGCTGGCCATTGAGCTATACTATATTCTAGTACCATGCAGCTAGAACTCCATGCAGTTGCCAAGGTCACTGTAAGAGTAACTAAAAGGTACCTAGATCCATAGCGGACTTGCTAACAGCGGCAAGAATGCTCCCAGCTGTTCATGCTTGGGCATGTTAATTGTTACACATCACAGTGAGGATTTTCAATGCATGCTGCTGTAGCACTTGCAGTCATATATGCATATGTACGCAGCCAATTCTAATCCATGCTCTCTAATGTGTAGGGTACTCGTCTAGGACAGGTATAATCAGCAGTGCTGCTAGATTCCAAGAGATTGGATGGATCTCATCAATTTCGATCGCCTTCCTCCCTGTCTGGGTGTGCATTATGTGCATCCATCTAACTGCTCCTCCTTTATTCTGTTCCGTATATTATTATCACTAATAATAACTTCTTTCCTTCAATTCTCTTCAGTGATCAGCTGTTTACTGTTGTCGTCTGTTAATTCCTTGCCAATTTATCATTCATGCTTTAACTGCTTTACTTCTGTACAGATGAACGGTTTTAACAATTTCTATTTCAGTTCTTACAGCAAGAAAATGGAATGAACAGATTTAACAATTTCCATTTCTGGTCTTACAGCAAGAAAACGGAATGAACTGTTTTAACAATTTCCATTTCAGTTCTTACAGCAAGAAAATGGAATGAAAAGTTTTAAAAATTTCCATTTCAGTCCTTACGGCAAGAAAATGGAATGGACAGTTTTAACAATTTTCCATTTCAGGTCTTACAGCAAGAAAATGGAATGAACAATTTTAACAATTTCTATTTCAGTTCTCATAGCAAGAAAATTGGAAGTGTTTCAGAGAGGAGAGTGTCTGAGAGAGAAGAGGGTAGAAGAAGTTGCATGCAGGCGGTGGTGAAAACTGTAGCAGGCAAATAGGAGTTTTTAGGGAAGCTTTAACGCTCCTTTAGCTGGCTCATGTGGCCGTGTCATGGCTAGTAACAGGCGGTGCTTTGATTTCTCTCTCCCGCTTTAGCCTAGGTGGGTCCCGCACACTGTAGCAGTAGTGGGCTGCACACCGGCACGGTGGGGCAGGGCCCTGGTAATTTCCGGCCTGCGCCAATTATGGGTCCATCCTGGCCGTCCAGTGGCATCCCATCGATCGGCATCAAATCGGAGTGCAATTATTCTGTTTGTTTTTCAAGAATGCTAGTAGCTAGCTTATGGTGTTTCAGTACCCTTGTCCAATCCCTGGTGAACTGAACTGAACATTCTTTCATTCTGGCTTAATTTCACTCGTTACCATGCATATCACTTGGCCAGTGTCGCCTTCATGAATTATTTGCTGTGAACGTGCTGACACGGCCAGCCTTTTCTTTATTTGGACTTCGCACATTTTTCTTGTGGGTGTTAACTTGGTGCCACATCAAATAATTATCACCGTGGCTTGTATAGATTTTGAACTATATATATAGCCTACTTTTTTTTCTTTTGAAGAATCTTGTAATTGTTTTTATAAGAATAATAACAATCCTGTAACTTACAAACTTGGCTGACCGAAATCGAGGTTCAAAATTTTTGCCGAAATTCAGTACTGAAACTGGTGATCAATCCCAACCCATATGCACTAAATAAAATCCTCATACGTACCATTAATTCTGGTCTTTATTCAGATGAAATTCTCCAAAAATATGACCAGATCCGGTAGACCGAACACTTGTTCAAAACAATAACAGGTAGTACCAAGTTACCAATGCAATACATATTTTTTTTTCTGAAGACGGATTAAAGAGGCGAATTCAAAGCAATAACAAGTCTGAATTATGGCAACTTAAAGCACCTCATAACGTGGGTAGCATACTGTATATGGTAGCCATTACGGCCCCGAACAGGATATGTCTCCGGGGGGACGATGGCAGCGTGTATTTTTGGCCACTCTTGCATGCAGCCAGGCACGTAGGCTCGCCGGATGCTGTACGGACCACATGACACATCCCAATGATCCCATGCATACATTCACCCGTCGTCTCTCCTCCCAGCGATTTAGGCATTCAAGCTTGCCTGCAACTGCAAGAGGCCATTAATGGCGTACATGGACGCCACGACGGCGTGTTTGGCTTGGCTGGCGAGGCCTGTGCGTAAACTGGAGTAATACGTTGGAATGGAGAGCTGAGTGGACGCAGGAACCTGCAACGGGGATCGTCTATCGCCTGCAGCGTCCAAGGCTACTTAAATGTGTGGATCGTCTTCGTCAGACGTGCAGGCGACAGGCGGCAGGCACCGCGAGCGATCGAGGCCGGCCAGAAGAATTTACTCCGCGATCGGCTGCGCTGAAACTAACCTTCTAGGATTCAGAGCCGTCTTACCTACCGCCATGGCATCATTTTTTTTTTTTTTTGAGATGGCCATGGCATCATTCTTTCATCTGCAGCACATGGTAATGTTAACTTCCTCGTAACACTGGTTGGTCACTGCATGCTAGTGCTAGGTCCATATGGTGATTGGTGATGGTATGTTAATGTTATCATGGATTTTGTTTCGAGGGGAAAAAAATAAAAGGGTAGGAAAATATCTCTTCAGACATTGTAGACGATTTGCAAACATGTCGTTTTTTACTGCCAACACAAAGATCTTGCAAACATGTTTTGTGTCGATCGTGAAAAAAAAAATACCTAGCCTGTACGTTGCTACTACAAGGTTAGTGCCGGCGGCATAAATTTAATTGACAGGAGGAGGGGTTAGATAACTACTAGAACATGGACCGGCAGCAGTACTGGTCTGTCTCTGTCCTTGTAGCCGGGAAGCCCCAATATAACTACTAGGGTAGGGGAAACAAACAGCAGGAACACAGCACGAGAGAGGAGCCACACAGAAACAAATTCAATGTATGTAACTAAGTACGTACATGCTTCGGTTTAAAATTAAATTAGTTTTCCTAAAATGTTTCTGTACCACTTAGCCACTGCATTTGTACCGGTTCCAAACCCTATTTTAACTCTGGTTTTTGAACCGGTAATAGCAAAATCTTTTTGTCCAGGAACATTTACCCAGTACTAAAATCAACTTTTAGTCTCGGACCATGGTTGCGGTGCGTTTGGACTCAAACCCAAGACCTATGTCTTTCACGTAGCTTTCTAACCATCCCACATACAAAACAACTGACTTTGGTATGAGATACTTTCTTTAATTCACTCGTGGAGACCTTTTTAGTCCGGGTTGGTGTTACCAACTGGGACTAATGTGCGCCTCTTAGTTTGGTTTTGTGTTACCAATAAGAACTAATTAAAGCCATAATTAGCTTTAGTACCAGGTAATAACACCAATCAGGACTGATGGGCACCTTTAATTCCCGTTTGCATTGGGTCTTATCGACCGTGACTGAAAGAGCTCGAATGTAGTACCAATTCTATTCCGACGAGACTAAATTAAGGTGGCTAAATGTGAGATTCTCCAATAGTGCATAGTTCTAACTCTTTGGAACGCATGTTATTGCATAATTTTTTGCTGGAATCACTTCCATTTCTACATATTTGCACTGAGGAACGTGTTTCGGGCTTCCTCCAATGGCCGGAGGCAGCAGTTGTCTCGTAGGCACAGTAAAGTAAAGTATAGTACATCACAGTAGCAGAGCAGCAAGAGTGAGGCGCGTTGGAAAGCATTCGCGATCAGCGTGTTGCCCTGTGCAGCTATTGTTCATTTGTTAAAAAAAAATTTAAGACATGGTTTTGAGCTAGCCCGTTGGAGGAGGCCTGAAACAAGGGGTCTAAAGTATGAAGAAATAAAGCAGACAAAAGTTTAGATGGCCTTCTGAAATTGTACAGTAGCAGTGTACAACCAGCTTGGCCAACTGTGCTATGAATGGTACTGATTGTGATGCTTCTGTGGGTCTAGTCCCCATAAATCTGTTTCCCATCTTTGCTGGGAGGGAGGGACCAAATCAATTTGATCCCCGGACTGGCAGCAACTTGGCTATACAGGACCTGCAGGTCTTGCCAACTAATCCATACATGCATGCGTGAAGATGAAGGCGACCCAATCTCGCATTTCTTTAGGACCAGTACTCTTTGTGTGTTGCTAGACCTGTTAAGTTGCTCCAGATTTTTATTTGTATGCTACATAATTTTTTTTCAATTTACATAGTGATCCATCCTTATCGAAATATTTACTGTTGTTGATTTTAACTATGAAGTTTGACTCTTCGTCTTATTTAAAAATTATATAAGCATTATTAACTTTATTTATAACTTACATCATCACCAAAGGTATATCAATCATGGTTTATCTTTTCATATATGTGCAATAAATTTTTGAATAAAATGAATGGTCAAATGTTATGATAGAAAGTTGACAAATATTTTGATACCTATTTTCCTTTTGTTGAAACATGCATGTGGTGTGGTCATCTATACTTATCGGCGGTAGAGACAAAAAAATGTTCCCCTCTCACAGATATGTTGAGTCGAGTAGCAAGTATAGCTAGCTTCAAAGCACACAGCATTATTTGTCTATCCAACATAGCCAGGACACAAAATGGGCGCGTCTCGATGTAGTACAGTTGATACCTGAAATTCACGTGGGAGTAGACGGCAGCGGCAGCAACAGCTAGCTGTAGGCTGTAGCCTAATACAGTGATACTAGCTAGTAATGGTAGTGACGGGACCTTCCTCCGACAATTAGAGGCTTTAGTTTGGAGCTCATATGAATCACCAAGTACCGTATGCTAGTCGCAACATAGTACTAGTAGTATATTGAATTATCTATCTCTATAATAGGAATCCTGGATCTAAACCGGGCAACCTCATCGTGCCACATCGCCCGCATTGTCTCGGCCATCGGATCGACCACGCCGACGGTTTAGATCGGCCTTAGCAATCCTAGGGCAAGCGACCCCACACGTGGGACCCGCTAATGTGGGTCCCACAAATGGACCCGTTGTGGGCCCCACAGGACTAGCTTGATGTGGGTCCCAAAAGTGGGCCCCGTTGTGGGCCCACAGGATTCGTGTGATGTGTGTTCCACAGTGGGCCCCACCATAGACCACGGGCCCACAAGTGGGTCCCACCGTCTGTAGGTCCCACTAAACCATTATATGTGGGACCCAACTTAGTTGTTTAAAAAAATATTTAAATATTTTTCTAAATTGTTATTTATAGTAGTTCTTATTTTGTTTGTTCAATATAACATAATTTTGAATGATCTAATATAATTTTGAGTGATCTAATACAATTATTACCATTACTATCTTTTATTTTTTTATAACATATACAAAACATTTTTGGGGATGGTGTCAACAATGTAATTGCAACATTTTAAAATATATAACTTTATTAAAAGGTGTCCAATATCAATTTTAGTCAAAATATCAAAATCAAGAACATATAACTTTATTATAGACATGGTTTTCTAAATATTTTTCTTAAAATAATTATCAAAGCACGCGGAATTTAAGAGTTATCTCTATGGAAAGTTTTTAGATTTAGTATGTTTTTTCCTTTTGAAATATATTTTTTATTAAAATATAGAAATGTATGCAAGAAAATTCAAAAGGAGCTTTGAATTTTGAAATTTGCTATGTATAATCCATTCTCACAAATGTTTATATGTGATCCGTCATATATATATATATATATATATATATATATATATATATATATATATATATATATATATATGTATGTATGTATGTATGTATGTATGTATGTATGTATGTATGTATGTATGTATGTATGTATGTATGTATGTATGTATGTATGTATGTATGTATGTATGTATGTATGTATGTATGTATGTATGTATGTATGTATGTATGTATGTATGTATGTATGTATGTATGTATGTATGTATGTATGTATTTATGTATGTATGTATGTATGTATGTATGTACGTGTATATATATATATATGTATGTTATATATATATATATATATGTATGTATGTATATATATGTATGTATGTATATATATGTATGTATATATATGTATGTATGTATATATATATGTATGTATGTATATGTATGTATGTATATATATATGTATGTATATATATATGTATGTATATATATGTATGTATGTATATATATATGTATGTATGTGTGTGTGTGTGTATATATATGTATGTGTGTGTGTGTGTATATATATACATATATATATATATACATATATATATATACATATATATATATATACATATATATATGTATGTATGTATGTATGTATGTAGGGAAAATCCTTTCTACTCCCAAGTGTAGCTACACCCATGTCCAAAAAACCATGTTAGGGATGTGTACATACTCATTTATCATTATGAGTATGTACACATACCTAAAATAAGATTTATCAAAGTGCTAACCATGAAAAAATTTGAGTGGAACTTATATTTTTTTAAACCTTATGATATATTATATTTTTCTGTATAGAAAAGGGAGTATGTCCACATACTTCATGAATAAAAAAAAAGTATGTCAACATACTACTTTTAAAAATCAAGTATGTGTACATACTTTATTTAGAAATGTCAAGTACGAAAAAATACCTAGTAATTTGTGAGATACACACATGGGTGTAGCTACACCCGGGTGTAGAAAAAACTCGTCCTATGTATGTATATATATATGTATGTATATATATATATGTATATATATATATGTATATATGTATATATATATGTATATGTATATACATATATGTATATATATATATGTATATAGATATGTATATATATATATAATTTGATATCCAAATACTTCTAAATTAAAAATTGTTTAATACATTAATAGCTTAAAATTTGAAAGCCTGAAGTTTATTAAATAACAAATATTCTAAGCGTTTAATTTGTTTGCATAATGTTTATATGCGGCCTGTTGCCCTTACGATTCGGACACTGAAACATCTTTAAATTAAAAAAATGATTTTTAAAGTACCTAAATACTTCAACATCTATAAAGTTATTACAGATCACACTTTAAATCCAAAGCGCTTTCCAATTCACCCGTTAAACCCAATATCCAAACACCGAAAATTCTAAAATAGCTCAAGACTTCAAAATCTATAAGTTTGCAATAGATCACACTTTAGATCCAAACACTTTCCAATTTGCCTGGAAAATCTACATCCAAACGCCGAAGCACCTTCAAATTTGAACATAAGATACACTACAAAAGAAAAAAAACACATTTTAAAATCTAAAACATAGCTACAAAGTGAATTTTTAAATTCAACGTACTTTGACAATTTATTTGAAAAAATATTTTTACAGCATCTTGTTACCATACGCGGCAACGCCGCGAACTTTTCTAGTCACTACTGAATCATGGACACTATAGCATCGAGCTGGAAGTTCCTTTTATATTGGACTATATTCGAGTATCACGGTATATCTGTATTCGAGCATTTTGCAGACCGGGTTGAAAAATCCCCCGATTTATTTTGGATCTAAAATTAGTGCCCAAACTTTATCATGCCTACAAATTCAAACCCAATTGGACTTGCTGAGCCCAGGTTGAGAAAAACCTCAATTTATTTTTGGATCTAAAATTAGTGTTCAAACTTTATCAGGCCTATAAATTCGAACCCAATTGGGCCTGAGCCGCCCACTATTTTTCAATGAAAAAAATGAATTAATTATTTCATACCTGCTTCAGATTTTTTTTAGGGCCATATAAAAAATTGACACACTCACAGCCCTATATTATGGTCAAGCACGCCTTAGCCTGTCGGGCTCGGGCCGGACATATTGCTCAGGTCTTCTGCGTTCAATAGGAATGGTTACTACTTATAAATTACAATTTCACTATCCATGAACGTTAACCACAATGGAGTTCTGTATCATTTCAAAATTGGATTGAAATTGTTGACATATAATCACTTTTTTGGAATCATTTGTATGGCTAGCATGTTCTTGTAAACCACACGGAACGAATGACGCTCGCATCGCATGCATGAATAACGATCCATCTATTATTTGGATGGTTGACAACAACTAAGAACCTCTCAAATCCTGACAATGTTACATTTTGTTGATCAAAGCAAGTGAGTGCCGGCCAACGATATCCTAGTACATACTGTACTGATCGATCTGTTTCCACCAAAGATCACACAGATCGAGCATGTTCTACAGACTATAATAAAGGTACGATGAATCCATCACTGAACCACACAAAAGCAACTACTGTATAAACTAATAACACCTCTAAAGCGTGTCCGACAACATCAAAGTAGGCCGTATATAAACAAACTAACCTCGCAACTAAACTATACGGGATCCTTGGTCTGAGTGACAAGCCATATATATATGGCGTGGGACTCAGGTGTGTTTAGATCACCCAACTTCTCTAAAAAAACACTATTCATTCAACTTTTTTCTATTCATTTCATCCCTTCCACTCACAGAATACGCTTCCCAACACGATCAACAGTGTTTTTTTGATCTACAGTGTTTTTCCCCTAAACTAAACTCACCCTCATTAGTCCATGTACATCATATCGGTATATTGCCAAGCTGGAGTAGCATGCATGCAGAAGATTTACATGTGCACACACATGTATATTTGTACAATTTGTACATGTATACTACATCAGTACATCTACCTTAACCTGGAAGGGATTTACGAGACACATGTGCATGGTACGACACTACAACGTGTGAGAGATGGATGGTACACAACTTGTTTTTGCAATAACGCACCATCGAGCACACATGCATCGCCTAGGACCACACAAACTTGTATTGGTAGAGATCAGGAAACACGTCTCTATAGCTAGCTAGCCACATTAAAATAAGCATGGAGACCCCTGCAAAGTGCAAGCTTTTGCTCGTACAATTAGCCCTAGTTACTGTCGTACGTGCAAGCTTAGTGCATGCCATGCCACCCAACAACCGCTTTTGTTTCTTCTTTATTTATGCGGCGATTCATGGCGGGTGGTGGTGCTGGTGGTGGCCGGGGGCTCACCGGGCGGCCACGTCCCCGGCCGATCGGGTTGGAAATAATTGAAAAAAAAATACGGGGCACATGGTACGTACGTACGGCACTGTTGCCGCTGATTGTACCCGCCCACTTGCCGTCACAATCACTGCTAGCAGCTGCGTGCATGTCGTTACACGTCGTGATCAGCAGGGGATACAAAGCTACAAAAAATAAAACAGTGTGGACGGATCTTCATCCGTTTTCAGAGTGTCCATGGTCCATGCATGGACGTATATATGTTTTTACTGTAATGATCTTTGTATTTTCTTACCCCCTCCTACTTGAACCGAAATAATTTTTATATTGACTGCTCGACGTGCATGAATATATGTCACCTATTGCGCGTAAAACTTTTACTGTTCACGGTTGAAAAAAATGATACTCTATCGCTAGCAAAGGGTGGGGGGGGGGGTGATTACGGAATACACGTGCTTTTGAAACATGTCATCGTCGAGTGTGTTACTGAACCGAGGACCTGTGTCAGTCGTCAGTCAAAAGCAAAGGAGAAGCGCTGATACATACTTCAAGTCAGAACAAACTTTGCGATCTTTTAATGATATATATCTAATTTTTTCAACAAAACAAACGAAAAAACAGACTCCATTTGACTCCCAGAACATTATGACCTCGAGTTTAATTAACTCCCACTAGAGCACTCACGAGCCTGCTTAAGACTGAGATGCGGCCGGCCGGTGGGTCTACAGTCAACTTATAGCAACAACAACGACACATTTACTACTACTTCCGTTTTAAATTATGTCATTATAACTTTTTTGGAGAGTCAAAATATCTCAAGTTTGATCAAGTTTAGACAACAAAGTACTAGCATAAATGATATCAAATAAGTATCATTTAGTTTTTTTGTTAAATATATTT
This sequence comes from Digitaria exilis, assembly GCA_015342445.1. Lineage (NCBI taxonomy): Eukaryota > Viridiplantae > Streptophyta > Magnoliopsida > Poales > Poaceae > Digitaria > Digitaria exilis. Next base: position 1,780,138 of record JACEFO010002479.1, read on the forward strand.
TTATAGTATATTTATTCTGTGGCATGCGTAAACCTTTGGGATCTTGTATAAATTTGGTCAAACATAAAAAATAGTTTTACTCTAAAAACTTAAAATGACTTAGAATTTGAAACGAATTGAAGTGAGTACCCTGTATATATCACCGTTTGCACGTAAAACTTTTTTACTGTTCATGGTTGTACGTAAAAAGGGGGGGTGGTTTGGTTGGTAAATACGTACGTACTACTCCTCTCACAATTGCACGGAATACACATGCGGTTTATTTGAAACATGTCAGCGTCGAGCGTGTTACTGAAACGTGGACCTCTATTAGTCGTCTGTCAGAAGTAAAGGAGACGCGCTGTACGTACACTGTACGCTGAACATAAAAGGTATAGTACAGTTATCATGCATGCATGCATGCATGCATGCATGCATGCTTCAAGTCAGAACAAACAAAAAAACAACTCCGTTTGACTCGCAAAAAATTTGCTCTCTAGTTTAACTCCCACTAGAGCACAGCACTCACGAGCGTGCTTAAGAGTTAACACTGAGATACGGCCGGTCTAGTTATAGCAACAACGACGACAAAGTTACTACCCTAGCAGCCATTATTAGTTACCTGCTAATCCATCCATGTCGTTATTTAGCTAGGGTGATCTCTAGAGATGGACGGTATCTCTCTGCGCGCAGTATGCTCCAAGCGGTAGCAGCTACCATCCAAACATCGGATACCCTCTAATCCGATCCTGTCATGCTCGATCGAGATGGCGATGGGCGGCGGCCCCCGCCCGGCGCAACCGGACAACTAACCCCCACTACTCCTGTGTCCTACCGTTTCCATGTGTTGTCTTCTGCGAGAACAACTGCCCCTGGTCGATCTCTCTGTGGTAACTTAACAACCACACCAGCTGCCATCACCACACAAGAACATGCTGCAAAGATGCGTATTATGTTGGTACACGTGTGCTAGTTTCTTCTCCGCTCCGTGCCTGCATGCCTGCATCTATGATCTATCCTTGTAGATGCATGCATGCATATGCATGGATAGTGAGATCCATCCAACACAGTGGTTAACCTAATTCGACTAGGCGTCCAGCTAGTCTTACAAAATTAACCTGCAATATATACGTTTCCTTCACAACAATTCTTTCAGTTTATCCTATCAGCAGACCGGACCTAATCTAGGATAAACCTACCAACCTAAACGCGTCACAAGGAGCATCTTTGTCTCCAAGGACAATTATTGACGTTGTTTAATTGGCAAAAAGATTACAGAGCTCGAATTACTGTTTTCTTTTTTGCAGATCGATCAGCCGCGAGCTGAGCTATAGCTGCTGCTGGCCTGTTTTGGCAGAATGTGATTAGCCGGAGTAGATCTAGAACAGTGTGAGGCTATCAGTGGGCTCACGGGGGTTAGTGTAACTCTTTAGCCAAAAGAACCTCCGAGTAAGATCTGTGCAGCTGTTCTCTCTGATCGGGCGATTAAAAATTGTTACCGTAGTAGCGCCATGTCTCGGCACTAGGAGGCACGCACATGCGAGATTGAAGGGTGCGAGATCCGAGGCGGGCGCGCCGTACATACCCTAAGGTTTATTCCACTGTTATATGGTGAACCAAACCCTGAAATAATCCAGTCTTATCCAAGATCTCCTCTCCAATCCATAGGTGAGATCGATCAGGCCGGCTATTTTTTGTGCAACGGTAACGTGTAGATTGATGAACTCCATGTGGCATGAGTGGGGCCCGGTTGGCACTGATTTGCGTGGAAATGGCAAACGTGGTTGTGTGCCCTGTATCTTCAGCAGACTAATTAAAGGAAAATTTTGAAGTAATCTATACGTAAATACTGGTGATGTGAAGAAGTCTATGCATGTGTTATTTTAGCCTCTCTCTCTCTCTCTCTCTTTTTGCAAAGACCGTATACGTTGTACCTGATTTTTCTGATTTTGTTGATAACTTCTTTTGTTGGGTTAATTAGATTTTTACAATTCCATTTTAGTTTAACACACGTAAAATGTAAGGATATATATTAAGCGAGTGTCGAATTTCACGGGAGAGCGAGGCAGAGAAGTGTAGGCCAGCACTGCACGGCACATGAAGAAACGATTATATGGGATCAAGCATTGGCGAGAGGAACAAGAAAGGTTAATAGTACATATAGGTCGATCTCGGAGGTGTGTTTTAGCTCAGAAGGTTTGCAAACGTCTCTTTAAAAAATTAAACATTTAAAATTATATATGCATGATGAGTAGTATCCCCCCTAGTTTATTTGTTTATGTGCTTAGTGTCAAAGGATAATAATGTCCTAGTTGGAAAGTAAGGCAACATCAGTCAGATGATATGAGAAAATGATTATCCTTTTCATATTGCCATGGTTCACAAAGTTGGCAGAGGATCTCCATTAGATTACAAAATTATTGATATGCATAATTCATGGAAAAGCTGCTTCGATAATTTAAACACTGATATGACATATGCATGGAAAAGCAATGTTTCAAAAAGAAGAAAAAGGGCCGGGAGAGATCTAGATAGATAGACGTGCTCACGGCAGGCAGATTTTCTGATGGATGGAAAAACCACCAATTCTATATTGAGCAGATATATAACCCCACTGCAGCAGGCCGGCCACTGACATTATTAACAAAACCAATAAGATCAGGAACAAGATGACAAACCACAAGACTGCAATAATCTCTGCTAGCTGCTTTAGTGCATTGGTCAACTAACCAACCATCACCACTATTTCTCTCTCGAATTAGTAACCACTAAAGGGACTTTTTTTTCCTTTCAAATCACTAAAGCGAATTTTGAGTCCCTAAAAAGGCCATTTCCATGAAATTAGGCCATGGCCGTACCCTCTTTTGGCTTCATAATTGGAAAACGACACCGGCGACCTAAACTGGCGGTCGAGCGAGCCTAATCAGCTCGGCAATCATGTCGTGGTGTCGTCGTGGATCACCCAAGTTTGCGTCCAAAGCTGTGCATCATCCACCCGTGTTCTCTGTTCTGCTTCTGCATCAAGCAGCAAACGGGACGGAACGGGGCAGACTCACACCACACGGACACATCCAGCCAGTCACTGGGCAACGGCGGTCAGTGGACACTGCCACACTGGACAGCGACAGCTAGCTTGACCTGTTTAGTTCCACCAAAATTACTTTTTTTTCCTATTCATCGTATTCATTCTTCTCACAAAATACGTTCCCCAACACATTATTCATCTAGAAAAGGTATTTTTCCTCCCAACTAAACACCCCAGGTGTGCTCCAGGTTGCAGCCGCCACGAACACGCCTGACAGCAGCTGGCAGCGTCACGGATTCTGAATCGCCATGGTTTTCAGTGCCCGAATGGATAGAGATCATCCCTGCGCAAGGGCAACGGCCTCCTCCGGCCTTTTGCCTGAGCACGCCGGCCAGGTGGCCACCACCGGAAGGCTACAAAAGCCGGCGCGGAGCAGCCCTGCCTGCGCCGGGAAAGGGTGAGCTTCTCGGCCGCAGGCTGCTCGTCTCCCACTTCCGACACTGTGTCGTGAGCAGAATTGAAAAGCGACGGCGGCGAGGACTCAAAGGACTGCAGGGCATGGAGCTAGCTGCCGGTCACGAACAGTGTCGCCAGAGCTTTTTTTTTTATGACAGCATTGTGTTGCCAGAGCTGGGGCAATACTTCCCATGCAGCGGCTACTGGTAGTAGAGATCGGCATGCCCAAGGCGGGTGCCCAATTGGCGGCCTCGTTAGGCCAACTAGGCTCGGATGCCACATGACCGAAAGTTGGGTGCTCTAAATATGTCAGTGTGACCTGCAACTAGCCTCAGGAGAGAAAGAGCTAAGGAGAGATAAGAGTTGTGGTCCAAATAATTGTGAGAGAGGAAGGAGAAAGTAAAAGGTGACAGTCTGCGTTAGGAGATGTAGTGTCTTTGGACTGATGATCCAACATGGACGAATACTTTTTTGCTGAGACTACCCAGCATGTGTGTCTGCATTGGGCTTGCGCTCAGTGGAAGCAAGGAATGGATGCGTGTCGGGGCGTGTCGTCAGCAGCGGCCATCCCTTTGGGCTTTTGCCTGTGGGGGTGCCCGACCGGCCATGTCCCGTCCTGGCCGGTCGCACCACACGGCCGGCGCGGCAGGGTAGGCTGGTAGCTTAGCTGCACTTGCACTGTGGCACATGGCTCTGGCTGGCTAGGCGTAGCATATGCGTCGTGGCATAGATAGCAGGGTGGAGCACGGGCCGGGTAGCTGCCTACGACTACGAGCGCTCAGCTCACGCTCGGCTCGGTTGGCCGGACTTGCAGGTGCTGCGCGGATGCTTGAGCTAGCTAGCTGTTGGCAAACTCTGCCCACCTTCTCGATCACTTCGTCGTTGATAGCGTTGGATCATATGCGTACGCAGAGTAGCTGTGAAGAGTTTTTTGCTGTGATAAACTCGAAACATGGGTGGGTGCGGATGGATGGATGCTTGAGCATAGCTACAACCTTGAGCGGTTTGCATAGCAACAAGTTTTAACGTGTTCTGGCCTTAATGGGCCTGTCATGGGCCGCGGAGGAAAATAAGGGGCGTTTTGGTGCCCAAGTTTTTGGGCCATACTAGCCATTTTTAGCCCAGTATTATATGAGTTTTTCGTTCCTTCGAAATTCACTTTTGTTTTTCTCCAAAGCCGTTAATTTGTTTTCTGAACCCTTTTGAACCTTTTATGCTTCTTGTACCAAAATACAATCCTCATACGGATATATTTCCTAATATTTTAGTATGTTCTTAGTACGGCTGGAGCCATTTGATGATGGACCTGTTTTTCTGTTCAATTTCATACAAATGTTTTTTGAGCTTAACAAAAGTTTTTCGTTGACAGGTATTACCTAAATTTATTTAAGGGTGGGACTCAGTAGTTGTTATACTAAATATACCATTAGGACTATCTCCATGTCGTAACTAACAAAAAAAAAAGATCTAAATCCATCTCTCAGGGATGATATTATAAGTCTATTTCAATGTACTAAAGCCCTGTTCAGATTCCCCAACTTTCCACTATTCATTTTAACTTTTCACTATTCATTCCAACTTTTTACTATTCCTCCCTCACAAAACACGTTTCCCAGCGAATGCTACAGTGTTTTTCTGATGCTACAATGTTTTTTCCTACAATCTAAACACACCATAAGAGTATTAAATCTATATACCTCTAGAGTCAGAAGTCAACACCAACTTGTGTATTGGGAAAATTATGGCATTCTTTGAATGCCGATCAAGCCAGAGCCATTACTAGAAGCCACAACCACTTGGCTAGACTTGCATATGATCTAGAAGCAAAGTCGATTATTTAAAGACAGGTAACAATTGGAGAGGTGAGCGATCAGAAACCTACTCTAGATCTTCACAACGACAGAAACAGGAGATTGCATAGAAAAAGAAAGAACCTTCGGTGTGGGTATCTATATATGGAGTATGACTCGCTTCTAGGTTATTTACAAGAGCTATTTTGTACAACTTCTCTTTCCTCCCTAAAATGGCTTATGACTCGTTTTAGATGCATTCTTAGCCGCAATAAGTGTGAGTATGCCAAACATTTAATGGAATCCTAAAATAATAGCTTGATATTGTCTTTATTAGATTACCATATGAGACTCCACAATATAGTTACGTTCCAATGCGGTTTATGTGTTTGAAATATAGAAATAAAACGAGAACATTTTGAAACAATTTCCCTTGGATCTATTTATAGCACTCTAGAATAAATAATTGGCATGTTGTGTTTTCGTGTCATGTATAGGATGTAGAAATGCTTAATATTTTTTTATATTAAATCATATGTCCATTGGTGTTCAAAAAATATCTTACTAGATCACTTAAGACAAAGAAGTGACTTGGTTTATAAAATAGTCGATAGAACAATAAAAAAATTTGAATGGCCTCTCCATTTAGGCTAAAATAGAGAGCCCTCCTAAGTTACTTTCTTTAGTCTAAAATTACTTCCCTCCTCAACACAAAGAACACGCAACAGCATCTCCGGTGATCTCCTCCATCTCCGGTGGGTTGTGGTGGGCCGATCGGCGATGGGGTCATTGTTGGCCGCGGGTGGCGCTGGAGGTCGAGGGGATTTAGGGTTTCTAAGGTTGGGGGTGTGGGGGAGGGATCCATGGACGGTGGGAGGGATGGTTGGCAGCGGCGACCAGCCTGGCAACGGAGCAGAGACGGCGCCTCTCACCGCCGAAGTTGGATTATTGCGGCGACGGGAGCTGCTGGAGATGGAGCATGAGGGAAGGACGAGGGTGTGCCATGTGTTGGAGAAGGGGGAGATGTCCGAGCAGGAGGCGGAGCAAGCGCAAGGAGGAGAAGATGGGAGGGCAGCGAAGCAAGAGGTCCTCAGTGGCTTCGTGGAGGATGGATAACGACGCTCTAGTCACATGGAGAAGACGACACCAGGAGGAAGACCCGGGGTGAGTGGATAACAGGATAAAGCAGCCCGTGCTGTGGGGATTTGTTTGGGCGAGCAAGAGGAGCCTTTCTACGTACTTACTCTTAACACAAGACCCCTCTCCCTTTAACAACCTCCATAAAACAATACTCAAAATATAATAATAGGTCGGAGAGAATTAAGAAATACTAAAAATCTTAGAAAGAGAAAATAAAACATGTTTGGATTTTGTCATCTCTTTTCAAAATGATTGGATTTTCGGTATTAAATATTTATGAGCACTTGAGGATGACTTCGGTAACCAAAAAAATAAAAAATAAAAAAATAAACCGGTTAAGAGAATCAGCAACACGCTAATACCTGCCATCAGAGACGGTCAGACGGCCCGAGCTCGTCGCGGCTAGCTAGTCGTCCACCCCTCCCCCAGCTGCTGGCGGCTCCCTCCTCATCTTTCTTTCCCCCGTGTTCTCAGTCCCTCTCTCCCCTCTCTCGCGGCCTTCCTTTCCTGGCGGCGCCGATTGGCCGAGCGGCGGCGCGTCTTCCGGGGCCCTTTGCCGCTTGCCGGCGACGAGAACTCACCAGGTATGTCCGCCCCTTATGTTCCCTTCCCGTCCTTGCGAAACAGAGCGCCCCCAAAACCCTAATGTAAGGCTATAAGCTATTTGTATTCGGATCTGACCAGTTACAACATATACATGTATTTTATATCTCCTAACTTCGATTTTATTTACAAAAATTAGATTTTTATTTGCAAGAATTAGCTTGGGCAATGACTGACCTCGATTTTGTTATTGGGCGGGCATGTGTACACCCATGTCCTATGCTGGGTTCGCCCGATGCAGATGATGTATTAGCTTGGGCAATGAATACTGTGTGTGCTTCAGGACCTCATGCTGATTGAGTGAAGACCAGCACCAGTAGCATGTCAACTTGCCTCCACATCCAAGATCCCAGGAAAAGTGCTATGTCTCGTCCGGTGAGTACAAATAAGTAATCAATTTCTGTGTTCTTCAAGAAATTTAATCATTGTACTTTTTTACTGAAAAAAGAACAAAAGAGCTGTGTATTGGACAGCCTTCTGCACCTTTTATCTTTCACTTGGTTGCTTGCTGCATCTCATTGGATTCCCAGTTGCTGGGAAAAATGATACTATGACATAAATTTTTCTGATGTGCACTCCCTGTTGCACATCTTGATAACTTCCAAAGCATTGTTTAGCTTCTGATAACTTTATAAATAATATTCGATATACACAGATTGAGAGAAGTTTCCTTAGATGTAAAGGCTTAGCACTTACCATATGCAAATCCTTAGGGAGTGCAATGAGTTTCCATGTTCTTACCATGTTAATAAAGTTATGATAAATGGAATTCATAACAAAGGTATGGAGCAATGGCGTAGCACGTAGCCGTGGTAGTGTGGTACTAAAGGCATACCATTATAACCTTCATCCAACTTTCCTGTCTTGTTAAACAAAACTGTCAGGTGGGCAATCATTATACACTGACTGCTAAAAAGAATATCACTTCACCTGTTCCTTCTTAATCCATAGAAAGAGAGGACTTAAACTATCTCCATGTCGCTTTTGAAATACAACTTGGCAACAAGAACTCTTATTATAATTTGACATATTTGGCTAGCATTCTTTTTGCTTAAATGGTGCACATACGAGACGGCTCGGGAACATGCCAGCAGTGTTACATGGACACACGCGTCCGAAAAAAATTTGCCGCGTTGACGCGTATCAGCGCGTCGATTCGTGTCAGACACGATACGACATGTATCAGACACCCTGTAGCCGCGTCGAGGTCCGCCATTGCAGTGCTGCGCCGCCGGGGGAGTCAGGGGCGGGCGCGCAGAGGCGGAGGTGGCGCGCGCAGAGGAGGCAGGGGCTGGTAAGCGAAGGAGGCGAAGGTGGCGCGCGCAGAGGAGGCAGGGGTGGGTGGCGATGACGGAAGCGGAGGAGGACGGCGACTGCGGATGAGGAGGAGGAGAAGGCAAATGCGGGCGGGTGGCGGCGCGGTTGGAAGAGGAGGCGGAGGCGGAGTGGAACGCGCACGCAGATGTGGATGGGAGTGGACAGCGCAGGTAGGGTTGGCCGGTTGGGAGTTGGGCTAATTGGATTGGGTTGGGCCTCCTTTGCCTTTTTCTTTTTTCTTTTGTCTTTCTTCTTTTCTCATTTCTTTTCATCTTTATACTGCTAATCTGCTGGATGTAAACTTGAATATTTGCATTTTTTTAAAAAAAATAGACGAATCCACGAATCCTATTTTTTAGGATTTGCCGAATCGGACACCCGCACCCGAGTCGGATTCCAACACCCGCACCCGTGTCCATGTAACACTGCATGCCAGTAGTCTGGTATAAATGGCTATTTAACTTCCCAAAAGACCTAGCCTATGTCCCATGTCCATTTTCTTCTATAGTGAATGCGAGAGCTCCTGCCCACAGTCATTGGGAACGCCACAGCGATCCATATTCCGGGGGATGATGTTCCATAACGCGGATTGGGGTTGACATGGGTTGCTGCCAGAATCATGCCCGGGACGTGATCCAACGAGTGTGCAGCAAGACCATGGGTCTGGACCATCCAGGCGGCGGTGTGAATTGGATAGAGGAAATCGCGAGCGGGGAGTGCATGCTGATTGGGGGTGGGGAAACCGATATGTGAGGAGCCAAGGACACTTAGGACTTTACGTTTGTTTCCTTTTGGCGGTTTGGTAAACACCATATATATGACAGAAACTAGCAATGCAAAGTTTGTATGTCCCAGCTCATTTGGCTCGTGAGGTTCGCTGAGCACACAGTCAGCCCAGCTAATTATTGTTTATATACTTGCAATACAAATATTCTACATTGAGTGTCTAAATTATCAGTGGAAATGGATATTAATTATATCATCGTTCCACTTGATCATTCTGGATTTGTTGGGATCGTGTTCTTCCCCGTCCCAAACAATTGTCCAGAAGAGGTATACCGCTATCGTACCATATTATTCCTAAGTAGCATCCCACGTCCCTTGCCCTGTACTGTACCTCGTTCCCATCAACCTGGTAGCCTGGTTACTATGCTCCTGCCAGCAAGATTAACTTATTTCTTAGCATTTCGAGTTGGAATCTACAAGTAAAATCGAACTTGTAGACAACAAATTGGAAGAACTTATTAGATATTGCTTATTCAGTGAGACCAGTTCTTATTAAATTTTGAAAAAAAACTCTCACAAATTCTCAAACAATTAAATCCGTAGTCCTGATGCACTTTATCTATTCATGTTCAGTGCGCAATTGCTGGGTTGTATGTGAGAATGCATTGCTCTGACGTTAACAGCCCATTCTTAATTGCTTGCGGGCTGAACACATATGCATCTCTTCCAAATGATAACCCCACCCCTATCCCACCTGTCATCATATAATACCACTATTATCATTTTATATCATTCCATCTTTGCAGCTTTCTGAGGTTTGAACATGAAGATGCTCATGTGTACTGTTGGTCTATGCTATTCTGTTTACACTGGAATTACTATGATATTTTTCAATCCCATGCTATTTTTTAGTTTGTAGTTGTGCTGTACTGCCATCTTATGCTTTCTTATTTTGCAGCTTGATTTTGCTGTGCTTAAATACAAAAATCAAAAGCTTGCGGAACAATTGGAAGTTCACAGATTTGAATTTCGTGCTCTAGAGAGTAGATTCAACGATTTAAAAGAAAAACAGAGGACACATAATGAGACACTTGTAATGGTCAGAAACTATTGGGATCACGTAAGTTATTCTAGCCTTGTGCAATTTACCATAACATACATACCTACATATAGGCTTTCCGCTGAAATTCCTTTATCTAAGCAGCTTATAAGAGACCTTGAATCAGTTTCTGTTTGCAAAAGTGAATCTTCACATTCGAGCTGCAGTGCAGGCCTCAACAATGTACGAAAGGGTATGAAGCTGTACTTTATGCAGTATGATTATATCAGACCTTGCATTGTTCTAGAATCATCCATGGAGCAGCTAAGAATTATATTTTTGTTGGCTTATATACTTTCTACAAATGAAGCAGTGAACTATCAGTATTGTGGAACCTTTTTATTTGAATTGTTTGTGGTTCTTTCCTCTTTTGAAAAAAAATGTGACAAAAGTTTTGGTACTTATCTGCAGAACTGGCTGTTATCAAATTTTCTCTAACCAGTTCATGACTAAAGTGATTTGAGTAGCATGTACCTTTGCTATTTTATGTTGTCTACTTTAGATGTTTCTTATTTTAACATCTTGTACTTCATATGTATGCAAAACCTATTTATCAGATGGTATATGCATGGCCCTAGAAAGGGACTTTTTAAATAGACTTTTGGAGGCTGGTGCCACAGAAAGTTCAAGTGGTTCTCCCAGTTGCCATCCGGGAAATGGTATCCCTCCAGAACAATTATCAACAGTTAATGTTCTGCAGAAGGTTTTCCTTCCATCGAGTGACCTGTGGCATGCGAATAACGAGCTTGTTTCTGCTGCTCTTACTAAATTGCCAGAAAATGGTTCGTTCTGCTCTATATTTTCTGTTGCAATATATCTTTCATGTTTTTGTGTTATGCTAAAATTCCTTAATCTGTGCATATTTTCCAGATCACAGCAGTCAATTGCACAGTGCTACCAGTGACGTGTTATCCAAGCTTAATAAGATGATACAAGCAGTCAATAATCTTCACTTGAAACACAGGCAGTTAGCAGGGGACTGTCAAAAACAAAGAGATTCTAATGCCTGGAACAAAGCTCAACAGAAACGTCTGAAAGGTATTTTGTATTTGTTTTGTGGATGATGATCTTTTGAAGGGGTTCCACTCTTGAATAGTATTTATGTCCTTAATTCAAATTACATTATCAAAGTTCCATTCTGAACCTTAAATCATCAAACAAGTTAATACTTATCTCAAAATTGTTGAAAGCCCTGTGGCAATTACTAAGCTTGTGGCAATAATATTAATTGTGAAATCATATATTCATTTTTGCTTGCACTGCCACTGCCAACAGCTGGTACTTAATTGCTGTTGTTAATGATAAAACTAACCCAGGCATTTTATGTTTTTTTCCAGAGGAGTTGACCAGTGCTGTTACCAAGTTGGAAGAAACAAAGCACAAACTGGCTGCACTGAAAGCACAGGGAGACAATAAGCAAGGGACTCCGATCCTTGTTCCTACACTAGGAAACAAAAATGCGGCTGCAGAGAAGGTTAGAGATAAACAAAGAGAACTGCAAGATCTTGAAGCTACCCACAAGGAGTTAATGGTATGTTCAGAGCTCCAAAGTATTGTCTAGACATGTATAAACTTTGAGCTTGACGCATGCTAATATAAACAGGAATTGATTTCAAAACGTTTGGAGGAAATCAGAAGACTGCACAAAGATAGAATTGACATTTTAAACAAGTTAGCGACTTTTCAGGTTTGTTGAACCAAATATATTTGATCAAGCACAGAATGCACAATTGCTTTATAGTTTTGTACTCCTATGCCTAATTTAAATTTTTTGTTATGTGGCTGAAGGTTAATTGAACTCTTTGCCTTTTTTTTTTTTGTTGTTCCCAGAATATACTGACAGATTTCAAAAGCATTCGTTCTTCCAAAGCTTTTCAGCTTGTTCATGACCAACTTCAGAAATCTCAAGCAGAGTTGGATGATCACCAAACATTGTTAGAGAAATTACAGGTGGTTACTGGTCAGTAAATCTACATGTCTGTATAGCAGATGTGTTGCCCTAAAAGGTTTGATATTTTGTTAAACTTCACTTTCTATGTTTCAGGTTGATATGGATAGCTTTGTGTGGCAAGAAAGGGAATTTAATCAAAAAGTTGATCTGGCTGAAATCCCTCAGAAGGTTTCTGCATACTGTGTGTCTAGAATTGCTGATCTTGAAAGTGATGTTCAGAAATTATGTAATGAAAAGAATATGCTGGTGCTGAAACTTGAAGAGGCTTCAAGAGAACCTGGTGCTGTAATTACAATACAACATGTTTGGAATATCTATCCATCTGATCTCTGTCTAAAGCAGGACATAATTAAATTTTTGCAACTTTCAGGTCGGAACCAAGTTATTTCTAAATTTAGAGCTCTGGTGTCATCACTACCGACAGAAATGGGTGCTGTTCAAAGGGAATTGTCCAAACACAAGGATGCTTCCTTACAATTGCATTCTTTGCGAGCAGAAGTTCATTCACTTTCTAGTATCCTAACCAGAAAGGTATATTCTGTTCTTTTTGTGCAGAATCAGTGGGCAGGTGTTGTGGCATTGATTTGCCGATGTGTCATGTTTTATTTTCTGTTTTGTAGGAACACGAAATTGAAGAAATATCAAGTAGATCTGACCATGCTGGATCTGATATAACGCAACTTCAATATCTGGTAAGTTTTTTTTTTCCTGCTGTTGTTTTTTCAGATGCGTACATTTTCTGCACTGGTTAAAGGTTCAATGCTGTACCTACAGCAGCATTTGTGCACACCATTGTTTGTTAACATATCTTACATATTGTAGGTTCGTGATCTGAGGGAAAATACACAGGAACTTAAGCTGTTTGTGGAATTGTATAAGCATGAGTCCACTGATTCCAAGTAGGTTCATCTTATTTTGAAATCAAAATTGTTTAAATTCTAAGAGTGGCATTTCTGGAGTAGGGTACTTTTCACTTCATTTGTATGAAAATTGAGTTAATGGTATTGTTTTAAGTTACTTGATTATGGTATATTAGCTCCTGTAGTTGATTCCTGAGTCTCATTGGCCAATTTCAGTCACATTAACTATTGTAATCTGTCATCCTTTAATTCAACAACTCTCCTGTCTATAGTGATGAAATACCTACACATTGTTTGAACATTATATACTGTTCAGTTCATTTATTTCATGGGTAGCCGTTTCTTCTATATATTTACATATGTTTTACTTTTTTGTGGCAGACAGCTTATGGAATCCAGAGATAGGGAACTCTCTGAATGGGCTCGAGTCCATGTCCTAAAATATTCTCTTAATGAAAGTAAATTAGAGCAACGTGTAATTGCAGCCAATGAAGCTGAAGCAATGTCTCAGCAGAGACTAGCAACTGCTGAAGCTGAGATTGCCGAACTTAGGCAGAAGCTGGAAACTTCTAGGAGGTATTTCATTCATATTCACTCTTTCTTTAGTACTTAGAAATGTAATTAGAAAAGAGAATTCATTTCTACTTTTTACAATGGGTGGGCTCAAGGCTGTTGAAATAGTGCAGAAGGCATATTTTCTTTTATAAAATTTTCAAGTAGAGTGATATCAAGTGCTGGATTTCTATGGTTCAGAGATCTAGTGAGACTGTCTGATATGCTGAAGTCTAAACATGAAGAATGTGAAGCGTACGTTGTGGAGATCGAGGTATGGACAATCTTCTGTGTATACCATTCGGGCATGGTTCTCAGCATTATATTTTCAGGTCTCACATTTTTATTTTCGTTTACAGAGCATTGGTCATGCATATGAAGACATAATGACACAAAACCAACAACTGCTACAGCAGATTATCGAAAGAGATGATCATAATACAAAGGTAGTTGTTCAAATAACTGATTCAAGCAGTTACTTCATCTTCATGTCTCTTCATCTCAGCTTATTGTGTTATTTTACTTGAATGCTTAACTGATTAAGAAAAGGTTCTATTTTCCAACCCACCAATTTAGTACAAATTGTTTCTTCAGTGTTACTCTGACTAGTGGATCCATTTTGTTTTTTCTGCATCAACTCACATCACTATGCCTGTTCTGGTGTCTAGTTTATTTCCTATTTCCTCCTAAAATAGTGAGAGAATGTTAGAAATTGATTTTGAGGAATAAGATGATTTTAGAGGAAGAATAAGTAAAGGATCTGGAGAAGGGGTCACTGATCAGCATGGTTAGGGGGACCCGTGGTACGATAGGTCGCTGGGGTGGAGAGTCACCGGTGAGGTGAGTTCAGTTGAAAAAGGGGGGTCAGTTTATCTGGAGTTGGTGTTGTGTCTGGGTGAGTGAAGAGCTGCGGGTTGCCCCTGATTCCTAGGCTTAAGTGAAGGCTCATGCAGGACTTTTGGCTCATTAATTAGTATCAGAGTGGACTATGACTGGTAGTGGAACATTCATATGTATGGACCGTGTCTATTACCTCTCATACAGAAATTGCACCTTGACAAGTGGTCGGCATTTTGGTGACAAGCCCATGCATTGGATTGTTATCAATGGCTTTTGAAATTTATAATGGTGCTTGTTGTGCAGCTTTTGGAGTTGGATTTTTTCTGCTTATTCAGGGATGGCATTGGTGGATTTTCTGTGGCTTTATAACAGGGTCAAGTCGTGGGGCAATGGTTAAGGAGTGTCTTTGTTTTAGTTGATGCCTTAAAATAAATACATAAAATGCCATGTGTGGCAAGGAAGCCATAGGCTGGGAGCACTGTCAGACTATTAGGAAGAGAGGTGAGACCCTGCTCCGATCTGGGCAATGAATAGAAAAATCTGCGTATATTAAAATAAATATATATTATACAAGTAATAGAATCCAAGTTGGCAGAATTTCTGCTTTTCCGGACTGACTGACTGACTGACTGAAATGCTCTATGGACCTGCTGTTAGTTTAAACCAAACTAGGAAGCAAAACTGAGTACACGAGGCTTCACCTTGGCGAGTAATTTCCAGCAGATATGGTAACCATGGTGGTCTGTTGGACTTGGCAACCTGTGTTGATATGTGCTTGAATAACAGTAAAGGCCGAGTTGGTAGAAACAGCCAGGCTATGGGGATGCGTCTGGTCACTGTGGTTACCATGATTTTGATTTAACATATTGTAACACTTAGCATTGTGCAATCAATGCGTTGGGCTCCATGCTGGCCTTTTTTTTTTTTATCGAATGCGCAGGACTTCATGCCATTGTGTTGAAGTAGGAACGTAGGCAAGGTCTTTTACTTTCCTTTCCTTTTTCTTATTTTTCCTTGTTTGTGACTTGTGCTAGTTATTTTGATTTAACATATTGTAACACTTAGCATTGTGCAATCAATGCGTTGGGCTCCATGCTGGCCTTTTTTTTTTTATCGAATGCGCAGGACTTCATGCCATTGTGTTGAAGTAGGAACGTAGGCAAGGTCTTTTACTTTCCTTTCCTTTTTCTTATTTTTCCTTGTTTGTGACTTGTGCTAGTTATTTTG
The DNA here is from genome assembly GCA_015342445.1 of Digitaria exilis. NCBI lineage: Eukaryota > Viridiplantae > Streptophyta > Magnoliopsida > Poales > Poaceae > Digitaria > Digitaria exilis. The sequence continues at coordinate 1,795,703 of JACEFO010002479.1, forward strand.
ATTTAACATATTGTAACACTTAGCATTGTGCAATCAATGCGTTGGGCTCCATGCTGGCCTTTTTTTTTTTATCGAATGCGCAGGACTTCATGCCATTGTGTTGAAGTAGGAACGTAGGCAAGGTCTTTTACTTTCCTTTCCTTTTTCTTATTTTTCCTTGTTTGTGACTTGTGCTAGTTCTTTTGTACTTAGCGTTACCAAGGGCCCTGAGAAAACTAGTGTAGATTATTACTTGATTTATTATTTTTTTTAAAAAATCTAAGATGTCTTAGCATATAATCAGCATGATGTGGTCAAGCATCATAGTTGGTTCTTTGAGTTAATTTTGTTGTGATCTTAAATTCACTTTGATTTTATTGAGGTTTTACTGGTAGGGAAACTTGGTTACTTATGATTTATTGTGGGGCAACTGAGAAGATATTACATTGAACATTTAATTAATGGGAGGATTAGACCTTGGTGTTTTTGAATGTATAGAGCTTAAATAGTTGGTGAAATTACTTACTCAATTGCAACTGCAGCTTTTCATGGAGGGTGTTAAAGCAAAACAATCACATGATGCTTTGCATACGGAAGTGTGCTCCTTGCAAAGAAATTTGCAGCATTCAAACACTTTGATGGAGCTGTACAAGCAGAAAATTTTTCGTCTAGAGGACCAGGTTGGTGTCACATTCATTCTGAGAAGCTATATTAATCTGGCTGGAGTGCTGAATATTTTTCCTTACCAATTTCCAGCTAAGAGTTTGGTCAGAGCGGGCAAGGAGACTGTCAGAGGATGGGATGCAGCAATCTATTTCATTGGTCAATTCTCAAAAAAAGCTGGCTAGTATGCGTGTAGAGGCTCCAAAGCTTAGGCAGTCAATGGATGAACTACAAGCTAAGGTTGGGAGCAATCGACTGGAAGTTGCCAAGCTGCTTATAGAACTAGAGAGGGAGAGGTGGTTTATACAAACATTTAGTTTTATTTAAGCTGTTCGTTTCTGAATATTTAGTCTAACAATATCAGTTTTCTTCCAGGTTTAGTAAGAAGAGAATAGAGGATGACTTGGATATAATGTCAAGTAAAGCTAATTCTCTTAGAGATAAGGCAGATAATTCAGCAATCCTGCAAAAGCTTCGCCATGAGGTCAAGGAGTATAGGGGCATATTGAAGTGTGGTATTTGTCATGATAGGCAGAAAGAGGTAGTGATCTTTACTCGTTACTGTCATACTCCTACAATAAAAACGAACATTTAATTGAATGACATAAATTTCTGATTGTAGGTTGTGATTGCCAAGTGCTACCATCTCTTCTGCAATCAGTGCATACAGAAGTCACTTGGTAGCCGTCAGAAGCGGTGTCCATCTTGTGGTCTAAGCTTCGGTGTTAATGACGTGAAACCTATCTATATATGAAGCATTATGTTGAAGCTTGTGTCCGCACACATCTAGGTCAAACTGCTTTCGCTGCTTACTAATTTTTGTTAGAAAACCATGTTGGTTCAGTCGGTAATGTAACATAGCTTTTGTAGCATGTACAACCGAACATGTTCGATAGGCTAGATTGCTGGTGTTGCTTGCACCTCTTGTGATGTCCGTTTGCCCTGCCCAAACAGGTAGAATAGGCTGACCATGTCACCCATTCAGTTCTTTTGGGAGAAACATCCAACAGTGAGGATAGGTGCTTCTTGCCATAGTGAGCAATGTATCATATATAGCTTTAGTTAGCTTCATTGCTGTAGCTGACAATAAGAATGTAGGGGAGTTTTTATTTATTATTATTGTTACTGGCTCTCCAGTTTGTACATTTCAGGAGCTTGACAATAGAAAGATTTCTGTTGGATGCAGTGTTTTTTGACTTGAGTACATGAACCAGTGAGCATTTACTTTCCTTCACCGTTAAGCGTTTAGTCGGCTTGCAGTGTATTTCTTATGGTTGGAATGAGTTGATATTCTTTTTCATTGGCTTTTAAGGATAGGCACCTCTGGCTTAATCGTGATTTTTTCCCCAGTGTATTTCGTTCAGTTTGTATTCTCTGATTTTATGTAAGTTATCTTTGTTTGTAAATGCTGTTTAAAGCAGTGTTCTATAGGAATTATGCTGTACCAGTGTGAACACATTCTTTAGATGTAAGTAAATCTTTTGGATGTTCAGTTCAGTTATGGTTTTTTTTTTCAGTTGAATATAAAAGTCGCTGCATGCTACTGGTAGAGCTGATAATGTTGTTCACCGGATGCTCCGTAACTTGGATGTCCAGTTTGAGGCTCTGAACCTTTGACATATCGTTTAACTCCAGTTTCACTCTTTCTCCTTCCTCCTGTTGGAGGTTTTGGAGCATCAGTGGGCTCATCCGAAGCTGCATGTAGCTCTTGGGCTAAAGTAGGGAAGAGGAATCAGGGGTTGGACCGTTGGACTCATACCGATCCGTCGCAGAATGGGCAGACCAAAGCAAATGACAAACATTGTCTAACTACGACAGCTTACATACACACTTGCAAATTGCAATGAGTTTGACATTCAGATTATTCAAGTCGACCCAAGTACCGTACTTTCAGGAGCAACAGATGGGATTGTTTCAACCTTTCGTAGTCTCCACGCTGCTCCAGACAAGCAAGCGTTGCCATCCCACTATCCCAGCATCTGCACGCACAAGCAGTGAGGTCGGCTGGTCGAGCTGCTGCAGCTGCGGGTGGCTGTCTGCCGCGGCAAGGACAGGCACGGCCTGCCCTCTGCCTGCCTGGCCGCTCGCCCCGAGAGACCGCGGCGCCCAAGCCCGGCCAGCTTGCCCCGCGGTTAGTATGATTTTTAATCCTGGCTTGGCGCTAAGCTTTTTTCTAAGGAGGAACATGTATTGATTTCTTTTACAAATAAAAACTCAGAAAAAAATAAAATTACAAAGAAGTTTAAAACTCATAATCATTTTTCTCGACGACTTTAAGATCCTTTCGTCACCCTCCTCCCGCCGGTGGATCGATCGACCTCCACCGTCGAGTGAAGGGGCTTCATCACAGGGGGGGGGGGTGGTAGCAAGGTGCAGTTAGTAATAATCAGGAAGGGGGAGCATCAAAGAGACAGTGGCTAGTAATCTAGAGGGCCTTGCTTGGTTTCAGGAAGTCAACCGCGGCAAGCCTTGGGGTTAAATCATTGAAATAAACTAACAGTGTCTTGATCCGGCCGTGAGGAACGAAGATGGATGTGAATGCCTTTGAGTGTCCTGCTCGAAAGGTTCTTCTTCTTCTCCAGTTATGATCAACATATATGATATATCCGGCCGTTGGTCATGACATGTGTGTTGACATTGCTCTCGTGCTGCATCTGCTGCTGCATGCTCCACCTCGCCAACAGCGCAGCGTGTCGGGGATCTTGTGGGAGCGAACTATATTCCCTGTACTGGTATTCCACCGCGAGAGTTAAGTATATTATACGCACGCGGCTACAGCATGGGAATAGCTGAACATTACATACGCTCGCGGTGAGAAGTACTTTTTACTTCCTATTCATTCTCCTCACAGAACACGCATCCCCAAAAATTCATTTTTTACCTTTCCTATTCATCCCCCTCACATAACACGCATCCCAGAAAAAAATACTTTTTCCACCCCTCAACTAAACACCCCCTTATTCTGTGCTGGTACATACCAAGTGTATAACGGCCACTATCGCCATGCTTTGACCTTCTTCTTCTTTTTTTTTTTTAAAAAAAACAGGGCAGTTGACTAATGACTGCTGATATTTGTAGCTATGGGCAACGTTCCTTTTTCCTCACTCTTTCGACATCAATCAATGGTATTCAGATCAATCAAGGAAAACCATGTGGAGAAGTAATTACAAGGGTTATGTTGAGAGGGAGCTGATTAATCCATGAAGGAGATGTGTTTTTTTTCCCTCAATTAATCCTCTTTGGATTAGTTCGCTGTCATTGTACCACCGCAAATCCGCTACAGCCTCTGTTCCTAGATGTAATATGGACATGGTCCCAACATTACGCTTTGACCAATATATCCATCATTATAATCGAAAGATTGCTGAGTATGAAATTGTGCACCAGTTACCACCATGAATAACCTAGTAACATCAACTCCATGTTATTATACTTCAAATGCATAGAGTTACGTAGTATGAAATAGTATATATACCATGACCAATCTAGCAATAACATCAACTCCATGTTAGTACTTCTATGGATGGCCATTGAAAAATGTTTGATTTTGAAACAAAGCTAAAAGGAATTAGGACAAGTGTGTGTGGCTGGTTTTACATATTGGTTCCTGTTGACTCCAGTTGGATGTACTGTACCGGTATGTCTTGAGAAAACTAAAGGCTATTTGTTCACTCATGAGTCACCATAGGCGTGGCCGGCCGTCGAAACTAGTAAAGAGCAGTCAAAATCTTGCTTGCTCCAGTGGCCGATCCTAAAGATCTAACGGTAACTCCGTAACTGCCTGCGTTCCCAACAGTTCGCACGGACGCCGCCCATGTCGGCATGTCGCCATATGTTCAGCGTCGCGTCTTGCAGCTTTGCGACGAGACTGCAGCAACCCAACCGGAGCCCATCTCCGGCAGTACGACACACACCCGTACTGCTGCCGTGCGCGCATGCATGCAATTCGTCATCGATCAGTTGCCATCGTCCTTCGTGCCTAGGCTAGCTAACTGACTATTTGATGCTCGCATCCATGGCGAGCTTGCAAGCATTTACGCCGTTCTAATACCTCGCTAGCTAGGGTTTAGGCCGTCTACAGGTAGCCGTCGCCACGCAAGAACACGTCGCCGTATATAGCCTGCAGGCTGCAGGAGAGGTAGTCGTATAGCTACTACGACCTGCAACTGTTTAACGCCGCCCGCCCCTTGGATTCGTTTTCTACACACCATCCACTGCACGCACATCACCTTGCTTATATATTCAACAGCTCAATTAGAGGAGTACTAGTGTACTACTAACACTGGATTATCTTATTAGCAACCAGTGACTGCAGCGAGAGAGCATCGATCTATCACCTCGCTCCTATATAACCATCTCTTAGACCTTCTCTTCTCACACTTTCTTTTTAGCTATCTCTACCTTTATAGAAACCAGCAGAAACAGCTAGCTAGCGTAGCCCCCCGAACTGATCGCCGCCGCGGCCGTCACCGTCGCCGCCGTGTCGCCGCCATGATCACCGGGCGGGACATCTACGACGTGCTGGCGGCGATCGTGCCGCTGTACGTGGCCATGTTCCTGGCCTACGGCTCCGTCCGTTGGTGGGGCATCTTCACCCCAGACCAATGCTCCGGCATCAACCGCTTCGTCGCCGTCTTCGCCGTCCCTCTCCTCTCCTTCCACTTCATCTCCTCCAACGACCCTTACGCCATGCAGTACCGCTTCCTCGCCGCCGACTCCCTCCAGAAGCTCGTCATCCTCGCCGCCCTCGCCGTCTGGCACAACCTCCTCTCCCCTTACTACCACCGCCGCCATGGCGGCGCCGCCGCCGGAGCGTCGCTCGACTGGACCATCACGCTCTTCTCCCTCTCGACGCTGCCCAACACGCTCGTCATGGGCATCCCTCTCCTCCGCGCCATGTACGGAGACTTCTCCGGCAACCTCATGGTCCAGATCGTCGTGCTCCAGAGCGTCATCTGGTACACGCTCATGCTCTTCCTCTTCGAGTACCGTGGCGCCAAGGCGCTCATCTCCGAGCAGTTCCCGCCAGACGTTGGCGCCAGCATCGCCTCGTTCCGTGTCGACTCCGACGTCGTGTCGCTCAACGGGCGCGAGGCGTTGCAGGCCGACGCCGAGGTGGGGAGTGACGGACGTGTCCACGTCGTCATCCGGCGATCCGCCTCGGCGTCCACCACCGGCCATGGCGCTGCGCGCTCCGGCGTTGGGTACGGACGGCCGTACGGCGGCATGTCGTCGGCGATGACGCCGAGGGCGTCCAACCTCACCGGCGTCGAGATCTACTCGCTGCAGACGTCGAGGGAGCCCACGCCACGTGGCTCCAGCTTCAACCAGTCTGATTTTTATGCTATGTTTAATGGGAGCAAGATGGCTAGCCCCTTGGCGCAGCCCGGCGGCGCTGGTGCCAGAGCGCCGGGGCTCGACGAGCAGGTGACTAATAAGTTCGCGTCTGGGAAAGGTGGTGATGCTCCGGCGTATCCCGCGCCCAACCCCAGCATGATGCCACCGCCACGGTAAGTGTAACGAGTTTTTGTCGAATGTATGTCAAGTTAATTACTTCTGTCATTTATTTGCATCTGGCAATGGATACTAGGAAGAAGGAGCTCGGGGGATCGAACTCCAACTCGAACAAGGAGCTGCACATGTTCGTGTGGAGCTCCAGCGCGTCGCCGGTGTCGGAGGCCAACCTCCGCAACGCCGTCAACCACGCCGCCTCCACCGACTTCGCCGGCATACCACCCGTTCCGATCGACGGCGCCACTCCAAAAGGTAACTAATTAATACAGCAACGATTATATTCCTCCTTCCAAACAGTCGTGGCACACCTGCAGAACGTTGCGCTAAGACTCGTTTCTTATCACTGCGTGCGTGTCATGTTTGCACTTCGATCAGGCATGAGTGGCACTGTCACGCCGAGCAAGAAGGTGGACATGGCGGCGGCGGCGAACGGTGGCGACGTGGAGATCGAGGACGGCCTGAAGAGCCCGGCGACGGGTCTGGCAGCCAAGTTCCCGGTGTCGGGGTCGCCGTACGTGGCGCCACGCAAGAAGGGCGGCGACGCGCCGCCGGGGCTGGAGGAGGCGGCGCACCCGATGCCGCCGGCGAGCGTGATGACGCGCCTCATCCTCATCATGGTGTGGAGGAAGCTCATCAGGAATCCCAACACCTACTCCAGCCTCGTCGGCCTCGTTTGGGCCCTCGTCTCATTCAGGTGCAAACTAAATTAAATTAACCTCTAAACACTTGCTGATCATACACCTATATGTCTATAGATTCATTCATGAGTAGTATTCCAGTTAGTAAGAAGGATCTTGCGCTCTTACTACCCTTCTTGAGGCAATTTCAACAAACTTGTTTGTACCGCCTTATCGAAAGTTCGAAACACATGAATTCCACATAGAGCATTTCAATTCATGAAAGATTCAGCGAATCCAAACGGAGTAGGTTGAATCTCTAGGTCAATTGAACTCCATGTGAATTGACTGGGTCCGATACAATGCAAATTGAATCTAGGTCTTGATGTCGTCCATTACTAGGTTGCTTTTAACAGCTGCCGGATTAGCTAGAGTTTGCATGTGAGAGCACATGAGAGGTACGTCGGTCTCGGATCTGGCACATGCAGGGATGCACGCAGATGCAGGTCCTACGTGTGAGCCCTGGAGCTTTGCAGCAGACCAAATCTACCAAATCAGCTGCGACTGCCGTGTTTGTCCCCATCTATCCGGAGTTCCGGCACAGACATGACCGATCGGCAGGCTCATCCATGGCGACTCAAATGCAGGATGTTTCGTGTCTAGAAAGAGTACAATCATATGCACGCATCATCCTTGTACTATCTTACAGCACGAGATAGATCATAGATGCATGGCATGGCACATCTAAAGGAGAGAGCTGAAGAACAGCAGGCATTTCTAGGGGAGAGGAGCACGTGCATGCTAGGCCAGCATCTGTAATAGATTATTGATTCTGTTATCATGCATTGATTTGTTAGTAAATTAACTAACATGGTTGGATTAACACATTTTTGTTTCTGGATTCTCAGGTGGAACATCCAGATGCCCTCAATTATAAAGGGATCGATATCTATATTGTCTGATGCAGGGCTAGGAATGGCTATGTTCAGCTTAGGTACAAGCATTTTACATTTGATATCTGTTCATTAAAACTGATATTTTGTTCTTTACATGAACCGAGAAATTCTGACGGTGAGCATGTGACCTAGGTCTATTCATGGCTCTGCAACCAAAGATCATCTCTTGTGGTAAGAGGGTGGCGACGTTCGCAATGGCGGTGAGGTTCTTGACAGGCCCGGCGGTGATCGCCGCCACCTCCATCGCCATTGGGCTCCGGGGAGTGCTCCTGCACGTTGCAATTGTTCAGGTTCGCATCACCACCATATATACCTTGTTTTATTTTTTTTTCTTCAAACCTTTCATCAAGAAAAAATAATAATCATCATGATGACTAAAAATTGGGGTATGTGATTGATGAACAGGCTGCACTTCCACAAGGCATCGTGCCCTTTGTGTTTGCCAAGGAGTACAATTGCCATCCTCAAATACTTAGCACAGCGTAAGCAATTCCACTCTCAAAGCCTCGAAATTTGCAAGATATACATCTCATGCTTAGCTGTTGTTCTGTCATCTATGTACACACTGCAGAGGGCTAACACCTTCCATGTTTGAATTGTGAATTTTCAGGGTTATTTTCGGGATGCTCATCGCGCTTCCGATCACGATACTCTACTATGTTCTTCTTGGAATTTAGATCACTGTGTAGGGAGAAGTAGGATTATAGGAATCTAGCGATGAATGCGTGAGAAGAGGAAAAACATTGGCTATCCTGAAGATCCTGAGGGCAGAGAAATAGGGGAAACTAAGTAGGACCCTAGAAGAGAGAAATTCAGAGGGAAAAAAAATCCTTGATTCCATTTTTTATATTTTTTTGTTACTGTTTTAGATCCAAAGTAAAGGTTAGAGCTTTGAGTATGAAGGATTGAACCGTTCATTGGGCAACTTGGTACTAAAGATTCCCACCGGTTGATTCCTTTGTCCAGAGACACATGATCTGCAAATTTTTGCCTGATCTCACACACAAATTGGGATAAAGTAATAGAAGTGGTTCCCAAATTGCACGGCAAGATCGTCAGACCAATCCAGCCTGACGGTTTTGGGGAAAGAGCTGGAGCCTGGAGCATCGAGCTTGCTTCGATTCAGTCCCTTCCCGCGTGCAAAGATCTTTTCAGATACTAGTAGTAACTCTGAACGCCAAACTCTGAAGCTGCATCTGCCATGGATTATGCTTAGCAATCTACTGCTCAAACAGACTAACAGTGTCGTTTATTTATTGATTTTGTAAAGGCGTTATGCAGCTTGCATTGAAGAGTCCAAAGCGATGCAGGCATCTCCTCCTAGGGATTCAGCAGTGGACCACATGAGGAAGCATCTTCTTGTGATTGTTAATGTTCTTGCCATTTTTTTTCTGTCTGCCCAATCCAATCCGTGGTGGTTAACGGTGATTAGGGTCAAATGTCAGCTAGTACCAGAGGGTCCGCTCTCACACGCATGTGAAACCTCTGTTTTGTTTTTGCCGCTGCCTGCTAGTGGACTGTCCTTTGCCGCATGGAGCATGCAATGATATATGGTCTAGATCAACCAAGCCATGAACTTATTTTAATGACTAACCACACCACCATTAGTCTCCACCCTGGTTATTTTAACCGTGATCCTTTATCACCTCAAGAAAGCCGCCTTCAGAGCCTGGACCATTGGTGAGAACTATTGTCAAAAGTTAGCACATAACCTGAACACCTGATGTGAAAAAGAGAACGCCTTCGATTGCGCCGTCAGTGACCGGGTTGGCGATCATGCCGAATTCAGTGTGCACGAGCACACTAGTGGAGCAGAGGGGGTAAAGGTTTGGAAGCTGGGTGCTTCGTTGATTGGACCTCCTGGACTCCAAATGTCAGCAGAAGCTATCAGCTGGTAGAGGCCAACAGTCAATGGAATCCAATCGAAGGAAGCAGTGGCAATAATCAACCACTTCGACCAGCTCAGGTTGTCTGATGGGGGATCGATAGTATACTACTGCTCCGGTTAGTCAAGCACTCCACATCGGTCTTTGGAATCTCAAGAAAGATATGCATCTTCAGCTCATCGCCTGAACGGCAAGCTTTACTCTGAAGCCTGAAAACGGCAAGTTTAGTTTACTCTGAAGCCTGAACTGATGTAATCTAATCTACCCCACCCCAGGTGTATACGCGCAACGGATGCATAAGCTCCTGGTTGCTTCAGTTTGACTTAGTGTCAGATCAAAACTTAGAGTCGACCACGAGAGAAGAGATTATTCATGTTACAGAAACACGAAATTTCTGGGTCGGGGGCGTACCAGCAGTTTGCATGACGCAACGCCGGGCACCGTGAGGAACGAGTTGGCAGAGGCCAGGGTTGGTGGTGTACCCAGTACGCCGCTGGGAGGGCACGTCGGTGACGGAGGCACCAGGCGGCGCGGCAAGTCGGCGACGGCAGGCCGGCAGCAACCAAAACGTCGGCGGCGCAGGGAGGGAGAGGACTAGGAGCAGGGCGGTTCAGTCAAGGGTGGGGGTGTTTGCTTTCCTGGGCCAGAGATGGATCGCGTGTTCTATGTGGGCCAGAAATAAATCGCGTTCTGTCCCCATTCTTATGGTGGGTGGTGTGGGCCGGATGGGTTATGGCCTCATGAATGGGAAGGGAAGAAGAAGGAAAAAGTCCTTTCACCGTCCTCCAACTATTGCCCTAGTCCGAGTTTGGTCCCTCATGTATAAAACCGGTTATCTGACGTCCCTCATCTCTCTATCCCGTTTACTTTTAGTCCCTGGCCAGTTTTGCGAGTGGTGTGGTTTTGATGATGTGGCAGGGGCCCACATGTGCAGGATGTGGGACCCACTTGCCTTTTCTCCACTCTCTTCTTCCTCCTCCCCTTGGCCCTCACGCCGCACCATCCTCAGGCCGCAGGCTGTCAACCATGGCGCGGTTGGCGCCCGCATGCCCCGGAGCTCTCCGGCCAACCTCGCCACCACCGCCACCGCGACCAACTCTCGCCGCCTCCCCATGCTGCAGCACCCCTTGACTCGCAGGCCGTCAACCACGGCGGTTGCGCATCACCACCAACCTCGTCGCCTCCTCGCGCGCCTAGAGCCCTAGACGCCGCCGTCGGCCTGCGCATCCTCGACCTCCGCCTCGACGCATCCGCCAGCGGCCTGCGCATCGCGCCTTGACGCCGTCTCCGGCTTGCGCGTCCTCGCTGCCTCTCTCGCGCGCCTTGATGCCGCCGCCCTGCCTGCGCATCCGGCGAGGTCCGACGTCCAAGAGGAGGCAACAGAGAGGAGGAAGAAGATATCCTGCCGCGTGCGGACGAAGGGAGGAGGAAGAAGAGTGGGGAAAGGAGCGTGGGCCCCACATCCTGACATGTGGGCCCCCTGCCACATCATCAAAAACCACTCGCAAAACCGGCCAGGGACTATAAGTAAACGGAATAGAGAGATGAGGGATGTCAGATAACCGGTTTTAGAAATGAGGGATGAAACTCGAACTATGGCAATAGTTGGGGGACGGCGAAAGGACTTTTTCCGAGAAGAATAGCGACGAGTGGGCCCGTACGTGGCGGCCCACACATCATTTTTCCAACTGTCACGTACTACACACTTTCGATTGATGAATGATGGTGAATGCACGGGCGTTAGGTCTGTCTCTACGAGCACCAACAGGTAGGTGTACGTGCGCATCAGCCCTTGGACCTCGATTGATCGATCCATGGCACCCGTGCGTCCGCAAGAGCCAAATCTACAGCCATCACAATTCACACACGTCGGAGGGCACGTCCTCCTCTTCGCCTGACCTACCACCGCGGCGCACGACGGCGACGGTGGTGGCCGCCACGAGGCCGCCGATCCATATATAGCCTGGAGGCCTTATCAATGGTTGGACAGCGACACCGGTCACCGCCGCGCGCGAGAGAGTCCACGCAAATCCACCGCGAAATCCGCCACCGCACACGTAGGATCGAGTAGGAGAGGAGTAGGCACTTTGTTCCGAACGAACAAAACGACGATTCATCGGTGGCGAATTCGAGGGATCGATAGAAGAACATGCGCAAGAATAATGATGCAAGATCATTTGGGAAAATTTAGGCAACAAATGTCCATCTCGTCTCCAATAACGAATGAACTACAACTACACCAAAAACACCACCATATCCGCCCTGAAAACCGAATGTCTAGCTAACAATGTCGCCCCAAAAGAAGAGCTGGAGCCCTTACCAAAAAAAAAAAAAAAAAACGGTCGATCGAGCAGGCAACTTGTGACTTGCTTGTTCATGCGTCTTGGCTTCCATTCATCTGGTGGCCCGCCCGGAGATGATGAAGAAGAAGACTTGAGAGGAAGGAAACAACCAAAGCAAGGTAGCTAGTCGTGGAGGATGGGCGGGTAGGTGACGAGGCGCCTGTGGCAGGTGGTGCAGGCGAACCTCCGCTTGGCGCGGCGGCAGAGCGGGAGGCAGCAGAGCACCCACTTGGCCTCCACGTCCGTCGCCGCCACCCCGCCGCCGCAGTACGGGCAGCTCCCCGGCGCCTTCTGCTCTCCCAGCACCTTCTCCTCCTTCCCGCACAGCCTCGCCGCCGCTCCCGTCATCTTCTCCTCCTCCCGATCGGTCCAGGAGCTAAGCTAGCACGAGAGGAAGCAACAGAAGCAGGTAGTTATGAGCTATCATAGTCATAGGTAAGGCCGGGCCAGCAGCTATAGCTACCGACAGAGCGCCCGCTAGCTGCCGCTGTCGACCCGAGGAGTGAGTCCAGGGCTTCGGCGTGCGTGCGTGCGTGCGTGCGTGACGCGCGGTTGGCCAGTGGCCTGTGGATATCACGGGCGGTGTGCGTGGCAGCCGCGCGGGGTGTGTGCACGGTCGCCGTGGTCACACGCACGCACGCGCGTGGCGTTGTACGGCGGCGTGAGCTCGATCGGCACCTCTCTCTCTGGGGATCGTTTTTGTGCGGGCCTCGTCAGCTATATCCGACTATCCGAGGCTGTTCAATCTCACCGGACAGGGCGGCGCGTCGTTGATCGACTTGGCTGCCTCTCCGCCTCTCGATCGCCCTCTCCGGTGGAGTTGAGGAGGGGACAACTGGACAAGAGGACGGCAGGGAAGCGCGCCGGTGGGGCCGCTCGTGCAGTCGTGGTGCTTGGGCTTATTTGGCTACTCCATCACATGCTCGGTGACTGTGTGCGTGAGAGGTTGGTGACTTGGTGGGCAGTGAGTAGTAGTGCGTGCCCCACGCTCCACTGATCGAGTGATCGTTCATCTCCAACCTCATCATCATCTCTGCGTTCGTCTCCAACCTGATGATGCCGCTTGTCTCGCTCGGTGTGTCCAATCCGTGCGAGCTTTATTGGCAACCTCTCTTTTGTCTTTTGGTTTGTGCATGCCGCGCCGTGCGTGCCGACGCCGGCCCGGAACGACGAACTCGCGTGCCATGCATGCGCCCTTGTGCATGCGCGTGCCGATGAGGAAGCTCTGGCTGCCAGCGTCCAGAGGTAACAGAAAAAGGTTGTCCTCATGCTCAACTGGCTTCCGGCCATGCCTTTGTCAATTGTCACCTCATGGCAACAAACAAACCTCAGAACACCCCTTTTTTTCCTGAAGAAAACCAAAACCTTAACCTTGGCTACTGTTCGTCCTTTGCTTTGATTTTCGCTTGCTAGTATGCGGGTAGTTGCAGAGCCAGAGGACTGTTGATGCAAGACGGATTTTTAGCGGCTCACCGATCCGGAAAAAAAAATATTCTAGCTGCCTCATCAGCTCAAAGTACGAAGAACTAACGGGCTGCTGCCTGAAGTGAGTGACTCGAGCTGAAGCCTCGGCCTTTGGCCCACCACCCATGATCGGGAGAGTTTAGGGCCAACCTGCCGAGCCTGGACGGGCATTTTACTACTTTAGGCCTGGCCCTTGACGAAGTTTAGTTTTTTTTTTCCCTCTTGAAATCAAAGCCATGCCCATGCAGCCATGCTCAGTTTTTCTTTTGCTCTATGCTTATTCTCAAAAAAAAAAAAAGTTGCTCAATCCTCACGTTCCCTTATCTCAAAAAAAGTTAGCTCACGCATGTCATCTCAGGCCAACAGATCAATGAGTTTGGTTAAACGACCAATGACGCTGTTACATGAATCATCACGTTCTCAGCAGAGGATGTGCGCGCGTTCGACTTCTATAGAGAGAACGAAATGTGACCTACATAGTTACATTCTTATATACGTTAAGTTCACCAGTCATTGCATATCATTCCTAAATGAAAAAGCATCGTGCTGTAAATGTAATGGTGTTGACCCTTTCACACAATCTCACTGTCGAGTTTGTGTGGAACGGGCGTCTTGTACTGTGTATGTCCATCTTCGCATTCTGTAATTGTTCTCCTATGCAATGACTCATGCTAGAAATAGAAAAAAAAAACCGTGTCAACTTTCAGTTTTCCAAATTTCTCTCGGTGATCGGGAGACGGCGACGCTCGTCGGCTCGTCGCCCGCCACTCCAATTTTCCCCGACCCGATTGATCGATTCGTACCCCAACGGCTACTGCGGCCACCGCGCACGACACGGCACGGACCAAACGGGAGGGACGCGTCGGTGCGCGCGGCGCCGCGCCCCCACGGCCCACGTGGGCCCGCGCCATCCACGCCGCTCCTGCCCCTGGGCCCCACCCGGACTCAACGGTCGGATCTCTCGTCCCTTTCATCCACCGCTCCCGTTTCAGACAGCAAGCCCCAAGCAGTAGGTTCTCATCATCAAAGCTCCCCAACCACTTCTCTTCCTTCTCTTTCCGACCAGGCCTCCTCCCCATTTCGCCTCCCTCTCCACAAATTGAAATCCTCCTCGGCTCCTCCTCCTCCCCCCGCCTAGGGTTTCTCTGCCTCCCCCACAGGTCGAGCATCCTACCCTCATCAACCGGCGGCTGCGGGCCTGCGGGCGCCACCACATCCCCTCCTCTTATCTCCCTGGGGCTTCCCTACCGACTCCCGTCTAGCTCGGTTGCCTGTTCGGCCGCTCCCCTGCCGGCCTCATCCTGACCTGAGGTAAGCGCCTGTGCTTTCAGTTTTCCGATCGATCGTTGCCGTCGTAGTACGTACTCGCCTGGCGCCTGGTCGCCTGTTCCGCGTGGGTCTCGTGTCTCGTCCCTGGACCAGCGGAGGGCGTAGACGTGGGGTTGCGGTAGGGCGAGCAGAGCGGCGGAGCGTGCGAGTGCCGGAGTGGTTGGTCGATTTCTCAAGCTGGGGAGCAGGGATGATGCCTGCTCCCCTCAGATCCATCCGCACCGATGTTTTACTACTGTGAACAAGCGTTGGTTGATTGATCGATTATCTGGTCTCGCATTCCCCCAAGCCTAATTTCTGGGCACGGGCATTTCTGAATTCTGACAAGGTGACTCCCTGGATGCAGTGGTACTGGGGTGTGCCCTTGTTCTAGCACGCTGCACAGGCCTAGATGGGCAGGCAGGGGTTCACGGTTCGCCATCTGAGGCTGGTGCATGTGCCCACCGCCCACCCGTGCTTGTGGAATGTAAGGAGGGAGGAAGCAACTAGTACTACTTCCGGTACCAGTAGTGCTGGTTTCTCCTGTTATGGTTGTTATGCTCATGACATTGTTCATAAAATTAGCTTGTACAAGTGGTCCCCGTACCAGACTAACGTGATTGTGGTTGCATGGGACTAGGAATGTACTGTATTTAGAGCGAAATCGCTGTTGCGTGTTCCTGCCAAAATGCTTTGTCGTAGTAATTTATGGAAGGTGTTGATATGTGGCAATAATTGCTGCTTGGCGTAACTGGATACACCATTTTAATCTTGGCAGTATTGAATTGCTAACGTGGCACTTCTGTATGTGCTTGGATTTGATATGTGCACACGCTTGCTGTATGAAGGGGGCACAGGGAGGTGATAAAGGTTGTTATCTTGCGGGATTTTCCTTTTTAGTGTTCGGCCGTTTAGATATTAATTTAATGTGGCCAAAGCCATGCAGGTGACAAATAGGGATGGTGCTGATTAAGTAAATATTAATGTAGCTTACATCAATTAAGTTTTCTATACGAAATACTAAACTGCAATATATTTGTTTCTCTAGGTTACTCGTGGTGACAACGAGTTGCAACTTGAAGACATTACTCTGTTTGCAGAGTGCCAAGGCTTTGTGGCCCTAAATACTTTCTATTGTGCCACAAAGAAACTTCCAAGTGAAATTGTTAATAAGGCGGGTTCCAAGCTATTTTTGTTTACATGGTGAGCATTGAAAATTATCAATTCTTCTTATGATTTTCTGTGGAGCATATCCCATAATTCTAATGGCGTGCCTATACCTTGAAGGCAACCAACGAGAACCTCCCACCAAATGTCATCAGGCAATTGGCCAAAGAATTGAAGAATCTTGACGAGTCACCTCCAGAAGGGATTAATGTGATTGTCAATGATGATGACTTTACTACTATTTTTGCTGACATTGAAGGCCCTGGTAACATTCTTTCCAGACTGTTTTGCCTCTGCCAGTTTTTTCGGCCTTGCTCTATTGATTTACATGCCTATGCAACTGTGTTGATCGTGTTGCCCTCTACTACTTTACGTTTAAGTATAATGATGTATTTTGTCATTCCATAATTTCCTTGTTTCTATATTTAGGGCTAAGTTTTTTTTTGAGAATATATTTAGGGCTAAGTATTGACGAAGCCTTTTTCTTTTTTGGGGTGCACATAACTGCATATTACGAACCTGAAGATAGTTACTTTTTTTTTTCTATTTCGCTACTTTCTAATATTGATTCTTAATTTTAATATGGATACTATGCAGCTGGAACACCGTATGAGAACGGAGTATTCAGGATGAAGCTATTATTGTCCCGCGACTTCCCTCAATCTCCCCCAAAAGGTCGTTATCTTCTGAGATTTCCAATGTTATTCATATTTCGTTTTGTTCTTGAAATGAAGCTTTATGTTGGAAATCTATTAGTCCTTGACATGTTCCTTTGATTTGCAGGGTTCTTCTTGACAAAAATTTTCCATCCAAACATAGCTACTAGTGGCGAAATATGTGTAAACACACTGAAGAAGGATTGGAATCCTGGCCTTGGATTAAGACACGTTCTTCTGGTAAGCTTGAAGTTTAGCACAAATCATCCCTTGTTTTGTTTGTACCACTGCACAAGTTCTTTGTATGCAATTTCTAAGATTTGATATAGTACAACAGCTAGCATAAGTTCCAGCTGCTGTCACAACATGGTTGAGACTTAGTCTTGTTGGCATGTCTGACAGGTAGTGAGATGCCTTCTGATTGAACCATTCCCTGAATCTGCGCTGAATGAACAAGCGGGGAAGATGTTACTTGAAAACTACGAGGAATATGCACGGCATGCAAGGTCAGCCCTTCAACGTCTTTAATAACTTGGGTTGAGATCTCAGATATTTTTTTAATGCTCAAACCTACAATATTAGGAAGTTGAAGATTCTTTATGTCAGCAGCAATGCTGACACTTAGACACAAATGTGAAGGCTACACCATTTCTGATACCAGATCACATCACTGAGTTTTGTACAGCCGTATCTAGTTACTGATTATTTCATTGTGCGCATAATGCAGGCTATACACTGGCATCCATGCCCTTAAACCTAAGAATAAGTCCAAGACTGGAGCAATTTCTGAGTCAACGACAGCTCTGAATGTGGACAAGTCAAGTACTGCTTCCAGCGAGAACACACCATCGATGCCACCAGCAGTATCCACCTCAACTGCATCCAGAGCATTTGGCACGAGCTTGCAGGACCAAAACCCAACTGTTTCTGATCCTGCGGTCGCTGCAGGATCACGAAAGAAGGATGGGCCGATGGCTTCCAAAGCTCCTCTTGACAAGAAGAAGATGGATGCGCGGAAGAAGAGCTTGAAGAGATTATAGGCGAAAACGTCCTGGGAAAAGGGACGCTGCCGGTACATCGGAATTCAGATTTGTTCGCATCCGCCAAGTTTAGCAGATGCTTAGTGAAACTGGGAGGGAACAAAAATAAGTGGAGAGGCATCTGATGATCTGGCTTTCGGGACAGCAGGGGGGAATGGGGAATAATGTGAACTGGGTCCTTTGGGACAACTGTATTATGTGCAATGTCCAATCATTTGGAACAACACCTGCCTATTTTTCGTCTGTTGCTTTCATTTGTCTGATGCAATCAATCAGCACGCCTACTACTTGCCGTAGCATGGCATTGGCAACTGGCAAGGGGGCGTATATGTCCTTCCTACCTACCATTGCCTCTACCTGACCACTTGTGTGTAAGATTCATGCTTCCAGTACCGGCTGCATAACTCGGTGACTGTGAGTGGCTGAGTGCATGGAGACATGGAGCATGTATGTGTACTTGGGTTTGCTGCCTTCACCAAATACTCTGCGGATATTATTTGCCATGGATTTGCTGTGGTGGCAGCGATTGATCCTTGGCGTTTGGTTGGAGAGCGAGGTAGGATGGGATGAATCCATTCTAGTTTCAAGGGATGGAGCGGTTCCATAGTTGTGTTTGGTTCAAGAGATGGAGCGGTTCCATAGTAGTGTTTGGTTCAAGAGATGGAGCGGTTCCGTTTTATTGTTTGGTCAGAAGGATGCGATGAACGGGATAACGGTGGATGTTAGCCACCGTGAGCAGGGGCCCATGTGTCAGTCAAACATCTATCTTCTTCCCTTCCATCTGCCCTGCTCGTTCGTGCTGTACAGATTTTGCTTCCATCTGCCTTACTCACGCATGTTGTACAGATTGCCACCGCACTTCTATCACCACCGGCAGGTCACCTCACCGCAGGAAGCAGGTGTCACACAACGGCTCAAAAATTAATGCCACTCCACATTTGTCGTGGTCCCAATCTCTTCAGTCGACGGCGCCGCCGACCCCATAGCTCATAATCTGCGCCGTCGTTCGCCCGCAGCTCCCATTCCGCGCGGCCGCCGTTCGCCCGCAGCTCCATTCCGCATTTCCGCGTCGCCGCCGTTCGCCCGCAGCTCCCATTCCGCCGCCCCCTCGCCCGGAGCTTGCATTGCGCGTGCACACAGCTCGCCAACGAGGTGCACACAGCTCGCCAACGAGCTGGCCGCCGCTCACGTTCCGCTCCACCTGCCGCCCGCTTCGAGCTAAGCTCCACGCACCGCGCGGCCAAGTGCAAGAGGGGAGCTATCAGAGGAGGGGCACCATGCCAACCACCGGAAGGGTGGAGCAGCAGAGGCCATCGATGAGAGGGACGCAAGAGAGATTGACGGGGCGAGACGGCGTGGGATTGGGATGAGCTCGTCCGGCCTTTTTTAGGGGATGAGCTCGTCCTAGAATCTGAAGGCATATTCTCTTGTTGGAATCGTTCCATTCCATTGCTCGTGAACCAAACATCGTCAGGGACGGAGCCGCTCCATCCCGTCCTGCTCCATGCTCCCAACCAATCAGACCCTAAGTAAGCTAGTTGTTGGTTGCAGGCGTTAGTTGCCGACAGAACGTTGCCCATAAGCTAAAAGGACTCACCAGGGGGTAATTCTCGCCATTGGCAAGGCAACCCAAGGTCATCGGTACTATTCACTATTTATTTCTTAAAAAACACATTTTTCAGCGAATGCTATAATATTTTTTTGATGCTACGATGTTTTTTTTTCTACACAGAGTCAAGTCAATATTTATACCTGCACTCGCAGACATCATACTAGAGTCTTAAGTTTTGTCCTCCGGCTGCCATTAGACCTGAGGGCGAGGGAGAAGAAGCACACGAATCGTTTTGTTGAGAATGGGCCTACTCGTGATGGGCATCTCCGTCTCCTGAGTCCTGACCATCTAAAAAAAAATCCGTCTCCTGACTGGTCAAGTGCAAGGCCAAGGCAAAATAAGATGTGTTACACACTCCATTCTGATTAATTATTTTTTTATTTTTTTTACGAATCACCACAAGTACAGATGCAGATATTAGAGATGGAAGAAGTTGAAGGAGAGATGCACAAATTGAACGTATCATAACCGTTCAATTGAGACTGTGTTCCTATTAATGTATGATTTTATGGTCGATGTGACTTAGTCGTCCCTTAAATTTTTTCCCGTCACTACTCGTCGCACTCGCATAAGTCGCCGGTGATCCTCACCGGAGGCTTTCGAATCCGTGGGCTGGTCAAGCACCAACGGCTACCAGTCTACCACGGGGTAGGGTTAACCAAACCGTCGAGAACAGATCCGGTTTGACCGGTTCCCGATCAAACCGCCTCGGACCGGTTCCGGTTTGAGGCGGTTTGAACCGTTCAAAATTTGAAATTTTTAAATTTGAATTCAAAAAATGGAAAAATGTCGTAAAAATTCCTAAAAATACTTCAAGATGTGTATAAACTGGTGGTGTAAAAGTTTTTTAAATATTTGCTCATTTAGTATTTTTTCGGTAAATACAAATAAAATCAAAAAAGAAAAAAATAGGCTTGGCCCATTTAAGGCCCGTCAAAGCCCAACACCGCCCTAACCCTAACCCCCGCTCCCCCAACGGCCAGTCCGCCATTCCCCCCCCCCCCGCAGCGCCACTCACTGGCGAAAAAAGAGCTCCAGCGCCGCCACCGCCGCGAGACGCCGGCTAGCCGGTCGGAGGAGGCGGTAAGCCGAGCGGTTGAAGAGGTTAGCCGGAGGGGTCGAGATCTACGGTTCCCGGCTCCTGACGTCGGCTAGCCGGCCCCCTGCGGCGGTAAGCCGCCCCGGTTGGTCGGTAAGCTCCACCGTTGGTCGGTAAGCCGAAGGGGTGGCCGAGCGTTCGGTCGCCCCGGTTTCCGGCTCCCGGCGCCGGCTAGCCGGCCCGTCGCGGCGGTAATCCGCCCTACCTCGGCGGTAAGCCGCTGACGTATGGATTTGATGCGAGTTTCAATGATTTAGGCTATTGTGATTTAGGAAATTATAAAATGGATGTAGTGATGGAGATATTTAGGTATATTTTCATTCCATCCAAGTGATTTTAGAATGTATGAGTGGATCTAGTGATTTGTAGCCATGTATGTATATTTTGATGTAGGGTATTGTGATTTTGGAAATTAGGAAATGGATGTAGGATTTAAGTATTGTGATATAGTTATGTGTTGTCAAGTTGACATTGATATGTTTATGTTCATTCCATGTTTGTAGATACGCAATGTCTGGCAGAGAGAAAGATGTTGTATGGGAACATGGTGAAAATCTTTACCCCGGTTGGAGATGCAACTATTGTCATACGTCCAAGGGAGGAGATGGTGCCACTAGATTGAAACAACATTTGGCAGGGCGCGGGACGGAGGTCGTCCATTGTATGAAGGTTTCAAAGGAGGTGCGTGAGTACTTTCAGCGTGAACTTGAAAGGGCTAAGAAGGTAACTGCTTAACGGGCTCAAGAGAAGTTGAGAAAGGAGAAGGTTGCAGCGGATGGTAACTATCCTGGTGGAGATGAAGCGTATGATGAGGAGGCTGAGCTGGAGCGTGCCCTGAACCAATCAAGAGCGAAAGAGGAGTTTCGTCGCGGGGTGCAACAGAGAGGAGGTGCATACGAGCATGGAAGGGGTAGTGGTACGTGGGGAGAGGGTACGTTGCAGAGGATGCTTCGAAGGGCAACTTTATCGAGGCAGACTCCTGGGGTGACGGACTATAACTTGGGTTCGGCGAGAGGACCGACACCGCCAAGGATTGACACAGGCTCGTGGACGCAGAAGGGTAAGAATGCAAAGGAAGCTATTGGGAAAGCTTGGTCAAAGTTTTTCGATACTGCGGGAGTACCTGGAAGACAAGCTGACAGTCCATACTTTGTCAGTGCGGTCAGAGAGACACAGAAGTGGGGTACGTTTTGTTTGCATGCGAAATAATACCTTCACAACTATATGTTTGGATCCAATATCATGAGTGCCATATGTTTGCAGCTGAAGGTATCGCGTCATCCACTGGACGGGATATTAATGGCAAGTACCTAGATCAAAACGAGCGAGACTTGCAGGTTCAGTACGCAAAGAATCAGCAAAACTGGCCTATGTTTGGCGTCACGTTGATGTGTGATTCGTGGACTGGGCCGACGAAGATGAGTGTCATTAACTTTTTGATATATTGCAATGGGGTCATGTGGTTTCACAAATCTATTAATGCGACTGGAAAATCTCAAGATTCTGCATATTTGCGGAAGGTAACCCCTTAACTAGTTCATTTCAATCCGAATATGATTTGGATGTTGCTAAAAAATCTGTGTATTTACCAGGAGATTCTAAAGGTGGTGGACGATATGGACCAGAGCATGTCGTTCATGTTATCACGGACAACGGCTCGAACTACAAGAAAGCCTGCAAGGGGCTTCAAGATACATATGAACACATTATTTAGACACCTTGTCTAGCACACACTGTCAATTTGATGTTAAAGGATATCGGTGAAAGGTACTAACATCAAGATTTGATCGATCAATGCAAGAAAATATCAACGTGGTTACACAATCATGGTCAGTTGAATGCAATGATGAGGCAAGAGATTGGTGGTGAGTTGGTCAAATGGTGTGCAACTCGCTTTGGGACCAACTACATGTTCCTAGACAGCATGTATCGGAAACGTGATCGTTTCATGCAGTGGATGGGATCTCCTGAATTTTTGCAGAGCAAATGGGCCAATTCAAATATGGGTAGATTTACTCATGCCAGATTTTCAAGTCTAGATTGGTGGGAGGGAGTGAAATTTGTCATTGACTCAGTCCAACCAATATACAGCTTCCTTCGCTTTGCTGATCAGGACAAGCGGCCGAACATGTGAGAGGTAGTGATGACCGTACAGAGTGTGAGAAATGAAATGCAATCTTTCTTTGGCCGAAATGTTTCCACGTTCAAAGAGTATGAAGAGATTGTGAACAAAAGGTTGCAGGACGTCTTGATAGACACCCATGTGGTTCCAGGTAAGACGACACTTTCCATTTTGCAGCTTATGCTCATTGTGAACAAAACTTTCTACTTTCACGTTCCATACACCTTAGGCTCATTGGCGGCTTGGTGGTACTTTCTATTTTGCAGCTTGTGTCCTTAATCCGAGGTATGTCTATACGTATGTTCCAACTCCAGAAATGTGGAGTACACTGAAGGATGCATTTCAGCGCATGACGGATATCTCGAGCACCGTCCAGGCATTGCAAGAGGTTGAGCTGTTTCGACAACGGCGTGGTGAGTTTGCCACACAATTAGCACAACAAATGACGCTTGATCCAAAGACAACTGCATCTTCATAGTGGCTGGTAAACGGCAATAGAACTCCCAAGTCGCAGAGAGCCTTGCTGTGCGGCTTGTTTCTCAATGTTGTTCGTCAAGTGGATGCGAGCGGAACTGGAGTACTTTTGCCTTGCTGCATTCAAAGGTTCGCAATCGGTTGTCACACACAAAACTGAACAAGCTTGTCTATGTCAACTACAACCTACGCCTGCGACTTGCGGATGTTGCCGATCCTCCGCGTGATCAAGGTGATTTCATTGAGTACCTAGCCCATCTTTCATTCTATGATCCTAAAAATCCGGTGCGGGAATGGATGGAATATGAAAGGTCAAACCAAGCTCAGTTCTAGACGAGGACGATGATGAAGGTGACATACCGCTCCCGTCTCATATTGTTTGTCACGGATAAAATAAATCCAGCAGACCTCCGTACTTCTACAGGGGATGATTGCATCAGTGATTGGGCAAGGCGACATGTGGGTGATACTCACCTAGGGAAGAGGAAGCACCATGTAGGGCTTAGGTAGGTTGACCCGAAGCGCACACGAGCCCAGCCGAAGAGAAAAGCCAAAGGAAAAGTAGTACAAGTCCTCAGCGACGACGAGACTGATGATGGCGAGGGTGATAAAAGTCCTGAGTATCAGGAGTATGAGGATAGCAGCTCCGCTGATGATGGTGATGATAGTAGCAATGGTGATGATAATAATGATGGTGGTGGTGGCAGTGGTGGTGCTGGTGGCGGTGGCGGGGGCGGAGGCGCGTCACCTTCAAACCCACCTGCTGGTCTTCATTTCACAGGTATCAAGTGTACGTACATATGCACATGTGTTTATCATTATGACTTGTGAGTTTTAATTATACTATATGGTTGATTGCAGGGGAGACTGAGTTCACGCATGCAACCTAAGACATTGACCATGGAGCACCGATATCGCAGAGGAGAACGGTTGGACCGACGGATTACGGCTCTCCACAGTTCTCTTCTAGCTCCTACAGGGAATTCTCACAGTCTAGTTATCACTATCCTATACCTGAGTTGAGCATGCAGCCACCGATGAGATGGGTGTACAAATGGCAAGATCTCCATTGGTACAATATGTTACTTCAGGAATGGCAGACGACATCGGCCTGGACGGGCCAAACTTGGCAAGACTTTAAAGCTGAGTTGCTTCAAAGGCAGGTTTTGAATGTGATGTCCACCGCGGAGTATGAAATGACCTCGCAATTCTACCGTTGATCTATTTCTATCCACTATTATATGTATGGATATTTGTATGCACAATTATTTGTATCAGATGACTACTAAACTATTTGTATGGATATTTGTATGCACAATTATATGTATGGATATTTGTATGCACAATTATATGTATGGATATTTTTATGCATTTGTGGTCAATTTTTCCATTAATTTGCGTATAGGTCATGCCTATTTTTTTTAAGCTAACCGGCCCAACCGGTCGGCTTACTGGACCAAACCGACGTAACGGAGAATTTAAATTCAAAATTTGAATTTGTTCGGTTTCCAGCGGTAGCCGATCAAACCGGACGGCTAACCGCTACCGCTGGCCGGCGGTTCGAGGTCATGGTTCGAAAAATAAAACCGTGCCACGGGACGGAGGACTCCGTAACGAAGGTGTCGGCAGGTGGAACCCACAAGTTTCCTTGGCCCACTCGCCAGGCCGTGCTCCTTCTCCGGATCGGTGGGTCCCACCCGACGTCAACGGTCGGATCGCTCTGGCAACGGGTTCCCGTTTCGGCAACTCGACTCTCAAATCTCAGTTCCTGTCTCGTCCGGTCGTGCTCCTCTTCCCCCTTCCGCGGCGTGCCCTTCACTCTCCCCGCGCCTAGGGTTTCCTCCTCCTCCCCCCAGCCCAGGCCCACACCGTCCCAACCGCCACCGGACAGCGCCACGGCGGCCGCCCCTTCCGGCCGCTAGGGTCTCCCCGACCGCCGGGCGCCTGAATTGCATCTTCGTTCGCTCCAGGCTGCGTCCGCGCTTCCCCGATCGGTCGCGCGTGCATCGAGCAGCCGCGGCGGCGTTGGTCTCTGAACGTACCGGCGTACCGCAGGAAGCGGAGACAGAACAGCGAGGAGGGAGAGCAGGAGGTGTCCTACGACTCCTGCGATCGTCCCGTGCGTCTCGGGGGTAAGCAGCCGATTTCTTATGTTGGAGGGAGGTGTCCCAGATGCGATCTCAGCCAATCTCGTTCTCATATGCACCTCGGGGCAATTGATTCGTGAATTGATAGATTTCGCATTTCCATTACCCAGTATATATATCATTTCTGAACAGAGGCGTGTATTTCCGAACTCTGAATTATGGGGTGGAGACCCGGTTTGCATCCTAGTTCTGTTATGTGGATGCCATTGTGCCGCTGTAGTGTAAAGTCACGTCATCCGATCCTGGATGTAGTAACACGCAGCACACCCACGCATCTGAGGAATCTGATGTAATTTGATATGCTTAGTACTAGTAGGCATTGCTCTCTAATCTTGTTGTTTGTCATAATGAATAGCTTGTGGAAATGTCCCTTTGGTAGATATAACCTGGATACGGTAGCATGGAGCAACAATGGATTGCAGCGTCCCGTGACTTACTGTCAGAATGACAATTAATGATCTACGTATTTACTAGTTCGTTCATGTTTTGTATGTTGTTAGATTGCAGTTCTTGGTGCATTGCTGGCATAGCTTATTAGCAGCATTAAATTACTATTGTAGCTCTTAACTGTGCTTTATGTGTTTGTGCACGTGTATGCTTCCGTGTATGAGGGGACAATGGGTTATAGATGTTGGTATATTTATTAGGAATCGGTTGCTATTGATTTTTGGATAGCCAGCAAAGGATAGGCTGTGGAAATGGCTCCTTTATAGATTTAGAAAGTTGCAATTACTTGGGTTATGGAACATTCCATATCCATCTCAATTAAGCGATCTGTATGTAAGCTGAAGTACACTTTTCTTTTTTTCCTTTTCTGCTTCCATGTCACTTGTGTCGGTACCCGGTATACTCTTTCACACATCACTCATATGACAATATTCTTTATCGGGCATCATCATTAAAGTTACTGCTTGACATATAAAATGGTTCTTGATATTTGTATCAGAGATCATTTTCCTGGTGTGTCTATATATCTACAAGAATTAGTGATATACAATGTGTTGTAGGAAGAATTAGTGGTGTAATTGTTTCCTAAGAGCACCCCTAGTGTGTGTTTGTATTGAATGGGAATGGTTTGGCTGCTTCAATATGCGTGACTCCCACAGGCAACTTAAAAAAAAAATCCTCTCTTCCTATCCTTCACGCGACTTTGACGGAGCTTCTATATGTTTCATTTGGTTGCTCCGCCCTCCCAAAATATTGCAGCCATGGATCCACGAAATTGGCCTTCGAGAAGAGTAGGTCATTGGCGCACAAACCAGACCAGATTTCCTCCTCTTCCTCTCCAATTTCCGTCATTTCCTTCTCGTGAGTTGCTGCATCCTGTTGTCACACTCGCACGCTACCAGCAGAGACCCCTTCACGCTGGACTTAACTCACTGCCTACAGCACCAGGGGATAGACCTCCAAATCAGGGTCTCGTGATGCCGCAGGGCCTCTCTGATGGCTGCCGCACACTGTCTCTGGTTACATGCAATATGCATGTGACGGTTAGCCCAACGGGCATGCGAGGAAACTATTTTATTCTGCTGCAGTTGAAAACAGAGTTTGGAATTTGATTGTGGATTCTGAAATAAGTATTCAGCTTCTCATAAGTCATGTGTAATGTTGGCTCTTTGTTCGCCAAGGTTTGATTTGGCACACACTAGAGCTTCTCTAAAGCCACCAATTCAAACTTCCACAGACCTTCATTCTATTCCTTCTAGAAGACCTTATTTCTATGCACCTGATGCATCTTTTTGTTTTTCCTTAGTTTTTATAAATGCTTGCCTGATTTTGTGATGCTCCTATAGATTCACCCAATCATATCTAATACCATAAATACTTTTTGCAACTACACAGTTCCGAATTTGTGGCCAAAGGGTTGGGATTTCTAAGTGAAGTTGCCGAAGTAGCGACTTAAAGTGTCTGCCACTATCCCTTCCATGGTTAGCATCTGAAAACTTACATTTCAGGATTACTTTTTTGGGTGTGAGCATCCCATGGTTTTTTCATGATTCTAATGGCATGTGTATGTATATCACTAAAGGCAACCAACGAGAATCTCCCGCCAAATGTAATAAGGCAGTTGGCTAAAGAATTGAAGAATCTTGATGACTCTCCTCCAGAAGGAATCAAAGTTAGTGTTAATGATGATGATTTCACCACTATTTTTGCTGATATTGAGGGCCCAGGTAAGATATTGTCAAGATATTTTTTGCTGGTCGTGCTGTTGTACTTGTATGAGCGTTTAGCAAACTGTTTATTTTGAGCTAAGTATTACGAAGTTTTTGTCCTTTTGACAGTGCATATGTCAGAACTTAAAATCCTTTGAAGTTTCTAAGTTCCTTTTTTTATTTTATCTCGTACTACTTGATATATTATGATCTGAAATGTGAATTGCAACATGGTGCAGCTGGAACTCCATATGAGAATGGAGTATTCAGGATGAAGCTCTTATTATCTCGTGACTTCCCTCAATCTCCTCCAAAAGGTTATTACCTTTTGCAACTTTCAGAAGCTTCTTGGTAATTCTTTTTTCTTTTAATAAAGTCATTAACTGAAGGTCTTTGTGTTTCTACTTCCTTTCAGGATTCTTTTTGACAAAAATTTTCCATCCAAACATAGCAACTAGTGGTGAGATATGTGTCAACACCCTGAAGAAAGATTGGAATCCTGGTCTTGGATTAAGACATGTTCTTCTGGTAAGCTGAAAGCGTGAAACCCTAGTTCTACTTTGCTTCTAATTGCACGACGTGCGGGGGACTTGTAATCAGTTTCTTTTTCACCTGTATGGCAGGTAGTGAGATGTCTTCTGATTGAACCATTTCCTGAATCTGCACTCAATGAACAAGCTGGAAAGATGCTGCTTGAAAACTATGAGGAGTATGCCCGGCATGCAAGGTCAGCCTTCCATTTCATTTTATCAGCTTTGACTAGCATCTTTGTTAGGGGCGTTGTATGCTAGCATTGCTGACAATGCCAGTCCATATCTGTTACTGAAGCGTCTTGTGAAGCCGTAACCGGTTCCTGGTTATCTTATCTTTGCTACATGTGCAGGCTATACACTGGCATCCATGCGCTTAAACCTAAGAACAAATCTAAGACTGGAGCTATTTCAGAGTCAACCACAGCTCTAAATGTGGGCCAATCCAATACTGTTCTCGGTGAGAACACACATTTGGCATCTGCAGCGATATCTACCTCTGCCGTGGCCAAAACATTAGGTAAGAACTCACAGGATCAGAATGCTGCTACGTCTGATCCTGTTGTAGGAGCATCCACGGCACCCAAGAAGGATGCAGCACATACCACCAAAGTTCCAGTTGATAAGAAGAAGCTGGATGCAAGGAAGAAGAGCTTGAAGAGATTGTAATCGAATAATCGTGGGTGGCGAGGGTGCTTAGTGGTAGATATAAGATAATGATCTCTTCATTAGTGCTAGATTCAACAGATGCCGGGTAGGACTGAAAAGTGGGAAGAGAAAAAAAAAACAGCGCGAGAAGCATCTCATGGGCTGGTGGTGTGTTGTACTCTGTTGGAACAAACTCTCGGTGCAATTACAATTCCTTCATTTATTTGGAAGAATACTCGCCTTTTCTGCTGATTCCCACTACCGCTTTGTTTAGTTTTTGTTTCCGTGTGGCTGTGTCTGGATAGATGTTTCATGCAGCAGCGAGTTCAGTGAGCCTGAAGCCTTCTTTGACGAAGAGCTGCGTGCTTGCTAAAGTGTAAAAAAGGCAGTGGATTCTCATCCTGAAACCAATAAACAGTGGACACAAGAAAACTACAAATCCTTTTTCTCCCCACCACAATGATCACGCAAAATCTGTTTCCGTTGGTTAGCAGTAGGTCTGGGCCCTAAATTGGGAGACCATGATGGGACTTTCTTTCAGACTGATTCTCAGCCCACTTCCTTTTGTCTTCGCCCCCTTTGAAGCCGTAATCTCGCCCGTGCCACCTCGATCCTTCAGGTATGGAAAGGCCTTTTACACCAACACTAATCCCCCCCCCCCCCCCCCCTACCACCATGCCCCTCCCACTAGCAGAGCACATCACTCCAGCACTCTCTCTTGTTCAAGCACTAGGTCATGTCGAGTTTCCTTTTTCCAGATACGATTTCTTTCTTGAATGATTTTTTGTTTTCATCTCGGTTTTCGCCTAAACTTGCTTTGTCAGCTGCATCGACAATGTTCTTCTCAGTTCATGTACGTAGCACAAAATGTGACCAGTACTAATCTTCAAACTGCCATGATGAGGAGCAGTCAAGATCCAAGAAAGGCTTCCAGATGGCAAGCCCAAGTTTAACTTGACACTTTCAAGCTGCCGTGATGTGCTACGCCTACGCCCAATTGCCCATGAGGGCATGATGATCCATCCATCCACTCGCCCCCAAAGGTCTCGCGACCCAAAGAGGATTCAGGAACTTTCACCGGCAGCTGCGCTGCAACCACTAGCTAGGCTTGCTGGCCTGGCCATGCATATGCTTTGTGCCCTTTCTCTCACCCGCGCTTTCGCTTTTGCTCCCTTCTCCGCCTCCGGCGTTGGGTTACTTTGAGTCTTTGACAGAAGGAGAGATTGAAAAGTCCAAAGCAATGGGTCCCTCCCGGGAGGCGTCATGGAAGGAGAGGAGAGGAGAGGATAAAGCGTGGACGACAGCGCTAGCTCTCTATCGGAGAATTCTCCGATGGCCGGTGACGTACGTACGCCTGGCATGGCCGCTTGGCTCGGAAAAAGGTGACGATCTCGACGCCACCGTACCTCCCCGGACGCAACGGAGATACGCTGCTTGCTTGTCAAGCCTGCCAAGCCAATCCTGGTGCGGAGAGCTCGGTAAGCTCGGCATAAAGCTGCGGCGATTTTTGGTGCCATCAGCATCGTCCTCATGTTTTTAGGCTATATCCAGATGGTCAAAAGTTCTGGATTGCTGAGATGTTTTCGTGCAGCAAAAGAAGCATGAATCTCTTTCTCTAATGTCATGGACAGGGAAACGAGCCTAAAACAACCCAGCTGCAGCTGCTAGTAAAATGCAACTGAAGAGGATCCGGGCCAGTAAAACACAATGACTAGAACTGAACCCCTGCCGACAAGCCTCTGACTTCCCACCTACTAAGGGCTCACTCAGTAGTCAGTAACACTCAGTTTAGTAGCCCCCCCGTGTCATCATCTGACTAAGTATAACGATTTGGTACGCACGACCTTTTCAAAACGATTTCAAGAACCAATTCCGGCCGCAGCAACGGGCTTAAGAAAATGGCACTTGGCGCTGAGAGCGTCAGGGGCGTGACCACAGCAACGCGGCTGGTGTCCGTGTGCCCAAAGATTCCCCCGTTCCCAAGTGGACCTCTCCACCCACACCATTAACACAAACATAGGCACATTAGCCCACTTCGCCACGTACTCGCTCGCTCCTAATATCAGTATAGTATAGTATAATCAAGCAAGGAAGTGCTAAAATCTTCAATGTCACAGGCGAATGTCCGGGCATGCGAGAGCTGTGCCGTTGTCTGAGCTGATCAGGCACCTAATCACCCTTAACTAAGCACCCAACCACAGCGCTCTAGTACTGAGTTTTTTTATCTGATCTGACGTGTTGGTTTGATTAGTCAACTCGTCGTCACGCAGGTATAACTGATAAGGATCGATCGCTTGTCTCCTTGGAAGAAAAAAAAAATGATCGATGGGTAGTGGAATTCCGTTGCCTCCAAAATAAGTGCCACCGAGTGTTCATATCATATACACAGTACTATATCCGATCATATTCTTGTTATATATCTTGTAGACTAGGATGGCGACATGCTATTTCTTCTTTCATCCTCCTCTTGTTTTTTGCCAAAAAAAAAACCTGAACGGAAGCGACATGCTGGGGTTTTCTCGGCGCACAAGCTGCGTCTCGTCATTTTTTAGACACCCGAGTCAGGACTCGGAAACGGTTGACCCTGCTAGCAATGCAATTTCCATGGTATTTTTTTTTTCCCGTATGATGATAGCTTACCACAATTGCCTCATGGTTGCAATTTCCATGGTGTTACATCCATGATGAGGCACGTAGTGTGACATCAACGCTGAGGCTAGCTTGGAATGCTTCCACGGTTTTGACCCTGGATCACATATAGCTCCATCAAGTGGCGGTATCAATTTGTTGGGTACCGAAGTCGCCCCCCGATGCTCCCCGGCAATTTCATCGCTTTCGTTTCCCGCGAGGTCCTGACGTGGCGCCATCGACGTAGAAAACGCTGTCCCGTTAGAACGAAGACTCCGGCCGGTTTTAAATTTTTCAAGTCCTGCGAGGTCATACACTGTGCTACTGTAGTATTTGGACACCGAGATTGACGTGTGGATGGATTGCAGTTGACAATTATTCCTAATGCCGCAAATGGTGTCACTCGTCGGTCTAAACGCGAGCTCCAGTGGACGCAGTCACCAAGCGCTTCCGAGGTGGTTCCGTTCCGCTCTCGAAAGGGATCGTCGCTGTCGTGTGGACGTCCGGAGCACTCGGTTTTGGAAGCACGCCCCGTCTGCCTCGCCGCCGCTCCGATCCCCGGAGACAAGCAGAGATACACTCCAAGGTAACCGTACAATGCCAGAAGACAGGCGGAGTTACCTGACAGTGAACACGATGCGGGCCGAGGTAATAGTCGCTGGTGAAGCGAGACTGTGTGTGTGTGTGTGCAGCGTCCGTCAGAGTTCGACCAATATGGAACGCGTGGAGGACCACGAGGCAACCAGCAGTAGAAAACGAAAACCTCCGGCAAGAACAGCTATGCCCACGAGGGGGATTCGAAGCGGCCGCAGCCGGCCGCCGCAGGCCGCGACCGCGACAGCCGTCCCCGCGCACAACACATGCGCCACCCCGCGGTCCACGCCCCGGGCACTCTCCGCCAGCCACTGTACCCCACTGCTTGCCGCGGCGGACCAGCCAGGCAGCCGCCGCCGAGGCCACGGAGACCCCACCCCACGCCAACGTGATCATATCCCCAATCATCCAATCCCCACGCAGTGCAGTAAAACCAAAGCCCCCCAGCGAGGCGGCTGCCCCCCTCGCGTTTTTTTCCTTCCTTCGTCGGCTCGGCCCCCGACCCGGACCCTTTTTTTACACCCGCCGCGCCGACGCCGTTGCGTGCTCCCGCTGCTAGTTGCCTTTGCCTGTTGCGTCGCTGCTCGGCTCGGCTCGTCCCATTCCTCCCATCCCCTCTCCCCCCATCCGCTTCTTCTCCTCTGTCTCCGCCTCGTCGGTCGCCTCCGTCCGACCCCCACCTCCCCGCCTCCCTCTCTCTCACCGCGCACATTCTCGGATCTGGGAGAGCGGGCGGCGGTTGCGATCTACGTACTACCCCGGGCCGGGGCGGTGGCTGTCTGTTGAAGGGCGGATGGTGTGATCAGTCTCGGTCGGCGCGGGGAATTGGGAGCGAGGGGGTGGCGATGCGGCGGGCTGCGGAGCGCCGCGGCGGGGGTGGCGCACTCTCGCCGCTGCTGCTGGTGCTTGTGGCGCTGCTCGCATTGGCCGCCGCGCCGAGGCTCGTGAGCGCGGTCACCGACGCGGCCGACGGTACGTTCGTTCGTTTGTGCTCCACTGCTCCTCCTCCCCCTCTTATCTTCTTCCGTCGTCGTGCTCTGCTCAACTTGCTCGATCGCGCGCTGGTTTGGTTTGGGGTTGCGCACCTTGCATGCGCGGGCGGGCGGGTGGGTTGCTCCGGTTTTGTCGGCGGTAGTGGGTTGCTCCGTGAGCTGTGCAAGTCCTGTGGCCTGTGCTGTGCTGTGCTGTGCTGCGCTGCGCTGCGCTGATGTGGAGAGGCAGTTCCCTGTTGCTCTCACCTTTTTTTTTTCCCTTTCCGCCAGCCTGTTGTTTATGCGGTGCGGGGCGAGAACATGCCGGCGTCGTCGCTAAAGCCTCGACGAGCGAGGGCCTCTGCTTCCGCCGCGGATTGCTTCGTTCGTTCATTTCGGCCCCGTGAGCAAGTGCTACTGCAGAGCTCGTGCCCGCGACCGCAGAGCTTTTTTAGCGTGATGGTTTCGATCACTTGGGTGTTTTTTTTTTTCAGTCGATTTCGTGCCGCTCGATCGGGCCGTCGCTGTCAGCAGGGATAACGAAAGCAACTTTTGAGGCGTTATCGGAACGCGCTGTCCTTTGCCCGTGTCTTATATCTCTCATGACAGCAATGACAGAAACGGATGCGCTGCTCGCATGTTGGATCTGTCTGAAGTGGATAGCATGCGGGGGAGAAAAGGATGGATGGTTTACCAATTATGTTACCAGTACTAAACTACCAATAGCAGGATGGTTTGTTAATTGCATTAGCATTATAAACAGCACGGGAGCTTTAATCAAACGTGGTTTGATTGTCACATTAGTTGTACTGCAAATAATGCACGTAGTGAGGGGCCTACTTAATTCGGGGTCCTAGGATGCCAGGATGGTAGTGGCCATAATATTGATTAGTGTTGTCGGCTGGTTCATCAGTGGATTCAGTATTAATGTGCAAATGTGCTATCATGCTCCTGATATTATTGAGTCCAAAGATGCTTTTGAAGTGCAAACATCTTTTTGCATACGCTGTTTTCAGTTATTGTATCATACATTGCAGACGGTTTGGAGATTTTCTAAGGGTTACTCAATGCTAATTGTTGACTCATACTTCTATTTTACCATGTGTAGTCTCTGCGATAAATGGATTGTACGTCTCACTGGGATCACCAACTCTTCCTGGATGGACTGGAAATGGCGGAGACCCCTGCGGTGAACTATGGCAGGGTGTTGTGTGTACCGGCTCTACTATTACCGGAATGTATGTCAGGTTCTTCATTGCATTTCCTTTCATCCGGTAGATTTGTTTATTTCACCCTTATCAACTCACTGATTTCTAGAACCATGAATGCTGCGAACTTGGGAGGACAGCTGGGCAGTTTAGGGAACTTCACTTCGATCATCACCATGTAAGGGCGTTTGCACTGAATATCTTGTTCATTGTTTGAATTTCAACATTATATCCTTGTGCCATGATCACCACTATGTTTGACTCGGCATTATAATATTTTCTGCCGGTCTCTTTTCCTATCAGGGTATCTAACCAATAACTCTATTTTATCTGTAGAGATCTTAGTAACAATAATATCGGTGGAGCCATCCCGGAAGACCTACCTGTTACATTGCAGAGTTTGTATGTATCATCGTCTCATCAACAATTTCTTCAATCCCTTTAGTATGGCATTATTCTTTCTATAGAATGACCTATGTTTTTCTCTTGCTACAGTTTCCTCTCCGCTAATCAACTCACTGGAAGCATCCCAAGTTCGCTGTCAAAACTAGAAAATTTAACTGCCATGTAATGCCCCCCTTCTCTTTTACCATCAAGATCATATTCATGCTTGTTTGGTTGGTCTGTAACCTATGCATATGGTATGATCCTTATTTTCCCAGGTCAGTCAATGGCAACCATCTAAACGGGGACCTACCAGATGCTTTTGATTCACTCAATAGACTTGTAAATTTGTAAGATATCATCTAGTTTCCTACACTCAGTTTCAGACATGTAAATTTGTAATTTATGTATGTACGCTTGTAGGTCAAGATGAAGTCCTTGATTGACTGATCATAATATTTGCACCTGCTTTACAGGGATATTTCTTCTAACAACATGACTGGTGTGTTGCCCTCTTCAATGAAAAGTTTGGCATCTTTGACCACATTGTAAGTTTCCGTCTTATGTGGCCTTTGATAAGTTATTTTTCCTAATCCTATTTTCCCAAACTGATTTCCTTTCTGGATCACCTGAACTGTGATAGGCACATGCAGGACAATCAATTGTCTGGGACCCTTAATGTCTTGCAGGATCTCCCACTGAAAGACTTGTAATCCCTCAATCTCAGAGCTATTATCCTGTAATTTATTCTGTCATGTTTGTACAAATAATTGAATGCATGCCATTATCTCCTCATTTAGATTATGGCATTGCAAATGACGTGACCTCAATTTTCATCACAGATTTTACAAAGGGTGTAACATTTCATATGGTCTCCAGTCCCTACATGTTTGACTTGAGACAATAGTTTAGTGGATTGTGATTGTCTGATTACCAACACTCCAAAACTTGTGCGTTTCAAAGATTTTGTTCAATTGTATAAGGAGTTCAAAAAACTTAACAAACTATCCCTCATTCTTCCCTTACTGTATTATGTTGCACTTGCGCTTCTCTCATCTGCCGTGCACTAATATCTTCCGGCAATGCTTCACTTATTGTGATCTTACAAATGAGCACTTTTTCGGCACTGAGGAAGTGTTCAGAAGTTCAGCCTTGGATACTAAAACCATATTTAGATCTTGTATTGAAAATATTGCTCCCATCATTAGTTGTTTGCTAATTTTCTGACACTGAACAGGAATATAGAGAATAATCAGTTTTCTGGACCGGTGCCTGCAAGTTTACTGAACATTCCGAACTTCAAGTGAGAAACCTTCTTCCTACCTTTGCCTTAACGAGCCTCATAAAAATCAGATAATTAATTATATCACTTCTGTAGTTCATTATGATTTGTTAGTGACTAAAGTATACCATTGCAGAAAGGACGGCAATCCATTCAATACCAGCATAGCCCCATCTGCATCACCGCCTTCAGTGCCAACAGGACCGGCACCAACACCAGCAGGACCACAACCAGCTCCGACACCAGCATCGCCACCTGCTAGCTCAAATTCAACACCCGCATCAGCACCTCCATCACCTCCTTCAAGAGCTCCTCCACCATCTAAACCCACCTCAAACTCTTCTGAAGGATCAACTACCCGAGATAGCACTTCATCATCTAGGAAACACAATACCTCGACCCTAAAGATTGTTGGTTTTGTTTTTCTTGGAGTAGCGCTGTTCATAATTATGGTCCTTCTAGTATTATTTTGTCTATCCAAGTACCAAGAGAGGCAGTCAAGATATGACCATAATAGAAGTCAGCTGGCAAGGGTGCATCATAGGGTTGAACCTCAAATCAAGCCACCTCCAGTGCAACAGAGAGATGATGTTAAAAAAGGTAAACCTTTCATCCCGGTGTGATATGGAGTAGTTTTTTATTTTACCGTTTATGTAAGATGGTTTCTTTGACAGGGCAAAGTGAGGCACTTGATAGGAGGGGCCGTGAGCTAAGTTCATCAGCAGCAGGTATAAAGTCCTTGGAATGAATCATAATCTAAGTTTTATTTCACCAACTTAAATGTCTGAAAGTTTGCGTGCAATTGTTTACAGCTCTCCCTAAGAAGTCGCCTGAAAACCAAAAGGAGCACATAATTAATTTGGATCGAACAGATTCAGATCTTTTTTCGGTTAATCTACCACCACCCCCAATTGAAAGAGTTGTTGCAAATCCCATTGTTCCTCCAGAAAAGAGATACAGTCCTCCGCCTAGAACAAATACCCCGACTTCTGCCACACCATTCTCTGTTGCATCTCTTCAGCAATATACAGATAGTTTCAGAGAGGAGAATGTGATAAGAGAGAGTAGAATAGGAAAGGTATACCTAGCAGAGCTTCCTGATGGCAAGGTATGAACTAAATATTACTTGGTTTTATAAAAAGAGAAGTCATTATGCCCAGCATTGAGTTCAAGTATTAAGCTATTATTGTATTTTGTGTAGTTATTGGAGGTTATGAAGATTGACAATGCTAATGGAAGAATATCTGTAGACGACTTCCTAGAGGGGGTTGAATTTATCTCAGGGATTAAGCATCCTAACATTCTTGAGTTAGTTGGATATTGTGCTGAATATGGGCAGAGGTTACTCGTGTACCATCACTTTAGCAGAAGAACACTAGATGACGCACTTCATGATAGAGAGGACACTGGAAGTGCCCTGTCATGGAATGCTCGCCTTCAGGTTGCTCTTGGATCTGGGAAAGCCTTAGAGTAAGTGAAATTATTGTTCAATTATCAATATAATATTCCACATGTCGTGTTCTTCTTTAAAACAGTTGATTTTTCCCTCAATTTATTTTCAAACTACTTTTTCCGCGCAGGTATCTCCATGAAAGGCTCCAGCCTCCAACTGTGCACCAGAATTTTGAACCAGCTAATGTGCTCCTTGATGAAAAGTTCTCAGTACGTGTTGCTGAATGTGGACTAGCAGAAATGATGCCATCAGGTTCTGTCACTCAGGTAAGCTATAATATACTCTCTCCATTCTAAATTATTAGTCATCCTAGGTGCCATTTTGAGGGTTTAAATTCATGGCATCTTCTATGAACCTAGATCTGTACCTGTCTAAATTCATATCAGCTTCAATGAATCTGGTAAAAAGCCAGGATGACTAATAATTTGGAACGGAGGGAGTATGATGTATATGTTTCATGTTTTTAGAACACCCCAAAGGGTACTCACAGCTGCTGTCTATTGTCTATTCATTACAGCTGTCAGGTCGGATGCGTGCATTACTGCATTATGAAGCACCTGAGTTCCTGGATTCTGGGGACATTTCAGCACGGGGTGATGTGTACAGCTTTGGTGTAGTGATGCTAGAACTTCTTACTGGGCGTAAACCATATGATAGGTAAGGGGTTATTAAAAGCAAACCACATGCTTGACCAGTATCTTTACCCAGTTGTTTCGGATAATTTTTGTTCAGTACAAAGAAGGGGAAAAATAGCTTTCTGGTTCACATGACTATTTTATTTGAAAATACGCAGTTCACGCCCACGTCATGAGCAACATCTTGTGAGATGGGCCAGTTCTCAACTTCATGACATTGAATCCCTGTCCAAGATGGTGGACCCATCTATACGTGGACAATGTTCTGAGAAAGCATTGTCACGATTTGTTGACATAATCAGCCGCTGTATTCAGGTAGTCACTTCTACAATATTCTTTCATACTAATCTGCAATTTTTAAGCAGTGCATATCTGAACTTCTCATTCTTTGCAAGTGTTCTGAAGAAGGGTTCATATATCTGATCTGTGATCTGAAAATCTTTTGTATTTCAGCGGCAGCCAGAGTTCAGGCCACCAATGTCTGAAATTGTCCAAGATCTAGCTAGACTTGTAAATGCTGCTGGTGAGGAATCAGAGTGAGTAAAGAAACAAATCATGGAGGACATACAAATACAAACCTCGCGACCAAGTTGCGTGTTGTACAAATTTTGGGAAGGTAATTGTTTTGCCACATTCTGAGGAGAATGTTGTGAAGATTTATTTCGTCGGAGATCATTCTGCACTCCGCATACTGAGGAAAATATTGTGAAGATTTAATTACCTCAAGCATTCTATACATTCTGAGGAGAATCTTGTGAAGATTTATTTTCCCCGAAGAGCATTCCACACTAACTCATGTCAAATGGAGCTTCATTTACACGTGAAAGGAGGGTGGAGGTGCAACCATTTGTGCACCTGGTTGTTGATGATAAAGTCCATGTAACTTTTGTGGACTTGATACTATAGCCGGGATCCTGAATTCTTGTAACTAATACTCAGGAATTCGTTAAATTGGTCGCTCTAAAGCTAGTAGTTATTCCGTTCTCCTGTGTTTGTTGCGCCTTCTTTGAGCAATCGAAGAAAAACAGCTCAGTCTTTTACAGTCTGTAGCCTTGTAGGGCTGATATGCTACTGCTGTAAAACCCACTGGTGTTATCCTTACAGTGTTGGCTGTTGGCAAGCTGCCGAGCTGAGACCTGAGAGTCAATCTGTTGGCTCTCTACGTTGAGAAAGAGAACTATAGTGTGAGTTTTGTTTACCGTGCATGTGTACGAAGATGTAAATTTGCTATGCCTGTATCTGGAGGCACCAGGTACTCAATGGACTAAACGTTCACTTTTCCAGCCACACGAGAAAAGCAGTGGCTATAACTCAAGTTCTCCTCGCCGCAAATGTCCTTGTGGACACGATCAGGCATGAATCAATCATCATGAGCCCGAATCGCTCAGCTAGTTTCCACGAATACACGGCTATACTGCTGTGTCACGTCGTGAACGAAGTAGGCCGTTCGGTCAGTTCTTGAACGTTGCACGGCATTTTCTGGTTGACGCTAGCCCTACCTGACTGCCTGGTCTCTGATAGAAACTCTTCGTGGTTTCGGTTTGTCGTCAGATTGGGACTCCTCGCGTCAGTTGTCCATTTCTAGCTGCGTTCTGTACTTGCACCCTGCCTAATTACAGTACAAAAATCAAGTGCGTTTTTTTTAAAAAAATCTTAAACTCTTATATATTTTTTTTAAAAAAGTCTCAAACTCTTAAGTTCACAAATTCGAGTCCTATTTCCTACCTGATTTCATTTTAAAATTTTCGGTAGGACCAATGTTACGTATTCACAAAACTTGTCCATCGTGAGAGCTGCGAACTGCGTCAGGACAGTGACGAGCCGGCGTCTGCGCAGCCACAAGATGCACTGCCTGGTGCGGTGGGGCACACGCGCACGCACATAGGTCTGTGACGCGAACTGCGACGTCGGTTTTGGCCATGTGGTTGCCACAAGTTGCGTGTATTATTTTCTTAGGCCCGGACACACTGGGCCCACGGCGTTTTCATTTTGTTCTCCAAAAAAATATAAAATAGGATTGTTTGGCCCGCGCCAATGCGCCACCCACCCCCCCCTCCCCCGCACCACCCCCATTGTCGCTTTTCCTAGAACGTTTCAGGTCCCCGTTCCTGCGGGTTCTCCTTGTTTGATCGAAAAGCATTGTTACATGACTTGATCGAATGCGCTAAGATGCATTGTGGCATGAACCACATCTCTCATGGTGAATTGGTGATGGTGTATACTCACAGGCTGCCAGACACCACATGGTTATTTATGTGGCTGCTGTCATCAACCTGAATCCCGTGGGCGGTGCTGCCTAGTGTCCCTTTGCCGCTAGAAACCGCGGTTCTTCCTGGGTCATCTGTCATTGTGCACCGCAGGCTCGCAGCTCTAACATGAGGACACCACCGTCCAGGTGTACGAGCTTTCTCCCCCCATGAACCACTCGCTAGCTAGCATTGCTCTCCACTTTGTTCTCTCGCCTTTTTCACGTGCACCGTGTATGAGCTTCTTCCTATAGTAAATTCCTCACGCGACGGCCGGAATGCGTTGGCCGTTGGCTGATTGGCTCGGACCTCCAAGGCGGAGCCCGTCCGACGCCAAAGACGTGGCGCGACCCGCGCGCGCTGGCCTCTGCCTGGGAACGCATGGCCGGCGACGCGCGGCTTGGCCGATGTCGGCGTCACTCCTTTTATTTCTTGGGGCTAGCCTTAGCTTCCGGCGGGCCCCGCGCGGCGCTGGAACGCCGCCGGGCCGCACGTCCCAGACCAGTGTCGTTCTCGATGGGCAGCAGATCCGATCCGCCGGCGAGGTGCCGCCACGTCGCCCGGTCGATCGCCGTCGACTTCTATTCGGTTCTCGTTGCAGTTGCGTGTAGGCTTGGCCGCTAAAATATCACCTGCGTTACGGGACGCAGACTTGCGAGAGGGAGCATAGGGAATTCGGCGACACCGATCGGTACGCGTACTCACCTGCCAATGGGGCCACCGAGCGAGCGGAATACGCTTGGAGGATATGCCCCGTTTGGATCCATGGATTCGTCGATCTCGCCAATTAGCCTATGCAATTGGTTTCGTAATTTGTAGTTCCCCTAATTAATTCAAGAAAATGCACTAACAGAATGATCAATCGGGAGATGAACGATGGATGCGGGACGGAGAACGAGCACCGGTTTGATTGACGACGACGCTCCCTCGTTGAAACCAAAGGTTCGAGAAGAACACCGCGGGCGAGTGATCGAGGAGGAGAGGCGTGACGTGCTGACATCGGAGGCCACCCACCCACCCACGCATTCATTCATAAACAAACCCGTATCACAGACGGGACCTACCTTTCCTGCGGCCCCGGACGAGAGACTGAGAAAGAATCGCTCTAGATTCGATCGCGCCTCTCGCCACGTCGTCTCGTGCGCGCCCACCGGTCCCCAGTTTGTGGTCTCCGTTTCATGTGACTCTCTAGCCCGTAGGCCACCGCTCGTTAGATCCTCCACACAAACAATGGACACATAACAATGCCTGGTTAGAAACTCAGAATAAAAAAAAAATTGGTTAGTGGCACGTCACCATGAACGAGCTCGGGAGAGCCACGCCACGAGCCCACGAGTTCCTGGCCGATGCGACCCTCACCGCCGTGCACGGGTCGACACGCGCGCGCACCCGTGTGCCTAAACTGCCTAACAACCCCGAGCCGAGGGGAATCGAGATCTCCTGGCCCTGGACGCGGCACCGTGTCACCCGATCCGCCTCGCCTCGGATATTTTCCCGGGCAGCCAGCGGGCGAGCGTTCCTTTGCCGCAACGTAACCACACCACCAGAGGTCACGTACGTATGGCGTTAGGTATTAGGTCAAGTCAGGTGTACTTGCGTACCCCCATACGGCGTCGACGCGTCGTGGACTCACTGTGTGTGTGAGACTGTGTGTGTGTGGTGTTGTCGATTTGTCGTACACTCAGATGGTGTGGCGAATACCGCCGCTGTCCCGACGGCGACAAGCCGGTGGCGCACGCGATCGACCGGCGAGAGGCCGGGGGCCAGAATGCCAGATTCCCGTGGCCGGAAAGCGAGGGGGGGGGGGGGGGGATCTCGTTCGTTCGTTGGTTCGTTCATCAGAGAGAGTCCCGAGACGACAAGGAACACAACGGGACGCCGGCCGGCCGAAAGGCCCTCCGCTCGCCACGGCCTTTCCCACG
Source organism: Digitaria exilis (assembly GCA_015342445.1). Taxonomy (NCBI): domain Eukaryota; kingdom Viridiplantae; phylum Streptophyta; class Magnoliopsida; order Poales; family Poaceae; genus Digitaria; species Digitaria exilis. The sequence continues at coordinate 1,837,406 of JACEFO010002479.1, forward strand.
GCAGGTGAAAGGGGGAGGAGGAAGAAAAGAATATGCGCTGGGTTGCTGGCGATGGCAAACCCGGCCATTGGCCATTAGTTTCGAGTGCGACGAGGTTTTGTGGCCGGCGATCGCTCTACGTACGGCCACCGACGAAGCTTCCGTCCAACGAGAGGCCCATGGACACGACACGGACGTGGTGGTGTGGAGCTGACTCCCCAATCATTTTCCCCTCTCGGTTAACTATAACCACTTGTTGTTGACAAAGAATATAATCCCACGACGCCAGGTGCCCAAGTGTCCCACGGGCGCGCGACGATCACACACGAACAAGACCGGTGGGCACGGCGCGGAGAAGACGCCGCGTCTGCGTCTTCGTCGCTGTGTGGGCGCCTCTATTCCGCGCGCCGAGCCAGCGAGCGATCGAGCGACCCCGCTTGCCTCCACGTCGTCCTCACGAGAGGGACGGTCCCCCCCCCCCCCTCTTCCGGCGTCGCCTGGCTCCTCCGTTCTGCACGTGTAAAGAAAGCACCAGGCGATGACGTCACCGCCGCCCCCAGCCACCCGGCCTCCGTCTTCGCCTCTCCTTAAATACGCGCCGCGCCGAGCCCCCGTCAGTAGCTCCGTCGATCATTTTCCTTGTTCTCTGGCAGGGAGGATTTGCTTCGAAGGTTGTTGCGACACAAAGGCGAGGACGGCGAGATCGAGTCGGTGCAGGACTGAATAAAGCAGAGGAGGAGCTCGCGGCGGCGGCGGTGGGAGAGAAGAGGATGGGGCGCAGCGGCGGTAGCGGCGGAGGGGGAGTAGAGGCGGGTGCGGGGTGTCGCTGCGAGCTCTGCGGCGCGCCGGCGGCCGTGCACTGCGAGGCGGACGCGGCGTTCCTCTGCGCCGCCTGCGACGCCAAGGTCCACGGCGCAAACTTCCTCGCCTCGCGCCACCTCCGCACCCGCATCCTCCCGTCCCCGGCCGCTGCTCCCGGAGCGGAATCGGATGAGGACGACGGGTACGCGTCCGCGGCGAGCTCGTGCGTGTCCACGGCCGACTCGGCGTCGACGCCGGCGGCCGCGAGGCGGAGACAATGCGTCGGGGAGAGAGCGCGGGCAGCCGGGAGGACTCCGGCGCGGGCGCGGGCCGAGGCGGTGCTCGAGGGGTGGGCGAAGAGGATGGGCCTCTCACCGGGGACGGCGCGCCGCCGGGCCGCGGCGGCGTGGCGCGCGTTACGCGCCTGCGGCGCTGACCTCGCCGCCGTAGCTACGCGCGTCCCGCCTCGCGTCGCCATGGCCGCAGCGCTATGGTCGGAGGTGGCGGCGGCGGGAGGTGATGGTGCCAGCCGCGACGACGACGCGCTGCGGCGGCTGGAGGCGTGCGCGCACGTGCCGGCGAGGGTGGTGGTGGCCGTGGCCACGTCGATGGCGCGCGCCCGCGCGCGTAGGCGGGCCGCCGTGGAGGAAGGCTGGGATGAGTGCGCGTGGGCTGGGCCCAAGTCCAACCCGGCCCGTTCCTGATTCCCCTGTAGCGTCCTGTTTCTTTTGTTCTTGGGTGGAGAAACAGACCACACACAATCTGAGGAACTTGTTCCTTCTCATTTGCCCTGGTGCTAAGCGAACCTAGATGTTGTGGTTAGGATCAGCAGCAGAGGGAGAGAGCACACACGGTGGGCTGTTGTTGTAGGTTGCTTGATTAGACTTGTGGAGCTGATTGTCGCTCAAGTGTGGTACTTTAGGTAGGGACAGTGTTTGCAAAGCAGCAATGATTCATCACGGTGTATATTTTTTCGAGAAAACTCTGGTTTGAAGCGTGTTGCAATTGACAAACTTGGCTGGTTTCTTCTCTCTTCCTTTTTTTTCTTCTATATAAGGATGAGACCCTTCTCGGTAGGAGTTGAATTTGAAACGGATTCGATCGTCACCGTACCTTCCTCAGCTACAAAAATCGCCTGCTAGTGTTCAGAGAGTCCGGCACGCCCGTCCAGAGAGATTGCTATTGTTTCTCAGTATGTAGTGGTGTATTTTAGGGCTACGGCTACCAAATACTACCTCGTAAATGAGTAGTTATAAAAATAGTCTGTGGGTATATCATGAAACATGAAATGAGATGTGTGCAATTAAGATGGAATTTATCCCTCTTAAATAAAGGGAGAGAAATCTTTAGGCCCCTCGAGATAGTTTGATTGAAAAGTGTATGGCCATGCCAATATGATTAAAGACTTAATCACATTGACTAAGATTAATCATGATTTGGATCTGCCTTTTCATCGAGTGAATGGTCGAGCTATCACAAGGGTGACACATATCTCGCCTTGAGCTTGATTGGTATCACTTGACAAAGGGGTTATCAAGGTTTTGCCGATATGATCTCTATATATTCGAGGGTCAGTATGTCTTGCTAGGTGCGCCTATTGACTTTGGTTCCGAAAAAGTTTTAGTCCTCATTGTTACACGTGAATTTAATGGTCACACATTTATGGGATTAGATTATTAAAATGCTTGCATATATGATTGTCTCTAGAGCAAGTGTAAGATTGTTGGTGATATGTCCAAATGATATTGCTCCATGAGAATAATGGGCCTACCAGATACAAGCCCACACTCTCTATAGATACATGGGGATACAAAACGGCGAGTTATTCCACACGCCGCAAATTCTAGTTGTCGCTTCCGGTCTTCTCAAAACCCTAGCTGTGCTCACGACATTCTACTACTGTACGTGTGGATCAAATGGAGACCTTGTTGCTTTGTTGATCGGCTACGAAAGTTGAGATTGGTTTGTGGGACACGATCACTTGATTTCTTTATATCAACTTGCGACTACGTTGGATCAGAACTGCTCCAACTATTCTTCCACCATCCTGTACGTTTAGTGGTAAAAATTCATCACCCCTAGTACTCATAAGTTTTTTTATGAATCTGATGTGTTATAATTGTTTGGGTCTATCTATTCATCAGTTAATTTAGATTTAACTTTGGCATAAGTTATCCTCAACCTTCCACCTCCCCCACCTCTACCCACCGGTCGCCGCCACCCTAACCCGACCAACCTCCACGTCCCTATCGGCTGCCACCATCCATGGCTCCGGCGGCCTTTGCCCGCTTGCGCTGCCGCCCACCAGCCACCTAACCCGTTCAACTCAATGCCCTTGCCAACCGCCACCGCGCACCCACGGCTCCAGCGGCCTCCGGCTGCCGCCAACACTAATAATAGCAAGCTTCTGACCCCCAGCCACCGCCCACTGGATGTCCAACCCTGCCTGGTCGGCAGCGCTCCCACGCCGCCGCACCCATCGTCGTTGGCCAACCCGCCTCCACCGCTAACTCCGGTGGACATGGAACCCCCACCAACCCGAAACCCTAACACCGGTGGGCGGCGGCGGCAACAACGGAACAACGGTTGCAGGCGACTCTGAGGCGAGAGGCGTGAGAAAGAAAGAATCTGAGGAAGAAAACAATTGGCACGTTTGTTGCCAATCAAATGGCTAAGGACATTAACTTAGGGACAAACAAAGTTTAAGTCGCCTTATAATAAATAAATCTGTAATTGTTATAGCTAGAGTAACCTGCCGGTTTATGCAGCGGCAAAGGGATCGCCGGTGCCGACGAGCACACCAGTTTGCCGGTGAGCGGACCCGCCGGACCGTCCTAAACCCACCGGTTGGCGTACGGTCACTGGTCAGGCGTGCACGTTTATCTCCGATCCGCTGGATGGACCATGGCGCGTGTTCGCTGGTGGCCTGGTTGTCCCACCGGCGCACGCCCCGTTGCGCCATTGACATTGCACACCGGAGGACGAGCAATCTGATCGGAAGCTTGCAGAGTCACAAAGCGCATGCAATTCTTCGGTTCTGAGCAAACTCCGGAAAGTGACATATAAAGAAATACCTAACGAATCCAGCTGGCCAGCTGCGTTATATATTCCTTGCCCTTTCCTACAAAGAAAATAAAGGACTCTATATGCATGTCAATTGTGGATAGAGTCCTGGTTCTGGACCGAGAACAATTTCTAAAATTTTTTATATAAAAAAATATTTTGCTCATTAATCAATTAAATAATTTGATGTTTTTATGTTGGTATCCTAGACAATATTTGGAATCAAAGGGGTACAAATATTGTATATGCCTTAGGGTGCAAGAAATACACGTTTATTTCCTAAAATATGGTTTATTTCTATTTATATATATATATATATATATGGAGGCTAGAATTTGAATTTGTTTCAACATTGGACTTAAGCGAAAAATCCACCTCTCCAAATTTTATCTATAAATACGAGGCGAGCCTTAGCGATCATCCGGTTAGGAGCTGGAGAAACATCCTCTCCCGGCGTCGTGGAGGACGAACACGTCCCGCTAGAGCTGGAGAAACATCATACCCCGGCGTCGTGAAGGAGAAGCACATCCCATCCCAACTAGATCTGATCTAAAATTTATTGATCTAGATCCACTCTATAGGTATGCATGAATTCTCTTTGCCATGCATCATCTCCTTCATCAGGCATGTTGTTTTGCAACATTTTAGATCTATCTAGCCCCAATGGTTATATGCTTGGCCTTCTTGAAATTAGATGGTTCTGCTTGACATTTTAATTTTGTCCAATTTTAACAATGTAGATTATCCATGCATGAGTGTCGTAATACACCATTCGTTTTTTGATGAAAAAGGATGGGTTACCCCCTACTAGTTATGTATTATATATTATATAAAGGTAATAAATTTGCAGCTATGTTCAAGAAACAAAGAAGGGAATAAAGAAAATAAAATCTGTTACAACATTGTTTCTATACATGAAGTCATAAGAGTGGGCATGTTCTTCTTTGCTCTTAGAAGAGCAAATTCCTTCTGAAAGAGACTTTTGCAATTCTGAATTGACGGTGGATCTTTTAGGTTAAACAATTTGTTTTTAAGAACAAATAAACTACCATCTTTTAGGTTAATCTTCTTTCCCCTATGTGTTTAGATACATATGACCATGTATCATCAATTTGCCTTTTTATCTACAAAATTATTATTTGATTTATTTCTTTCACTTTCTTTTGCATCGTAAAAACTCAATTCGTTATTTTCTCTATAAATCTCACTCGGACTTGTTTATCCGCAAAAGTATGATTTCATTGATTTGTTTTTCTTCAGAATTGCACAGACTCAATTGACTGTTTCCTCTAGAAATATAACTTTGTATATGGACACCATCAAATCGACAATGAGTCGAGCCCTGATAGGATTGCCAATCTGTTACTATTCTTTCTGTTAACTACTCACATTAGGTCAAGAGGTTCATTAGAGCCCTATTATAAATGTGTGCCAAATGATACTATTTTCACCCTTCTCTACTATGAAGGTAGAAGCCATTCTTAGTGATGTTTCCAACTAGCAGTTCGATCTATCAACTTCCATGTGAGTGGCGGAGAGTAGGCCTGATCATGGGCCGCCCGACCCGACGAACCCGATTCAACCCACCCAAAGAAAGCTCGACCCAACCCGATCCAATCATGTGACGGGTCGAACGCAGGCCATTTTTTACCCAGAACCCGAAAAAACCCGACCCAACCCGGCCCAACCCAAAAATTTACACTGTAAGCCCGAAACTCAACGCAACCCGAACCGACCATGTGACGGGTCGGGCAGGGGCCAACAATTTTGACCTGAAGTGACCCGACCCGAACCCAACCCAGCCCGACCAATGACCAGGTCTAGTGGAGAGTGATGTTTGCGACTAGTAGAAGACATTCTCGGTGATGTTTTTGACTAGTAGAATCTATCAACTTCCATGAGAGTGCTCTTGAAACTAATAACTCGATATAACTTCCATGGGAGTGGCTAAGTAGAAGAGATTCTCAGCATAGTTCTAGGACTAGAAGTTTTGATTTAACAACTTCAATGAGAATCGTGATAGAGAAAAGATAGGTCTACAATGACTAGACAACACATTTGGTAGGTCGTAGTAAATTGATATTGAGTTTTATATCATAATATGTATGCGTATAATGAGAAAATTCCACTAAAACTAGATTCACTTCGGTTACTTTTAGTTCGAAACCTTGCTATACATTTAACCAACCACAAGCCACGAAGTGGCTATTCCTTAACTCTCTTATGGTGTAACTGTACATTATAATATTTTGAGGTTCAATATTTGGTTTACCTTAAATATTATGACCTTTATATTATATTATACTATATTATATTATATTATAATATATTATATTATATTATATTATTTTGAGTATTTTGGAACTGCAACTACTGCTGGAGCATCCAATTCATCAATTCTGACATGTCGGTGGTGAAAGCATCTTTTTCATAGCAAAGACACACAACATATAATTAAATAAATGGGCAACTGTTTGTCTATCTTAATTTAACCATTTTGAATAGTTTTATTTTATCTTGTCTGTTCCAGCCCTTACATATTGATCCTTAGTCATCTCAACATCTTTGGTTGCTATGTATTTTGACTTTCTTTTTTTAAAATAAATACAGGACCAGACCATTTCATTGTCTATCTAATATCTATCCTCGCCAAAGCAAGCCATCTTTTGTGCCAGAAACTTTGTTGGGAGCGGTCACAGTTGTTCTCAATTGAAGACATGACTATTAAATCTAGTAGATGCTCAGATGAGAACTACAAAGAACCCCTTCTATGCCGGAAGAAGGAATTCAGATCATCTGTAATAAAAATTGTTGATTCATCCTTGAACTCAAGTTTGCTGCCTGCCGACAGTGTCTGTTCAATTCCTGTTTCAGAAGATGGCTCCTATTTGAAAAAACGAAGGAAGATGGATGAGGAATGTGATCCCCTTCTAACAATTGGAAATATGAAAGAGTGTACAACAAAAGACAACTTCACAGCTACTGGATATATCCCATCTCCAGAAGATAACTTAGATGGCAAATCATGTATGGTTTCGTCTAGGGTTGAAATTCCAGGATCACATTCTAATACCAATATTGGAACACCACCATCTGCATCACGTGTGCCACCTTATGTCGGTCAGAGTATTAAAGATGCTTGGGAGTGTTCATTGCCTGATACAAGTGTTGGAAAACCAGTAACAGAATTAACATCAGCGAGGGACCTTTGCATCGCCATCCTCAAAGGACAGATATTCCCCACAAAAGGTTCAGAACTTTGCAGAACATCGAGTACCATAGAGCATGATGATAATCAAAGCAGTCCTTTATTTGAATGCATGACATGTGGGTCGATGGAAGATCCATCCAAAATGTTAATTTGTGATTGTTGTGAGGGAGCATTTCATTTATTGTGCTGCAACCCACGTGTCAAGAAAATACCAGAGGAAGAGTGGTATTGTCTGGTATGTAAAAAAAAGAAACCTAAGAGGCAGCGTGGCAAGTTTAGGACCCCCAAAGGTAAATTACCCAAGTATAGTCAAAGGCCTCGGCGAGGTCTTGGTCCTATTCGAGATATGTTGGTGGATGTTGAATCATATGAAAGTGAGGTGAGGATTGGTAGTAAGTTTCAAGCAGATGTTCCAGAATGGTCTGGTCCTATTTTGAGGTATGCTGGCTTACTCTTGGTTAAGTTTATTCCATTTCTATTGTCAATGGAATGGGAGAGTCAACTTCAACAACACACGGTTTTTGTGCTTGAAAAATTTAACTATGTGTTCTTGAAAAATGTAACATTTCACCTCATATAACTTTAGCCACCAGATTTCCTTTGCAAATTACAAATTAAATGCTAAATATACCAAGTCCTCTAAGGTTATGTGTGTACCTAAACATGCGAAAGCGCAACTTTCTTTGTGCTATGTTTCTTGCAATTGATATTATCAAACACAATCTCTAATATTAGTGTCGGATTCTTTGTGCAGCAAAAAAGATCAGTTTACTGAGCCCAGTGAACTTGATCCTAGGGAAACAACGATGGTGGGTGTATGTCTCTGCCGTCTTTGAACCAGATAATTATGTAGTCGACAGAAAATTGCCTTAATTCATATTACCAGGTACCTTCCTAACATTCTGCGTTCTACTTGCAGTGCTTACAACGGTTTAAGGATATGAAAACACGTGTTGGCAACTGGATCCAGTGCCGAGAAGTTCTAGATACAGGAATTGTTTGTGGCAAATGGAGGAGGTATACACACCATTCCAAATTACTAATTTTCTTGCCTCTATATTTGTGCATGCGTATCCATGTTAACATAAAGAATTAATATGTTAATACTTTTTTTTTACTGCTGGACTTTTGCAGGGCACCGTTGTTTCATGTTCAATCAAGCGACTGGGACTGTTCATGTTCAGTTGTTTGGGATCCCATCCATGCTGATTGTGCTGTTCCACAGGTACCGTACAGTCCTATTATACTTTCCTTTGCTTGCATTTTTTATGTGACCTTGTGGGAAGGAGCTCGCTTGTCTTATGTCAGCTGCTAACTGCATTAGGGTTAAGGCAAGCTATTCATAATTAATAGTATCATAAGTGGGTTGGTTATGCCTATATTATCTATTGGCATCCCTTATTATTTTATTCATGTGCAACTGCAAGTATATTTTCATCCACGTGTCTTTAAAAATCTGAATTAGCTGTTGAAACTTCTATGTAACTAGTTAGGTTGACGCGCAATGCGCGTCTATTCGAAATATGTTAATGATAAATTGTAAATTGTTGTCTTACTTTGCTATTAGATCAACTTTATTATTTTAATGGTCATCTAGGCACTATATTACTTTTTCTTAGAAACTGGTTGACTTTTAGGTGGTAGTACAAAATAGCTAATGGATTGATGTGTTATCTTACACTTATTCTTGATTTTGATAGAGAAAACTATAAAATTAGTAATGAATAATCAATAATTGGATATTATTTTTTTGAATTTATAAAATGAAAGCAAAGTAAAACAAACATAGAACTATCATGGATGAAAATAGTATCGAGTATAAAGTTAGTTAACTCATTCATTTTTTTTAAATGATAGATGCTCTTAATAGTACCATGAGTCCTACTAAGTGGGCCCACAATGAACATGTGTGGGTCCCACAAATAGTGTGCGAGCCCCACGTGGATCCCATGTGGGTCCCACAATGAACATGTGTGGGTCCCACATAAATAGTGTGTGGGTCCCACGTAAATAGTAGCGGGTCCCACGTGGGGCCTCAAATATTGGGACTTTAGTATATATAAATAGTAGATGAGTGATAACATCATCATTGCCACTTTAAATTAATTTTACTTGATTAATTAAAAATGCTACCATATTTTCGGACATTGATTTCTAGATTATCTTTTCCATTGTAGGAATTGGAGACTGGTGAAGTTCTTGAGCAACTGGAGTACGTAAATAAGGTATGCTCATTACGATACAGGAATTGGTTATGATGGCACATTCTTTGAATCATGTCCGTACACGTTATTAACTCAAGCCATTGCTTGGGCCCAGCATTTGAACAAGATATGTTTCTCTTTCTATTGTTGACTTGATAATGTATTGTGCTTGCTTAAATCAAGTTTGAGCACTTCCTCTTTATGGAAATGATGTTTCTTTTTTGGGATAGCTCATAATGATCTAGGAGACAACTCTGAGTCTCTGACCACTTGCTAAAACTACGGAAACGTAGCATACTATACATCAATCCTTAAATATATGATGTTTAGGCGAGCTAGTTAGTTCAAAAAGAACCAGTTTGCTTGTCCTAAACATCATATATTTAAGAGCAGAGTGAGTAATGGATTCATTTTTATCACCAAAAAGAACTAATTTGCTTGTCATGAACATAGTATATTTAAGAACAAAGGGAGTAATAGACTTTTTTATCACCTCACATTCGTTGCACTTCACCCAGTTAATACATAAGTATTGGTTAACTAGTGAAGTTTGATTTTTTTTTTACTGAAACCAAATTTGTGAGATGGTTTGAACCAACCTGGTGATCGAATGCCCACAGAGGCAAATCTGACACCAATAATCTCTTAGCGCTAGAGAACAATCCACTTTGAAGGATCTAGTCAGTTGAATCTGGAGCATCATCTAATTATGTGCTCCTTTGCGTGCAAGGTGGAATTATCTGTAAAGAAAAAGTAAAGAAGGCTTCAGGCTAGGAATTATCTGTTCTTGTGCTTTGACTGAAGCTCAATAAGTTGTTGAGTCACCTCTATTTAATTTTGCTTGAAAGATATCTAGAAGCAAGCATTATACAACACGTATTTCAGTCTTCACTGCTTACTGCAAAGAAAATAAAGGACTACACACGTCTAATTGGTTTTAGCTCTTGGTTTTATCTTTGTAGCTGAAAAATCGTCTGGGCGGTAGCTGTCAGAAACACTGAAAGACGTACATCCATCAGATGTGAGTTGTGCATGTGTGGCAGTGTAAGGTAGTAAGGTAAGTCTCTAAGCTAACAAACTGTCTACCCTACTGTTGTGTGTGAGATCTGATCACTACCTTCTTGTTTTTTTCTAGCAGGATTTATCGACATACTGAGGTCTTGTGTTCGGTTATTCATCTCCTAGGGATTACAGAGGATTTTGACTTGTAGGAGATTTAATCGTTTCCAACCCCTCCAATTCCCTGCAAACCGAACAAGGCCTGAAGGGGAAGAAATTAGAAGCGTACAATTAGGGAACTCTTGTGCCAGTCCTATCACAGTTCGTCATCGATTCAGTGGTTCGGTTTTTGTAAATGAAAGTTAGAACCAGAAGAGATGTATGTATCCATATGCATCAGGCCTTCGCAGACTGAAAAGTTTCTTCCAACAGCCAACACACCATTATACGAGTTTCGGTCTTGTAAAGCAAAACAGAGACAATTCAAGGACAAAAAGCATAGCAAATGCAAAGAAAGGAAGAGTAAAAAGACCGATAAAGCTGGAGAATTACTTGATGGAACAAGTTTTCTTTTGTGTGTCAGTGTTCATTAAGTAGAAGAAGAGAGTTACAACTTACAAAGATAAAAAAAAAAATCAAGGATGTTTCGTATCATACAGGCCTGAAGCACCGATCAATTTTGTTTAGTATGAGGTGTAATCTGGCTTGTTTGGAATAGTGAGCCACAATGTGTACTTTTAGTAAGAAATCTGAATCACCATGTATATAGTTCTAGAGTGGAACAACATCGTTCATTGTTCAAAGCCATGGCAGGTCATGTGACCGAAATATGCTTCCTGGTGACTAAAGGTGATTTCATGGGGATTGATTTGGCTAGTCGAGTCTCATCCTGTCTGGCTAGGCAAAATTTGATATATGACACTGACACCACGATAGCATCGAATATGCCAGCATACAATGCAAAACGCTCAAATTTGCCGAGTACTATAAAGAAATCATGCTTTTTTTTTTCTCCTTCGCAGCCAATTAAATAAAAAGAATATCTAAATTCCAGGATAGATATATGCAGACGCCTGCATATATTTTTGTTCCCGTGACATGTTTGAACGAAAGTTTGTGATATAAACAATGATGAATCGTACCACGTTTCATGTGACTTAGGCTCGTGCAAGCCCCAAATGGCTTCACCGGAATCAACTCGAGGTGCTTGCCCAGTTTCCCGTCATATATTGCCTAGCACAGGGATTGTCTAGGTTTTTTTTAGCTAAACAGGGATTATCTAGTAGCACAAGGCAACAAGATGTGTTGTTTTTTTAGAATTACAAGTTGGTGCTGGCTATTGGGCTGGTCCGGGCCTCATGGGCTGGCAGAGTCCAAAAGCACAGTCCCGGCGGCCCGGGGCGAGCACGCGCGCCCTGCCCGCTCCTTCCCTCCAAAACGACACGAGCCCGCGCCTCCCGTCGCCGTCCTCCCTTGGGTGGGGCCTCTCCGTCCGTCGCGCGCTAAACTTGGGGGGAAGAGAGGAGAGAGAGAGAGAGAGAGAGAGAGAGAGAGAGTTGGCTGGCAAAGGGGGAGGTCGGGGCGTTGCGGTGAGCGGCGATCGTGGCCCGTGGGGGGCGCACGGCGACCGGCCGGCGAGCGGGCGGGCATGGGTTCCGGGACGTGGCGCAAGGCCGTCGGCGCGCTCAAGGATTCCACCAAGGTCGGCCTCGCCAATTTCAACAGCGAGTACAAGGTGACCGACCATCCATTGCCTCCCCTCCTTCTGCTCTCGATCACGACCTTCCTTTCCCAATACGCCAGTAAATTTCTTGAGTTCGTTCCTCGCAGGAATTGGACATCGCCATCGTGAAGGCGACGAACCACGTCGAGTGCCCGCCCAAGGAGCGCCACATCAGGAGTGAGTCTGTTCCTAATCCTGGTCCAAAATGCGGATCGATCGAACCCTGTTGCACTGGTAGGTGTTGTTCATGGCTGGGTTCCTCATGTGCTCCCTTGCAGGGATACTTTACGCGACCTCTGCGCATCGCCCGCGGGCTGATGTCGCCTACTCGATCTGCACGCTGGCGAGGAGGCTGGCCAAGACCAAGAGCTGGATAGTGGGTCTTGCTCCTTCTCCTTGTTTATGATTCATTTGATGGTCCTCGGTTCAATTGTTTCTTTTGCTTAATTGATTGTTCATGAATCGATTATGATCCTTGCTTGATTCAGATATTTGTTTGTCTTTGGTTTCCCTAATTATTTATGTGTTTGCAACCTTGAGAGACGAATAGCATTTGAGAATTGAGATTGCACGTTTGTGGCATTTTGTGTCCACTCATTTGTTGGTTACAGGTTGCACTGAAGACGTTGATAGTGGTACACAGGCTACTCAGAGAAGGCGATGGCACATTCAGGGAGGATTTCCTGACATATTCATACAGAGGAAACATTCTGCAGATCCCGCAATTTAAAGATGACTCCAGCCCATTAGGTGGGTTGGGTTCATTCTGCATTGTTTTTTTTTTATGATCTGCTCTGTATATTTATATTGATCAGAGATTCAGAGTACAGGGATTACGGATCTCGTCCCTGGATTACATAATTGTAGCCTCTTGGCTACATGATCTTATATCTGCCGATTGTAACAGAAGTCCATGGACGAAACAATATAGCCTCCCAGTGTTCAAGTCCCATATTTGAACACTGAACAGGTTGTCTGCTCACTCCTTTCTCCAGCTTGGGATAGCTCTGCTTGGGTTCGCACGTATGCACTCTACCTAGACGAACGGGTGGAATGTTTCAGGGTCCTCAAGTATGATGTTGAAGCTGATCGTCTGCTGAAATTACCCCAGGCTTCTGGCAAGGTCAGCTTGACATGCTTTTGAACCGACATCGCAGCGTTGGCATCATTGTGACTTGTTTGCCTCATGGTTAGTGCTGTGCTCAACTTTGACGAATTCCAGGCACACAGCAGAACAAGAACCCTTCCACTTGCGGATCTTTTGGATCAGTTGCCTGCATTACAGAAACTGCTTCTCAGGCTTATTTACTGCCAGGTTTGAGGAATAAGAAACACTACTAAGCTTGAAAATAAAAATTTATATGCGCAAGCAACTCTGATATTAGTACACCATTTCAATTTTCATCGTCACTTTGCAGCCTGAAGGTACAGCCTGCACAAATTACCTTGTGCAGTATGCATTAGCCCTTGTGAGTCTCAAACTCGTTCTGACAGACTTTTGGCTCAGAATAATGTCCATTGCCTTGTACTCTCAAGTCTTACAGATGTCTTATGGGTCCTAGGTATTGAAGGAAAGTTTCAAAATATACTGTTCAATCAATGATGGCATCATCAATCTTGTTGATATGGTACGCTAACAGTTCTTACTGAGATTCCTTGTCTCTTATTTTGAACGAATAATTCCTTGTCTCTTATGTGATGCAGTATTTTGAGATGCCAAAATATGAAGCAATAAAGGCCCTTGAAATCTACAAACGAGCTGGCCAGCAGGTATAGAAACTGTGCAGTGTACCATATAGCATATTCGGGTGAACAGGCACTGAGAATCTCATGGTGTGGATTCATCAATTTCACAGGCAGAAAGGCTTTCTAATTTCTATGACCACTGCAAACATCTTGATCTGGCCAGGACTTTCCAATTTCCTACTCTGAGGCAGGTATGTTCCATCAGTCATTAATTACTGATTTTAACAAATAAATCTCCATGGCTTACGGAAAGCTAATATTTACATAACTAATTATATCACATCAAGTGCAAAAAAAGTTCCAGCCATTTAAATTCTGTTTGGAAATGACATAAACCTGTGTCCTGCACCCTGGATTGTACTATTAGTCATTTATTGATAGAGACAATGCTACTGCTTACCGGCTACCGTTATGGCACTATGCAGCCGCCTCCTTCGTTTCTTGTGACAATGGAAGAGTACATCAGAGAAGCGCCCCGAGCGAATATTGAGAGTAAGAGTTTGGTGAGTGTGTTCAGTATCAGGAACACTGCAAAAGCCAGAACCTGGAGGACAAAATGATAATGTTGATTATTCTTTCTATTTGATGATCCAGGAAAATGAGGAGAATCATTCTTGTGATAATGAAGAAGCAGCTCCACAGGAAACCGAGAAAGTGGTGGAAGAGGAAAAACAAGAACCAGAGCCTGAAGAAGAACCTAAACCCGTTGCTGAGCCTGCCGAAGAAGCAGTGGAACCTCAACCACTGGCGACCACAGGGGATCTATTAGTATTTCCTCTATGTTCCTTGAACAATATACTGTTCAGTTCGGTGTCAGTTTCTTTGCAGCCTCATGTTATTGCTACTGTATTACTTGCAGAATTTGGATGCAGAAATAAACCCCTTGATTGCAGACCTTGAAGAAAGCAATGCACTGGCTCTTGCTATCGTGACACCAGGTTCAGAGTATTTTATGATGCAAGGCCTATTAGCAAATTCTATTAATCGCAACTGGGCTACCATCTGTATTGAATTGATGCTATCTTGTGCAGAGAATGCTTTTACTTTAGAAAGATCTTATGTGCTATGCATAGTGCACTATGAAAAGTAATTTATCTCTTTTAAATGTAGGAAATGAAAACAAGACTTCAACTTCTCGAGACTTGTTTGCCCTCGACAAGTCTGGATGGGAATTGGCCCTGGTTACTGCTCCAAGTAACCACACAAATCAACAAATAGACAATCAATTGGTATGTATAACTTTGCTATCTCTAGAGAAAACATGACCATAGGATATATTATTAGCAGTAGAAGATGTGGTCACAAGTTAATATCGAATTTAAGTATAAACCAGTCAGAACTAATAACTTAGCATTTGCTCAACAGGCTGGGGGTTTTGACAAGCTATTGCTAGACAGCCTTTATGAAGATGAGGCAAGGAGGCAACAAATAGCCAGTGTGACCTACACTGGAAGTCTTGCAGCAAACCCATTTGACTCCAACGATCCATTTGCCATGTCAAACAGCTTTGCGCCGCCGTCAAATGTGCAGTTAGCTATGATGGCAGAGCAGCAGCAATATTACCATGCGCAGCAGCAACAGTACTTTCAGATACAGCAGCAACCGCAGATGGTGATATTGCCACCTCAAACGTACCAGCAGCAGTCTCAGTATCCTGCCCCTTCTTCTCAAGCTGCACTATCCAATCCCTTTGGTGATCCATTCAGTAGCCTCGTTGCAATGGCTAATCCCCCAAAGCAAAGCAATTCAAATTTAGTCTGAATTGCATATTTTGTTCCTAAAGCTCCCTTTAATCCATGATACGCAACACTGACAATCCTGAGGAGCAACTTGTATAGTTGAAAAAATTTGAATACTGCTCTGTACTACAGTAGTACTCAAATTTGGAAACCATTGTAACCATTGAAATGTCAATATACACAGTTTTGACTTTGTACATAAATGTCAACTAATGGAGGGCAGGTTTACCATCATATGTCACAGAAGTCAGACATCATGAGACAACAAAATAAACCATAATTTCATTTATTGAAGAGTCTTACACAAAATTAGAAGATCACATGAATTCGTCACACTTCTGTTCTCTAAAATAGCTCACGAATTCATCATTCCCAACTTTTGTACAACAGCGGTAAGTGATAGGAGACCTTTTCTTGACCCCCAATTTCATCCAGAGCTCCTTGCATTCATTCCTCCTGAGCTTGATCAGTGGCATCCAGACTTGAGCTCTCCACTTCATCTGGAAAGTGGCCTGCACATCGTCAACGATCCATGTATGAACTTCAACAGAAGGTACATTTACTCGGGCGTAAGGAAAGTAGCAAAAACGATCGAACCTCTCTCTCAAAAAAAAAAAAAAAACCTTCTGATTCTAGCAGTTTTATGCAAATTGTCCCAGTTCAGAATTGTGAGCAACACAGGAGTAGCAAAATGGAAATCGCAAATAGTCCGATTTCTTACCATCGATGAAGTAGGTCGAGCAAGGGTACCCGCGGGAGGCGGCGGCAACGGCGCGGGCCTCGTCGGTGGAGAGCCCCCGCCGCGGTGCCGGTGCCTCTACGAACCCACCACCCTGGCGGATGAGCGCAAGAATCTCCAGGCCCGCACCGGCGGGCCGGGGCGGCACAAAGTATGACGTCCCGGGCCGGAAAGGCGCCCAGTCGGGCTCGGCCATCCGCGCCATGGCGCCGTCGATCGCCTCCTCCAGCCGCTGGGCCACCGCCGCGGCGTCCGCTGGCGCGGTGGCCGACGGCCCCGCGGCTTCCACCTCGATAAACTCCTCCGCTCGCCGGCGGGTGTGGCTGTGCCGGCGGCTCAGAACCACGACGGGCTGGGGTTGGGCCTGGGCCCCCAGGCGGCGCGCCAGGGTCGTCGCCCGGGAGGAGAGCACGCGCGCCATGGACGCCTTCAACTCACGCGGTTAGGATCGGGGCTCGCGGCCTGGGCGACGGAGCTGCGCGTGCGGCGGGCGACGGCGAGTTTGCTGTGCCGTGGCGGTGTCGCGAAGGTCTGGGAGGTGGGCTGGTGGGGAGAGAAGTGGAGGATCGTCTGGTAAATATAGAAGCAGTCGACGGGCTTTTCCGCAAAATTGTCGGTGGTCGGTTCGAATCGAATGCGTGTTCCACTATTCCGCGTCCGTTTTTTGGATGGAAACCGCAGGTAGCCTTCCGCGGTTTCTCCCAGGGGTATTTTTGTGATGATTAAATGTTAAAGAGGGGGTAATCCGAAAATTAGCGCCGCCACCGCCTTAACCCTCACGCAACTGCCTCCTCCTGGCGGCGGCGCGAAACAACACCGACGCGTCTTTTCCTCCGTTATCTATCTCTGGTCGCGAGGCGCGGTCGGAGCTAGGGTTTGGGGGCGAGATGTCGGCGTACGACGAGGTGGAGATCGAGGATATGGAGTGGAACGCGGAGCTGAAGGCGTACACGTACCCGTGCCCGTGCGGGGACCTGTTCCAGATCACGCTCGAGGACCTCCGCCTCGGGGAGGAGATTGCGCGGTGCCCCTCGTGCTCCCTCTTCCTCACCGTCGTCTACAACGCCGAGGACTTCGCGGAAGCAAAGGAGCCGCCCCAAAAGCCGGGCCCGACCCCAGTCGCCGTCGCCTGAGGCGGCGGCCCCCGTGCGCGGCGAGATGGTACGGCCTCAATTTTGCTGCGGTTTTTTTTCTGTGGTTGAGCTGAAATTCAGCTTTTGAGGTCGTCCCCTGTGGATTTTGATGCCCTAAGATTAGGGGATTGGAATTCAGCTTGGAGATTTGGTGGGCGGTGTAGCGTTATAGTTATGTGGTTGAACTATCACCCTTCTATGTGGTTGAATTATCACCCACAGTGGAATGGTGGACTATTTATTACTGTTAAGGAATATTGTTCTTTCAAATGAGTACAAAATACGGACTATTCATTGCTGTTAGGAATATTTATTCTATCAATTGAGTACAAAATATGCAAGTTTAGTTCTTTGTATCATTAATTTCCCTCTCAACCGAAGCCAAGGTTTTGAGCCGTATTTAGCCATGGATTTTCAAGAAGATACACATAGAATTTGATTTGCTATCGGCATGCCAAAATTTGACATGCATCCAAATAAATGCTAAATCCTTTATCCTTGGGGAATTACTAAAGTCTGGGAAGGTTGATTGGGACAAAGACCAAACATGCCTAGGCAGCCACAGCTTGCTGTGGAGAGTTATCTTTGTGTTCAAGCTTTGTTGCTTTGGGTTAAACAGATATCACGTTTTAAATACTTTGTTGCTAACTAGGACTCTGGATTTAGTAGGACAATAAATTAGATGGCCATGGGGGCTGCAGAAATTTCCACCAGCTGAGTGGCTGATGTGAGCTTTGGGGTACATGGTTTTGCTTGCCTGACATACAAAGTCTACTGATCGAGGTGGTGTAGCTAATTGATTTTCCTGCTGGGTTATGCATGCATCATTTCAATGCCTGTTTACCTGCCAAGGCAGATATGTTAAGAATTGAAATAATCTATGCAAGCCCACAACATTTAGTTTGTATATGATGACGAGGCTTGTGAATTTATAGATTCGTTTAGTGTAAGTGGTGCGGATTGGTAGTCTGCAAATTTGTTATCTTACTATAATCTTAGTAGTCTCTTATGTGGTTCACCTTTTTGAGGTGTGCATGGTCATATTTTGCACATTCTGAGACTTGGTAATTTGTTTCCTTGCCTCCATCTGGCTGGAAGCTTCTGTGTCCCCCTTATCTAGTTATTACCATTACAAGTTTAAATTTGATTTAGTACAACAGGACAGGGAGATCATGTTGTTAACCTTTATATATTTGCCATAAAAATTTCCAAGATCAGTATATGTATAAACCTTAAAGCTTGGCTCATTCCATGAAACTCTTTTCAAGCAGTTTGGTTCACACCATAGTGCAATTGACAATCTTTACTGCGTCTGTAGTCTTTCACTGTTATCATGTTTTTTTAGAAAGCGCCACAGATGATGCACATTTGGATCATGTTGACGTTATTGTATTTTGCTTGCAGGATGCGTTGAATCTATCTCAAGAGAAGGAATGTGAATTGATGTTTGACATACATGGAGCATTTGTTCTGCTACTACTGAGTTGAGTGGGATTAGAGGCATACTACGAAAGCTTAGGTTGTTAAATTATCTTGTTTGTATGGGTGACCCCACTGTTGTAAGGTGACATGAACAACTCGTGCTTCGAAAATTTTGTTCGTGAATTTTCTTGCCTCGGTCTCGCATTGCTAAGTTACAATTCCAGTTGATCTTCAGTATATCCATCCACCTTGTGAATTCTTAATGAAGCTAAGGCCTTGAGTTGTATAGACGCTGCTTCTGCATCTACTTGCTCTGTAGAACTTTGTATCATGCTGTAGATTCATATCCAATGCTCATTTTCGAATGGGTGTTTTTTCTGTTCCTTTTGGATCACCACAGTGCGAAGCTTCGATACCAACTTAGTAACGGTGATAAATGTTGGAAGCGAAGTTGCGGATGGTAAAAGAAACATGGCATATGATCGGATCAACACTGAATACACTTCTTGGCCTCCTCATAGATCAACAAATGGTAGCCACAGCTTTTGGCTCTTTTATGGTGAAAATTCGTAGATAGCTGATACTTCTTAATTACTAGAAATACAAGTCTCATAGACAGGAGCAACCATAGCAAACTTTGGTCGTCGCTCGAAATAGGAAATGGAAAAGGGGGCATAAGAAACCTTGCAGATTTATTGTTGGGTGAACCCAGAAAAAAAAAATGCATTCCATCTTCACTTCACAACCAGCAAACAGCTGTTCAGATATACAGTTACAATTTATCATCATGTACAAACACTATACCAATCAATCAGACGGTTATGCGCTGTTGCCAGTTACACCAAACCCATCGTCAAATGGAGATATGTATAGAAACTCGAATATTTTTTTTCCTCGAGTAGATATGTATAGAAACTACAAAATCATATGGAAGAAGGAAAAACAAATATATGTACTAGCTGTACCAGTTAGATTTGACGTAGGAGGTCACTGATCTTCCTCAGTTCTTTTAGAGCTGCTACCGCCTTAGCTTGCTCTGAGCTTCTAGGAAAATATTTCTCAAGTTGCTCCACCGAAGTAGAGAGTGAATTTGGTTGAAACAGCAACTCGATAACCTGTGATATAAACAAACGAATTAACCCAGGGCAAAAAGACAAATAAAAGGTGTTGCATGATCTGAGCTTAAGGTTTATAAATCCAACAACAGGCGCATTATCTGCATGTTCTTTCCTATTTTCTTACTCAGACAAAAGCTGGGGAGTGGGAAGTACAGACTTCACAATTTGATAGGCCTGTCTACCGTCAATGATTACCAGAATGTAACCATATGAGTCCTACGACAATAATTAAACTTTGGCTACCAACAAGTACTGATTTAATAAGAGATTTAAGAAAAAGATAAATCAGGTAAGAAATATGTGTGTGCCATCTGTTTTAGCTTTTGCAAGCATTAAGCAAAGTTACCTGAATGTTCTCAACCATTGATTCACCTAGAGATCTTAACGTCCTAGTTAATTCTTTATCAGCCACTGTTGATATCAAACCTATTGCCAATATTTCCCTTTGGCCACCTTCAGCCATAGTGGGATTTTGGCCATCTTCCATTTTCAACTTCCCATCAATAGAACCGAGTTTACTCTGTTGAACTGGATGAGTATCCACTATTCCAGATGTTTGATCCGTTATGGTTGCTGCTTCATCAGCTCTACCTCCATCCACAGAGAGTGGATCAGCCTTATTAACCACATGGTCATCACAGGGAGCACATGGTTCTTCCACATGATGGGTACCATGATCGTATTCAGTACCACATGACAAAGAGGTACTGCTGCTCCTTGATAAATACCCACAAGCAGCTCCAAGAGGATCCCCAATTTCACCTGAAGTTGAGCACGAACCATCATGCTGGCCTGTCTCCCGTGCATTCTTTGGATTACTCCCAATAGGCTCTGAAGTACTTTGACCAAAATGGTCATTCCGTTCTTCTACAGCCATGTGTGGCACACTATTTATCAGCTTCACAGAAACTACATCAGTATTGTGAAGTTCATCAATAGTAGACTGCCTAGTTGAAGCCAAATTGTTGTTTTCAAAATTAGCAGCCTTGCTTCTGGAAACATTTGATTCAGTGTTAGACAAGCTTCTTCTCAAGAAGTATCTTCCCTTTTTCTTGAAGACACCACCACCACCCTTTTGGTCTATAGATGACTGGAGAATCTTCCATGTCTCTTCCCAATAATTGGGTGTAGTTAAGAGAGACTTTCCTCTCACAGGAGACGAAGGAATATTTGCCTCAAGGGCAAAAGATTGCAGTAACGAAGCTTTCTCAATTAAGCTCTTTAAGTCAACATCTTCTGGAAAATTCAGCAACCTCACTAGGCAAGAAGTTGCGTGTTCACTCCCTAACAAGGAGGATCTGAGATGAAGCATCATTGACACTGCCATTGACAAAATTAGTGCACCACGAGGAGAACATAAGACTTTAAACTGATAATCTGCTGTACTCCTTATGTCACCACAATATGAATGATTAGGAGAAGAGAAGATCTCATCCCAAATAAATAGAAGATTGTCAAGTGAAAATTCACGACCAAATAGGACACGGAGCCATCGCAATGCAAAGTACTGAGGTTCCACACCCAATTCCACAAGGTGACTATGAAGAGAAGAATCCACACTAGCAAGCAAGTGATATATTGCAGATGATGCCTCCCTTATAGGTGTTAAACCAGTGCTTGATTCTGGTTGAGGACTGAGAGAATAGAAGTCAGTGATAGCAACCACCCCTTCGGCACCATTCATCAAATTCTCAAACATTGAGTATGCATCATGCTCCATAAACTTTTCTGATAAAATAATTCCCAGCTCACCCTCTGCTCCATATGCATCGTTTATCAAGAAAAGATCCTTAGTATCAGGGTCAAGGTCAGCCAAACTTCTGATTTTAGCAGTTTTGCACTCAACATTATTTTTCCTGTCACTTCTGTTCAGCTTTGACCGATCTGGAAAAGTTTGTCCATCAAAATCATCATCCAAAAGCTCTTCATGAAGGTCCCTGACTTGCTTGAAGTGCTGCACATCAGCATGAAGGACATAGAGAAGAGGAGCTAAGAGTTCATGCATTCCTGTAGAAGGAAAGTGATTTTTATGTTGACAAATTCATACAATAAGGACAGATGAATGATTATTTCATCATAAAACACAAGCTTTTGATTGTTTTCAACCTTGGCAGAAATAATGTTTGGTCATCTTAAATAGGTCAAAGAAACTTTTTTCAATGTGCTAGATGTATTCAACATTTCAAGCAGAGTAAGATTAATAATTGAAATGAGATATATTCAACCAAAGTGAGATTAACAATTGACATAAGCACTAGGCAGCTACTTTTGAAGTGCATAGTAGCTCCATGACAAAAATTGAATAAATACAAGATCTAGAAGCCAACTCCAGGGGACCGCTGGTATGCTGCAATTCGCTTAGGCTTATCAAGTTGTAGGTATATATGTTTTTGACTAATATCAACCATTTTTTCATGAGAAGAAAAGTTCACAGTGATTGAAGATGCCAATGCTTTACCTTGTCTATAACCAAATTCTGGGTATCTAAGGCTCCATACTAACAATATGCGTCCAAGCATAGACTGACATGAGCTTGTCTGGAAGAAGTCCCCCAATTCAGGATACAGCCGGGACAGATCTTGGTTAAGCATTTTCTCAAGTTCCGCATTTCTGAAATATTTGCCCCAAGTGCTATCTGCATTCACGGTGTACAAATTTAATAGAAACACATTATTGTCAGTAATACAGAGTTTGAAGAAGTGTCACCTTACATTGATATAGGATTGAGAGCTGAATCAAGAAAACGTCTGACCGATGAGAAAATAATAGCATGTTTCTGTTGGTTGTAACTAGTTTACTATCAGCTGAGATAACAGTGCACCAAAAAACGTTTCTGCCTGCATCTTCTCCATTTTCCTTTAAGTAAAAAATAAAAGCTTACTTAAGATCTCACTTCCTTCCATGTGCATTGGAATTCATATGTTATTCTAGCACAAACCATTCCTTCTCCAAGCACTCTTAGTTTCCAAAAAAAAAAATAGTGCATAACAAATTTCTAACAAAATTTCAATTAATTAACTATTACGAGGTTGGCAGAGTTCCCTTACATATCTTATGCAACAGTCGTACTGGCAAAGTGTACTTGAATAGTCTAATCTATATGTGTTATTTAAAATGTGAGTCTATCAAGCAAATGTCTGGTAATGAAAGCAATAACAACTCAGAGAATACAGTTTAAAGGCGAGCCAGTATGCCAGTATATACCTGGGTTCTGTGATAGTGGATTCTCCACAACCAAGTCAGGGGCACCTTCTTCATCCTTGGAAAGATGGGGATCTATTAACAGCCTTCGCCGCAGATTAGCATATCTGCAGCAAGCAGCAACAAAATTCAAGAGTCAGAGCCCTAGACTCAACAAAATTTGCATCTTTTACCCAATAATATCAATTGGTAACAACTAACAAGAAAGATCGTCTGAGTCCTGAAATTTTGCGTTTTGATTAGTCCAAGCCATAATCTTCGTTCAATTGCAAGCGAATCCAATGTTTCCAATTGACTGATACTCCTAGTTTGTTAACACTGAATCCAAAGCACTAAATTGACACTAAAGGATTATAATGATCAAGTAAGATAGCTTGATCCAGAAAAAATAGGACAGAAACGCGCTAAATATTTCGAGTGGTTAATCATTTCACTATTTGCTCGAACGCAACATAAACGGAATCCCCCGAGATAAAACCAGACCTCCGGCGGGAGTCCGCGGCAGCGCGGCGGAGCTCATCGGTGGATACGGCGGTGGAGCAGGGGAGGACGCCGAGATCGGCGCGCCACCGGGCGCCGCGGAGGGCCGAAAAGCTCGGCCTCGACGGAGACCCCGGCATTGTCATTCGGGCTCCAGCCTTGGATACGGAGCACGAACAAGATTACCAGACACCCCGCAGCAGGAAAAGGAGAATTCTGGTGCTGATTGGCGATGCGGGGCCGACCAAGACGGGTTGATTCCGGTTCGTGATCGTGAGAGGGAGGGATTGGGATCGAGGAGGGGGCGATGGCAGCGTGGTTTCTTAGCGTGGGAAAGGGAAGGGAGGAACAGGGGAAAGCGAGGGAGGAACGAGGCCCCGCTCCCGGTGACTTGCACGGTTGCACACTTGCACCGCCCAGCCTGTTTCTTCGGTCGATGCTACAAGGTGAGCTGTAGCATCAATTTTTTCTATTCATTTTTCTAATGAAAATTGCGTTCTCGGACTAATTGTGAAAATTAGATTACAGGTCAACTGTGGCATCCCATCGTCAAGAATTAAAGTCTACTGCTATTCTGTTCTACTAGACTGTTTATAAAGTATACTCCTATAAACAAAAACTTAGACATGAGGTCATCATCATTCTTCCGCGTTCTTGCGGCCAAATGTTGATGTCACAGTGAGCTTCGATGGTGCATTTAGGATGCTATTAATCTTCTATACCATTAAATTTCTAGGTATATGCACAACAAATGTAGTGATGTATTGGATTAGATGTCTGGATAGCTAAAGCACCACATGCACCACAAACGTCTATGTTGAGTTAAATCAATGTCTTATACTTAATAACGGTTTTATACGGTGCTTTATATTTCTTCAAGAAAATCTTTGTATTTGTTCAAGAAAATTTTTTCTAACAAGAGAGAATGAAAAGAACAAGTTACTATGTGCACAATAGCGTGGCAGACTTAGGATTGTGAGGTTAAGAATTCCTAATATATGTAGACACAAAATATATGAAACGTTGTAAATTTACGATATAGATATCTCATTAATCTAGAGTATATAGTTTGCTAAGGGACTTGCAAACAATAAAATTTAACCTAACATAGACTATATATATATATATATGTACATATTATATGCTTGCTCTTTGACAAAATATGTTGGGTATTCCCAAGAATACGGGGATACCCCCAAGATCCGCCCCTGTCGTGAAGCCAATGGGCGTGTTCGGCTGCTCTGCGTGCTACAGTAAAAAAAAATAGTACAAGCAGCTGCAGCCCAACAGTAGCCCGTCGAACAGAGCCAATAATTCTAACATACTATGGTATAAGTTAGGTTGACTAGCCATTAACAATGTATTCATATAGTCTTTGCTCAAAAATAAAAATGTATTCATATAGTCACAAGGTTGGCGATATGTTAAACAACTTGTTATTTTTGTTTTTCTTTTACATGTCATATTTGAGTTGTTCTAAGTTAAAGTCATGCAATTTTGACAAGTTTATAGAAAAAATAAAATCATTTAAAATATCAAGTTTGTTTGGTCAAATCCATTATTAAATATTTCGGTATTGTATATATTTTGCAGTAGGAAAATGTCATTTTTAGTTTTTTAAAACCTTCAACTATTGTGCTCTTTCGTTTTTCAACCTTGGTATCCAAAATCAGAAATCTTACAACCTTAAACTATCAAAATTATTCGTTTTCGACTTTGTCCTATTTTGAAGGTGGTTTTGTAATAAAAGTTCATTTTAGACCCTCAAACTATAGCGTTTGTTCAATTTTTAACCTTTACCTACGACAGACTTCTTCATCTCAGGCATAGTGATTGAGACACATGCGAGCATTGACTCCTCCTCGTCGCCATTCTCCATATCCTCCTCTCCCATGGACATTGTTTATTAGGTGCACATCTCCGCAACAGTTGTCAGCTGCGAGACCGAGCCAGAAGAAGATGAACGTCGAGCAAAGGCATTTGACGGTGCGTAGGAGGCTCTGATGATCACCCATCCGCATGGACGCAAGGATGATGATGGCCGCTATTAGATTTACGAACACAAACAACATCACGATTGTGAGCTACATAGTTTAGCCACGATGGAGGTTAAAAATCGAACGCACGTTATAGTCCAAGGGTGTAAAATGAACTTTTATTGCAGAAACACCTTCAAAACCGGAGAAACTTGAAAAACGAACGGTTTTGATAGTTAAGGTTTCTGATTTTATATACGAAGGTTAAAAATTAGACGAGCACAATAGTTGAAGGTTGTAAAAAAAACTTTTCCCTTATAGTACATATCGGCATACTTTTTTTTTTCTAAAAAGTTTAGTTAAAATTAGATTAGTTTTCTTTTAGAATCAGTACAATCGAAGACACTCACATATATGCACACATATTTACCCGTATAAATACATGTACACAGCCCTACCTCTACGAGCACCTCCAAGAGACTAAGCTGGCTGATCGAAATCACCAGAGACGCCTCGTAATCGATGAGGACTTAGACCGAACCGAAATATATCACATGTAAAAACGAATGGAATGAGATTTTTTTAAAATCTAGAGTATTAACTTTATTCTAACTTTAGATCGTTTAATTTTTTTGAATTCTAATTTTGATAGCTCGTCTTATTCCGTGTGAATCCGAAATAAAACTACCGTTTCTACCCTACCGGTACCACACGGCCCACGGGAAGGGCGCCGCACAACTGCTCATGACACGGTCACGAACGCACGCGCCATCAGATCAGCCCCCGCCCGCCTCTCGCTTCCTCCGCTTCGCTACGACCCTCGCGCCGTCTCGCAACCGCACGCAACGGCGCAACGCCTCTTCTTTATCCTATCGCTTTCCCTCGGCGGGGTGTCGTGTCGGCGCGTCGCATCGCAGGCCTCGTGAGCCTAGCGCCCTAGGGCCCCGGTCGCCCGCCTCCTCTCGGTCTCGGATAAATACCCAGGGGCAAACGGCCCCGCTCTCTCGCTTCGCTTTCCCTTCACGCTCTTCGAGAGGAAAGGCGGCCGTCCGGGGAGCGCGCGCGCGCGGCACGGCACGGCACGGCGCGGCGGAGCGGCTTCTCCACGCCTGGCGGGCGCCCCACCAACCACCATTCTCCGCGCGCTTCGGCGCTCCCTCTCCCGGTTGTTCAGGCGAGTTCCTCTGCGTTTCCTCCTCGTAAGGCTAGGCTAGGCTAGGCTAGGCTAGGATTACGTTCCTGAGGACCACCAATCTGGCGAACTAGCGCCCGGATGGCGGAGCGGAGGTCGCTAGCGCCGTGCTTTCTCCGTGCGCTGTTTGCCGTTCGTTGGCTGTAGATTAATCGATGTATTGTCCAAAGATCGAGGCGTTTCGACCAAGGGCCGTGTGGATTGGAATCTTGGATTAAAAAAAGTGGGAGTTTTCGCGGTGTCAATTCCCAGATTAGGAGCATTTATTCATTTGTGTGATCTTGAGGTTAAAAACATATAAGCTTTTTTATTGCCTTTTATGTGCTTCTGGCCTCTGACAACAGGAGATGTAAGTCCTTGAACAACAGGATAGCATAATCGAAATTGCCGGATGAGTGCCAATTGATTTTATTGTTGTCTATTGGGTTTCTTGATGACAAGTTGGGAATTGTTGT
Source organism: Digitaria exilis (assembly GCA_015342445.1). Taxonomy (NCBI): domain Eukaryota; kingdom Viridiplantae; phylum Streptophyta; class Magnoliopsida; order Poales; family Poaceae; genus Digitaria; species Digitaria exilis. The sequence continues at coordinate 1,864,587 of JACEFO010002479.1, forward strand.
GGGGTTGGGTGGGTGAGGGCAGTCCCAACCCAGACTCTATCTTAGAGTCTAAACTCATTTATTAGCCTTGTATTAAATGTCTTTTTGCTGATGTGCCACTCAATTATTTGGACTTGGTTTCTTATTTGGATTCTAAGTCTACGGTTCCCAAGGTATGGACTCTAAGATACGGTTCCCAAGGTATGGACTCTAAGATAATGTCTGGGTTGGGACTCCCTGAGGGACGATAGAAATTTGCACAATTACTCCCTCCGTCCCAAAATAAGGGAGACAAATACGGATTTCAAACTCCTCTTATTTTTGGGACGGAGGCAAACACGGATTTCAAACTCCTCTTATTTTAATTTTGGGACTGAGCGAGTAGTACTTTCTTTTCCCTTGGGGTTACAATGCGTGATGTGTTCAAAATGTACCCTTTTTTTTTATTTGTGTGCCCACAAGAAGTTGCAGCAGTAGTAATGATTCCGACTCTGGTTGAAAGTTGGCCAAGTACAAACTCTTCCATTTGTACTGGAAATACTTAAGCTGTACTCTAGTTGTGGAAGTTAAAAGAGATAGAATTGCTATTGGCACCATTATGCCAAGTTACTTTTTTACTGTTTATTTGCTCTAAAGTTTTAACCGTTGGAATCCTACTTAATTGTGCAGGGCCCTTGTTTTCTGAAGGAGCTTAATTTTTTTTTCCTGACATGGGTATGGAACAGTTGATGAGTTCTGCTAATGCTTCATCAGGTTCAACCTGGGATTCTTTATTATGCATAAATAATATAGTTTCAGCATATGAGAAAATCTTGAAACTGTAACTGAGGTTACATCTTATAAAAAAGGTTTTGCGTTGTATGGAAACCAAGCAGCGGAGGAAATGAAAAGGCTACAGGGTCTGAGAGCAGAAACACTGATGGAAACCTGCCAAAGCACAGAAAGTAGAGATGGAGCTATCAGATGTCCAATTCCGTGCAAAAGCAGCAGGTATGGTCCAGCTGTATGATCTGGTCCATTTGGAAGTTATTACTACCGAACTTCGAAATATATATAATCTATCATTCAAATAATTACATTTCGGTGTTCTGATGATATTGGGGTCATTATTTTTTTGTCTGGCTTAGGTGGTATAGCGAACGTGAGCTGAGAGCTGCACAAGATCTTTCTGATTTCATTCTGAGCAAGGTTCGTTTCCGTACAGTTCGTCATACTACAAGATCTTTCTATTGTATTTTGTTCCCTTTTTTTCTTGTCTTTTTTTGAGTTGGTAATTTAAGAGTAGATTTTCAGCACGGTAAACATAAAGTGTCACCCTTTGCAAGGAATCAAACTAATATTGCTTATCTAATCTAGAAGGTTTCATAATCTGCAGGCTTCACCTCCGTACTTTGTGGGGTCACCGCCAGTTCGCGCAACTAATCCTCTTGTTCATGATGCACAATTTTGTGCGAGGAAGGTGCAAAGTGTTGATCAGTCACTAGGAATTCCTATACCAACCAAGGGCTACAACACTCGCTACTGTTCAAGGAAAGGATCTTTTACGAAGGCTTGATGCTACGTTTGTCTGTTTCATAGCCGCTCAGCTTAGTTGTAACTCTGCTTCTCTCAGAAAGGCTTAACTTGTACATAGAGTCTCGTGCCTTACTGCCTTTTGTAGGTGTGAGGTGTCTTATTTGAGTGTTTAGAGTATGTCATCGGAAGTGTTGTAGATATTTTTCTTGCTCGACTTTAGTTAGTGGAGCTAGTTTTGGTGAATAAGTAATGGTAAACTATGTTGTTGAGAAATGAGGTTAACCTGAGTGAAAATTTTGTTAATCTTCAGTTTCTGGTCTCTGAGGTAAATTTGCTGGATGTGCTAGTGGATTGTTACACCTTCTGATTTTTCTGTTCTGGATGTTGGATGTGCTGACAAACTTTGCAAAACACAGATGAATCCTTTAATCGACATTGCAAAAGAACAGAGAAATTAGTGTGTGTTTACTCTATAATCTGCTATTAAATTTCTACTTGATCTCCAACTGATACTGTGATACATGGATGGTTTGATTTGAATGAACATGTGCCCTCCTATTTTACTTGTCTTCTGTACATGTTGTTTGACCTTCTCTGCCGATTGAACTGTTGATTGTTTTTCTGATTTCCACCATCGAACTTAAGTGGGACGATCTGCCTGATGTATGAGGTCCCTGGGAAGTTTCTCCTTTCCTTTGCAAGCGACCGGAGTTCTGGCAACCAGTACGCAACGTACTCACCTTCAGGATCATACGTTTTGGCCTGCAGAAGGACGTTAACGCACGGTCATTGACTGTTGAGGTATATCTAGTACTGTTGTGATTATAAACAAAGACGATGTAAAATTCACATATTGTATTTTGAAGTGACCAGAGGAATTTGGATGAAGAAAACCTACAAGCAAATACTGGTGTGGCAATATTTGCTACCATGTCAGCAACGATTCTTTACAGTCGTCTGTTTTTTTTCAGGTAAAGAGTTCCGTCTGGTCAAATAAGTATTCAGGTTTGTTACTTACTTGTTTCGGGATGCTGAAGTATCGGTCTTCTCGTGGATCATTGCCAACTCCTGTCAAGAGTGCAGCAATAAAATTTCAGTCAGTTCCGGTTCATTAGAATAAATTTATTTGTTCGTACTGTTCTATCAGAATTGAGTAACATTGGGATACTGGTAGAAGACGGGACCAACCTGCTCCATATGTCCAGTTACCGTAATTTGAGGCTGGATCATAATCCAATAAAGATGTTTCGAACCATTCTGCTCCCATTCTCCAATCGATACCCATATCTCGGACAAGGAATGAGCAGACAATCTACAGGTAAGCAATAATAGAGATATGAATAGTAGGGAACGTGTGGACTGAAGAATTGAAGTCCTCTGCAGTTGTTCTGTTTGTGTGGTCTGATGTTGAAGGTCACCTGACGGCCACGGTTAGACATGAAACCAGTGGATGAAAGCTCCCTCATGTTGGCATCAATAAGAGGGTACCTGGAAATTTCTTACCATGGCTGAATCAGTAGGCTTGACTAACGATAACTTCAGATGTTGAAATATCGAACACAGTGTGGTAATTAATACCGTACCCGGTTCGACCATCTCTCCAAGATTCAAACAGCGCTTGGTCCTGACTCCACTTGGATACTACTTTCCTTGGACCTCCTACAAAATATAATTTGCATCAGGATAGGAATGCATTTAAGAGTATCCATTTACACAAAATCTAAGGGCAAGAGAGAAATAGCATCATCTTTAGTCCTTACCTAGGTGAAAAATGGAATTCCCGTACTTAACTGATAGAAATCTAAAGTAGTCTCTCCATATAAGCTCAAACAAAACCCTGAAGCCATTGACATATCAGGAAAACGAGTTAATCTATATGAATAAGAACGTGCCTGTCAAACAAGTTTAGCATGAAACTTTCATGGGCAGTTTAGCAGGAACTTAGGCCTGGTAGCAGTAAAATTTATAACCCACACTAACCAGTATGTAGAGTCATTTGCTACTCTTTGCTTCTCATATCTCTTCACCTACATCATGAAAGGAGAAACAACTTATTGCATTATGCAAAGCTGACGAGTGACGATCTCTGCATTCAATCACTAATTATCTACCTCTTCGCAAACATAACGTGGCGAAAGGCTGCCTGAAGCAAGCCAAGGAGAGAATTTGGTGGAGTAGTCTGGACCTAACATGCCATTCCTAGTCTCCTTGTAGACTTTCAACTGATCCTTCTTCCAGAAGTACTCATGGACTCGCCCAAGCGCTGCATTCTCTCCTCCTGTGAAATGCACCCCCTTCTCAGACTGCAGAGAGGAGAAAACAGTACTGATAAAAAATCAGAACCAGTAAAGCTTCTGATGAAAGCACAACTAGCTGCAGTTAAACCTGCCTTTGTGGCACTGAGGCCTAGTGACTCCAGGGTTGGTATTGTACCCCACCCTCCAATCTCATCTAGGCCAGAACTTGGGGTCGGCCCAAGCGATGGCGGCAACTTGGTGCAGTTCCTAACCGAGGACTTCGATTCAACCGCCTGGTGAAAAACGTTGGTTCAACATCAACCCATCACATCTGGAAAATAGGCTAGAGTTCGCAAAGAAAGTCCCTGCCTTTCTGAACTGTGTGTACACGTCTGGCAAGTTGTTCACGGTGAACGGGAGATCATCGATGTGGTACATTGTTGCTCCCCAGATGAGCTGCAACCTGGGGTTCAGAGGTTTCTTTTGGCCAGGTGCTCCTCCTTGAGTAATCTGAACTTGCTCCAGGCCTTTGCGCACTAGGCATTCAACGATGAGCTCCTCGCTGCAGGTTTCCTTATGTGCATAAACCTGGAGATACAGCACTACTGACTTATTCTTAGGCTCCTAGATGAATCTACTACCACACTATCCAAAATTCAATATCAAGCTGTGCTATAGTTAATTCAGTGACAGAATTGTGCAGAGGGACCTACTGTGTGTGCACTAACAGCCTTTGCAATTGAAGGAAGGATCTCTTCAGGCTTGCCATGTCGAACCAGTAAATCGAGACCCTTTTTCCTCAGATTCTGCTTCAGGTCTCCCAAACACTCTATCAAGAACTGTGCCCTCAATGCTGAATATAGGTGCTCAAATTTCACCAGAAATACAACACACATAAATCAGCAAGATTTCCAATCAGGAACTGCTTGCATTTGGCTCTACGATGCCAAGAAGTCACCATAGTCCTTGTCTATCTCGAATCTCAAATGCAGCAGCAACCAACAAAATGCAGGATTGATCTGTCCTCACCTCCAGTCTTGGGGAACCCGAAGTAGTGCGTGGTCCCCTCGAAGACACGAGGATCAACGCAGAACACAGGCAGGACGGCCTCGGACGCCGCCCACGCGCGCACAAGCGCCTCGTTGTCAAGGACCCGGAGGTCATTCCGGAACCACACGACGGCCACTCCGGCGCCGCCTCTCCTCAAGCTCGGCGACGTATGCCTCTGGAAGGCCTCGTCAGCCACCGCGCTGGCCTCGTCGGCGCCGAGGGAAGGCACCGGCACCGCCGCGCCGCGCAGCGGGCGGGACGAGGAGGACGAGGCGGCGGCGCTCATGGCGAGGAAACGGAGGCTGGCTGGTGGATTGGGGTGGAGGAGGAATCGAGGGCAGAGAGGGGAGGAGGAAAGGAAGTGGAGAAGAAGCATTTCTTGGACCAGGGATTTGAAAGTTTTGGGAAGGTAGGGGGAGGTTTGCGAAATGGAAGGGGAAGAGTGGGGACTGGTGCCACGTGTCCGGGACTGAGTGGTGCTACGTGGTTGGATGTGGGCCTGTGCTTTTCTTCGCTTGTTAATGCCATTGATTTCCTTTCGGAAACCATGGAGGTTCTTGGTTGAAGAGCCATGGAGATTCTTCTCAATGACAAGGATGGAACCCCTGGGACGCATTCCAAGCTTATAAGGCTATTTCTAAAAAAAAAAACATCATCAATTAGTTTCTATACATCCATGTCATATGGACACTATCTATAGAAAATACCTTCCTAGTGCATAATTTTTTAAAAATAAACTAACATCCAATCACATATGTTCTTCCTTATTTCATCTCCCTATCATCAAAGTTTATTTCTTGTGTAGACATGGTTTCTCATGCAAGACACCATGTCTTTCTCTCCACTCTTTATTTCCCTTGCCACATCACCAAATTGCTTATGTGGCTGGCTATTTAATGCTATGGACATCATCCTAGTAGATGGGTTGGGGATTGGCTAAGCACTTGAAATCGCTTGGTTATATTGTCGGACGAAATGGTATTCCCTGGATAATGAAGGATAGTGCTGTCTGTGACATTGCTGTTCTTTCCACGAGCGTGGTTCACAGTGATCAGGGCTTCAATAGAATCGATGGCACCAGCAGTGACATAACCAAATGACTGAATGATATAGCAAAGTAATAACTAAGTACACTCAATCCATAGCAGTAGTCTAAGCTTTTGGTAACAAAAACAAATTATAAAATATAAAGTTATGTGGTAATTCTCTAGCTATCACTCTGTCTACAAAGAATGGATCATATAATAATGAGTATGACAAAAATCTCTTCTCCAAGAGACAGGAACGAACAAGGGAGGAGGGGAAGACTAATGGAAAAAAAATACATATAACACAATAAATTACTATGAGGGCAGTGTCATTCTATAAACATGGTTGTGGCCCTTCCCTGGAACTGAGAACCTTCAAGCCATCAGAGTTGTTTCCGTCGTAATGTCTTTCGGCCCAGATCCTTGTTAATAATTATGGACCTCGCAATTTACATAAACATGTAAAAAGCTTGTAGAATTTGAAGCTTTAATCAGACCATATTCCCAAGGCAATGAATTAGATATTTAGGTTGGACTTAAACGGATGTATAGCTGGTGAATTGCTTCAGTAGGTTGTCAAGTGCTTCAGGATTAAACTTTCTAGCGAAAAGATAACATGGTCTCTTTAATCCATTCCACAAACACGGCTTCTGCATCATAAGTTTCTGCAATAGAAAAAAGAAGCACACAGCTTTCAACAACGATGCATTCAAGCTGGAAATTTCATTGTTTCATGGATGTGAATTCAGGAGCTGGCTTATAATCCATAATGAAGTTCATGAACAATTTATTTATTGTTCGTCAAAACTCAAAAAGAAAAATTGCTATAAGTTGTTGTGCTTACCTTGTCATCACTTGTTACATGGAAGTTCTCATCAATTGCCTGTATAGCAGTAATGCACGTCAGAGTATGGACATTAGTATCGTGTGCTAGATGAGAAAGACCCATACAGCTAGAAAATATACCGTTATATTCTTTAAGAGATCATAGGTGACATCTGCAGCACCATATGACCTTGGATGCCATTTTCCCTCAGACCAATCCACATGTGTAACTGACCAATTAGAGATTCCACCAGGATCTACCATCTGAAGTTATGGTCATGAATTAAGCAAGCAACTTAAAGAAACAAAAGCTAACTGTCACTTCTATAGATAGTGAATACTGACATTAAACAGGGTTGGCAAATAATGCTCATCTGCAATACAGTTGCGCCCCTCCGCTGGCTGCAGATTACAGGAGAAAAGTAATTCCCTTAGCAAAAATAATTGAGTTTACTACAAAATATTTGTGGAACTGAAAACATTGTCGGTTCAAAAAAAAAAAAATGAAAACGGTAAAAATAATGGCAATTGGTGCAGAGTTGATAAACAGTGACTCCAATGTATGTACCCCTTTAGATTGTTATGAGGAACTTTGCAATGAACTTTACACATTTATCTATGTCCCAGTGCATATTCAATTATCTGCTCCAGTTTCTTCAGCCTTAGCAGTTGCATGGATTGATTGAGGTTTATTTCGTTTTTTTCATAAATCAAGGAGTCTGGTGAGTTCGGGGGTTTTCTTTTACATGTTAGTAGCTTCTCCAAACAGAGTAGTTAGCCAAATTTCTTGCTGACACTAAAACTAAAACAACACTGGATTTCATTGAAAAATACATATTGTAAATTAAGATATGTTTGTATTGTATGCATGTTTCCTACCTTATTACTTGGTATCTAGTTTCACTCTATTAACTAAAAATAATAACTCCATAAATATACCTTGCAATATAGCTTGAACTTCTTGTAGTACAGGCTGTCTGCCAGAATCATTAAAGCGTGTCTCCGCGTAACTGCAAACCACTACAGCAAGAAAGCATTTAAGATTAGATTTCCGTAGTCAGCAACCAAATTTTCTAAAGTCCCCACATGTCAGCTTTATACCATGTAAATTTTTTTTTGATAAATGACATACTGCTAAATGAATGAACTTGGTAGCAGCAAGTATTCTATATCCTAACAAACTACTATAGAGAATAGCTGTACCTGGGCACCCTTTCTAAATTCCCTCTCGTCAATTTCAGGATACATCTCAATAGAATACCTTCCACTGCCATGTGGACCTGGATCCTTGAAACTGAAAAGTTGAAAACAAAGGCAGACAAAAACCAAAGTGAGTGGATATATATGAACACCTTCAAAAGAAAATAAAAGGAGAGTAAAAAAACGTTCTCATATAATATTTTTCAAATTGATTTTCAGATATCAGTTCCAATGTTCTTACCAGTCAACGAAGCTAATGTTCGTTCCCATCAGGTAATTATACACATAATCAAATGAATGAAGTGGAACACAGCTGTGGAACAAAGAAAAGATGGCTCAATAATAAATAATAAAGGATAAAAAAAGGTAATTACCATAATAAGAGACAGACCTATCAGAGAGCAAGACAAAAAATTGATTATCAACATCTTCCAGAGCATTCGCTAGTAGTCTCCTCTCAGCATCAACCATTGAAATCAATCCCCATACTACCTGCATAGTAAATACATACTATGCTCAAATTTAACAGCCATATAAAACTATAACATAAAGCAGTACCACAGTCCATTAGTGGAGAAGAATCCAACTAAAGATACTCATGGACAAGGAGAACAATCCCTTCAATTTGCAAGCGATGGATTCAACAGTTAACAGCAGTATTCTAATACAAAATGATTATAGCGATCTTGTTAGGACTTGTTGTGGACGCCTTCCTTGGAGCCGGATGTACCGTCTCGTCAATCTACTTGAACTGGAGATGGGTGACAGAAACGGTGAGGGAAGACCAGAAGAGTACCGCAGAGTTCTAAAGGTCACACCTATGCGACAAGGCAAACACAGGGCGCCATAAGGGCTTAGCCTTGTTGCCTAGGCAACATACCCAAGATTTCACAGGACGGCTTTTCGCCTTAAGAACCATGGAGACTGGAGTACTGGGTCTTGAGTGTGTATCTCCGCCGTGTTGGCCTCAATGATAGCTTGTCGAGCCTGTCATTGAGGGCATTGATGTTGTCCTTGTGGTTGCCCATTCCCAGGACTGGGGCAAGGGTTTAAGGAGGACTGGTGGCTGGGTATGGCAGTGGTGGGAGGTCGGCACAGGATCTTGAATATCTCTGCTACCTGATGATGTGGGATTTGAATTTGGGAGAGAATTAGGCGAGAGAGAGCAAAGATAAACGTACTCGCCCTTCAAGGGAGACTGAGTATTAAGTTTAATTCTTGCTTGATTTCTTGATCAGCATCCCCTCATATATATAGGGATGGTACAGATTACAAATCCTTCAAACTTACAACTCATCCTAACCTAATACAAACTGAGCCAAGCAATCCTAACCAAATACTAAACTTGTCTAACAAACTTTATCTCTAAACCAAAACAACTAATTTCGAAGCAGCAGGACTCTCCTCCCTCTAGCAACGCTGACACTAGTAGGATCAGCCAAGGAAGGCGTCCACAACAGGACTGGACCTCTTGTTCTGGGTTGTGAGATTTAAACTGTTTTTCCATAAGATGATTAGTATAACTCTTTTATGAGTTAGCTCCTACGCCCTGAAGCGTGCAACTAATTTTTGGCTATTGCTGATTTCTGCTAGGTGGAGTAAAAAATAAACTGTTCAAATTCAAAAGAAGTTTCTGGCAGTAACCAAGGTCAACCACTTGGTCATTATCGTTATATTCTTCGTTCATCACTGATAAAGGATATATCTTAAGACAGTTAGATCCAAAATGTATGAAACGCATACAAAAATATTACCGCGTCACTGTGAATATCCCGACCAGCAAACAACGAACTAGTATGAACAGGCTTTTCACGTGATGCGTGCACATAGATGGAGTATCTCCCCTCGTGTCCCTGTTAAGAGAAGTCAGAGTGATTAAATTTTCTATGAAGTTGAACTAAATTATATAAGAGATAGAAATCATCACTACAGACTAATACTTAATGGAAACAAAATATTACCAGCTAGGCACCTATAAGGCGAAAACATGCTTAACCTATCTATACAGATAAAATAAATAGATTCTTGAACACTTGAACACTACAATGCTCAAAGATGCATGAGAATCCTATGCTGTCAGCATAAGCATAAAAAATAAATCCAAGCAACATCTATCATTTGAGTGTGACTTATAGCACAATTAGGCAAATATATATCGGTTAATACGGGAATCAAAATATTTGGCCTTGCAAGCATATGTCTGCAGGGGACATCGAACTTACACAGAGAGGTTCACGATTCAGCATAGCTATCTAAATCAGACACCATGATCTCTACCTTCTCTCCAGAAAAACAAACAAAAGCATTCCTATGGAACCAATATCTCAATAATACTGCACTCTATACTCATATTTCAATAATGCACATTGAAAAACAAGGAAGTAGGCCACCAAATTGTTTCTATGGAATCAACCTAGGTGTCTATCTAAATTTGAAAGGTTTATGATGCCTTCCAGTTAAAGGAAGCACAAATATCCTTGTATGAATTATACTCCTGAAGTGGCACAGAAACAGCAAGCGCATTTGGACCAACCTGTAAAAATTTCTCCCACAATTTCTCGAAGGGCAATGAACCAGGTGTCAAGAACATAAGGGCGATCTTTGGACTTTTTGACACAGGCATGGGCATTGAAAGGATATCCCTAATAACTACAGATGAAATAATCTCCTCATCAGTCCGCTCCCGTCGGCCCATAGAAGGGAGCCAATCCTTGAAAGGTGCACATACACTTGAACCAAAGAGGTAGCACTTAGAGTAGCGCCGTGGTGGGAAGACATAAGCCCCAATCAACACAACACAAACCATGGACAAGAGTACGATTATCCACATGGGCTTCTTGGCCCCCGCCCGATGACGCTGAGGCATCATGACAGTCATATCCTTGCGACCCCACTGTAAATCTGTGGAACTTCTATCTCCTCTCCATCTTCAGATCATCTGAAGCTCTTTTGTCACCATCAAACTCCGCTAATTCAGCAACTACTACAGGGCATGATGAAATTTCAGGTGAAGGATCTTTTCTGCAGCTGTAATACACAGCAAGCATAGCATTAATACAGTAATCCATCCAAATTATTCAAAAACAAGTAAACAACCAAGATTTTACCCTACAATTCTACAAACAAGCAGTCAAGCACTCCACCCCAAGTAACCTGATGGTTGTTCTAGTACAATTTCCAATGTTTTTACTATTATGGCTTCGGTCGTGATCTGTTCTGAAATTGCGATGCAAGCTAGTACTAGATTGAATGAGCACCACTAATTCACAGCCCTGAAAGATCCAGGCTTTCCAAGTTGGTCGCAATTCGGCAATTGTGTCCAGTTAGGTGAGCTACAAAGTCCAAATCAGGCCATTACACAAAAATACAGCGGCGAGTCCATGGCGGCGGCTGGCGAAAAGTCAAGCTCTGACCAAACCAACCACCGCATCTCAATCGCACTATCGGCTGGATTCAGTCAGCGCCCCGGCCGCCCCGGCCTATGCTAACCAAAGCAAACCAAATCACAGCACCAGCACCAGAATTCGCTCGTAAATTCACGTAAAAATCTAAGCTTTGCGCCCAGAACAGCAAGACGAAATGCCAAACAGCACGGAAGCCGCCATCTTTCCAGAAACGGAGCCCAATGCCGGGAGCAGCCGAGCAGGGCAACAGATAGAACCACAGCACGAATGGCACAGAATCGATACCTGATTGGAGAGAGCAGCCGCTTGGGGTCCAACGCCGGGAGCTCGCTGCCTCCGGCCGCCGGGGATCTGGAGCTTGCGGAGATCGATCGGGTTTAAAGGCGCCTGTGGAGGCGGAGCTGAGGCGACCGAGGCCACGAGGGAGGTGGTATAAAGAAAAGGATTAATTAAGCTAGAATTGGCACTAGCTGTTATGCTCAATGGGTTGGCTGGGTTAGAGGTGGAAACGGCTGGCTCTTGCTGCTTGCTTTGCTCGTGAAGTCGTGATGGGTAATGGGTTTCCAAATTGGAGGCTGGGTAGGAAGAAGAGGTGAGGCTGGGAAATTTTGGATTAGGTAAACTCCCGGGCGTGTCCTTTTGCGCCTGGGACCCCGTAAACTTTCACTTCCTTTGAGATCCCTTGGGATTAGAATAATCCTCCTGGATGATTCAGGGCTTCTAGATTTGAGATTGTTTATGCAGGCAGCGAATGGAGCATGTTTCAATCAGTGCATTAAATCCCGAGGCGTGCCGTAGAATTGTTTCGTCGTAAAAACATTATATAAATTGCCCTAGGACAAGAGTTATTTACGTGCTTCCAACGGGGTTGTAAATTTATTCAACCTGATAGCATCACAGTCATAGGATAAGACGATTTTTTGACATTCTGTTTGAGAGGCTGAATATTCCCTTTTTTTTTTTTGCTTGAGGTTACTCCTGATAATATCCTCAGTTCCACAAGAATGTCATCCTCAAATTGTACATGAAAACTTTCCCGGGATCCAAAAGAGGAATACCTTTGCTTGAATACTCGTCTTTGCTGGTAGCTGGGTACAAAAGCAAGTACATGTATTTGTAAGAAAAAATGGCAGACCGGAGAATATTCGCACGCCGCCAAGGAACGAACCTTTGACCATTATCATAAAAGGAGAAAATACTTGGATCTACCTAGTAGTAGCAAGAATAACCTCTGAAGGGGGGGGGGGGGGGGGGGGGGACATCCTCACTGCTAGTGCTCGCCATTTTGGATCTGCGGAGCATCCGGGCCCTAACAGAAAACGAAAGGGGTCTCCGGGTGTTCCACTTGCGAGCACACGCATCCGGGTGATGGATCTGTGCTAGAGACAAAATTAGGTGGGCTGGCCATGGCCATGCCTGTTGCTGCTTCCATTCCGCTTCTGCCCCCGGCAGATTCCAAGAGGATGCCATGCATCAGCTTGCTTCCAAAAGTCTCAGATGATGAATCCCTTGTCGATCTACCCATCATCGCCGGCGTTCCATGTCGAAATTATAAATTGAAGAGGTTACATACCTGTAATTTACTGTCCTCCAGGTCTTAAGGAGGATCAATTAATGTAAGCTTTTCAAAGATTATATTCACAGGCAGGCATAAAAAAAAAACTTTTGTACGCTTAAGATAAAAAGGTTCACATGCAAGATATAGTATATTGGTGTTCAAGCATAGGGGCATCGTGTTTATTCAACTATGAACATGTGCACCAGTGTCTTACAATATATAATGGTACATCAAAACAGTGCCCATCCAGCACCGGTGGGCAAAGAAGGAAATTAACAAAATGACAGTGTTGATAGGAGGCAATCTGATACGTAATTTACATCTACAACCTCAGGATGGGCAAAACAAACTGCTCCCAGTCTTATTGTTTATGCGGCATGTACAATATTCACCGTACTTCGTCCTCTAGGTTGCGGAACCCGGCGGTAAGGTCATCATACAATTTCTTGAATTTTGCGATAAGGGCGTCTTCACCTTCTGCAGGATCCTCAAATTTCTGGGAACTGTCATACAAATGGGATAGTATTCAGCAGTTAAGACTTAAGACTATCAATATACCCTTTTTTTAACCCCAATGACTATCAATATACTATTGGTACCAAAAAAAAAACTCAATGACCACTAAGTATCATTTTAACTTTTTGAGTATGTAATTGATGACTTACACTAGGCGGTAGAAAAGGTCACCGAGCCGATGCTTTATAACGCTGTAGGTTATCTTTTGTCCATCAGCACCAGCGGCTCGTTCCACAGCCTGCAAAGATCATAAATTAGGGGATTTCAATCTTTGTTCTCTTTCAGGGTGCGATGAATTTGGATAAACCATCTTCACATATCAATGCTAGTAGGAAAAAGAAGTTCCAGTAGATGCAAGTTAACCATTTCCTGTCACGAGCCCATGGCTGTTATTAAGCAAGAACAATCACTGATGGCTAAATGTGCAGCCTTTCCAGTTTCATTGAGAAAACTCACATCCTTTAAGATGATCAAACATTTAATCTGGAGTAATACAAGACTGAAGGATTAAAGGTAATAATCAGTGGGTTTACCTGGTTGGCTAATGTGTTGAAGTGAATAATGTTGCGCATCATCCAAACAGATTTGTAGAATGGGCAATACTTGTCATATCTGTTTTGATAAGCGGAACCATGGTCAGAATGCATTCACAGACAGGAAATCCATACATATCAGCTTAACTAGAGTAACACTCACGGTGTAAATGCATTCTGCGCTAAGTAATCTTCCCTAAGGAGCTTTGCGGTCTCCAGAGTAATCTTGTCAGTTTCTGCCAGTGCATCTTTGCCAACAAGCTTTTTGGCGAAAACAGAAGTCCAGTCAAAGTCAGCAGTTGCAATACACAAGACACAACACAAGTGATAATTCAAACTTAATATGGAGAACTTCCAGAAAACTTCTATGCAAATGAAATTTGTTTATTCAAATTCTATTGCAACAAAAAACCATTAAAGTCTCCAGAAAAGGAACAAGGTAAACAAAAGCGCTTATGACTGTTTCAATTATAGCATCTGTGACAAAATCTAAAGTTCTAATTAAAAAAGTCAATGAACTGAAAAGTACTACTGTGATGGGAAATACCATGCAGAGATCAGGAGCTAACAAATAGGATTGCACAATTACTAAATTGGAAAATAACGTCCAATTTGGCTCTATCCTGACATGTGCCTCTACAATCACATTTCACCGTCACCGGATTCAGAAAAAATCCCTAGGACTGTCGTTGCCGATTAATAAATTATTGCTGACAAAAAAAATCTCAGAACAGGATATTTGTCAACTGATGCACATGGAGAAAAAAGGATACCTGGACAATTTCATTTAGATCATCCTCTCTCTGTAGCACTTCACGTGCTTTTGTCCTAATATCAATGAAGTCTGGATCAACCTTTTCATAGAATGATTCCAGAGCCTTCCAGAGCAGAAGAAAGTCAGTCAGTATAACACAAACATCAAAGGAAAGTCAGTTACTGTTGCCTATTTCTGTATATATGTTTTGAGCAGCCAATTCATAGGCACAACTTCAAATCGCAAAGGTTTCAAATGTTAATTCACATTATCAATATTTGTTATTAATCAATGACAGTTCAAGTGAACCTAATTAATTATTGGTGTGACTTCAGATAAGTCAAAGACTATTGTTAGAAATCACAAGGAACTCATGTTGTATAGAGTGTCAGTTAGGGCAGTTCTTAGTTTGTTCCTTCTAATCATGTTTGTGCTTTTATTGTAGAGAATTCAGAGGGCTGTAATTGGATTGATGTCCAAGGCAGGTAAGGGAATAACCTGGGAGTATTTTGAATACGAAATGAGCCAATTCACAGATGGGAAGTGCTTTCTTTGAGCTAGTTTCTTATCCAATCCCCAGAAGACCTGCAACCAAGAGCAATTAACAATAATATCAAAGGAAATGAAGGGGTTGTAAGTAGTCGGCCAGTTTTCTTACCTGCACAATACTAAGGGTTGCAGAGGTAACAGGATCAGAGAAATCACCACCAGGAGGAGAGACAGCACCAACAATTGTGACACTGCCATTCCGATCTGGACTGCCAAGACATTTGACCTTCCCAGCACGTTCATAAAACGATGCCAAACGCGCAGCCAAATACGCAGGGTAACCACTATCTGCAGGCATTTCGGCCTAGAGCACATAGACCATTAGAAAAGGAAAATCGCAATGCTATGTAGTAAAGCATCAAGTAAAACATCATCAACCATAATCTGGATTAAGGGCAACATTGCAGAAATGAAGCCCCAGTGGAGAATCATGTTTTTTTTCAGTGAACAGTGGTGAACCATGGTGTCTGTTATCACACTATCCATACACGGAACAAAAGGCAAACGATAAATGGGAGAAAGAAAAGCGCCATACCAGACGTCCTGAAATTTCACGCAATGCTTCAGCCCACCTGGAAGTAGAATCAGCCATCATACTAACATTATAGCCCATATCACGGAAGTATTCAGCAATTGTAATTCCTGGGGACAAGGATAAAACCGCATATCATTGTTCTGTTGGTAAGGAAAACACTGATTAACTTCTTTTAGTATGTTAGCAGGAACATAGACATGCCCAATCGCTTCAATGGAATTAACTCAATACAAGATTTCGGGCTCTAGGTAGTTCCGACTTCTGAAAAATGAACTGAATAGCAAGAATACTTAGTATCAAGTTGTCAGCATATGCCTATATCTGCCTTCGGAAGTTCTTTTACTTTTCCATATATTGTGTTGTTCCCATCTGTGCCTGACGCACTAGAAAATTTGTACTAATAAAACTGAGCGGTATGGTATAGAGTCGCAGATCAGATATATGATATTTCGTGAGTAGGCGAGTCAAAGCTTGCAACAATGCCATCTCAGAACAATACTTTGAGAAGTTCTGTTTGTTGGAAAGTAGTCTAATCAAGATTTAAGAAAACTATCTGCAGACAGAACTCATGCATATAAAAGTGGAATGAAACATAAGTGTATCTGTCTACCTGTATAAATGGATGCTTCACGAGCAGCAACAGGCATGTTGGAGGTGTTAGCCACAAGAGTTGTTCTTTTCATGACTGATTCTTCACGTCCATCCTCCAATGTCATTGTCAATTGAGGGAAGTCCATAAGGACTTCAGCCATCTCATTCCCTCTTTCCCCACAGCCCACATAAACCACAGCTTCTGAATTGGAATACTGTATAAGAAAATTTCAATCAGCAAAAGGAGTGGGTTCGAGACACATAAAAGGCTAGTGTATACAATACGGAAAAAACTGGCAGCTATGAAACAGAAGTAGAATAGCAGAAAGACCTTTGAGAGTGCTTGACTGATGACAGTTTTTCCACAGCCAAATGCTCCAGGAATAGCACATGTCCCCCCAAGCACCGAGGGAAACAATGCATCGAGCACACGCTGAAACCAATTCACAGTACATGTGAGATATACAAAGATTCAATAGAGCGAAGAAGGAAAAAGATTCCTTTGTTGTGTTTAGAGCATGCAGCAATAAATCTTGACACAAACACATGGACTTGGGTAGCTAGCTCCAAATACCTGTCCTGTTAAGAGAGGTGTATCAGCAGCAACCTTTGATGCAACAGGCCTTGGTGAGCGCACAGGCCATGTCTGTGGAGCACAAATATGATGATTATTCGGACATTCATAACTTCGGTATGTTCAAACATGGTAAAGGGAAATGCTTTTACCTGGAGCATAGTAAATTGTTTTTTTATCCCTTGAAATTCCAGTTCCAGCACAGTGTCCTGCATTTATATCAGTAACGATGAGGGAACCAAGTAAACTTGAGCAAAATGAACAGAAAATGAAACAGAGAAGCAGTAGGCCTTTGCGTAATATCTAGTAACCTGAATACTGTATTGACCAGCAGGGGCAATGTAGCTAATTTTCCCCATAGAACCAGGAGGAAGGGCAACATGATGTTGCATCAGTGTGTTCTCAAATACGGTCTGCAACATGATCACCAACATTAAATTGAGCATGTTAACAGCAGCAGGCATCAATGGATGGAATGACAAAAAACCTTTATGACTCACAGCATATAGATCTCCACCCGTGATGGCATCCCCAACGCCTGATACAAATGAATAATATTAGTTCTCATTCTTTACAAGATTATAAACTTGAAAAGAGATACTCATCACCACATTTCGTTTTATACAACATATTACCTAGCTTCTTTGGTTGAAATTCCCATAGCTGATCTTTGTCGAGGGCAGGGACTGATACACCACGTGGTATGTACACATCCCCAGATTTAATTGCAATGGTTTTTAAAGGGCGCTGCAATAGGTTGATAGGACATCAGACAATGGTACCTGAGTAGACCCTATTAAATGAGCGTTTGTTACATTTATTTACCTGAATTCCATCAAAAATGTTGCCAAGAATGCCAGGCCCCAATTCAACTGAGAGAGGCTGCATGAAAAAACCATGCATACATGTATAAGGAAAGAAAATAAGAAACCTACCAAAATGCACACAGAAACCAACAGAAACAATACCTTTCTTGTTCTCAACACTGGGTCATTAACCATCAGCCCAGCTGTTTCCTCATAAACTGCAAAACAGTCGCATATCTTTAGTATAAACTATAAACCAAGTAGTAAATTTGCTGAAGAGTAAAAAATTCAACATAAACTTTTTCAGATTATATAATCAATATGACCATGTGACCTGGAACTTCACTGTACAATACCTTGAATCGTAGCTGAGTCGCCCTCAAGACGAATAATTTCCCCAATGAGGTTGTCATGACCAACACGAACAAGCTCGTACATGGCAGCACCACCCATTCCATCAGCCACAACCACAGGTCCAGAGACCTAGAACAACACACAGATGCAAATTACAAATACATATAGTAAGATAATGCAGTCCGACTACAATTGCCAGGTTGAATGATCCACGCACTGGAGCACAATTTCATGATCTAAATTGCACGACCAGACTAGTTTCCAGAATAATCAGGGTAAACCGAATACACACGCAGCAGTTCACACTCAAAATGCCAGTAATCCACACTGATGACAAGCACCTTGCAATCCATACACCATCAGAATCCTAAATTGGTCCGCCCAAATTCAACAAATCCCCTGTCAAATTCAGCTTTGACTCGAATATCTCTGGAATCCCAGCAAAGCTCATGACAGGACAGCTGCGGGCAGTACCTGCACTCAATACCCCAATGATCCGGACAACACCCTAAACCCACAGACAGGAGCGTTAAGGTTGCGTGATCCAGAGACGATCCGATAGCCTATCGCACCCGCGTAGCAGATACCGTGCGACGGTGCGAGACGAGCGGTAGGGTCTAGTGACCGGTAAAAGCCGGAGGAGGAGAAGGGGTGCAGGAGGACGAACCTTGCGGACGTATCCGTACTCGCTCTCCTTCTCGCTGTCCTCGAAGGTCGTGATGCGCTCGCCGAACGCCATGGTCGCCGCCGGCTGAGGGGTCGTCGGCCGGCGCCGGATCGTTGGGGGAGAGGGAGAGAAGAGAAGGGTCGCGCTCGATCTAGGCTGGACTGTGGGCGCGGGTGAAGCGACGGGAAGGGGGCCACGATTGCAGAACGGATTTTTCTTCTTTTTTTTCCTTTTTCCGAGTCAAAATTGGAATTGGTGCATTATTGTTTCTCTGTTGTTCACAAAATAAACAATCGCAATGATTGGGAACATGGATTTTGCTACGGTACTCAGATGCAGCTGGAGTAGTTTGGTCGCTCACTGTCACTGATATGTGGGGTTGCGGAATATTTGGAATTAGCTACTTTTTGCTGTGAATAAATCTACGGAGTACGTGCTGATGGAACTGTGGAAACCAGATAGATCGTCGAACACTAACTTTTGTAATTTGCCTCCGGACACAAACATGAGTTTACATTGGTTTATTGCAAATTTCCCTAGAAATATCGAAATCTTTGTCCTATTTTTGTCATTCTTATAATCAATGAAATTGTCCAGGGCCAACATGTCCCAGCCCAACACAAAAACATATTGGGCTCTGAGGGCTGAGGAATGAAACGAGCAGTAGCCCGACCCAACAAAGACATTGGGTCCCCAAAGCTGAGGCCCACTAAATTTTATTGCGAATTGGTTGGGGCGCGCCAGGCTAGGGCAGTAGTGCAACGCCCAAGCGACGCGTGAGGGCCCCAGTGGCAAGCCACTGTGGTAGGCCCTCCCCTACAAAAAATAAATTTAATAACAAAGTGGGCACATAGCCCACATATCAGATTAAGAACAGATACTACACTTGATCTTAGCCAAAAGGCCGAGAAAGGTATGAGTTGCAAAGTGCCCTGGGTCTTCTTTTGTAGTCGTTCTCCGGGTTCGCTCGCTCAAAACTGCCGAGGTGGGACTAAACTGAAGCACCGCACAAGCGCACAGCACATCGCATTCTCTCTGTTTGGTTACATTGGCCGTTTGGGCTGCCAATTTAGCATCCCACCGCCGCCTGTTCTGAGCCCCGATCCACACACGGCCTTCCTGGATTTCTGAGTGACCCAGTACAGCACGAGCAGCTTTCAGTGCCCCTCAAAAAAAAAAACTCTGTTTCAGTGTGTGTTTGATTATTTGCCTCGGGTCCTCAATTTCACATAGAACCACTGTTGAACCGTTAAATGTGAGGTGATTAATATAATCATATTAGTTTTTTGTGGGGCCAGAAGGTAATGGTATTTTCTTCCTTTCAGTACTTTGGTAATTTGTATACATACAGCGATGCGATTGTGTGTCTTTGTTAATATCTCTTTTATGCAAGTGATGCAGTTTGAATTCTACGTTTGTACTGCCAAGGTGATGGCAATTAATACCATTGGAGTACGTCACACGTGAAGGAACGACTCAAAATCCATATCGGATTACATATGCAGGTGAAACCTAATTCCACTTTTGAAAACGAAGGAAGAGGTACGACTTGTGAGTACAATTTCATGTAGTTTAAAATCTAACTTAACAACTTAAATTTTGATTACAAATAAACAAGAGAATCTATATGAAGCTTAGGGACACCTGTATTCTAGATCAACAGAACAGCCCTAATTCAGAAAAAAAAAAGGTTCTTTCCTGGGCCCGTGGCTTTGGTACAAAGGCCCATGTAGGTACGATAGCTTAGCCCATTGATAGCGCCGTAAAGCCCACATATCGGGCACCTCGCAGAGCCAGAGGAAGCTGAACGATGTGCTCTGCGCACAGCGCCTCAGCGAGGCTTGAGCACGGCGGCGCCGGTTGTCCCGGCCTCGGGGGAAGCTCCGCGGCGGGGAAGGCGAGCGCGTGCCGGTCGGCCGCGGGGAAGGGGGTGCCACGAGAGGCCAATGGAGGTACCAGGTACGCTACTCCATGCTCTAAAATTTGCTAGTTCTCTTGAATGAACTTTCCTGTCGATGGAGCATCATACATCAACGCATCCCTGCATCTGGGTTCAGTTGCTTCAATCATGCGAGCCTATAGTAGAAATTTCTGGCAGTGATCTAGGGATGGGGAGGGTCTGGTGACTGTCAAGGAATAAGAATGACCCATGATGGATACCTTGTGCTGGCGTGCTGTGACTGTGAACTTGTGATTAGTCTCGGCTCTCGCGGCAAGGCCTGTTTCAGGAAGGTTAGCGGCAATCCTGCTAACTCCAGCGAATACTGATTGTATTTTATATAAGTTACTAATGATTACTTTGACAGTCAGGGAATGGTCTAGGTAACTGGAAATTGAAAAAATGTTACAAATTGGTCAGGGCAAGATAGGGGTATGCAGCTAATTGCTGGAGTCACCATGATAGAATTCAGTTGTTCATAGGCATCAACATGGTGCTACTTTGTCCTGTACATTCTTCATGATTAGCCCTGCGGATACCACTGTGAGCTGTCGGACCTTATATACCGGTAAGGTTGCATCGACCAGCAATTTTACTGAGACAATAGCTGAAAAGTTTTGCTCAATTTCGCACCCCAAGTATAAGTCTAGTGCTTATTTCAGCAAACTCCACAAAGTTCAGGTCCTCTACAGTTTACACTTTACAGCCCTGTATTGACAATATACAGCTTTCACTTCTATATTTTGTGGACTTTACGAGAGTCTTGTTGCACTTTTTCGCTTCCGAGTCGCATGCATATTCGTCCTGTCTCTGCTCCCATCTCTCCATTTGTTTCGTGGCATTGTGAGTCCTCCTGTAGATCCAGAACAAGCAACCTGCTGCAAAATGTTGATGCTCAGCTCAATTCTTGTTCCAACTTAGAGGTTAGAAGCTAGAACGATGATGGCATCGCATGATATCAGACAACAACAGATGTATATCAATGTTATTGATGTATCTTGGCATGCATTAAATTTAAGTAACCAGGAGGCTTGACAATCTAGTAGGTATACAGAGGGAGTATATGGAAAACAGAAATGAATTAGTTATTTTGTGGATCACCTAAAACTGAGAGCACAAAAGGTCAAGCAGTGAATGTGCTGTTATGTTCAGGGCCGGGCCGGCATAAATGGATTTATGCCGGCCCTGTGCAAACCCGTGCGAAGCTTTAAAGTGGGGCATATCGTAACCATTCTCTCGTAGTATCTTCTCTTTCTGCTGCGTCCAGTGTTAATCTGTCTGAGATCCTTTACGCTCATGCAATTACGCCAATACAATCAGGATTCCCATGTCTTACCTGTTAAACTAAAGGACCGCATGAGACGATGGAGGGAGTATGAGGCATTTGTGGGTCCTGAAACCAGTTGAGAGACACTTGTCAGCCGCGGGAGCGGTGACGAACAGCCTACAAGACGTCGATAGGAATCAATCGCAAAATCGCAGGACTTAGGCGTGCCCTTTGCACATTGCACATTAGATTTTTTTATAGTAATTAGGAGTATTAAACAGGTTAAGTACAAAACTAATTGCACATATATGGCTAATTTGTAAGTCAAATCTATGAAGCCTAATTAGTCTATGATTTGACATGTGGTGCTACAATAATGATTGTTGATGATAGATTAATTTAGCTTAATAGATTCATCTTTCGAATTATCGTTGCATTTCTATAATTAGTTTTTGCAATTGAGCTAATGTTTAATCATCTTAATTAGCATCTAAACATTCGATTGACAAGACTAAACTTTAGCTAAGGATTCAAACACCCTTTTTGATCACCTAGGATAATATTGAAACTAAACTGCATACAAAAATATGGGGTCCTTCAAAATTGGGGGCCCTGCGGCACAGGTGGCACACCCACCCCTGGCCCGGGCCTGGTTATGTTGTTCCTCAAAATTAGTTTGCTCAACCAATTCCATGCAAATTATTACGTCTGCTAGTTAGCTAGTTAGATAGTTACATGGTGATCCTGCAAATCTTGTAGCCAACATTCTTTAATTTCCGTGCGAACTAGCCCAAGATGTGGCTATCTTCGTAAAGAGAGAATATATTCTATTGTTATGCAGGACCTCACCACCGTATGATCACATCTACCACTTGCCATAGCCAACATCAGTAAAACGTGATTAATAAGTTGAATCAGCTAGAGATGGTGATGTACGAGCCAACATATGCACACCACGTCCAGAGTAAGATAAGGTATCGACATAATCTGTCCCATCCACATAAAGTGTGCAAAACAGTATTTGTGCATGATCTAGAAGCTGGAATGTAAACCATGTAATTAAACCCTGCAACAGCCTTACGTGAGAGAAAAAGAACAAGATGTAGCCAAGGACAACTTGCCGGACGACACCACAGCATGGATGCGAAACAGGTCGCATGAGCTCCCTTGTAACATGCATGCACATATCCGGCAAGTCATCCTTGGCTGCATTCTGCTCTCAATCCCATTTCACGTAGGGCTATTGACAGTCATCAGTCACAACTAACAACAAGCATCAAACTAAACTTCTCTATGACTCTGTGGTGTATGCCTAGTCATTGGCGGCTACTTGCCGCATATGAGGTTCGGTCATTTATACGACTCTAATACTCTGTCTATGATCTATCCTTGTTTTCTGTATCTGACTTCTTGAGCCTTCTAGCTTTGCTATATATAGACTTCCGAAAGTATACAGTGGAGATCTGGTTTGTCTACTTTGTCAAAGTAGATGCCTCATGCCTGATTCTTTTGGATTGATGTGTTAGGTCTGATATGGATAGATCTTTGACCACTTGCACACAGATCCGTGAAGTTGTACTGGTACTGGTATCATGCTTTAGGTGTGCACAACAGCACAAGTTCATGTCACTTGAATTTTCTCCTGATTGTTTGCCTAGGTTATGAGGTTGTTTCATGTAAACCATATGTGCAGGTACAGGAGAACCTAAGAGAGTTTCGAAACAAATGGATTTTTTTATGATTTCCTAGAGTTAATAGAAATTCGAAATATAAATAGTTTATAAGCAATAGGAAGTTTGGAGCCATATAATAAAAGAAATATCATTGAAAAATTTAATAGTATAATCGGAAGTCAATATGATCGGAATGTTCTTACCTCCATCTACATTACCTGACCAAAAGAATCGGCAGGATATAATAAGATTTGATGCGCTCTTCCTTCCACAGTGTGTCTTTTCTTGATTGGTCAATAGTTTCTAATAGATATCCCTATTTTTTTGTTCAGGAATTTATGATTTATGAGTGGGTATTTGTGTCACCAAGTGGTTGGCTGAGCGGCTATGAGATTTCATATCCTTTTCCCTTTCCGACTTTGAATTAATCTCTCTCCTGGAGAGAACATTCCTTCATCCCTGGATTCACCATCCATGATTTGGTGGGGAAAATCATGGCATATAGCCTTTCCGCTTGCTCATTAAATTTTAGGTGCTGATCATTGGTTTAAGATTTGCATATGTATAGTGGTATGCCTTTTAGAGGATACAATATGCAAGAGGTCTCTGACCTACTTCAGACAACAGGGCACAACGTTGACTTGCTGTGCTAAATGTTGTCCAATGATGAAAGGTATGGTAGTTGCAAGATGGGCCATCAAATTCTGCAGCCTGGAACAGCAATTTGACATTTGTCAGTAATGATGTACCTTGTCTACAAGGTGAGGGATAATAATATCAGCATGCCCTTTTGGTGGGCGAAAAGGTGTTGTGGTTAGGAGAAAGGTGTTGTGGCTGGTGACCCTTTGTTTCTCTAGAGGCAAGTTCACTTTCCTTTTGATAATAATATTATTCGGTCAACCCTTTTTGTATGATTCCTGTCACTCTTATTCTTCCATTATCGTCTTGGATTTTTAGAGGTCTCAGAATATGTTTTGAATATGGAGAAAAGATGCTCGATTTAGAAATGTTCCTTTTCTATAAAATATCGTAACGTGTATGAAATCCTCCTCACCTTTCGGCTTTCCAGATGCCTGGAGCCTTTACAAAATGTAAGTAGCAGTGACCACTCCTGAAGGTTTGGATTCACAAAAGAACAGCACTAATTTTTACCATCATCCTATACAGTTGTAGTGCCTACATAAAGTGATGAAAACATGCCTGAATCCACTAGAGCTAGTTCTGCAAACCCACTAGATGACCTGTACTGGATCAAACATTCTTGTGGATTCTAATAGTTTCTAAACAATATATCATTTTTTGCTTGTGCAGATTTGTACAATGACAATTTCATTTTCTACTTGAGACTATACGCGAGGTTTGCCATCTTCCCTGTTTACCATGGCAACTGCCAGTAAATGGTATCGTTCCCACCAGAGAAGTACCCTGTAGCTACAGCAAACGGCCGATGCATAGTGTAAAGCCTTCTGTACAGATATGGTTCAAGGAAATTTGCCAGAATCTATGCTCCAGAGGCACCAGTTGAGGTGATGAACTGTTTTTTTCTGCCTAACAAGTTTGAATCTGATCAGTGTCCTGAATCTCAAGGCCACAAATCTGCCGCACAGCTGGTCACCTCACTGGACTTCCGGTTATCCAGACTCTCTAGGCTTGCCGTGCTTTGTACTGGTGAGTTCTGAACTTGTCGGGCTATGGTTGGGCCTCTGAATGCATCACTCCCTAGCAAATCCAACCCTGTGACTGTGAGCATATTCAAAGCTTGGCACATCTTTCTCGAATTCAGATATGGTGCCAGACCAAGGTCACCTAGGCCACAGGACATTGCGCTTCTCGCTACCATATCCTCTGCCATCTTTACCTGCAATTCAAACGGCTGTTAGAGAACTGAAAGATATGTGTGACCAGTCAGTAGCCGTGCCAACTGTTTCTGTGAGAAGTGAACTAGTTACCTTGACTCTGAAGGCTTCTACATCTGATTTGAGGATTCTGTTGTCTGTGACTGCAGTGGTGAACTGCTGGTTGGCCTCTGAAAGTTGCTTGAACAGAGTTGCATTTTCACCTTTTAGTTGCTCGACCTGATTGTGAGGTAACACATCAATTGTCACAACTCACAACCTTGGCATAAACTAGCATCATCGTATGTTTAATTGGAAGACATCACTAGGCAAAGTGGTTGCAGTACCTGAGACTCGAGTTCAGCTAATTGTGCCTGCTTTCTCCGCCTGGATCGTCGGGCAGACTCCCTGTTGGACACCATCCTGAAATCACAAGAGCAATGAGTCAATGCAAAAGGGAAAATGCGTAAGCTCGCTGTTCAGAAATCGTTATAAACTTGCGTAGTTTTATCAAGCTTGATCTCATCATACCTTCTTACTCGCTTTGTATCTATGGATTTGGTGCCTCGCCCAGATGAACCTCCCTCAATCTCATACAATGATTCGCTGTCAGAGTCTGACTCACTCTCAAGATCATGATTCGCTGAAGTGGTTGCCCCAGGACTAGCTGTGACCAGAACAAACGCAGCAGGTGAGCAAGACTTGCCATAGCTTAATTTGGATGTGACAGTACTTCAAATCAGTTCCACTAATCGTTAGCATAGTAGCAATTAGGAGTGTTTGGAAAAGTAAAAAAATCCTAGAATTTAGAGTAGTAAACATGAGCTTTTATAAAATCCCATAAAATTTATATGCAAACTGTAACTGTTGTAGTTCACATGTCCAGTTAACAATTGATCGCACACTAGCTCACTATGTTCCACGAGATTGAAAAAAAAAAACAAAATTCATAGAATGCAGGAGCCCCTTACCTGAGATTGACGCCGTCTGCGACACGACTGGGTTCGCCGGGCGGATGCTCCCGAACCACCAACTGTTTCCATCCATGGTGTTCTGCTCGGACACAAGCAGACCTTCGGTTAATCAAATCTCAGATTCACAGGCAAGTATAACCAAACCGAGAGTAGAAGGAGATGATATCTCAGTTATAGGCTCTGCTATTAACTACACATTGCTCTTGGTTGGCAAGCAGTGCTCACCGAGTCGCCGAAGCCGATGCCAGGCGAGAACACGCCGCTCCCTCCTAGCTCGTCGAGCCCACCGCTGTTGTCACCATGGCCGGGCGTGCCCTTGCCGCTCTCCCGGATGAACGCCTCCAGCTGCAGCTCCGACGGGCACTTCTTCATCTCCGTCTGCCGGTGAACTGACTGCTGGTGCCGGTCGCCGTTCTGCCTCCGGTTCCGGCGTCGTGGTGGTGCCTGTCGTCTTTCCTCTTGTGTCGCCGGCGGGCTGATGGCTTTTGAAGGAGGCCGGCCACGGACACAAATCTCGTACGTGGAAAGGTTTGGTTTATGGTTAAGGAGGATGAGGGGTGGTGATGGGGAGATAACCACCTCGTCAAAAAAATGGATGGTGACACTGGCTGACTCGGATCCGCGTCGGCCATGGCGAGGCAGCGACGCCGATGCGTTGCCCCCCGCCCCGCCGACACGCGGGCCCCCTCGTCCGGTGGGCCGTGGCTGTCACGGAGGGAGACAACATCGCCGCCCCGAGTGCGGCGGCACCAGCTAGCTCCAGCGTCTGCCCGTGCGTGTCCGCGGTGAAAGCGAGGCGCGTCCGAGTCAGCATGGCTGCATGGGGGATGCGGGCCCCGTGCGCCGCGGCCGCGCGCGCGCGGCCACACGATCCGGGATCCGGTGAGTGGGCGGTGACGTGGCGGGGGTTGACCCGGGTGACTCGACCGTGGGCGCGCGTGGAGCTGCGTCGGACGGGACAGCGGCTGCCTGGTCGGCGACAGGTTGAAGTGAAGGGAAACCCCCCATGTGATCGTCGACATCATCGTCCCTGTGAAGGTGAAGCTAAACTGTGAACGAAAATTTATGATCTGCAGATGTTTATTTTTAATAAACCATGATCTTCAGGTGTGACTGGGAGGTACCACTCTTGAGTTCTTTCCGAAAGGTGCACGCGTGCCTCGATTGTTTTCGTTATCCGGAGGCCGATCGTGGGTGATCGACATGCTACCTTAACGTGTGTGTATGTGTTGAGTGGTAGTGAAGCCGTGGCCATTTGCAACGGGATACACACGGGTGACATGACACACCGTTGGACTGGAGGATGGAGGTCGGTTGGTGACATCGTTCCGAGTCGGATCATATGGTGTTCCGTCGAAAAAGTTTGGTGTTTATGATAGTGGACAAATCAGATGAGTCATGCGGCGTGTACAAGCAAGCGACCCACAAGATTCTCAGTTGTCAGCGGCTATGGAAGGAAGTAAAGAACTCGTTTCATATGGCTACAAGCAAGCCAGGAAAAGAAAATATCAGTTTTGCGTCGTCAAATGGTGTTTCTTTTAGTTTTGCATATTTGGTTTTTTTTAAAAAAAATTATTATACAATGTTCAGTGTTAAGTGAGGTAAACTATTTTCTATAGCGGGAATTTCCTCGTTTTGTTTGGTGGGTGGGTATGCGAGGCCGGCAATATTTTATCAGTTGCGATCTTCATGTGTCGTATAGAATCAACCCAGAAGATTTAGGATCTCCGATGTCAACGGGAATGGAAGGAACTGGCACCTATACACAGTCAAAGAAAAATCTCTCTCGGTTTCGTGTCCATTGGAATGTTGTAGTTCATATGTTCACCATTTTTCAAAAAAATTTTGCTCGACACATTCGGTGTTATTGATCTGATTATTTTTTGTTTTGTTTTTTTTTCCAACTTGTTCGGTATGTACGCCATGCTGGGCTGGGCTGACCGAGCGGCTCGGGTACATACAATAAAACTCATAAAAACGGGCCAAGTTGGCACTTCGGGGGCCAGAATATGCTTAAGCTGAAGCCCTGAACTATAGCCCACAATGGGCTAAACACAAAAACCTTTTCAACACAAACATTTTGCTGGGCCGGTCCCTTTACTTGAGGCCCACAATGGATGGGTGGAATGGCCCAGTTCAATAGCTCAGCTCGTTTTCTTTTAGGGAAAGCTACGATCTGGAGACCTTCCTCACTCCTCACTCAGATTTTGTGACCATTGGATTAAAAGAGTAGATGGCTCAGATTTGTTCCTCCTCTCTCCACCTATCCTCTCATCTTCTCCAACTCTGGCGAGACTCCAGCGAGGCTAGGGTTCCGGGATTGCTGGGGGCCATCCTCGTCCCCGGGCTTAGAGGAGGGTTCGGGGGCGGCCGGCCGGCCCGGCGGTGGCCGGCGGCCGAGCCGGCGCCAGCCGGGCGGTGCAGGATGGCGGTTGGGCCGGCGCTAGCGGCGGGGGCGTGCGACTGCGGATGCGATCTCGGCGGTAGACACTCCCTTTCTTTTTCTTTTTTTCTTTTGTTTTCTTTAGCGAAGCAACGGCGGCGCATTGGGCGTCGCGTCGGCGTCTCGGTATCCCTACGGAACTGAGGAATCGAGAGGGAAATGGCGATCGACTCCGACGGCGGCGGCAGAGCGAAGAAGCAGAGGGTTGATGAGCGAGCGGCGGGTGCGGCTGCGGATGCGATCTCGGCGGACCGCATCTCGGCGCTGCCGGACGAGCTGCGGCAGCGCATCCTGACGGGCCTCCCCTTCAAGGACGCCATCCGCACGGGTTGACGGGGGCCATAGCCCGCGGGTGGCGCGACCTCTGGAAGACCCGGTGGCCGCATCGCGCCTCCGTCGAGGTCCCCCTCGGCTCCCCGGACGCCCCGCGGAGGAAGCTCGACGCGCTGGCGCGCAAGCCGCGCCGCCGCCTCGACAGCTTCTCCCTCGTCATCAAGAACTGCAAGCTCAAGTCTTGGGAGCTCCGTGCCTTCACCGATTACGCCGCCGAGTGCGGCGTCGATGACCTCCACGTCGAGGTGCGGAGGGGAACGCTCGTCGCGGCCAAGCTACACTTCCCGACGTGCAGCCCGCTCCTCGCGCGCCTCTCGCTTCGCCGTGTCGGCATCATCTCCTCCCCTGTGTACTACAAGGGCGCAAAGCCGTTTCGAGCTCTCGAGGTCATTCGGCTCCGCTCGGTCTCCATTACCGAGGTGGGTTTCAAGAACATGATGGCGCTGTGACTGTGGCTGGTTTTTCTACCTGGCGGACAGACATAGCAGCCAGATTGGTCATGCCGCCTAACCTGAGGACAGTCACCATCGCGGACTCTTGG
Organism: Digitaria exilis; assembly: GCA_015342445.1. NCBI lineage: Eukaryota > Viridiplantae > Streptophyta > Magnoliopsida > Poales > Poaceae > Digitaria > Digitaria exilis. The sequence goes on from JACEFO010002479.1 coordinate 1,894,267, forward strand.
GGATTCGCCAACTTGTTGCATGTGCCTAGCCTGCGCTCCTTCTGCTACAGGGGTGACTTCGTCAACTCACTCTTCATCCTTCCAAGCGACGCCGCTCTTGGTGATCTTTACATTCGGTTTGCTCACTCGGTAGCAAAACCAGGCAACACCAGAAGGTTGAGAAATTCTCTCCCAAAGGATTTAGCTGGTCTCAATGTTCTCACCATCTGTTCAAATTCCCTTGAGGTATTTTTCTCCCTATTGAATCTAGTACCTAACTTGTAAGTTGCTTGATTTCGAAAAGGCGAAAAATCACTGTTTTGTTTGCCTAACCATGTCTTTTATTTTTAGGTTGCGTCTTGCCTGTTGCCCAATATCAACTTACCCAATCGGAGAGAACTACAACTAATCATGTTAGAAATGGAAACTGCCAATCTAGCTGACCTCTTTGTGTTCTTCAAGACCTTCCAATGTCCTAATTTGGAGAGGCTCTTTGTGCAGGTTAACACCTTCGGTGCCTTCCTAGATGTGTTTGCTTCATAATCATCCTGTCTTTTGATTTCATCTTACATCTGAGTTCTTATCTAATTGCAATGCTTCTGAACAATAATGTTTCATCTCTGTAGCTCCCAACATCTAGTGGTGATAAGCCAATGGAAGGAGGTTCTTTTCATGAGGTGAGGGAAGAGCCACCGGAGGATGACTTTGATAACTTTTTTATGGTAAAGATCATAAACTTCAACTGTCGCCGTAGTGAGGTGCAGCTCGTAAGTTTTTTCTTGAGGAAAGCTGGCTCCTTGTGTAAACTGTTAATAGTTTCTCCGAATGTCACTCCACCACCAGACTTGCCATTTGTAGAAGCAGACCTTTTGCTTATCAAAGAAGCTTTGGCCAATGGCAAGATAATCCTGGGTGAATCTGATGATGCTACAGCTCAACCATATCATTCTAAGGTCTTTATCATGGTCTAGTTGTCTGAGGCTAGTCTAGTCAGATCTTTATGGGCTATGGATAGCAATTTCATCCCATCAGGGCATTATCCTTGTGGATGTATTTCTTATTATATGAGAACCAATACTGTCTCCTTAATTTCTTTTCTGGAATGCATTACTGCTAAGTGTTTAAAATGCATGGTATTTCAATGTGTGCTTACTTTTCTGTCCTGATGCTGAGGGCCGAGCCAGAATCAGACTAAAAGGGTGCTGCACCTCTTTTACTTAAGCTAATTTCAGTTTTATAGGTGAACTTTAGAACTAAAAGACTATATTTCAGCCCATATGAGCGGAAGGATTTCTGCAGCACCCCAACACCCCTTTTGATACCACTTGCATCATGTATTTGAATGTTAGCCCTATGAAGCAGCTTCGTATCATCTTTGAAAATTCAATATATATGTTGACAAACTACATTCTGTATTCTGAAATAGTGATGATGTGATATGGTGTCGGTTATCTTGTTGTGTTACCTTTGACTCTTTGAGGGACTTCTGCCCTTATTTAGTCTGATCTGCAAGCTTGTTCGGATCACATCATATTTTTGACACGGCAAGTTTCTAGAATTGATGGTTTTAATTGTTGCCGTGACTGTCATGATATCCCTTGATTGCGAACTAGAGAAGCAACAGTTGTTAGATATTGCATGTAACCGAGGTTCAGGGTTGTTGAACTCGGATAGATTAGAGAGATATCTTTGTAACAAACCAGGAAGTTGTTGACATGGTTGGTTGTTTAGATAGAGATTGGACTTTTGTAATCAGATAAGATCTCAACCAACCTAGATCACAACGATCTGCCAATGTAAATCTTCTGAGGTGTTTTGCCTCCTATATAAACATGCAGCCGTGGTCATGCCAAGATAGGCAACCACGTTCTACCAATTTTACAACAGTAACAAAACTCTGGAGTTGTCAACAATTTTTCTTGGCTTATGGATGCTTATCGAGGAATGGCTCTGTATCTCCCTGCTATACGTGAGGTTAGCACTGCAGTGAGAGACTCTAGGGGAAAGAGTACTGGTGTAATTTGCTAACGGGGCCGGGAGTGGCTGCCTTAATGGTCTGAGCTTTGGCATAGTGTCGTTGTTCATGGCTAATGACCAGATGCTTTGGCATACTGCATGGTTCATATGAGCCAGGGAGCATAAGCTGTTGCTGTAGATGTTTCATGGACTTGAGTGCGTTTTCAGCTTTTCATTTTCTGATGTTTCTACTGAATACAAATACACACGGTGCTACCATGTGTTTCAGCCATGTAAACTGTTCTTTTATGTGTCCTCTGACTTTGTCACTATTGTTACTAGCGTCAATGTGCAATTCTGAACCGCGTGTTGCTGTCATTGACAGTATGTTTTCTATCTGCGTTCCTTTTAGCAACAGAAGTGTAATTGCGGGGTTTATCCTGTTTCTTCATCCTCTAACGCAGAAGCATGTTGATTCACGAATGCTCCCATTCAATATTTCTTTTGCAGTGCATGTTTTTACTTTTGGACCATAGTGTCGACTCTATGTTAGGACTTGAGAACTGGTGTGATGAAAGATTCAATGACTCATGAACTATTTATTATTACAATAAAAAAATACAGATATACATTGGTAAACAGATTATAAATGCATGCAAGCTCGATTCATGTTGAGTTCAAAACTCGAATCCGAGTTCACACGTTGCAAAAGTCAATTGAAGCATACCAACAAAATCAATCGAAATGTGTCACACTGGCACAGAGCAACAGAGTGACCTTTATTCACGTGAATCCCCTTTTGAATTTGAACCCCATTCTACAATTCTACGCATTTTACTTCACTTCTTTATTCTGACAACAGTTCCCGTATACCATCTGCAGCAACAACAACACCTGTACGCAAAAAAACAAATACCGTAGAAATCAAACGGCCTTATTCTTCCTACCACGGCAAAATCTAACAGTCAATTTACACGCTCTGAAAATGTTCCCCACACGGCACACGCTTACACACACCGACGATCTCCAGCCGTCACGCACGCCTCGGAAGAAATCAACCAGTTTGCATTGAAGTATTGAACCATCGACACGACACTGTTCATCGTCCCTACTACGCTGAGGAGTGCGACAGCGGCTCACCGTGCCGCGCCGCCATCGCCGGCTCGCCGTCGCTGACGAACGACGAGGCGGTGCTGCTGTCGTCACCGCCACCGTCACGCTCCCGGAGCTCCTCGATACGCGCTAACGCCTCCTCGATGCCCCACCGCCTCGACACGTCAGGCTCACAGCATCCAAGCCCGACCTGCAGCATCTTCACCATCTCGCCCTCGCCGCTCCGGGTCCCACGCATGTCCTTGTCGAACACCTCCCCTGTCCACTCCTCCCTCACCACCGAGTTCACCCACCCGGCGAGGTCGTCCCTCCCGGCGCGCCCTTGCCGGAGGTAGTTCGCCGGGAACTTGCCGGTGAGCACCTCCAGGATGAGGATCCCGAGGCTCCACACGTCGCTCTTCCTCCCCGGCCTCCCTCCGCCCTGCGCCGCCGCGCACTCCGGCGACTTGTAGGCTACCATCACCTGCGCCGCGTGCTGTGGGGTCACCACCGGCGCCAGCGCGTAGTCGCTCAGCACCGGCTCGTACGTCGCGTCGAGCAGCACGTTCGAGGACTTGAGGTGGCCGTGTGGCACCATCAGCATTGGTAGCTCCTCGTACAGGTGCGCTAGCCCACGCGCCACGCCTTTGATAATCTTGAGACGCTTCGGCCAGTCCAATGGCGGCAGGGTCGATCTCGCTCCTGCAATGAGCAATGTTCAAAATGTTCAAGTGCATCGCAAGCAAATGAGGGATCACATTGATTGAGAGACGATGTAGCTTACATTTGCGGCAAATGTGTCTATATGTATATGTATATGTATATGTATATGTATATGTATATGTATATGTATATGTATATGTATATGTATATGTATATGTATATGTATATGTATATGTATATGTATATGTATATGTATATGTATATGTATATGTATATGTATATGTATATGTATATGTATATGTATATGTATATGTATATGTATATGTATATGTATATGACATGACGTACCGCCATGGAGCACGTGAGCAAGGCTGCCATTGACCATGTAGTCAGTGACGAGGAGCTTCTCGTCTTTCTTGTAGAGGTAAGCGACGACGGGGAGGAGGTTGGGGTGGACGAGGCGGCCGAGGCGGCGCATGTGCTCGGCGAAGTCCTCGCGCCCGACGCTGTTCATCTCCTTGAAGCGTTTCACCACTAGAGATGGGCCGTCCAGCAGGGTCGCCTTGTACGACGCGCCGAAGTTGCCGCTACCAAGCACCTCGGCCGAGGCGCGCAGCAGGTCCTCAAGACCGAACCGTGCCCGACCCTCCTGGATGAACACCAGCTTCCCGTGGTCTTCTCGCCGCCCGCCACCGCCGCCGCGCTTCGCCGACGCCGGCGTCACCACGCCGCTGTCCATGCCACTCTGCTGATGCCACGCAAACGTTAGTGGTATTATTACTGTATTTGTATTTTGTATCGATCGATCGTGTTGCGTAAGAGTTAGCACTGTGAAGAACCGGCTGGCTTATTAGTTACCTGCTCGATCTTGACGGCCGGAGCGGAGGTGATCTTGATGGCCTTGGCGGCGGCGTCGGGGCTGCCGCCGAGTGTTTCGGTGCCTCCGGCGTATCGTGGCTCGTTCCGGCGGGCCCGGATGGCGGCGAAGATGCCGGCGATGGCGAGGAGCGCGCCGATGGCGACCACCACGATGGCGATGGTGATTAGTACATTCATGCTGCCGGATGACGACTTTGCCGGCGGCGGCGAGGAAGGGCACGGGGGGCCATCCTGTGTGCCGCAGATAAATTTGTTCCCTGACGATTTCAAAGACACGTTTGGATCACAGTTCTCCACATGGTAATGGTATGCACACACCAAGGATCAGGCATGCAGAATTCAAGACTGGCTGCTACAACTATGCGTCTATGTTCTCTACGCCCATATGGCATGATTGTGTCGAGGAAATCACAGCAATCAGGATGTTAATACGCATGACCTGCACCGAGGCCCTCATTGCCAATATATGAACAGTACCATAACTGGGAGATTCAGTTAGTTGTAGACTCTCGTAGAATTGTACTCCCTCTTATAGGATTACAATAGCTAAGTTATTCTAAGGGAATTGACGGGAAATCATGTTGTGTCACCAAACATTGCTTGGAGTGTATAATCTTGGCATTGCTACTACATCAATGCTCTGTACTACCATTGCACGATTAGCTGAGACTAGGACAAGAATAGGCAAGTATCTAAAGTTTTAAACCATCGGATACACTAATAGATAAGCTGGATACATATATAATTGTACATAGAACAGCGCTATTTTTTTTTTCAAAGTTTTGCTCCACTAATATGCATCTTTTAGTTTGATGTTATAGTAAATTTTGTGATAGCTAAGGTTCCATTTAATTAACTAAACAATACACTGTGTTCATTTTCGTCTTTTCTTTGTTAACCTCAAAGCAGTGCAGTGCTATGTTCAACTTTGGGAGATAAACATAAACCTCGACCTTAGTTTAGAGACAGCTTTGTTTTTCTCAGCTTCTTGGAGTACTGTTTTTGCTAACTTTGTTCTTGGGTTAGGAGACATCAAGCAGTGCTTGACAAAATAAACAAAATGAATTGATTATATATTTAAGACTACAGGAGATGCATAGTAGTTATTTTCCAGACAGAATCCATGTTTTATGCAACTTTGTTATTAGCAGATGATTTACCAGACAGTAGTAGAAAATTAACACAAAGAAGAATCTAACAAAAGCATCCATGTATGCATGAATAATAATCAGGTAGCACGCTAATTAACCTCCATCCACAGTAACAACATCACCAGTAAGCCATGACGAAGACGAACTCACCTTCGACATGGAGCTTGGCGCCCGAGTTCTGAAGCCCGTCCGGGACAGGCCCAGAAAAATTGTTGTTGGCGAGGTTGACGTCTACAAGCTTGCCGGACGTGGCGATGGAGCTCGGAATCGGCCCAGTGAAGCCATTACTGGACAGGTCGAGCTTCATGAGCCCCTTCAGCGCCGCGAACGCGCCGTCGGGGATGTCGCCGGAGAGCCTGTTCTTTCCCAGGAACAAGGACCTGAGCGCCGGCAGCGGCGACACGTCGGGGAACGCGCCGGTGAGCTCGTTCCCGGCGAGGCTGAGAGCGCGCAGGCCCTGGAGCGGCGCGAGGAGGCGCAGGTCCGGCGTGGCGCCCTGGAGACGAAGCCCCTCCAGCTGCAGGTTCACCACGCGTCCACCAGAGCACTTCTTCACCATGACCCACTTCTGCGTGCCGTCGCCGGAGCAGGGTGGGCCCGCTTGTGGGTCCACCCACTTGTCCAGCTCCACCGGTGGCCCACCGCCCGGCCCCACCAGCGCCGCACGGAACGCCTTGAGCACGTCGGCCTCCGTCTGCGCCTGAGCCGCCGCTGTCGTCGCCGAGGCGAGGACGACGAGCGCCACGGCGGTCAGGAGGCGTTGCCACGCGGCGGCGGCATCGCCGGCGGCCATGGGAGGTCAGGAAGGAGAGGAGGGGTGGTGTCGCTTTCGCGTGCGGGCGTGAATGCGTGCGTGCGGCGCACTAGCAGTGGTGATGGCGGTGGCGTCGTGCGCAGGAGGAGGTCGTAGAGGGGAGGAGAGGGAGCATGGTCGACGAAGGCAAGGCAAGAAGGTGAAGGGCGGTGGGGTCGTGGAGAGCTAAGAATAGGTGTGTGTGGCTGCGTTACCGAGGTGGTTGCGTTTGGGAGTCGCCGCTGCGACCGCAACGTCTTTCTTGTTGCCGTCGTTGGGTTGGTTGGCGGTGGCGCGCGCAGGCTGGCAATCTGGCACTGGCAGCCGTGTGTCGTGTCGTGCGTGATGATGATTAGCTAGACTGGAATAATATTGGAAGCTTCTGAATTCCTGATCTCATCGACCGATGTTCGTTGAGATTGTCAGATTGCGACCCAAGCAACTCTCTAAGTTTACTTAACGTTTTCTTCTTCTTCTAAATGGAATCGAGTTGGAGAGCCAACAACGGCCACGACAGTTGAGAGAGGTTTTGTCCTTGCTGAGAGGTATAAAGAGCTGGGCGACCTCTGCAGGCGTTTTTACTCGTTGTCCTTGCGCAGGCGCGTTTTTTTCGTTTTCCAACCGGCGACACGTACGAGCACTGGTCATATATCGCCTACCAACCGAACCGAGTACCCGACGTGCAAGCTGCAGGTAAACGAGCAGGCAGCAGCAGGACAGCTCGGCTCGGCTGCCTTCGCGTTCGCCGCGCACGTCCCGGTTCGTGCGCCCGAGTCGCGGTCACGGTCGGTCCCCGGCGACGCCAGCCAGCATTGTCCCGTGGAGTTGTTAACTGCAGGTTGTGGCGTGTGCTTTTCTTTAAGAAAAGAAAAGAAAAGAAAAGAAAAGAAAAGAGAATTGGCACGATGAGAACGAGGGTCGAGGGAGGCTAAGCGGGTGTTCTTGCCGGGGATATGCCGATGGTCGAATGCTTTGTTCCCTCATTTCTATCAAGGCTTGCCAGCTGCCACTATGCGCGTGTGTCTGCGATACAAATGTTTTATTCTCTTTTCTGAATGAAAAATGCCGAATGCGCCTCGGTTTCGATTACGGTGTAGTACTGACACTCCGCCAAGCAGTATTCTGATCAAACTCAAACGTCTGCGTCTCTACAGTACAGCGTAGGAAGGGTCATTCGAGCCAGGCACAATCAGCAGTAGAATTTGATCTGAGAAGGTAGTAGCTGTTTCATACTCGGTCGATCATGGACAGATACTGTAATGTGAATCTTGGTCGCTCCCCGGCCCATGAATGCCCTTTGATTTCAGCTAGGCCTATTTAATACATTAACGCCCAACTACAGTAGCAGTTCGTCCACGAGTACAAACAAACAGTGCCAGCATATCCGTAGACTACAGAAGAACTAGTTTATGAATTTTAGACCGTGCAATTCACACCGCGATCACGTCTTTCTCATTTTATAAGTTTCGAAAAAAAAAAGAGCAGACTGGGCCGATGAAGAGCAGAGCAAATGGGGCTGCCCATGAGCTGGCTGGAGTGGAGTGTGTCACGGCCTAGTGGGCTGGGCTGCCGAGCCCTCTTCTTCGATCACGCCCAGGTTGCCGTGCGGCTCAACTTCCTCCAATCTCCGAGCTGATCATCCGCCGCCGCCGCCGCCAATTTACCTCTCCTCGCAGCGCGCGCCGCGCGCGTTTCCAACTTCCAATTTCAATCTAATCTGAGGAGGAGGGACGAGCAAAACCCTCGACCACCACCAAGCCACTTTCCCGAGCGGCCTCCCCCGTCCACCGAGCCGATGGCCGCCGCGGATTCAGGCAACGGCGACGCCGGCGGCGGCGGCGGCGTGGAGAAGATGGTCACGCTCGTCAGCTCGGACGGCGCGCGGTTCGAGGTGGGCGAGTCCGCGGCGTCGCTGTCGGGGACCGTGCACCGCATGATGGGAGAGGCCGCCGGAGTCGGCGACCCCGGCACCGGCGGCGGCGGCATCCCGCTCCCCAAAGTCGACGGCAGGACCCTCGCGATGGTGCTCGAGTACTGCAACAAGCACGCCCCGGCGCCAGGCCAGGAGGAGAGCTCCTCCGCGGAGATGGAGCGGTTCGACGGGGAGTTCACACGCGTCGACAGGGACACGCTCTACGCCCTCGTCATGGCCGCCGACTACCTCAAGATCCAGGGCCTGGTGGACCTCGCCTGCAAGACGGTCGCCGGCATGATCGTGGGCAAGACGACGGAGCAGATCAGGGAGATATTCGGGATCCAGAGCGACTTCACGTCCGAGGAGGATGAGGAGCTACGCCGCGAGAACGCCTGGGCCTTCCACTAGTACTGTGCATGGATGCCCACAATGCCACGTTTGTTAGATCTAGTTGGACCATTTCTCTGATGAAATTGAAGATTCTACTAGTTCGTCTATGAATGCTGCTTGTAAATCCGTCGATTTCAGTTCTGACCACCTTTTGAAGGGGTGTATGTTTGGATCTGCAACTTCATGGGAACAGACTTTGTGAAGCACCATTTCCAAATCTTTTTATATATAATACCATTCGCAAATCTGTACCCTTACTTATCGATCTATAATTACAGTACATTATTAGTACCTAACGATAGCTTGGTACAAAAAAAATGGAAATTATTTCATACTTCCATGATATAGGTGTGAAAGAAAAGCTGTGGAAAATTGGAAAATAGCGAGATCATTTCAGCCTTCAAGCAAGGGATAGGGATTCTTTTTTCCTTCGGCACTCCTCTGTTTGGCGATGATCATCGTTCAGTACCTTCATGCTGCCGGAGATGGTGCCGGGGACGAGGAAGGACATGGGGGACCGACCGGTCTGCCACAGAGAAATTTGTTCCCTGACAATTTTTCAAAGGGTGTATACAACAAGGATCAGAGATGCACAATTCATGAACTGGCTGCTACAGCTATGCATCTACAAGCATTTTGTGGTATCATTTTGCCAAGCAAATCACAGCAGATGAATTTGTATATCCTTTAAATTAGTATAACTAAACATCTACAAGTGGCAACATTCCTTAACCATTATAATTACCATGGCACTTCTCATTCCTAGTGTTATTAACTTCACATCTTAGTAGTAAATTAAACAGAGTGCTTTAAAACTGCACAAAATTTGCCAGACAGTAAAACAAACACTGACAAAATGTAACCGACGCATCCATGCATGAGCGATCATGTAGCACGCAAAATTTTCCTGACAGTACATAATCCATGACGTAGCTCACCTTGGAGGTGGAGATTGGCGCCCGAGCGCAAGAGCCCATCCGGGACGGGCCCAGAGAAGTTGTTGTTGGAGAGGTTGACATCTAAAAGTTTGCTGGATGTGGCGATGGAGCTCGGTATCGCCCCGGTGAAGCCGTTGCTGGACACGTCGAGCTTCCGGAGTCCCCTCAATGCCGCGAACGCGCCGTCGGAGATCTCGCCGGAGAGCCTGTTCTTTGACAAGAACAAGGACCTGAGCGCCGGGAGCGGGGACACGTCGGGGAACGCGCCGGCGAGGTCGTTGTCGGCGAGGCTGAGAGAGCGAAGGCCCTGGAGCGGCGCGAGGAGGCCCAGGTCCGGCGCGGCGCCCTGCAGGCTGAGGGCCTCGAGATTCAGGGCCACCACGCGGCCGCCGGCGCACTTCTTCACCCTGTTCCACTGCGGCGCGTCGCCGGCGCAGGGCCCGCCACCGGTCGGCGTCACCCATTGGCTCAGCTCACCCGGTGGGGCCCCTCCTGGCCCCTGCAGCGCCGCCCGGAACGCCCGCAGCGCGTGGGCCTCTGACGACTGAGCCTGGGCTGACGCCGCCGCCGTAGCGAGGACGAGCGCCACCGCGGCCAGGAGCACCCGCCCGCCGCCACCGGCGACCTCACCGGCCATAGGACGCGGACGACCGTTGTATCGTTTTGTGTGCGCGCGCCAACGGCTGCGGGCCGCACTAGCAGCGCTGGCGGCGGCAACGTTCGCCGGAGGTGGGAGTGGCGCGTGCAAGGCAAGAGTGCAAGAGGGGCGAGCTAAGAATAGGCGGGCGGCCGCGTTTGGGACTTGGGAGCCGACGCTGGGATGGCAGCATCTTTTCTTGTTGCCGTGGTTAGGTTCGCGCGCGCAGGCTGTCAAGCCCTGTCATCCGCGATGATCAGAACGAGGTGGCATGAGAGGCAACACAACGCCGTAGGAGCTGGAGTTACGTTGTTCGACAGGGACTTCATGCGCGTCAGCAAAGCATGCCCATGTTCTACGCCCTCTTCGCGGCCGCCGATCGACTATCTCGAGGTCAAGGGCCTGCTGCACCTTGCCTGCCAGACGGTCGCCTCGCCAACATGGTCAGGCGGCTGGGCAAGACGCCGTAGCAGAGCAGGCATGGATCGAGAGAGACTTCACGCCCGAGGAGGTGCCTGTGCGTGCATGAATTCTAGTTGTGCCATTTAAGATTCTGCTAGTTCGTCTATGAATTCTGCTTCTAATTAATTTGTAAATCCGTCGATTTCAGTTGTCTTTGATTAATATAAGGGATATTTGTTTCATTGTTTGGATCGGCAACTTCATGGCAACAGACTTTGTGAAGCACCACTTGCAAACCTTTTTAGATAATACTATTACCATTGCGACTTATATCCTATTTCTTGTCGATTTATGATTACAGCAGTACATAACGAAAGCTTGGCGTTGTCTTTCGAAATCCCATAATATTATAATAAATTATGTGAAAAAATTGTGAAACTAGTGAGATCAAGATTTCAGCCTTGAAGCAAGAGATTTTTTTTCCCTTCGTCGGGGCACTCTATTTGGCGATCATCATCGCAGTACCTTCACGCTGCCGGAGAAGGGGCCGGAGACGAGGAAGGGCATGGGGGGCCGACCGGTCCGCCACAGAGAAATTTGTTCCCTGACAATTTTCAAGACACGTTTGGATCCCAGTTATTCAAAGGGTATGTACAGCAAGGATCATATATGCACAATCCATGAACTGGCTGCTACAGCTATGCGTCTATATATGCCCATATTTGGTGGTATCATTAATGTTACTACACAAAGATCTACACTGAGATACAATATATTCTCATTCCCAAACATGATAAGTATAAAACTGTCAGTTTAAGTTTTTTTTGGGCATAACTGTCAGTTTAAGTTGTTTTGCATTAATTATATAGTGCAGTAGACTGTAGATATACTAAGGTAGTATATACCAGTAACAAAAGAGATACAACAAATTCATTAAGCACTTACTCTTTGCTGCATATTTTCCCTTTCCTAGTTCCACATATAAGCCATGACGAGCGAACTCACCTTGGACATGGAGATTGGCGCCCAAGCGCAAGAGCCCATCCGGAACGGGCCCAGAGAAGTTGTTGTTAGAGAGGTTAACATCAATCAGCCTACCAGAAGTGGCCATGGAGCTCGGAATCCGCCCGGTGAAGGCGTTGTCGGACAGGTCGAGCTTCTGGAGCCCTCTCAGCGCGGCGAACGCACCGTCGGGGATCTCGCCGGAGAGGCTGTTCCGTGCGAGGAAGAAGGACTTGAGCGCCGGCAGCGGGGACACGTCGGGGAACGCGCCGGTGAGGTTGTTGCCGGCGAGGCTGAGCGAGCGCAGGCCCTGGAGTGGCGCGAGGATGCGCAGGTCCGGCGCGGCGCCCTCCAGGCCGAGGCCCTCGAGGTCGATGGCCACCACGTGGCCGCCGGCGCACCTCCGGATCCCGATCCACTGCGGCGCGTCGCCGCCGCCGCCGCAGGGGAACGGGTTCGTCACCCACTGGTTCAGCCAGCGCGGTGGGTCCCCTCCTGGACCCCGCAGCGAGTTCCGGAACACCCGCAGCGTGTCGGCCTCCGGCGAACGAGTCTGGGCAGAGGCAGACGCCGCCGTAGTGAGGACGACGAGCGCCACCTTGGCCAGGAGGACCCGTCCGCCGCCACCGTAGACCTCGCCGGCCATGGGGAACTAGCAGTGGCGGCGGCGACGTGCGCCGGAGGTGGAGTGGCGCGTGCAGGCTGACAGGAGCGCCCGCGGCGGGCCCTTGGCGAGCTAAGAATAGGCGGCCGGCCGCCGGGGCTGCGTTACCTACGAGGCCGGCCGGCCGCGTTTGGGACTAGTCGCCGTTGGAATGGCAGACTTGGCAGCATCTTTCTTGTTTCCGTGGTTGGGTTCGCGCACGCAGGCTGTCATCCGCTACCGCGATGATCAGGACGAGGTGGCGTGAGGCAATGCAAATAATTTAGACCCTGCTATATGGTATCCGTAATGATCAAATATTCTTAACTTTAACTATATTTATAAAAACATATTAGTAACATTTGTATCTTTAAATAAGTTTACTATGAAAATATATTCAACGATCTATCCAGTAATAATAAATATGCATTATAAATTATTAATATTTATACATATATAGTTGGTCAAAGTTAAAAGCATTGGACTTCTTGAGAAGTGAGAACTACCCTTGTTTTGGGACAGAGAGAGTACATGCGTAATATGATATAGAGACGAAGCCAGCTTACGTAGCTTGGATATTAGATTAGCTATAAGAAGAGGCTATAATAAAGTATGCCTGTTATTTCGAAATGACAGCTTGTTATAGAATATAGGAGCACTAATGAGGAAAAATTTTAAAGGAAGAAAAGGACAAGCTCACATAATGAATTGATAAGAATATTAGAAAAGGATAAAAAAGAGTGAAGGTCAAATGAAGTCAACACTAGGGTTGACCAAGTCCAGGACGGACTGTGTGGGGACTTAGAATACATGCATGATTGGGGTTAAAAGCCAAGGGGTTTTGTGCAAAAAAATGTTTAGTTTTTGAAAATACATTTCAGTAGGATAAGAAATAGTTTGTTTATATATTATTTAAAAATTATTCAAATAAGGATTTAATCGCTTAAGACATTTAAATTTTAGATAAGATTTATCAAAAAAACGAAATTAGAGTTTACCAAGTACTTCTTAATCGAAAAAATAAGTAACTTATATCAATGATTCATTAATAATTTATTACGATAAAAAATACTCTGCCTTTTATTTTGCTTTAAACCAGGATAGATTATGGATTTGGGTTTTACAAAAAGTTTTAGCTACTTAATTAATGTTAGTTAATACAAAAAAACGCATCTAAATAAATAATTTCTTTAATAGTTCAAAATCAAAAGTTAAACTAGGCTTGATTTTTTATTTCCATACTCCTCATCAGGTATTCACGCCCCTTCCAAAAGGACCAAAGAACTCGTTGTCTCGTTCACGTCCTATATAAACCAATCAATCAATCTAATCTAATTTATCCCCTGGGCACACAGGTCGCCAATATTGCTTCAACCGTCGTTCCAACACATCTGTAAATCATTCATCGCGAAGCTAGGGCATCTCAATCGATGGCTTCGTCGGCGACGAAGATGTTCACGCTCATCAGCTCTGACGACGAGCGCTTCGAGGTGACGGAGGCGGCTGCCAACATGTCGCAGACGATCCGCCACATGATCGAGGACGGCTGCGCCGACGGCGGCATCCCTCTCCACAACGTCACCGGCAGCATCCTCGCCAAGGTCCTCGAGTACTGCAACAAGCACGCCGCCGCCGGGAGTTCCTCCTCGAACGCCGCTGCCTCCACGGCGGAGAAGGAGGAACTCGCGAGCTTCGACAAGGCGTTCATGGAGGTCGACACGGACACGCTGTACGACCTCTTGCTGGCGGCCAACTACCTCGAGGTGAAGGAGCTGCTGGACCTCGCGTGCCAGAAGGTGGCCGACATGATCAAGGGAAAGACGCCGGAGCAGATCAGGCAGACGTTCGGGATCAAGAACGACTTCTCGCCGGAGGAGCAGGAGGAGATCAAGAAGGAGAACCAGTGGGCCTTCGAGGAGTAGTAGCAGACCTCCTGTGCGGAGCGCCATGGATATCAAGAACTCGATGTATCGAGTGCCGCGCTTTTGTCAATGGAGTTTTTAATGGGTCGCTTAGTTTGTTTGTTTGTTCATCAGGGCATGCTCAAAAGGACTCTCGTCTAGTTTAGTAGATCGCTTAAGAAGAGTTATAATTCGGAGTTATCCTCGATCTATCTTTTGATCGTCTCTCCATCGATAATCTATTTTGTGCTCGTTTTACTTGTTTCATCGAGACACCATGATCATGGGCGAGACAGCGAGAGTGCAAAAGCTACACATTCGTATCTCAAGTCTCAACTTACAATGTGCCTTAGCCTTTAAGTCCTTAACAGAGTGAACTCATCGCTAGGGTTCTTCCCATCATGGCGACAGCTCCGGGGACGGTGAAGGCGCTTGTGGGCACGAACATTTGCAGGGCACGTTCACAACAGACAGAACACTGACACAGCAAAGCCATCACGAAAAGTTCTCACACTTTTCATGCTGCGCGGTAAGCATCCAAAAATATGCAGCACATCTCATCTATTTGTTTATACTTCTCTGCATCTCGTACAAATAAGATAAACAAATAAATAAAAATAGAAGGCAATCGATGCCAACACTGGGTGTGTGCTATTGAATTTGTAGGCCCCAAAATCAAAACGGAAAAGGTTTGGCATCTTCTAGGGAACCTGGAGTAACCAAATCTTCAATTGTTAAATCGTGCATCTTGTGTTTTTTCTCCAACAAGATGACTTCCTTTAATCAACTATGAAGCACCTCTGTTTATCGAAATCTTTGTAACCAACATCTACGAGGCAGAGGCCCTCTGGTGGTGCCGGAGGTGCTGTGGCACGCCTGTCAGTGGCTTCCATCAGGTTCAACAAAGCATCCTCTCCGGCGCCAGTGGCAGCCTCCCTTATGGCAGTAGCAACAAGAACCCTAACCATCTGTACAGTCCAATATAGTGAGAATCAGGAGCCATATGAACGAGCAAGGGTAAGCATCACAGTTTGTTGTGTTACCTTCCGTAGAAACCTGTTCGCAACTAGCTCAACGCACATGACCCTCATACCCTCTTTGCAATCCTGGGGGAATAAGGGGAAACCAAAATCAAACATAGCGGTTTCAGTTGAAAGGATACACAAACTTCGATGACAGAAAAATATTGGATCAAAGTATTCAACAATTTGTTTGAGGGGAAAACAGATATATTGAGCAATTATAACTGATGGCACAGGTTCATTTCAGATCTTCGTTTATTCTGGTGTCAGCAAAAATATGTGTCACACTGTCACAGCATTACTACACCGAAAGGGCATTATCCTGCCGCACACATGTGCAGAGTAACTCACAAGTAAAAGCGTGACTGCAGTCTATTCAATAATAAAGGCAAAACAATCTATGCTGCTCTGTGCTCTCACCTCATTAGAAGAAAATAGTTTTGCCACTGCAGCTCGGGAATGGAACATGAAACATTCGGTAGGTGGGCCACTGAAACAATAATAGAACATTGATATAAGTGAGTTTATTGAGCTTCAGAATAAATGCCAACATAGCGACATGGACTCCATATAAAAGGAGTGTAGTGCCCTCTTCAGATGACAGGTGGTCATGAGTATGGTAGATAATTTACAGAAGGTTCTGATGAACATCTATGTCAGGATCAGGTAATAAAGCTACAAGATATGCATTAAGAAAATCCAGCTGCTAGAAATTATTCAGCCAGAAACCATTTTTGTACTTATAAATGCACCACACATTATGAATTTATTGTGGATGAAACTTACACGCTTCGTGAAGCTTGTGTATCACGTGCAAACATTTTGTAGGATAATGTCTTTCCAGAAAGTTTTCTAAGGGTTTCATCAACCTTGGCCACATCAAAGTTCTGAGGTTTTATATTGTGCTCAGAATTCTCTAGTGCTTCAGATGAGTGTTCATCCCCAAATATCAATTTAGCATCCTCATCAAGAGGAAAAATATACATGTATCTCCTCCACTTAGCTGCAAAATTGGGGTGAAACTCACGTGCGACCTGCAATTGCCATCAGTTAATACTCAGCGTAACATCATTTGAGGTCCAGGCATTCTCAGAACTTTCACCGAAAAGAATAAACTTCTGTAATACTTGTGTATGATTAAATGACATGCCAAAATGGAATGCAGACTTATTAATGAAGAAATGGAACGCAGACATCAGCAGCAGAATAAATATAAAGGGCATTGATACATTCAGCAAAATGCATGGAAAAAATACCTCTGACACAAGCAAAGGTTTTAGTTTATCAGGAGCAGCCTCATTTATTGCTTGTTTTATATCTCCAGGTTTCACATCCTTTCTCCATGTATCTATGGCAATATACAGTACATGTAAGATGTCAGTCATCAGGAGAAGTGCCAAATAAAGAAATGTCAGTTAAGAGACGTTGATATGCCACATGACAAATTTTAAATTGTGACTAAATTTGGTTGAAGACAACAAAAGCAATAACATATTATATTCTCAAGGATAACTAACAAAATGAGCAAACTTGCTGAAGAGCAGTCACCCCTTTGTCAGTGCGACCAGCAACGACGGCACAGCCTTCTATTGGCAAAGATCTTGCTTCAAGCTGTTTGGCTTTTCTCTCATCAACAAATTGACCAAGATGTTTCTCCACTAACCTGCAATTAATAAAATAAAAAACGTATTACCAGTGAATATATTTTACCACAACACAAGTGAATGGAAGGAACAGTGATTTGTTAACAAAATTACCCCTGAACGGTATTGAGGCCAGGTTGCTTCTGCCAGCCATCGAATGACCCCCCATGGTATGAAAGAACAATTTTAAATGTCACTCTTTCCCACCTTCCTCCACGATCTTTGGAGGAAATAGTTGCCGTTTGTTTTTCTGATAGTGTTAGGTAATTCTCTCCAGTAGTGTCAAGGTTGTAATCTGCCTGTGGCAGTAAAATCTAAATGAGTTCTCAAAATCAAAATATGTGAACAATTGACCTACTCTAACATTTTCTTGAAAATATAGCACATGCGTATCCCAATGGATCCTGGATCCTTATTTATAGCCACTTTTTTTTTCAAAAAAACACGCAGAGAGCTGTGTATCTTTGCAGGAGAGCCTTATTTAGCCATTACAGTTTAGGTACAACTCGAATAGCAGGCCATGTATCCAAATTTTAATCGTCCCATACTTTTTCTGGCCTGATTAAATCCTCGGTTTGCCTAAAAGGAAGATCTATTTACTGGATGATACTACAATCCGATCTAAGTAATATTCAGAAGAAACCAACATTTCATCCTCTTGCAACAGAGAAAATATAAATTAACATCTGGCTATCACAATTCACAGGAGGGCCAGCCCAAATGGTTTTTTATCCTTCTCTGTTTTACTGTTTCTCACCTCATCTTTCGCAAACAGCTTGGCGAGCCCCGCGGAGCCGGCGCCGGTACGCACGAGCTCGGCATAGAAGTCGAGCACGCTGCTCCACGGCCGTGCGTACATGTACTCGTAGCTCTCCCTGCACAACCCAATAACCAACAAAGCTCGAGGATTCAGGCCCAAAGCCCTAAAAAACTAGAGGAGAAAGCGAGGCGACCAGGGAGGAGGGAAGAGAAAGGAAGGGGCGGTTACTTGGCGGTCCACCGGAGATGGTGGCACCCGTCGGTGTGCTTGTAGTGCACGTGCTCGTCCCTATCCGTCGCCGTGGAAGCCGCCACCGCCGGCGGCGACCTCGCCTTCGCCGCCGTTGCCATGAGGGGTCGGAACTTGGCGAGCATGTGCTGTGCCGATGTGTTTTTCTCGCGCAAGAAGGCCCATATGTCAGTGTGTTTCACTTTTCCAGCCCAGCCAAAATTACTTTTTCCCTCCAAGTTTAACTCGGGTCTAAACAAGATTTTGAAAATAGTCCAAATCAAATCTCAGCTCACAATCTCCAGGAGAAAAAAGTTTACAAGATATAAGCATGTTACTTCGATTATTGTTAGAGTATTTATTCTACTTGTTAAATGTCAGCGAGCATATATGCACAGAAATAACTAAAAGGACAGGCCCCAGTGCTGAACCTCCCACGTGATGTGGGGTCTGGGGGAGGAATCATCTCGGGCAAGCCTTACCCCCGCACATGCGGAGAGGCCGCTCGAACCCAGGTCTCCTGGCACCTGGCACCAGTGGGTAGGATTTACCAACTGCGCCAGGGCCTGCCCGAGATGATTAAACTGGGGACTAAAAAAACTGACAGGACATGGGCAATGACTAATTTTTCAATTTCCACGGCGGTGTTGATTTGCCGTAGAACTATGCAGGTTTACAATGTCTGATAAGCATCTTTACAAGTAGTAACTCGAAGTCCCGAACACTGGCAACGGCACTGACTGTCAGAAAACTGAAAACATCTCTCCACTTCCATTTTTGGCGTGGAAATTCCCACAGAACCGTCTCAGGTTTTCTACATCGTCGTCATGGCAGGCACTCACATTACATGCTTTCCATTACAACTCTCATCTACATACAATTGCTAATCGGAAAAACAAGAACCCTAGCGTGGCCATCATAGAAAAAAATTTAACATTGGCTGACTGTTCTTGAGAACATAGATGGTGACGCGAAAGATTAACCAACGATGGCTCAAATCGTCGGGAAAAAAACTGCTCTGATGTTATATCTTGTACAAATCCTCGTCAGGAGGGTCCTGTATACTTCCGTTAATGGAAGGGGATGCAAGCGCCTCCAAGCCGAGCTGCTGCCCATCGGAGTCTGGTGACGGGATGTACATCTTACACTCCAACGACGGCTCGCTCTTGCTACGGCCGTTCCCAGGTCGTGTTCGTCTGCTCTGGGGGACTGGCTTTCCATTCACAGGTGGCACAGCGGCAGACTTTACTTCAGGTTCCAGCTTGGCCTTCTCCTTCTCAACACTCTCCACAGGCTCCTTCGGGACCTCGTAGAGCGTTACAGCACCTGTGATGCTGTTTTGGAGGAGTATGTCTTGGCATTCAGGCATGTTCTGCACTGTCTCAAAGGTCTCAACAACTTGGCTCATGGTTGGTCGTCCTTTGGGGTTCTGGCTCAGGCAACGGTATGCAAGGCTTGCCACCTCAATGGCAGCCTTAGTGGAATACTGCCCTTCCATTCTTGGATCAATTATTCTGAATAGCTTCCGGTTGTGTACGAGGAGTGGGCGTGCCCAATCAACTAGGTTATGTTCACGGGTTGGACGGCTCTTGTCCACAGCCCTCCTCCCAATAATCATCTCTAGAAGCACAACGCCAAAGCCATAAACATCACTTCGTGCAGTCAGATGGCCTGCACAAGTTAATTGTTAATTAATGATTGACATATTTGAAGTCAGGTAATGCAGTGTCTATTCATTCTTGAGAATATGTTTATTTTTCTCTTTCAAATAAACCATTTTGTCTATTCATTCTCGAACACATGTTCATTTTTCTCTTTATGATAAAAATGAATTGCTTTCCTATAACATAGGGACTTCCTTCCTTACCAGTCATGACATATTCTGGAGCTGCATATCCATAAGTTCCCATGACCCGAGTTGACACATGGGTTTGGTCCCCACTAGGTCCTGTTCTTGCAAGACCAAAGTCTGAAAGCTTGGCATTGTAATCCTGCAAGAATGTCATTGAGATACTATCAGAGGGCAACGTATTAATATCTCATGATGGCAGTAAGAAATTTGCATCAGCATTCCGTGTGCAGTTCTGAGCTTCTACAAGATGGATGGCAAACATGATTAAGTATTCTTCAATGGTTAAAAAAATAGGGGGCACATTTTGGGGTGTGGAAAATGCAATACTTTCAGGTCTAAAAAAACATAGTATGTACAAAGCAGTTCCTCAAGATGTTGATATATAGCCATATAGGCATCTAGATACACAGACATTATGTGTCGTCATCATAAATGCATTGATCCGGTGTAGAAATATATCGTCCATACAATTTGAATAGTTGAGCATGCGATAAGCTCGATACAGAAACAGCCTTAAAACAAGTACTAGAAATAGGGGAATAACATCAAACACACATCCAAGAATAATAGATGAAACACGAACCGCATCTAACAAGATGTTTGATGTCTTGAAATCCCGATAGATGATGGATCTCTCAGCTCCATGAAGGTACTCAAGCCCCCTTGCAGCACCCAGCGCAATCTTCATGCGTGTTGACCATGGCATATTGAGGCAAACCCCTGTTATGATACAAGCAATAGGATAAAATAAATAAGGATCCCCTTTAGAATTGGAAATATACATATAACTGATCTTCCAGACAATTAAAAAAGGTGCCCAAACATTGCTTGGCATATTTTCCTGCCACCACTTGAATAAGAATATCTCTTATGAGGATCACATCAAGTGCATTGTTTCAATACTCAATGGATCAAATAATGAAGAAAAAATTATGATTGGCACATATAAGAATAGCATTTGCCATAACGCCAGTGCAATGACTATAGCAATTAGTTCCATTTGTTTTGACCAGGTTACCAAGTGATGCAGGTTACACTATGCTACCAGAGCACCAACTGAAAACTTCAAAACACATAATCACATATTCGTATGATAGGTGATATAGTACATTGAGATTATGTTTCTAGTGTGGGGCTGGTAGGTAGGCAGGTTGAGCTGAATTATACACATTAGTAATTATTAATTAGATTTAAATATAATAGAAATGTCTTCTCTGCTGATTTGATTGAAGTAAAAAATGGTACATCCCATTCCGGTTAAGCTACTAAGAACAATGACTGCTAAACATGGTAGTGAAAATAAAAGGTTAGAGCTTACGGCGAAAAAGGTGCTTCTCAAGGCTGCCACAAGCCATGTATTCATAGACAAGAAGTCTATGTGAACCCTCACAACAATAGCCAATCAGTTCAACTAGATTCGGATGACTAAGTTGCCCAAGATAGTTGACTTCAGCCTGAAAACACATCAGAAAACCATTAGTGCAATTATCGCCAGCAGCAGATCATTTAATGTCAACCTATTAATCAACATAGAAATACACTCGTCTGCCTATAGTGCCATGCAGATCAAGAACAATATCTTTCCAATAAAAATACACAGAAAATGTACTTTTCACTTGTTTGAAAATTTGAATATTCAAAAGCCAACTAGTCAAGTCACTGCAAAGGTTTCTATAATGAGCAAACTAAGGTGAAATAATTGTATATGACCAAAGCCTAGTTTAGAAACAGGAAGACAGCAATGTGACTTACCAACCATTCCTTGTCTCCTTGAAAGCCCTCTGGGTTTAATTCTTTGACAGCAACCTGTCTTGATGGAAAACCTGCTCTAACATTTTCATCAATTACACCTTTGTAAACAACACCAAATCCACCTTCTCCAAGAATTTGGTCTGGCCGGAAGTTCTTTGTGGCTGCTCTCAGTTCATCATAAGTGAAAATATTAACATTTCCATATCCTTCCACTTGCAAGTCCATGACATCTTTTGGAGGGGCAAGAACACTTGCTATAGCTTTAGAATCAGATTTAGACTTCCTCAGACCATCTGGTCCAGTAGTTTCTGCTGACAGAAATTTTAAGAAGCTTCTTCATCAGGAGAGAATAAAATATGTACATATAGACATATTCTCAATGCATAACTTAAATTGGAAAGGGAGTTATGATGTGAACCTTAGTCCCAGGAGTTTTCTTTTACTTATTTTTAAGTTAATGGTAATGCCTAGTTTACTATGTTGCACATTAAACAAAAAAGAAGACACCACATTGTAACCACTGTGCAGTCGTAAGCACTCTACAGTCACAATGCTCTTCGGCCACAAGTCAGCATGGTCATAAGGGAGCATCTGTGGTCACAACTAACAAGTTGCCATCAACAGGAAAGAATATGTTATATGCCATATCTTCAATTCCGTTTCTGGATAAAAATGGCTTCTACTAAGACTTTGAAGATATCGGCACAACTGTCCACCATCAAATCTCACTCTGTACAGTAACTGATTAATTTAGGCTGCTAACTTCTCATGGATCGATATTCGATTAAAACTCAATTTACGAGATTGTTAAAGCACAGCTTTTGCAGGTTGTAGATTATCTTGAAGCTCTACCTTAAAAGTTCTACACCAAAATATGAGCTAAATGCCTAAATTTGATTTGTGCTTCCCCTAAACTACAGCTTGTCAAGTTGTGAAGGACCTGGCCTCAGAATGCAGTTTTGAAAGCATCTTATCATGTTTTCAACAGAATACAAACAGGCAAAAATTGTACCATGCAAATTTAGTGCAAACAGAATAGAAGGGGAAGTGAAAGACTATGCATGGCATTTCCCGTCCTCCTAACATGAGCTCACATGCACGAGATGGCATCAAACTACAATCAGTCAATCCATCTTCCAAACACTAAAATCAATTAAAATCCTAATAAAAATCCATTCCTTTGTCACTTCTTCTGGTAATTTTACAAAAAAAAACTAATAAGAAAATGCTTAATTCACAATCGATTAGTACAGAGCCAACAACGCGAAACCTCACACCATGACCTCTATACAACTCCCAAATATAGTAAAACTATATCAGATACAACAGCAGAAGTGCACAAACCTGGTCTGCTCTGGAGCCGGTGCTCCTCCTGCGAGAAGCATAAGCCCATGGGAACACCAAAGATCGCGCCTTTCCCTTCAATCCGGCCCTATTCCCTCCTCCACATCGCCCACCAGCGGCCAGATCCACGCCCCCGACAGCACCTTTGTCCCCCTCAGCAACCGGGGACGCCCTACCCACGAACTCCCGCAGCACCAACCGGCCGCTTCGTCAGCAACAATTCCGCCGCCGCCGCCGGCCGCCAGAACCGGCGCGCTCGCCGACCGAATTCGCCGCAGCAGCTCCTGCTGCGCTCCTTCCGGATGCGCGTCTTCCACCAACCTGTCCCTCTCCTCTCGGGCGCGTGGTTTTACTCCACTAGCACCACTTCTTTGGCCTTTATTTTCCGTGGGGAGGCGTCGGACGGAGCAGCGAAGGCGAGGAGATGGAGAAGAAAAAGGCAAGGAGGAGGATTAGCTGTGCCAGAGGTTGGAATGAGTAAAAGGAAGCTGCTTTGGATTATAAATAAATGCCGCGTACTCCACAACAATAACGCGGAGCAACCGGGAGTTGAGGTTGAGGCGGGGGATTTTTTATTTTTGCTTTGATCTTCCTGTGGTTGGCACTTTTGGTTGATGAACATGATTATAGTGCGATTAGATAATAACAGTTGTTTGGGCAGGAATTAGGCGGGCATTTTTCAGTGAGAATTGGGTGGGGTTTGGTTCCGTAGATAATATACTCATGGTCCAGAAATAAGTGAGACTTTTTGGCATTCTTTTAGTGCTATGTATGTAAGATACAATTTTGATTTTTATATTTGACCTTTCATTTTTGTCATTTATCTTTTTTAAAAAAGCAAACACTAAACAATTGTCTCTGACACATTTGCTTTCTATCAATAATTCCAGTTCGAATCAAACAACTATTGTTAACCATGAATTTTTTTTCTCTCTTATTTTCTCTTATTAACATTTTGAGTTATAGGTTGGGTTTTTTGTCAAGTTTTTCAGTGATGCTTTTCAAATCCCGAATAGTAGAAGTTGTTGATGAAAAATCTAAGAAAGCCTATGTGTAGATTAAATTAAATTATAGAAAAACGTCCATATTGCTCTTCTGAACTATAAGTAAAGTCTACATAACCCGTAAACTATGTTTTGGTTCATTTTACCCCCTAAACTATATCACTTGGTCTATTCTACCCCCTAATACAATTTGTCTTTTTTATTTCTCCATGCACAAGTTGAATTTTAGTTTTAAATTTTGTATGATTATAGTGAATATTATAATATATGTCAAAAAAATATATTGTGTGTTTTTGTCATTAGTTTTGTAGATTGTCATATCCTAAGGATTAATTAATTATTAAATATCTTACACCATCAAAATAATGATAATAAATCATTTTATATTTTCTATCATGCATTATTATGTCTACTATCATCTCATAAATTTTGAACGTAATATGACACTTTACATGGCAAAAATATAAAGACAAATTGTTGGATCTAAGGCCATGATTGTTGTCGTTGTAGAAGTGACTCTTTCCTTCCACACATTCCAAATGGCCTACGTTTTAAAACGGGGTGAGTACTATTGTACTCCTCGAAACATCAGAGGATTTGCTAAAAAAAAACATAAGAAGCGGCAACAAATTTGTGAGAGCTCCTCAGGAGCCGATTTCGAAAAGCCTGGCTATCTGTTTGCTATTTCAGTTTTCTGCATTGGATAAGCAAAAGCAAGGCCCAAGAGCTGAAACACAAGTAGGCAAGAACTTCATGTACGGAAAGAAAGAAAGAAAGAAAAAAGGTTTGGGTTCCTTGTTTAGCCGGTCAGTCATAAGGAAGAAAAGCACAAACCCACCAAGCCGGGGGAAAGAATCGTCCACGACATGTACAACGTACATGCCGGCCAATCGGGGGCTACTAGCAAGCAACTACCGGGCACACCGCTCAGCACTTGGCAGCGCTTGCAATTGCAGCGCCCGGGTAGGTTGGGTTCTCCTAGTTGTTGGACCTAACCTAATCCTGGGGGGGGGGGGGGGGGGGGGGTACTGCACGACGAGCGCTTGCAATGGCGGCAGCGCATGGAACTGGCCACAAAGATAACACGCCAGCCAGCCAAGGTGCCCAGCTGAGAGAGGTCTGAGGTCGCGGAAACAAGGGGCAGGCAGGCAGGCCCGGCAATGTCCCTGAATCCCAGGTGCCATCTCTAGCAATCGAGCATTCGTCTCCCTCCTGGTTGATTGTTCATCATCTACCGGCGCGACCAAACCAAACGTGATTGATTGTTGCGGATTCGGGCACCGGGGAAATCTGAATCAAATCCAAGACGCCACATGCGCACATGGGCGCCCGCGGCCGAATCGGGCGTTGCCCGTGGTGGTCTTGGGCGCGCGTGTTGTGTTGGGCGTGGAAGCTTCCAACGGATGATGATGAGGTACAGAGGGGCGATCGAGCTCCGTCGGTTACCTTGTGGTGGCTCCGGAAGAGCCGGGCGCCGGATTGAACGTTGTACGGTCTGAAGAAGAAGCTGGCGCTCGAGAATTCATTCATTCGGCAATGCGTAACCTTGATCGCTCTTTTGTTTTTGCCTTGATTGACTCTACTAGAAGTGGAAGTAGACGCGACCCAGAGGGACGACAGGGAAATTTTTTGTTCATGTGGCGGCTAGCTGCGGGAAGTCGCTGCATGCCCGACCGCCGCCCAGTTTGCGGCTGTGCGGGACGCGGCTTCGCTTGTCCCCTTCCGCCCCGCATCTCGTCGCCGGCCTCCGAGTGCGCGTCCCGGCAGGTACCATGGTTGGCGTCTCGCTCCGGCCGGCGCGGTAGCCCCGGCGAGCAGGTTGGACGCGCTTTTGGATCATGATTCCTTGCGATCCTCTTCGTGGAGTTTGGTCGGTCAGCGCGTCGCTTTCGTCAACGTCCTGCTGCTACAAGCCTACAACTAGGGGCTGGGTGTATGACACCATGTAGACGGCTGACTGAGGTGCAAGACGACGAAACCTGAGCAGGGGCGTGCGACCGTGTACGGTACGTGCGCCCGCCGTCGATGCGACCCAACCCAACCCAACCTGTCATGCATGCCACGGTCGAAGCAGCGGCCGGTGCCCCGTCGTGCCAACCTGTCCGTCAGCGCTCGGCTCCGTCGTCGCTGTCAACGCTCTACCTGCGCGTATAGCACTTGTTTATTACCCGCCATGCACGGTTGACTCGGTCAGGTCCCTCTCGTTGCTGATCGAGGACGTCGCTGGCGGCGTGGCGGGCGGGCGTATGTGCCATCCTCTGATCTGGGCCATCTCACCATCTGTTTTGGGTCCGTGTCACGTCAGGGACCACGTCGATGGGCGTCGTCAGGTCTGGCGCGGCCGTGTCGGTTCCCCACGGCGGCCGGCGGCCGGCGCTCGGGCCCCGTCGGAAACGAGCGAGGTGGGCGGGGCTTGTCGTCGCGTGCTCGGGTCGCTCGCCGTCCAGCCACGCCGAGGCCGCCACGAGCGTTCGTCTCGTCACCCTCTCTCGCGCCGATCATCATTTCCGAGCCATGCGCGGCTGATGATCTGTCGATGGCTTATCTGCCTGCGTCAAGAACCAGGGCAAGGAGGTCGGCGAGGACGTCAAGGAGGCCATCAAGGAGACGCACTAAACTGCTAAGCCGCTGCACTGATGTGCCTAAGCAAAGTGCTCAGCTGCCTTGTGCCGTGGACTGCTAAATAATAACCCTCCATGTTAAACCATGAGTCAAAGCACTTGTGCTGCCTGTCGAGAGCCACTGAAACTACCTCTTGTCAATTCAAAGGTTTTCAATTGTGTTTTATTCCGAAATTCTCGGCACAATCAGCCGGCCGTTGAATCGATGTTATTGTTTGTTACAACAGCAGGCCACGGGAGATCATCAGCCAGATGCTGACGAGTGATCTTATTCATCTAGCTAAGTAGCTATTCGATGCAGCAGCAGTACTGGTCGAACGGCGGCACGCACTGGCCGCCCTTGGCGTAGCCGGCGGCGGTTCGGCACCAGTTGTCGCAGTCCGGGAACTCCTCGCACTTGCCCCGCAAACGTACCTCGCCGACGCCCCTGACCAAAGCGAAGCTCTCAGGTTTCGAACAAATTCTATAACATGCGCATAGAGCTTTCGGAAACATACCATAGGATAAGAAGGTAGCAACGATGAGTATAGATATGACAAGGATCCTGCAGAAGGCAGAAAAAAATGATGCAGCCATCGGCGTCAGTGCTACTGTGCTTCTGCAATTTGGTCTGCCAAAAAATGGGTGATGGCACATCGCAGTCGATGTGAGCTTATTTGTAGCGTCCGGCGAGTCCCAAGGCTGTCTTTGGTCTGTGTTACCGTTACTACTGCCTAAATCTCTGAAAGGGTTTGTTCAATGTTTTTACTCCTTATCAATATACTACTAGTCTACTAGATGCACAAGACAGGGTGCCCGGTTTTGTGGTCTGCAATCCCGAGAGTAGAATTGGGTGTGTGCTGCATTTCAGGAGCTTTTGCACAATTTGTTGCCCCATCACGGTACCGGAAAGTTTATGAACGTCTGTTATAATTCCCTTCTCAGAGCAGTGTTTATAGACCAATGAATTCACAAATTGTGCGGTAACTTTCAGTGACAACTCGTGTAAGACGTAATTATACTACTCCTTATTGCCTTTAGATGTACTAGATGCACAAGACAGGGTGCCCGGTTTTGTGGTCTGGAATCCGGAGAGAGTAGAAACAGAAACTTTATGTAGCTTTAGAACTGGATGTGTGCTGTTTTTTTTTTCCAGGAGCTTTTGCACAACTTGTTGATCCATGACCCCGTCACGGTACCGGAAAACTTATGGACATCTCAAATAGCGGTGTCCATAGAATTTTAGTGTACATCGTACCGCTTTCTTTCAAAGTACACGTAGTGCTCGTTGCTGTGCTTTTGTGGCAAGCAAACAAACCAACAGATTCACACACTGTACGGTAACCTTCACAAAGTGACAGATCGTGTAAGACGTAATTGGTTAGAGGAAGCTGTACAGGTCGTTTCATGTTGCAGTCACAAACAAATTTCATCCTCAAGATTCAACTCAGCCAGTAAACGGGCAGGCTCCAGATGGGCCAACTGCCAAGTCTTGCTACTGCTCTGGTCTTTGGAGCTTCTGTAGGAACACCTTCGATCTTATATCAGCCTAACGGGGGCCAAAAAAAAAAAGGAACATCAATTTGTTAGTAACCACAGAATCAGAATGAGCATTCACCTGTTTGAAGGCATCCTTCTTGAGCAGAATCCTTCCTACCTGCCGCGTTGGCTCAGGAACACGGTATTTACAACACAGCTTCACTATCGCTGTTGCTGAATCAAGCGAAATGCGATGTCCAATTGAGATGTAGACTGGTTTCGATGAACCAGGTGATGAACGCATTGCCTGGCACAAGCAAGCTCACAGTTCAGTTCCACCAGCTTAGCTATGCAGTATTGCAGACTTGCAGTAGCATTAGACTGAAATGGCCGCAGACATATAGTAGCATGACATGATATGATATAAAATCTCCTACCACGCCCCATGTTGTTCCAGACAGGCCGGTCAGTGAAATGAACTCCTTATTGCAGTTTTCTTTTCCCTCAAGCTCTCTTCTGACTTCAGATTGGTTAAGGCCCTCTACATGATGGAGCTAGGTGATTGAAACATTTGCATTAGTCTCCTCTGAAAGAAGTGAAACACTGAGAAGTTGGATTGTGCGGAAAATAAACAGCTGTACTTGCGAGTAGCAAAGTACAGAACCTACATTTTTTCCAACTCCGATGGTCGGAAGGTCTGCAAGGACGCCAAGATGAGAAGCTAAACCAAAACCTGCTGAATACAAAAGTTAAAGGGCATACAGAAACAACTACTGTTTTGAAGAATATAAAGAACATATCATGTTGATTTTAAATTCATGAATATTGTCAATGATATTCATAATCAGACAAAATGTACCATATCAACAAGTCAAGTCTTTTTGTAAACAATTTCACATGAATGTGAGGCTTTTTTCTTTTCTCAAAACAGCATAAAAAAGGAACTGTAGATGCTCCATTTTCTATTAGTATTAATGTCTTGTACACACAATAGACAAATGCGCTCCATTTTCTATAGGTACTAATAGCTTTATACACGCAATCAAACAAGATGCTCCCTTACACCAAGTCCTTTTTTACTAAGGTTCATATGACTGGCTATGAAGGCATTTTATCCTCAAAATAGAAAATGGGATCACAGAGTGGATGTGATTATACAGCATCCTCGTAAGAACATGTCTTACTGTAATGAACTGACTCAACTGAGGTTCTTATAAAATCCAATAACATGGTAGACGCAGTCACGCAGCATAGATAGTTTTACAACCTACGCAACAAGGTGGATATTTGAACAATTGGTGCGAAAAATTAGACTGTCAGCATAAGTGGTTAATGTGTTTTACCTCGCGGATGGAGTAATCCATTTCCATCAACCATGAGCAACTGCCAGGGAACAATAGTCAACCTTAGAAAAGGAACTAGCAAATACAGATGACTGATGTAACAATTTTTAATATGTTAAATTAGAAGATGCAAGAATACCTTAAGGTAAATAACCAAGAAATATCTTAAAATAAAATGATTAACTAAAATGTATAGCCTCAGTAGTCAGTTATCCCAACAACATGAGAGTGAAACATATGGTTGGCCTCTTTTGCAACCTGAACGGGAATGTGATCAGGGCATGGCTTCC
Source organism: Digitaria exilis (assembly GCA_015342445.1). Taxonomy (NCBI): domain Eukaryota; kingdom Viridiplantae; phylum Streptophyta; class Magnoliopsida; order Poales; family Poaceae; genus Digitaria; species Digitaria exilis. Next base: position 1,923,925 of record JACEFO010002479.1, read on the forward strand.
AATTGAAGAACATAGGCAATTTTATTTCATTAATTCTTTTGCAAGCAACCAAAACAATTTTACCTGAGGGTAGAAATGACTTGCATTGTTCTTCACCTTCTCCAAGAGTCCAAGAAGAATCGGAGCCTGTAAAGATAGACAGGCTTGTTTATTGGTTCATGACACATGTTGGTACATTAACCAGTACATAAATGGATACTTGATAAATCTTAAACATCTTTATTAGCGAGCATAATTTGAAAGACAAGCAACTATCTCACGTTCTGTAAGTAGAGTTTGGATTGATCATACTAGGATTCCCTGGCTCTAGAAGCATGAATGAATAATTAGCAGCAGGGCATGCCACACTTCGCAATACCTCTCTGAATGCAAGGAAACCAGGAATATACGGCACTTGTAGTCGAACAACATTAAACTCTTCATATACAACTTCTAAAGTGTCAGCGTCTAGAACTACAACTGCAGCGCACGCTGTGGATGGGTCTTCCTTTAAGAAGCTAATGTCAGTCCCACCAATATACTTCAGCTTGTCACTTGAATCTTCACCTGAACTTGAGCATACCGAAGGTAAACTCCAAACAAAATCATCTTCAAGAATAAGTTTACTCTTGAGCATGTCTTGTGTTCTAACAAACCAAACAACCAACAAGAGGTCAACTCCTCCTGACAGATCGAAGAGCTGATGAAAACAGGTGGTAGAAGGGGATGAAAGCCATACTTGATCCATTCTTGTTTCTGCAGCACCAAATCATGGTCATTTCCTTCTTCTTGGTATCCTTGACTATCATCCATTCCTAATTTACTCCTGACTGCAAATTTTATCGGTAGCTCTGTACCTGTACCTTCCAGGGAGGATGACAAACACTGACAAATCTAGCCGTCTCCTGCATCAAATTAACAAAACTGAGGAATTGGGGTATTCGACCAAAAAAAAAAGTTCGTGAGTTGATGTTCAAACTTCAAACAATCGGTGGCGGGCTCCCAATGCAGTGACTAGCTCTGTCTGCAGCCACTCAGCACAGAATCAAGCGCTGGTTTTGACACAACAGGTGCCCCACTGCCGCCCCAAATGTCAAATAACGCAAATATCCCCCCAAGAAATTTCCTCCCCCGGAATAGTCCCCACGAATTATAGCCCTGTGAAGAACATAAGCTCAGGTATGTGCTTGTTCCCCGCCAGGGTCTCGAAGAGACCCGAGCTGTACTAACTCTCGGAGGCTCGTCCACGGATGTTAACGAGGCGACATCTCGATGTGGCGTGATTCAGGAAAGAGGGAAGCGGGGAGGTATTTGGCAAGAAAGGCGATGCAATCCCTACCTGATGCAGCGTCGGCGGACGACGCCGGCGCAAAGTTCCCTCTTCTCCCTCGTGCCGCCGTACTTTCGGAGCCTTGGGCGAGCAACGACGACTCCCCGCCGGCCGTCGTGTCTATGGGGTGGAGACGAGACGACGAAGCTACTGGGCTGGGCTGGAAGAGACGTTGACAGGTCCACAGAGAGAGTGATCTGGCCCAAAAATACTCGACGTATGGGCTAGCCCACTCCGTACTCGTCCAGTTTTTTTTTTGTTGTGTGTGCGTGTGTTGAAAAAAAAAAATCAAGCACGAACGAACGGTGGGATTACTCTCGTGCACTGGGATTGCAAGACCTGTATCATCTACCGGCGATACTAACGTGGCGAGACATCACATAAGTCCGACATGGAGACCACATTGTCATTGGCCTGAGATCAATTTGCAATTGGACTTGGGAGTACAGTCACTTGTGAAATTCGTCTACTAAAAAAGACAGCATATATAGCAAACCACTTGCAGAGACCCCATTATGAAGTCTGAAATGCAGTCATTACGAGAGTACAGAAGAACGCACATTCATGGTTCCGAATTTCTCCTGGGCAGCCGGCTGGAAGGTTCGGAGCCTTACTGCCTTGGCAAAGTGATCTTTGGATCACTCACGCTTCTCTGAGCCTCATAGTCTTCACGGGCCAGTCTGGTTAGAAGAACCAACTGCTTTAGCGCCTTATGCCTTATTTTACGAGCCCGCAGCATGTCCCTGTAGACTCTAAAGCAAGCCACCTCGCGGAGTTTATCTTTATACTTCGGTGCATCTTTCAGCAATGTTGGATAGTCATTTCCAAAAAGCTGAAACAAACAAACTTTGAGCCATTAATTCAATGATAAATTCCCAAAAGATACTCGGTAACAAGCTGGCAGCATATCTGCAGAACATTACGGTTTACCTTCTCAGGATTGCCAGCTACAACTTGTTCACCGTTAGGGTAAGCTACAATCATAAGCGCAGTTGCCAGTTTGAATAAATCCCAATCCTCAACATGAATACCAGATATCTTACTCAGGTGTTCACCAGCATAGCGCATATTGTCAGCATGTTTTTAAACATTATAGTCACATTCAAACACTAGGCCAGTCGTCTCAATAATATTCTGATTAACCTGGATAAGAGCATTGTACATCATCAATTTAAAAACTAGCTAGCAAAAGGTTCTTAAAATAGGGAATTTTATAAAATTAAGCCAGTAAAAATTATGGGCTCCAAAGTGCACAAGGGACTCTCGGGTAACAATGCAGTTTATGTCAGGAAATGAGGTAATGAGCTTACTATCTCTGGCTGCATATCAAATCCATAGCGACCTAGGACAATTTTCATCCCTTCACACATCGGGAGACGATCCTCTTCAGTCACCTTTGATTTTTCAGCAGGCAATAAATACTGCATTTGATTCCGAAGGCCCCACATCAACTCCATCACCGCATCATTATCTATGCAGGTGATACCCTATAAACCAGAGAGAGAAAAAAATAGTGCTCACAATCATTCACGTACATAAGCATACAAGGGTGAGCGCAATACTAACCAAGCTCTTTTCAATGATAATCTTATATTCTTCCTTTCCAACTACTAGCTTCTGTTCAGGATCAAGACTATTCTTAATCATGCGCGCAAGATCTTCAGCGACACCAGTGTCATGATTAAGTAGACTTGCCTTGTCCTCAAAAGTTTTAAAGTCCTTCAGCCAAACAGCGTCCTGAAGAAATAACCAGAAACGGGTATGTCAAGGGGAAAGAATCAATTAGTCAAATATCATACTGTGTCTCAATCATGAGGGTTGTAAAAGATATACTGTATGAAGTACTCAATAATAGTGTCGCAGTTCTGAATAACTTTATGTGCTATGCTAATGCAATGTATATTTCATTGTGGAAAAAAAAAACGCATTTTGGCAACCTTGGTCGCAGTACACTATCATCCCGCGCTAGCAGTTATTTAAACATTGAAATATGCCAATAACCCCTGGGTTGCCTGTGCTAATAGATCCTTTAAGTAAAAGAATGCTGCGGCATGCTTTCCGTATGATTGTAGTATGTAAAGAAACATTAAATAGCTAATGACAGAAGGAATCAGGTGTTTAGTTGTAATGTTCATACTCCTCTATTCATTGGAAAGAATATATGCAAGATCGCAGCTCAAGTTATATTGGAGAGAAGCAACATAAATAATAATAACAAAAATAATGAGAAAGGGGGGCTACCATAAATTCCATGACAAATTCTCCCCAGATATTCTGCACGTCATGGTGAATTTGGAAGAAAAAAAAAATTAGGTCAATGACAAAGATAGGAAACAAGCATAAAACAAATGAAATGGAACAATCAAAGCAGTACCTGAATGGCGTTTCATTGACTTTGACTATATAGTTGCATGAATCTTCAGGACAACCGTCGTCTTCAACCGGTGTTGCAAAGGCCAGTGCATCAGGACTCCCTACATTCACAATTACTGGCTTTCATTCAAATATTGCATTTTTTCAAGGGTTGTCACCCCCTTCATTCAGTGTTTTCAAGGGATTTATTACATTTCTTAATATATGTTTCAGTTCGTCTAGGCATAACATGCAAAACAGGTCAAACAGGCAAGACAACAGAGTTATGAAAACCTGACAATCATGCAAGACAAGGTAGGAACGAAAGTGTTATCTTTTTACAGGAATTGTGTACCAATCCATTTGATAAAGCATGCTGGAGTAATTGCAATTCATTTTTTTTCAAGAATTTAGGTCAGCACATACACTGAATCAGTTGGTTTTGAACCAGAGTTCTGTCTTCCCCTTCCAGATCAGTTTCTGAACTATGCCTTCCATCTGTTACGGGGTATACCACGTTAGAACAGTTAACAAAACATCTGTGAACACATTAGTAACCTATGCTTACCCGATACTTTGACTACTTCATGGGACCCACATGGCTTCCCTTGGTCTGATCGTCCAACAGTTGTATAATGCCATTCTGGTTTGCCTCCCACGTTCATCACTGCATCTAGTGTAATAGTCACATGTTTCAGCAAAAGTTAAAGGACTTAAGGACAGACAACTAACGTATTCAGTTGAATACTACTCACCCCGGTTCCTAAGCACCACTGTATTTTCTGTCTCCAGATGTTTGTTATCTTCCATACATACATCATCGCAGCCTATATCATCATCACATACATAATCTGTTTGCACACATACATAATCAAAACAAATTAAGTCTCCATACCACAGCCTATTTATTTTTTTTCACCTGACTACTCACCACCGAAATGATCAAACATCGCCAGCTCCAGACGCATTGTCTCCTCGCCTTCAATCTCCCTGTTTGTGCTCCACGACCAGGAGCTCATGTCTGTCCTGCGTTCATCTAGATAGCCTGTTTTGAACATTAAGTTAATATTTTTTTACACATTCCCAATGTTGTAGTCACATTTTTTTACACTCTTCTTCCAGCAAAGCAGACTAACCTTCTATACCATATCTTAGCCTTGTGTCATCAGAGTCAGTCAAACCCTGTGAATCGCGGACATTGGGAGCACAAATTTCTAAAGATATAGAGTAATCTTCGCTCACATCACTTCCATCAATATCTGGCGAGAACTCCTTGTTGCTGTATGCTGGAGTTTCATGGTTTATTATGGCTGGTTGTGACCCTGATGCAGGTGGAGTTGTTACAGCATTAGAAGAGCTCGCCACATCCTCAACCCTCATACCTGCTGTCATAATTCGTAGTCATTAGTTGTAGAGAATTTCATTACATGATTTTTTTTACTAACAGAGTAGGAACAGATTTATTACAACAACTTACACCCCCTGGTGTTCGCCCCACGATCAAGCAATGATTGGTCTTGATTTTTGGCTTCTTCAATTCTTCTTGCTATTTCTAACAGTTGTTTTGTTGATTCACACGTTATTTTTTCTACAAATGCAACCAAGTTGGTCATAATTCTTGTTGCATCCATTACACATGATTTTATCATAGTATCATTCTCTTTAGTGTCCAATCCCTACACCAACAAATTTTTTTTGTTAGGACAACAATAGGATAATCTGTATCCCAGCAAAAAACACAAAGGTATGTAGCTTCCCACCACGCACCTCAACTTCGGTTGCTACAGCAAACTTGTGTTTATACATCACTTCATCATCTGCCCTTAACTGCAGTTTGAAATAAGTGTTATGTTACAGAAGGCATCAATTAGTAGATTTCATATGCCCTTAACATTTAGTGCATAAGTCAATATTACCACCTTTGTCCGTCCGAAGCTTGATATGCCTGTTCCAATATTATCATTCTTGTCAGCAGCAACCAGCTTCTTCAGAACCGGGTATGTGTACTCTCTAGCCCTAGGCACCAGTCTGTGACTTGTGTTTAGGACACCAAAGTCTAGATTGTCCAGATAGAACACCTGTAGGATTTTTAAACTTATCAAAATTACATTTGCAGTCTCAGAATTACAGAACACAATAATGTGGAATTTACACAACACAATCATGCAGAACTCACCAACAAGAAGAACAAGCATCCTTCTATGGTTTTAGTTTTCTGACTGGTTGCAATGCAATGTTTCACCTTTGATGCAGATTCTTTTACACCACGGATAACATAAGCACACCAATTGATGTCTTGCGTTGATGATGTATCAACTAGATGCTTATATATTCCTTGATTAGGTTTTGCAGCTTGACCCCTTGGCCATAGGAAGCAAGCATCAATATAGATTACAAAGGCAATCTTGAATGCTTCTCTCCCTTGGTGTCATCTTGCGGCTATATTCTCGCATCACAATAGACTGTACTGTAGTTATTGACATCTCATCCTCAGGTCCAAGCATCAGCAACGATTTTATTTTTAGATGCCACAATTGCAGTCCTACAATTTTCATCCAGCACAACTTTCCCCTTGCATGGTATACCTAAAACCAGGTTTACATCTTCCTCGGTGAAGCGAACCATTGCACCATCTCCCACCAATATAGCCCCATTTTCTAAATCCATATGCCTCATTATCCAAAAAACTATCTGCCTAGATATCTTTGTTTGCCAAGGCAAGCTCAACAGGCTCCCAAACCCAATTGAACACACTATTTCTTTTTTCTCATCAGATAGTTTTGAACAAACATGGTCCAGAGCAGTCATCGAGAATGCAGTCTGTATAAGTGACCTTATGTTCATCCCCCGCTTTCGTGGACGAGGAACGGAGCGCAATCTCTGCTTGGACATGCTGTTTGATTACACTTCTAGATCTAGATCGCGTCGGGACCATTGAGCCATGCCCGCCGCTGCGCATGGCCATTGGGGTTCTGCAATCGGACTGTATGGTCGGTTTCTTCATCCTCGATCCACGGATATTGGACGCACCCTTCTCCATCACTAACCAGATCCAAACTTCCTAGGTTGCCAACAAAAGTCCACTAGTTAGGGCGTAGCTTGACCTTGGGTTTGGAGGAGGACATGGAAATGCAAGCTACAGGTGGGAACACATGGAACTGCAAGAGGCATATAGACAGACATGGACAAGCAAGCTTACTCTCTGAAGCTCCTCCCAATGACGGAGGTCCTGCTCCTGGTCGACGGAGGTCCAATGACAGAGATCCTGCTCCTGCTCGACGGAGGTCCAATGGCCGAGGTCCTGCTCCTTCTCGACGTTCAGCCAGACCCCATTCGTGGGGGTGACCGGGTGACGAACAGCTCTGCTCTTAAATCAGTTTGGCGAGGGAGTGGCTACTGGCTAGCTAGCGGAATGCAGCGGTGTGTTTAACTTTGGTGGAGAGGCATTCATTATATATAAATATATTTGTTTTTAGCTTACGTTGAGTACATTACGTGGAGATGGTTAGCGGGCTGTGGTTTACTTCATCCAGCCTGCCGCTGTTCGAGACTCTCCTGCAGCGCCCTTTTTTTCTTCCCTATTTTAAGGGCCCACCCGTCAGGGCATATGCCTTTATATCCGTTGCAGCGGGCGGCGGTAGGCTTTCGATCTGAGAAGGCCGGAGTGACGAGTAGCCATGGCCACCAGGTCGTCGAGCTCGTCCACCTCGATGGGTGCGCAAGGAACTTTTGGGGAGGGGTCTCCAATCCCGTACAGGCAGGGTCCCCTTGAGTACTCGCCTCCGACGGTGTGCATCTGCGGGCAGAAGGCGGCGCGTTGGATTTCTTGGAGCGACCACAACCCAGGGAGACGCTACTTCACATGCTACCGTCGACGGGTGAGTACATTCGCTTCGATACATGTGTGATTCGCTTTTCAATTTGAAAGTTCGTTTGATTTGAGTCCACAACAACAGGATGGCGGATGCAACTACTGGGCCTGGGCGGAAGGTCCCCATTCCGAGTTCATCCAGGAGATGCTCCGTGATCTGAGGAATGAAGTTTGGCGTCTAAAGAGGAAGAACGGGGAGCTCAGAGCTTTGATGACAAAGATGGAAGAAAAGGAAAAACACAAGGAAAAAGATATCCAGGCAATGAGGGTTACTGTTAGTACGAGTAAAAGCTGACCCATATAAACATAATGTGGTCATTTGGACGTCTCTAAACAAGAATACAATGCAACTTTGGTCGTCGGTTAGTACTGACAACAAACAAAAAGATATAACTGAAGAAATCACATATTACCACCAAAGAAATGCAAAATCGAACACACATGGGGAACAGATAGGGGCCTGAATACCTTCGGCATCAGATGGATAATTGGAACCATGTTCATCAGAGATGTGTCCGGCGCTATCCATTTCTGCACAGAACATCACGAGTTCTTAAATAATGCAAAACAAATTTGAGGAAAACCAAAGATCCGCGCCACGAGATACTTACCAGCGCCGCGGGGCTGGAGGCAGCTGTTGGCCGCACGGAGGAGAGCGAGGTAGGGGACAGGTGAGCAGGGGGGGGGGGAATCGGTGGCGGCGGACGCAAGCAGCAGGCGGCGTGGTCGGCGAGCGCTGAGCACGGGGAGGAAAGCGGTGGTGGCTGGCGCAGGATGGCAGCGGGGAGGAGCACAGCGGGAGGAGGGAGTGGGGTGGCGGCGGCGTGGAGGCTGGTGCGGCCGCAAGGAGGAGCGCGCGCGGCGGCGGGGGGTGGCGGCGTGGATGGGGTGCAGTTGGATGGTCGGATAGGGTTGTGCGGATGGGAATGGAAGATAGGAATAAGCAGCAACCGGGAATGCAACCGGAAAACGAGGCTGGTTGACCAACAGGAATCTTAAAGACCGAATTGACGGGGGCAGATTGTGTTGGCGGCCGCAACCGGTTGTGGAGACGAGTTTCCGCCGGCAGCCACAGCTAAAAGTAGCTTCTTGTTAGTTCAAGTTTCACAGCACCTCCGACCCTGCTTTCTCCAGCTGTGGCTGCGAAACTTTCACCAAAATTACCCACTGCCATCGGTTATGTTGTACCGGTTCGTTCTTTCTTTCCTTCCGACTGCCGCTCCACCTCCTCGACGGCTCCTGGCCCGGCGCCGCTCCATCTTCCCGGCGCACCACCTCCCCTCCGGTCCACCTGGTGGGCGCTAGAAGGTCCACGCGCGCTAGCCGTGCGAGGTCGCCGCGGCCGACCACGCCTGCTCCCCCAACGGCGACGCAAGCTCCCCACAGGTAGCCGCGCCCTCTCTTCCAACGCTGACTCGAGCTTCCTACGGGCATCCGTGCTTTCTCCCCCAAGTGGCGCGAGCTTCCCACGAGCATCCGCAGCAGATACCCCAGCGCCAACGGCTGCGCAAGCTCGGATGACCGGCGGCCATGGAGGTCGCGAGATCTACGATTCCGGTTGAGGTTGTGCTCGGTTGCGCCTAGAGCTTGAAGGTTGTGGAGACCAGAAGGTTGTGGTGCCGTGGATGAGAGGAATCGACTGGAGGTGGGGCGTGGCTCGTGAATTTCGCCGGCGAGCGGAAGCTGTTCTGTCTGATCTGTTTTGGCCGGAGAAGAAGAGAAAAGAAATCTGAAGGGAACAGACGAGCTGCAGCAGTGCAGCTGCTCTGATTTGCTTCTTGCTCTGCGCTGATTTGGAGGGATCGACACGAGCTGCAGCTGCAGCAATGGTGGACGGGCGGCGGTGCGGCAAAGCAGCAGCACAGAGCGGTGCAGCAGCGGACGCCTGGACACAGATGGGAGAGAGAGCAACAATTCCTGTCCTGTACGGCTAGGAGATAAGGAAAATGGCGAAAGAAAATAGAAACATATTTATAATCGGTTAATAATCTTTAAAATTATTAATAGTTGATGTACAATTTAATCAAATTAAATTTGTCGTTCTAAATTTTACATGGAAATTTGTAAACATCTTATTTTATAATCATTTTCCATATAAATAGTCTCTCACGACTTCAAGGGCAATATTGGTATTTCCTATCAAATCCACACAGCCACAGCCAACTTAACCTTCCACACAGCCACAGCCAACTTAACCAAATCACTTTCAGCTTTTTTACAGTTTACAGCTCACAGCAGCTTTTTTCACAGCTCACAGCCCATAGCAGCTTTTCTCCCACAGCCACAGCTCAACCAAACACACCCATAGTCTGGCCCAAAAAGACATTTCATGATCTTGCCCAACAAACACTCGGCATCATGGGCCTTGTACAGAAGGGCTCAAATTGCACACCTCCAATTCCAAAAAAAAAAAGGTGGTGGAGAAGTAAAAAAAAACCGGAAAATCAACCACGTACGTAGGAACTCGGAAGTCTTGGGGAGCGGGGGAGTGCTGATCCTGACGGTGTAAATTATTGACTTGTGGAGTCATATAAGTCGTCTCCTTCATTCTATGTCATGACAAGTTGAGAATGTAGTACTGCTAATATACACCAAGCACACACAAATACACAATGACACCGACAAAAGAGGTAAAAAAAGAGAGTGGTGTCTGCCTCTCTGTTGATACGCTCTCAGACAGGCTGCAAATAAGCCGCGCTGAGAAGAAATGATCCCCTCTCGTGACGCCAAGGCATCAGGGAACAATCGCCGGCTCGCTGCGTCGATCACTCTCCAGAGCAGAGCTTAGCTCAGCTGATGGCTCTGCCTACGTACTCGACGTCGAAGAGGAGCGTGGAGTTGGGCGGGATGACGCAGGAGGTGGGCTCCCAGCCTCTGCACCCCGCCCCCTTCTCGCCGTAGGCCAGCGCCGGCGGCAGCTTCAGCGTCCGCTTACCCCCTGCCACACTCATCCATCATCAGATTCAGTTTGTTTGTTCAGGCTTCAGAGAGAGCTAAAATTTCAGTCTGTTATTAGGTTCAGAACAGAAGGAACCTGCGAGCATCGGCGGGATCCCCTCGCCGCCTACTATACCCTGATCCCATCCTTTGATCACCTGAACAATCAAAATAAAATTCCCATCAGAACAACTATTCAGTAAAGAGACATTCCTGTGATGATCAGTAAATCCTGCAGATCGAGTGCAGACTAATCCTGCATGTGACAATTCGACTCTGACGAACGACTTGGTTTGATCGCACAGCACCTCTCCGACGCCGACGCGGAAGGTGAGCGGCTTCCCCCGTTTGTAGCTGCTGTCGAACACGGTGCCGTCCTCAAGCCTCCCCGTGTAGTGCGCCTGCATGGACGACGCACCGATCGGAGCAGTAGAGATCAAGGCCTACGAACGAGAACAAGGAAATGGAATGAAGCCCTGAATGAACGGCATTACTGACCTTGATGAGCTGGCCCTGCTGGGCGGCGGCGCCGGTGCCGACGACGCGGTCGCAGAAGGCGAGCCCGGACGGGGCCACCTCAAGCGGGCACTCACCTCCGTCCGCCGCCGCCGCGGGGAGGAGCGGGAGGAAGCGGGAGAGCACGGCGGTGGACAGCACCGCGGCCGCAGCCTCGCGCCGGCGGAGGACGAGGCTCCCGACGCCGGTGGCCTCCGGGGCAGAGGCGCGCGGGTGCCTCGCGGCGCTGGGCTTCGGGAGGCTGAGGAGGAGGCGGGACAGCGGCGACGTGGTCGTGGGCGGCGGGGCCATGGCTGCCTGCTGGCTCGCTCGCTGCCGTTGCTCCAACAACCTCTCCAAAAAGGATAAGGCAAGGTGGGTTTGTGACTTGTGATGATGATGGTCGTTTGGGCTTTGTTCCAAGCTGGGCTCCGGCCTACACGCCGAGGCCCGTCTATCGTTGTCCAAGGCCATCTCTCACTGTCTGTGTGACTAAGCCCATGAAAGAAAGCAGATACGACAAGCCCACGCGTTGGACACACATCACAAGAGACTAGTAGAACAGGAGGAGTTCGCTCAAAAAAAAAAAAGAAAAAAGGAGTAGAACAGAAGGAGATGATCAGATGAAGAACTGGAACTATGTTTGGCCAAAGTTGCCAAACCATGTGCCACACTATTAGCAACTCTTGAAACCTTCACAGTATCCTTGATTCGGGATAGGATGGGAGGAATCTTCCAGGGAGTCTCTTGCAGGTTTCTATGAATTAACTGGACAACCAACTGACTGTCAGAACTCAGAAGCCCAAGCAAAATGCCTCTGAAAGATATTCGCAGCACACTGAACGCCCAGGAGAAGAAGAGCTTCAAGCTCGCCCTGGAGCACTGAAGACACCTTAGCTGCAGCCATGACTTCGAGAGCCACCATGAGGAATCAACCTGAGATCAAGGCGAACTCCAAATCCTGCAAGCCGTGAAAGGATTACCAAGCCCATCAGGGGATACGGTGACATCGGAAGCTCCCAAAATAGGAAGCGAGACAGCAGCCAAGTCCTGCGAAACCTTCACATGAGAAGAACAGAAAATGGGCCGAGATTGATGCTGCAAAACTGAAATATTAGAAGCAAGAGCAAAACAGGAGGAACCAATTGCCAAGTCTGCAGCCACCTCAAAACGGACTTTACTAATAGACCAAGAAATATTATTGAACCTCAAATCATTTCTACCTCGCCAAAGATACCAAAGAGGCAAAGAACCGTGAGAACCTGATGCAACAGTTGATCAGAGGCATTCAAAGGTAAGATAGAGGCAAAAGTGAGCCTGCAAGATTCAGAACAGAGATAAAGTATGAAGCAACATAGAATACATCTTCTCAAATTGTTTCCATATCAATAAGCCAACTGCATTACTACACTCCATAGGACCTCTACTGCCGTGACTACAATGAGTATGCTAGCAGGAGTGCAGGACCAGCCATAGTCTTCAACAGAATGAACCACACTTAGCTCAATGTTGTAGCTGATAATTAGACACTCCATTAGTAAATAAATATCAAGGGCAACAGTTGATGGCTTGCTGCCTGCATGCACGAATATGTTAAAATTGGGTGACTTCGACCTCCATATTGGGCAGCATCTATACACACAGCTACAGTAAATGGGGGTAAAATATGACCAAAGTGCAAGAAATATCAGACATGGTTATGAGAGAACATTGACAGTTCCCAGATCATATATGGCTAATCATAGAAAGAACGCCAATTTCTCCACAAACCAACCTGGACAGTAATTGGCTAAGGATGCAAATAGTTCTGGCTACATCATGGATGCTACAGAGTATATGCATATAAAAAAGGGCACAGGGCAATATTTCATTTATACTTCGTGTTGAATTGCAAACTAGTGGAGATATACTTTATTTACCTATATACAATTTATTTATTGTTTAATTTGCAGCAGGATAAGTGTCTGAAACCAAAAACTACAGAAGTACAGGCCATTTTCACAAGCCATCCTTGATGGAATAGAAGAGTACTAGAAGCTTGGACAGTGTTTGCTTCAGTACAATATGAAACAGAGCAACCCATCTTACCACTCCAACTGTAACCTGCTCAAATAGATAAGTGGCAAGTCATGTCTCACTTGCATCTGGAACCTACACAAGCACACATGGACACAAACATACAGATACAAGGTTTGAGCCAAATGAGAACTTTCTTTACAAATGATGTCGTTATCTAGCTCTAGTATTTGATAAAATTTTCTCATCGCATCTGAAACGAGCAGACAATAAAAAAAAATATTCTAAACTAGGTTTCTATCATCACTTGGAATTTTGGATCAGAGGTAGTATAAAATTAGGGAGAAAAAGTCCAGCAACAGTAAGGCAGACGGCACACGGCAGACCGTCAAACATTGGGACATTCCTTCCCGTTCCAATTGTAGTGAGCTAGAGACTTAAAACATAGCACCAACACACATGCAAGGAAAACCTAATGGAGAACGAAAGAGCAGAAATAAGGCAGCATCAGTTTGACATTGTCTATGCTTACAAACTGGTCTTACAGAGAAGAAAAATTTGCTTGCACCGCAAAAGCTCCAAGCTAATCAAACTGTAACATGTCCAGAAAACAAAATAGAGAATATATCACTCCTGTTAACAGTGACGACAACTCAAATGCTTAGTTTTGGGCTTCAAATTCCTGCTTGCTCATGAAGATTGCAACTGGTTCGCCAGGAGACGGAGGGTTCTGGTCCAGTAGAGTCGCAAACTTGCCAGCTTTAGCACGGGCAGCTTCATCAGATGCCGACAACACCTCTACATGCTCAAGGCCCAACTGCCTTGTGATCAGCTCCAGGTTCTCCCGCAGAACATCCATTTCACCAAAAGGAAGCTTCAAGTCCAAGGCCTGAGGGCCAACCTCCCTCGCCTCATCTTTCTTGAACCTGATGAAGGGCATGCACAGCTTCTGAACTTGTTTGAAGTTTGCTTCCTGCCCAATAGAACAGTTCTTCAGCGCTTCTATAATCTCCTGGTCTGGTGCAAAGGAGCGTGCTTGACTGTCGAATTTAGACTGGAGCACCCTCAAGCATTGCTCTTTCCAGCCATAGTAGTGTTCGTTCACATAAATAAGACCAATGCTCATCTTATTCTCCGATGGTGGAGGAGCAGGAGCAGCTCCCTTCTTGGATTTCTTTGAACCAGATTCTTGCTTCTGCAGTAGCTTCCTCATTAAAACTATAGAATCTTGCAGGTACTTGTTTGCGATTCTTAGAGTAGGGTCTGGTGTGTCTGCCAATGGCCACCCAGCTTTAATTGCGAAGCCTTCTTTCTTAAGGATCTTTTGCCACACATGCTCTGCATAATGCGGACAGATGGGAGTGATAAGCCTCGTCTGGACGTCCATAAACCGCCACAGTAAATCACGGTTCATGCCCGCCGCACCACAAGACAGTCTGTACTCATCTCTAGCCAGCTGCAGGTCATAGAACCCGGATTTCAGCGCATCTCTGAACATGAAGGCATTGTAGCTCTTCTCAGTTTCCTTAACAGCAATGTTTATCTCATTGGCAAAAACATGGTCAGCATAACTAGCTGGAGGTCCAGCTCGCAGAGAAGATTCGGCAGATACGACCTCTTCCATCCATGCAATTTCCTTCGTAAGCCTCAAGATAGCAGCATTTGCGGTTTCAAAGACAAAGTTTGCATCATCCATACCATCACCAGCATCAGCAAGCGCAAACCTAGTAGCATCAGATGAGAATTCTTCAATGGCCTGCTTGAGAGTACGGAAATTCCCTGTCGACTTGGACATCTTCTCAGAATTGAGCATAAGATGCCCATTGCAACGGAAGCCACGGGGCCAGTGGTGTTCCGGTAGAATTGCTGAATGATTGTAAATGCAGAAAGTCAGGTGGTTCTGGATAAGATCCTTGCCAGATACCCGGATGTCAAAGGGATACCAGTACTCAAACTCCTGCTTCATTTTGCTCAAAAGGGTTGGAGGGATGTCACTTTTGGGAGCTGGACCATTGCAGAACACATACTCCCAGATATCATCTGTCATTTGTTCTGGCCTGATAGCAGATATCTCTTTGCCATACATATTCCCGTTTTGCAAAAGATGTGCGACAGTATAATAAGCCATGTATAGGGTCGAATCTGAAAGAGATTCAACAAGGAACTGCTCATCCCATGGAATACGAGTCCCTAGACCAAAAGAACGTGAACAAGCCCACTGGTTTAACCAGCCCAGAGTGTGCTCAAAGCCATTGCGGGTCTCAGCTGAGAATGTATTCATATTTTCCAAACATTTCTCTGCCATCTGCTTCCATTCAGCCTCACCATATGTTATATACCACTGGTCAGTGAGAGCAACTACACACTCATCACCAGATCTCGACATCACTTTCTTCTCAGGCTCACTGTATAACACTGCAGTGCCTTCTTCGAGAAGTTTGTTCTTTATCAATGGCTTCGCCTCTTGAACTTTTCTTCCCTTGAACTCTCCTACAATCATGGTTCCATCAGTGAAACCTTTCAAATATGTCATTCGCTTTGCTTCGGCAAGCTTCTCCTTGTCATTCTGGCTCTTAATCTTAAGATCTAAGCACACCTTCTCAGCTGACTTGTCTCCAAATTCAGGGATATTGATAATCGGAACAACCTTGAATGGAAGAATCCACTCATCTTTCACACCAAACTTTGCCCTCAGAGCTGGTTTTGTGACTAAATCTTGCAGTGCCATGTAATCATCTGGTGAATCACTTGGTACACTAGTCACAATACCAGTTCCTTTATCTGTTAGGATGGTCATCATAGGAAGTGCATATATTATTTCATTGAAGGCAAGGGGAGACTTCAGTGGCAAACCAATCAGATCATTTCCAGATATCTCAGCCAAGCAAGTTGGCTTCTCTGGGACCCTCGATAGATGTTGATATGCAAGATTAAGAGCAGACCTTGCAGTCAGAATGAAGACATCAGTATCATTGATCTCAAAGGCCCCATACTTTCCATCAGGAAGTACCCAACAATTTGTCTGTCCATACATCGTCTCAGGTCTCAGTGTAGCTGCAGCCAAGTAAACTTTCTTCCCCTCCAAGGCCTTCAACTGAGGGGGGAAAGGTGGGATCACCTCCATTTTAATCAAGACATATTCCTGTGGCAGCACACCTTCACCTGTTGCTCGATCATGATCAGCACAAGGCTGGCCATCTAATGGAGAGTATATTGTATACCTCATATCTTTAACAACCTTGCCCATTTTCTTCAGCTTCCTCATCTGCCACCGGACAAAAGCATCATAGAATGGATTCATGTCAGTTGTTATGAATGATCGTCTCCAATCACATCCCAGGCCAAAAGCTTTAAGGTCCTCCTTTGCCAATGGAGGGAAGTATGTCAACCAGTGATATGGGTCCTGGAATTTAGCAATTTCTTCATCTGACAGGCCAAAGCCCCTCATGATCTCCCATTGGAATTTCTGCACACCAGTCTTTGCAGCAGCCTTAGACTTCTTGCTCTTAAATTTATCTGGGGCAACAGCAACAGCCTGGTCAGCCTGACTATCTGCTACTTCCGGGCTGGCTTCATCCTCTACTGCAGGAAACACTGGAGGATTACCATATTGCTGAATCTCCCTTGCAAGCTTATCTGCTGAGGCCTTGATGGGCATTCCAGTACAATGGAAACCAAATGGCAAAAGAACATTTGAGCCCCGTAGCCTGTGGTAGGCAGCACCAAACTCAAGCTTGGACAGTGAAAAAGCGTGGCCCAAATGTAACAAGCCATTCATGTAAGGATATGGAAAGTTGCCAAAGAATTTTTCGCCAGGGCCAGGAGGACTGTTGCCTGGTTCAGCCTCAAAAACCCGGTTCTCATCCCACAGCTTCTGAGCCTCTGATTGAATTGTGATCAAGAGGTCTCTGCGAGCAAAGCTCTTGCCTCCATCAGGATTAGACGACATTTTCCTAACAAAACAAAAAAGAAGTGTCAGGGTACAATTCGCTTGGCCTGGGATGATTTAACAAAGAATAACAGAATTGGATTATGCCAAACGTATAACAGAAGAGCTAACAAATGCATAAACAAGCACAAAATACATGTTTCCAGACTATAGCGGGACAATCAAGCATTCACTCTTAGTAACAGATGGCACTAAGATTAAAACAATTAACTGACAGAACTTGATATGAGGAAAGAAAAATGAACTTCTCCTTGAACTAAAAAAAAGGAGTTAATAGCAGTACAATTTTTCCTATAACCAAGCAAAAAAGAGGCGTCAGGCTACAAGTCCTGAAGCTTCAAAAACTATTGGACCAAAAAATCTAACAAATTCATAAACATGCACAAAATATTTGTTACCAAACAGTAGCGGGACAATCAGACATCCACTCCAAATGATAGAAGGCTGTATGCTGATAAGGGATATAAAATCTTTAAATGAAGCAACTTCAAATCAGAAAGATAATGAACTTCTGCTTGAATGAAATAAACCAAGGGTTAATACCAGTGACTTTGCAGAAAAATAAGTACAAATTTTCTAGCAAATCCAACTCATCTTCAATCAAAGACATTCTGAACTGATCAAACAAGCATCACAACCAAGCATAGATGACAGACCTAAGCTAAGCACATAATTAAGTTGATGGGAAATTCGTACAAATCCTAGCTGCAATTGGGATTGGACGGGGGTATAAAATCCAACCCCTCAAATCTACTAACACATTCTGGTAAAAAAAAATCACTAACACATGGCTAAATCGCAGATGAGTGAGGGCTGCGTGCGCCTAGAAACACGAGCACAGAATAGAACCTACCGGCCGACTCAGCAGCAGCGCCGTCGCGGGGTGACTAGGGCTACGCTGGGATCCAAAAAACGAAGCAAATTGGCCCAGGATCCGAAGAAGGGGGTGATATGGGATCGGCATACCTGAGGGACGCGCGCAAGCAGGGGAGCCGCAGCCTGGCGCCGGCGAGCAGAGCTGGAGCCAGCACCAGCGCAAGGGCTGACGGTGTCGGCGGAGGGCGGCGGAAGAGCCAGCACCAGCGCAAGGGCTGACGGAGGGTTTACGTTTTTTTTCCCTTTTTTTGGGGAGAAACCGGCGGAGGGTTATCCATTAGTATGTGCTGTCTCCAACTGGGCTGCCGCCGTGAAATGAGTGGGCCGTCGGTGGTGGGCCTCTTTCAAGCAGCCAGCAGCGAGTTTTTTTATTTTTATTTTTTGAGCTTTTTCGGCCGGCCCGTGCCCATCAATCAAATTGTTGTGCTCCTCTCTCCGATGATTAGTAGTGTGTGCTTTGCAAACTGAGGTCTTTGTTCCAGAACGGACTATGAGATAACGTCACGTACTCAGTCACGTGATCCCCAGTCCAGGACACTGGACACCGTGACACGCGCGGAGCGGCACGTCAGCACGTGGAAGCTCCGGGATGGGCGGGTCAGCTCGCCGGCGGCGGCGGCCGCCGGAGGACGGTGGGCTGCGTTGCGAAGATCCCGGGGAACTATCGCGACGGCTCGCGTGGCCGGCCGGGAGAGTAAAAGTGGGTAGGTCCCGGTCGCGGTCGGTCTCGTGCGCGCGCGCCACGGCCGCACACTGGCCGGCGCGGCGTGCTCGCGTCGCGTACTTGCGTTGCGTGCGGCCGCATGCATGTGCGCGCGCGTGCGCTGTTTCTGCCTGGCGGCCGATGACAGCCGACGACCGGCGAGGAGGACGGCCACGTTTGCGAGTACGGCACCGCTAATCGCGCTCCTATGATCGCGGCGGGGAACAACACATGGAAGCGTCGCGCGAGCAGTTATTCAGTTGACAAACTCACAAACAGGTAGGAACGGTTAGGCCCAGCACGGGCAGGCGACAATTTTTTGTTTGTTGGAAAAAAAAATCTTCTGCAGAGGAAAGCCTGAGAAAATGATGGGGTGGTGGTGCTGGACGTTTTGAACGCTCATGATTAGTGTTCAAACACACATGTCTGGTGACAGAAATCCGAAAACGAGTGCAACTGCAAACTTGCAGTGTGACATGGAGTCGTTCACCTGCTCAATCTTCTCGCTTGCTTGCTTTAGGTGGCCTGCAGCTTGCCGAAACAGGGCACTCGTCACTGTTGCCGCTTCTACAGTGTCACTTAATCTCGCTCGACCGTAGAGGTTCCGAATCCATGAAGTCAGGGTGACCGGCACCACTCCAACCGGTCCATCGAGCTCGAAGCGAATCTAGCACGCTAAAACACCCCAAATTAAAGACGCTACGCACGTCAGGTCAAACTCTGGGTGTCGAAAGCAGTGGGAGCGTGACTGAGACCGAACCATTATCCACTGCCTAAAAAGTCTATTAGCACCACGCCACGGCTCCACTGCCCCGGCGGCGTTTGACCGGCGCCCTCGCCCGACGCTGACAGCCATATCATCCATCGTGGCCAGCGGCGCGTACGGCGCCGCCGTCGGCCACCGGCCGCCGACAGACCGGAGATCGAATACCTGTCGCGGTGCGGTCCCGGGCCGGGCTACACTGTACACGTACCCAAACCGTACAGTACGTGTCGTCGTAACGTGGTGAGCTGGCGGCGTATTGAATCCTTGTTACTCGTACTAGTGTGTGTCTGCATCGGCATCGCACCTGAATTTTCCAGAAATTGAATGCCATAAAACTCTGACAGACACATGCCCGCCGTCGCCGGCGAACACGTTGCGAAAGGGCTGGGACCGAGCATGTGCCTGTCCCCTGTAATCGCCGCCGGCGGATCGGATCATCGGATCGACGAGTGGATCAGTCACACTGGATAGATGACGCAGGTGGAGTGGGATCCGATGGGGTGTTTAGATTGGGAAAGATTCCTCGAAAAAACATTGTAGATCCGAAAAAACACCGTAGATGAATAGTGTTCCGTGAGTGGGAGGGATGTGATAAATAGGGAAAAGTTGGATGAATAGTGTTTTTTAAGAGAAAGTCGGTGAATCTAAACTCACCCTCAGTTCGGTTGGGCTGCTCGGCATCGGCTGACGAAAGATGGAGTGAAGTGCCCAACGAACACAAGAGAGGGTTTGGTCTACCTGCTCCCCGTCTTCCCCGAGGCCAACACAAAACCCACAATTCACAAGCTGCTTGCTTCCGTGTACGACGAGGGTACAGTTTGCGACCAACTCTGCAAACCACACACTTGGGAAGCTCAGAACTATAGAGATTAGGTGGTGAAGATGGCGCAGTTGCTGGGGCTAAAATAAGTGGACCGCATCCTAATCCATCTTGCCTCTGCTCGGCGCAGTGCGGCGTCACCCACGCACGCACGCACGAACGCACTTGGGTCTTGGGGCAGTGGAGTGTGCTCCCACAGGATTATCGTTTATCCAACGTCGCTTTCGCTGCCCACGTGGCAGCTTAAGACGACAAGTGTCTTCAGACCATACGCCAGGCTTTCGATAAGCCAAATCTTTTTTTTTTCCCCTTCAGTAAAGCAATGCTCGTGTTTCTTGGCGCTACACCGGGGAAATACCCTGGAGTGCAGGAGTAGTATAGAACCACTAGTTCGCTGTCAAGTGTCAACATTAAACACAGATACTAGATATTCTAATGCTGAAATCTTTACGAAATGTCACTTTTATATAACTCCAGGGAAAAAAGGTAAAAATAAATCCCTCTCGCCCTAGCCACGTAAATCCGTGCGGTCGGCGATTGCGCCCAGCCAACGCTGCCGTCTGTCGGAGTCAGATTTCGAAACCAAACAAACATGAACACAAGATGGCGTTCGTGGCCAGCGATTCAAACCTGGAAACCTGGGAAGGGCGTTCATTCAATTCCATCGCTGCAGTACGGAGCTTGCGTTGGTGCTCTGCCACGGCACGGCAACGGGTAGACGAGGAGAGACGAGAGACGAATCTTCTGCTCCGGCGGCCGTACCCTACTGTATGTGGATACGGATTGATGCCGCTCTAGCTGGGGCTCGGACAGTGCCACCTCGTAGTCCTTGCGGCACGGGATACGCACGCAGCTCCGTGTCTGATCTCCGATGTGCCCGACGTGTCGTGCTTCCAATTTCCATGCGCTTTGGGGGTGTGGGATTTGGACTTCCCAACAATCGTGTGGGGTTTGAAGCAGCCCATACAGCGCGAGCCACTAGCCGTGGTGTTCGAGGTTTGGGAATGGGAAAACGGGTTCATTGAAAACTAAAATTCCCATGTGTTTGGCCATGCGAATAGTACTTTTTTCTATTATAGGGAGACTGAATGTAAACTGTCGCATGGAGTAAAACTATAGCACGGAGTACTCAATTAATATGCGATTAATTATATTTTTCGATGGAAAATATAAGGTTCTTGCAAAGCTTGCCATTGACCTAAATTTTCGGACTGGATCATCAATACTGGAACATGTAGATTCGACTTTTAAAAAAATGAATGCGGTAATTTTTTTTTCATGGTAATTGGAGACGCTGCAACAATTTTGTGACTAAACTCATATTTCTGTTATTAAAGTATTATGTCTATTAAAAATGATGTTGTTATATGAAATTTGGAGTAAGATAAAATGAGTAGTAGGAAGGTTTTCCCTACATCATATTGCCCATGTATAGAATTCATTTTATCCTTAGCTTGTCCTTGGGCTTTAATAAGTGCCGATATGTCATTACTATTTATTTTCGGGAAAAAAGGAAGGCAGCCTTTTCAACTCAATCTTAAATGCCACTACATTTTGAAGCAAAGCATGATCCCTAAAATTTGTAGACCAGACATGCCCTTTGGTACCACAACAGGCCACCGCATTTCACATTGCTCATTTCAATGCATGTGCCCCAAGCCCCCAACGCTAGCCCTAGCCTTCGGCACCACTAGCATTTACAAATACCCAAGCCCTTGTCTGCAAAAGAGGAGGAAAAAATCCAAAGAAACGGCTGCAGTTGGAATGGAAGATAAGTTACCATCCAACTACTGTCAACTGTATCCAACATGGATGTATCCCTATTCCTAATTGAACAAAGGCAGACATCAACATCCCAATTTTCCTATTACCAGCTCCAGGATTTACTGAGAGGAGTAGGCACAAGGCACAACAGCACAAAGTAGATATCAAAGTCCAAGCTTTTTCCACCACCAACTATCAAATCTCTCGTTCTCTTCTTCTCCACAAGAAACCCATTCCATCCACATCCACAACGTTTGCAAATATTTTCCTAGAGGTCACTACAAAAAGTTGAGGGACTACACCAGACCACAGTGCCCATTGTGCTCTCTAGACCTGCTGCCTATATGTTCTCTTCTTTTGAGAGAAGGGAGGAATAGCCGCAAGCCTGCAGCGCAAAGGAAAGCACAGCAGCACAGCAGAGCCAGCTGCGATTTTCAAAAGAACCCGCCAACATCTCTGCCTGCGCCGTCCGCTCAATCCCCTCCAGTCATCCTCTCTCCTCTCGTATTAATTTCGTTGAGCCATCCCCTCCCCCACCACGCAGCTCCATTTTTCTTGGGTGCCGTGCGAGCTCCAAGTACCCCTGTCTCCCTCCCATCTCGCTTGCCTGTTCGTTTCCGGCTCACAGTTTAGCGTTGTTGTTTCAATGCGACACGGCGTCGTGAGGTGCTGTCCTCGACGAGCTTGATTGCCCTTGAAAGCGAAGTTGTTGGTGCCGGTGAGGAGGAGGAAGAAGAAGGGGAGAGGATATATGGCTCTCACGGAAGGTATTCTTCATCTCTCTCCTCTCCTCTCTCCCTCTCTACGAGAGATTCTGCGCCGCGGATACAAAGCTTGCTCCTTTTTTTTTATTCTGTCTCTCTATAAGTCTATATACATTCGTCCGTCGATTTCACTGGGTGTGGGTGAGGGAAGTCGCGAGAAACTGATCGCCGCCGATGGTGAAACTGATGGAGTTTTTCTTGCGTGGACCTGCAGAGGCAGGGGAGGAAGAGCGGCTGCTCAAGGATCTTCCCGGCTCTTCAGATAAGGAAGGTGAGATACGTTGCGTCCATGACGGCCTTTCTTTCCCCCATTTATGTGGTCTGCAAGCTCTGCTGTATCTTTTCTTTCTCAATTTTGTTTCTTTTTCTTGCATGGAGATGCTTATTTATGTTGGGTTTGCTCCTAGAAGCGAATCAGTAGTTTCTCGTTTTACCCTGGATTTGATTTATGGGTTCCTTAAGAGTTTGATGACGCAACTTTGAAGTTTGAACAGTTATTTTTGTACTCTTTTTGAAGAGAGATGGTTAGTGTCAGGTTTGAGATTCTGGTCTAATTCGAAACAGTAAACTACGGAGTACATACCAGGGCGTGCGGTCGTTTGTTTCCATTTTGTATGGAGGACTGGTAGATGGTCAAATTCTGCCGAATTTCCAACCCTACAAAAGCCTCTGAAATGGACAGTTTTGCTGTTTTATATAGTGCCCCTTTCATCTCGCAGCGCCTGTGGCTGTGGTAGAGGGGAACAAAACATAGTTTTGGGACGGGGGCAAAGGGGTGGTGCGGATGTCAATTTTGAGGGTGCTTCATATATTCCTTTTTTAAAAAAAAAAATCCTCTGCAATAGAATGGCTCATGCACTCTCAAATCTGGCAGCACGTGCTTTTCAAGGCAAGCCAGACAATCTGTGTATCATTGTGTTTGTTTCTTTCTGTGATTTGATTTGCACTTTGTCCTGTTCTTGATTAGTTTTGGTTAGGTAGCTGGTTTTTTTTCCATGAATGCAAATTCAGTGTTATAGTGTACTGATAAACTTGCTGTAGCCATTGCTATATCTTCAGGAGAGGATCAAGATGACACTAAGAGAGACTCCGATGAAACAACCAAGGAGGATTGTGAAAACGGTGGGTCCGTAATCAAAGCCACTGTATCAGGCGAAGATCTGAATGATAGGCATGGCAATGACAGCAACAGCCAGTATGCTGAATCTGATGGTGCTTGTAAACCAGGGCCAGAAATGGGCTCCAAGGGCAGCAATGGTGAGTGCGCCGATGAAGTGCTGGAAATGGGATCCAAGAGCAGTAATGATGACTACAGCGAAAGCTCCGAAGAAATGCCCAGAATTGGCACTAAGAGCAATATCAACGACAACATTGAGTGTGTTTATCGGAGCTCTCCCCGTGCTGTGCTAGATATCTCAGTATCCGGTAGTGTGGACTCTGACGACAGCGCCTCTGTTGAGCAATCAGCGGAGTCAAACCACAATTTGCATTGGAGGAACCTGATCAGTGGGCTAATACTTAGGAGAAAGAAGTCCATGGGTAGAGCGGTGACATTCCCTCAGAGATCCAAGAGCAAAGGGCTTAGAGGATACCTGGAGAGAATGCGGAGTGGTAGGCACCAAATGGACTGCAGTGCCATTGCTCCTGAGATCCTTCCTGAGATTGGGAAGTGGAGACCATCATGGCGAAGCTTTGACTACGAAGAGCTTTGTACTGCAACTGACAGATTTAGTTCAGGTAACATGCAGTAATACACACTTTATTGTTCCTGTGAGCGATTTAATGATTAGGCTCTGTTCCTATCATCGCAAAACTCGTGAGGTGGGATGTAGCTTTAACATTAAGTTATAGATTTACAGTTGTAATGCTATGATTTGACTATGAAATGATATTACGTGAGGGTCTGAGGTCCTAATCATGAACTGTCCTTTAGGTTAATGATGATGACCTGTTACTGTCCTTTTAGCATGCACATGCACTTTAGCTGGAAAAGTTTAAGATCATGTGCCTGCTAAATAAGTTAGCCTGTTTATCTTTTTATCATCACAATACTATATGGAAATGTAATCCTTGAGCTCTGTTTCGTACTTCCATCATTTTAGGAGATATCTTTCAAATTTTTGTGTAATGCAAATACATTTTTTGTCTGGAACTTATGATCTTAGCTTCCCTGAGTTTCGATTTATGCCTGACTTTACCAGAAAAATTGATCGGCAAGGGGGGTCATGCGGAGGTATACAAAGGACAGCTTCCTGATGGTCAATTTGTAGCAGTGAAGAGATTAACCAAAGGCGGTAACAAAGAGGACAGAGTTAGCGACTTCTTATCTGAGCTTGGAATAATAGCCCATGTTAACCACCCAAATGCAGCACAGCTCTTGGGGTTCAGTGTGGTAGGGGGCTTGCACTTGGTTCTTCAGTTCTCACCTCATGGAAGTCTGGCTTCTGTTCTGCACGGTATATTCCTATCTGAGAGTAACACTTTTGTTAGCTAATGAATTAAATAACAAAGAGATTTTATGTGATATGGAGCATATTTTATGCAAGCATTTCCAAAAGGTGAGGTACACTTTACATTAATGATTTTATGAGAGCAGATCTGTAACTTTTATGCCAACACTGCATAATCGTTCAAATTAGTATCTGAAAGAGGTTCATCTGTCCATTTCTGTATTCTATTTTATATATCATATACTCACTTTTCTAAGTTCCCTACACCGCAAGCATGGTCTGAGATCTCAGGCATCACCTTTTTTAATATAAAAAGTCCGTTAGCTGTTAAAGTGTACTGAGATGCCCTTAGTCTAGTGATAAAATGGACTTTAGCTGATCAGGTACAAAGGAACCCCTGAAGTGGAAAGTCAGGTTCAACATTGCACTTGGAATCGCGGAAGGGTTGCTGTACCTTCATGAAGGATGCCATCGCCGCATAATTCACAGAGACATCAAGGCTTCTAATATCCTTTTAACTGAGGACTACCAACCTCAGGTATTTTTCTACTGTTAGATTACATTATCATGTTCCTTATATGGTTACCACGGATGTCAAGAGTTTTAGTTTTGTTCCCTTCCTTGTGCAGATATCAGATTTTGGGCTTGCAAAGTGGCTTCCTGATCAATTGACCCATCATGTTGTGTATCCCATTGAAGGCACATTCGGGTAAGCCTCTTGGGTTGTTGACCACGCTTATCCAAAAGACTGAAAATAGTGTTTAAACTGTTGTTTCAACTTCTATTTGGCGCTCTTTTTAAGGTATATGGCCCCAGAATACTTCATGCATGGGATCATAAATGAGAAGACAGATGTGTTTGCATATGGAGTTCTACTTCTTGAGCTAGTTACAGGGCGGAAAGCAGTGGACTCCTCCAGACAGAGCCTAGTGATCTGGGTATGGATTTAAATTTAATAAACTACTACTATATACATTATATATTAAAACCAGTTCATGAGATTTTATTGTTTGATAATGTTAGAGTAAATTGATAATTCAGGAGTATGATAGAATGAAATGAATAAAAAACATGAAGTAGCACAATCACATGCTTCTGAACACCCTGGAATTCACATATCGCTCATCATCTGTGAAGGCAAAACCGTTGCTTGATGCGAACAACATCAAAGAGCTGGTGGACCCTTTCCTGGGCAACGAATATGATCCCGAGGAGATGGTTTACATCCTAGCAGTGGCATCCTTGTGCATTCACCACAGCTCAACCTCACGTCCTAGTATGAAATCGGTGAGTGAATGGATCTTATCTGCCAATCAAAGCGCGAAATGATTAAATGAGTAAGTTTGAACCCCTGATTTGTCACTTGCAGGTGGTCTGTTTCTTGAAGGGAGACAGGAAGTCACTTGAGCTGGTGAGAAGGCCTAAAATTGTAAAGCCCCTGATGTTTGACTCATGTGATTCAGAAGATTACACGCGCTCAAGCTACCTCAATGATCTCAACCGGCACAAGCAACTTGCCTTGGAGCAGTGAGATCTGAATTGAGTTTGCGCAAATTCTCCGTAATTTTGTACATCATTCACAATCTAGCTACACCATGATCCTCCCGCTTTCCACATAGGTTTTAAAGATTGTATGGATTGATGTGAGGGGTCAGTTATCATTCACTCACTGGTTGATGATCTATGCTGTAATTTTGCCTAGAGTTTTAGTGCATGTTGCGGACCTGTGATCTATATCAGGATCGTAATGTCAGGTGATGCAACCACTAGCGACCAGTCTACTGCTATTCCTGAAATGATGATTGGAATTTGGAAGATTCATTGTGCTCTGATCAATTGCAGGTTACATGTAATGTTTCCTGGTTCTTCATGAGTCATGAGAAATGCATGTTTGTAGTTCCAGTGCTTACATATATGACTCAATTAGTCAATTTAGCCTCGTTATGTGCCAAGGAGCAGCGTAGATTTTCCTAGGCATGTATTTTAACCATGAATGTTGAAATCACCAGTACTCCTTGGTCTGCAAGATGCTGCATTGTGACTTCACTAATCACTCCACAGCTTATATTCATCATTTGCAAAGCATGATGACATTGCTAGTTTTCTACTACAAATCTTTTCATAAAAATGTGGTGTTCAGAGAGAAATACCTGAAGACTTTACCATGAAATATGTTAGAAGTTATTTATTATTCACAAATAAACACCCATTATAGAAGCCATCTATTCATTCACAGGTAGAAGCTATCTATTATGAGTATTCACAAATAGACACCAGAAAATGTAGGGTTGTCAACTCTGCCTAAAAAGTTTCATAATACTTACGTTCACAGAGACGTGCATCAATTTTTTTGCCAGAAAAATAAAAACACCGAGAGTTGGGTCATGCGAAGACAGGGACTCCCATACGTGCTTTGTATTGCTACAGCACCTGAAAATCTGATGTGCTTAAAGTTCATACCCAGGGTTCAGTCATGCAAAGACAGGACTCCCATATACGTGCTTTGTTTTGCACTATTGCTATAGCACCAGAAAATCTGACAGGCTTAAACTTCATATCCAGGGTTGAGTAATGCAAAGACTGGACTCCCATACATATTGCATATAGCACCAGAAAATTTGATATGCTTAAACTTCATATCCAGGGTTAACCTTCTGCTGCACATCTCCGTAGCTTTCCAACTCAAGCATGTCCTCCATGCTCCCCAAGAACAACGGCAACCTCTGGTGCAGCTTCACAGGTTGAATCGAGAGGATTCTGTTCTTGCCATCCGACCCTCTACCACCAGCCTGCTCAGCAAGGAAACTGAGAGGATTTGCCTCATAAACCAACCGCAGATGATCCCTTGGGTTCATAGCAACTCCACCATATATGAGTGTCCGGTGGAAATCAGCAACAAGTGAGCAAACATAGCGAGCTGAGTACTTCTTCGGGTGCTGTCCTTTGCCTTGTCTGATTGTGTCAATATACTTCCTTAGGCCCTCAGGCCAATCAAAATACCGTGCATCATTCACCGAATATATCTGTCCTGGAATTATATGCAAATATAATTTTTGAGCAAAGATAAAAGGACCTTTGATGGGTTTTGATGCACAGTGGAAAACTTTATAAAGTTCAGTTTGTTAGTATTTGAGCCATCAGTGACATCTTCACAAACCACTCACGTTGAGAGTCCAGAAATAAATTTTGGTAATACTTGAAAATAACGAGCAACAGCTGATCAATATTCAGCGAAGAAATGGTTCGGAAAATATATTCAGTGAAGAAATTGGAAAACTCCTAAAAAAATGGTAAGCGGCAAATTACTGAATACCGATCATTTGGTTACCTCTAGGTGGTATTTGGAGGGAAGGATGTGTAAGAATGAATTCTCCAGTTGACCAATCCAATGTGAAGGCATGGGTACCTGCACCGAAGCTGATACACAGGATGGTGGCAGATGAGTACAGGACATACCCAGCAGCAACAAGGCGACTTCCACTTTGCAGAGAATTGAGCTGCGCTCTCTCCTCCAAAGGGAGATGGTCGACCTCCACCAGCCTATCATATATCCCAAATATTGTTCCAGTAGGTATGGAGACCTCAATGTTGCGAGAACCATCAAGCGGATCGGTAACAACAACATATGGACCGTCATCAGACATCCAAATGGGAAGATCATTTTCTTCGGACGCGAGCACTGCAACCTTTCCAGAACTTCTGAGCGATGACAATATGATATCATTCTGAATCCAAGCAAACAAAAAGGATGCTTAAATTTTGCCATCAGTGCAAGACAAACGGTAGAATATGTGAAGCTAGTTCTTGTGGTGTTTAGACTTTAAAGCGATGAGCTCAAGCAAATTAATCCAGTAATGGAAACAGCTACAACTGCATATCTGATTTTGCAATCCAAACTCTGATTCTCTATACAAGTGAGTTCAGCTACAATTCAGGTCTCCCAACCTTTAACCTTTGAAAACCTAAATTATGTCGTCAAAGTTAACAAATTTCAGGAATCAACTAGCTAGTTGATCTAGGAACTCCAAGCAACTTCAGATGGATATGTTGTCCTGTACCATACTGCTGTATCAACTATCATGCACTTATGATTGATCTCAGAAGCAGCAAAAAAAGCACTTTTGTGTTCATGTAGCATGAAAATCGTGTAGTTAAATACGATAACGAGACTACTAACTCAAGAACATGCGAAGCCAGCACGCACCGACAATTCGTCGAGCGGCTTAGGCGCGTCACGCCCGGCCGCCACGGCCCCTGCCCCCGCCTTGGCCCGCGACAGCTCGGCGTTGCCGGGGGACGCCACGAGGGCCGCGATGCGCTTGCACGCGCTCTGGATGTGGGCCACGAGGACGGTGAGGTCCGCGGCCGCGCCGGCCTGGCCCATGTGCTCGAGCAGCGTGGGAGGTGACGCCGCCGCGGCCATATCCTCCGTGGCTGCCGCGGCGAGCGGCCGGCAGACGAAGGCGCGGCGCCGCGCGAACGGAGGAGGGAGGAGGAGGCGGTGGTGGTGTGGCGGCGGGCGATTTGAAGTTGGTGGGAGCGGGCGCCGCGTGTGGTGGCGGAGGATGAGGGAGGAAACAGACGATAACGTCATAGTTCAACCCCACGGTTGGATGGATCGTGTCGATCGAGGAAGGCATATCTAGAAGCGGAAAAGGTTGCATCTCATAATATTGTGTATTCAATTCGAAGAGCAGAAAAATTATAATTGGCACGAGTTCTGGGATTTTAAATTATAATTTCTTTTTAAACTAAAAGATTTGACATTAAAACTCAGTTGTAATTCAGAGCGCGAGTTGTATCTATCTCCGCCAAGGCTCAGCAAGTATTTTCAAAAGCAAGTATTTTATTTTGAAACACAACCTAATCTGTCAAGTGAAGTGCAATTTTGCAAACACAGAAGGTTCTGGCATCAAGGAAGAACCAAGTCTTAGGCCATGACTGGTTTTCTTTTTATTACACATTCCTTGCTGTTGTGTGTTGTCGCTATGGTATGCTTCATTTTCATAAATTGTGGAAAGAAACTTAAACAAAAATCCAGTTACATGGCGCGAAGAAGTAGGCCATCAGCGCCATCAACTACAACCGTCTCTGAGAGTGGCCGAGGGTATGAGGACATGGTTTACTACATGATCTTGAGGTCTTCAATTGGTTGGGCGAAGAAGAACCAGAGAACCAGAACATATTGATCAATTTGGGGGTTGTGAAAGTTAAACTCATTGACTGTTGTATTGTTTGAGTTAATAATAACAATTTTCTCGTTTGGATAATAATTTCCCTTGTTCTAATAAATCAAGTCAACCCCTATGCCTATTCAAGAACGTTTATGAAAACATTATTTGGATTTATGGAAAGTCATTTTTTTAATTTACAAAAAGTTTACTTTGATTTACGAGAAGTTTTTTATTATTTATAACACACTGCATAGTTGCTTACTTTTATTAAAAAATATATATACACATGATTTATTCCCTATTTTAGAAATGATAAAATAATTTCTTTATATTAATTAAAATCCGGATCCAAAAGAATTAGCATTGGCCCATACACCATGTATATAGCTAAAATTATCTACCTACAATTAGATGAGTTGATTTTAGCCTGTCCAGAAGAATTAGCATTGATCCAAAAGAATCAGCTAAAATTATCCAGAAGAATTATCTTGTCTACCTAAAATCAGATGAGTTTATTTGTATTATGTATTCTACCTATGTTTCATATATTCGAATTATAAAATTATCTAATTACAAAGACAAGCAGTAACCACAAAAAATCTCATTGACTTTCAAAAATCTCATTCATCAAATGGCGTCATGGTCGCTTTGTCGTAAGTTGCTGTGAGTCGTGATTCCCCTGGCCAAAAAATCCCGATTAAGAACGGCCCTGTGGGATTAGTCGCTGCACGTGACAGCAGCAACGCTATCACGTTTTTTTTTCTTCATCTTCTTTTGAATACAGCCATACAGATATTGTGAGTTCACGCACTAAACAAGGCGCACACGTGCATTGACGTTGGCTATAATGGCTAGCTCCAACTTTGCCAAGATACTTTTGTTAACGATATTAGTGAATGTTTATACCTCTTTGGCTAAGTACACCTAGCGTTTTTCATAACAAACCTACTCTATCGGACAGCGTGGCACGATGCAAGACGTGTTATTTCCTGATACGCCGTAGTCTTCTACAGTAATTTTCGCTACTGATCTAATCGTGCCGTCTAGATGGGACGATGCAGTTTGGTATCACAGTTTACTGAAGGAGCAGTCGATCAATCTCCGTCTGCAGTGGACACTTGTCCTGTTGTTCATCGCCTCAGCTCCGGCAAAACGTTCCAGAGGCCAGAGCTGGCCGGCCGGTCCCCCTGGAGACCTGGAGAGGTTGACATGTCCCACGGAGCACGATGGCCGTCGACTCCGAGGTCACAGAGACCGACTCAAACGCAAGACTCCTCTGAGTCCTCGTCAAACCGAACACGCGGCCAAGACTCGGGAGCCCTGCCGTGCTCTCTGCACCACGACGAGACTTACACCCACTGGCGGAGCTATGTGTTAGCCAAGGTGGGCGATGCCTCCCCCCTCCCCTTTTCCATGCTAGTCACAATACATATCTAATGTTTCTCTAAAAGAATATTAGGCTGCAAAAGTTAAAAAAATAGTAATATTTGATCATCTAACCAGTTCAGTCCACCATATACTTAAACCCATCTAATGAGCGTATTTTAATTCTAAAATATTTAGTTAAGCATCTGATTAGTTAAAGTTGCTGTGATTACTGTAACAATGGCCCCTCCTTTAATTATTGTCAGTGTGGTCTTGAGAAAATTGCACTGGACGACCGACTGACCCAAGACCACGAGGCCCTCAAATCAATGTACCCCCTCCCCCCCAAACCCCCCCCCCCCCCAAACAAAAAAAAAATCAATGTACCAAAAGGACCACGACATGTCATCTCCACGTTGCAATTTTCTCTACAATTTAGCGGTTCAGAAATTGTTTAGTTTTGGGGGCGTTTTCCCTTGCATGGTACGCATATGGATAGGTATAAGATCTTTCTTGCAAGCAACGTGTGTGCAGCACGCTTGTAACAAGAACACACACATTTTCGTTCAAAAAAAATTATTTCGTTCAAAAACAAGAACACACACACACAACTAAACTGTTTGTTGCTTGTTTGTGTGATGTACCGTACCCCACCGTGCTGTTAATTTTGGTTAGAAACTTAGAATATATGGGCGGTAATGTCACGTCTAAAATATCTTGGAATATATTCCACATGTAGGAGATGGAACGTCATAACACATGGCCAAAGAGTCTTTGAGCGCTCATGAATGCAACCTCAGCAGGTTATTGACAGCCACCGCCCGATTACGTAGGTTAGTTATCCTTCGTAGCTAGAAAAGGTCAATCTGTCCCATGTCAAAACGACGATTTTTTTTATTGACTGCTAGAAATTACAATTTGTGCAGATAAGTAGCGCTAACAAATTGGCAAAAAAAAATCATAGCAAGCAACTTCTAAAGAGTGACGAATTGTATATCTTTAAGGTCCTTTGTATTTAGAAAGCCATAAAAAAAACACATATACTACGTGCTTGCACCCTCCTTTGCCCATACTAAACTTTAACACTGCATAACACAAAAAAAGGAAGGAAAAAAAGATTATCCAGAGACATGGAGCTATGAAAGATGTAAACTAGCTCTACTGGCAAGATAGCATAAAGTTTTTTGCTTTTTGGGAGCGCACACGAAAATTTTATGGTTGCGGTAAAAATTAAAAAAAAATGGTCTCAAAACTACACAAGGTGAAAAAATATCAGGGCAAAGAGTGTCCAAGAGACTCTAAGCCACTCTCTCCTTTTTGCGATTCTTCTCCACACCTGATTCGATTTTATCTCTTCCTCTTGTTTCCCAAAAAATTGTCACTGTCATTCTCCTACTCTGAAGTAGTCTGCGGAGCTATAGCCTCACACCCGCTAGCAGTTGGCTGCTCCCTCTCACAAGCCCTCCTCCTTCCCTCTCCCTGTCACACGTCACATGTTGACAGTTCTGTAGGATTCAAGCAACCTCCCTCCTCCTCCGTCATCTCCTCCCTCGCGCACTTGCGAACTATCACTTGCAAATATATTTCTCTTCCCCTCTCTCTCTCGCAACCACCTAACCTCTCTTGTTGCCTGTACTTCTTGTTGCCACCAAACTCGACTCATTGCCTACTTCCTTGCTTCAAGTCTGCTTCTTGTCCTTCTTCTTCTTCCTCCTCCTCTCTATCATTGCTGGGGAGAGGAGGGGTAGTGGCCGGTGGAGCTTGATCGTGTTTGCGTCCGGCAGTAATGGCGTGGCTCGCCGGTGTTGTGGCCGTGGTGGTGCAGCTGTTGCTGATCGTGGCGGTGCAGGGGAGGTTCGTGGTGGAGAAGAGCAGCGTGCGTGTGCTGGCGCCGGAGCACATCCGGGGACACCACGACGCGGCCATCGGCAACTTCGGCGTGCCCGACTACGGCGGCACGCTCACCGGCGTCGTCATCTACCCGGAGAAGAAGGCCACCGGCTGCGCCGAGTTCGACACCAAGTTCAAGTCCAAGTCCCGCCGCCCGGTCATCCTCCTGCTCGATCGTGGAGGTGCGTGCACCGCTTTTTTTTTTCTTTTTAAAAAAGATCCTCTTGAAAAGCTGAAAAAATCAAGTGTCTTGAACATATTCAATTTCAATACTCAAAAGATCTATTTTTTTCAACGAATTTCAATTCTGAAAAAAAGAAGATGAGACATGTTTTGACGTCAGTTTTTTGCTGATGTTTTTTGTTTGACAAAGCTCGTTTCCTGATTAGTCGTGTCTTGTGTCATAATTAATGTCAATTGTCACTAGTTGCTTTGCTGTTGAGTTGTTGTCAGTGTGCTCAGCTTCTGTCGGAAAGCTATGTTTTAGTCTTTTACGTAGTGATCTTGATTTTAGAACGGTTGGTCAGTGAGTATCAGATTCAGGGGCTAGGCATGACCTCTAAGTGTGATAGAGTATTTTAATCATTTGATGCCGATTGGTCTCCAACTCAGCTATGTATTTTAATCTCAAATTGTTTCTCCAACTCAGCTTCTTTGTTTAAAATTCAAATTTGGGCATCTGTCGTTTTAGGATGATTTGGCATCAGATTGCTCATTTCGTTGCATCAGAGTTTCATAGAGTACTAGTGCCTGTCTCTGAACCGAAAACTCTGAACCAAGGCAAGAAAAAAGGCGGCACAGATAGGATCATATACACGCATTGCGTTTCTGATATCTGAAGCTCACACATCTGATTTGACCCGCCCATCTCAAATCGTCTTCCACCAACCCAGTTGGTGTCGGCGCGTCGTGATCCCTTGAAGCCAAAGGCAGCCAGCAGCTTCAGAGCCTTCAGAGACCAATCTGCTCCAACCTTGCTTACAAAGCAAAGCTCTCCCAAAGCCGATGCTTCCTTCAATAATTCAGATGCACCAAGCGCACTTCTTTTGTCAGGAATTGCAAAGAGATCACTTCACTTGAACGCATATACACGTCATAAAAAAAAATCAGAACTAGAGCACCTAATACACTAGTGCGTTATTGCGTGGCATCAGGGGTGGTTCACATTTCATCTATCAAGTAAACATTACGGCAGCAAGAAGATCTCTGCAATCCTCTGAACATCTGAACCAACACCTGCGATATCAGCTGTTCACCCAAGATCTGAGATTCTCCTTTCCAATCCAACCTATACAGATCATTCCACGATCTAAAATCTTGCACAATCTTGAAGTTCACCGGCCGCCATCTAAGCTCTGACGCATGCTCGGCTGCCACAACGTGCAGAATGCTACTTCGCGCTCAAGGCGTGGAACGCGCAGCGCGCAGGCGCAGCGGCGCTGCTGATCGCCGACACTGTGGACGAGCAGCTACTAACAATGGACAGCCCAGAAGCATCCCCTGGCACAGAGTACATCGACAAGATCAACATCCCATCAGCTCTGGTGAACCGCGCGTTCGGCGAGTCCCTGAAGCGCATGGCCGAGAAGGTGGCCGCCGGCGATGGCGCCGGCGAGGAGGTGATCGTGAAGCTCGACTGGCGCGAGTCGATGCCACACCCCGACGAGCGCGTCGAGTACGAGCTCTGGACCAACAGCAACGACGAGTGTGGGCCCCGCTGCGACGAGCAGATGGAGTTCGTCCGTGGCTTCCGTGGCCACGCCCAGCTCCTCGAACGCGGCGGCTACGCTCGTTTCACGCCTCACTACATCACCTGGTATTGTCCTGAGGCGTTCCGCCTCACGCAGCAGTGCAAGTCCCAGTGCATCAACCATGGCAGGTAACGTTTCGTACGTGCAGAGATGAGAGCTCGCCGCCGGCGAGAGCTTGCTTGCTTTTCCGGTGATGGCTGACCGGCGACGGCGGTGATGGATGCCAGGTATTGTGCGCCGGACCCGGAGCAGGATTTCGGATCGGGATATGACGGGAAGGACGTGGTGGTGGAGAACCTGAGGCAGCTGTGCGTGCACCGTGTGGCTAATGAGAGTGGACACGCATGGTTGTGGTGGGATTACGTCATGGATTACAAGATCCGGTGCTCGATGAAGGAGAAGAAGTACACCAAGACCTGCGCCGAGGACGTCGTCACCGCGCTCGGTGAGTACAGCTTTACCAGCATGTCCATGAACATGGCCTTGCCAGTGTGCAGCTGTTCTTGATTGTGCGCCAACTTAATTGGATGGAATGGAATGGAAGCAGGGCTGGATCTGAAGAAGGTGATGGATTGCATGGGCGACCCCGACGCCGACGCCGAGAACGCCGTCCTGTCCAAGGAGCAGGAAGACCAGGTTCTTTCTAGCACTGACTCTGAATCTTCAGGTCTGAATCTGACAGCCCTAACAATAACATGTTGATGCAATGTTTTCAGATCGGCAGTGGATCGCGAGGCGACGTGACCATCCTCCCTACCCTCGTCATCAACAACGTCCAGTACAGAGGTTCGTTGTAAACTCTGCATTGTTAGATGGCTCTGTTTGCAATTAATTACATGAAGGTGACACTAGATTTATTTTTGCAGGGAAGCTGGAGAGGACGGCGGTGCTCAAGGCGGTGTGCGCCGGCTTCAAAGAAGGGACGGAGCCTCGCGTCTGCCTCAGCCCTGGTAGGAGGACGAGACCTCTTCTGATTCCTGAACCATGAACATTCCTTCGTTCCTCTGGGAAAAAAAACCTGACGAGATCTCTCTTTCTTTCTGTCTCTACTAATCTGGAATCTTCAGACATCGAGACGAACCAGTGCCTGCACAGGAACGGCGGCTGCTGGCGCGACGAGGCCACGAACGTCACGGCCTGCCGGGACACGTACCGTGGCCGCGTCTGCGAGTGCCCCGTCGTTAATGGCGTCCGCTACGAGGGCGATGGCTACACTGACTGCCAAGGTATCTATCACTCTCTGAGTCTCTGGTCTGTAGTCTCTACTCTCTACTGCTACACGCGACGGTAGGTGAAACCTTGGAGCTGAACCATGGCGTGTGCTGCAGCGGTCGGGCCGGGCAGGTGCGCCATGAACAATGGCGGGTGCTGGTCGGAGACGAGAGGGCAACAGACCTTCTCGGCCTGCTCGGTATGTTCACACACACTGTCACACATCCTCGGCTGCATTATTTGCTGAATGGTTTCTCCGGCAATGGCTGCCGCTAACTAACCTCATGCTCTCGCCGGTGATGAAAGGAGACTGCACTGACGGGGTGCCGGTGCCCATCGGGGTTCCATGGCGACGGCCACAATTGCGAAGGTTGGTTGGTTGGTTTCCATTGTGGAACCTGAATTACTGAACTGATCGATAGACACAGTATCTGATCTCTGCTCTGTTCATGCATTCTCCATCTCGATCCAGACCTGGACGAGTGCAGGGAGAAGCTGGCGTGCACCTGTCCGGACTGCCAGTGCACAAACACGTGGGGCAACTACGAGTGCAAGTGCAAGGGCAACCAGCTCTACATCAGGGGCGAGGACGTCTGCATAGGTATCTCATGCAAAGACATACAGCCAGTGACCTGCAGGTGTAGATCAGATCAGTGACTGATTAGCCTTTTCTGGACCTGTGCATCACACAGCTAACAGCATGTCGAGGCTCGGCTGGCTCATCACTCTCGTCGCCGTGGCGTGCGTCGCAGGCATCGGCCTCGCCGGCTACGTCTTCTACAAGTACAGGCTCAGGGTGAGTGCTCCTCCCATATACACGATGGTTCGTTCAGAGCACATAGGGTGAGTCCTCCCATGTACTGGATGTGAACTCATTGGCGTTTCTGTTTGCAGTCCTACATGGACTCGGAGATCATGTCCATCATGTCACAGTACATGCCGCTGGACAGCCAGAACAACGAGAACCAGCCACTGCGGCAGCACGATTCGGAAGCTCTGAGGTAAAACTTTCAGACCCCCAACCAAGCTCAGGATTAACACTACTCTGAATCTCTGATAGGCATGAACTCTGATTTTCAGGCACTGAAATGGTGTGGTCTCTTGAAACGCCTGAATGGGGAGAATTTGGATTTGGACATTTGAGACCTTTTAGGTTTCCTCCCAGGACGTGCACAAGGAGAAGCTGTCAGGCTGACCAAGCTGCACACATCATTTGAACCATACTCAACAGATGATTTGCTGCGATTTCGATGGTTTTTGCTTCGCTTTTGTATAGATTAGAAAAAAAGATAACAGTCTGTACCAAGCACAGAGGTGAGGTGTAGAGGATTAGATAGAGGTAGGTATCTCGTCTCTCTTGTGGATTCAGGAGAAGTTTACACACGGAACATTTAGAAAAGGAATGTACAAGCTGCTATACATGTATACTGTACAGTAGACAAAACCATACTGAGAATTCGATACTTTGTATACTGGTATATGTGAGTTTCCCCATATGATTCTGGTGTTCTTGCTCGCACTAACAGAACAGACCACTCCATGGAGGCTTGCACAGTGTCCAGTGAAAATAAGTGGTCCAAAAAAGTGGCCCATATTACAACGAGACAGATGAAAACATTATCGATTCAAACTGTGAATATTTGATCAACATCTTCTAACGTCTATTTCGAACAAAGAACAATTTGATTAGCACTTAAGTAATCCCAGATAAGGGAGGTGAGTTTCATATGACGAATAAAATAGCAGTGATGTTTACATTTGCACAGAACCAAATTGACTGGGAGGGAAATCTCGTAAAAGAAATAAAAATAACCACGTTTATCATCAATTTTATTTATCAAACTAGCATCCCAGCAAAAGAGGGGAAAATAACAATGCATGGATTATAGATGAGCATCACATCTTCTCTTGGGGGAAAAACACCCTTCAAATCAGAGCGGGCTAAATAAGATGGTTACTACAATACACTATAATAGACCTTTCTACTTGTATTGCTCTGAAACTATGCGAGTGAACTTGTCCATGAATTGACATTTCTTGTCAAAACCCCAGCCAGGATTATTCTGCAACACACAGATAGAGTAAAGTATAAAGAAACTCATCAAGATATGATGTCAATTATCTTAATCTGGAAGGAATAGATAAGGAGAGTAGCGGTCAGTAGGAAGCAAATACAAGGACTCAACATTCAAGATAGAATTGAACATTGCATCACATTACATGTTGAATGTATATCGCTGTAACAGATATAAGTAATATGTTCCATAACTAGTGCACAAGACCACTAGACTAATTGTTCGACGATACCAAAACAGGAAATTTTTTGAGATATTGTGAAAGATAAATATAAAAATATTAAAACAGAGGTAATTATTTCTCGCAGTTAAACTTCAAGTTCCATAGCAATAGGTGGAGGCTCTATTTTTTGAAAGAAACCTGACAGCCGATGGTAACATCGTATGATTGCCAAGTTAGGCATAAATCATGTTTCTTTCATCACCATAGGGGTGAAAATGAAAACATATATGACTGAACTACCACTACTATGAATTTGTTGAGAACATAAGCTATCAAAATACAAACCTTAAGTGAGAGTAGAGTTTTGTCAGTAAAGCGCTTTACTGAAGAAGGGATGTTTTCAGGGAGAGTGTTTGCAACTCTTTGCAGCTCCTCTTCTTGTTGTTTTGCAGTTACAACATCAGGTCCGCTGTACATATCTATTAGTTCTTTCATATGGGGTGCTCTAGCCATTACATCCTTCACAGCTTCCTGATAGTGACACAGTAGATTACATTAGAACAGTTAAAAAGGTAGTTAAAAAAACTACAACCAGGAACTCATATGTGCTAGCTGGCAAATTAATCTAATGATCTGACACGGAATGTGAATGTGATGGTGTACAGATTCCAGTCTATGTACGTGATGCACAAATATGGATACAGGTACAGTGATACGGCATTTGTCCAAAAACAAGGATACACCAACACGATGAGTATATATACAACAACATAGCCTTTAGTCCCAAGCGAGTTGGGGTAGGCTAGAGATGAAACCCAAGAAACAAAGCACGATGAGTATATATAACAATATAAAATTGAAGGTTTGCTGCTACTAAGCAAGCAGCTACTGAGTAGAGGGCACCACAACAATTAAAATATTGAAATACTCACGATGAATACATATCCATCTCAAGATAAAGGGATTAGAAAGGAAATGAAGAGAAAACATGAGATGGGAATCCTTGTGCTCGACTGCTGGCCAACTCATCGCACCTAAGGATATCTTAAGCTCATTTCTGGTCCTCTACGCATGCAATTGTCGCTGCCGCTCATCCGTATTGGCAGTTCTCTCTTCTTTCCGCAATGCAGCTTCCCCGTCAGCACAGATCGCTCACCTCCAGCCACTTTCACATCACTGACTAGCAAAATGGGTCATCATGCGCTCCTCATATCTCTAGTACCCTCAGTTTGTGCTCTTCTCGAACCCACCCCACCCCTCCAGGCTCTCCCAAATTATCTCCCTCGCCATTACTCATCTCATGGATGGGAAGCACATCGGATTGAAGTAACAAATATCACGTGTATCAGGAATTATTTTTCAATTTTTAGATAAGAATATCTTGATGCACCCTGATATATGCGTATTGTCAAGTCCTGCTGTATCCAATGCGGGTCAGAAGCCTGTCTGAAGTATTAGTGATACATACACTCCAGGTTCCAACAGTAAACTAAAAGCTAAAATGTAGGAGCAGATATGCTTATAAAAATTAATCTGTAATATCTGGAGTGTTATGTGTGTATATTTGAATGATATCTAAAGAAACGAGACAAGTTACTTAAGTATAACTAGACTTACACCATAATGGTATACATTTGTAAACTGAGAGTGGTATTTGTAGCTTTAGTCCATCTTTCCTATTTATCAAGCTTCAAGCAGGTGAGTATCATGTAATAATATTATCAACCATACACCTATTTTTGTACTAAAACTGCAGAAACACAGCATCATGGTGCACACTGTCTTCAGTACCCTATTCAAAAGGATTCCTGTACAGGCACTTAAGATGTGCTATATGACTGCACGTTGAAGACCATAAATTGCTTATGGTACCCCTTAATAGCGTAGCAAAAAAATATATATAGTAGCACGGACATTTTCAAGGGGACACAATATTCTGCAAGGCTAATTCAAGAAATTACCTCCCATTCTTCTTGGTTCTGGATGCCCTCATACGCAACTATGAAGGGCTTCACCTTCTGTAGCATCTCTTCCAAATACATTGGTGGCTTCTCGTCGATATCAGGATTAGCAAAATTCACATGGTACTCTGGTTCGAATTCAATCTGCACACACAAACCACAACAAAAACAATCAGGAACCGCACAAGCACGTCCAGATTGGAAAATTCAGCAAAAATCCACTGCAGTGGCGCACGCACCATGTTGTTTGTGTGACATGCATCAAGGTAGGCATCCTCCATTGGATGTGGCAGCGCTTCATCTGCTGCCTCCATAAACGCCTGCTCCAGAATCTTCATCTTCTCCTCACCGAGCTTCTTCTCTAGCCTCTCACCATCAGCTTTGTCGCCCAAGTAGACAGCTTCCCGTCCATCAACATCAACAGACCGGCGATCGTCACGCCTGGGACCCCTCCCCGAGACGCGACCTCGGTTAGGGAAGCCGCGACCCCTGTTACCGCGCTCTCCACCATCTTCATCGCCGCGGCCCCGGCCACGGCCCCCGCCGCGCCCGCCTCCCAGGAGCTCCAATGCACGCTTCACGGCGTCCTCTCCCGACAACTTGGGTTGCTGCGGGCCGGGAGCCGAGGGCGGCCGGGCGGCCGCCGCCTGCTTCGCCTCCTCGCGGCGTCGGATGAAACGGTTCTCCTCCGGAGGCTTACCCACCGGTGGCTGCTGCATCCGCGGCACGCCGCGGCCGGCGCCGGTGAACGGGAGCGCGCTCGGCAGCGGCGGCCCGGAAGAGGACGAGGACGAGGCCTCGGGGCTCGGGGGCGCCGGATAGGGGCGCGGAGGGGCGTCATCGAAGCGGTTGATGAAGGCCGGCTGCTTGGGGACATCCTCGGACGGCGGTGGCGGGGGCAGCGGCGATCCGCGGCCCCGACCGACGCCAGAGAAGGATGGGATGGTGGGGGAGGAGGGAGACACGAACTCCCCGCGGCCGCGTCCGATGGGTGCTGCGGCGGAGAAGGGATCCGCGCGGTCGTCGTCGGAAATGGGCCTGCCGGGAGCGCGCGGCGGCGGGCCGGAGGGCGGAAGGCCGCGGCCGCGGCCGAAGCCTCCGTCGCCTCCGCCGGTGCCGGAGAAGGAGGAGAAGGCGGGGGCGTAGGAGGTGGGGAGGGTAGTGTGCCGCCTGGCGGCGGCGGCGGCGGCGGCGCCGATCCCTCGCATGGTGGCGGTGATGGGTTTAGCGCGGGGGACGATGGATGCTGCTTAGCTTAGGGTTGGGTTGGGCCGCTCAGCTTGCTCGGCGAAAGGAATTGGTGGGCTGGTGAGATGCGGCCTGCGGCTGTTCAGCCGTTGGATCAGGAATGCCTCATGCGAATCTACGGTTGGGAATTTGTTTGTCTCCTGTTTGTAAACTGGATTGCAAATTTACAGAAGTCAAATCAAATTCACTAGACGCTGTTTTTTTTTTTCAAATAGACGCAGACGCTCACGTATACTCGGGCACACTTTTGTATGGCTTGATTAGTGTTTGGTCGTACTGACCTTGGTAACTCTTTGAGTCGTATGCTGAGTTGTTTTTTTGCGCTGGATATGAGAAGGGAAATCTCGTAGCCAAAATTAAGTTCGGGGGTGGTTTTTCCAATGTTTAATTTGCCTTCGTGCAGGATGGTGTTTCATGTACTGACAAGTGACAACAATCTCTTGGGCACATCTTTACTAAATAAAGTTTCTGAGGTAATGCTAGGCTATCATTTTTAAGATGATGCTAGTATCTCATGATTTCATATGCCAAAACAAATTGGAAATAATGTTTTAGATTTTTTCGGCTTCAGACAGGTTCGCCATTGGCCCAGCCCCCATACGCACGGACCCACCGACGGTGTGGCTGCGAAACTTCAGTTCATAACGAGGTTATGGCCCAGTTAATTCTAGGCCAGTAAGGCCTGGTGGGCTGTCTACTTTTCTAGTGTAGGCCGCAACGCCGCGGCTGCGCCGCCGCCGACACTCGCCGCCCGGTAGCCTCGCGAGACATTCCAGCCGTGGGCTGCACGCCGCCGTCGACCAAAGCGGTGGCGGATCCCATGGCCGTCGGCGATCGAGCTGTCATGGACACGCTGAAAGCAAACCAGGTGACGTGCTCCGACCAAAAGAGAGAAATAAAGCACGGCGCCCTAGCTTCTCTCTGACGGCCGGCTTTTCTCGATCTCGTCCCGACTTCCTCACATCTCGGGGTGAAAAAGCTGGAGCAAGAAGCTGATCAAAACAAACCCCTGGCACTGTGTCATACGCGTACAAGTTCAGAGCTTTTGCATGCATCGTATGAACTGCGCTTTGTCTGTTAATTGCCGTGCTTGGTACACACATATAGCCGCGCGCCAAGCTATAGCAGGCCCCATGCTTGGCCTAATCTGGCACAGAATTAAAGCAGCACACCTGGCCTTGGGATTACATGTAACATAGCAATGCTTTGGCAAAGGTAGCCATTGACGAACAGCTCGGGTGTGTTCACACGATTAATCTGGACACACATCAAATCTCCGCGATTTGGCTATGCACGATGATTACATACATATATTTTGTACATATTAGAGGAGCCCAATGGGGCCATGCTAGGCGCGTAGCAAGCTAGTAAAGGTTTGGCATGATGAGATCAGCTTTGTGATCTGAATCATTTCATGTAAAAGAGGAGCCTCTCAAAATCTGGTCCTCCATCATTGGGTGAAACACATGGAAAAAAAACATGGTTTTCAAACCGCAAAAAGCCTTATTTATAAAGAATGCTAATGTGTTTCTTCACAGAAAAAAAAGAGCGCCGCTTCAAAAAAAAAAAAGAAAAAAAATGAGCGAGGGATTATCTGAAACCTAAATTATGTGCATAGCACAAGATCATAATTCAGTAAAACAATAGACAAGAAAAACAATCAAAATCAATAGGCCAAACTATTTTTATTTGCGTGAGTGAAATTCATCGAGCAAGGAAATTCCTAACTTTTGTTACAATGTGCTACCTTCTTAAATATATAACGTTTAAATTAGTTCATCCGTAACTCACTTCGTCCTTGAATATATGCCATTTAGGACAAACAAATTAGTTCATTTTAGCTTATCCTAAATGTCAAATATATTTAAGGACAGAGTGATTATATATTTAAGAGCAGAGGCAGTAGTATATATCATTAGCTGCTGTGTAGGTTTGCTAACACATTTCACGTGTGTCTTATCTCAACGAGCATCTTGATCTAGAAGTGCGCTTGAAACGCAAGCTACTACCCATAGTGGAGAGTATGATTTCCTGAGCTTGATCGATCGATGAACTAGAGCTAAAAGTAAAACACAACTTTGCAAGGCATATTTTGTCATGCATACGCCTGTCTTCATTCCTGCGCTTTGCACGTGGACGTACTTTCGTAGCGAATCGATTCTATGGAAGTAGCAGTGTTCCATACACTCTGCTATACTACTTGGCTTCGATGTGGTACAGTACTGCTGCACGCACCGTACGATCTCGAAACTCCAGTGCTCGCAACTTGCAAGTATTTGTATAAATGTTTGATTACAAATAATATCTGGATAATTAACATGTTTGGCTTAAAATACTTGGCTTGATCATCATATTATTCATATAGTATGCATGTAACTGCCACCGTGTATTATGAAACTGCGTTAATAAATTATTAGACCCTTATTATTTATGTGATGCAGTCGGTCATCATGCATCATGCATGGAAGAATGAAAATCTGCAACAAGAAAAAATAGACATGTATTATATTTACAACGAATCAAACAAAAAAAATGTATATACTACAATTGAAGAATCTTTGCTTAATTGTCAAAGAAGAAAGCATCTATTCCCTAGGTGTGGTAAAGAAAATGCCATGCCTCCTCCCCGGCCCCCCCTCGTGGCAGAATGTGTAGGGGGGCGGCGGATGAGCTAGCTAGCAATCCGGCTAGCTTTATACATGTAGTTCTCAACCTTCTCCTCTTGCTTCTCCTAATTGGACCAATTTTTTTTTACCTTGCATATATAATATCTTTTTGGCCCTCTTTACTTTCTTATCCTAATTGGATTCATTTCTTACCTTGCATATATCATATTTTTTAAAATTCA
The DNA here is from genome assembly GCA_015342445.1 of Digitaria exilis. NCBI lineage: Eukaryota > Viridiplantae > Streptophyta > Magnoliopsida > Poales > Poaceae > Digitaria > Digitaria exilis. The sequence continues at coordinate 1,968,684 of JACEFO010002479.1, forward strand.
TTTTCAAAAGATAGGAATCATAACTGTTGGTCTATGCATTACTAATAGAGAATGTGAAATAAAAAGGAAAAAAAATCCATTTTACTACCCTCACATATCCACTTTGTCCGCTCAACCCCCTTAACAAAATTTTGGTTCCAATTACTCCCCTAAACCATTTCAGTTGGTCCAATCTACCCCTTAATGAGATTTGTCTGTTTTGTTTCTTTCTATATAAGTTGAATTTTAAATTCAAATTTTGCGAGAAGATAGAAAAAATGATGTTTTATGTTAAAACAAGTATATTGAGAATTTTTTTCATAATGATTTGCATAGGTTACAGACATTTTACACACATAGGTTCTATGAATACAAAACTGCATAAACAATAATCATGAAAAAATTATAACATATTATCTAATATAGAAAATCACATTGTAAGCCATCTCATAAAATTTGAAATTAAATCTCAACTTGAATGTGGAGAAACAAAAAAGACAAATCTCATTAGGGGTAGATTGAACCAACAACACAAGTTTGGGGGAGTAAATTGAGCTAGAATTTTGTCAAGGGGTTTAAGCAGACAAAGTGAAAAGATGATTATAGTAAAATATATTTTTTCCCCAAAACAAAAGGCAATTACAACACACGTCATCACAACCAAACCACCGACCCACACGATGACCATGAACTGCCACGCGATGAGAAACCGCTAGCCACCACACTTGCAGCCGAGAACCACCTCGCACAATATATTTTTTTTGGAACTCATCTTATAACATTTTTAATGACGTGGCTGGGCATTCATGGACAGGACAGTTATAATGAGTTTGTTCACTTTTTATTCTTTCTAAACCATCAATTTATTATGAGATGACAACTATAATGAGCTTGTTCACTTTTGATGCCATCTTTCTTGCTCGAATGCCACCACTTGATCATATCTGCATCCCTAGATGATAATTGGGTCGTCAGGGCACCAAACAAAAAGAAAATATGCCTGTCGTTATTACCTATGGGCCGTCGTCTCCCACACGGGCACTATATCATCTATGCCATCAGTGGCTCCACTATGATGGATGCGTGTATATGGTGAGACTTTAGGTTGCTCCTTTAGATCTTGTTGGGTATGTAGCGATGCCTACTACTAGGCTAATGAGTCCCGGGGCTCAATGCAAATGCGCATGTTTTAAATCCCATCACAATCTGGAAGCCATCATTTGGCCATGATGATATGACGAGTATTATCACTCCTTTTTCATGCACTGATGATGATGACTCGTTGCACTGATGATTTGATCAAGAAGAAAAGCTCTCTCTTCCTTGATTTTTTAGATAAAACACAAACGCAAACACTGAGTTCTTTTCTTTCTTTCCAAACAAAACAAAATCAAGATGAATTTGCATCTTCTGATTAAAAAAACAGTACTATATATACCTAACACCCCCTCCTTTAATTTCCCTACAATTTTTTCATAGAAGAGCAAGTGAGCAACCAGTCAACCAGATGATACGATAGTGATATATAATTCTAACCAACCTAGCTACATTTGCATTGCTATGGGTCATCTTAGCAGTAAAAGAGCGATGCTGAATTAGTGCTAATTTAATCAGGATGTACGTTCAAATCTTCTGCATGGGGGGCCACGCGGGGAGACTGGCGAGGCTTCGAGTAGTTGGAGGTGGCTTTTCTCGCTGGTAGAATAATACCCGACCGGGGAGCTTTCTGCTACGAGACCTACACACTACACACAGAGAGAAAGAGAAAGAAACAAAGCAAACGAACTAAAGTCTAAAGCAGAGAGAGAGAGAGAGAGCGAGAGGAGAGAGATAGAGAGAGCATACCAAGGAAGACGAAGGAGAATGAAGAGAGCAGCAATACTAGTAGTAGCTGCGGTGGCTCTACTGTACACTCCTCGTTCTGCGTGAGAAGCGAACCCTATTCCATGTTCTTGAATCTCTGCATCATATCCCGTCGTCCTTGTAGCTGATCAGATCGATCAAAGGAAAAAGAGAGAGGATTACCACCCCACTATCCAAGATCTAGTCAGAGAAAAGGTTTAAGAGGGGAAGCAGCACGTAGCTGAGAGAGGATAGAATGTTCCCGTCCTCCAAGAAGCAGCCAAGCACTGGTGCTGGGAGCTCAAATGATCGTCCTATGTGCGTGCAAGGCGACTCCGGCGGCCTCGTCCTCACCACCGATCCCAAGCCCCGGCTCCGGTGGACCGCCGAGCTCCATGACCGTTTCGTCGACGCCGTCGCCCAGCTCGGAGGCCCAGACAGTACGTAGTACATATATATGCTTCATCAGTTTCTCCAGAATTTTTATGGGTTTTGATCGATATCTTTGCTTCTTTACTTTCTCATAGAGGCAACTCCAAAAACTATCATGAGGGTTATGGGCGTCAAGGGTCTCACGCTATACCATCTCAAGAGTCATCTGCAAGTACGTGTACCTGCTCGATTCTATGCAAGGTTGAATTAGGTTTTAAGTTGTTATTTGCTTCTCTGATTGTGCTGTTTTTTCTTCTGCCAGAAATTCAGGCTAGGGAAGCAGCACAAGGAGTTTGGGGATCATACTGGTTAGTATTGTAAAGACGTACAGTACTTAGATTGCAATTCCTCTATTATCTTCAAAGAAAACGTGTAGTATGCATGATTTCTCTTCATATCCTTGCTCTTCTCTGTCTAACTATGTGTCTATCTGTGTTCCTTTTCCATCCTTTTGTCAAAGCTAAACCAAAATAGATATGATGTTCTCAAACCTGTTATGTTTCCAGGTCTTCGTACAGCTTTAGTAGGTTCCTTTGCTCAAACCTAACAGCGAAGATTTTATTGTATCATGCATCTAGAACTTCAGATTGTCACAAGTGTAGATAAAACTACTTATATCATTTCTTTTTAAAAAAAAATAGTTATAAACCTGGCATTCGAGGATTATATAGTTTCATGTGTGATGTGTACAATACGAAGTTGTTCATAAGGTACATAATTCTAGTATAAAAATGTTTTTCATACATAATAACATATCTAAATGAATGACATTCAGCCATGGAGATGCAACGTAACGTGGCCTCTTCTTCGGGCGTCATTGGAAGAACCATGAACGAGTGAGCTGATATATACACTTACGCTAATTCTTCTGAATGCAATTCTTAAAATCATAAGCTTCTGAGATAAAACTCTCTCTTATTGTTTTCTGATCATTCAGCCGAAGTGTGAACGTGAACGAGGCCCTAAGGATCCAGATGGAAGTCCAGAGAAGGCTCCATGGGGAACTAGAGGTGCATACACATTTTACATAGTGACATGCTTTTTTTTTTTTGGGAATCATAGTGACATGCTTTAGGAAGTTTACTTATCCTACAACGTTTCTTTCTTTCTTCTGCCCTTGCATGTTGCTCATTGAACTTTTGATACATGCATGCATGAACGTTCTTGGGAAGTTTACATATACTTGTTACCTAGTATGGCGAATTTTGTGTGTGGGTTGGCATGTTCGATCTCTTGAAGCTTTTGCAAGAACATTCTTGGGAAGTTTACATGGCACGACGTAACTTTTCCGTCCTTCTCATATATGTGTGGTACTCATGATCTTGGCATATATGCATTTTCTTTCAAACAAAGGTAAAAAGGAGTAGTGATCTCTTTGCGTGCCTGCATGACATGCAGGTGCAGAAGCACCTCCAGATGCGGGTTGAAGCCCAGGGGAAGTACATGCAGTCTATCCTGGAGAAAGCATACCAAGCACTGGGGACCAGCGACTGCGCCACGTGGCCCGCGGGGTACAGATCTCTAGGCAACCAGGCTGTCCTTGACATTGGCAGCTCCACGGGCTTCTCTTCCCTACAGGACATGCACTTCTATGGAGGAACCAGCCACATGGATCAGCTGCTGCAGCAAATGGATAGGCCAATGGATAGCTTCTTGACGTTGGGCGACAGCTTCATCGGGTCGTCAGCAGACAAGAAGGGCTCCAACCACTGCAGCTCCAGTGGCAACAAGAGCACGATGATGTGGACAAGTGAGGAGCAGCAGCAGGCGAAGAGCTGCACAGATCAGCTCCAGATGGGATCATCGACAGCAATGGAGGGTGGCATCGATGTCATGGACCCGATCATCGGCCTCTATGAGGGTGCCATGTCAGGCGACTCCATGGGCAGTAAGGGTTTCGAGGGTTCGAGCTCGAAGCTCGAAATGAAGTCGCCACCACAACAAGCACCCGTAGGAAGTCAGAGGGTTCGTATATAGTCCAATGGTTTGGAGCTTACTCAAATTAAAGAACTTGTCCGATATATGTGGGTAAAAATTAAAAAGGGTAAAAGCGTTGTGTCAATTTTGTTGTGAAGTAACCATTATCGAAGCTTGGTGTGAGCTGAGAGTGCAGTGCATTTGTGGTTATTACTTATTAGTGTTATCAGATACGAGATCTTAAAAGGATCAATGCATTATATATGGCTGTTTGAGCCCTAATTAAGATTACCTGCTATTCTGATGAGGATGGCTTGGGGAATTTAGTTTAGAATCATATGGTTTGAGTTCAAGTGGACAGTGCGTTTTAATTTGATAGACATGTTCATGTATAAATGCATGGTTGCCAAACATGGATCGGTATTATTGGATTTCTATAACATTGTTGTTTAACATTTGTGATTTTGTTTTTGTGTGTATGCATGTGATAATGTGTCAACAGTGAGCGATACCTAGCTAGTGATGTACATTTTCTTAAATTATGACATGAGACATCAAACAAAGTCACTGTAAGACATCAAAACAGATAATTACTGTATATATATCGTGCACATTTTTGTATGTTTATATATATGTGCCTGTTAGACTGTGGTGCACCAAAGTAGTACACACTTCCACAAAAATCCATGGCGAAATATATGTATCGACTATTGTCTACGGGGAAAAACACACTCTATATTATCTAATAAAACATCATACTCCCACTAAGATTTTGGATTGCTTTCTATTTCTGCTACTCTAATGTAACTCCAGCGTAGGTTTACTATGTGCGTCTTATGTAACTTTAAGGAGGATTGATTGGTATAAATTGGTCGACTAAAAAGCATCTATCAAGAAAAAAGTTTGGATCGTATCTATCTTTATATCTGGGTATTCATCCATATATTCTAGCTTGTGAAATGAATGCAATATGTTGTGTAGTAGAAAGCAAATTATCCGCACACAGAGATAAAAAAGTGGACATCTACAGTGTAGGTGAAAAATGATGTGGAAGAGGTGAACATGTACTATGTAAATGATGTGGTATGACAACCGAGTATTCGATCGTGTGAGTGACGAGTGACAGTGAGGTGTGGATGCCTTCTGCTATAGTCGGCGTTATTCCCGGCAGTTCAATTTGGGTTATCAAAATGGCCATTATTTGAACTTGTGACGGGCGTGCATGTAATAAGCTAAAGCCCATGAAGGAGAAGAATAAGCCGTGGTCGAGTTCATACTAGGGTTGGAACCCGCTAGTTGCATTGCTGGTTCACCGGCGAGGAAGCCCAGGCTCTCGCATCGATCCTCGCCGGCCGGCCGCCGCACGCGCGCGCGTCGATTGACACGGCAGCAGCGCGCCGGTGATCTTGTGTCTATCACCATTCACCAAGCGCACCATCGAGGAGAGCGCGTGGCCACGCCGCGTTGGTTTGGGTCGTCGGCGTCGGCGACGAGGAGCGTGGCCTGGATGGGCTTTTGGAAGGAAATATGAAACGGCGCGCTATATGGAGTTGCGGTGCAAGGACACAACAGCCCAACCCATTTAGGGCGAAAACACGGCCCACTAAGGATATGACATGGATCGTCGTGAGCTGGCCACTAACGAACTTTTGTTTATCTCAAAAAAAAAAAAAACTAACGAACTTTTGTTCTAGCTGTCGCGCCGTTCGGGTCATGTTAAACCTTGCCGGAAAAAGTCCTATTTGCAACCCTCAACTATTTAGCTCGTCCGAATTTCAACCTTAATGTATAAAACCAGAAATCTTTTAACCCTGAACTATCAAAACTGTTTGTTTTTCAACCTTCTCCGGTTTTGAAGGTGGTTTGCGAAACAAAAGTCCATTTTACACCCTTGAACTATAGATTTCGTTCAATTTTCAACCTTGAACTGTAACGTTCGTTCAATTTTCAACCTTGGAATGATTGCTCTCTATGTATGGATTCCTAATCGCGCTTGTGCTAAGTCCATTTTTCAACCTCCATCGGCCACGCTGCACCTCGGTATGCATGGGTGAGAAGGATATGGAGAACGGTGATGAGATGTCAGTGCTCGCAAGTGTCGTCATCGCCATGGCGGGGACGAGGGAGTCCGTCGTGGTAGAGGTTGAAAATTGAGCGAACGCTATAGTTCAAGGTTGAAAATTAAACGAAAGCTATAGTTTAAGGGTGTAAAATGAACTTTTGTTTCGCAAACCACCTTCAAAACCGGAGAAGGTTGAAAAACAAACGGTTTTGATAGTTCAAGGTTGAAAGATTTCTGGTATATTAGTAAGGTTGAAATTCAGACGAGCTCAAAAGTTGAATGTTGTAAAATGGACTTTTTCCAACCTTGCCCCAAACTGCATTTTTATTAATCCCCAGAGTGTTTCCATCAGGGCATCGATAATTTTAACTACTTTATAATATTCTCCAATACCTCCTCCGTTTCAAATTGTGGAATGCCAAAACGATCTACAATTTGGAATGGAGAAAATAGACAAGTTATCTTTTAAAAAAGACTCTTTAACTAGGACTCGCACTCGTCCATAGTACGTGCGAGCGTGATACATGATAACGCTGTCTTTCTTTGCAATTGTAAGGAATATAAGGATAGTAGTATGGTCTCTTTTCAAGAGGTTGTGGATCTATTTTCGTATTTGACTTAAGTCTTTGTCTCTCTCTATATATATTTCTTGCATTATGTACAAAAGTATGAAAAGAGCTAGAACTCATAATATCACAATCTCGTCATATAGTAAATACTGTCGCTAGAGCCGTGCTTTTTTATGGCAACACATACTTTTCAGATTATTTACCAACGTGTTACTCTTTCATGTTCAACACACTATATATATATTTAGTATTTGAGTTTTTTTTTTAAAATCCACTCTAAAGTACCAATAGCCTGGATTGTTAGTGAAGGTGGTAATACACCTGTTCACCGATAAAAAAAATCTCATGTTTACCGTTATGATCATTTCTTTCATTGGCTTTGAATGGGCAAACAAGAAAAAAAAGACTCTACCACTTATGAGGCGTATGATGTTACCGGTCAGAAATGTGACTAAAGGTTAGGTAGCAAAATAACATATCTGTAGGCAGGGCCGGCTCAGGACCCTAGGCCATAGAGGCGACGGCCGGGGGCCAAGCCAAGGAGGGGCCTATAATTTTTTTAAGTTCAAGGGACCTATAATTTTATACGTGCAGTAAGTATGTAGTTATATGACATATGAAGTCTACCAGACCTGCTACCACACATTAAACATACACATACGCTGGTGCTAAGCCGCTCCTTCAAAGTGAAACCCAAGCGTTCGTCATTTGTCAAGAATCAATCATCGGTGCTGCGCTGTGCGCTTGTTCGTGTGCTACATCTTCGGCAGGTATCGGCAAGTCTTCCTCAGCCCTTTTTGCTCTGATTGGCAATTGGGAGTTAAACTAGTACTCACGAGTTAAGGTTTTAGATTTTTAAGCTTTAAAACTTCTAATTCCAAATAATGTCTATATGCCTCGGATGAAAGAAGTGTCTGCATTGCTTTAAGAATTAAGCATATATTATTACTATTTTTATTACTGTTATCGTCTATTTTTTATAGTATAAAAAAATTTAGGCTAAAAGTCTGTTTAGATGATGAAATTTTACTAAAAAATTCACAGAGAAGCGTGACCTCTCTCACATGTCATGTTTCTTAGTGTGAAATTTTTTTCACCAAATTTCACTATCGAAACAGCCGGGGGCCAAGTTTTAAGTTTGCACTAGGGCCCCGCAGATGATAGAGCCGACCCTGTCTGTAGGTAAATAACAAAGTTTTACATTGTCAAAAGACAATCAGGACCGGTTCCTTAGCCTACTATACATTCCTTTTTTAGAGACCAATATGGAAAGCCTCCAACTTTCTCCACGAGTGTCAACATCGCACAAACATCGTTGTTAGGTTAATAAGTTGTACACTCAATCTTGTGCGAACAAGAAGTATTTTGTAAGTAGACGCATGACTTTGACAGTCAAGAAATGTGAGGTAATAAGAGAAACTGGGAATATTGCGCTAATTCGCTTCTAGAAAACACATAACAAGTAAACATGACGTTCTAGAAGAATACAGACACGTCACCGGGCGGTTCACGTGTGGGCCCCACTTCCCACTACTGTCACCGCCGGCTCGACACGAGCCCGACCCAGCCCAACCACCTCGCCTCTCCCCCTCGTCTCCTCCTCCTCCTCCTCCTCCCCCCCTCTCTGCTGCTCAGAACTCCGAATCAAACCACTGCTTCCCCCTAGCTCCCCTCTACCTTCCCCAGCAAGCAAAGCCGGTGGCATCACGCTAGATCGCGCGTGGGGAAGCTCCTCGCCTCCCTCCCCTATCAGCCCGCTCCGTCGCGGGGAGAAGAAGCGCTCCCCTTCTCGGGGCTGCCGGGACGCCCCAGTTCCGCGCCGCCAGACCCGGCGGCGGGCTTCTGTCGGGGGTCCTTCCCCCCCTTGGCTCCTGCGGCAGCGGGGGTAGAGGAGGCGGGCGAGATGAGCAGCCACGCGGCAGGGACCAGCAACGGCGGATCCGGGGATGCGGCCGCCGCCAGGAGGAACACCCGGATGCCCAAGTGTGAGATCTCGCGCCGAATCTCTCTAGTGTGCGCTTTGCCGTATCTCGTGGTGCTCTCGTTTCGTATCTAGTGATTATGGCGAGTTCAGTTCAGCAAAAAAACAGCCAATCTAGTTGCTCAGTCCATGATGGTTGTATTTGCTTAGTGATTGTAGCGAGCTCAATCCATTAGAAGAAACCATCAATCTAGGTATTACTACATGATTGTACTGTTCGTTAGTGATATTCTATTCAATCCAGAAGAAAACCTGTCAATCTGGTTGGTATGTGCAAGTATTAGTCTCGTTCCTTAAAGGTAAAGTTAGTTTCAAACTTCCAATCTAGAAGAAAAAGCTTAAGACTAGTTCAGGAATGACGTATTGTTTGCATGTGTGGGTATCAATGAAGCTATGAGGTCAGAAATGGTAGGATCTTTTACACGAATGCCAAGCTTGTGATGTGACATGCATTTGCAAATTACAACCCCGCTCTTACTCCAAAATTTTTATGTACAGATTCCAAGTTCACACAGCAGGAGCTGCCCGCTTGTAAGCCAATTCTTACTCCAAAATGGGTAAGTTCTTCTCGCTGTGGAGATTTTTGATGCTACAAGTTTTGGGTAATAAGAAAAACTTCTATTCTGTAGCAACTCACAGATGTTCGATGTTTGATTTGTGTAGGTTGTCTCAGTGTTCTTTATCGTCGGTGTCATTTTTGTTCCCATCGGTGTTGTTTCGCTGCTAGCTGCACGGGATGTATGTTGCCTCTTCTCTTGTGCCCTATGTTAACATGGGTGTTGTCATAGTTTCTGTTTTCATTTGTCTATTTATGTTCACTGATTGCAGGTTGTTGAGATTATTGATCGGTATGATGAGGCATGTGTGCCAAGCAACATGACTGATAACAAGCTTGCTTACATCCAGAATGAGACCATATCCAAAGAATGCATCAGGAATCTTACGGTAATAAGCTTAGACTTTTTTTTGTAGTGATTTACAGTTTGAAATATTCGGGCATATGAGCAAAGTGTGTTCAGATGAAGTGGGGGAAAAGTACTTTTTTTTTGGGATGCGTGTTATGTGAGGGAGATGAATAGGAAAGGTGAAAAGAGAATTTTTAGGGATGCGTGTTCTGTGAGGGGGATGAATAGGAAGTAAAAAGTACTTTTAGAATCTGAACATGGCCTAATGGAATTTTAAAATATTTATAAAGTTGGAACAAACATGCAGCTGTAACTATGCATCGTCTTGCACAAATTCATTGGCTGAAAAGTTGATTTATTGTTTCTCTGCAGGTTACAAAACATATGAAGCAGCCAATATTTGTGTATTACGAACTCGATAACTTCTACCAGAACCATAGGAGGTATGCTGTTTTTTAGATTTTTCATGCAATTGCTTGAATCTTAGCCCTTTTGCACAAATTGGCAACTTATTCAATTCCCTGATGTGGAAGCATGAACATTACAAATTAACTCATACCTTTGGTATTGTACTGCCAAAGAAAAAGAAGAGAATAGCTTAGTATTGCAGATTTATTGTACATAACATTTTCCCGATTCAGGTATGTGAAGAGCCGAAATGATGCACAGCTAAGAGATAAGCGTAAAGCTAACCAGACATCTGCTTGTGAACCTGAGAAGACCACAGCCAATGGACAACCAATTGTTCCTTGTGGTCTCATTGCTTGGAGCTTGTTTAATGATACATACAGCTTCACTCATGGTAATCAGAACTTGACGGTGGACAAGAAAGACATTTCCTGGAAGAGTGATAGGGAGCACAAATTCGGAAAAGATGTCTATCCAAGCAACTTCCAGAATGGTGCACTTAAAGGTGGAGCAACTCTTGACCCAGAGATACCGGTATGTGAATCCTTGTTTGGCACCATCACAGTTCACATGTGGTATATGTTGGTCATACGGGGCCTCCTGTTTGTTTAGTACCATGCATCTGCAGCATCATAATTTCTGTATGTTTTCATTGATTTCCTTTTCAATGTAAAAGAAAAGCTATCTGGGTATGAATATCCATCTGAGTTATTCATGTCAATTTCATTTTGTATGACAGTTGAGTGAGCAAGAGGACCTCATCGTTTGGATGAGGACTGCAGCACTTCCTACTTTCAGAAAGTTGTATGGGAGGATATACGTTGACCTCAAGGAGAATGAGACAATTACAGTGAGGTTGAGTAACAACTACAATACATATAGTTTCGGAGGCAAGAAAAAGCTGGTCCTATCCACTGCAACTTGGCTCGGAGGGAAGAACGATTTTCTTGGTTTTGCATACCTTATAGTTGGTGGGCTCTGCATTTTTCTGGCATTCGCATTCACGTTGCTGTACTTCATAAAACCAAGGTTAGTAACTTCCAACTCATGTCATCGCTTGAAAATGATAAGCTGTGTGGAAGCTTCTAGATTAGTCTGTGAGCCCATTATATGCATATGTTGTCCACTGTGACTGTGATAGCCATATTGTGATGTGAGGCTTGCAGTGAAATAGTCTGGGTTTAGCCTCTCAAATTTATAGAAAACCTAGGCAGTTATTCTGATTATGTTTGGTGTAACCCATTGTATATTTGTATCCTAGCATCTCGTAGACCAATTAAGGTTGCATGGCCATGAGGCTTTGGGTTGTATGAGCACAATTCATCATGTTATACTACTTTGGTTCTGCTGTTGAAAGTACTTCCATAGGAGCGTCTTCTCTTGTAAATTTTGGGGACTAGAACCAGCCAACCGGCTGTTCTGGTTTTATTTGGTCCTTCACACTGCTATTTTTCTTATTCCCCATACCATGTTTTGCTATGCACCATGGCCTAGCATGGTTAAAGGTTTTTATCATAATTCTTAAGAATGATCATTGTAGGACTTCTCTATGCCTGTTAAAGCATCCAGCATTGTTTTTCATAGATACCCTGGCTGAGCTTCTCTGTGAGTTTGTAATTCAATTTGTGGGTTAAAGGTTTTTATCATAATTCATAAGAATGATCATTGTAGGATGCCTGTTAAAGCATCCAGCATTGTTTTTCATAGATACCCTGGCTGAGCTTCTCTGTGAGTTTGTAATTCAATTTGTGGGTTAAAGGTTTTATCATAATTCATAAGAATGATCATTGTAGGACTTCTCTATGCCTGTTAAAGCATCCAGCATTGTTTTTCATAGATACCCTGGCTGAGCTTCTCTGTGAATTTGTAATTCAATTTGTGGCCTTCTGCAGGAAACTGGGAGACCACAACTACTTGTCCTGGAACAGAAACTCTGCAGGCCGCTAAGATGTTTTGAAAGCCCGCAGCGCAAAAGTGGTCCTGCTCCAAATACTGATATGTAACTTGTATGAAATGCAATACCCATTACCAGAAACGGCTGCTGAGCATAAGCAAAGTCTGCTGAGGCTAGAACTTCGTGTACATTGTTTGCAAAGGGATCTACGTAACTACGTTGTTCTGTTTCTTTGGTTCTGTTCTTAGAGCTGCATGTTGCAGTGATCACTAGCATACCTATTGATCCCTAATGGCTTGTTTCGTGGTGTGAGTACTCAAAACGGTTCCCTCTGTAATATTTCATATACCGTGTAATCTTCAAGTACTGCACGAATCGGTTGCCGAAGATCTGACTTCTGTTAACCGTGTGTGGTATCATATTAATGATGTAGGTTGCTTAACGGGGATAGTACCAAGTTCTGTAAAAATTTATATAACTATGTCCCGGCCAAATAGTGAATGGTTTCAGCAGATATGTATCTCAGCTATGATATATACGCATATATATCTTTTGCTGGTATCTACTCCCTGTCCTTAAAAGAGCTTAAATATATGTCGAACGTGCTTAAATATGTGCCCGAATCAAAATACCCTTCTACACATGGTAAGAACGGAGAAAACTCAGCAAGCATGCGAAATCCATTTCCTATTCGTTATTGATCAGTTTCACACTCAGCAAGCATGCGAAATCCATTTCCTATTCTTTATTGATCCACAGTTCCACACAAGTGAAGTATGGAAAATAGAACTTGAAATCGACTGTTCACATCTCTGATTTGCTAGTTATATAGCAATCAGCGTAAGCCCCCGTAGCCACCACAACAGCCACAGCTTATGCTAATTACACTAGCCAGTAGTCAAGAAACATCTATCTCCTCCCACCAGTAGGAATGTAGGATCTTCAGTTCACAACCAGTGCATAAGAAGGAACTCCCTCTGGGCCTAAGCTCCCATCTTTAGTTTTTCAGACATTCTGTTCAGAACTTGAGATGCTACTGTTTCCTGCTTCTGCTCCTCATTATGGTTCTTGGTGAGCCACTCTTGAGTAGCCACCAGGTCGGGGAGCACCGTCTCACCAGACTGCCTCCAGCTCTCAGCATCAGCGGTCTTGAATCGATCAAGGAGCAGCGCATGCATCCCAATGCTCCTCGCAGGGGTGTAGTCCTTCCGCATGCTGTCACCTATGTGGAGCGCTTCTTCTGGTGCAACGTTTCCTGCCATCTCCAGTGCTATCTTGTAAATTCTTGGATCTGGCTTCTCAATACCAACCATGCCTGAAAACACCCCAAAGTCCCATTCCGAGCCCTGGTTACGAGACCAAGAATCAAGACATGGATCAGAGTGTTAAGCTACTCCATGTATGAACAATGAGAAAATAAATTATTATGGAGGCATGTAATTGTGTCGCATAATCCTGTGGAAATTGCACCTGATTCAACCCTAAAGCTGGCAAGATTACATCTTTGTAGCGGTACTCTGCGTTGCTGACAATCCCAACTGTGAGTCCCTTCTCCCGCGCCCACCTCATGAAGGGCTGTGCATCAGGAAATGCAGAGTATGGTGCAGAGGAGCCAAAAGCAGAATAAATGCGCCTGAAGATTTTCTCAAATGTCTCCTCATCATAATCATAGCCAGCCTGCAGAAAAAAATAGATTATAGAGCAACTGAATTACTAAGCCCTCTCAACATAAAGAGACACCACTAGTCCTGATATGCTCCATATTTATAAGCGGTCTTACCTTAACAAATGAATTCTTAACACATGTCCTCCACCATTCAATATTCGGCATCTTTGCTGCGAATCCAAAGCATGGGTACTGTCTTGCCATCTCAGTGTATGCAAGCTTGAATCCCTCATGCATGCGGTTATAGTCAGGACATGGCATCCCAGCTGCCTTAGCTGCCATACAGTAGTAATCCCCAAGATGTCCTTTGTAAGCGATCAGTGTACCAGTCACATCCACGGTGATCAAGCGTAACTTTGAAAGGAGAGACATGCTTGATAATGATCTGAACTACAGCCTTTATACAGAATATATCTGCAAATTCACATAGCGAAAATTAGGACTGGACCAACCATTTTCACAGAATCATAAAACATGCGTTCGAAAATATGGAATGCTTTAAATACCTAGAAAATTACTTCAACATATAGCTGAACACCTGAGCTCATACATCATAGGCATCGAGGTGACATCATCATAACTTAAAATCTTTTACGCTCATGAATTAACTTCTCAATGAGATACTCCTCCCTCCCAACTCATAAGAAAGATATATTTTTCCATGTTAAACTAATGTTGTTTGCAACAGATGAAACATAATTTTTGGTCAAAAAGGGGCGATCTGCTACAATACAAAAATATACGTTGCTGAAGACTGAAGTAAATCTACCAGTAAGCTGAAACGGAAGTATGTCGCATTATACAAATGAAAGACATCTACAAAACACGACAAATGGGGAGTAGAATGGAAAGGAGCCATGCTGGCAACAAAATTTTCACAATAGTTAGTAATGGGGCATCTAGGATGAGAGTACCTACACCTACTTGCGTGGCAAGTTCAACAATCGACATAAATGGAATGGAACATTCCTCGCTCGTTTGGAAATGACATAGTGAAACAAATTCAGTACTGAATGCTGAGCACAGCAGCCCTGATATCAGCTACTAAGCAGGGAGGTTGTAAGAAGGCATGAATATGCCGTCTCTACCAAGAAACCCCATTTTACCTAATTGAAGCAGCATATGTCTCTCCTTGATTATTACTAACACCTCAAGACACCTAAGCTATGCTGGTTTAGATCCCTCGTTTGCTTCATTTCGCCAAAAGGAAAAACTAAGCAAGCAAGATTATCACCGACATCCTTGCTTAACAACAGAACAAAATCACACTGTGCCAACGTCCAAGCAAATCTTAACCAAAACAAAGGAAATGGTCCACCGGAAAGTGGCAAGAATAAATCCAGAATGCTCCATTACCTCAAGCGAAGGATCGACGGTTACACATCCAGTCTCCAATAATGCCTGCAAGGAAACGAAGAAACACAAGATCCGGTCAGGCAATCAGGAGCGATTCACCCCGCAAGATCCTATCTTTCTGCGCAAGAACACGGCAGGAACCAAAACACGCGGGTACGCCAGAGATCGACTAACCTCCCACTCCCAGGCACGGCAGCTGTCCAGCCGGAAAGGGGGAAATAAAAATCGCAGCTTTGCGGCCGGGGATTCGAAGGAGTCGCGTTGGCTGCCTGTGATCTCCAGGCTTCGAGGTTCGGGAGGTGGGATTTCGCTTGTTTTTTCGGGTGGTATAAGTACTGGGAGTCGGGAGTGGAGACCTCAAATCTGTGGAATTGGGACTGGATCACTGGATACCGGCGGTGATGGTCCACGGTTTTGGTTATTCTTCGGAATTCAAGCATACTTTATTTGGACTTGAGAGCAGAAAGCAGAGGGGTACGTGCCTTTTGTACTGATGAGATGAATGGGCTGCCGACGAGCCGAGCTCGAGCGAGCCTGTGGCCTCAACCTCGAGCTCGACAGAACATCGAGCCGAGCCTGAGACAACAGAATCGTTGGCTGGTCGGCGATGACCGAAGGGGACCACGGGATCAGCGCAGCCGCCGATGGGCGCAGATGGCCCGTGGCCGGCGTCGAGTGAGGAGACGATGAGCAGGAGAGGGGACGAGATCTGGGCAGCGCTCAGCCGCTGATCTACTCCCTCCGTCCGGCCCGGAGGTGAACCTAGATTTGGGCCCACGGGCCTCTTTACTGCCACGCTGACTTGTGTGGGTCCAGGGCATCGAATTGGGATTGGGTCATGGAAAGGCTCGGCTCGATTTTAACAATGAAAAAAATCCATTTTACATGCTTCAACTATTGCGATAGTTCGATTTTCATCCTTGATGTATAGAACCAGAAATCTTTCAACCTCCAACTATAAAAACCTTCTCTAGTTTCCAGCTGGTTTGGGCTGACATGGCGCTTAGTCACCAGACACGTGGAGTGCTGACTAAGCCCACACCATCTTCTTCACTACGTTCACCGCTGTCGTCATTCTATGGCTCTGCCTCACCGAGCTTTGGCATCCTCCCTGGCCATGCTAGCTCTCGGCGGCAACCACAACATATGGAGGCGGCTAGCTGTAGGAGCTGAGCCTGCCGCCTCTCATCGGCACTGCAGCTGCATGAGCTCATCGCTCCGCCCCTTGCTGCGTGCCGGAGCTTTATTGTCACCGAGGCGCCGCCTCCGCCCTTTGCAGAATCCCCTGCACGGCTGCACCTGCGCTACCCAAGCCCTCGTCGGCCAATAAGCTCAAGTCTAAATGCTGCACCACTAGTCCACTATGCATTTGTGGATGGAGCGTTGCGAGGGAGCTAATTCCGTGTCCAGAATCCAGATACGTGGCTGGATTGGGAGGAAGTGAATCCGTGCGAGCAGTTCAAGGTTGCGAGAGCAGATACTCTGCATTCAGTCAATGTATTCCCTCGTCAAGTGAAGCCCGTAAGCTAGTTGAGTGTCGCTGTTTTGCCGACGAGCCCCGCCATGGCGCCGCCGCCTAAGTCATTGCCCACCATCTTCCCGTTTCCAATCCAAGTGGGTTTTAGGGGGCAATGGATGCACAGGGTTGTGGGAGTCTAGCCCTGTCGGTCCCGTCGCCGGATTCCTCGTCGACGGCGACTTTGCCGGCCGAGGACCACGCGTATATCCCCACCCGGCCATGGCCAGTGAGAGCCAAGCTTTTATGCTTAGGACCTTGAGAAACCGAATAATAGTCTGTGTATTCTTATGTCTTGCAATATTTCAAAAACAGCCCTACAACTAATTAGATCAGCATCTTTTTTTTATCTACCCCTAGCGATCCTAATCAGCACAGCTCGTGTCGGGTGACTAGGTGCCACGTCAGCCCAAACCACCCTGAAAACCAGAGAAGGGTGAAAAGTAAACGGTTTTGATAGTTGGAGGTTGCAAGATTCCTGGTTTTATATATCAAGGTTGAGAATCGAACTATCGCAATAGTTGAAGGTTGTAAAAATGACTTTTTCCTTTTAACAACCCGACCCGAAATCGAGCCGCTGGCGGGCAATACTCGTGAGTTTTTTTTACAGCCCTTGGAAAGTTTGCAATGATAAGTTTGCAAATTGCAATACAGTGTGATCCATGCATGGCAGCATATCTGGCCAAATGATGCTCATGCTCGGTTGGTTCGGCAGAAATTATGTGTTTCTATCTAAATGCCTTACTAGATAGGCGATTAATTTCTTGTTCTTGCGAGGAAATAAAAGAAATATTTATATTTTATTGACTAATAGGGAATCATCTAAATAGTTGTCAGAGAAAACGCCTCTCGGTTTCATAGAAACTGAAACCGAAAAATCAGAAACAGCCAAACATGGATGAATAGCATGGTAAGCCTTTAAATAACATAACAAAAAAAAAAAATCAATAATGCCGATGCAAAACTTTGAGCCAAAAACAATACTAGAATATTTATGTTCGAGACTTGAGATCTTTTTTTAAGTGGTTGTTCTTGTAACTCTGCATTTTAGGGACTTTTCCGACGTTGAGTTGATGTACTTCTTTTCTTCTTAATAAAAAAGTGCTATGCAATTCACATCTTTAAAAAATCGCTATGAATCAATGAAAGCCTTGGGAATTAGAGCGGTGACGGTAAAGAGTTAGAGGGAAAAATACTTTTATTGTGACATGAAAAAGGAATTATCTTTAAACTGATCAATGAGAGGAAATGGTGCTTAATGCACATATGACAACCCTGTTTATGACACAATCTCCTTAATGCACAGTGTCATAGCTTAATCTGTGACTAGAAATTACAGTGAAATTAAACACACTCGAATCATTGTTCATCTGTACTCCACTTTTCAATCTTCCATTCATACATCAATCCAGTTCCTTTTTTTCTCTTCTTCTTCTTTTTCAGATAAATAGAGTTTATTTCTTCTTACAAAAGAGCACAAATACAAAGCATACACTTACGCCCATGATATTACAGGTAGAGGTATATTAAAAAGAATATAACATGTACGCTAATGTAATGATGATTTAAACAACAACAGGTGATGTTTCACTGTTTGCGCATAAGTGTAAAAAAATATATCTGACAACACCCACACATTCACATGGAAACGTATCTGCAACCATCGTAACCTGCAGAAATAGAACAGAGCCCACATAAATTTCTCTCAAGACGATTTGCGAATGAAAAAAAAAACACAATTCAACCAATCAAATGGGCCAGTGAAACCCCGCAGGCCGTTGGTAATTCCAGTTAGGCCCACCATGAATCTGCAGGCCTCACTTATATTGGGCCCCAATGGTTCAACTACTCGGCCCATATGTCGAAACAAAATATCAAAACAGAGGCTTACTGGGGTCTCTGGTGACGACCATGGCGGTGCCGGCGAAGTCGCACGTCCCGCCGGCGTCCTTGGTGCGCTGCCAGTAGCTGTTGAAAGCATAAGAAGCGTGCGACGTCAGCGTATCCGGCAGGTAGCAGGGTCCGTCGGGCGCCGCCGCGCCGCAGTCGGCGCCGGACCCGCACGCGTAGTCCATGGCCGTCTGCATCACGGCGGCGCTCGCCGCCTTCGGGTTCGCCACGCACCACATCCCCGGCCGCGCCGCCGCCTGCTGTACCGGCGGCGGAGGCGTCTGGAACGCCACAGGCGGCAAGAACGCAGGCTGCGGCGGGCTGCTGCTTCCCTGCGCGGTGGACGGCGGCGGAGATCCGGCCGGCGGGGACGCGCCGGAGGGCGGGCTGGTGATGATGCCCGGCGATATCGACGGCGAGCCGCCGGGTTGCGGGGCCTCGCCGGGCGGGCTCGCCTCCGGTGGCAAGGGGGCTGGAAGGGCAGGCTTTGCCGGTGGAGGAGGGTACAGGCAGTAGGGAGATGGTGGTGGCGGAACGCCACCATCGGAGGTAGGAGATGATGGGGCGCCGCCGCCGCCGATCACGTCTTTGTATGGTGGCAACGACGGCGAGTACACGAGGTTGGGGAACGAGTACTCCCTTGTCCTTGACGCACCATATGCCCAATCTGTTGCCCAAGCTTGCATGATGAGGACAAAGAAAATCAGAAACAAACAAGCACTACTCTGCACTTGTTTGTGAATTACAGAATATATATGATCAAGAACAATAGTATGTAATGAACAAGATTGTATTGCGGTCTCATTTGAAATACAGGAATTAATTTCACCGAGCAAACCAAACATCATGTATGAAAAATGCATTATGCATATGTAGAGTGGAGGTGGAGCAGTTTGCTGTTACCATGTTGCATAAACATGACAAGTGCTAGGACGAAATTGAAGTAGTTCTTGATCATGGTGGTTAGCCCCATGAATGAGTTCATCAGAAAATGTGGGTTCCTGATGACAAAGGAGGGTGCATGGGAGTGATGCTGTTTATAGTGCTGGAAAGTGATGATGTGGGAACAGACGAACAGTGTGAGTTTGGCAGGCAAAGGGGAGGCAGCAAGAATTCACCAGCTGCACGAGATTGATTTGTTAAATGTTCATTTTGATGCGCATCAGTTCCAAATGTTTAGTTTTTCCACTGTTGATTCTGGTCTTTTCTCCATGTGAAGTTTGGCACCTGTGCTTGCGTAGTCAAAGAGAAATTCAAGAAACGGGAAACTGAAAAGGAGAAAAAAGAAAGTTGATACTGCATGAGCTGTACGGGTCTTTTCCGTTGCTTTGGTTCTACTCTAGCAGAGACAGCTGGCTGATCAGGGCCTTGTTTATCCATATATACATACCATATTGTTCATGTGTCGTAAGCCCCGGATAGGCCTACAAGTTTAATTTGTTTTCTATGGGTTGTTGACTCGATCCAAAACTCATTTCTAAGTATACTATCTCGAGTTTAAAGCATAGAAGACGAAAAAATGAACTAAAGAGGATAAACTAATTAATAAATCCATGATAATTACATATACTGTTTAGAATATAATAATCAAAGTGCATAAAAATGTGTATCCAAAATCTCAAATGTTGTTTTCAACTCGGGAATATGAATCAACACAGAAGAAATTTCATACTCCATATGACCATCTCGGATTAAAGAAGGACCATACTTCATAGGAGCATAATATATAGTATATCTGTATTCAGCATCTACAATAATCTACAATTCTACCCGGTTGGAAAGGTACTACAGCACAGTCTACTGATGAGTGAAAGTGAAAAGAAAACACTAGCTACACAGCAGTGCTAGGGTCCTTCCTAGCCATGCTAGGGGTCATCTGCTTTGTCTTTGCTCAGGAGGCCAGGTAGTCGCACACGTACTGCCGAAGCAGAACGAAAGGAATCTAGCAGCGGCAAACCGGGCCGGACAAGAGGGGATTTCCACTTTCCAATCCGTGGGCATTGGCCGCGCATGCAGGCACAACGCCGTGTGAATGTGATCCAGCCAGCACGTACGTACTCCTCCACCTGCATACGCTACAGTACTAAACTCATGTGCATTCCCCATAAAGAGATTCCTCCGTCCTACTGTACATTGCCAAAAATAGTCCCACTGTACACATGCACTTCCCATGTATCGATTGGCCCTGCCCTGATAGATCCTTTTGTTACATGTGATTTCATCAGAGATTTTATTTGAAGATAAGGTGGATGTATGGGACACATGAAAATTCACTGATCTTCAGATTTCAATAGAGAACTAGTATATATGAGGGGGAAAAGATGAGATCATATGATTTTGGAAAAGTTCTTAACATTCTGATACCACTGAAAAGAAGCTGGATCAAACTTGTAGCTTTTTTTTTGGCAGCTGAGCAAAGAGGAAAACTATAGAGATCCTAGCTTGACAGTTTAGTTTAAGGAGTGGGATGCCAAGTTTTGTTTAGGTGTATATCTAGCATTAAAAGATGAGAAAATCCTGACAGTTCATGGGAATATGATGGATGTTCCCAACATGGATGGATACGTACTACCCAAACCAAAACTAGGAAAATTATCTGATTTGAACTTGACTCATTATTGTCCAGTTCAATTTCCAGTCTCTCTCTCTATATATGGCATTTCTGTTCTTGAACTTTACAGAAGAATGAAAGCAAACATTTCTTTTGTTTAGTGGTGGAAGAAGATATGGTTTTGTCTCCTAAAATTATTCTAGATTAAGCATAAAACAGTAGTAGATTGTTACCAAATTCGATTCAAATTAAAGGTCTTCTTAATTAGAGATGTTATAAACTACTAAATCAACATATCAACATCGTGCACACACATCTCATGTCATTTAATTTTCGCCTGATGATGTATATAAAATCATCTTTGGTCTACATATTGGGAAATGTATTTCAAGTGATCAGCCTAGCATAGCTTCCTACTAGTATGCATATCTTATGAACGAACCTTCACATCTCCCAGAACGGCCTTAGCAGCAAAAAAACATGCATGTATAAACTTCGTCAGATGATCTCATGACAAGACAGAGAAAATAAACACACGATCGCAGGATCGGAGATTAGTAGCTAGTTCCAGCGAATTAATTGGCCTATAAGTAGATAACGTCACCACAAGCTAGTACTAGTTCATTGGCCACAGAAACCTCTTCCAAGCCCAGAATCTGCAGACAAGACTTCACTCTAGATTGCAAGCGCTTTATAAAAGTAACCTGGTTGCAAATATAAAAATATTACTAATTCTCTTACATAAATCATGAAGTACTACCACACACTTACCTATCACCACTAACAAGGAACATCAAATTAAGCACGGCATACCAATGAAAGGAGACACCCAAATCCATGACGCCCATCTGATTAGCTGATCAGGACGCAGAGGCTCTGGATGTTTTTTTTTTTTGATGGAATGGCCTGGATGATTACCATTATCTAGAGAATGCATATGGTGCCATCATTGGAGCACCAAGCTAGCTAGCCCTGCATTCCATGCAAGGCCACCGGTGCCGTGGCATCAAGGAGGCCAATCGCCGGCGTCGCCAGCCGTGGCTCGAAGGCGAACACCCTAAACCCCACTCCTCCTCCGCCGCCGCCGCCGATCCCTCCAACATACGGGTACGGGCACGGCGGCGCCCACCGCCACTCATCTTGGCGCGAATCAAACACGAGCACGGGGCTCGCCGGCGCACGCGGCGCCAGCACGACGAAGTCGCCATGCGCGGCGCACTCGAACCCTCGCCCCGCCTCCGCCGCCGCGAACTGCGCGTGCACGTCCGGCGGCATCCTCGCCACCTCCGTCCACGCTCCTCCTCCGCTCGCCGCCGCAGCTCCTCCGCCATGGCCGCCGGTGGCGGCGCGGAGCGTCCAGACACGGACGCTCCGGGGCACGCTGAGGCGGCTCTTCTCGACGGCGGCGACGAGGGCCACCCTCGCCTCCCTCTCCCTCCCTCCGCCGAGCTCCACCAGCGCCGGCGACCGGAGGAACCTCCTCATCGGCGGCTGCAGCTTGGTCCACGTGTTCGCCGCGACGTCGAACACCAGCACGGCGAACGGCGACGAGCTCATGCAGTAGAACCTCCCGGCGGCGAACGCCATGCCGGCGCGGGGGTCGAGGGAGGAGAGGCGAGGGAGGAGGGAGCTCGGCGCCCAGAACCCTGACGGAGGAACGGAGGCGGCGTCGGCGACGAAGGTGTCGGCGGAGATGTTCTTCACGGCGAACGGGGAGACGAGGTCGTCGCCGGCGACGACGGCGATGAAGGATGTCGGGCCGGCGGCGAGTCCCACCGTCGGCGAGAGCCTCGGGTTGGGGGAGATCGGGAGCGGCGCGAGGAGGCGGGTGATTGGGTTAGCGAGGAGGAGCGTCTTGTGTCCCGACGCGTCGGAGACGAACGCGACGAGCCCCGCCGAGGCCGCCGCCGGCGAGAACGTTGCGGCGGCGGCGCCCGGAGGGGGGAGTGGGAGAGGGAGGCGGGACCAGGTGGGAGGATGACGGGTGGGGTCGAGGAGGAGGAGGTGGGTGGAGGAAGGGAAAGCGAAGGCGAAGAAAGGGAGGTGAGGGGAGAGGAGGAGGTGGGAGTGGAGGAAAGGGGAGGAGAAGAGGAGGCTGTAGAAACGGCGGCAGGCGGCGCGGAGGCGGAGGAAAGATGGGGTTGGGAGGCTCGCCAGGACGCGGTCGACCAGAGGTTGGGGAAGACGGCGCCATATGCGAGGGTCCATCTCCTCTGGTGGCGGCTCGGAGGTGGAAGACGACGATGGTGAGTAGTGGAGGCGTGGGAGGTGGTGAGGAGGCTGCTGGTGCATCATGGTGCCTTGCCGGCTTGCCCTAACAGTACTACTACACTCTCTTCTGCTGCAGCTTGCTGGGTGAGGGGATCGGAAGACTTGGGATTGGAGATCGAGCTGGGGAGTGAGTGTGTGTGTGTGCGCGAGAGCTGCAAGTATATGGAGCAGGGATAGGATGAGGGATTTCATGTGAGGTCTGCTGCAAAGGTTGCAGCAGCTTGGAGCCAAACGGACACGGAAACTGGTTTGGAATAACGGAATCGCGCGTATGATTGGGCATTCTCTACTGAAATCTATGGAGAATATTGGAGTTATGGTGGATTATTTGAGAACTTGCGAGCTTGTGATAGCTTGACCGGGTAGGCAGTCACTAGTCATATATAGGCTTATCGCTAGCTTTTGTTGTCATGTCATTCTATGCATGCATACACACCGTGAAGATGTTGCATTGGCAGCAGCAGGGCAGAGAGATAAACAAGCATTCGTGTGTTGCTGAAATCCAAGACAGGGTTGCAAACAAAACACTAGTGTCATTTCTGTGCGTAGTATCTACTGCTACTCCTAGTAGTATGCTTGTGTTCAATTCTCGGCATGCACACTTATAACTATGCTCTCTCTCACATAACACCCCTCTTAATGCACCAACTTTGCACCAACTTCATGAACTAAAAGGCCTTACTCCTGTTATATGAACACCATGTTTTCTATATCGCTTCCTTAAACACTTTTCAAATCCCCATTTAAGACTGGTTTTATATCTTGTAAAACCAATCCGAAACTAAAAGTCTTCACCTACTGCCTGTTAGGGTGCGTATAGATTACAAAAGTTTTTCCCAAAAAATACTATCCATCTAACTTTTTTCTATTCATCTTATTTCTCTCACTCACAGAACATATTTTCTACAGTGTTTTTCTAGATCCATAGTGTTTTTTCTCCAATCTAAACACAATCCTGGTATCGAGTCAGCCACCTGGTAAAGGATCCTTTTAATAAAGAATTAATTTAAATCCAGTACTGGATGACACCTGTACTAAAAAGAACCCTTTAGTACAGGTGATAAAGCCCTTCAAATCAGGGTTAACCAAACCGTCGGGAACCGGTCCGGTTTGACCGGTTCTCGACCAAACCGCCCCGGACCGGTAGCGGTTCGGGCGGTTTGAACCGGGTAAAATTCAAAATTTTCAAATTTAAATTTAAAAATGGAAAAATGTCGTAAAAATTCCTAAAAATACTTCAAGGTGTGTGTAATCTATTGGTGTAAAATGTTTTCAAATATTTGATCATTTGATATTTTTTTGGCAAATACAAGTTAAATCAAAAAAGAAAAAGAAAAAAAATGGTTGGCCCATTAAGGCCTATTTTTTTTGACGCAAACCGGCCAGCTAACCGCCAAACCGGTCCGGCAAACCGGTCAAACCGAGCGGCTAACCGCTCCAACCGTCGGATATATGAATTTGAATTCAAAATTTGAATTTGTTCGGTTTCCAACAGTAACCGGTCAAACCGGACCGGCTAACTGCTACCGCTGGCCGGCGGTTCGAGGTCCCGGTTCGAAAAATAAAACCCTGCTTCAAATACACGTTTCTTAAGTAGTGCCAGTAACCGCACCGAAGTGCAAAACTCGAAACCCGTACCTGTCAACTGCGTGTTACTGTATTGTTGTCGTATACATTTTACATAAATAGGATTTGATAAAAAAGACATACCTTTTTGGTTTTTAACCTAAAAAATACATTGTTACGGATACATCTTGCAATGCTACCAATTAGATGATGTTTGCAAACAAAACGGGGCCTAGTATCCAAACGGGGTTCGTCATATTCGTTGATATTGGCTCTAGGATATCATTTTTAAGAGATCTAGGATATAAACTAACAATCGAGTAAGCTTACATGTATGATTTTTATATTATGTTTGAATCCACTTTAAGTTATAGGAGGAAATAAATGAGAATTCCCTAAACATCTTGCTTATTTTCGCTTATGTGGTAAGCGACTTCAGATAATTGAACTACAAAAAGCGTTACGCATAAATTCACTCTCCTGCACGCCAAGGTGTGAGAGCAGGGACCTATCCATCTAGTAGATTTTATAGGTTATTAATAAGGTTTATGTTGGTTGAGATAAGGCCTCCTCGAGCGGATGAAGCTGGAACCGACGACGTCGCTCACTCGGCACAGTAGCAATGCGTATGGGAGTCCATGCGTGAGAGGGGGGCAGCAACGTTGCCGACGAAACTATTTTTATAATTGATGAACAGGGAAAAAACACCAACGCCATGTCATCCTCCGCTTCCATGGCGCCCTGGATTGTTCTGACTTGCTGAAGGCAAGTCAGCAATTCACTGTAGTAGTGACTTTTTGACTACTTCACCGCATGCGTCTTTGGATGGATGGGATCTCCCTGCTACAATGATTTAGAACAATATTTTTAACAGTAAAATCGGCACAGTAAACATGCTACACAGTGAATAACTGCACGGCTGTGTTCGTGTTACGTGAGGGGATGAATAGGAAAGGTGGAAAAAGAATTTTCTGGGAAGCGTGTTCTGTGAGAGATGAATAAGAAGTAAAAAAATACTTTTTAAAACTAAACACAGCCTGATGACTTTGCTTCAGCAAGTCACAAGTTGAAGGTTGTGGTGACAGTTCCCTGTTTTGATTCTAGTAAGGGTGTGTTTAGATTGGTAAAAGATTCTCCAAAAGTATATTGTTCATCAAAAATACACTATAGATGAATAGTGTTCTGTGAGTAGGAGGGATGAGATGAATAGAGAAAAGTTAGATGAACAATGTTTTTCTTGAAAAATTTTGGGAACTAAACACACCTAATAGTTCAGCTTTAGTAGTGGTTTTCCTCCTTACTGGCGTGAATGACTATCATTCCATGTTCACGTTGTCGTTGACTAGTTGATTGATGATTGTGGCAGTACCCTTTGGAGCTACTACTAGTAGTACTCTTCTCTCTCATGCAATAATTTTTCAATGGTTTTTTGTCTCCTAAGTGTTGGGAATGATTATGCAACAACAATAAACTGTATGCGAAACTTCAGAAAGTTGGAAGCCCAGAAAAATTGATGGGAGCTGAAAAGGTAAGTTTTTTTTTTAAGCTCTTTGTAAGTTTTGACCTCAGAAAGCTAAACACGTCTTCTAAAGCTATTGTTGGCTTTTCAAAAACCAAAAAACCAGCAAAATATACTTATCAGAAAAGCTCAAACAAACAGAAGAATACTCTTCTGATGTAGGCCGTGTTTGGCTTGCAGCCGCTGCTGGTTGTGAGACAAAATACTGTTCCAGCGGCTGCAGCCTGTGTCTAATGTTGGCAGCCGAACACGGCCGTATTTTTTTGGAAATAAAGTTTTTTAATCCTCAACAGCTTCAAATGCCTATCGATCTCGCTGGTTAAATGAGATCTGACAGGGCAACATTTTCTTGTTTCAAGTTCGTGGCGCAATGGGTTTGCTTCCGCGGTTCCGCCCTGCTACCGTCTTTCGTTACCTCTTGCAACTCCCTGCCCTCACCGTTATCCGGAGAGAGGCGCGGTGCTTGCGACGTCGTCTACTAGCCGGATCGTAGTGTCTAGCCCATGCAGAAGAAGCTAGGGCATGGGCAGAGCTACTCGAGTTGACGTGGAGTAGGCAACACAGAGAAGCATCAGCTTTTGCCTTCCAAAAGGCTGTTCGAGCTCGCTCGCTCCTCTCTCTCTCTCTCAGTATGTGTGTTTTAGATTGGAAAAGATTCCTCGAAAAAAACACTGTATCTAAAAACACTGTAGATGAATAGTATTCTGTGAGTGGAAGAGATAGAATAAATAGAAAAAATTAGATGAATAATATTTTTTTTAAAGTTTTGAAACTAAACGCCAGGATCGATATCGAGTTGACGGGTACAGCATGGCCAGTAGCCAACCGGCCTGTCGACCTGTCGCCAAGGCAACACATGCATGCATGCGATTTGTCTGTTGCCATTACCATTCTCGCGTCGCTGTCCCGTGATCGTGCTATGTCCGTCGCCCCGACACCCAGTTTCCTTTTTTGCACAGTGCGTGCCAACCCCTTTCTGTTCTGAAATGCCGCTTGCATTGCTTGCTGCTGCTTGCTGCTGCTGCTGCTGCCGCCGCACACATCTTCATCATCGTCACCGTCAGGCCTCATCTCTGTCCTTCTGCACGCAGCAATATGCTCGTCAAGGCTGCTCCAATCCTTGCTACTGCGACGATGGTTCATTCACACAGTTCAGCGGATTAAGAAAAAAGTACTTCTCCAACAAGTTTTTCCTATTCATCCCACTCACAGAACACGCTTCCTAGTGCACTGTTTATCTAAAACTACTTTTTACTTCTTCCAATCTGAACACAATGTCAGCCATCCGTTCCAGCTCTTGCGGGCCTGAAGGATGGGTACTGTTTGACTGTCCGATGGATACAAATTTTAGAACACTTTCATATATATTTTGCATTTGTTTTTTAGAGTACACATATACTTTCATATTTGAGAGTAAACACTTCTGACTTCCGAGGTGAAAGAGCACATAAAAACAGAGTTTAATTTGTGTAGGAACATGCCTCGCATTGACAGTTTAACCTCATCCAATGGGAAGAGCGAGCGAAATCCCCCAGCACCTTCTCGCATTCATCGCAAGCTTAGACGTACAAGCATCCGCGCGCGCCAGTACTTCATGCGTCGTCGTCGTAGCTGTACGCCTGTACGTGTACACTACGACGTTGGAGAGATAGTCTACGATGTATAGCCGCTAGCTGTGGCGACAGTATAGCATCGCAACTTACGCAACATCTTGTAGCTGATCATGCGTGCTTGCTGTACACGTACGTATTGCACTATTGCCTAGCTGCTGGCTACTCTCTAGTCTCTACGTACTGATCTCTGAACTCCGGCTACTCTCTCGTACTACCTGCATGCATGCCGAATCCTCGCGTACGTGCTGGCAGGATACTGATATCTTTGGCTTGGCCATCTTGTACGGTCAGCTCTTCAATTTTAATTCACGTTCATGCACGCACGCACACACAGAGGCGCGGCGTAGAGCTGGGGAGACAAGAAGGAACGAGCCTTTTTATTTTGCTACAAAAGAGGGAGAATCTTGGCAGTGCATTTTTGGTCACATGATTTGGACCTATGATTCTGCGAGTCCTGCAGGCAATCCTGCAACCCATGACTATTTCCTCTCCCTCTGATTCCCAGCTGTTCGGCCTGCCTTCCGCGAAGATGAATCCAAAGTGGATAGTGATGGTACGAATCCGAATTCTCGATATACTGGATTAGAAGCCGTTTGAACCCACAACAAAGATCCAAACAGTGGATAGTGATGGTAAGAGAATCCAAATTAATAATGTTGTACTAGGTTTATCCTGTGTAATAAATTGGATAATGTTGTACCTTCTACACCATGCCACGGACGGGTAGATGCACAGCAGCCATATGACAATGAGAAAAAGTGTTACCCATCCTCTTCCGTTTGATGCAATCACAAGGTTTGTAAAGGGGAACAGAAAAGGTTTGGACGAGAGAATTACCAAAACGATTACAGATTATATTGTGTTGTAGCAACTGGTTCGACTTATTAGCATATGGCGTGGCAAGAAGTTACACGGGGATTAATAATATGATTACATAAACTTATTAAGCTTTGTTAAACTGATGTGTGGATGATTTAGTTAAGGGGTTGGTAATTTGCACCTGTTGAAACAATGAGTGGAAGTTATGGGACACAAAATAAACTTATTTCCTTTTAATAGTAGCAGTAATAGTTTCTGACTGATAATCATTCCAACAACTCTTGAATATCGAATACTTTTAGCCAATACAATGTGAACGGTGTTAATGGTGGGGGGCACCACCATCCAGAGCTCGAATTTACGAACACAAGGAGTGGCCCCGGCCCACGGCCCACTTGTTCCACACGGCCCAATCCATCGATCAACCAATCCCGGCCCATTGGCTACACCTACACGGGGCACACGGCGGCCAGCGCTACCACCCTCCCTCGCCTGCGGGAAGCTCGTCCCGACGCCTCATGACGCGCGCGACGTCGAAGACACCAACCAACCAAACCAACCGTGCGGGACAGCCAAGGATGCGCGACGAGAACAGAAGCCGTGCACGTCTCACCGAAGAGAAGTGTTTCTTATTCCTGTCCAATGCAAAACAGTCTATATGTACAGTTGCAGGCTATACAACAACAGTCTACGTTGCCTGCCTGCCTGCTTATATCCCGCCAACCACCGAAAGAATTCGTCACCATCACAACTCGGCCACCGCCGCCGCGTCCTGCTCGTCGCCGGCCACTGCCACCGCCACCACCGACGGCTCCGTCACGGCGGCCTGCTCGATGAAGTTCAGCAGCGCGAGCCCCGCGGCCCACACGTCGTCGTCCATCACCGACTCCTCCGGCGAGTGGCTCACGCCGCCGCGGCACCGCACGAACACCATCCCGACCTTGGTGAGCTTCGCCATGGCCATCGCGTCGTGCCCGGCGCCGCTCATCAGCACGGGCGTCTCCGCCGCAGCAGCGCGCCCCGGCATCGCCGACACAGTCGACCGTGCCGCGCGCTTCAGCTGGGAGGTCAGCTCCGGGTCACATGGCGTCGCTGGCGCCGAGTGCTGCGTCCACAAATCATCACAGATTCACAGGTTCAGCTCTGGTCAATCGGTTGGTTGGCACCAAATCTGGACTGTACCGGTAAACGCCATTCGCGATGAACGCTGGTTCAGTAGCTCTGCTCACCTTATGTTCGACTCTGCAATCGACCAGTCTGTCGTCGCATCTCTGGAGAACTAGCCTTGAGAAGCTGGTCACGATCGTCTCCCTGACTTTGTCATCCATGGCGCGGATGTCCACCGTGAAGTTCACCTGTCCAACGCAAGGATATCAAGATTCAGTTTACTGAACCTGCATCACTGCATCAGCACAGCCAGGAGGCAATTGTGCTCGGCAAGCTTACCTGCCCCGGAATAACGTTGCTCGCGCTTGGCCACGTCAGCAGCTCGCCGACGGTGCACACCAGCCCGGCGAGGGACTCCTCCGTGAAGCAGCTGCACTCCTCGTCGTACGTCAGCAGCTTGTTGGGCTCTTTGCAGAGGCGCTCCAGAGTCACAACGAGCTCTGCAGCTGCAACCATCGGATCACGCCGCAATTTCATTGGAACTGTGCCAGCATGCCCTTGTGAACCATCTACTATGACCTAATAGAAACAACAGCAAAAAACTAAACATTTTTACTATTTTCTTCTTCATTTGAAGGCTCAATATTTTGGAATTGGAAGGTAGATGGAATTAGCAATCACGTTGATGCAGGCAATTCGAATGTTCTGATGTCGACGCTAATGATAACAATATCATGGATAACAATACATGTTCCCTGAATGTTAAGTTATGACTGATTCTTCAGTCAAATACAAAGCATGACATCATTTACTTAATGAGATGGATGTTCAAAGACAACGCATGACATCCATTTACTTAATGAGATGGATGTTGACTGCTGTTGTCTCCCAGGTGATTCTTGATTCATGTTGACTACCAATTCTATTTTCTCCGATCACTTCCGTGTGGACGTGACATATTTGCTAAGAAAAGACTTTTAATGCATGGTCGTTCATGTGAATTAACTAATGTGCTCCTACCTGAGAGGTTAGCAATACCTGGAACTGATTCTGCTTATTTTATTTTATTTATTTATTTATTTGCTAAAGTTGACCTTAAGATATGAAACCGATACCATGCAGTTCAGCTAGGTCATATTTTAGTTCTAGTTGTTTGACTGATGTAGTTCTTTGACGGTATTACTTAAGAATATCAGAGTACTCTGATGCACCTTTAATCGTGTCTGTCCTGCAATTCCTTTTACAACACCAAGTGGATATCGGAGGGCTTCCAGGACAGGGCCCTGCTCGATGTGTACCTTACAAGTAAAAGATTTATAAGTACTGCAGTTTGTATTAACCAGGCTACACATGAAATGCTTTCAAATGCTTCATACCTCAACATAACTCCCAACTGACTCCGGGTTATACCTGGTTTGGCTAATAGCAGTAGCAGTAGCCTCAAAAGAATTCATTTTCAGAACATCTTGCACTGTAGCGCCACTGAGAGAATTGAATGCAACATATAGACAGCATCAGTAGTCCATTTGTAAAATTGTTCAGTTGGTTTACGCGAAAAAGACAACCTCTTGTCTGATACTTGTAAAATTGATTCAGGTAGTGTACCAGCTACAGCAGCGCTTCCCAGAAAAGTTGTCTGGAATCTGACACCCTCCTCATCACTGAATGCAATGACCTGAGCATTTACAAGGACAACTAGTGAGTGCTAGGCTCTGTTGTATTGATATTTCCAGATGATAATAATGCAGTCTCATAATCCGGGTATACCCCCTTTTTAAAAAGGAAACGTCAACAGTCAGTAATGCCACCTGAATATTTTATTGCCACTTAAGCCATTTTAGCTTAAAGCATCGAGGTCAAATAATCAAGAGCAATTGATACTGCGATTCACATCAAAACAGCCGGCCTTTATCTAAAGACATCTTGCACATTTTTATTATCCGGATTGATAGAATAACAAAACACGAGCCACATATAGAATCTTTTCAAAAACAGTGGAGGTGGAGCAACTGCATAAAGTTATATTAAAAAACTGGATTCCTCCTGGCTTCTTACTAGCCTGATTATCTTGTAACAGTATCAAGGGAGGTACCTTGCAACTTGACTATCCAATAAGCATCTCAAAGTACAATACTCCATATACAATTAAATTGAATAAATGATGATACTAACCCTATGTCTGCTAGTGACTACAAAACAGATGTGTCGTGTCTATACTAAACGAGTAATAAACAGATAAAAGACAAAAAAATAAGATCAATGCAGATAGGTGTCGTGTCTATAGGACCCATGTGGCTCATGACCCCCCCTTGTAAAAAGTGGGAAATATTATAAACACACTCACAAGTTGTAGACCTGTAGTGGAGCCAGCAAACAAATTATGATATGATACAATAGTAACAACACTACTGTACAGGAGAGACGAATTCTCTAACCTCCACTGGCCTAGTTAGCCTCTGCAGTTTCCCAGTAACTTTCAAAACCCTCAAAGCAGAGATTGCACAAATAATACCCAATGATCCGTCATATATTCCAGCATCAATGACAGTATCCTGTTTTTGCAAAGGAAAAATGTTAATATTCATTTAAAATATTGGATTGCTATTTAAATACTGATTAAGTTGAATAGTAAAGAAAATACTCACCATATGAGATCCAATCAATAAGGCCTCGTTGGTAGAATTTGCCGGCTCAAACCGACCGTGAATATTCCCCATTTGATCAACCCACCTTCACGTTGAACAGAGATAGGTAAGTCAGGATCAAAAGTATGAGAAGAAAACGACTTCCATCATAAGCACACTTACGTCGTAAGTCCGGCATCTTTCATCCAGCTGATGATGACAGCAGTGGCTCTAATAGAGGCTGGACTAAGAAACGTCCTTTCAAGGTAGCCCTCCCCGTCAGATATCTGATTCATACAAATCAACGCCGTGTCAGAAACTTGTGGCTGTGCAGCTGAAATGTTAGGCCTGATAATCAGAGGAGAATCTTGGTAGAAAACGTCCCAAATCTGGGAAACCAGGAATCACTTGCATGGGGTAATTAAAAAAAAATTCAGGGTAAAGAGCGTGCCAATGGAGCAAACTCTATTGCGTCAGGCACTAAGGTTATCTCCTCCACAAAACAAGGCGTGGATAACGTCAGATGGAATGACTAGGAATTCAAAACCTAACAAAAATACAAAAAAAAAAAAGAGAAAGGTGTGGCCAGGAACATAATTCAGAACCCAGCAGCTATTTCTTTCCTAAAAGAAAAGGAAGGATAAGCCTACCTAAATAGTATGTGCTTGGACGATGTGGCCAGGAACATAATAATTCATTGATTGCGAGATGATGGTCAGCTAATGTTTGTGGTCGTATAAAGTGATCTCTACTGTTCCCATGGTTGAGAATATTAGGATTTAGAAAAAGACTGAACTGCACAGATCTTCAGTGACCCCACAAGTCCAAAAATCTTACTACTTGTAGCATGCAACTGCGAAATAGAACACGACTCAACAGCATCGTTATCCGATTCGGCAAGCAACAGACGGGCCTAACAAGATTCCCCCGCATCTCGAGCTGGAAAAGCGGATCGAAGAACTGAATATTCAAGGACCCATGAATCGATGGACGGCCTGACCTTGCCCAGCTCGGCGAGCCTCAGCACGGTCTCGTCCCTCAGAATCTCTCTGTGCAGGCCGTCGTCTCCTCCCAGCTCCGGCAGGCCATTACCTGACCAGTTCCGGCGAAACCAGTGGTCAGCAAATCAATCAACGAAAGAAGGCCGATATGATGCAGTTGCAGGCGACGAGATGATGAGAGCCACACCCACCGGCGGCCGAGGCGAGGAGGACGGAGACGAGGAGGGTTGGGAGGAGAGACAGGAGATGGCTGGTGGGGCGGGAGGAGGAAGGAGCCATCGAGCCGCCGAGGATGTGTGGCTGCTGCTGTGGTGGCTGGCTGCGTGGCTCCTTTCCCTTCCCACGGGCAGTGGACAAGGCGCGAGCTGGCTGGTTTTATATGCTGCGCAGCTGCAGCTGGCTGCTCGGGCTTTTTGGCTCTCGTGCCGTCGCAGAGCGTTCGTTCACAGCGTGCCTGGGTCCGGTAAAAATTGTCGTCATCTTGAACAAGATTACTGTTGCTACCGAGCTTGAAAGGAAACACATTTTTTGGTTGCACCATTTTCGAGGTGTTCTTCACGGCTTCGTAAAATAATCCACCATCGCAGGGTGATCATCAGAACAATTAGTAGTAAATTACGCGCGCTAAGATGTTAGTCACGTACTAGCAAGCTAGAGACAAATTATATGATAGTAGTATGATCCAACACACACACAGTCACACTGACGTAGGTAGTGCCCAGCGAAGGAATCGAACGTGTCCCGTATGGTAGTCATGCTGGTCCAACTTTTTTTTTTAAAAAAAAGAAACGGTCTCTGAAAGCAAAATTACATCGACAGCACTTTGTGTTATCCTCTTCCTTGGATTGTCGTCCTATAGTCCATCACTTGATGACAACATTATTCATCGGCTAGTATATATGCTCCATGCCAACCCTCACGTCTCCGCCGCCGCCTCCTCCCCGTGTCGCCTTCTCGTCGCTAGCTCGCGCGCATGCACCAACCAACCCTACAAAAATCAAAGTTTGCACGGCTTGTAATTGCGAGCTTGGCAGCAGAGGAAATCGAGTCCGTGTCGCAACTAAACGAGATAGGCCTGACCGCCTGAGGGAGAAGAAAAGGAAGGCGAGAGTGTGTGTGCTCCGTGTTCGGCAACGGAGCTCCCTGGGATCACTCACGGAGAGGCGCGCACCCCGAACCGTGGATCCGTGCGTGACACGCGCAGGTCGCATGAGGTAAGGAGGATATGGTGCGGCTGGCTCGTGCGGTGACGACGTCGGAGCAGCAGTGCAGCAGGCCAGTGTGTGCTGCAGGTGCATGCACGCACTCAAGTCACGGGATCGACAAGGAAGGAAGCAGGCAAGTGGCGTCTCACTCTCACCCCACCGGAGAAGAAAACCCCGGGGCCGCAGCAGGAAGCTCGCCGATGCGGAATCTGGCTGAGTGGCTGGAATCCAGAGTGCCGGCCGGCCGAGTGCGCAACGACTAGGCAGGCAGCCGACGGGCAGTAGGACCTGGCGCGAGCGCCAACCAGAACAAGCCCCATGTCACACCCCGAAATTTAGGATTTTGAGATGTGATTAAAAAAAAAATTAAATAAATAATTTTCATAAATTATTAAAGCTTTTTCAACATTTGTTTAATTTATAGGAAATTCACCTTATAAAAATAATCAATTTTCTAAATTGAATAATTATGCTTTTATGGCATTAATTGAAGTGTTGCATTTATGCTGTAGAATCTCATCTTTCTTGAGTGTAGTGTTTTCAAAATACGTTTAGACGTCGATCAAATCCTTCTTGAGAATTTCCTAGATTTTCTAGGAATTAATTCTCTTTTCCTAAAGTCAAATCCATTTATTGGAAGGCTTTAAATTCCTTTTTTATGGACTCCAAATATTTTATATTGGTTCAAAGTCTCAACTCTATCTCTGGAATTTTTTCTAGGATTTTTTGGAGATTTTGGAGTATTTTCTATGGTTTAAATGCATTATCTGGAATTTCCTAGAATTGTATTTGAACTAGAATTTATTTTCCAATAGAATAAATTCAAACCTTTCCTTTGTTTCTGGGCTGACCCAACTTCTCGGTTCAGCCCAGCTCGGCCCAACCCAATCTGGCCTCCCTTCTCTCCACCGCAGCACATTCCCAGTCCGGCCCAGCCCGCCTCCTTCTCTCTTCTCTCTCCGACGCGTGGGCCCGGCCTGTCATTCCCTCTCTCCCTTCCTCTCACTGACTTGAGGGCCCCGCTTGTCATCCCCAAGTTTGGTCGTCCCCAACCTAGACTCTGCTCGAGTTCGAGCAGACCTCGCGCCGCCGCCTTTCCTTCGTGGTGCGCACGCCAAGGACTCCCCGTTTCCTATCTATATAGGGCTCTTCCCTCCTTCCTTCGCCCGTGACCACAAACCCTAGCCACCGAGCCCCTCTGCGTCGTCGCACATCGCCAAATCGAGCTCGCCGGAGAAGAGCCGCCAACGCCGTTCTTCCTCCGATTCGTCGCCATGGAGCCTCTTCGGGAAACATTGACGAGTCCAAGAGCTTCCCTGAGTCAAGGCGTATCCAATTTGCCTATCCCTGTCTCTGTTCCGTCGCCGGAGGACCCCGCCGCTCCCAGGCCAACCGTGGCGAGCTTTGGAGCTCTGTAGCTCCGTCGGTGCTCGATTCCGGCGAGGTTTCGCCGCGGAGCCGGCCGCGCCGCCGCCAACTCCGGCGACCCAGCGTTCCCACAACCCTAGCCGCTAGATCCAAATCTAACGGCTCAGTTTAGATCTAAACCCTGGTCAGCTCAGGTCAACCAGCCGCCCGTGGAGCTTTTGAAGAAACACCCTGAGTTTTCCCGAAATCAACCCGCAGTCCATCTCAGTTCAAAAGTAATTAGATTTAGGTCCTGTTTTTATCAGTTTAGCCTCTGTACTTTTGTAGATTTCAACCCGCCGTCCTTGGCTGATAGTTTTACGCGTTAGCCCTCGTGTTTTCATTCATAATTATGTTTTAGCCCTCGGTTTCTTTGAAAACAGCCCCTAGAAGCCCTGTTTCCTTGCAGTTAAGCCTTGGAGCCTTGTTTTACTCATAGTTTTCACGTTTTAACTCTGTTTAACCTCGTTCTTGATGCGTTAATCTTCTAAAAGCATAAAGTTTAGTTCACCAGTGTTGTTTGCCATGTTGCATATTTTGAAATAAATTAGATTGCCTAATTATAACTTAACTAGCTTTTTGAATTAAAAGCAAATCATAGTTCTACTTTCATATTTTATAATCAAAGTTAATTTGATTAATTGTTATTAAACCAGCCTTTCATTATTAAAATATGGTTAGAGTTATATCTTGTCTTCTCAAAAACAAAGATGTTAATTTGGTTAATGTTTACTTCATATGTTTTTCCAAATAAAAGCTAGTAAGGTTATATATTGGTTTTCATAAACTAATAATTAATTTGCTTGATGTTCAATATTGAATCTAGTTTTCTAAATAAAACTTGACTAGGTTCATGCATCGGTTTTTATGAATAAATGTGAACTTGATTAATATCTATGTATACTTCACTAGCTTTTCTAATTAAAAGTTAATTAAGGTTTATACTCCGTTGTTTTATAAACAAATGATATCAATATGATTAACAATTATTGAACCAACCTTTTATAAATAAAATATGGCTAGTGCTTTACCCGTTGTTTCATAAAACAAACATGCTAATTTGATTAATAATTATTGAACTATTTTTCCTAATTAAAATCTAATTAGAGTAAACATCAGATTTGTGTAATTTAAATTGATATGACTAATTTCCAACTTGAATGTGCTTTCAATATAACTTGTTTAGTCCAACACGAGACATTAAGTTATTCGTCTATATTCTCTCACATGCTTTCCTGCAAATTAAAATATTTAATTGGTATGATCATTATATAAATATTTGCAAATAAAATTAATTAGGCTTTACCTGTCTTTTTTATATGAAATTATAATTTGAATTAATTCTAATACCGAATATTTCTCTGGAATATTCATTACATGTATTTCTCTTAATTAAAATAAATGAAGCACATAGTCTTTACTTTCTTTTGTAATATAAACCCTCCGATAGTTATACCTTTTCAACCGTTGTTCCGTTTTCAACGTTTCTTACGCCCTTGTGATCGTAGTAGCGAGCCCTTTCGTTTAGTACGTTCTTTTAAAAGCTTTTCTTTTGATTGGTGTATTGTTCTTAGTTGTATTTATTTCTTTGCTTGCATGTTTGTGCTTGTGCTCGATGTTTGCTACGATTAGAGTAGCATCGTTCCGAAGCTGTCAAGAACAAGAGTTGAAGACTGAGCAGTGGTATTCTTTTGCGGAAAGGCAAGTGTCCCTAACCATCTTTGTACCTATGCTTTACGAGATCATATGTGTTAATTGGAAACCATGGAGAACCACCCAGGATTATCCGTACAACCACAATACTATATGGCTCTGGTCTTGGCTAAGTAACTAGATGAACTATGTGTTGTGTTTGCACTGCTAGTGGTGGAATTTGGGGCTTTACCGAGATGGCAGGTGCGGGGATCGGAAGGCGTGGCCTTGCCGTTGTAACCGTGGTCTTCGGGGAGCAAACACATACATATAGGGAGTCTTTGGAAAGGCCTCGTAGCGTCCCTATGCAATCACACCTTGGAAGTGTGGTATGCGTCTTTGTGGTGCAACATGGTTGGGTCTAAAGTTCCTCGGGACTTTTACGCAAATTGTGGTGAAAGTGTACAACCTCTGTAGAGTTGTGTAAAACTGTTATAACAGCCGTATTCGCGGTCATGAACGGCCTGGACCCTTACATGATTAATATACTTGAAGTTGTTAATTAAATTGTTCTGGTTATTTCCGTGGCCTTGCTGAGTACTAACCATAAGTGTACTCATCCTTGCTTATTGCTGCTCAGTATTAAGAAGGTGTGTAAAGTTGTTGAAGATGATGCTAGGCGTACGCAACCCTCAGTCAACTGCTGCCTATGGTGAAGAGTTCAACATTCCGCTGGTAGAAAACGTTTGTATTGTATTTATTTTATTTTTTCTGTTCTAACTTTGTGTTCTGTTTATTCATGGAATCTATTATATGTGTGCAACTTGATCCTGACACATATAAGATGCATCTGGTTTTGTTCACATAAAACTAGGTGGGACACCCCATTGGTGCGTTAAAAGGCACCCTGTTGGAGTTGGATTCCGCAGCGGCGGCCGCCTGCACCAAAGGCTGGCGCCCGCGGGCGGCGGAGTTGTGACCGGGACCGCGCACTATCCCATTTCGGCCATTGCAACGTGACAAGGACGCCGCATCAAGCCTCGGCTTTCCGTTCCGCGTACTGCCACCCACCTCTCGTCGACGTCGACTCTGTCCTGGCCGGATACCACCTGCATCTGCATGCGCCCGTCGGCTGACCTCGGCGCGCGTCACAACGTAACAGAACGCCGCCGAACCTGCCATGCGGATCTCTCTCTCTCTCTCTTCCGTCGA
Source organism: Digitaria exilis (assembly GCA_015342445.1). Taxonomy (NCBI): domain Eukaryota; kingdom Viridiplantae; phylum Streptophyta; class Magnoliopsida; order Poales; family Poaceae; genus Digitaria; species Digitaria exilis. The sequence continues at coordinate 2,007,628 of JACEFO010002479.1, forward strand.
CGACGATGAGACGTGCCATGGCAGGCAAACACATTACACATGTCGCCGTCTGGACTATAGATGATGGTAATGCAGTTGCAGCGTGCGTGCGTGGAACGCGTGGTTGGACGCATGGTACGTAAACAAAGTTTAATGGGTTCGGCTCGGTGCGGCTCGCACCTGAGACCTCAACCTGACGCCTCACTAGCTCACTGACTCGACCGGACGACGGATTGCACACCAAACACGCACTAATCGAGCGTCCTTTCTGATCACCTGGATTCATTATTATATTCTAATCAACCACTCCGATTCTTCTTCTGTGTGTGGACATGCACATCAGTACGCCATCAGCCCTATTGGATCCATGCATTTTCAGGTTAAAGCATGTGACCAAAATAGCCTAAAATGCTTCGCACAAGCACAAAAAGATTACATTTTTATTTTCAGGGGACGATCTGTACAGATTCTTGCGTCAGAATCTGGACACACAAAAGAGGGGCGCATTGTATATTAGCAGAAAAAAAAAGTAGCGTGACATGTATGATTCCACGTAGGAATGGCACTGGCATGATTCCAGCTTGCGCGCATTGGTCTCATCATCAGCTCAGAGCAGCACCAGCTGTTGCTTCTTCCGATCCCCTTCCTTTTTTTTTTATCTCCCCGATCCGATCCCCTCGCCCTCCAGGCTTCAGCGTTGTGCCTGTCGATGCGCCATGCATCAAGGCATTCGATCATTCCCACGCGGGGATCATAGTAGTTTGTTAAATACAGCGTTTCCTAATATATATATATATATATATATATATATATATATATATATATATATATATATATATATATATATATATATATATATATATATATATATATAATGCATGCCTGCGCGTGCGTCGGATTATTCACCAAGGGGGTTTTAATGTTTCGTGCCTTATAGCATAGCCAGACGCACCAAGCATGCATGATTCACGGTGGTCATGGATTGCACATTGCTCTTTCTAAACTAAAAATAAAAGAAAGCGTCACGGAGAAAGTAGGAAGTGTTCGGATAGCTGAAAAAAAATACTGTAGCTTTAGAAAAACACTGTAGCATTCGCTCAGAAACGTATTTTGTGAGGAAGAAATAGTGAAAAGTTGGGGAATCTGAACTGAAAAACATCGGCAACTCGGCAGTGGGCCCTTCTTATGAGCCTGCCTTTGTGCGGGCTGCTTCTGTGTTTTCGGCCTTTTTCAGACATGTCAAGGTTTCACGAATCATTTCCAGCCCATTAAGTCGGCCTATCAATCAATTTTCGTGGAATTCCAAAATGTAGCAAAATGACAATTTGACATAGCAGACTGATTTACAGTTGTTTTTTGGGCAAAAAAAAAAGAAAAAAAATCTGATTTACATTTACGAATGGGAATTTACATGTACCTCTAATAGCCCCTGATCACCAAAAGGATGGTAACAAAACTACAAGGCTACGAAAATCAGCAGACCACAAAAAACCTAGTACGTACAATTAACAGAAGGCCTCATTTCGACGCGTTTTCCACTTTCCATTCCATTTGTGCAAAACGGTTAAGGGAGCTATAGTATTCACAGTTCACGGCAATCACTCTACAGTTATCTGCAACACGGTCGTCAGCCTGGGTTTTCTGTACCGTCTCAACAGCAGCGACGAGCACACGACACTCACGGACGAGAAGGCCATGCAGGCGCCGGCGAGCCACGGTGGCATCTGGAGGCCGGTGAACGGGAACAGCGCGCCGGCGGCCACGGGGATGGCGACCACGTTGTAAGCCATCGCGAAGAAGTAGTTCCACCGAATCCGGCTGAACGTCTTCCGGGAGAGGTCGATGGCGGTGATCACGTCTTCGAGGTTGTTCCTCACCAGCACGTAGTCCGCCGCCTCGATGGCGATGTCGGTGCCGCCGCCGATGGCCATACCGACGTCGGCTGCTGCCAGGGCTGGGGAGTCGTTGATGCCGTCCCCGACCATGGCCACGATGCTCCCGTCCTTCTGGAGGGAGCGAACCACGTCAGCTTTCCCGGCTGGCATGACCTCTGCTCTCACGTCCTCAATACCAACCTGCCAAAGGACAAGTCAAAAGATAAGTTAACAAGTGAACTTTATGAACGAATTGAAGATAGAAGTGAAAAACAAGATGAAGATGAGTCCAACCTCTTTTGCAACAGCTTGGGCGGTTCTCCAGTTATCCCCAGTGAGCATCACTGGATGAACACCCAACTTTTTTAGTCCTTCCACTACAACAGCAGCCTCCCTTTTCAGTGGATCAGTAATACCCATCAACCCCACAAAATCACCATCGTATGCCAAAAGAATGCCTGTTTTTGCATTCGATTCCAGGTCTACCAAGAAACTTTCAGCTTCTGGGGGAACAGTTACACCATTTTCAGAAATCAACGTACGGTTTCCAACCTATCAAAACATTTCTTTTACAGATAAGCAATGATTCATTCAGAGACAGATAACGATATACAAAACTGCTGTCAGGTAGTCCCTCCGATCCATTTTATAAGCCATATTTTGACCGGGAACTGAAGTACAAAAGGTATTACAAATGCGTATAAAGGTGCTTTGGAGATATGAGAGATGGTAATTTTGAGTGGGTGGTCATGCATAAATGCTTAGACAGGATGTGGAATAACTGTATAAGGCCAGAAGGGTGAAATTGACATTAAGTCTGCATGCATGACATATTTTGGGGGGAAATCGAAAGGTGAGGTGCCTTGTAGAATGGACCATGTATGCTAAAAGGACGTGGAAGTATGAAGTTAGCTTATGACTCACCAAAACATGTTTCCCATTGATTGAGCATTGAACTCCTTTGCCAGGTACTGCAGAGAAGTCTTCGGCTTCAAGCAGCCACTGAGACAATACCTCATCTTTTCGTTGTTCAATGCCATCTTTTGATGAAGGAATCTTACCAAAGAAATGGAAATGAAATGCATAGTCCAAAACAGCTTTAGCAAGAGGATGCTCACTGCTTGCCTGAGTACAGAGCAAAACACAAAATAGTGTGCACATAAGAAAGGAGAAAAGACAAGGGAAATACAAAGCATGTTGTCACAACATACTGATGCCAGAAGAGAGTACAGAAGAATGAAAAGCAAGCTATTTTAAAACACGCTGATATCAATCAAACATCAAAGTAGTTTAAGATCAAGTCTGTCTCACCTCTGCAGATGCAGCAAGTGTGAGGAAATCTCCTAGGTCCATTCCTGAGAAAACCTTTGCAGTTGTCACAACGGCTTTTCCTTGTGTTAGAGTCCCGGTTTTATCAAAAACCACGTAGTTTACATTTTGCGCCCTCTCCAAAGCATCTCCACCCTTTACAAGTACTCCATGGTTAGCCCCAATTCCAGTTGCCACCATGACAGCAGTTGGTGTTGCCAAACCAAGGGCACAAGGACAAGCAATCACCACAACAGATATAGCAAACATGAGAGAGAACACAAAGCAATTGCCATTTTCAGCAACCCACGAATTTGGATAAGCACCCAACCATCCACACATAAACCTATCAAAGTAGCCATTGTAAGGGTGAGAAACTTGAACGTACATCGCTCCAAATTTCACAATAGTTATTGAACTTACCACACAGAAAATGTTACTATAGATAGTGTGATGACAATTGGAACAAAAATGCTAGCCACCTGAAAAACAATGGAAATAATGTCAGCAATAACCATGATAGGCGTCAAAATATGATGCAACACTTTTAGTAGACATAAGGCTTTTCAGCAACTAAACTAGTCTTCCAGGAAACCTATCTAAGTTAAATATGTTTTGTAAGGTAAAAATAGCAGGAGGCTCATGCCGAATATGCATTGAGATAAGATTTAGTAGAGGAAAGAACGGGAAAAAATAAAGCAGAGAAGATTACAGAAAATTGTCTAGCCACAACCATATGACTGAGCTTGAGCTGAATCATTAGACTTCACTCTTAGGATATAACTAAGGCAAATTCATGTTACATTGCTACCATCTTGCTGCTGTAAGCTGGATCTAAAATTAAACATGTTACAACAAGTTGTAACTGAAGCATAAAGTAATATATGAAATGAGAATGTACAACATAAGTTGTGATGGAGTAAATTATTGTCCTCTGAAAGACAACTAAAGGTCATCTAAAAGGCAAATAAATACACAAATGGGCACACAGATGTGCCATACGCATATCATTTCAATTGCGGGAAACAACAAAGAGACCATAAATAATGCTTCAAGGTTTCAAATTACACTAGGAAACTACATGCTCAGCAGAGAACTGTGAGTATGTGATATCTACTGGCAATAAAAGTAGACGATTGGATATAGAAAAAAAGAGAGCATACTCACATAATCGGCAAATTTTTGAATAGGTGCTTTGGACATCTGAGCAGTTTCAACCAGAGAGATTATTTGACTCAAAACTGTCCCGGATCCCACTTTTGTTGCTTGTATATGAAGGATGCCATGTAAGTTTATTGTTCCCCCAATTACTGCACTAGATACTTCTTTAGGGATGGGTGCTGATTCACCAGTTATCATGCTTTCATTCACATGACTTGTTCCCCAGACAACTACACCATCAGCAGGAACCTTCGATCCAGGAAGCACTTTTAAGACATCACCAGGTTGGACCAACAATGCATCAATTTCCCTCTCCCCAACATGTTTTCCTTCTGTATTCAAAATAAAAGGCGTGAGTTTATATACAAATATAGCAATGAGATGCATTTATATAGATATGTTAGATAGGGATAAAATTTACTAGAGACCTTTGTCCTTCAGAACCAAAAGAGCAGTAGAAGGGACCAATTCAACAAGCTTCTTAATAGCATCTGATGTCTTCCCTTTTGCAAGCACCTCAAGATACTTCCCGAGCAACACGAATGTAATTATCATTGCACTTGTCTCAAAATACACAGGAGGTTGATATCCAGTAAATGCTCCGTATAGTAGCGCACAAACAGAGTATACATATGATGCAGTGGTGCCAAGAACCACTAGCACATCCATATTTGTAGAGCCATGCCTCAGGGCCCTATATGCCGCAACATAGAATCTTTTGCCAACAACAAACTGTACAATGCTTACCAGTATCCACTTCAGCAAATCCCCCATAAGAAATGGTCCACAATGCATGCTTAGTAATGTACTAAGGAAAGGTATACTGGGGCAAACCATACGTATGAAAAATACGGGAATCTGGTGCAACGAAACAATTAGACAAGAGTCAGGAGCAATTAGCATCATTCGAAAAGCTAAAAAGGATATTCTGTCAGAAAGCAATTTTAAAATAAATAGTGAGATATCTAACGTCTGTGCATTTCAACTGTATCTTTAACACCCAAACATACATTCCTCTTAGAAAACAGACAATGCACTTTTTTCCCTCTCTGTATTGTCCTTAGTTCATAGCTAATTGTCAAATTCGATGTAATTCCTCCTCCCCTCCCCCCCCCCCCCACTACTTTCCCAAATTTTGAATTAGAGTATCATTTTATTTCCCTTAGGCACCTTGTTCTGCTGGCCCTCACATCAAACAAAAAAACAAGTTTTTTATATTATTTAAAATGCCGATGGTCAGATAAGACCCATAGAATTAGATGTCACAGGAGGGCCATTTTGGTCATTATTAAAAAAAAATATAAATGAAGAATATTAAGGGTTATGCTGCCTGCTGCAGACACATTAGATGCCCTACATGCTGTCTTCCCTACTCTAGTGATAAAAATGGTAAAATCACTTAAATGCATTCTGTTTATTCCACTGGCCTAAATTGCATGTCATCTTAGGTGAAGAAAAAAAAAAGAGAGGTAAAAATAAAACTTACACTAAGGAACAAGCTAGAGCGGAGAAGATTAAGCATTTTGGATGCCTCCTGTGCATCATTTGAAGCCCCCCGAGTGTATGGATTCTGAACATGTGCTTTCAGCCTCCCGTTGCTTCCCACCTCAATTGTATCCACAATTGATCTCAGACCAACAGCTTCTGGATCAAATACAATCTCAACTTCTGATAGGACAGTATTTACATCAAACTTTCGCAAACCATCCATTTTCTTAAGAATATCATGTAATACTTCTACATCCCTTTCTGTTTGCAAGCCATTCAGTCCCAGCAAGATCTTATCTTGCTCACTACTCTGCAAGAATGCTGCTTCAAAACCTGCATCCTCAATGGCCTGAACAATTTCATCCTTGCTAATGGCAGAAGGAACATACTCAACTTCCCCCAATGATGTTGCCAGGGCAACAACTGCTCCTTTAACTCCAGGTAGCTTTTTTAAGATACCCTCAACTGAGTTCACACAATTAGCACATGTCATTCCTCCTATTCTGAACTGTGCTGATAAAGTCTTCTGTGATTTGGGCTGAGATACAGCAGAATCAGGGATAATTTCTGCTTCAAATCCTGCATCTTCTATAGCTTCAATTATATCCTCTACCTGAAAACATAAAGTTACCAAAATAAAGATGTAGCTATTGAAATGACCCAAATAAGCCACCTGATCGGGTAGGAAATCAAACACCTCTCAGGAATCTAAACTGAAGCGGACTGTAGTATATGCGGATGGAGAGAATCAAGCCACAACACATGCGCTCAGATCACAGCACATGCTTTGTTAGGTGCCTTGGCATTTTAGCTTAAAATGTGATGCAATCAGACTCAGAAGTCAAAAGCTGTGTTGACTATCATGATAAAAAAACAAGAAGAACAGCATAGTTTAACAGATAATGTATATCTTGTTCAATATTGCACGTGAATAATCAACTCCACAGTTTTATCAAAAAAGTAATCAACTCCCCAGCTGAAATGGCTTCTCAGTAAACAAATATCTAAAAATTCAAAATGCAGGTATACAGCTACCATTGTGGAATAAAAAAGTAAGTAACATGTATGTGCAAGCTACTGTCCGCAACTGAACTGAATAGAAGTACATGCCAATATATCAGCTTCCAGCTCCTAAATAATGGTGTGTTTTGAAGATTAATAACTACACCAGGTGTAGTTCAAGCATAAACGAAATTGCTGGGTCCATGGCGACAATACCATATTTAGAGTGCAATTAAAGAACGATGCACGGAACACACCCGGCTTCACTATTATCATAGATTGTTTGGGAACTTTCCTGCACCTAAAGTTGAATTCAGTGCTTGTTTTCCACTGAAAACATTATTCAGCAACTGGCAGCTCAACTACCAGTCCAAAGCTATTGTAGCACGTACACCAGAAAGCCACTTCCAGCGGTAGCATCTACTTGCCAGCCACTCCCGAATCCCACAATTGACAATCGATAAGCAATCACGAGCTTCCAACGAAGTTACAGCTCACCCAACCACGAAAGGAAAAACCAGCAACAACTGTGAGCACCCGGATAGCCAAATCTTTACAACTCCAGATTTCAGAGTTGATACGGCATTTATCCACCAACCAAATCAGAAGTCATTGGAACAGTACCACCCAAGGTGTCATGCTGAAAATTCCGCATCCGTCAACTCGAGGCAAAGATTCTAAGCGCGTACGCAAGTCGCCTGATCACACGAAGAAAATACTCGACGATGCAAATGCACCGAAATCCCCAAGCAGTACCGAAAAGGCCGCAAGCTCCCTGACCCAGTTCGCTATTCTGACACGCAAAAACGAACGCAGTCCAACCAACGCCAAACGCAGCAAGTTACCCGGAAAACCGCAGACAATTCAAAAAAATCACCGCCCGCGAGCTCCCCAACCGCCCCGGAGCCGCACGAGCGGCGCTCTCTGCTCCACGGGCGCGCGCGCACGCAAGGATCGCATCGCCAGGTCATGCCACGCCAACGCGGGTTGGAGGAGGATGAAGGGGCGTCATGGTCACCTTGGCGAGCGCGGGGTCGAACACAACGTGGGCGCGGTTTTGGAGCAGCGACACGGCGACGCGGCGGACGCCGGGGCGCGCGGAGACGGCGGCCTCGACGGCGCTGGTGCAGGCCGAGCACGTCATGCCCGTGACGCGGACGTGCGCCTCCGCCGCGGCGCCCTGCTCCTCCTCCGCGGCCGCTCCTCCGGGCGGCGGCAGCCCCATCTCCTCGTCGTAGGAGTCCAGCAGCGCCACGTCCTCCATCTCGTCGGCGCGGCCGCCCGCAGCCGCCGGCCGGCCGCCGGCGACCGCCGAGAGCTGCAGGTGGGCCATGCCTGTCAGACGCGGTGGGAGGAATGGAAGGAGGGAGACTCGGGGGTGGGAATAATTTGGTGGAAGGCCAATGGAGAGGAGGTGGGGTTAGTTTATAAACTGGGAAATCAGGTGGCGGTGGTGGGGCAAAGCGGAGTGGTTTGCAAGGTACGGGGGTGTTTATAGAATTGTTTTATGTCTTCTTTTGGTGGGTCTAGCTGGGTGGGAGTGGCAAATTTGCCGTTTCATCTCTATAGTTTTGACTTTTTCAGATATCTAGACGGCGGCTTAACTCTGTTTCTCGTTTGACATGTCTGAAATGTGACGTCAGCACCGTGATGATCCGAAGTCAGTGTAGTTGTTCTATAGATGTAATTGCATATGTAGCAGGGTTAAAGTCTCTTAAAGATAAAAGACTATTCTCGCCCTTTCGTTAGCTCGGTTAAAGACTATTCTCACCCTCTCGTGATGGTGAACATGGTTGACATTTTTTGTTTGTAAGAGTGAGAACGTGTGGTCCATTGGGGATCCGATTTGCATGATTAATTCCAGGGGCATACGAGGAGGGAGGTGCAAATTGGTAAAAGGAAGAAAGGGGAGCGGTTTAGTGAGTGGACGCGGTGGTTAAGAAACCTTGGAATGCGATGTTTAGATTATTTACAACAAATGGCGGTTATGCATGTCCTCCTCTACAGGAGGGAGAAGTTGAGCTAAAACCAGCGGCACAGCTACATTTGTGTACGGGGCCATGGCATGATTCTTGCCAATGCATAGTTGGATCCCTTTTTTCTATATAAAAAAAGCTGAACACAAGTGTGATCCTGATAGTGGGTACGTAGGCTGAAACCACACTTCCAATTCAAAGAAGGTCCTTATAAAACTGAATCCCAACGCGTCGTCTGTCCCCCCCCCCCCCCCACCTACCTGGCTTCGCAGTTGCATGCAGCTGCAGGTGCTCTCCCAATGCAATTCAGAGCGTGTCGTGCACAGCTGGCGTACGATTGCGCTAACGAGACCCGTGCGCCACCCACCGTGTGCCGAGGACCCCACGTACCAGGAGCATAATAGTAATTTGGACCCGAAAAGCGGCACGTGCTCCGGCTCGAAACCGCCGCCACGTTGTTCGTTGACGTTGCTCGTGTCCCCCGGCCCGGTAGGCTGTACAAGTCCAGGACTTTTTTTTTTTTGAACCAACTACAGTCCAGGACTCAAGGCTACCAATGTTCCCTGGACGTCTTCCTTGACGTCATGCTCTAACGGTCGCCGTGCGTGCCTGCGTGTTGGGTCTCGGGCTCTCGGCGCTTCATCGACGCAGAGGAACACGGGGGGAAGCTGGGAAGGAAGGCCGCCCGTGCGCGCGTCATCGGAGAGGGCGGGGTAGGTTGGGTTGGTTGGGTTCGGGCGGGGCCCGGTGGCGGCGTGGTGTGGTTTGCAAGGCAAGCGTGCGCGGCGTGGGTCGACGAGACAGACAAGGACGCTGACCCGTCCGTCGTCGGGCGGCCGCGGCTGCTGCTGCCTGCTGCTACTAGTAGTAAAAAGTACCAGTTGAGCATACTCCGGCTGATCAACAAGAGGCGATCTCTTGAATAAGAAAAGAGAAAACATAAACAATGCAAGGCGACGGCTGACAGCATCGACGCCGCACGTTGGTCCTTCGTACTGTTCGTAGAGCCATGCTCGGCTTCTTCAGGCTGCTTGCTGCTGTGCTGCACCATATATACCTTACGCAGCGTACACCGGATCGTCGATCGGCTTCCTCCCCCATCATACCGCTGTCATCACACATCCTCACTAGCCTGCTGCGCTAGCGATGCATAGATGATGCGTGCGTGCGCGGTTAATTCGGTCACTGGTGATCTTCAGGACAGCCCATTCGGTCACTGGTGATCTTCAGGACAGCCCAACCCTGCCCATACTCCTAGTGGTCTCCTATCGTTCGGCGCCGGGGACAGGTACGTAACCGCCGGGGCGCCCGGCGTGTCCATCTCATTGCCGGCGTCACCCAGTACCAGTCTACCGCGGGGTACGTACGGTAGATAGATCGATGCATCCGTCACGTATCCTGCTGCCTACTCAATCTACCGGCCAGCCTAAAAAAGGTCGTCGTTTCCACATCAACTAAAAACGCCCGCGACCCGCAGCGAGACGCCGATCGATTTCTCCGGTGGCCACGCGGCCCGGCGCGAGAGACGCACGCACCTTTATTTTGCCTGGGGGCGCCCGGACCAAAGTGCCGTCCGCGTCGCGCCGCACCGTCTCTCGCCGCTGCCGCTAGTGCTCGGTGTCAGGCGTCAGCGGCGGCACGGCATGCATGCTTTCTAGCTTGCCCCCTCCCTTTCCTACGCTATCTACTGCCGGGGCGCCTCAACGCGCACCACGCATCGTCGCCCACGGCCGGCGATGAAAAGCTAGCGGAGGGGATCCATCATGTCGATCGCCTAGGGAGGAGAGGCGCCCAAGGTGACGGACAGCTGACCTGGATGCGTCTATCGTCGCGTAGCCCATCATATCGGCGCGCGTCGATCGATCACCACATCCCTGCTATGCCCAGTTTCCGTGCCATCTAGGTTTCTGACTCGGTTCAGGCGCTTTCTGCTGCAGTACACGCTGGAAACTGCAGTCTGCAATCTCTACCACGCACTCCCTTGGTAAAACATTGATTTGGTCCCTAAACTATAGTTTTGACTAATACTTTTTCTATAAATTTTTTTTATAAAATATATTTAAAAATATCTTTATAAAAATAGATTTTTAATACGAATCTATTCATATTATTTTCACATTTCTAAACACATACAAAGTATTTGCACTCAAAGTTTAAAAAGTTTGGCTTAAGTTTTTCCTATGCGGAGGGAGGGAGTACTAACTGAAGAGTGATGTGCTCTGCTGCTCGAGGCTGTGTTCACTAAAATGAGAGTAGAAGTATTTTTTTTTCCCTGGGAAGTATGTTATGTGATGGGGATGAACAGGAAAGGTGAAAAAAGAATTTTCTAGGAAGCGTGTTATGTGAGGGGATGAATAGGAAGTAAAAATATTTTTTTTCCATCTGAACACCGCCCGAGATCTCGCTGTGTTGACGTGGCGTGCAAGGCTCAGGTGGTGGTGGGCCCGCCCGTCAGAGTTCGTTGTCGCTGACGGTAGGGCGTTGGTGTGTCCGTCCACCAAACTTTGTTGGCTAGCGCGGTTTTGTCTCCCTCGAATCGGAACTGTTGAGACCAAGCAACGAGAAAAGGGAACACGCACGGCGACGACCCATAGCATGCGGCAGGCCACCAGTCACTTCCAAATGGATCTCACGCAACCGTCCTGGCGAGTGCATAACCTGCAGTACAATTGCCAGCATGCAGCAGCTATCTGTACTGCACTACTGCGTCCCATGGAGAGCCATGGCTTCTTTTGTACTGGATGGCCATTGCTGCACGTACAGACCAGCTGCAGCCGGTGCTTGAGAGGTAGCCGGCGGCCACATACGGGCGTTGTCTTTTTTGGTGGCCCGTGGTGGGAAAAGAGGCTGCAGCGAGTTGATCCGTTCTCGAGTGACCATCATATTTCCGGCGAGAAAACGCCGGCAGATCTTTCAGATTTCAGCGAGGGGGACTCATGGGTCAAAAGATGTGTTGCATGCATGCCTTGGCTTTTCCGTTGGTCAACTGGGAGGTTGATCTACTACTTTCTAGCGAATTAACAGGCTGTTGAAAATTAGCACTGCATTTTGGCCATTCGGCGTATCTAACGCTCGACAGGTTCTGAAACCAAGGTCAAAACTGAACCTTGAAAGCGAGGTGGAGAGCCTCTTGTGCTTGTGTTCATTCAGCTGTGAATCGAGCAGCCCGATCTTAGGTACGTGGTTGCGTGTCAATGTGCAGGGCTCCACTCTCGAATCCTTGCTGCGTACTGTAAGCCATACCGGTTGCCGAAGCAACAATGACTGATTTCTGAAGGAAGGTGAGGACATGACTCTGCAACAATAAGCACTGCCGGATGGACGCAGGGCGAGGGGCAAATAGAATGGCGCATGGTACTGCAAGCGAATTACTTTTCAAATAGAAAACCACTACACCAGCTAGGCAGCTAGTTCCAGTGATTCAGACACTAGATTCTTTTGGTTTGGTTTGGTTTTATATCCTGTCAATATTATTGTAAGGACAGAAACATCTTCCTTTCATACCCGTATCATCTCTCCCTTTTGCCAACAACAAAGTCAGATAGCTTTGGTAGGTCGTCCTACTTTTCTTGCAACTCAATCCCCACTAGCAAAATGATGGATCGATTGTGTGCAAGTGCTCAGCGGGCACTAAATTGGAGGAGCATGTTGTGCGCTAATATGCTGCACTGCTTTACCAAAGAAATCCCTCTGCTGCCTTCAAATTAAAGACGAAGCCGACAGCAATGACTGGAGACTTTGCTACTGATCCGATGGAGATAAGGAAAGACCATAGATCATCATATCAGCCCCTTGGAAAAAGAAAGAAAGATCTCAATGCAGTGCATGGCGATATGGCATGGTGTTCGAAATGGACTTGGTGAGCTCGGAAAAAGCCATCACAGGTTCACAGGCTGGCCGCTGGCAGCTGGGATAGATTCAGCATGCAGCTGCCTTCATTTCAGCTGTTCAACACATACGAAGTGGTAGTGATGTACATATGGTGCGAATAACTTCAAACCACAAAATAGAGCTTCTCTTTTCAAGTCATTGTATTGCGCCTCCATTTTCTGCGGCGGCGTCTCTTGAACTCTGCATTGGGTCATGGGCTCCATTTCCTGCTACTTCCCTCGTGTTGTGACATGTCAGCTTTTATTTTTTTGAGGCGGTGTGATATCTCAGTAAATATGGCCCATCACGACCCGTGGCACACATACGACGTTGTCCGTCGTGACAGCCCAAGGCCCACTGATAGTAAATTGTTACTTTATCTTGCTATCAATCATGATTTCTCTATTTAATTCCATGTGCATCTATTTATAGTTTTTTTTATAAGTAAAGAGAAGAGGAGAAGTATTCTCATTTTATTTTTTCTCAACCTAGGATTTTGCTACCAAAATAATTGAGTTGAGATTTTTTTTTTCCAGTTACATTGACATGGCCAGTTCTATGCACCATTTGCCAAGTGTAACCTGTCATACTCACCACCCTTGCTTTCAACGACATCTTTTTGGCAACATGCATCCTTTTTTTATTTTTAGCTAGTCGTTCAAAATTTTTATACATAAAAGATAGAACTAAAACTACAACAGTCCAATATTGCCAGCCTTCAAGTGCACTTTGACAGTAGTTCCCAACTGTGTGGATCCTTTCTGATTGGTCAAAATATCAACCAACAAATCGTCGAGGGAAAAAAATCTTATGACTTCCAATGTCCACCGCTACAAACTAGCTGGCAAAGAGACCACACGCTCTGCAACCTTCATGAATCAAGAGCCCAGCGTCCGCACAAGTCATCTTCATGGCAAGCAAGCAAGAGTGAGCAACCAACACTTGCCAGTTGCCACCATCGTAGCACACGGGTGGCTTGCCAATTTCAGGTCCTTTGCCAACTTCCTCACCACGTGAGCCCATGCAATTGTCCAGCACAAGGTCAAGGGGCACCTTGCCATCACCACCTATTGGCGTCAGAAAAAGGGTAGAAATGTGTGGTCTTTTGAGTGGCGAGCTTCTGAACACAGTGAGAGCATCACATGCAAAGGAGCAACTATGACTTCAAAAGGGATACACGATTGCAACGTTCCAGAAAGCACACGAGCCGTTCTTTGCAGCACCACCGAATTAAAAAGGCATGATATTATTACTTGAAACATTGCAGGCCAGATTTCATATAAAAGAAGTACCTTATGTACAGGGAGAGACGAAATCACCTGTTTCACAGCCTTGTTAGGTTTCACATTTTTTTTTCTTGCGCTGGCATCTTCATCTTCATTGAGCTTCAGGCCATGGCAATGGCTTGTGCTCTGAATTCCATCAACAACAAAAGCACTTTGCTGATGCTTACTGCACCTGTGAAGACAATAGGCAGGATTCCAGCTTCGTGGGGGAGACATGCATGGAGTATTGGAAGAGAAGATCCCAGGAGAGCTGTCCATGCTCTCAAGGCTGGGACAGCTCTCACGCTGGTCTCCTTCTTGTACATACTCGAACCTTTCTTCAAAGGAATTGGGAAGAACGCAATGTGGGCTGTCATGACTGTAGTTGTTGTGCTTGAATTCACTGCAGGTATATGTCAAGCTGGAAACGCTTTATTTTCGTTCCATATATGTTGGTGGTCTTGTTCTTGCACCTAACGGTAGTAAGCCTTTACTGATCAACATTCAACAGGAGCAACCATATGCAAAGGGCTGAATAGAGGGTTGGGAACAGTGTTGGCAGGATCTCTTGCACTTCTCGTTGAGCTTGTAGCTGCTGGAACGGGGAAGGTTTTCCGCGCTTTCATCGTGGGAGCTTCGGTGTTTATAATAGGTGTGCACCTAAAATCAGTTGTTCATTCCATAAGCAACTCGATCGATGATATAATTCTCGTCTTGATTTCATTTCCAGGATTTGCTGCCACATATGTTAGATTCTTCCCAACAATCAAGAAGAGCTATGATTACGGTGTGCTGATTTTTCTCTTAACCTTCAATCTGATAACGGTGTCTGGCTACCGCCAAAACGATGTTCTCCCATTAACGAGAGATCGCTTAAGTACTATTGCCATCGGTTGTGCAATATGTCTATTCATGAGTCTCTTGGTTTTGCCAAATTGGTCTGGAGAAGACCTCCACAATAGCACAGTACACAAATTTGAAGGATTGGCAACATCAATTGAAGGTGGGAACCCACTCCTAGTATCATATACTCCGTATTAGGACCTGTAAGAATTATCAAAGCTCACCTAAAAAGTCTGATAAAATAAATATTACAGCTTGTGTGAATGAGTATTTCCGAGACCAAGATAAAGACGATAACGTTGTTGATAAGCAGGAAGCAAGAGCTTCAATTCAAATTGGCTATAGAGCTGTCTTGGACTCAAAATCTAGTGATGAGACTCTGGTAAACAACTTTTTTCTATTCTTTTTTTTCATTTTCGATATTTTTGCAACCTTTATTCTCTCTCAAGATTGATGACATCTGCTGTTTGATAAATGAAATGTATGATGATAATTTCAACATTGTTAACAACATGGCCAGGCACACTATGCAAGCTGGGAGCCAAGACATTCAATGCACTGCTACAGTTACCCATGGCAAAAGTATGTGAAGCTCGGATCCGTGCTTAGGCACTTTGCATACACAGTTGCTGCACTTCATGGATGTCTGGAATCCGAGATTCAGGTATTGCAAAAGCCCAACTTTTCTTGTGAATTCCCCACATCTCCTTTCAGCAATTAGCAATTTAGCATCTAAACGACGATGCATCTAATTTCTCTTTAAATAAACCGTGTGGTTCACCTTGGTTATTTCCATTGATGTTCAAGGCTCCTCCATCCGTGAGATTACTCTTCCGAGATCCATGCACAAAAGTTGCTCGAGAAGTCGTCAAGGTTCTCCAAGAGCTTGCAGTGAGCATAAAGCACCACCGGCGCTGTGCCCCTGACGTTCTCTCCGATCATCTTCACGAAGCGCTGCAGGATCTGAACTCTTCGATCAGATCACAGCCACGGCTCTTCCTTGGCTCCAAACGCGCGTGTGCAGCCAATAGGCATATGCTCATGGAACTGACGAACTCCGGCAAGCACGCAGCACCAAGAGCAACTCTGCATTCATTCAAGACTGACGCGACGGCGTTCGCAGAAAGGAACAAGACGGGGACAGATCAAGGTCAGCCGCCGGAGCGCAGCGAGAGGGGCATGCTGCGGCCGACGCTGAGCAAGATCGCCATCACGAGCCTCGAGTTCTCTGAAGCGCTCCCGTTCGCCGCGTTCGCGTCGTTGCTGGTGGAAATGGTGGTGCGGCTGGAGCTGGTGATTGAGGAAGTGAAGAACCTGGAAGGGGCTGCGAATTTCAGAGAGTTCACTGGGCATGATCATTGGATCGTTGATCTCAATGAGAAGACGAGGAAAAGTAACGCCGCCGCATTGCACCCGGTTTCTGCTGCCGCTGAGTGAGGTGGTAATGGCGTAATGCATCCGGGTTCCGGGCAGCAATGTATCAGCCATATTCTGAGAAGAGAGGCATATTTTTCCTTTTTGTTGTTTTGTTTTTACTTTTAGTGAACATGAATCGTGGACTCCCAATAACCCACCTACCAAATATTTTGTCGGTGTCTGAATAACGGAAGTTGGTGTCAATATGTCACATGAATAGCGTGCAGTTCTTTTTTCCTTCTAAATTCTATAAGCATTGTTGTTCAGTATATAAAAAAGATTGCTGTTCTGAAAATCAAAATCCTGGTGGTCTGCTAGATCATTGTTGGTTGGTGCCAATGATGCATCAATTAATCATTTATCAATGGTACTACCACTTTTAGATTTTAAGACAAGGTCAGTTGTCGCATATCTATCTATAAAAGAACGAGTAGAATTGAAAACGTTTCTCACCAAATTTGGGCCCACCATACCCCTCACGCTGGACCCACATGTAAGGGTCAACGGAGGTGGAAAGAGGGTCAAACCCACAAAAACTGCATGTTAGAGAATGTTTCTGCCCAAAACAAAATTATTTTGTCACCCAACCGGCTCTACCCGCCGCGTACCCGCACTCCGTGAGTTTTGCCGATCTCCCGCTCCGCCTCGAGGGCCTGGACCTGAAGGCCCCGCAGCTCTTGCCGCTGGTGATGCTGAACCGTGCGGGCCTCCATCCGGCTGGGACTCGACATCGATGACGGCACGCTGGCACAAGCGTTGGCAGCGCGGCGCAAGAGGCTCGCCAACGCCACGGTGCCGACGACCACCATGCATGAACTCGGGCGCGCCCTACTTGGAGCCGGCGGCGCGGGGTGGTGCCGCTGCACACGACGCTGACCTAACGGGGATGCTCTGGGTGGACCACTTCTGGTGGCAGTTGAGGAGCGGCCTTGAGGAGGCTCGGGTAACAAGAGCGTCGCTGGCGGCGGCAACGGTACAGTGCAAGGACGAGGTCTGCGTTGCCACTGCAGAACCCCTTGAACCAAGTTACTTCATCGATCAATCTACTGTCCTAATCGCCACGGAAGCAAATCAAGCAATGAAGACACGCACTGCAATACTGCAGACAGCTTGTGTCATGGGGTGTACACTCTCAATTTCTGCAGCGACGTGCCAATATAATATAATGTATGCGGGTATTAGAACGGATGTGCAAAAGCAATACCTTGGCAAAATTCATAATTGTAAATGGGAGTACAATCATTATTGGCAGTCATTCCTATTGAGAAGTTCTCCATTTTAAGGTTCCAGAGAGATGGTAAAGACGCAGATTAACAGATGTGCGAATCTTATTTCCTCTGCTGCAAGTCGTGTGTTTAGTGTATTTTGTACAAACAACCTATCTAGCATGTCGATTGTGGTAAAATTAATTCACCTTGTGGTTATTTCAAATCTATATTTTAATGATTCTTATTTCTAATGTTAGATTCGATTATCCCCTGGTTTCATAACTACTAGAATAAATTTGAAACTACAACTTAAATTTTGCAATGTTAGATTAAATGTTTTCAACAAGTAAAATACTCGCTTCATTCCAAAACACTGTTCGTTTTGGCTTTTCTAGATACACATGTTTTGATATGTATCTAGATATATATTTATTTCTATTTCCATAGTAAAAGTTATATTTCTAAAAAAAGAAAATGAATAGTATTTTAGAACTAAGTGATATCTTTTACCAAAGTAAAAATTGTTTACATTTATTCAGATAATCCTAAAATAATTATTAACATCATGTTATGAAAGATATTTTTTTGACTCATTCACAATTTGAGGTGACCATAGCATCTTATATTAAATTTTTAATTATAACATATCAATGAACGGCACGCGCGTGCCGCGCGGGCCACCTTACTAGTTAATACTAATGAAGTGCACAATCTAGTCACTTCTTATCAGCGATAGATTCAGTTCCTCATTGTTATTATTCTAGTACCCCCCCCCCCCCCACCCACCCATCTCCATCTTGCGATACGGCGGGAGTTCTGGCAGGTAGAGAACATCAACATGTCCTACAGCCCTTCGCTACAAGCCTACAAGGCGCATGGCTGATCTTTCCAAAAAAAAAAAAAATACAAACCCCACAACTAGAAAGTGGTGATTTTGTTTTAGGCGGTGATGTATATTTGAACTTCCGTTAAAAATAGGAAAACGCCTGTTTTGCACCCTTTATTTTTCATAAAAGTTTGATTTTTAATCCACAATTACAAAACAGACAAAGGCCATCTAGCTAACAAAACCAGACAAATTTACCGCTTTGGGTGGGTTTAAAGTTTTTTCATTTATGGAAACATAAAAAAACACAATTTAAACATAAAAAACATAACTAATTTTTTAAAATAAAAATGAAATCAGTGTCAATTTATTTGTGAAAATATAACATGTCGCTTGGTGCACAATTTAAAGTTATTTGGATATAATTTTTTCCATGTTCCTAGTGTTTTGTTGTTTTTTTCTAAAAATACTTAGAATAGGAATAAATACTAACATATTGATTACATTTTTAGAAAAAATTTGCATTGGTTTCATATTTTATAATTTAAAATAAATTAGTTATGATTTTTTAGATTAAATTATTTTAAGAAATTTTAGAAAATGGATAATAACTATTGAAAGGGCCAAATTTACCCGGTTTGGATAGTTAAATGATTTTCAAGGTCCGATACTCTGGTTTTGTAGTTATGAGTTGAAAATCACGCTTGTGCGATAGCTGGAGGGTGGAAATTAGACTTTTGCCATAAAACTAAATCACCTTGACCTGCAGAAACTCCTATGAATTTGGGCATGGAACATCTTCTCTAGAGAATATTTACTAGACGAAGACAAATCATTTACTAGACCAAGACAAATCACGGTATATATTTGGTAGAAAACAAATTGGGCATGTTTGTTGACGTGTCATGATGATATTTTGCTCAAAACCACATAATTTCTTTGCAGAATCAACTATTTGTATTATTGTATCCTCAATCTAAATTCATAGCTTCATCAATTGCCTAGTATAGGTACCCTACCTGTCGTCCTTGGGTTCCAGCTCCACCTCAAGCATGGAGTAACCCTTCTCGAAGACCTGCGCCAGTATCTTCTCCCTCTCGATAAGCCATATATAGCACGTGGAGAGTGGAGACACACATAGGCTCTCGGACTTGGGGGGTTCCTCCTGAAGAAATCTTCAGAGAGCGGCCGGAGGGGCACAAGCGGAGGACGATCGATGAACTTCTTCAGATAGGGCAGCTGCCGGCGGCTCTCGACGAAGAAGAATTCTCCTCGTTCATGGATGTTGTTGTGCTGCGCGGCGGCCTCACGGCGAGGACGTGGCACGGCATGTGCTCTACCCCCTCAAGATCGAGCCTCGTCTCCTTTGCCCCTGCTACCTCCATTGCCACGGCCGCTCTCTCTGTCCTCTTTGGAACCCTAACCTCTCTGCTTGGCCCCCGGTTATACGTGTATATGAGAGATTCGGCAATTTCGCGTGGCCACCTTAGGAGCACCGCCAACCAACGCGTGCGTGGCCACCTTAGGAGCACCGCCAACCAACGCGTTGAACTATATATACGCATCTCATCCTGCCTCGTCTCCTTGAAGACGCAGACGTCGCGTCTGGCGAGGAACGCCGAGTAGTTCTCTGACTCCCGGATGACGCAGATGTCACCACCGGCCGCTTGATCCTGTTCAAGATTGCTGCCTTGGCGATGCAGATATCGCACGATGTTGGGTCCTTGCTCACGGGAGCGGTGGTGCCGCTTGGTCTCCGCAGGAGGTGGCACGGCAGGTGTTCCACCCCGTCAAGCCGCATCAGCTCCGCCACCGGTGGCATTGGTGCTCTCCGTTTGTCTGTTTGGAACCCTAAACCTCTCTTTCTTGTCAAACCTGTATCTGGTTTCGGGGGACACGACGTCTGTTTTTTCTTTTAGAGCACGACGTCTGTTTATACGGCTCCTACAAACGCCGTTGTGTTGTTTCGTTTGGAACACCTCTGGTTGGTGGCGGAAAAACGGAGGCCATTCGTACGTCTGGCCCAACTCGGATCGGCCCCAATCCAGCAAACCCACGTGCACCAACTACCAACCGTGTAGCCCAACTCCGCTCAGTCCATCGTCCACGTTCGTAAAAAGTCCTTTTTAACGTCCCTCAAATATATATTATATATATAATGCTTGAAAAAAAGAGAGCCGTCCATTTCCGAAGACCAAAGTAAAAGATACCACGAGATAAAGTACCAGGAGGTACCAACTAATAAAATAATTATTCGTATTAATAAAAAGAGTAAATGTGTAATTTTAAAAGAAAACATTATACAGATAGTTAAGATACTCGTATACACAGGTCTTTCAGAAAAGATACTCGTACACGAGATAGTTGACCGGTTTTTCGTATACGAGCTAGTCGACCGACTCTTTTTTTTTCCCCCGTATACGAGCTAGTCGACCGGTTCTTGTTTTCACTCGGCTCCTCGCTGGCAAGGCAAGCTCCATGGGGTTCGTTTGCTGTCTTTGCCGTTATTCCCTTGCCTTCAAACTTTGGCTCGTTCCAGCAGCAGCAGGGTTCAATCGAGCCACGGCGAGACTCGATTCGACAGCGGTGAACGGTGGTTCAGCAGCTACGCAGGTCGATTTGACTGGGACGAAGCTCGATTCCGCGGCGGTCCAAGACAAATCGACGATGGCGGCGATCGATTTGGTGCTTATGGAGGTCACGACTGAAGCGACGCATGAACTGGTGCCGCCGGAGTTCGATTCGACGGTGGATGCGTGGACCTCGCGAGCACGTGGGCGAGCAAGCGAACCTTGCTCACGAGGAGGCCACGGTGACGAGGTGCTATGGGGGCAAGCAGTGGGAGAGAAAGCCGAGGGGAGAAGACACGACGCCGGAGGCTGGAGGGACGAGTCCAACACGGAATGAATCGCAGAATACCAGATGCAGATACGAAACGGATCGAAGGGGTCTCGTGGAGGTAGGAGGGATGGGGAATTACCTTAATACCCTTTTCTTTTGTTTTTTTAAATATAAATACTTAGATAAATACATACTAGGATCAACCGCTGTAATTAATTAGATAAATAGTACCGCTTGGTACCTCTTTGTACCTGCCAAGCATTGTAAAACGCCTCTATGTATATTGCCCGAGTCTAACATTCATCCCTCATCTATAAAACCAGATATATTTGATATCCTAATTCGTTTGTTTTTTTATCACTTGTTGGTATTGAAGGCGGGTTTAGATGACATGGAAGTGGGGCCTGCATGCCAGTGTGGGCCCACATGCCTCCTTCTTTCCCCCATTTCTCTTCCTCCCCTCTCCATTGTCTCACTCTACCACACGATGTCGCTTTTCCAGCTGTGTCGTCGCACCGCTGTAGCTAGGAGCGGCACGGAGGCCTCTAGCGGCTCAGGGGGGCGGTGGTCCGACGGCGTAGCGTGCTTCGCGGCGCACGCGGCGGTGGTCTGGTGGCTGAGCGTGCATCGCAAGGTCCGTGTGGCACATGGGTCGGGGTCGCGGCGCCCAGGTGATGAGGGAGGGAGGAAGAAGAGGGAGGGTGGGAATGATGACGTGGACCCCACCTTGACTTGCGCCCCCCCACTGCCACGTTATTTAAAGCCTTGATGCTGTTACCTCCCGCTGCCTTGCTGGTCAAGGCCGCCGTCTTAGCGACGCAGATCTTGCAGTCCACAGGCGAGCAAGAATCCACCCCCTTATTAATACACCACTTGCATACGAGGCCACACACTGAACCGTCATAGGCACGGATCTCCATATCCCTGTCTTTGTTGGCGGTGCAGATCTCCTCCGTGCGGATTCGCTGCTCCTCCTTGGCGCGAATCTGTTCCTCTTCCTCGCGGTTGCAAAACCCCTCCGGTATCTTAGGCCTTGTTTAGTTCACCAATTTGGTGTGCCAACTTGGTGCCAAGTTGGTACCAAGTTGATGAACTTGTCACATCGATCATTTAGATACTAATCAAGAGTATAAAATGTAGATTAATTACAAAATTAATTACACAGCTGGACTCTAAAGCGTGAGACGAATCTTTTGAGCCTAATATTGACCATCATTAGCATATTTTTAATGACATAGTTACTGTAGCATAACAATGCCTAATGATGGATTAATTAGACTTAATAGATTTATCTCGTGATTTATAATCTATTTGTGCAATTAGTTTTATTTTTAGATTATGTTTAATACTCTTAATTAATGGTCAAACATCGATGTGACAAGTTCACCAAGTTGGCATTTGCCAACTTGGTGAACTAAACAAGCCCTTAATCAGCTCTTCCTCCACCTTGGACATATTCATCTCCGACTCCATGGCAGCTCTATCTTTTCCTCTCTGGAACCCCAATGCTTGCTAAAACCCTAGGTCTGGATTACGAGGGCGTGGCGGTTGTGGTGTGGCGTTGACCAGGCGTATAGGCCCCGCAACGCAGGCTCTCTCTTAGTCTTAAGCCCGTATATCCTGCCAAAAAAATAAGAAGGCCCAATGGCCCAATCATCAGGAAGTCACGCGTGGTCGGAGCCCTGACGGCGCCGGCTCTTGGCCTCCACCACGGCGAGCCGTGTCTCCCGGTCTCCGCCCCTCCACAGCGCGACTCTGCAGCAAGGCATGTCTGGCCGATTCTGCCGTGTCTCTCTCTCGCCTCCCTCTCTGCTCACAGGCCCTCAGTCATGATGGCAACTCTTGTTCTTTGTTGCCCCCCCCCCCCCCCCTCCTGTGTCTTCATTTGTTTTTGTCTATAGCCAAGATTACTTTGGCCTCATGCCGCTGCATGCCTACACTTCCTTTATGTTCTCGGTAGCAAATAAATCAAACAGTATATATCATGCTGACTAATATCAACTAGAATATCTTCCGAAAAACTGCTTCAAATATTATAGCTGACCAATATATTCATAAGAGCAAAGATGGTTAGATGCATGCATTATGTTGTGCAGCGTTTTCATTTATGTCAAATTGTAGGGGCATCGCAGATTTCCAAATTGCCAAGTCTTCAATTGCTTCAGGCTTAACAATTGTGTTTGGTTTAGTGTATGCTGTAGTTAGCCTTTCTAATGTGCCATCCAGTTTTTGTTTGCCAAAACATATTTTTTTTTGTTCTCACTAAATATTGATAAATTTTCATTTCATTACTTGCATGTTTCATATTTATATCTGCGAACTGTTTACATCTATATAAATACTGTATGAGGAGCTGTATATGTAACGGCGGATCCGTATCTCGTATCAGGCTAGTTCAGTGTTTAGTATTGCACCACGGGCGTGTCGGCTCTAGCTTCGCCCCTTGCACGCTGGGGTGGTTATTGTTTTTGCAAATACAATTTATTGCTGATGTTTTATTCTTTGCTGGCTTGGAGGAGGGATTATCAAGCAAGCTTATTGGTGATCTGAAAGTCTACTCAGTGGAGTTCATCGAACTATGATCAGCATGTTTGTGTTTCTTATGTGAAACTGTTTCTTCATGCCTTTTTTTGCACTACCACAGCCTACGTTATATTTCTATCACATGGGGCAGAAGACAACTGAAATAGTGGGTGCTGACGTGAAAAAACTTGAAGCCGCTAAGGAGAGTCTCAACAAGTAATTTGTTTTATTCCATACACTCGTTTTGGTGGAACCCACACATATTCAGTGGAACCCGCACTCTTTTGGTGGGGCCCACTAAGTGAGACCCATGATACTGTTGAGCACCTCATCATTTAAAAAATTTACCAATAATGGTTGCTCTATTATTTGCAGTTAAATTTTATGAAACATATATCTTTGTATATTTCAGTCATACGTAATAGCACTCATACTATTTAATTGATTTTCAGTTCATAAATTCAGAAAATATTATCAAAATATTATTCATTACTAATTTTATCTTTTCATATTTCAAAATCAAGAATTAGCATAACATAACACGTGAATCTGTATTATATTTCTTCTAACACCAAAAGGTCAACGGATTTCTAAGAAAAAAGTTATATATAAAAATTGTCTAAGTTAAATACGTATTGAGTAAAATAAGATAAATAATTATTATGTAGCTCAACATCGTCTATATAGACTCTCATCGCACACAACCTAACTAGTATATATTTAACTTTCACCCGTAGCAATGCACAGACATATTTCCTAGTTATCCTAGAACAAGCAAGCCAATGCTTTTGTTTCTGGAGAAGCAAGCCAATGTTATGCCAGTTAAGGTAACTCATTGTTAACCATTAACGCCTATGGATTCAGATCTTATCTGATATGGAACTATTTCAGCCATAGCAATGTCAAACATGCTGGACATGATAAGAAGATTCAACTCATACTAGTACTAAGAAGATAGACTTCCTAAATAAACTAAATTAGTAGCTCATTTTCCACCGACAGATAAACTACATTACTAGCTCATTTTCACATCGATAGCCTCATGTACCTACTGCTAACAGCTGCTGTAGTCCGGCTCTAACAGTTCCCTTCCCGAACAATCTCCATGTTGGCGAACCCCTTCTTGAAGAACTGGAAAAGAGCATTCTCGTCCTCCTCGATGGAACGTAGAACCATACCTGCGACCTTCTTCATCAACTCACGGTGGTGAGGATTCTCCTGGAAGTAATCCTCAGGGAGAGGACGGAGAGTCTCGAGCTCAGGATCGACGAGGAGGCGTTCGATGTAATCTTGCGGCACCCTCAGCTTTTTCTTGACCTCGGGCGTCTTGCGGTACTTGTTGGGAAGAAACCTGATGACGCAGACGTCGGCGACGGCGCGCGATGCCGAATCCTTCGCCGCCTGGATGGCGTCACCTCCCGCCGCCTTGATCCTGTCGAAGGCCGCCGCCTTGGCGATGCAGATCTTGCAGTCAACGGGCGACCAAGAATCCACCCCATTGGTAACGCACCACTTGCAGACGATGCAACACACCGAACTGTCGTCGCAGCGTCGGATCTCCTCCTCCTCGGCTGTCACTCCCCTTGGCCGTCGGTGAACGCCGCCGACGTGAGCTAGACAAGGGAGTCGGATTTGGGACGGGGAGGGCAAGGCACCCTGAACCCCACGAGTTCGATTCAATATTTCAGATATGCAATAGTTTGTTACAGAGCAGTTTCTCTCCTTATAACTCTCACCTATCTTCCTCGGCCTAGGGCCCACACGACAGTCTTACATTACACCAAAGCACAACGATAACAAGAAAACGTAAACTCTACTTCCCACTTCACACTCCCGGATATGACATCTTCCCTCCCCCTAAGAACTTGCTGGTCCTCCAGTAAGGACACTAGGAAAGCGTCTTGTAATGACGTTCCAATCTTCCCAAGTTGCCGAGCCTGGAGGTAGAGAAGTCCACTTCACCCACACTTGAGGAATTGCCTTGCCCCCTTTCTTCACCAAACGTCTCTCCAAAATTCCTTCCGGCAGCAAGTCCTGTCTAGTAAGATCTGGCACATGAGACAATTCAGAGAAGACTGGTGTGTGATCTGGTGTAAATGATTTCAGTTGAGACACATGAAAAACCGGATGAATCAAGCAATCAGCCGGCAACTCCAGCTTATAAGCTGCCCGCCCAATACGCTCCAACACCTTGTATGGCCCAAAATACTTGAAGGCCAACTTAGGAAATGGCCTATTCACCAGGGAAGATTGAGTATAAGGTTGTAGTTTCAGCAGCACTAATTCCGCCACTTGATACTCCTGATGATTTCTTTTCTTATCAGCTGCCATTTTCATCTTGTTTTGAGCCGTTGCTAAGTGTTCTTTCAGAACCACCGCTTGCTGTTGCAGTGTACTGATCTCTTCAGAGACAGTAGTTGATTGCGTTGGGTGTGAAGGTACCAGACCAGTGTTGGCTTCATAACCGTATAGGGCGAAGAAGGGTGTACAACCCACCGATGTATGATATGCTGAATTATACCAGAATTCCGCTTGAGACAGCCAAGATTTCCATTTCTTCGGATCATCATATACTGCACAACGAAGATACATCTCCAAGTATTGATTCACTCTTTCCGTTTGCCCATCCGTTTGAGGATGGTAGGCTGAACTGAGCAACAGCTTAGTACCCAACAGGGTGAAGAGCTCTTTCCAGAATTGACTGGTAAAAACCTTGTCACGGTCAGACACAATTGTTCTAGGGACTTCGTGCAGCTTAATCACATTGTCAAAAAACAGCTTTTGCCACAATCTTTGCTGTGAAGGGGTGCTTGAGAGGTATGAATTGTGCATATTTAGTGAATCTATCAACCACCACTAGAATCACATTGCATCCTTCGGAGATAGGTAACCCCTCAATGAAGTCCATGGACCAATCTTGCTAGGCTCCTGCAGGAATGGGTAAGGGTTGAAGCAACCCGGCTGGCAAAGAATTGGTATGCTTGGCCTGTTGGCAGACTGAGCACTGTTTGACAAATTCCTCCACTGCCAATTTGAGACCTTTCCAATGAAATAGATGTTTGATTCTGTAGTATGTGGCTTGCACACCAGAATGCCTCCCAATGGCACTCGCATGAAAGGTAGCAATCAACTTCGTTTGTAGTGCTGAATTCCGTGGCACCCATATCTTGCCTTTGAATTTGATAATACCTTCATCCAGGCTGTAACCTTGAGGATTTGGGCTCAGAATCGCCAACTGAGTTAGCAACTGTTGGGCACTTGGACCAGTCACATAAGAGTTGAGAAGTTCCTGTATCTAGACTGGTTGAGTTGAAGATACAACCTGTATAGCAAAGAAATGATCAACCCTGGATAATGCATCAGCTGCAGCATTTTCCTTTCCCTTTCGATACACCACTTTAAATTGGAGACCCATCAAGCGGGCCATTGCTTTTCTTTGCATCTCTGAGTGCAGATTTTGTGCATTAAGGTAGGCTAAGCTCTTGTGATCTGTTTTGATGATGAATTCTTGCCCGTGCAGATATTGTCTCCACTTCTCCACAGCCATAATCAAGGCAAGAAATTCCTTCTCATAAATAGATAGGTGCTTGTGCTGAGCTGTCAATGCTTTACTTAGAAAAGCAATAGGTTGATCCTTCTGCATTAGAATTGCCCCAACCCCAACATCACATGCATCTGTCTCTATAGTGAATGGTTCCTTAAAGTTTGGCAGTGCTAGCACTGGTGTTTAGGACATAGCCACTTTCAGTTGTTCAAAAGCCTGTTGAGCCTCAACCGTCCAAACGAATTGCTTCTTTTTTAACAATTGAGTGAGGGGTCTAGCCAACAATCCATAATGCTTAATGAATTTTCTATAATATCCAGTCAATCCCAGAAAACCCCTTAACGCTGACACTGTTGTTGGAACAGGCCAGTTGAGCATTGCCTCAGTCTTACTTGGGTCTGTTTCTACACCTTTGGCTGAAATGATATGACCCAAATATTCCAACTTGGTCTGGGCAAAAGAACACTTGCTTTCTTTCATATACAAGTTATGTTCTCTAAGCTTCTCCAAAACGACAGTGAGGTGGGCTAAATGGGACTCTAGAGTAGGACTATAAATCAAGATATCATCAAGAAAGACCATGACAAACTTGCGTAGAAAAGGTGCTAGTACCTCATTCATCAGACACTGAAAGGTCGCTGGTGCATTAGTCAAGCCAAACGGCATCACTCTAAACTGGTAGTGGTCGTGATGTGTTTTGAAAGCCGTCTTATGTTCGTCTTCCTCTTTCATCCTTACTTGATGATACCCCGAACGCATATCCAATTTAGTGAAATATTGAGTCCCTACTAACTCCTCTAAGATCTGATCAATCAAGGGCATAGGAAATCGATTCTTTACAGTAATGTCACTGAGTTTCCTGTAGTCCACACAGAATCACCAAGTCCCATCTTTCTTCTGCACAAGAAGTACTGGGCTTGCAAATGGGCTTGTGCTAGGAGTAATTAACCCAGCTGGCAGTAATTCTTTCACCTGCCTTTCAATCTCATCTTTATGATGTGGAGAGTAGCGGTAAGGTTTAGAGTTAACCGGCACTGCCCCTGGTAACAAGGGGATCTTGTGATCATAAAATCTTGCAGGTGGAAGGGTTTTAGGCTCCTGAAATACATCCTGGAACTTGTGCAACAGCTCCTGTACTGCTTCATTGGGCTGTGGAGGACGTGTAGATGGTAACATTTCAACCACAGCTACTGCCCAAATGTCATTGCCCTTGGACCATTTGTACACTTGCTCTAAAGATACATTCTGGACTGGACTGGTGGAGGCTTTTACACCATTGAGAGTCACATGTTGTCCTTGCTCCTCAAACTGCAAAGTTTTGTCACCCCAATTACATAACATAGGACTGTGTGTACTGATCCAATCATACCCCAATATTGCATCATATGCACCCAAATCCAACACCTACATCTCATGTCCCAGAGTATATCCATTTGTCCACCATTCTAAATGAGGAACACATTGATCTGTTATCATCAGTTCTCCATTAGCCACCTTAACTTGCTTAGCTGGAACAGGAATAGTTGGAATGCCCACATGTTCTACAAAGGATTTGCTGACAAAACTGTGAGAGCTGCCACTGTCAATCAACATTAACATCACCTTATTTTTCACAATGGCTCTAATCTTCATTGCTTCCCCATGTTCAGTCCCTGCAATAGCATTGAGAGATAACTGACAGAATCCTTCAGTCAATTTGTCCTCCAATTTCAACTGAGCCAGCACCTCATCTAACAGGACTGTATCCAAATCATTGACCACCAAGGCATTGAGTGAAGGTTGTTGCCGGGGCTTCTTAGTGCACACATTCTTGTGATTGGCATCAAAATTCTCACCACAATAGAAACACAGGCCATTTGCCTTTCTGAAGTCCCTCAACTGTCTTTCCTTCCACAATGTATTTGACGTGGCATTGTACTTTCCCTCCACCTTCTGCTGAATTTGCCCAACCTTACTAGTGTGCTGCTTCTGTTGGCCTTTGCCTTTGTTTTTGTCTAACACCTGTTGTTGTATTTTAGCCAATAGGATGGCTCTTTCCATTGTTTCAGGAATGTGTGACTGCACCACACACGCAATATCTAGCTTCAACCCTTTAATGAACTGGGTGACAAAAAACAAGTCATCAAATCCAGTGTTATGCATCATCAGTTTATACTGCAGATCCTCAAATGCTGAGATATATGTGTCTAGAGTATCAATTTGCTGCAGTTCCAGCAACATGGTTAAAGCCTCCCTGTAATCATTGTCACCAAATTTCTTCTCCACAGCTTGAATGAATGTATCCCAATCACTGATACCATACTTTTGCTTGTAAATTTGAAGCCATTTCGAAGCTCTGCCATCCATACCCAGAGATGACATAGTAGCCCACAAACTCCTTGGTAGTTCAAACAGACTAAAGTAGTCCAAGCATTTATCCTTCCAAATACGAGGCTCCTCTCCCTCAAAGCGAGGAAAAGTCATCTTAGGTACTAAATTCTTAACTCTGAACTTATCACCTTCCTCCCTTCGATTATACTGACCAGCAGGTCTGGAAGTAGCACCCCCTCGATTCTGGAATTGCTGAAACTGAGATTCCCCATCCTCAGATGCCGTTGGGCTCAGAGGTTCCTTGTGCTTGTTTTTTTCCTGCTCCAAAGTCAATTTCGTCACTGCCTGACTTGTGATATCTAGTTGTTTAGCCAACCTCTGTTGATCCTTAAGCATCTGCTCCATAATCGTGGTAGACATCTCCACCCTCGTATCTGTCTTCTGTTGATTACCACCAATATCACCAACTTTTGCAAACAACAGATCCAGACTCTCGAGCACATGATCCCAACGTTCATCACTCCTACGCATCACTTCATCCATCCTTTCCAACACAAATTGCGTCTCAATGGAAGGCTTAGGAGGAGCCGTGGTGACCGCGCCCCAAATCTCGTGAAGTACAGAACGGTTTGATGCGACCTCGTCCTACCGCAAGGTACGACTGTACTCACGAAGATCGAGGGAATAATGCAATCACTCACCGGAATCCTTCGAACAACCCCGTGGAGAATCGGAGTCGCGCCCGACCAGAGCAATTCCTCAATCCGCCGCAGACAATTCCCGTCGCAGCCACTCCAATCACCTCCAGTAGCCGAAGAAACACCCGCAAGTCGAGTCGCGTGCACCGGAATTACGGAATTGGTCGAGGATTGCAGCAATTCAGATCCGCAATCCGACCTGCCGACCAAGTGTGTTTGCGATCTCCAGACCCGCAGGATCCCATGATAACTTGAAGCGCGCCGAGGATCGCCGAAATCTGATACCACTGTCACTACCCTTGGCCGCCGGTGAACGCCGCCGACGTGAGCTAGACAAGGGAGTCGGATTTGGGACGGGGAGGGCAAGGCCCCATGAACCCCACGAGTTCGATTCAATATTTCGTATATGCAATAGTTTGTTACAGAGCAATTTCTCTCCTTATAACTCTCACCTCTCTTCCTCGGCCTAGGGCCCACACGACAGTCTTACATTACACCAAAGCACAACGATAACAAGAAAACGTAAACTCTACTTCCCGCTTCACACTCCCGGATATGACATCGGCGTGGATCTGCTGCTCCTCCTCGGTGTTGGAAACCCCCTCCGGTATCTGGATCGGCTCTTCCTCCACCTTGGGCATCCTCATCTCCTCCTCCATGGCAGCGCTCTTCTCTCCTCTCCGGAACCCTAATGCTCGTCAAACCCTAGGTCTGGATTGCTTGGGGGCGTCGGCTGTGGTGGCGTTGTTGATTGCAAGTGCAACGCAGGCACGCAGTGTCCGTCGCGTCCCCGCGGCTGCCCGCACGCGCCGTGGCTCGTGGAAACTTACGCAGATGCCTCAGTTGGCAGGCTCTTAAGCCCATATATATCCTCCCAGAGAAATAAAGAGGCCCAGTATCTCAACAAGGCCCAGTCATCGAGAAGTCGCCGCGTGCGGTTCGGCGCCGCCGGCTTTAGGCCCGTGTGTCCCCTCCAGTGCGAGGCATGGCTGGCCGACTCTGCCGTCTCTCTCGCCTCTTTCCCCTCGTCTCCTTCGCCTCCTCCTCCTCCGCCGCCGCCGCCGTCGCCGCCGCCCCGGGACTCCACGGCCAGCTCCCCTTCGCCGTCAACCCTAGCCCCGCTCCGGCGCTCCCCTCCTCCCCCGCGTCGCCGTCGCCCGCTCTCCCCGCCCTCTCTCGCGTCTTCTCCTCCTCCGCGGGTATCCCCCTCGTTCCGCCTGTGCCCCGGCCCGCGTTTCGCGTGGATCTCTAGGACTGACGGATTTTTTTTCGGTTCGCTCTTACAGGCGCTTCCAGCATGGTGGTCGTGGGCTCCGCGGACTCCTTCGCCAGCATCCTGTCAAAGGTGCAAGGTACGGCGCCGATTCCCATCTGTCCCCCCTCTCCGAACCCTGCTTGATGTCTAGTCCTTCGCATGTTTGTGATGAATTGGGTCCCCTTGATGAATGTGTTCTCGTATTATGCCTTTGATTGATGATGGCTGTGGATTCTGCAGACGAGAAGCTGCCGGCGGTGTTCTACTACACGGCGGTGTGGTGCGGGCCTTGTAAGTGCTGACTCAGCCTGATGCCTGTGTTGCCAAATATGGGGCTTGATTGATTGGGTTTTAGAACTTTTTTGTGTGTCTGTGCTGCATCACAGGCAGGGCGATCGCGCCTTTCGTATCAAAGCTAAGCGGCCAGTATCCCAACATTCCAGTCTATAAAGTTGACATTGATATGGTAAGTGTGCAAATTTTTCTGCATCGATGATGTGATATAAACTGCTTGTT
Source organism: Digitaria exilis (assembly GCA_015342445.1). Taxonomy (NCBI): domain Eukaryota; kingdom Viridiplantae; phylum Streptophyta; class Magnoliopsida; order Poales; family Poaceae; genus Digitaria; species Digitaria exilis. The sequence continues at coordinate 2,039,531 of JACEFO010002479.1, forward strand.
AAGTGTGTATTGTTTTGGTTACATGAGTACATCGTTCAGGAATATGAATACTCTTTCTCACAATTTGGTGTGCCACCTTTAACTCTTGCGTTGTTGAAGTTCCAAGGGATAGGCCATGTATATCCACCCTGGTACATTGAAATCATGTCTCAATGTTTTTTTTTCTAGTTAATAGTACCCATGTTTCACCATGAACCTCCCTAACTGTTCAATGTGAGCCAGGCCTGCTTGGTAGTAGCCAGTTGCAAAAGCGTGCCTGTTGAAGCAGGCCATGTTCCCTCGATGGCCCTTGCATGTGTTAAAATAGCTCCTGATCCAACCCGCTGGCCTAACCTCTCTCCCCACCGGCCACAGTCATCATTGCAGCTCCTGTTCTTTGTTGTTCCCGTTCTGTCTCTTCATTTGTTTTTGTCCTTAGCCAAGATTACTTTGGCCTCATGTCGCTGCATGCCTAAACTTTCTCTATGTTCTCGGTAGCAAATAAATCAAATAGTATGTATCATGCTGACTAATATCAATTAGAATATTTTATTTTAAAAAAATCTTAACCCATTATTTAGATTATAACAGACCAATATATTCATAAAAGCAGAGATGGTTAAATGTATGCATTACCATGCAACGTGTTTTCACTTATGCATATTCCAAACTGCCCTAAATCTTCAATTGCTTCAAGCATGAAACAATTATGTTTGGTTTAGTGTATGCTGTAGTTATGATCACTATACTTTCTTTGTGGAATGAATTTAAAATTATCAGAAATTCCGAAATCAAGAAATCAGCCTTTCTAATGTGCCATAATTATGATTCCAGCCTTTGTTTGCGAAACCAAATTTTTGTTCTCACAAATATTGATAAATTTCATTTTATTGCATGCATGTTTCATGTTTGCCAAAACAAATTTTTATTCTCGCCTTTGTCTGCGATTTGTTTGCATGTATAGAAATAATGTATGAGAGCTGAAAATTGATGTATGATATTTGTATATGTAATGGAGGATCCGTGTTTTTTTGTCAGGCTAGTTCAGTGGTTAGTTGTGCACCACGGTTGTGTCGGCTCTAGCTTCACCCCTTGCACACTGGGTGGTTATTGCTTTTGCAAATACAATTTATTGCTAATGTTTTATTCTTTGCTGGCTTTGCAGGAAGGATTTGGAAGCAAACTTGGTGGTCTCAAGGTTTGCTCAGTGGTAAGTTTTAGTTTGTTGAACTATGATCAGCATTCATTTTATGTCAGCATGTTTGTGTGTCTTATGTGAAACTGTTTCTTTAGTTCCAATCTAAATTCATATTGCAAATATTTGATTCTGGCTATGCTATTTTTTGCACTACCACAGCCTACATTCCACTTTTATCACAAGGGGCAAAAGACAACTGAAATAGTGGGTGCAGATGTGAAGAAACTTGAAGCCGCTATGGACAGTCTCAACAAGTATGTTTTTTTTTATTCCATACACTCGTTTTGCTGGATTTTGCTTGAAGATTTCATGTGTGGTTAACATCGAAGCAAAGAAACCTGGACAAGCTAAATTGAGTTTTGTAGCTGTAAACAAATAAATTGTGTTGCTTCTCTTCACATCTTTAGTTAGTGATCAACAAATATACACTTGAGTCCAGCTCACATTGTGATCAACAAATATACGCTTGAATCCAGCTCTAAGCTGTTTCCCTTTTGCAGTGCTCCCAAAACTAGTTTCCCTTTTGCAGTGTTCCTTAAACTGTTATGCTTTTTTTTTTTTTGTGATGCTCATGAAACTGAAATCGTACGTTGGTTCTTTCAGGCAGCAGGAGCCCTAGAGAAGAGCCTCCGCCAAGGCTCTGTTTCCTTCATGGCGCCAAGGGACTTTTGGCTTTGCATTTTCATATGCTTTAGTGTTATATAAGCCAGTGTTTTTATGTGTGAGGACGATGCCTATGATTCGTGCCAACGTGTTTAACTCATGGGTTTTGGATCTCGAGGCTAGGCAAATCTCTCCAGAACTCCAGGTGTTTCTCATGTTTGGATTGAAAAGGTGTTTCTCGTCCTATGTGCTTTTCTTTAGCAGTGGTGCATTTTTCCGTCATGGAAATAGTTTAGCATGTCAGCATATATTTTTTTTTTGAGCATCAACACCTCGCTTTATTCATGAACAATATTATAGGTGTTACATATGCCATCTGGCGGTTCAATCAACCAAACATGTCTGCCTAAAGCAGCATAAATCGAGCTCCTAGCGAGAGTATGAGCATCAACATTTGACGCTCGCTGCTCGTGCACAAACTCAGACAATCTAAAATTAGCGGCCCTTGCCTTGATCTCCTTGACAATATGACCGTAGATGCCCATATCTGACTTTTGCAAGTTTTTTATCACACTTGCATCATCACACGCCAGCCTAAATTGCTGGAGGCCTAAATCACATATCTGAGTTTTGCAAGTTTTTTATCACACTTGCATTATCACACGCCAGCCTAAATTGCTGGAGGCCTAAATCACTTGCAAGTGACCTTCCTTACATAATCACTTGCAAGTGACAATCCTTCCTTGCAGGCAATCGCCTCCATCGTGTCTCAGGGTCAGTGATGCCCTCCAACACTAGAACCGATGCGCCTAGAAAATTGCCAGTTGAGTCTCTTGCGACCGCAGAAGCTGAAGCTACAATGGTATTCTTTGGTAGTGCAACGTCAACATTTAATTTTGCCAAACCTACTGGAGGAGGTATCCAACGAGGTGGGATCCCATGTCCAGCACCTCTGTCAACCTTTACTGTTTGGGTTGTGTGTAGCTCCGAAATAAACTTTGATATAAAGCAGTGTGTTGACATTGGACTTTGGTAAATATTTTCATGAATGGCTTGCCTTCTCGCATACCAAATAGCCCAAAGGGTAACTGTAACCCATGTGAGTTCATCCTGTGACAGCGAAGACATCATCGACACCAGCCATCGCCGTGCGTCCATATCTTCATTCACACATATATGCTCTGTGATCATTTCTGACTCTAAAGCCCACACACATCTTGACATGTTGCATACAATCAACGAGTGTCTCCATGAATCTGCCTTGCCACATATCGAACAAGAATTATCATGCGCCATGTGTCTATGGTGGAGTACATCCTTCGATGGTAGCGAACTCCTTGCGAGCCTCCATAGAAACACCCGGATTTTAGAAGGAACTTAGATCCCCCATAGAGTAGTCCATTCCTTTTCCTCTGCCTTCTGATTTGATCTGCCTACTCTTTTCTCCAATTATTTCTTAGCAATTAGCATTCTATAGGCTGATCTCACAGAAAAGATGCCGCTCTTCTCGTGGTGCCAAGCCGAGTAGTCATCTTGACGCCGCGTGCTTACAATGACTTCTACGTCGGCCGGAGTGAACCACTGCTGAAGCTTGACTTTATCCCATGCTGCCATGGTCATGTCAATTAACTCTGAAACCATCTGGGGTGGATTAGCTTGATTGCACATAACAGGTCTCCTCATACCATTAGTAGGCAACCAGTTCATCGACCATATATGAGTAGTCTCCCCCGTGCCAACTCTCCTAATTAGCCCTTCAGCCAAAACATCCCTCCCGTCGATGATGGAGCGCCAAATCCGCGAAGGGGCAGACCCCAGTTGTGAATCCATAAAATCGACATTGGGAAAATACACAGCCTTTAGAACTCTTGCACTCAGAGAACCAGCGTCCTGCAAGATCCTCCATGCTTGTTTTGCAAGTAATGCAAGATTGAAGAGCTCCAAGTCCCTGAAACCCAGACCGCCCATATATTTTGGCTGAACCATGTCATCCCAAGCTACCCAATATGTTTTTCCTTTTGCCTTTACAGCCCCACCAAAAATTGCAAAGTAAACCATTAATATGTTGACATAGCCCGCGTGGCAGCCTAAAGCATGACATCAGGAACGTCGGGATAGCTTGTGCAACTGACTTAATAAGGACCTCCTTTCCTCCGGCTGATAAACATTGTTCCAACCATCCTTGGACCTTGTTCCATACTCTATCTTTTAAATATTTGAAGGCACCAATAGTAGCAACTCCTACATCCATAGGCATCCCTAAGTATTTCTGGTTCAGGGATTCATTATGTACCTCCAAGATGTCCTTTATTTCCTCTCTAAGAATCTCACGACATCCCTTAGCAAAGTGGATAGACGATTTGTCCACATTTATTTGCTGCCCTGACGCCATACAATACATCCTCAGCACTTCTTTAACCTCCTGAGCGCTCTCCCTATTTGCTCTGAAAAACAGCAGGCTATCATCTGCAAAGAGTAGATGGCTAACCGTCGGGGTCGACGGAGCCACTTTGATGCCATTGAGAATAGATGATTGATTTCTTGATTTCAAGAGGCACGAAAGGCCCTCTGCTGCTAACAAAAACAAATAAGGAGAGATAGGATCACCTTGGCGGATACCCCTCGAAGGCATGAATTGCTCGAGACATTCTCCATTCAACAACACAGAAAATGAGACCGATGTAACAAGCCTCATTACCGTATCAATCCATCGTTGATCAAAACCCAGGCGTGACATGATCGAGCTCAGATAGTCCCACTCCACCCGGTCATATGCTTTCTTCATATCTATCTTGAGGGCACAACACCGCAAGTCTTTTGCATGCTTCTTCTTTATGAAATGTAGACATTCATATGCCGTAATAATATTGTCTGTAATCAGTCTACCTGGGACGAAAGCTGACTGTTCCTCAGATATAATTTCTGGTAAAACAACTTTAAGCCTGTTTGCGACGACCTTCGAAGCAATTTTATAGATTACATTGCACAGGCTAATAGGTCGAAATTGACCCAAGTCCTCTGGGCTTGCCACCTTCGGAATCAGGACGATAAATGTATCATTAATCGCCTTCGGATCATCTTCACCTCGCAAAACCCTGAGAACAACTGAGGTTACCTCGTCTCCACATAGGTCCCAATGTCTCTAGAAAAAGTGAGCAGGAAATCCCTCCGGACCCAGAGATTTAGTAGGGAACATTTGGAAAAGCGCTCGCTTTACTTCAGAACCTGTAAAAGGAGCAATTAGAATATCATTCATCTCTGGAGTAACCTTGGTTGGGACCGTGCCAAGTACTGCCTCCATATTTTGTGTCCCCTCGGATGTGTACAAGCTCTTATAGAAGGATGTGGTCACCTCACCAAGTTCCTGCTCATTTACAGTATGTTGTCCGTCATGCTTCTTAAGCATGATTATTCTATTCCTCTTTCTTCTACGGCTAGCACGCAAGTGGAAGAAACAGGTATTCTTATCCCCTGCTGCCAGCCACATAATTCTAGATCTTTGACGCCACATAATCTCCTCCACGTGATCTAATTCTGTAATCCATTCTGTGATTTTTAATTCCTCATAAGACGGCCCCGTGCGTTGCGGATTAGACTGCAACCTTTCTAATTCCTTCTTCAGTTTACACAACTCTGACTGAACGTGACCAAAGGTAGCCCTGTTCCAGTGAATTAATTGATTGCTAACATCTTTGAGCCCTGTTCCTGCTCATTTACAGTATATTGTCCGTCATGCTTCTTAAGCCTGAATATTCTATTCCTCTTTCTTCTACGGCTAGCACGCAAGTGGAAGAAACATGTATTCTTATCCCCTGCTGTCAGCCACATAATTCTAGATCTTTGACGCCACATAATCTCCTCCCTGTGGTTTAATTCTGCAATCCGTTCTGTGATTTTTAATTCCTCATAAGACGGCCCCGTGCGTTGCGGATCAGACTGCAACCTTTCTAATTCCTTCTTCAGTTTACACAACTCTGACTGAACGTGACCAAAGGTAGTCCTGATTCCGAAGGTGGCAAGCCTAGAGGACTTGGGTCAATTTCGACCTATTAGGTGCAGGGAGCATCAGTTGGAACTATTTTTTGAAAATTGTAGCTTTTATGATGCAAAGGTAATAGAAAGTATGTACTTTGCCAGTGCCTGATTTCCAACACTTTCTCCTTTTAGAGCAAGTATTATGGGCCAACGAAGCAGGTTGTATATAGTCCACATCAAAGATAAATCCTTGCTGGCAGAGAGAAAGACCAAGCGGGTCCTCCAATCTTCGCCGGGTGTATCGCTACGCCCGAGGGGAAAAAAAGCTCGCTCTCAGCCTACCGTGAGCTTAGAGCAAGGCTAATAATACAGCCTACTGCCAGCTGTATAGATTATTACAGCTCACCTCTTAGCACACCTGTATAGTGGTTAGCCCTTTCTCATTAATATGACCCACATGTCTCTCTCACAGTTTTTCTTGGTTCTTGTGCCTGAGCGGGCTGTAAGTTTACAACCCACTTCTCCTCCCTCTTCTCTTCTCTCTCATCCACCTAAGCATTTAGCTTTCTTGCAGCCTGTTATTATACTTGCTCTTAGAAGCTGGCGCTTTGCTTACCTCTCCCAATCCCGTGCATCTCCCCGGGGAAGGAAATTCTTAGTCACTATTTAGAATAAAGCTCATTAGGCCTTCCACAACGAAGGAATGAAGCCTCAATAAAATTATGCCCACCGTGAAAAAACCAGCATCGCTCCTCAACGGCCGAAATGTGTAGGATTCAGTGTTGCAGGTAGGGTCCGCATACCATAAAAAAATCGAATGAACTATTAACTCTCTCTGACTAGATGCTAACACCAATGTGGGAGATCAACTCTCTACTAGGGAACACAAAACTTTATTCACAACTTGACTTGATACAACACGAGAGGACTCTTCACTCTTTACGTGGCTACCATACCATGACACATACACGCTAATGCACCATGGCAACCTTGTCATGCTACCTATAACTCAAATGAAACTTTATGTCATGGCATACATGAGGGGGTGGAGGGTACCCCTATTTATAGAACTTCATGGCTCACACGTAGATGCCATGTGTTCACCTTCTACATTATTCCTTACAAATATCTAACTATAGAGTTTTTCTACCTTTATCCTACCATATAAATATCTATATTGTAGTATATTCCATACTTCACCATAAAGTATGGCTACCTAAATATCTACGTTCCACACTCTTCTTTCTTTGTCATGAAGAAATAATTCTAGACTCTTTCATGACTAATATATTCTTGCGTGCTTTCTCAAATATTCTAGAAGCTTCTCACTTTGCCATGATCTTTATCCTTATACATCGCAAAGTTCGTATTTTCCACATCATTCTAGAATGTTCAAAGTATGTATTGTATATTCTCAACATAAACTATTTACCCTATTTATTTATAAATATATATATCGCTATTCTCCTAAAAACAACTATCAAGAAATACATAATGCCAACCCTCCCATGCCCTCTTCATGATGCTATTACTGAACCTTAATTCTATATGAATGGCAATTGTTTATTAAAGTAGAATAATTTTTAACGAATGTTCTGAACATTGGCATATGTGATCTTCTGCAAATTTTAACTTTTCTTCTATTATTATCCCTAATTCGCATTTGCTTATCTATATCTACATAACTGCTGGTACTTAAAATGCCCTGCTCCGTAGAAGATTAGTGCAGGTGGCATGCTCATAGTGTTTAGTAGTTTTGATCTGGTCATCCCAAGTATCAGTGGCAGAATTTTGTGTTGCTTGCTTCCGAAACATGAGATAGAATAAATCACCTATTGAACATATTATATGCATTCAATCTAGTATACTTCTTCCACGTGTTATAATAATCTCATGGATGAAAAATGGTCAGCATGTATTTGTGTGTGAGGACATAGAATACATTTGCATTTTGTTCAGGTCCATTGTGGACACTAACCATGGTCATGAGTTGAATAGGTGCTTGATATTGGACCATATAGTGTTTTCCTTGAATCAAATCAGGCAATAATTTTACCAATGCTTGAAGGCTCCCCTAGACATCTTCCAAATGCCATCTATATATATTGAGGATAGTGATGGTGTCATTCGACGGCCAGAGTCCTGGTCATAAAAATTGAAACCTAAGGTCTACAACAGTTTCCATATCCAGAGAACTTTATTTTCGCACGAATTGATCACACTCACTCCATTAATTTCTTCCGCATGGGTGTCCTCTTCCCCAAATCAATGCCACACAGAGTAACAAATTGGTATCTTTATTAATCAGGTTTTTATAGGTACAAATTGGTTAAGTGAGGCAAAATAGATGTCATATGTTTGTGTTTGCTGCAGTGTGAAATAGTCAATTCACCATTTTATTTTTGATTGCGCGGTACTAGCTAGAAATGTGGACTTTAGTATTAATCAGAGGAAGTTGATTTGATAACTTGAACACCATACTGCCCTCGTCTTGATGCCTTATATATTGATTTAATTTCCCTATTAATTATCATTAGGTTTCTTATCATTATGGCAACTACTTCTCCCATTTGCAATGCTCCTTGCTCCCCTGAATATTGAGGTTAAGCCTTTTACTTATGTTTTGATTTGTGAGTTTTGGATCATGAGGTTAGGCAAATTTGTTTAGAACTCGAGGTGTTTCTCATGTTTGGATTGAAAGAGGAATAGACTGAAAATAAGGTGGGCCTCAATACTCGTCCTATGGGCTTTTCTTTAGCTGGATATCCAATGTGGACGGAAAGAAGTGGTGGTGTTGGCCTGATAGTGCTAAACTGTACGAATGATGCATGGGCTTTTGTCACATTCCGAGTACAGACCCATTTTGGTAGAACGTAATCTAGATTTTTTAATTAATTTAGAGTAAAGTGCATCAACCATACATGAAGTTGCATCATTGTTTTATTTTGGTCCAACAAGTTATAAACGTTACACACACATGCATGAAGTTGTATCGTTGTATCATTTGGTCCAACAAGTCGTAAACGTTGCAAACATATGCATGAAGTTGCATCTTTGTATCATTTTGGTCCAATAATTGCAAATACTGCACCCACCATACAATTAGTTCACGGTGTGCATATACAACCCAATGTACATTATAAATCCGTATTTCGTAGGCGTGGCATGCTAATGAGGATTTGGAAGGGTATAAGCGCATGATGTAAAAACATAAGGTCTAAAACATAAAATTGACATAAACCATGCTTACACGGTAGTGTGTACCGACATAGCCTATCAAAATTCTATTCAATTGTCAAGTAGCTGACTGAATCGATGCTTAGTATTTGTAACTTGTTGGACCAAAATCTTATAACGATGCAACTTCATGCATGTGTGTGCAACTTTTACAATTTGTTGGGCCAAAATGATACAACAATGCAACTCCATACATGTGTGTGCAACGTTTACAACTTGTTGGGTCAAAATGATACAACAATGCAACTCCATACATGTGTGTGCAACGTTTACAATTTGTTGGACCAAAATGAAACGATGAGGCAACTTCATGTATGATAGATGCACTTTACTCATTTATTTATGTTTGCATTTTTGCGATGGCGTTTCCTTTTAATTTACTCCGACGCTTATACAGCAGAATAAGATGGGTTGCAAGACATCCGCCAGTACGATGCACCGGTGCCATGGCTTAAAACGTCCATGCCCGTGGCCAGGACTGGCTGTTTGCAGGATGATTCTGGCTATCAATCTTTGCTCTACTCAGGACTTGATGCATCTCCAGATCAGGAGTGAACAGGGGAGATACACGTCCACAGCACCATGGTATGGGTATGTAGGTAGGTGTCCGATATTCCGATCGGCTGCTGTGTGTGCCGACACGACAAAGGCCAGGTACGATCCTACTCCTGTGTCCTGCCACCACACATGGCTGCCGTGCATGCCGCTGCACCGCGGGCAGCCGGGCACGAGCGCGCGCAGGCTCCCTTGCCTCCCCTCCTCCCGAGTCCCCACCCCCTTGTCGCCGGCGGCTGCGGGCATCGCACCGGCCTGGATCACGACGAGGCTGGGGCGCGAGCGGACGGGCTGTCCCCCGAGAGCACTGGCACCCCGCGGCGTGTCTCCCGCCGAACTGGCAGCGATGGGAGGCCGCGCATGCACCCACCGTACGGACGGCAGGGATGATGCATGGCGCGGCGGTGGAGCGGAGTGGTGGAGGCTCGACGGCCACCGCACGAGTCACGTCCTGGACCACCATGGGCGCTCACGTGGCGCGTCGGCACGTCGCTGTTGCGTCTCCACTGGCTGACGGGAGCAAGCGCGAGCAAGCTGCCGCCACCGCCATGGAATGGAAGCCTGCCGGGCCGACAGATCGACCATGTTGAACGCTTGCCCTCGGTGTTGTACTACGAAGAAGAAGGCCTCGGATTTTAAGCACAAGGTTTTGTGACGGAAAATGAGCACTCGGCCCGGCCGTGTGGAATCAGCGGTGATTAGAGGCAGAAGAGGAGAGCCGACAGCAGGTTGTTGCGTGCAGGAGCCTGAACTTGCAACCCTGTTCGGCGTCAGGAATCGGAACCGGTCAAAGGGGAAGCTTTTCCAGTGCCGAAAGGTTCGGTAAAAGGGATCGCCGTAGCGAGCGATGCGATGGTGTGATGACGGATGGATGTGACGATCGGTAACTGATGCGAGAGCGCCGGTGCAAATGCAGGTGAACTACAGAGCTCTGTCGTCTGTGTTGAACAGTATACTGTACCATGGTTCTGGCTGTGTTCCCTAAAACGGGGGAAGAAGTTTTTTTTCCGGGAAACGTGTTATGTGAGGAGGATGAATAGGAAAAGTGAAAAAGAAATTTTCTAGAAAACGTGTTATGTGAGGAGAATGAATACGAAGTAAAATGTACTTTTTTTTCATCTGAACACAGCCAGAGGTTCATGCATCCGCTGCATCGCGATGTCAGTTTTTTCTTAACATGGACATGGCATGGCATACCTGTCCCCGGCCCAAACACGACGACATGGGCTCTTATGCCAAAAAAGGCCTGCCTCTCGGCTTTGTTCCAGTTTGGGCTTCATCAGGTTTCATGTTGTCGTCAGCACCTACTACTACTCTGTCTTCTTCTACCTTCGTTCCTCCAGGCAGAAGAAGAGACTGGTACGCACGTGTCACTGTTGACTCACTGTGTCACCACTCCAGCATAGTGATTAGCCGTTGAACCTGATTCCTCTTTGACGACCAAAGTTAAGATCACTGTAAACGTGATTAGTGAAGTGACTGTATGGGGGTGCGCTTTTTGCCCTACCTGTGTCAATGATATGAGCCCACTGTTCATCGATCGGGGGCCGAGATGGTGCATGGAACCGAGCGCACAAAAACCATGTGCATCTATTCTACCAACTGTGCCGCCTCATGATCTTGCTTGTCATCACATTGCCGTGCCCCTTCCCAAGCACGCGCCGCCCACTTTCTTGTGTTACAGTAAGAGCCTAGTACACTCCTTTCTGCATGAGCAAAACAAAGTGACACAGTGGATGCTACGTGCCTACGTCGTCCACAAAATCTTCGTTGTTCTCCGCTCACAATCTTGCTAGGCTGCTATACTCCTCCCTCTATGATATGACCAGGGTTAACCGTGTCCACTGCCCAAATGCGGCTTTGGGACCCCCCCTCATGACCACGACGATCTGGGAATTGACTGGAGCGAGTATATACGGCGCGTGCAGGTAGCAGTGCATGTTCAAAGCCTTATTTCTGGGGCTCGCATCCTTGAATTTTTCGTCCACCTATGCGCAGCTATAGCGTGATCGTGGCCGTGAGAGCTCGTCGGTCGTCATCAACCTCGCGATCGCGATTTGACAAGCAGGGCAGGGTGCGCGAGCGTACGATTACTACGCCATGGGCACTGTGCTCATGCATGATCCCAACTCGTTCCTGCACCCGATCGACACGCATGCCAGTGAAAATTGACAGCCAAATCGCTCGCGATCGCTGGTTTAATTTTCTTCTTCAGGTGGTTGGCGTGTGTCTCCACTAGCTGAAACTGGCGTGTCTCCACCAGCTGAACCCGGCCGTCCCTGAATTCAACCATGCATGCCAGTGAAATCAGTGGCCTCGATGAGGTTGTCACATGACACCCGGGGAGGACTGGCCTGTCCAGTGTCCACGCATGCAGCTCGGAGCAACGGAGCATTGGAGCTTGCATTGCATTGCATTGCAGGGAAGTTTCCTCTTTGACCAGCGGCTTGCTGCAATGCTGCTAGTATCTGCAAGTGTGGATGAGGTTAGTGATTGAGCTGCTGCTGTTGCTGCTGCAGGGCACATGCGCGGGCGAGACGCCGGTCAGTATGGGGGGGGGGGGTGGGAGAGCTAGGCGTGCCAAAAGTGGGCGTCGTGACAAGCAGCCATAACGCCGGCTGGCCGGCCGTCCTTCGTCGCGTCGCGTCGAAAGGGCTACCTAGCGACTTGGCCTGTTCGCTGCTTTTATAACTCGCCATGGCCGTCGCCATCATCGCCGCGTACATACCCCGCAGGGCCGCAGCTGATCGATCTTGGCATGCAAAACCGCCGGTGGAGCCGTCGCGTGGCCATTGTTGGACGAAGCATGCATATATGCGTCCATCGCGCGGATAAGAGCACTTGCACAGATACATGGCATCCATGTGTCTATCTGAACCGGCTGGCCATCTCGATCGACATATCTTTCATGACTCGCTTCACCGATTCGATAGCTTTGTCTTGATGCACATGCGTCGAACGCGTGTTTAGTTGCAATTGCAATTGACATGGAGAGCGATGGAGCTTGCTAGCTAGCTCACCAGCCGGGCGTACGTACGGCTGTTCATCGATAAGCCCATCCAGGAGTGAAGCATGTAGTACGCTTGCACGGCCAGCCTAATGATTGTTGACGGGGGTTTGGGATAGAGCACCGTTGCTACTGACCGTCAAGCGTCAGTTGAGATGGGAGCAGGGGGCAATCATGGGCGGTGGTGGCCGTAGCCAAGTACAGCGTCCTCCGTTTTGCACGCACTGGGCTCCTACTCTACTCTCACCAGTCACCTCTAGCGGAGTGATTGCGGCGTCATCTGCATGCATGCATGTATCTTGTATTCTTTGTCCTGGGTCTGCCCGGCCGGGACCGTCCCTTTCTGTTGAGTGCTTGAGCATTCATCAGGTCGATCAGGTGTTTGATGTGGGAGAAGCATGAAAACTAGGCCGTGTTTAGTTCCCAAAAGTACTTTTACTTCCTATTCATCTTTCTCACAGAACACGCATCCCCAAAAATTCTTTTTCCCCCTTTCCTATTCATCCCCCTCACATAACACGTATCCCAGAAAAAAAAGTACTTTTTCCCACCACAACTAAACACGGCCCTAGCTAGCTAGCGACGGGGTCCGTGAGCCCGTGGCCGTCCCCCGGCGACACTCGGACCGCGACGCCCCCCGCCCGCTTTGACCACGCGCACACCCCTACCGCCCCAATTCTCCCCAACGCCCGGAACTGGATCACACTCCTCAGCTCTCCTACCAGTACTTGTACTCCCGAGCCCCGTCCCGTGCAGCCACACCAGCCAGAGCCAGAGCCAGAGCCAGAGCCAGCCTATATATAGCCGCGGGCAGCGGGAAACGGGGGGACGCTCGCCTTCCTCCACTACCACTAGCTTCCACTTCGCTAATCGTCTCCCCGCCCCGCACAAAAGAGTCCGGCCTGCGGGGGACGGAGAATTGCCAAGCGAGCGAGGAATTGGAGGAGACGGAGGTGGTATCGTCGTATCGTATCGTATCGTATCCATCAGGTGAGTCGATGGGGGGGATGAGGCCCGGGTGGGTTGGCGCGCTGGTGGAGGAGAGCTTCTTCGTTGGGTGCGCCGCCCACGACGACCGCAAGAAGAACGACAAGAACATCTTCTGCCTCGGTTGCTGCGCCAGCATCTGCCCCCACTGCGCCCCCGCCCACCGCCACCACCACCTCATCCAGGTCACCACCTCATCCTGTGTTTCTTCCTCGCTCGCTCATCACCTCACCTGTTAGTACCTATTAGTAGTAATTCTGTGCTCACCTTAGCTCTCCCAGCTCCGGCGTGCCTTCAATTTGCTCAATTCAGAGAGTGAGCGTAGCGAGCTCGTCGGTCGCCGTGGGTCACTCACTCACGCGCCAGGCCCTCTCACAGACGCTTGTGTGCATGCTCTGCCTTGGTTGCTAAGTACGCGCCAGCTACTGCTACCTGTTTAATTTGATTTTTTTTTCAGTAGGAAGAGCAGTGCTAGTCTGCTAGATGAAGAACCCCGGACCACTGTAGCCGAGCTAAGCTAACCCAAGCTACTGTAAAAGCTAAGCTAGATTTAGGTCTCTTCTTTTCCTTTCCTTAAACAATAAACAGTCGGCCGGGCTTAATTGCGGCGGGATGGAGTTAGCGCATGCAGTCCCAAGGCCCAGTCATTAACGTACACGCCCCCACCCACCTCTTAGAACCCCGTGCGTGCCGCTGCTCTCGTCTCTTCTCCTCTCTTCACTTCCCCTTGTCGTTTCCTGTGCCCAATTACTACCTCGGCTAATCCTCAATTACCCAAGCAACTACTCTTTGCCCAATTCTGAAGACCTGGCCTACGAGGGCAATTCACTGCCCTCCTTGCTGCCAATTCAGTAACTATACACTGAGATAAAGAAAAATCAGTTTTCACAGCGTGCATGACGCCGTTAATTCACCGGATCGGGAGGAGGGAGATGGTAAAAAATGAAGCAAAGCGGCGAGGCCTCTGAATGCCCTGATGCACCTTTGGCCACAAACACTCCCCAAACAACCATGGTCTCACGATTAGCCTCAATTCACCAATCCGTCACCGTCACCCTCCTGCACTGCAGTGCACGCTCTCCCTCAGTCCCTGCAAAGGCTGCCTGCTGCATGACACCGTCGGCTGGGCCTCTCTGATCCCCCTCTCCTGCGCCTTGACCTTTCCACGTTCTCTCGCACAAAGCTGACTGTCTCTCTAACGGTGCTAATAGTGAGTGATCTCACTGTAGCCTGGTGCTGCTGCAACACACACATACAACACTCGCAACAACGAGCACTCTCTGAATCTCTGATGAGTGAGCTTCCAACCTTCCAGGTGTGTTACGAAAAGGCACGAACAATTCTTGCTCATCTGAGAGCGTGTTGGTAGCACAAATGGGCTCCTTATCCGTACTGCTTTGCCATGTATAGCAAAGCGAGCACCCTGACCTCCTTGTTCCTGATCGATCCCTTGGCTGGTTGGCTGGTAAACGGATGGGCATCCTGTCACGAGGGCCCCTGCCCTGCCACGTAGAATAGCGCCGGTGGGTGGTGGCAGCAGGGGCGCCGCTGCTGCTACCACCGGTAGAGGTGGTGGTTAGTTATTACCGCGCCTGCTGTTACCAACCTGGTGTGCTGCATGCACGGTAACAAAAACAAAAACAAGAGCTGAAACGACGACTATAGCCGTCTCCCAATACTGATGCTCGGCCGGCGGCTACCGTCGTCCAATACTGTTTGTACGAGACTGTTCACCCATTCACCAGGCCACCAGTTTGGCTACCGCTTCGACTGATCGACCGGCCAGCCAGCCCAACCAATGCGCGCGCTTTCAGCCAAGTCCTTGTTCTTTTTACCATGGGGTTAAAAGTTAAAAAGACTCGATCCCGTGACGGGATTGACGGTTGTGCCCCTCTGGCCGTTTGGATTTTCCCCGGACGACAGGGGCGTTTCGGTCGTTGCGCGGGCTGCTAGCTACAGACGATGAAGCGCCCTCTGATTGGTTGGGTGGGTTGGCCTCCCCGCGATAAGGATGGCGACGAGCCGCCGGTCAAAGCGCTTGCAATTATTACCGGCGACGTGCCAGGCCTCTCTTTTTTTTTCACCCTATGGAATTGTAGCTGCGCCGTACGGTGCATCGTGCTCGTGTGGGCACGTTCGTTCACACGCGGCACAAAGTTTCTAGAAGAGGAAGACGGACTCATCTCAAACAGTGGTCATCATACCACTCGCTACGTACACAATTCCTACTACTATAGACTGCGTATATTGTACACGAGATGTACCGTATGTGATGTCGCTACGATGATGATGTGTTTCTGACGTGTGTTGAGTTGACTTGGCACGTATGCTAAGCAGGTGCGGAGGTACGTGTACAACGACGTCGTGAGGCTGGATGACCTGGAGAGGCTCATCGACTGCTCCTTCGTCCAGGTACTATACTGAAGTACTGATACATACGCATCTGGACCATACCATACCATGCAGTATCATCCAATTAATACTGACACGCATACATGCAAATGCAAATAATGCAGCCCTACACGATCAACAGCGCCAAGGTGATCTTCCTGAAGCCACGGCCACAGTCAAGGCCCTTCAAGGGCTCCGGCAACGTGTGCCTCACCTGCGACAGGATCCTCCAGGAGCCCTTCCACTTCTGCTGCCTCTCGTGCAAGGTGGACCACGCCATGGTGCAGGGCGCCGGGGACCTCTCCAACATCCTCTACGCCCCGCCGCCGGCCGACCTCGGCTGCGGCTTCCCGCGCTTCGAGAACCTCCGCGTCGGCGGCGGCGGGTTCGACGACGATTCCGGCCAGGCCGTCACGCCCAACTCCATCCTCGAGGACCCCACGCAGCAGGGAAGCTCCAGCGGCGTCGTCCCGAGGAAGAAGAAGAGCAGCGGTGGTGGGTTCTTCCCTCAGATCGTCCTCTCGCTTGGTAACCGCCGGAAAGGTGCGCCCCATAGGGCGCCACTCGCCTGACCGACGACCAGTACGTACAGATCGATCGAGAGCTTGATCCGATCTGCCGCTACATATATATGTGTTGTTCAAGTGTTCATTACTGTTAGGTAGCCGTGTTGATTTAGTAGCCGTGCTTAAGTGTAACCCTATGATTAGCAATGTAGGGAGAGGAGAGTGAGTGAGGGAGTGGGAGAGTGGGTTGGTTGGTAGTGCTGGCTCAGAGATCGAGCTTGCATGGATGGCCTCTTGTCTTGTCTTCTCGATAGGGCTCTCCATGCATGCATGCATCTGGGTGCAGTGTTTTGACGAGGCTTGCTTGGGAGGAGCGTGTTAACTCTAAGCGTCTGCAGTGTAGATCTAGGATAGGAAATGAATGTTCTATGTGCATGTGCATGTGTATATAACTCTGTGTATGTGTATGTGTTCGCGCTAAAGCCTAGAGCTAGGAATGGAATAGTAGAAGGGTTAAGAGTATACCATCCCGGGTCGAGGTGTTGGATGGCTCGCTTGATGCCATGGCACGTTCGTCGGTGATGCTCTGCGCTACGGCAGCGACGGTCGGTGTAGAGGTAGAAGCCGTAGCTCGACGCAGTAGGTCCCGACGTCCTTCAGGGCGCCACCGGCTTTGGCCGGGAACGGCGGTGAAGGGAGTGGTGGAGCTTCCCGCCGCCGTAGCGCTAACCCGCAGATCGGTCTAGGGTTGAGTGTGGATGGAGTTAGATCTCAGTCAACTTGGTGATTCGAGCTGTGGCCCCCACCCCCTCTCTATATAGCGCTGGCGACAGGGGCCCACCAACCATTAGGTTGGGCGCCCCCGATCAGGGCGCGGATCAAGGCCCAAAGGCCTTTGGGCCTTTTAGGGTTTAGGAGATCAATCTAACAATCTCCCCCTTGATCTCACTCTTTATCTTATTTTCTTTTCCAGTATATCTTTCATCTCATCTTAGATTTATGTACAGAGCTTATCTCATCGTCACGATTCTTTATCGATAGAATCAATAGCCACCGTACACGCCTCTAGTCAGAAACGAATTCTTATATCTTATTGGGCCTTCTAATCCAGGAATCATAGGCTTTCCCTTAAACCCATACCGGCTAAGTGTTCCTTGAACACATTGGGTGGTAGGCCTTTCGTAAGCGGATCCGCAAGCATATTCTTTGATCTCATATGCTCGAGACTGATGGTGTGATCCTGGATTCTATCTTTTATCGAATAAAATCTTACTTGTATCGGCTTGGTAGCCGTACTTCTTTTATTATTGTGGGCATAGAATACTGCAGGCTGGTTATCGCAGTACATCTTTAATGGTCTTTCTATGCTATCCACAATTCGTAAATCGGGTACGAATTTCTTTAGCCATTCTACCTGCGTCGAGGCCTCATAACATGCTATAAACTCAGCATACATCGTTGATGATGCTGTAACTGGTTGCTTTGAGCTTCTCCACGAAATAGCTCCTTCAGCAAGCATGAAGATGTATCCTGTCGTGGATTTTCTGTCATCTTCATCTCCAGCATAATCTGCATCTGCATACCCTTTAATCTCTAGGGAATCAGATCTTCTGTAAGTCAGCATGAGACCTTTCGTGCCTTGCACATAACGGAAAGCTTTCTTTACCAGTTTCCAATGTTCTATTCCTGGTTCTTCTTGATATCTGCTTAGCACGTTTGTGACAAAGGCTAAGTCAGGGCGAGTGCACGTCTGTGCATAAGACAAGCTCCCAAGAGCCGAAGAATACGGTACCGCTTTCATCTGTTGTCTTTCATATTCATTCTGGGGACATTGGAATTTCCCAAATCTATCACCCTTGACTATCGGAGCAGGAGTAGGATTACTTTTCTGCATATTATATCTCTCTAAAATCTTTTCTAGGTATGTCTTCTGTGACAATCCTAGAACCCCATTTCTTCTGTCTCGATGAATTTCAATTCCTAAAACAAAAGAAGCCTCACCGAGATCTTTCATATCAAAGTTAGAGGACAGAAATTTCTTTGTTTCTAGTAAAAGACTAATATCACTACTTGCCAGTAGGATATCATCCACATACAGTACAAGGAAAATATATTTCCCTTTCTTAAACTTTGCGAATACGCAATTGTCCTCTATATTCTCTTTAAAACCCAAATTTCTTTATCGTTTCGTTAAACTTCAAGTACCACTGTCTTGAAGATTGTCTCAATCCATAAATGGATTTCTTAAGATGACATCCCATGTGTTCTTTTCCTTTCACAGCAAAACCCTTAGGTTGTGCCATGTAAATGTTTTCTTCTAGATCCCCATTTAGGAATGCCGTCTTTACATCCATTTGATGTAGTTCTAGATTATAATGAGCTACTAGAGCCATCATAATTCTAAAAGAATCTTTACAAGAGACTGGTGAAAACGTCTCATTGTAATCTATACCTTCCTTCTGAGTGTATCCTTTAGCCACGAGCCTAGCTTTGTATCTTTCTATATTCCCTTTGGAGTCACGTTTAGTCTTGTAGACCCATTTACAGCCTACTGTTTTGGCTCCTTCAGGAATTTCTACTAAGTCCCAAACTCCATTGGAACTCATCGATTGCATTTCATCTTCCATAGCCTTAAGCCACTTGGATGAATGCTCACTTCTCATGGCAGCTTCGAATGTGGTGGGATCATCCTCCATCCAAAACTCTTCTATTTCATACACTTCATAGTCATTTGGGATTGCTGTCCTTCTGATTCTTTGAGACCTTCTAAGGACCTCATTATTTGGTATGTTTTCTATTGTAGGCTGATGCTGCTCCCCCTGATCCGCGGCGATATTATCTATAGGATCCTGTAGGACAGGTTCCATGTTATCATTCTGTATTGCCACAGGAGGGAACAACTCAGGGACTGACACTAAGGGTGCAGCCACAGTCGGTAGTGAGAAAAATGGCTCTTGGATCATTGGAGTGGGCGCACATACCCGCTTCTCCTCAAGATTAATCTTTCGAACTACCGTGCTCCCCCGAATCATTTCTTCTTCTAGGAAAGCAGCATGTCTTGTTTCCACAAATTTTGTGAATCTGTCTGGACAATAGAAACGATATCCTTTTGATTTCTCTGTGTAGCCAATGAAATGGCAACTCACTCTCTTAGGATCTAGTTTTCCAATATTTGGGTTAAATATCTTTGCCTCGGCAGGACTCCCCCACACCTTTAGGTGATTCAGTGAGGGTTTTCTGCCTGTCCACAGTTCATACGGTGTTTTAGGCACCGCCTTACTGGGAACTCTGTTGAGAATGTAGATGGCGGTTTTTAAAGCCTCCATCCACAGACTTTCTGGCAGTGTGGAATAGCCTATCATACTTCGTACCATGTCCATCAAGGTACGATTTCTTCTTTCGGCTACTCCATTCTGTTGTGGGTCGCCCGGCATTGAATACTGGGCAACAATTCCTTGTTCCTGTAGAAACCTTGCAAAAGGTCCTGGAACTTGTCCGTATGGGGTATGCCGACCATAGTATTCCCCTCCACGGTCGGATCTTACTATCTTAATCTTTAAATTATGTTGATTTTCTACTTCAGCCTTGAATATTTTAAATTTATCCAACGCTTCTGATTTTTCTTTAATCGGATAGATATATCCATAACGGGAATAATCATCTGTAAAAGTTATGAATGAGTCATAACCATCTATGCTTGTAACAGGGAACGGACCGCAGATATCTGTGTGAATTATTTCTAATTTACCTGCGCTGTGTTCCGCATGTTTTCTGGTTATCTTTATATATTTCGCTTTTATGCATTCAATGCATTTATCTAAGTCTGAGAACTCTAGCGGAGGAAGAATTTCATTCTTAACCAACCTTTCTATTCTCCCCCTCGAAATGTGGCCTAAGCGACAGTGCCACAAGTTTGATGACATACTCTGAGTTCTCTTTCTTTTTCTGTTGGTGGGTATTGAATCTTTTACATTCACATCACAAATAGCATTCACACATTCACGAAGTGATAGTAAATATAAATCATTCTTCAAATAAGCAATAGAAACAATCAAATCATTGTACTCTATTACATACTGGCCGTTTCCAAAACGGCATTCAAAACCATCAATATCAAGTTTTGACACACTAATCAAGTTCCTTTTAACAGAAGGAACAAAGAAAACGTCTCTGAGCAACAACTCAAATCCTGTATCTAGCACCAAGAGAAGGTCTCCCACCGCCTCCACTTCGGCTTCCAGTCCATTCGCGACTTTAATTCTGCTTTCTCTTCTTTGAGTTGGTCGCGTTTGGATGAATCCCTGTAAATCATTTGCAACATGAATAGTTGCTCCAGAGTCAATCCACCAAGTAGATTTATCATAATCTATATACAGAGATTCATTTACAAATGAAATAATATTCTCACCATTCTTTTCACACAGCATCTTGTAGTATTCTGGACAATCTTTCTTGTAGTGTCCCTTCTTCTTGCAGTAGAGACACTGGTCCTTGTCCACAGTGCATTGCCCAAGCTTGGGCTGATGCTGCTGGAACTGCTGGGGATTCTGTGGAGCCTTGGACTTGGAGGATTCACCCTTGAGGAAGTGACCCTTCTTCTTCTGGTTGTGCACATAGTTGACAGAGCCACCATGTGCAATCTTGAGTCTTTCCTCCTCTTGGGCGAGCATCGCCGTTGTCTTCTCTAAGTCCCATTGCTCAGGACTCAAGTTATAACCGACCACAAAACTCTCAAACTCTGTAGGAAGTGATTTGAAGATCAAATAAACAATATGACCCTCATTGAACTCTAAGTTCATCGGTTTGAGCTTGTTGTTGATGTTTATCAAATTATGGATGAACTCTCTAAGTCCACCCCCTCTGTACTTTACACCAACCAGCTTCTCAAGTAACTGGTGAGCATAAATCTTGGAAGAACCAGTATACTGATTCTTAATCTTCTCTAGGTATTCAACAACATTCTTGCAGTCTGTGATTGCCCCCAGAATGGTAGGCTCTACGGTGTTTTCCACCACTGCTACACATTTCTTGTTAGCAGGTTTCCATTTAATCATCACAAGGTCATAACTCTCTTTGGATGCTTTATAAACATCCTGTGCTTGTTGCCAAGCAGTATCTGTCATGTCTGCCCCTCTGACGGGTATCTGAGGCTCCACAGGCACTGGGTGTGTGAGTATCCAGTCCAATTCTTGCATGGTGAAGAATAGGTTCAGCTTCTTGTGCCATTCATTGTAATTATCTCCCCGGAGAGTCGGGATATCTCTGATGGCAACTCCAGCTGAAACAATTAGAGACAAGTGAGAACATTTATGAAAATAAATCTGAATGTGACTATATGTTTTATCATCAACTTTGGTCAGAAAATAAAACATATAGTGACCTTTCACATTAAAATTTAATCACCTTTGGGCAGAAAAATAATAATGCATGGAATAAAACATATCTATGAAATCATAATACTATTATTTTCAACTTTGGTCAGAAAACAATAATATCACAATTATTCTGAAATTTTAATCTATGACTTGAAATATAAATCATCTCTTTGGTTCAAATTTAAATTCCAAGTCAAAAAATAATTATCTATGCAGCGGAATCTATTAAATTATTCTATTCAGAAGCAATAAAAAAAATTCTGTAATCTATTCTCTAACATTTATCCCTTTGGTTCAAAATGAATAGAGATTCAAATTCTGTACAAATTCATATTCAAATTCAAATAAATAGCTTCTGAAATGAATAAAACAAATAGAAAAAAAATTCTATCCAGGCCGCCCATACGGCCCAAAATAGCGCAACGCGGCTCGGCCCAGACGCTCGCGAAGCGCTCAGCCCGGCCCATCTACGCGCGCTGCGGCCCAAACTCATTTCTGCTCGCGGCTCGGCTCGCTCGGTCGGCTCGGCTCGCGATCTACGGCTCGGCTTCGCTCGATCTGTCGGCTTGCGGGCCGCAACCTGGGCCTGGGCCGCCAATTTGGCCCAACCGCGCGCGCGCGACGCTCCGCGTCAATCTCAGCCGTCCGCGCGATCCAACGGCGCAGCGGCGTTTTCGCGGAGTATATAACGGATCGCGACGCGGGGAACCCTAACCCTAGCTCATTCTCTCCTTCTCCCCTCCGACCGCAGCGAGCTCTCCCCTCTGAGCTCCGCCGCGACGTCGTGTTAGCGCCACCGCGCCATGGATCTTCCATGGCCGGGGCTTCTCTTCTCCTCATCTTCCCCCCACCAATCTCTGCTCCCGTTCCCGACGGTCGTCAAGACTTGGCGCCGCCGCGGGACCCCTCGCCGGCGTGCGCGCTCACCGAGAGGTGAACGCGCCGCCGTCGAGCGGTTCTGTGGTGGTGCTCTGTGCGCGCTGCGCACACCGGCGTCCCAGTGGCGTGGCGCGTCGTCTTCCTTGCGCGTGCGCACCGGCGTCCCGGTGCCAAACGCACTGTAAGTTCCCCCTTTTTTTTTTGTTTGGATCTGTGTTCGGGAATGTTGGATCTGTGTGAGGGAAGGCTAGATCTGGTGTTTGGGGATGTAGTGGATCTATTGTTTGCGATTGGATATGGTTCTGGAGTGTTGGATCTAGGGTTTCTGATTTGGATCTAGGGTTAGGGTTTCGGGATTTGGACTGTTGTCTCGATTTCTAGCGAAATCCCTTCTCTGTTCTCTAGATCTACACTAGATCTATTCTTATTGAAAGCGACTGATACCAATTGTTAACTCTAAGCGTCTGCAGTGTAGATCTAGGATAGGAAATGAATGTTCTATGTGCATGTGCATGTGTATATAACTCTGTGTATGTGTATGTGTTCGCGCTAAAGCCTAGAGCTAGGAATGGAATAGTAGAAGGGTTAAGAGTATACCATCCCGGGTCGAGGTGTTGGATGGCTCGCTTGATGCCATGGCACGTTCGTCGGTGATGCTCTGCGCTACGGCAGCGACGGTCGGTGTAGAGGTAGAAGCCGTAGCTCGACGCAGTAGGTCCCGACGTCCTTCAGGGCGCCACCGGCTTTGGCCGGGAACGGCGGTGAAGGGAGTGGTGGAGCTTCCCGCCGCCGTAGCGCTAACCCGCAGATCGGTCTAGGGTTGAGTGTGGATGGAGTTAGATCTCAGTCAACTTGGTGATTCGAGCTGTGGCCCCCACCCCCTCTCTATATAGCGCTGGCGACAGGGGCCCACCAACCATTAGGGTTGGGCGCCCCCGATCAGGGCGCGGATCAAGGCCCAAAGGCCTTTGGGCCTTTTAGGGTTTAGGAGATCAATCTAACAGAGCGAGCGAGGCTGGGAGATAGCTACGCTGCTGCATGCCGGTAGCGAACCGCCCCTGTTGCAAAGCCCAGGTAGCCACAGATCGCTCCGGCGGGTCCCTCGGCGGCGATGGTCGCCGGCCAGCCGGTGGGCGGTGGCTACCAATTTTGTACTTGATGTAACGGCGTCGTGTTTGCTCAAACGTACGGGACGCATGCAAACCATGAGTCAATGACCACAATATATAATGCTAGATGTTGGCCATCATCGTTCTAATTGTCGAGATCTTTTTATTTGCTTGTGGTTGTTGAGAACCGATATGATCGTACGTGATTCATGCATGGGCGGCGCGTGCATGGTGAACAATCGTACTTGCCATGCTCTTGGGTCACCGTCGGTTTCATACTCGATGTCTGTACCCGTGCTCTGGCCGGCCGGCGGACGTGGTGGCTCCCCCGCCATTCATGCACACGGCTAGTCAATGTTCAGGGATCTAGCAATTTAGAGAGCGAGATCAGAAAGGGAATTGTGTTTCGATTCTTCGTGTTGTGTTTGTAGCGCACGGGCCAACTAGGTTCCTCGTCGTGGACGACTGCTGCATGAATAGTACGATAGCGGAAGAAAAACAATGTACTATATACTGGGAAGCGTGTTTTGTAAAAAAATAAATAGTAAAAGGTTGACGAATAATAAAAAGTTCGAATAAATATTAGACCCTAAAGACGAGCAGCACTAAAAAAGTTGAGTTGAGAGACAGCGAAACAATCTAGTACAACATCTGTCGCCTTAACCGTACGTAACTGCAGCTCGTCCAAGGCGAGCTTTCTTTCCTTTTTAGCTGTGTTTAGTTCCAAAAGATCTTTTCACCCTTTCTATTCATTCTCCTCACAAAACACGCTTTCCAGAAAAAATTCTTTTTCTTTCCTTCAACTTTCTTATTCACCCACCTCACAAAATACGCTTCACAGAAAAAGTTTTTTTCTCCCCGAACAACTAAACACAGCCTTTGTTGAGTGGCGGAAAGCAGCGTTTTTCGGGACTGGGGAAGCGTCGGTTTTCAGCCCGAACACAACAATCGACAAGGCCAGCTCACATCCGTCCCTGCTGCTTCAGTGCTTGGCTCCTGCTCTGTCGTTTCAACACAAACGCACAACAGCTCAGGTACCTTCTGGATTTTTCAACATGTGGGTTATGCCAATTTCACTAGGTTTTATTGCACAATTAGCTATAATAGAAACAGATAATTGTATCACGAAAGTTTCATGACGGATTAAACTTTCGTTATATATGATAAAAGTTAAAACTCATCTTTCTCTTGATTAAAAAACACATTCTTCTCTCTCCTCATAAACATCTTACCAAATCGATAAAATTAGTAACGTGAAACTCCTGTCACATATGATGAAACTAACACCTTTCTAAAAGAATGTCTTCTCCTACATATTTTATCAAATAAACAAAATTAGTAATGTAATATTAAAATATAATACTCACCAAACTCTTTAATACCGACCTTATTAGCCTCATGCATGGACCCATGTTACGACTTATAGATTAGTTAATTTCCAACTGAACAGAGATTTTCTGAAATGGAATTTCCGTGCTAACGGTTGTGTAGCCCTACATTTCTCAGCTCCAAGCTTGTGTTTTGACCTGCTTGTCACTAGCCTCGAATGGTCTGCCTGCTAGCTGGAGCGACCTCGGCTCGAAGTCCAACGAGGGATTCGACAAGTTGGGTTTGAGCCTTCGAGAGGTAAAGACTTTTGTGCACCGTACCATAAATTATCTCAATTCTGTAATTTTTTTATGATTTGAGAATCGAAAGCGTTGACGCCTTTTCGGGTCAACACACGATAAGCGCTAGATCGCGCGGTAGCCGGAATCTCCTCGTCAGACCGCCAGTACATGGGTCAGACCGCCCGTCACGGGGGCTCAGACCGCCTGTAGGCAGAGGCGCCGCGAAAGCCTACGATCGTCGCCTCGGGAGGGACCCCGTCGGAGGCGGCGAACCTAGGGTTGTTCTAAGGTCGGCAAGGCCACATAGAACGTCCTAAAACGCCATATGGAGACGAAGAAGGAAGAAATAGGGGGTTGGAAAAGCTAGGGTTTTGAGATAAAAAGTAAAGGTAAATTGATTGTACGATTAGGTAGAGGTCCTCAATCGGCCACGGCCGTTCATAATATAATATAGGGTGGGGAGGTCTTACCCCGTGGGAGTCAAATCCATAATGAAGTCCCATCAAAAAACAACTATAATTCGGATTAGAACTGCTACAGGCGCCGCCTAGGCCCGGGGTTGACCCTTGACAGAGCCATATCTTCCTCATCCGGAGTCCAAATCAGGCGATCCACATATGCATTTTGACCTTCTCGACGAGCCCTACGCAATGGTGGAGTCAAAATCATATTTTGAGCACTTTCCTACATGCGATCTAGACCGGCTGTACAGCGGTCAGACCGTCTGGCCCATTGCCAGACCGGCTACAGGGTACAGCCGGTCAGACCGCTTGTTACAGGAGGTTAGACCGGCTGTCGAGCCAGATCGGTATTGTGCCTTTTTCGGTCGTGAACAGAAAGATATTCTAAACTATGATTTCTAATTTCCTTGTGCTCCAGCTACGACTTGGCTACCTACTACAAGGGCTACGTACGGGACAGCAATTGTTGAACTCTAAAGCATGGACACAGCTGGTCCTCTCTGATTTCCTACAAGATACTCCATTGGGAGCTTTGAGTCACTTATATGTGGGTCCAGACGTGACCAGGGACTCCATGTTTACTTGTTGGTGACTCAAAGTGGAGAGAGAAAAGTTAAGAGGATCAATTCTCATTGGGAACCTATAGTGTTGAAGAGTGAAAAGCCATGCACAAGAGGATGACTAGAAAAGAAAGCTTTTATTTAATTCATCATTGAATATATTTTGATAGCAAGTATAAGACAGAACTAACACTAAACAACAAGAACTAGAAGTAAAGGAACAAGGAGGTTTTGAGCCAGGATCTTTTTATTTTCTTTTAAAAAAATATTTTGGCCTCTGCACCATCATGCCGTCGATATTTAACAATATTCTCAGCTCATAAGCCGATTACAAAGGAACGGAGAGGTTTTGAGCCATGATATCTTGGGTTTGCATGGCTTAGATTGTGCTGCATCCTGTATGAACGTTTCTCGACAACTTCCTCTATCATGGAAAACAAACTCAGGCTCCACTGTGCCACTAGCACAATCTTTTAGCTTCATTTGATCCTATCGTAGAGTCTATTGCCTTGTCAAGCTTAGCTTAGCTGCTTTACACTCATAATTTGTGTGTGTGTGAGAGAGAGAACGCTGTGTAGCACATGGGCTATGTCTGAAATTCTAGTAGCTGCCATTTGTTAGCTTGGTCCTATGTCGATATGCTTATGGCACATATAAGCAAACATGTATAGCAAATAATCATTTATACTCACAGAATCATGCCGTGAAAGTAGCAACAGAATCATAACAGAATGGGCTCATAAATGCGGCAGAAGCGCAGGGATGGCTTTATAAAAGATTCAACAAAGAAACGTGTGCTCTTCAGGTGAATAATTGTGGAAAAGCAGAAAACCCGGCCAAGAAATGAAATTGTTTTCTGATAGAGGTCTAATCCAGTGCGCAATTATTCCATTTTCTTATTAGCGAGTGGGAACAGAGATAAGATCAGAGCATGCCACTAACAGACATGCACAAATGCACCAGAAATCAGCATCTGTGTTTTTTTTTCCACCACACCTTCTACTGCACTTCAGTCATTTCAAAATTTCACTTTATCTCAATCAAGAGGTTGGTCAATTGAGCATAGATGGCATTCTTCTCAATTCTCATGCAACCGAGAACTTGTGTATTTGTTGAAAATTCTTGAAAAAAAGGAGTAAACTCGTTTTTTTTTTGCTCGTTAGAAGATGAATTGTGTTGGAACTGATCAAATGACAGCGACTCTCACGCACTCTTGCAGCTCACGAACTTTACAATGAAGGGGATTTTTCACGGCACTGCACACCAGCACCAACACTTGCATTTTTTTTACTTCACACACCAAAGAACACAGCACAGACTCATGGCTAAATAGCCGAACGGCACGGCACCAGCTCACACAGCTCGCCACCGATCCGGAACTCACGCCACTAACTCAACTAACCAGACGTGTATGCATCACCTCTTTCTACATGCACATACTGATCAAGTCTACATGCAAAGCTAAGTCACTTGACTCCTATTAGCACGCAGATGCACAACACACTCCACACGTGGCCGCATTATCCGGCCAGGCACTCATCTCCCTGGATTACATGCAGACCACTTCCATTTGCATGTCACTAAACCTAAGCATACATATCACCACTCCTCCACGCTTAGGCTCCTCCATTTGACTCGGCGCTCTCCAAACCAAAAGGCACTCTGCATGTAAGCATCTACATGCAGATCACATCCTGCACTCCTAACACACATGCCACGACTGATAACGCACACAAATATTAAACCAACAAGATTAATTCTAACAATCACCCCCTAATCTTGTTGGCTTTATTTTGCACCTTCACATTGAGCTTCACAGGAGAGTCGGCTCATCATCGGCATCCGCGATGGCAAGCTGCACCACACCTTTCACCACTTTCTTCACAACGGGACACTCATCAGCGAAGTGTTCGAACTCACCACACTTGCGGAAGTCGATCTTGGACTTGTCGAACTTGCCACGGTACTTCCTCTCACCGGCGCCGCCGCTGCTGGAGCCACCTCCGCTCCTCCTCTCTTCAGCAACCTTGGCCTCCCACTCGACACGTGTGAGCCGTGGCTCGCCGTCCACGAACAACAGTTGCGGCTCACCCTCCTTGTCACGACGCCGCCCCTTTGAAGACTCCTCGAATGCTCTCAAGCGCCCGATCGTCTCCGTCACCGTCATCTCCGACACATCCCCCCATTGCTCGATGGTGCTGATGAGGGGTCAGAACTTGTCGGGGACTGAATGCACCAGCTTCTCCACGACGACGGTCTCCTCCACTTTCGTGCCGAGAGAGCGAATCTCGTTCACGATTGTGGTAACCTTCAAAGCAAAATCATTAATTTTCTCAGAATCACCCATGTACATACCATCAAGCTCCCTCTTGAGGGTTTGTACTCGGGCCTTCTTCACGCGCTCTTCACCGATGTTCATATCTTCCAGAGCATCCCACGCCTCCTTGGCCGTCTCCTTCTCAGAGATGGCCATCACCACGGCCTCCGGCACAGCTTGGACAATGGCGGCGAGAGCCATTTGGTCCATCTTCTCATCAACACCTTTCTTGTTCACCACGGCAGCCCACACGCCTTGGGCACGCATGAAGATCTTCATCTTCACAGCCCACATGCCGTAGTTGTTCTCCGAAAGCATGGGGTAACGTAGTGTCACCCCCGCCTCCTTCACGTGCTGCACCACCATCTTGCTGTCGTCGTCGTCGCCACCACCGGCAGGAGACTTGCTGCCGTCGCCAACCTTCCCCATCTCTCGAACGAGGCTCTGATACCACTTGTTGGAACTGATCAAATGACCGCGACTCTCACGCACTCTCGCAGCTCACGAACTTTACAATGAAGGGGATTTTTCACGGCACTGCACACCAGCACCAACACTTGCACTTTTTTTTACTTCACACACAAAAGAAAACAGCACAGACTCATGGCTAAATAGCCGAACGGCACGGCACCAGCTCACACAGCTCGCCACCGATCCAGAACTCACGCCACTAACTCAACTAACCAGACGTGTATGCATCACCTCTTTCTACATGCACGTACTGATCAAGTCTACATGCAAAGCTAAGGCACTTGACTCCTATTAGCATGCAGATGCACAACACACTCCACGCGTGGCCGCATTATCCGGCCAGACACTCATCTCCTTGGATTACATGCAGACCACTTCCATTTGCATGTCACTAAACCTAAGCATACAGATCACCACTCCTCCACGCTTAGGCTCCTCCATTTGACTCGGCGCTCTCCAAACCAAAAGGCACTCTGCATGTAAGCATCTACATGCAGATCACATCCTGCACTCCTAACACACATGCCACGACTGATAACGCACACAAATATTAAAACAACAAGATTAATTCTAACAAATTGCACCGTTCGTAAGCACTCCATACTGAAAACTAACGAGCTAGACACTGAATGTGCTCCATACTGGTCATCTCTGCTGATGATGAGAAGAAAGCGGCAAATGGTCTGAACCTGATACCAGTGAAGATAAGGAATCCGCCACGTCCGTACTGCATGGCTCAACGTGCGCCGTACACAGTTTGTCTATCGCTCGCTGCTGCATTGAACCGGCGTCTGTCCTCCCCGTGTGTTGCCTAGTGTGAGCCCATGTGCCGTGGCACTGCTGCCTGGTCCTCTCGTCTCTGAGGAAAAAACACCAACGCCACTGCAGAGAAATCAGTGAGAGGGGGCCTCTGCTAATTCAGACACTGTTTCACACATATTCGTCCACTCTCGAAACCTCCCAAATTTAGCCCTGCAAGTTCTAATGCGTTGCAGGTTCAATATATATTAAGCTGCTTAGATCGTCGAAGAACTGAATTCTATGTTCAAGCGGCATGCAGCATGCCAATACATCTGATGATACCTCAAAATTCAAAGATAATTTGCACTACAGGACGTGTAGTACAGCTTTCACCTCTCTGAAAAAGTCTGAACACTCTGCAGGAGAAAACTCGCGACATGGTCCTGCGATGGTGGCGTCCACTCGGCCATGCCGGCCCGGCCAGCAGCATCCAGGCATGGAGGAGACGGCATAAACCCTGAGCTTCCATCGAGAGACTGTTCCCGCCTCCACTGCAGCGGCGACCGATCGCCATCCTCATCATCACCCCACAAGTCTAACGAACGAACTGACGGTGGCCATGCCGCTGATTGCTGCTGCAAGATAATGCCCTGGCATACGAGTACATGGCAAGCAGGCGTGTATGGGCGCGAGCCGGCGAGGCTCCACCGTTGCAGCTGCCGGTGGCCGCCCTGCTGCTGCATGCGGCTACCGTGTGCTACGTACCAACCAGCAGGATCAGATCAGGGGCGCTCCGGAATCGATCGATTGGTCGCTGACAAAAGGGAAAGCTACCGTGATCGATGCGGCTTTGGGTGCTGTCCGGGTGAGAGGAGCAGAGGGCTGTGTTGTGGGCTGCATATGCAGCAGCTGCAACGGGGTTATGGGCTCCCTGGAACGACAGAACGGGGTTATGGGCTCCCTGGAACGACAGGGCCCTCCATATGCTCTTTTGTCATGCTGCCTTGTCCCGGGAAAAAGCTGCATCGTCTATACAGAAAAACTGCAGATCAACGTGTGCTCTACTCCTACAACATTCAAGATTCCAGATGTTTGCCATCCATGGTTGCATTAAAACTGCAGATCAACGTGTGCTCTAATCCTACAACATTCAAGATTCCAGGTGTTTGCCATCCATGGTTGCATTGATCCGGACAACGTGACCAGCACAGGGTGAGCTCGCTGGATCGATCGATCTACTAATTAAAGTGAATAAAATGATGGAGTAGATAACGGAGCCGAAGTGACGGGTTGACGAGACTCATCATGCATGCTGTGAGGCTCTGATCGCCCCCATCACGCACCAAGCAAGCACGGCGCCAACGTGTTCGTCCATGCAGCCCATCTACCGCTGCTGCTGCTGCCGCCGACGCATGCCATTGCCAGCTAAAAGACGGAGAACGAAGCGAGGAAAGAGACGGCCGTTCATCGTGCCCGATTCTAGCCGACTAGCCCTGCTCGGCGACGGGATCGGCAACAGTGCGCGGCGGCCTATGGGCGTGTTTAGTTGGTGGAGATAGATGAAGATTTATTATAGCAGATATACACTATAGATATACACTATAGCAGTGAATAGTGAGAAAAGAATGGGAAATGATGTGATGGATGTGATGGGAGGAATAGTAAATATCTTGAATCTAAACTAGGGTTGTGTTTAATTCTAAAAGTACTTTTTATTTCATATTCATCCTCCTCACAGAATACGCATCAAAAAAAATTCTTTTTTACCTTTCATATTCATCCTCCTCACATAACACTTATCCCCAGAAGAAAAAATATTTTTTCTACTCTTGACTAAACTCAGACTAGTCCTATATGCATGCCGCGACGGGTCCATGACCTCCCTGCCCGTGCCCGGCACTGTTCCGGAGCATGTCTAGTCTTGTCATGGCGCCGCCTCCGATCCCTCCAGACTCCGGAGAGGAAAGCGACGGCGGCGAGGGCCCCGCCGGGGTTAGTTATTGGCATGCCCAGCACACTGCTGGTCGTCGTGTAGCTGGTAGGTAGCTCTCTGTATGAAATCTGGACGGAGGAAACGGACGACGAGTCGACGACAGCCTGGCTAGCTGCGCCATACGGCAGGGCTGCTACGGCTACCATGATTTGTCACGTCGTCGATCGGCAGCAAGGCATCCAGGGCAGGGGTGACGTGTTTGGTTGGGTGGATATGCTCCAACCAGGTTGTCAAGATGAGGCTCCACGTATTAATTGGTTGTCTGGCTCGAGTGTTTCCTACATCTATAAGGCCCCATTTAGTTTCCCAAAGATTCCCCAAAAATCCACTATTCATCTAACTTTTCCTATTCATCTCACCTCTTCTACTCACATATCACTATTCATCTACAGTGTTTTTTTGGTGAACAGTGTATTTTCGGGGAACCCTTTCCCCATCTAAACACACCCTAAATGTCTCTTTTGCTGAGCTGAGCCTGGCTCGCGCGGTACGAGATTCAATCTCGTTTCTCTCGGGCCTGGCTGAAGCGCCAGCTTCCGAGGACCGAGCCAGGCTCCACCAAGACATCATCCAATCACGCCCTAGTAGCTGCATGGTGCGGCCTGCATGTAGGCCGCGGGAAGGATCGGATCCCGTCAATCTTATCATTCGATGCGTGATCTACCATTCCAATTGTTTAACCTGTGTGTGTTGTAGCATCGATGACGAGATGATGACGACGGTCGACGGTAGGGTAAGTGCAGGCCAACTGGGTAGTAGCCTGCATTGTGGGGATCGGAGCTACCACCGTCAGATCAGAAACTCAAAATCCGTACGTGCGTGCGGAAAAATAATGATTTCATGGCAGTATTTTAAGAGTTCGGCATTTCTCGAATGAACGCTTTTTATGTAAATCGGAATCACTTTTAAGATGTTGCTTGGCTCGCTACTGATTCTAAGGAGATACTGGTAGTAAAATGTGGAAAGACCGAGAGAGAAATTCGCAAGCACTAAAACTCCCTCCAAGTGTATACTTTGTCCTTTATCCAAGTTCAGTTTCAAGCTACTCCGTCCGGCAAAATCCACATGTTTTATACCACGGAGTAAGAAATATAGGGCTCAAGATAAGCCATGTTTATCCTACCCTCCGTGGTGCCATCAACAGGAGATAACAGCTTTATTTCTGGCCACATGTCACATGATATACTATATCGATCTCTCTATCAAAATATTTGTCGCCGTTAAGTTTTGGCTGCGACTTCTGACTATTAGTCTTATTAAAAAATTTATAAGTAACATTTATTTTGTTTATGACTTACTCTGCTAGCCGTCAAAGACATTTTAAATATGGCATATCTTTTTATATTTGCAATGCATTTTGAATAAGATGAATGGTCAAAGTTGTGATAAAAACTCAATAATGATATAGAACAATATCTTGCAACCATATGTGTTCTCTCTCACTTGTCCAAGAAAATTATATGTTTTCTATTTCTATCTATGGGGAAGGAGGGAGGCAAAAATGTCTCGTACTCCTTGCAACTTGTATAGATTCAATCCGGGCTCTTCATCTTGCCTCTATCCTCGTTCATTTTTGTTTCTTATGTTGTATTCTAATGGTATATAAATTTCTTTTGAAATCTTATTTACTATCTTGCTAGAACGATCCGGTCTCTAGTCTTGCCAAAAGTCTGCATTATTTTTTCTATGTTCACACACCTTTTTGGCCCACCTACCCACTTTGCCATAATGTCCTTGCCCACTTCTTGATCCAACCCCCACCTCCCAACCACATCATAGTATCTCTCCGTTCCTTCCCTAGCACACCTCATGCTACCATTGTTTCGAAATTCAAATCGTCGGAATCTGCAAGGTCCTCAGAAGAGAGAGATGGTGGACTTGAGAGAGAGAAGGGTACGGGTCAAATGATTTTTAACCGTTGAGAGGTTGAACATATGTATTACGTGCCGATTATATACACGTAAGTTGTACTATATAAAATACATGACGGGACATAATTCTGCATACCTAACATCTGGCTTGTATCTTGGTACGTAAAAACCAAAAGGTGGAGGATAAATTGCAAGGAGCTATAAATCCTAGTCCAAGGAGGGACATGGGCAAATGTGGAAATGCCCCTTTATGTGACGTAGTAGGAGGATAAGACACCGATGTACTTTCTAGTATTTGATGCGGAAAAAATATCATGAATAAGGGCTTGTTTAGATGGAGGAGGTACAACATCCTTTTGACACTAATTAGGAGTATTAAATATAGACTAATTAGAAAACTAATTACACAAATGGACTCTACATCGAAATACGAATCTATTAAGCCTAATATGTGCCACCATTAACGTATTTTTAATGACGGGTTACTGTAGCACAACAATGTCTAATGACGAATTAATTAGGTTTAATAGATTCGTCTCACGATGTGGAGTCCATCTATGTAATTAGTTTTTTTTACAATGTTTAATACTCTTGATTAGTGTCCAAACATTCGATGTGACAAGTTGGCAAAATAAGTTGGCGAAAGTTGACGATCTAAATAAGGCCTAAAATACAATGTGTTTCGAGAGCCATTGAAGTTACCAAAGATAATGACTAAAATAGTTGACATATAGGGGACAAAGTCGATGTGGAAATTGAAGAGCACTCATGTGTGTGTGGGTGTTGGGTGGGGTGGGGGGAGGGGGGAGCCCAACAAGGTAAGGAGATGAAGTGGAGCGTGGCGGTGCTAAGGATGAGGGACGCTGTCGGCGATTTATGCTGACTAGGTTCTCGAGGGGGTACCCCGAGAGAAGGGTTTAGCGAGAAGTCGTCGAGAATCTAGAGCCGAAGGTGACAAGACACAATTTAGACAGGTTCGGGACGCAATATGCGTAATACCCTACGTCCTGTATGGTGTATCTTGTATAGACGAGATGTTTTGAAGGGGGTCCCTGCCTCCCCTTATATATGCCGGAGGGCAGGGTTACATAGAAACTGTATAGGACTAGGAGACTTTTACAAGTTTATCTCTAATTCCCTAATACAGTTTATCCTAACCGACTAGGACTAATCCTTGTCTTGTACGTCAAGTCTTGTATTTGGGCCGGCCCATAGGACGGCCTGCCAGGGTTGTTTAGTCCGTCAGGACTCTACACCCACAATCCCCCGAGCACCTTATCTCCTGAAGAACAGTACTGTTGAAAATACAGAGTTCTTTGAAACCCGCCAGAGTTGTTTGAAGCCCTCAGGGTTCTTTGAGATCCGCTAGAGTTCTTTGCTTTTTGGAAGTTGCAACCATGCTGTTCAATAGGCAATGAAGTGCTCAAAAGTCTTCTTGAAGTTCGGATTGGTGCGCACCGACTAGGTGCGCCCGATTGGGCAGCCCCCGAGCCTCGTTATCTTTGAAGAAGAAATTCGAGGCTCTTTCGAAGTCCGAACCAAAAGAGAATCAATTTCCGAAGAAATCCGAGTTCTTTTAGAATTCCTCATGAATTTATCAATTGGAGCCTAAAAATTTCAGAAAAATATTTCCTGAAAATATTCCTGCAGCCCCCGAGCCTAAATTTGAACAAATTTAAATATAGGATCAAAGAAGGACTATACTTGAAAAATACCGAAGTAACGATCCGAAGAGTCAATATAAACCGTGCGCGTCCCTCTGTATCCGCACGCCTCTTGCGAAACAGATCTAGGTTTTGCGACAGTTGTTCTGTTAGCAATCCTAAGACTGCGCACATTTTCCCGCAACCTCCTCAAACCCTAATCCCATCCACTCCAAGCCTCGAAAAACTGCAATGGCCGGTGGTGAAGGATCCAGCCGAAGCAAGGGCGCAAAGAGGAAGGCGGAAGCCATGAAGGAAGTCGTGACGACTGATGAAGCAGCACCCGCAGGAAACATTCCGTGCGTGGAGGATCCAATCAGTGACTGGCCAACCAGTACACTGAAGGAAAAATATATCAAAAATATGGAGTCAGATGGATTCTTGGCAGCCCAAGAAATTAGTCGGTGGAGATGCGCCCACGGGCATGAATACCCCACTGAAGAAACCGAAGAGATCGCGGTATGGAAGGCTTTTTATGAAGTTGGTTTCGGTTTGCCGACCTGTGATTTTTTCCGCCGAGTCTTGCAGTTTTATGAGATTGAATTGTGTCATTTGAATCCCAACTCAATTTTGAATCTGTCGATCTACATCCACCTTTGTGAAGCATTTCTTGGAATAGATCCGCATTTTGCCTTGTTCCGCCACCTGTTCAGAGTAAAGACCTCAAGCGGACCATTACAGGTGGTACGAAAGGTAGTAATCCAATTTCGTCAGGGCATGAAGCCAATGTATTTGGACTATGCAACCAAGGAGAGTCTGAAGGACTGGCAGAAGGAATGGTTTTATGCTTGGAACCATCAGCCGCAACTACCCAGCCGCTCAGGGAATCCTCCGGTAATGAAACCATTCTGGAGTGAAACTATTGGAGTCAATCAGGCAATGCAGATTCCCGAGCTGTTGAATATGATCAGAGATCTCAAGGCACAAGGGCTGACAGGAGCCATGGTATATCGGTCATTTCTATTGAGGAGAATCAAGCCATGCAAACAACGCTGCACTCCAGGGTACTTGTACGCTGGAGAATCTGACCCCTCAAGGAATGCCACCGGAGACATGTCGGACAAGAGGATTACCCAACTCTTGAAGAAGTTTCTGGTGATCAGTGATGAACAATTTCTAGAAATAATAGAAGTTTCAGCAATCACCATGACGTCTGAGGTAAGAACCATATCTGAATAACAATATATTGACTTGTTATTTGAAAGCATAGTACTAACTAGTATCTTGGTCATAACAGTATGAAGCCCGACGATCACTGTATGTGAGTCTGCCGCCCCTGGATCCAACCAACGCTGAAGAAGCATCATTACTAGCTCGTTGTGTGGACCCAGGGGTAAGAGATCAGGTTCGCCAACGCAAGCAACAATCTGATATGGCACCTACAACTGAAGAACCTGACGAGCCACATGCCCATGCTGAACAACAGGTGTCTGAAGAACCCCAAGCCAAATCAGGGGTGACTTCCAAGAGAGGTGAAGAATCCAAGAGGACAGCAACAACAGAGCTGAATGCACCTAAGCCCAAGAGAGCACGAACTCTACCCAAGCCCCAGGCAAGGGTCGTCCCGGTGGAGAAAGCGAAGATATCCCCATAACCAAAGATGTCATCTTCTGTGGGGATAGCCATCGGTGAGATCGGAACCAGCCGATCACAACAAAGCGGCGGTGCCCAGCAACCTCTGTCAGAAGAGGAAATCATTCACAACATCTTCAACCCTGTCTCCGCGTCCTTCACAAGTACAATAGCAGTGGTTGAAGAACCCTGTCCAGCTGGACCATCGGCGCCGGAGCAGGAAGCTGAAGAGGAATTCACTTTGGGAGCACCAGAGATCCCAATGCGGTCGTCCTCCATGTAAGTATCTTGTCTTGCGGTACAAAATATACCTTCGTAACATTCCATGTGAACTGATAAAGTTATTGTTCCAGAGTGGAAGAAATTCCAACAACAATCATGGAAGAGCCAGCAGTTGATCATGCGGCTGTAGAACCAGAGGCCATAGTGCCCGAAGAACCCAGGGAAGTACCAGAAACAACCCTGTCCGAGGTTCAAACAGCAACGCCATCAAATCCGCCAGCATCTGCAGAGGCACAAGTTGAAGAAACGATTGCCGAGGTGCTGGCGGATATCGAGCAACTGGTCACGCAGGCGGTAATTGAAGAAACCGAAGTAGAACGCCATGACCAGAACCTTGCCGAGCCCCCGAGCGTCATGGAAACAACTCAAGTCGGGGCAGAAGCAGTTTTAGAAGCAGAATGCTCAAGGGGCAAACAAGCCGAAACATCAACCCAAGAGCAAGCGATTGAAGAGATCCCCAGAGTACCCAGGGATACTGGAGCTGAAGAGGAGATCGGTAACTTCCGCATCGGGAGCTACGATCCAATGCTAAATCCGAATCCGCAAGCCTTCGAGTACATCTTGGACGCGGCAGAGGATGAAGAGCACATCGACAGGGGATTGTACCATGCTGTCGGTGCCTGATTGGTCGCACCGGCACCAACAAGTGATTGCGGTGCTAATCCACTCGTTGCCCCGATGGTGGGTGAAAAGACGGGGGAATTTATCCTGGTTCCGACCACGGGGCCGTACGTCCAGCAGTGGTGCGGTGCACCAGTTTACGTGTTGCTCGTAGTAGGGGGTTACAAGCAAGGTGGGAGAAGGAGATGAGCTCCTAAGTCCCCAGCTATGAGGTGTGCGTTCTTGTGCGTGTGTGAACTTGAGTGCGTCTGGCTGTGCGTTGTGTATGAGCCTGCTGTCCCCTTCTTGCCCTTTGCATGGGCTTCCCTTCCCCTTTTATAGACCAAGGGGAGGGTGCGAGTACATATGTCTGTCGTGCTGATGCTGCTAAGTACACTGTTCTGTCCATGCCGCGCACTATGCGAGCGGGAATCGCGCCTTCCAACTCCGGCTGACGACATGGCAGTGGCTGACGTGATGTACTTCCTTCTTATGACGGCACGCGGCGTCGAGGGTGGTAACCTGCGTACGGCGTGCTGATCGAATCTCTGTAGCCTCCTTCGAGGGTCGCCTTCGAGGATGGTGGCGTGCCCGAGGCGAGCGAAGTCAAAAGAGTGGTTGGCACAGTGCTGCTGCCTAGGTTAGGTCTGGCCGTGCAGCATGGTGCTCAGAAGTCCACTGTTTCGAGTGGATTTGACCGGTGTCTTCTCCGGGGCGTGGGTGGTTGCGTGGCGCAGTGATCCCCCGCTTTTTGACTGCAGAGGAGCGTCATCATGACTTGGATTGACGGGTCGCAGAGCCTTGGGCGTCGTTCCCGAAGTGGCTGACTCGAGCTCGGACTATAGGCTCGAGCCTGCCGAACCTCGAACGAGACGGAAATCACCCGCTCGAGGGTGAACGTCTCCCTCGAGGTCGCTGGGCCTCGATCGCCGCGGACATCCTCGCTCGAGGGTGGTCGTCCACCTCGAGCGGGATGGGTGCCGAGGAGTTTTGAGATGATGGGCCTTTGCTGGGCTGTAGAGCCAGGCCAATGCCGTTGTGGGCCTTCTCGTCAAGTAGTTTTAGGCCTAGGTTGGGGTACCCCTTTTACAGGTACCCGACACATGCTGAGAGGGCAGTGGCCTACTTCAAGGTATGAGAAACAACCCTGTACTCATTGTCCCATGTGAATATATCTCATGACAATATTTCCGCAGGCCGTCGGCGAAGCATCGAGGAAGAAAACAGAGTATATCCACAATATCTCCTTGATGCACGCCAAGGCAGGCCGCCTTCAAAAGGAGCTGGAGCGCGAACGTGAAGACCATAAACTCCAGGAGGCGGAAGATGCCAGCATGATCCGCACCTTGCATCTGCGAACCAAAGAATTGGTCGCAGAGAAGGAGGACATGAAGAAGAAACTTGCAGCAGCCAAAGCAGAGCTCAAAGGTACTCTGTCACTGCCAGAATCTTGTAATAAAATATCCATTGCCTATTTATAATAACAACTCTGTCATTGTCTTGTGTAAGCAGGGGTTCAACAACAGCTGAAAACAACCCAGGGCAAGGTGACGGATTGGTCCAACTTGGCTAACCGCCATGAAGAAGCGTTGAGGACTCTCTCTGCCGAGCACGATATCGTCAAAGAAGAACTCAGAGTAGCAGTCCAACAACGCAAGGATGCTGATGTGCAGTTGGTTCAAATCATTGAGCAGCAAAAGAAGCTTGCCAAAGATCTTGAAGACACTCGCTTAGAGAAAAATCAGCTATCCGAAGAACTCGTCCAGGCACAGAAGAATCTTGCCGACAAGAAGGCACTGGATGAGAAGCTTGAGCAGGCAACCAGGAGGATATCAGAGCTTGAAGAATCCTTGCGGCAAATGAAGAAGTCGGACGACGACCTGGCCGAAGCCTTGAAGCGGATCTCGTTGCTAGAGAAGGCAGCGAACCCGGTTGTGAAGGCCTTAGTCCCTGAAGACCCTGCATTGCCGCAGTCATTCCTGGAACGCCTGAGGGTCATGCCTCGACAGTTGAAGGTTTACATCAAGAGATCATCAACAACCTGTCTTGTGCATGTCCTTGCTGTAATTAGGTCTAGGTACCCTGAAGCAGATATAGGCAAAATTGTAGAAGGCGCAAAGCCAAATTGTGCTGCCTTCAGGGACCTGAAACAAGAGACCGAGCCAGTTGCCGAGGCAATTGCGCAAAGCCTTAGATTGTAAACAGAGCAAGCAGTCTTGTTATATAAATTTATGCAATAAAATATAATATTGCCATATTTTGAAGGAAAATCCGAGAATTTCTAAGAACTCTTGGGGCGTCTCTGTGTCGATGACCAGGACTTAGTCAAAATGTACGTTGCGTAGATTTTAACCGTTGAAGAACAGCCCTGTTAAGGACCCGAAGGAACCCAGAGAGATTTCTTATAGCATAGGCTATCTTTTAAATAAAGTGTACCCTAGGAGGGTACTTGGGAGCAAACTGTATGTGGTTTGCCTAAGCAAGAACCCAGTAAGACCCACGGAGCGGCAGCGTTGAGCTGAGAACTATCGCGAAGTAGCGAAATTGGAGGAACAGATCCGTTTTCAGTCCCGAAGGAACCCGGACAGACCTCTTTTATGTGCTCCAAATTCATGTAAAGGGAACTTTCCGAGTCTAGAAAGAACACGGAAGTTTTGAACGATGTCACACTGACATAAACAACCCGGTAAGGGGGAATTTATTAAAATTTATCTCGTTGTTGAAACAACGGTACAGAAGATCTCATGGTGCCGGAGCAACCAGTTCATGTATTGCCGAAGCAATGTTACAAAAGAACTCAGGATGCCGAAGCAACCAGTTCATGTGATGCCGAAGCATTAAAGAAGCTATGCATAGAATTTGCATAGATGTTCAATGTTCCAAGGATTTGGTAAATCAACACCATCTTCTGTTTGAAGTCTGTAGGTGCCTGGCTTGAGGATCTTGGAGACAAGGAATGGACCATCCCAAGGCGAAGTGAGCTTTGAGTGGCCAGCTGTATTCTGGATTCGACGTAGCACTAAGTCTCCAATCTGGAATGACCTTGTCTTCACATTTTTGTCATGAAATCTGCGAATACCCTGAAGATACGCAACGTTGTGTAACAAGGCTGCCAGTCATACTTCTTCAACCGTATCAACCTCAGTCATCCACTGGTCGTCTGCCATGGCTTCTTGGAATTCTTCAACGCGAGGAGCGCCATGCATGACATCAACGGGTAGGATGGCCTCAGATCCATATACCAAGAAGAAGGGGGATTGTCCTGTAGCTTTGCTGGGTTGAGATCGTAAGCCCCAGACAACCGGGTAGAGTTCTTTCATC
The DNA here is from genome assembly GCA_015342445.1 of Digitaria exilis. NCBI lineage: Eukaryota > Viridiplantae > Streptophyta > Magnoliopsida > Poales > Poaceae > Digitaria > Digitaria exilis. Next base: position 2,080,834 of record JACEFO010002479.1, read on the forward strand.
CACCGGCCTTCATCTTTCTTCAAGGTTCGTTCCATGCGAGCTTTAAGTCCATTGAGTAACATACCGTTGGCTCTTTCTACTTGACCGTTGGCACGAGGATGAGCAACAGAAGCATAACACACCTCGATGCTACGATCTTCACAGTAATCCCAGAACGCGCTGCTTGTGAAGGTAGAACCCAAATCTGTGATGATTTGATGCGGTATCCCGAAGCGAAAAATCAACTCTTGGAGAAATTGAACTGCTTTCTCTGAGGTTGGTTTGACAACCGGGAAGACTTCTATCCACTTCGAGAATTTATCAATTGCAACAAAGGAATACTCAAATCCACCAGGTGCTCTGGGTAGTTTCCCAATCATATCGAGCCCCCAGCATGCGAAAGGCCATGACGGAGGTATCAATTTGATTTTATGCGCGGGCTGATGTGAATGATGAGCGAAATATTGACAACCCTTGCAGTGATGAACAATTTCTTCGGCATCGTGTAAGGCCGTAGGCCAATAGAACCCAGCGCGGAAGGCTTTGCCCTTGAGGGTACGAGAAGCTGCATGATTACCACATTCGCCCGCGTGGATTTCCTCTAGGATGTTGACTCCTTCTTGCTGTGAGACGCATTTCATCAATGCACCAGAGCGTGCACCACGTCGGTACAGTGTGTCTCCAATTATAATATAGGACTTGCTACGACGAGCAATTTGTTGAGCTTCTGCCTTCTCTGTAGGAAGTCTGTCGTGCAAGATGTAATCTATAATTGGTGCACTCCAGATAGCGTCAATGAGCATAACCTCGAGAGTGGAGGTTGTAGCGTCGGTAAGGGTTGCTGCAGCAATAGATGGCTTGGAGAGTTCATTGACGAACATGCCATTGGGTACCTTTGCTCTGGAAGAACCCAGTTTAGATAAGACGTCTGCAGCGACGTTGTAATCTCTCTCGACATGATGAAATTCGATGCCGAGGAAGTGCTTCTCCAACTTGCGAACTTCTTCATAGTACGCGTCCATATTCTCATGGTTCCGATTCCAATCCTTGTTGACTTGTTTGATGACCAGCATTGAAACCCCATACACCAGTAGTCGCTTGATACTAAGGGTGATGGCCATCTTCAGTCCGTGAAGAAGTGCTTCATATTCTGCAGCGTTGTTGGAAACAGCAAACCGAATCTACAGAACATACTTGAGTTGATCGCCTCAGGGTGAGATCAACAGAACTCCGGCGCCGCCACCTTCCAACTTTAGGGAGCCGTCGAAGTACATAATCCAGTGCTCAGGCTTGGTGACGACGACGGGGAGGTTGTGCTCGGTCCATTCCGATATGAAATCCGTAAGGACCTAAGACTTCATAGCCGTGCGAGAACGGAACTCTATACTGTAGGTTCCGAGCTCAACAGCCCACTTGGCGATATGACCTGTAGCGTCTTGATTATGGAGAATTTCGCCAATAGGGTATCCAGTAACCACGATGATCTTGTAGGAGTCGAAGTAGTGCCGCAATTTCCTGGATGTCATTAGGACGGCGTATAGAATTTTTTGAACTTGAGGGTACCTTGATTTGGAGTCCGAGAGAACTTCGCTCACAAAGTACATAGGCCGTTGAATCTTCTGGAGATGATCTTCCTCATCGCGTTCAACAACGATGGCAGCGCTAACAACGTTGGTGGTTGCTGAGATGTAGAGCAAAAGATCTTCGCCCGGAAGTGGCGCGGTGAGCACAGGTGGTGTAGTTAGGAACAGTTTGAGCTTGTCGAAAGCATCCTGGGCCTCCTGTGTCCACTGGAATCTGTCTTGCTTTTTGAGGAGCTTGAAGAACTCAGTCCCGCGTTCTCCGAGTTTGGAGATGAAGCGGTTAAGTGCGGCCATGCAGCCCGTAAGCTTCATGACATCCTTGACAGTGCGTGGCGGCTCCATATCTATGATTGTCGCTATATTCTCTGGATTGGCTTCGATGCCGCGTTCGCTAATAATGAACCCGAGGAGTTTTCCGGATGGAACGTCGAAAACACACTTGGCAGGATTAAGCTTCCAACGCCATTTGCGTAAGTTATCGAACGTCTCGGTGAGATCGGCGATTAAATCCTCGGGGTTTCTTGTCTTGATGACCACATCGTCGACATACGCCTCGACGTTTCTGTGGAGTTGGTCTTTGAGACAACCCTGTATCGCCCGCTGATATGTGGCACCTGCATTTTTCAAACGAAAAGGCATGGTTATATAACAATACGCGTCATATGGCGTGATAAATGAGGTTTTAATCTGATCCTCTTCTTTCAGCGATATCTGGTGATATCCTGAGTAACAATCGAGGAAACAGAGAAGGGTGCACCCGGCGGTGCTATCGATGACTTGATTGATGCGAGGAAGCCCAAAGGGATCCTTTTTGCAGTGTCTGTTGAGATCGGTATAATCAACACATATTCTCCATTCATTCGAATTCTTTTTCCTTACAAGGACCGGATTGGCTAACCAATCCGGATAAAAGACTTTCTTTAATGAAGCCGGCTGCTAATAGCTTAGCTAGCTCTTTCTTGATGGCCTTCCGACGCTCGGTGGCGAATCTGCGGAGTCGCTGCTTTTTAGGCTTCGCGCTCTCGTTGAGGTCCAGCTTGTGCTCGATCAACTCCCTGGGAACTCCAGGCATGTCGGAAGGCTTTGTGGTGAAGATGTCGGCTTGGGCCCGTAGGAAGTTGACGAGCACGCTTTCCTATGCCGGAGTAAGCGTGGAGCCAATCACCGCCGTCTTCGTTGGATCTCCTGTTTGGAGATCAACTGTCTTCGTGGCAACTTTGTCCACGGGCTTGATGGCTCGCGTCTTCTTCTACGTCGGGGCATCTCCGTCTTCCTCGATGACGGTAGCTGCCAGAGGGTGGAGTTCTTGGCGGTCGATGGTGGACGCAGCTCTGACAGCGCACTCTACTGCCTCTTTGTCGCAGAGGTAGGAGCGCTTGATGTCGCCGCGAAGAGAAAGAACGTCGTGAGGTCCTGGCATCTTCAACAACAGGTACGTGTAGTGAGGGATGGCCATGAACTTGGCCAGCGCTGGTCGCCCGAGGATGGCGTGGTATGATGTTTCGAAGTCTGCAACTTCGAACTTGATGAACTCAGTACGGTAGTTGGATGCAGTACCGTACGTGACGGGCAAGGTGATTTGCCCAAGAGGGATCGCAGCCTTCCCGGGTACGATGCCGTAGAAGGGAGTATCGGATGGCTGCAGCTTGCTTGTGTCGAGCCCCATGTGCTTCAGGGTCTTGGCGAAGATGACGTTGAGCCCGTTGCCCCCGTCGATCAGGACCTTGGTGAGCTTGCTGTTCGCCACCACGGTTTCTAGAACGAGGGGATACCGCCCGGGACAGGTGATCTCCGCCCATTGATCTTCTCTGGACCAGGTGATGGGGGTGTCTGACCACCGCAGGGGTGTGACCACTGCTGGTTCTGCTGCATAGGCCTCGCGCCGTGCGTTTTTGCGATTGCGCGATGTGTCGCTGACTGCCATGCCTCCGAAGATGACGTTGACAGTGTTGGTGATGTCTGGGAAACCGCCGTCTCCCTTGTCGTGCTTGTCGTCCCCGTCTCCATCCGTCTTCTGTTTCTTGGTGGGCGTGCTGAACGCTTCCCGGAGGAGCGTGCAATCGCCCATGGTGTGCTTGCTATCCGGATGGTAGGGGCAGCGCTTCTTGAGAAGTTTGTTGAATTCTTCCCTTCTTTGCTGAGGAGACTTGGCGGCGCGAACGGTCTGGACGGTTGCGACCGTGTTGTTTGGTCGCTTCCGTGGGTTGTTGCCGTTACGTTGGAAGGAGTTGCGCGGCTGTTCCTTGTTGTCTTCCTGATGCCTTCTACCAGGGTTGTCGGATCGTTTGCCGTAGCGCTCCCGTTCTTGATCATCGGTGTCCATCCAGTTGGACACCAGCGCGTGGAATTCCTCGAAGTCACGAGGACGGTTGTGACTAAAGTCACGAAAAAGGCTGCGGTCGGTCATCCCTTCTTGAAAGTAGTCGATGACTTCCGAGTCAGGGATGGGGACGCAGGATGCCTTTATGGCGAAGAATCGCCGGTTGTAGTCGCGCAGGGACTCATCTGGCTTCTGTTTGCACGCTCGGAGTTTGTATTTGCTGCCAGGGCGCTCGAAAGAACCCTGGTAGTTGGAGACGAAAGCCTTCTTTAGCACGTGCCAGCTGTCGATGGAGTCTGGGCGAAGGGACTCAAGCCAGGTGAGTGGACCTTGCTCCATCGCAACTGGGAAGTAGCTCTCCCCTCCCGGATCCGGATGATCTCATTGCGGGCATCGTCCTGGGCGATGTGAGAGCGAGCCGGACGGGGTTCTTCGCGACGTCTGGGAGGTTCCCTGCGAGGCCTGGGGCGTTCCTCACGAGGTCTACGGGGTTCTTCGCGAGGTCTGGCCGTGTCTTTTGTTCTTGCGGCGGAGCTGCCGTAATGGCTGCTCTGACGCTTGGCTGACGGTGCTCGGTGGTGCGAAGAACTCTTGCTTTTGGAGGCAGAGTGGCCTCCGTCCAAGCGATCGACCATGACTGCTGCAGCTTCTAGGCGGGCCTTGGCGAGGTCGATATCAGGGGTAGCTTGGAACCACTCGAAGACGCTGACCGCGAACATGATGTTGGCCGCAGGGGAGTTGAAGATGCCTTCTTTGTCGAACTCAGCATTGAGGTTTTTCCTCTGGAGGTGACGACGTCTGAGGGCACGGTTGCGGTTTTGCTCAATGCGGAGCTCTCGGTCTCCGTCTGTCTCTCCATCAACTGTCGGAGCGTCGTCGGAGACAACTTCGTCGTCGGTGTTGGCATTGAGGATGACGCAGGACTGGCGACCGGGGTTGTTAGGCCCGGTTTTTCTGTTACCCGTGATAACAGAGAGTTCTCTGCCTTCCTGGAAGGGAAGCAGAGGTAGAATATCCCGTACCGTGGAGGGTACATTTGCTTCATGGAGAGCAACATCAGGATCCATGTCAGGCCAATGGACAATAACCCCCGAGGGAGTTGTGGTCATGACAAGATCCGAGTTGTTCTGGCGGGGTTGTTGAAACTTTTTCTTCAGGTGCTTTTGGTAGGTCGCGGCCGAATTTGTTAGCCCAAAGGGAAACTGAGGTGCGCGCGATCCTCGCAGTGAAGTCTTCGTCCCACGGAAACCGGAGCCAGGGGTCCTGGGTGCCCGTGGGGTTGTTGTCACGGTCTTGGTCGTTGAACCCTGGCGGATGTCGGAGGTGATCTGGAGTCCGCCAAGGAGTCGTGGACGCGTGGGTTGATCCTGCCGCTTGACAGGGATCGAGCTGACGGGATCGGCCTGAGCTTGAATCTGCTTCGGGCGCCATGTACTCCTCCTAGTAGGATACGATCCAGAGATCGTGTCGGAATTTGAAGTTTTCCGAGATCCTCGCGGAGTGATCTGCGCAGGTGGCGAAACTGGCGCAGCCACCTCGTCGCGCAGTTCGCGTTGAAGCTCACCTTCCTGGTTTGCGATGCAAAGCCAGGAACCGAAGATGAATGTGGCGCCTGCCTCGAACTTGGTGACGATGGAGGCGCTGAAGGAAGCCATCGACTCTTTAACGAAGACTATACGAGTAGATCCCACGGACGGCGCCAAAGTGTCGGCGATTTATGCTGACTAGGTTCTCGAGGGGGTACCCCGAGAGAAGGGTTTAGGGAGAAGTCGTCGAGAATCTAGAGCCGAAGGTGACAAGACACAATTTAGACAGGTTCGGGACGCAATATGCGTAATACCCTACGTCCTGTATGGTGTATCTTGTATAGACGAGATGTTTTGAAGGGGGTCCCTGCCTCCCCTTATATATGTCGGAGGGCAGGGTTACATAGAAACTGTATAGGACTAGGAGACTTTTACAAGTTTATCTCTAATTCCCTAATACAGTTTATCCTAACCGACTAGGACTAATCCTTGTCTTGTACGTCAAGTCTTGTATTTTGGCCGGCCCATAGGATGGCCTGCCAGGGTTGTTTAGTCCGTCAGGACTCTACACCCACAGACGCGGCATAGTCGGGGGAGGAGGAAGGCGGCGATGACGACAATGTAGTCGGGGGATGATTGAAAGGTGTGATTGTGGAGATACTCATGGAAGCGGGCCATCTAATCGGACTCGAGGTTGGTGAAGACGTGGGTTGGGCGGGAGAGGGCGGAGAGGAGGAGGACGATGATGGCGTGCAAGAGGTGGCGGTGGCAGAGAGACGGCATTGTGTGATGGCTTTGTTGTGATCTCCCAGAGTCACATCGTGGGCAAGCTCCTCGGCCGCAGGGGCGAGAAGGCACCCCGGCTCATACATGGAGCCACGCGTGGTTCGATCCCCTCCTCCCTTCTCCCTTGTGCGCGTGGAATTTGCGTGTTCTGGCTTCATGCGCCCCTGCCGGGCCGGCGGTGGCGTGTGTGCCTCGGTCGATCGCGTCCGGAGCCGCGGACACGGCGCTCCTGTCCTGCAACGGCGAGGAGGCGCAGTAGCGCGGCCACGGGCTCGGTCGCCGTCACGCGCCCGTGCAGACAGGTCGCCGTGCACAGCATGCAGACGGGACCTAGCCCGTACCTGGCCTGGCCTGGCCTGGCGTCGTTTTTGACCGTGGTCGGGGCCTCGGGCGCGGCGACCGCATATGCAGCCGGGCGGGGCGGAGGCGATCCATGCATGATCCGAGGTGCCGGTGCGTCGTCGTGCGTGCGGCAGCTCGTGTCCCCCGGCAGGGGAGAGGACCGTACGTACGTGCAGGACCACGCGCGCACGAACGAACGCCCGGCGCGCCGCACGTACGAGCAGCCATCGATCGGCTCGCGCCAACGCCGAGGAGAGGGGCCGGGACGGATGGATCGGAGTCTCGACGACGTGCTGGGCCCACCGCCGCCGATGGTGCCGCGCCGCCCCCACACATGACACACCCAAGCACACGTATACACTGCTGTTGGTTATCACACGTACGACTCACCGTTGTACACACGTCGATCAGTGTTGATGTGGTACCATCACATGCATGTTACTTGTAGTACCTGTTTCTCTGCATCGTATGCACCCAGCCCCCCCCCCCCCCCTAGTCCAAGGCCTTTTAGGGCCATTTTTTGTGGACATGAAAATAGGCTTACACACGAAGACTCCGATTTGCACCACCATGACTCTGATTGATCTTCTGCTCCTTCATTCTTTAGGCTACAAATGAAATGAAGGATTGAAGAGCTTGACTCATTTCTTCTACTACTGAAAAAAAAAAGGTGGATAAAATGACTTGGACGATGCATATTGACGACTCTGGAAGGTTTTTGCCAATCCTGGACTGGCAGGCGTAACGGTGAGCAACCAACCCCTGCAGAGAGCTACTACTACTTAACTCCAGTATACAGGATCACCAATGATTGAGGCTTATATGTTGTTGATGCCCGCGCCGCGCACTCGCGACGACGCCTGGTCCTGACCTGAAACCTGCGGAATCTACTCCATCAAGGCATCAATCCATCCATGTCCATCACGAAGACCACCAGGCCTCTGACTGACCGTCCTCTGCTCGGCCTCGTCTCGTCCCGGCTTTTCCCCCACAAACTACAGCTCCCTGTCAGCTTTACCACATGCGACCTAACGAAACCAGCCGGGCGGGCATAGCATGTACACTCGTTTCTTACTGCAGCCACAGCACTTGACCCCAATCAACATCACCACCACTATTTCCACTGTTCGTTTCAGGGCTCAGCTCGTTGGCTGAGATTTAACCGCGGGGAAATTTGATCCCATATGCTGGGTCAGTTTCAAATTGGTACTACTGCATTAGCGACCTACAATGTTGGTTCATCTCTGAAGCTCCGCTCCTATTGCAACTGAACTGAAATACTGAATTGGTCTACTTCATAACGCCCGGTAGAGAGATGCATTTCAGCAGCTTTTACAGTCAGTCGCTGGATGATGATGCTGATCTTGTTTGCGCGAGTCCACCCAACCCCCCCCCCCCCCCGGGCGGCTACGTGCTCCGATCAGGGCCCCCGATCCCATGTGCCGCGCGCTTGGATCCTGGAGCGGCATGCACGATCGCGGCTATCAATTCGACCAAACTCGCACGAACAGCTACTTCACTGCAGCGGCGGGGGCAAAGGATTTGTCGTCGAGGATGCCACTACTGGAGATCGATTGGACTGTCGTCGTCCGATCCCTTTCCCTTGCTGCATGCATGTGTTGCTGCCCTGCAATGGTGTTGGTGGCGGGGGCCGGCGGCGCAGGCTTTGCCCGGCTGGGGGACAGCGGCGAGGACCACGGGGGGCGCCGATGGCCATGTCTCCCCTGCCGCGCGCACGCAGTCCGCCTCCCCCCTCGTTGGGGGTCACCGTCCGGTCCTGCCCAATCGACCGCCGGCTTGACCGAGCCTCATTGGCCAGGCAGCTGGTGGAGAGGAGAGACAGACAGGTGTTGCTTTGTCTGTCTCTGCATGCGTTTCAGGCTTGATTTATTGACGGATGCTTGCTGCCTCCATGATCGAACGGTCTCTCCTTCGGTTTTATACAAGGCAAGAACGACGAAGCTCATGTAGAGGAGTCTTGAGGGAATTACGAATTATCCGCTGTCGTCTCCTGTCAGTGACCAGCGAATTCCCAGATCAGCTACCACGAACGAGTTCTTCTGACTTGAGAAGGCGGGTCAATTGATCATGGTTCCATACCATTTGAGCTAAGGTCACGAGAGAGAGAGGCCCGAGCTCAGGCTATCCGCACCGGGGTCGCTATGCGAGCGTGCAGACCGATTTAGCGGCCAAAATCCCGCAGCGGGGGTCGCTACGCGGACCTGGACGGTAGCGGCCGCTCCTCCAACCGCCAAATCTGGCTGCATAGCGATCCACCGCTACGCGCGTACGTGGCCTCGTGCCGGACCCACCTTGCATCCCATCGCTGCCTGCCCCAGCCACTTCGTGCCGAAACAGAACGGAGGCGGCTCGCCGGCGCAGGGAGCAGAGGAGGCGTAGCCGCGCCAAGACTGGATCCGAAGAGAGAAGGAAGAATCGAAAGGAAAAAAACCCAAATCGAAGAAAAAACCAAATCAAATAGAGCACAAATCCACGATTCGAGCGGAGAGAGGGCCAGTTGCTGCTCGCCGCACCTCCTCGCGGTCCACAGGGAGGCCAGCACGAGGCACAGCTTCGCCTTCACCACGCCGCCATGGCCTCGAGAGAGCAGAGATAGAGAGATGGGGATTTGGTGGAGGAGCCAAACTCGCCGCGGCAAAAATCGAGCTCGCCGGCGGGGGAAGCGAGCTTCGGCCTGCTCGAGCTCCTTGCGCCGTCCGCCGCCATGCCGAGCTCCTGCTCGCGCCGTCCTGCTCGAGGCCGCCCGCTGGACCCTGCAGCAGCTCAAGGAGGAGCTCGAGGTCGCATCTCCTTGCTGCTCCTCTCAAGGCCGCATCGCCGGAGAGAGATACGAGACGAGAGAGAGACTGAACGAACGAGGTCGCTCGAGAAATATCGGGAGAGAGAACGGGGTCTGGCGATAGAAAAGAGAGGAGGGGAAATCACGAGAAAAGAAAAGGAAATAAGGAAAAAGAAAAAAAAGATGAAAAAAGAAAGGGAAAGAAGATTAAAAAGATGGGAAAGAAAGAAAGAAAAAGATTGGGAGGAGATAGAAAAAAGAAAAGAGAAAAGAAAATGTGAGGAGGGAGGAGATGGTAGTTGGGGATGGTTGAATAAAATATAGATATAGAGGTTATCCGGTGCGGAAGATGTTGAGATAGAGGTTGAAATCTTGATGATTAGACAAAAATATTCTTTTAAAGGTTAGAAATAGAGGTTGATGAGTGCGGATAGCCTCAGTCACCAGTCACCACCCTACCGTCGATCGATTGCCTCACCACCCTACCGTCGATCGATTGCCTCAATAATGGCGGCACAACTCTTGGTGGTCCAGTCCAGTACGTCGGGCAGGAGCGACTGGGATGGAGCGCTCGGCGTTTGCGATGGTGGTGGCCCCTGCGCCCCCACAGGTTGCTCGGTCTTTTCCTGCGGGCGAAAGGGAGGCAGCAGCGCCCCTGCCATGCCCGGGGGCCGAGCACTCACGCACCCAGATCGATCCATCTCCACGGCCCGGCCGTCATCCCCATCATTGCCCCGGCCGTTTGACCGTTGGTCCCTCTTCCTTGATCGCCTCCGACGGATATGATTGACCGCTCGATCCGTGCTGCTGCTGCAGTGCAGTGCGGTACTGAGACAGTCGTGTTGGTGATTTGATGAACCAGGTCCGTTTGCTTGCTCTTATTGAACCGGCCGGCGGCGGGGAAATTTGGAGCGCACGTTGTTTCTGATGGGCCTAACTTCTGTGTGGTCACCAGAAATCAGCCCAGATATAAAACGGCCCTGAGAACGATCGGCCCACTGAGTAACTCGACACGGGGCCCAGGCGTCCGCCGGTTCCGGCCCGCCATGAATTTGACAGCGGCAAAGTAGCCGAAAAGGATTATCTTTCCTCCGATCCATAAAAAATAAAAATAAAAAACCGAAAAGGATTATCTTTCCTCCGATCCATCCAAAAAATGAAAAAGCCGAAAAGGATGATCGGAAGCGGCGGCACGTCACCCCGGCCGCCGCCGCCGGCGCACTACTCCCCTGATCCCCTCCGGTCAAGCCATTCATCACCGTGATACGAGGCAGCGTGTAGTGTAGAGGTCGTCGGTGCCGTGCGCCCGTGGCCCCGTGTCCAGTGCGCCATGTCTCTGAATTGTTCCAACACTCACTGGTCGTCCTGTCAAGCAGCAGCTAGCCAACCAACCCTTCGATAACCAAGTACTGTAGGAACTTAACTTAAATACCAATATTACTGTACCTTTTATCATGAAACGCCAAAAAGGAGGAGTTCGGATCGATCCTCCGTCATATCGAATTGCTCGGCTCTTTCCTTTCTGAACCCAGTCTGCAGTGGAAGATTATTTAAATGTTAAACTAAGCCCCCCTAATGGAGTAGCATCAGCAGGCTAGCCGTACAATAGTCAGCGTCAGCAATGGCGTTGGACGAATGGCTGGCTGATTTAACCCTATCCTACTCCACCCTCACCTCAGCTGATGCATCCCGGACCGGATCTTGCCTTCGGCGCCACGCCTGGGAAGAGCTGACGGATATGGATTTGACCAGGTCGTCACTGCTCCCTCGCCACCAATCAAGGGTCTAGTGTGACGATAGTGTCCAGCGGTCAAATTATCGGTGGGTCCCGCTGCCCACGCCATTGTTCAATTCAACTGCGAGCTTTATAGAGAGAGTCGTACGTATATATCCTTTAGCTTCTTCTTGCTTCGTCTTACCACGCCGTGAATCGACCAGTGATCGATGACCATGCATGTGTGCTAATTGGATTAAACTACACTACTCTCTTATATTACTTCCGAGGTTGGTGGTGATACTGATCACAAAGAGTAAAACACGTCTCCAAATGTTACGGGTCGTTGTCAGATGGAGACGTCGTTTAGTCGCTACACATAGTACTAATTAATCTGTGTCAGTCAAAAAGGTAATTTGCGTAGGAGGGAAGCACCGGTCAAAACTGCAGATCAATGGCAAGAGCATGCGTCCTGGGGAAGAAGAAGCGTTTAGTTGGAGTAATTGGCATGCAGAGATAATAGGCCCAAACTTTGTCATATATGAGACTTGTCGTAAGCGTTTAGGTGAAACTAAACTGATTTTTTTATTAATAATTCCATGCAGTTTGACAAGTCTACTATAAGCTCTTTCTATTCCGCGTTCCAAATTATGAGTAGTTTTGGCACTTGGCAGCGTGCATCCAAGTACATACTAAAAACGACTGCAATTTCGAATGGATGTAATAAAATATTCTTGTACAAATATACCCACAAGTTAGAGATATACCACAACGCACAAACATTTTAAGGGCATGAATACATGATCTTCCTCGGCATAAAATGTTCAGCACCACCATGGTAACCAATTAAACGACCTGGGACTGTAGCAACAGAGCACGTGAGAGAAGACGAAGATGCATGCATGGTGCAGTCAATGGCTTGACCGACGACCCATCGCTAACTCGCTCGATCTACTCATACTCATGCATGCCTGAGCGTCAGCCAGCACGTCACAGATGAAGAACGACCCGTCGATCTGCTTCTAGATGTGGACCCCTCTTCCACGGTTGCCGGCTAGCTTCGTTCGCCGCCTCGCTTGCTTACAAAACCGAGCGAATCAGTGAACCAAGGGCATCGGATTAGATTCCTAAGTCGACATAGTAGGAAGCATGCAGCGGTTTAGCTGAATCTCTCTAGCTAGGTCACCGATGACGCTAATTAACAGTTTAACACCCTGCTTAATTTCTCTGACACATCAGAATCATCAACAATGATTTCGTTCTGGACTTTTTTTAGTAGATTTCGTTCTGAACTTGTGCAGATTGAGCTGTAGTGACAGAACCATAGCACTCTTCCAGCTTACACATATTGCTACAATTCAAACCATGTTGCACTCTTGTCCTGTACGGTTTGTCCATAGCTTTGTCAGCACGAGATGCGCGTGGCTGCGTGGATTACTATTCCGTACCAAGAAAATTCTAAATCAAATCATACGGAGGTAATCTCAGTTTGTTTACTCGAGCTGGTCATCGCCGTCGATCGAGCTAGGTCCCCCATGTCTGATAACATCTTCAATAGGCCAAGTCGATTTCAGCTTGACTTGTAGCTGGTCAAGCAAGGAGGCGTGCTTCCTCAAACAAATACATCCATGGAGGCATGGAGCGTTGTAGGTGGAAGTGGAACATGCGCTGCGTCGCTAGCTGCCATACGAGCCTAACCATGCCTGATTGCACAAGACAGCGAACAAAGCTAGAGAGGGCAAGGCGAGAGGATTCTCCATTTCGATGCAAGAGCCGTGCTACTTGCTAAGCTCCTGGCTATAGCTTGCATTGGGGCGGGCGATTCACCAATTATTTGTTGGCGTCTTGACATATTTTTTTTTTTAAATACTTCAACTAAGCAAGTCTGTATCTTGTGGATTAGATCAACGAGGGTCCATATACACTACGGAGCTATTATGCCACTATTTTGACACAAAACTTTACCCCTGAAATAGACAGCCCACATATACAACCGACGTGAAACAAATTAAAGGTGCATAATAATATTATCAAAGTTAAAAAATTGAATGGGGATGAAAATTGCACTGATATCATGGGGTCCGTTCAACGTTATAATATTTCTTTTTCCACAAAAGTTCATAATCATTTAACACACGCATCCCCATTAGATTGAGTTTTTGAAAGGGAAACCTTTTTTTTATTTAAAGAAGAAAATATGAGGGGAGTGGAATACTTAGTTGTCCTTGATGCATCAGATACTTATATGATATGAAACCATGTATATGCATGCTTACACAAAAGGAATCAGGATCTTGCAATATCGAATTATCGATCTTGTGGAATTAAGCATTTGTTGAGCCTAAGCATAGATCTCATACGGTATGATGTACCCTAAGCTAACGTATAGACATAAAGACTATTTCGAACAATGAAATCAATTTTTTACAGTTATGACAGTGCATGCTATACAACGGATAATCTCACCAATGATCTAGCTATACTGCTATAGTATATATGCTCTCTAACGTATTGGTCAGTGAAAGAACATGCTTAGCTATAGGGAGTAGTACCGTAGAGTGAACAAATGGCGCTACAATAAATTGAGTACGATACTTGCACGATCCTATCCTAATCATGTCATCGTGGAAAAATATTATAGTCATTTCCGTTAATTTCCTGGTGTTGCTATGAGCCCTAGGATCTCCACATCTGCACACATGTCCAATGCAGGTCACCGGCTAATCGAAGCCGACTTCGCCATCTGTCGACGGATCACCACCGGTCCCGACTCGATCGCTAGATGAATGTTCAACACCACACGGCCGGCCAGTCGGCCACGGCCATGGCGGCATGCAAAATGGAGTGGTGGCAGAGGCGAGAGAAAAAGATATATACACACACGAGCCGCCGGAAAGTCGGCGACCAACCGGTGCAATCTAAACACGATCTTCGATGTGGATCCTTTGATCGTGACGTGACACCTCGATTATCGATCGGTTGTCTTCCCGGCACACCCCCAAAATTAGCATGTGCTGAATTCATCTCCCGTCGTGGATTCTTCTCTCCACTCACAAAACCAATCGAATCGCCGGCGCCTCCACGAACCATGATCCATCCATCCACGAACCAATGGAACCATCCATCCATCCATGGACCATGGCGACTCTGTGTGTACGTACGTGGGCCCCTCCTCCGTCTTCTCCGCAGCTTCCCCTGAAACTTCCCCCGCCGCCGCCTCCACATGCCCGCTCGGAAAAGATCAAGCTACCGTCGCACGCCCGCCGGTGAACGAAGTTGACGGCCGTCTAGCCCGGCGTTTCTGTGTAGTGTGTACCGGCCGAAACCCCCATCCGCAATTAAGACGCATCGCCGTGCGGCAGCGACGTCACCGCCAGCCGACGCAGCCGGCTGGCAGGTAGGCAGCCAGCCGCCAGCGACGGCGACGCGGCGGCCGCGGGAGGCCGCAGCACGGCGGCGTGGGCCCCCCTCGTGCCGCTGGTGGGGCATTGAGTTCTGACAGGTGGGCCCACATGTCAGCCACTGTATGTGGTGGGTGGGCCGCCACCTGTTCCGCAGCGAGCGTGGACGTGGGCGGATCAGCGACGCTTCCCGGAAGGTGAGAAAGCTCCCACGAGGCAGGCAGCTCCATGACCGCGACACGTCGGCAGATCACGGCCGTCGAGTGGAGGTGCACCATGATCTGACGGATGACGACGCCTGGTTGACCCCATCGCCGGGTCACTATAAATGGCCATGCTCGCGGCCGTGTCCAACTCCTCTTCCGACACATAGCTTCTTCTACCTCTTCCGAGTTCCGATCGCTCGGCGGCCATGGCGATGAGTGACACCGGCTCAAGCTTCGCCGCGCAATGGGCTGAGCTCTACCACCACGACCTCAGCCCGGGCCTACCAGTCACCGACGACACCACCACCCTCACGGCGGACTCCCCCGACATCTTCACATCCACCGTCGCCACCGCCGCGGCGGCGAGCCCGCCGACCTCCGGTGGGTCCACCGGCGGGAGCCCAACCAAGGCGGCGGCTCAGCAGCATCTCGGCGTCGACGGAGCCCGGGTCGGGAAGCCGACGCGGCGGCGTTCGCGAGCTTCACGTCGAGCGCCGGTGACGCTGCTGAACACGGACACGGCCAACTTCCGCGCCATGGTGCAGCAGTTCACGGGCATCCCGACGCCACCCCCCGGCGCGTTCGGAGGTGGGCCCGTCATCAACTTCTCCGGCGACTATGGCGGCGGCTTCCCGTCGTCGGGGGTCATGTCGTTCGACCACCTCCACCGGAGCCACCAGGCCCCGGCGTCGCTCCATGACCAGCTTCGCAGGCAGCAGCAGTACACCGGCGGGAACTTCGGCGGCGGCTACAACGGCGGAGGCAGTTTGCTGCACGGCGGCGCCGGCGATGTGTTCGCCTCCCATGGGCTCTCGTCGGCGGAGGACAGGATGCTACTTCAGAGCATCCAGCAGGCTGCTCACCACATGCCGCCGGCGTCCACCGCTAATGGCTTCTTTGCCTGAATAAGTAATTAACTGATCAAGATACGAGCATCCGTGCGACCGTATGACATGGATGGAAGAGAGATCAGAGCATGGCCGGAGAAGGCGAAGCAAAGGATTAACAACAACAAAAAAAAAAAGGGTTCAGTCAGAGTCGGTTAAATTTCACTTGGCATGTGTTTAGCTTTAATTTCTTCCTCGCGTGTTTGATTAGTTGATGGTTGATGCAGCTCAGTTTATTGGCTGCAGAGGATGTAAATATCTTGTTAATTTTGATGATGTAGCCTTGTGCCCTTGTCGTTCTCATGGAGATCAATGACTTCTCACACCCTAGCTAGCTTATTACCTTTTCTTGCGTCGTTTGCGATCTCGAAGATTCTTTAGCGACGAGCTTATCTTCATCTTGTTCACTTGTTCGTTTGTGCGTTGGGTTAAGGTTGCCCATTTTTGGAAGCAAAGGTCGTGGCGGGCTGACGGCCGCCGGCCGGCCGGACGGCCAGGTGGCCACGTTGTTTTCGCCGGTTAAATGCGCCGCCGCGCTGCGTCGTCGTCGTGGTGCCCGGTGGGACCCGGGGTAACGGAGGGTGCATTCACCTTGCATTTGCAGGCGTGACGTGTCCGTGACCGAAGCGAGGTCAAGGTCAGAGTTGTCATGCTGAGAGCTTGTACACTGGTTCTCTGCCTGGAGTGGCTGAGCTCTGCGATGACTGATGATACGGGCACGGTTATTGATTCAGGCTTAGGAGGACAACCGTAGTGTAACAGAAGCAAGATCAAGATCGCGCTAGAGTTTGGACTTTTGAGTGTTTTAGAAAGTACACAAGATTGACTATGCTGAGCATTATCCTCTCCTCTGTCGTGAGCTGTGGCAGACGTTCTTGGCGATGGTTTCTGAATTTCGAACGGACGAAGGTAGTCTGAAATGGGATCTCGACACGTACAGGATATGAGCCGCCGGTTCCTACTGGATCGTGCATCCTCGGCCCTACCACATTTGGTTTGTTGCGTGTATTGTTTACTGATACCAAAGACACGATAGAGGGAAAACGTCGGTGACCGTCTTTCATGTTGCTAGCATTTCGGAAATTCTAGTTCATTCGTGCACATGTTCCGAGAAGAAACACATGTATATTTCTAATGTGTTTGCAGGGAGGGGATAGTGAGGCACTGAACAGTGAACACTGGTTGAAGCCTAACATTTATGTTACCTCTGCCTTAAACGGAAAAGGAGCACATACAGTGATCACTGTATCCTTTAGAAATTTGTTAAGTACAGAAGCAGAGTCTCATTCAGGAGGAGGAAACTATATTCTACTTTCGGGAATGGTTGTTCATTAATTCCGACATTGTCGTGTGCTAGTAAGATTAATACGAAAGCTTAAAGAATTAGTAGATTGGAAATGTACAGGTTGGGTTGTGCTAGGATCGGCCGGCTATCTAGAACGTCCTCAATTTTTTTTGCGGGTTAGAACGTCCTCAATTGACGTAGAGACGAAGGAGGAACAATAATTAGTAGACTAGAAAAGCACACGTAGGGTTGTTCTAGGATCGGCATGCCACCTAGAACGCCCTCAATTGTAAGATGAGTAGAATCCTTTTTTCAGAAAAAAATATTGGCTAACACACATCAGCAAGCAACATGGCATGCTTTGCGCACATGTCACCCGGTGACCATCTGCACCCACTTGTCAAAAATTGTTGTCCCCAGATGAGCAATTTGATAGATAATGTACTAAGACGCATTCCCTTGCCATGTTTTTATACTAATGATGCATTTAACTCCCCCCAAATATAGGAGTATTTACCAAATGCCTTCTTCATTCAATAATTTGAGAAGCACTCGTAGATTAAGCAAGCATAATTGTTTATTATATCTGGATTATGAAATACCAACCACTTTAAGTTTTTGACAGCATAGCACGCCCCATGTCTCTAACCTAGATATGGTTTTCTGTGGTCATTGATGGTTTAAGTTTTTTTCCAGATTTTTTTACTAGTTCAAGGGCAAAATGGACTTTATAATTATTATACTTGAGGAGCATGTTCCTCCTGGCCATGTATAATAGAATTATAGAGATGCAACATAACAATTCAATGGATGCATCAAGAAAACAAATTGTGGAATTAAATACTGCAGGGCTGAAAAAAATTGTGTTGCATCATATAAAAGACCTATGTTAAAAATCAACACAACAACCTCCTCAAGTATGATCTCGTCCCTGCAGCGAAGGGCAGGATTGCCCCTCCTCGTGGCCTGAGAACAGGCATAAGCTTCTCTCGGTCATCGTCGCCCGTGCGATACGAGTTCGGAGTCCGTCAGCGTTTCGGAGTCCGTCAGCGTTTCGGAGTCCTTCAGAATCCGCCGCCTCACCAGGTTGTGACTCCGATTTGGATTTCGGACTTCATCCGTGAAGAAGCCAATTGGCCTGATGACGTTTGTAGCCGATTCGGAGCTCGCCTTCCAATAGCCCCCAAATAAAACCGAGGCAGGGGACGCCGCTCTCCAACAAACCAAACCAAAAGCATAACAGCGATCAGCCAGCAATAGCAACAGAGAAAAAAACCTCGATCGATCGTGCTCAGTGGCCAGGAAAGCAACGATGAAGCTGAAGACCATGTCGAAGCTACGTGTTCTCACGATCCTGCTAGCCGTTTTGCTGTTGCTGCCCTCGGCCATACGTCAGCATCTCTGACGGCCGCACCCTCAAGTACAACGGCGAGGGTGCTGGTTGGAATACGTTCGCGTACAGCCCGAGCTACACCAAGAACAAATGTGATGAGTTCACCGAGCTCCCGCCGGTCGCCACGGAGAGCTCATGCGGCCGACCACTCGGTTTGAGGTTTCACACCAAGTCCGGCGACCTCTACATCGCCGATGCGTATATGGGCTTGATGCGCGTGGGGGCGAATGGTGGAGAGGCAACGGTGCTGGCCACGGAGGCCGGTGGTGCGCCGCTACGCTTCACGAACGGCGTGGACATCGACCAAGTCACCGGCGACGTTTACTTCACGGATGGTAGCAAGACATATACACGAGCGCAACATCAGATGGTCACCACATCGGGAGACTCAACGGGACGCGTCATGAAATATGACCCACGGACTAATCAAGTCACCGTGCTACAATCGGGCGTGACTTACCCTAACGGCATTGCCATCAGCGCCGATAGGACTCACCTTATTGTTGCGCTTACAGGGCCATGCAAGCTAATGAAGTATTGGATCCGAGGACCTAAGGCCAACACATCCGAGCCGTTTGCTGACTTGCCAGGATATCCGGACAATGTGAGACCCGATGGAAAGGGTGGATATTGGATGGCGCTACATCGAGAGAAGTATGAGCTTCCCTTTGGTTTGGACAGGCACCAACTCGCGATTCGGATCGGAGATGGGGGCGAAAAACTACAAGAGATGAAGGGGCCTAAGAATGTGAGGCCGACTGAAGTGGTGGAGCGAGAAGATGACAAAATATATCTTGGATCCGTAGCGTTATCGTACGTCGCCATTATTGGCACGTAGCACATAGGACTATGAAGTATGGCTAGGTTTAAGATAGTGTTTTTGCAATCCACAACGATATTTATGTATGTTTTGCGTTTTTTCTGAATTATTAATATTAGAGATACGTTTTTCATTCCTAATAGTTTTTATCTATGTACGCTGTTGGTTTAATTAATAATAAAAGTATATAAATGAATTTTATGAATTGCGAAGTGTCGAATTCAGATTAGGTCCAAATCAGAATTGAAATGTTTGACCACATTGACCTGTTAAACTCATCGTGGCACTTGAAGCGCACGGCCCACACCTGTCACTAAACCCTGCACGTCTCCTCCGCAAGCCGTATATTACGGGCTGACCCAGGGGTTTAGATTCACCAACTCACTTAAAAAAAAACACTATTCATCTAACTTTTCATTATTCATCTCATTCCTTCCACTCACAAAACATTATTCATCTACAGTGTATTTTTGGATCTACAGTGTTTTTCGGAGAATCTTTCTCAATCTAAACACACCCTAGTCTTAGTGGGGTTTTATGGACACAGTTACCTAGACTGGAAACTGTAATTGTGCCACAGGAGTTGATGAAACTCCCCTCACATCTCATGAAACTCCACTCTTAATTACCCTGCCATATCAGCAAAACTGCTGATGTGGTAGTGAATTTAATGTCCATGAAACTCCCATGAAACCCGACTTGCCTAAAGGTCATATATTTAAAGGCACAAGTAGTGTAGATTCTGAAATGTGTAGACCGTGATGATGCTGAAATGTGTAGATTCTATATTTATTAGATCTGAAAGTTTGCTAATATTTTATAATTTTCATTATAAATGGCATATACCCAATATATCCTCCACCAAATTTCATCACTGATAATTAAAAATAAAAAAGTAACGCACAAAGTTTTTTAATCTCATGAACCAAATTCTAATTCTTTGTAAGGCCCTCTAAACTCAGCACTCTCTTTTATGCTTCTCAGATCTGACCATACTACTCTTCTCTCACCGAACTTGACTTGGATATCATCGATGCCAGTGATTATTCATCACTCAATAAAACGTTGAGTTATCTACTCCGTAGATGCATGAAACGGTTAGCCATGTGGCTGTTTTTTTTAACCATTTTTACGTACTCAACCTCTTTCTTTCCCAATGATCGACGACCTTCCCCGTAGATGTATGAGACGATTAGCCATGTGGCTGTTTTTTTAACCATTTCTACGTACTCAACCTCTTTCTTTGCCAATGATAGGGCTGTGCACAAGAATTAAGAAATTGGTATGATAAATAATAAATTTTCATCATTATACATTTACTAAGTAAAGAGTTGATATATTTAGTCCATTTATATGAGTATATGAGTCTTAAATAAATTAAATAAGGACAGGAAAGGAAGGTGGTAGAAAACTAAAAAACGCACCTTTACGGGTTGTGGCTTTATATCGCTGATGGACTTTAGTTTGAGACGAAGCAAAATACTTGGTGGACTTATATCAGGAATAAGAGAGAGTAAATAAGTACATGGCATGAAGCACCAATTTCCAAAAGCATATAGTCCTCTTCTGTTACACTTGATGGTGTCAATTACGACATCCGAATCCGATAAATTGAGCTTCTCGCTGCATTTTCTAGTTGCTTTGATAATGAAGCGCAGAAAGCCGGTGCCCTTCCGGTCCCTACTCCCTAGCACTTTTGTTCATGTTGCTTTCATGCTTTTCATCCTCTTCCTGTTCCGTTTTCCTGTAGACAGGCACCATTATCTTCACAAGTGTTCCAATTCTGCTTATGTTCTTCTCTACTTGAAGGAACTGTTATCATGGCTATGTTGTTGATCGAGCGCGCGGGTGAACAACGGTGTTATCTCCTTATCAATCAATTTTCCTCTTTCTGAATCAGAAAAGAAGAAGAAAGAATAGATTCATGTCCTGCAAGCTGCTCTGATGCTTGGATCCTCTTCTTTTGCTTCCGAGCCACAACTAGTCTTCAATTCTTCATACATTCTCAGCTAAATACATGACATAAATGAAAATTGTCTGAACGGCATGTACAAATACACAACGTTCAGTCTCTTACTGAACTTACTTTGCAGCAAGGACTTTCAGTTCCTAGTGTCAGCAGTCTAGTACTGAACTATACTGAGTACTGACTACAAGTTCGTTGCTGTACTAAAAAAGGTCATGGTCACGACAGAAGATAACACTAATGCTTTTTTCCCCTCTTTAGTTGGTGCTCTTCTAGGCTCCATCACTTGGTTGAGAGAGAGCTTTCTTTCTGTCCTTCGCCCGTCCCGTCTTCCAATGCTGTAGCCACACCACACACACCTCCCTTGTCCATTTCTCTTTTCCAGCTGCTCGCTGCTGCCAGTCTGATCACTGATCAGTGATCACCTTTGGCTCTGATTTCTTTCGCCCTCTATTATCCATGCGCATGCCTCTGGCAATGTCCCACATGTCCATCCGCAGCATCAGCATCATCTCAGCCGAGGCGCCGCGCGCGCCGCCGTCACCTTCGCCGTCGCCGTCGCCGCTGGACTACGACGTGGTGGTGATCATGGCGGCGATGCTGTGCGCGCTGGGGCTCAACACGATGCTCCAGTGCGTGGTCCGGTGCACTCGCCGGGCGGTGGCGGAACCCATCGGATGGGTGGCGCACCGCCGCGCCAACGCCGGGCTCAAGCGCGAGGACGTCGTCGCGCTTCCCGTCGCCACCTACGTCGCCTCGCCGTCGTCTTCACCGTCGCCGGCGAAGAAGGAAGAGGTGGCCGCGGCGGCGGGGTGCGCCATATGTTTGTCGGAATTCGCAGACGGGGAGAGGATCCGGCCGCTCCCTGTGTGTGGGCACAGGTTCCACGTCCTGTGCATCGATAGGTGGCTCGTCTCGCACTGCTCCTGCCCGACGTGCCGGCGTCGCCTCTCGTCTGAATCCGTCGAAGACCACCGACACCTGCAGGTCTTGACGGCTGTCTGATCGTCAATCGGGAAGCTATACTGTTTTTTTTTTTTTGAGAGAGAGAGAGAGAGCATTGCTTTCGGTATATGTGTGTATGCAACGTATATCGTAGATCATGAGCGTGACTGCTGCATGATCATCCGGTAACCAGTAGCTTGTTTGGTGGTTCACTTTGCCATCCTGCATGAGAGTTTTTTTATACGTGTATACCACCATATATGAGATATTTATTGCAACTTTGCTACTGCATTATTGTGACAAGATCACTTTTTTTTTTTGCGCAAAATTGTGACAAGATCACATATGCATGGAACTCTAATAAATTCATCTTATTAGGGGGGGGGGGGAGAGAGAGAGAGAGAGAGAGAGATCACTTCAACAATTAGTTCATTTCTGCCGCATCCGGAGTTTGTAGAATTGTAGTTCTGTGATCAAACCTAAGTTGTACTATTCTTGAAACTTTTTTTTAGAGGTAGAAAAATCTAATTTCACTCTCCAACTATTACAAGCGTCTAGTTTTCTACTTTCAACTACAAAACCAGGCAAATTTGGCCATTTTGATGAATTTGAAGGTGGTTTTATATTTCCCACATAAAAAATAATTAAATCTAAAAAAATCACAATGAATGTATTTCAAATTAGAAAATAGGAAATTGGAGCCGATTTTTTGAAAAAAAAAATATAGCCTATATGTTGGTGCACCCTTTGATGTTATTTGTATCTTTTTTTTAATTATTCCTAGTGTTTTTTTAGTAAAAACAATAAAACACTAGAAACATGAACAAATAATAGTTCTAAATTGTGTACCAATAGTTAGTTACATTTTCTAAAAAAATGGTTTCGTGTTCATTCTTTTATTCCAAATGAATTACTTATGTATTTTTAAGCTTCAACAATTTTTTTTGTACTTCCATAAAATAGACAGCAACATTTTAAACCACCAAAGGACTAATTTGTCTAGTTTTGATAGATGGATGTTCTTCAATATCTGGTTTTGTAGTCGTGGGTTGAAAATCATACTTTTACCATAGATGGAGACCAGAATATGCCCCTTTTCAAGTTTTGTGGGAAAAGTATTAATGGTCAAAATTTATGAATGCTGACTGTTGACCGTGCGCAAAGCAACTCGTTTGTGATGCATTTGTACTAGCTCCATTGCCGGGGTCCGTGCCCACAATGGTTTGTTTCCTCACCAGCGAGTTCTCACAAATTTGCCTTTGCAAAGATCTAATAATGATGATAAGAATATCCCCCCTTTTTTTCATAAACGAACTCCATCCATATGGTTCAAATCCTGGCACTCAACGTTTCCAATTGCTTTATTTGTAGATGTGTGATATGCGTGCATACCCGTGGGAGTGTGAATATGGTGATGCACAGAGTGTCTATGTGGACCTGCTTGACCTTATAACTGGAACAAAAAAAAAATGTTGGGGCACTGGTGATCGGTGTGGCCTTTTTTTAAATCTAGCCTCGATCCAAAATAAGGAAGATGATAATATTTTATTTCTTTCTTTTTTTTGGCAAAAACTCAACACGGGCATTGCGTGATCTTAGATTGACGACAAAGCCGGCACGAGCGTTTTACTTTTGATGGCCTTTTGGCTAACATTTAAAGCATGGGGCCATCTATTCCTGAGATCAATACAGGAAGACGGAGCAACCATTCCAAGTCACACAGCTAGCTAACCGAGACAGGTTCAGATATCTTCTTTCATGTGTTGTGTTATCCTATGCTAGAGTAGCATATGAACCTAGGAGAAACTGCACAGTTTTCACCAAGAAGAAGAAATGGGCACCCAAATTGTTGAGTTAGGTTCACCAAGAAGAAGAAATGGCAAGTCGCTCTCGTCAGAGATGGCACCAGAAAGGAGGGCAAATTTGGGGCGTGTTTAGTTGAGGTTGGTAAAAAGTACTTTTTTTCTGGAATGCGTGTTATGTGAGGGAGATGAATAGGAAAGGTAAAAAAGGAATTTTTGGGGATGCGTGTTCTGTGAGGGGGATGAATAGGAAGTAAAAAGGACTTTTACGAACTAAACAGGCCCTTGGAGGCGATTCCCAGTTTATCCCGGGGGACGCGAACGTGATGCCCTTCCACTAGACGAACCACTTGATGGCGCCGCGGGGGAATGGGATGTGATGAGGAGGGCGACGCGACGCTGCCCTGCCGGTAGTTGTCAAGACTCGCCTCTGAGGACATTGCATTTATGCAACGTCCGCAGCGGCGAGTCAGGAATGGAATCGACGAATTATCAGGAATATCGCATTCATCATCGTCATTACTCATTATCAGGAATGGAATACCTTTCCGGATTCATTACAATTCAACAGCGAATTCGTAGGACAGCCCATCACACAACAATGGCTTCGAATCGACGACTTCGATTCGGGGCGTTCATCGCACACCTTGTTTATTCCGCATTTTGGGAGAGGAAGGACCATCAAAATTGCAGCCTTCTTCTCATCCTACACTAACACTACTCATCCAGGAGCCAGGATGCTCAGGGTCGGCAAGGCCTCAGTGCTTGGAGTTGACAAGAGCCATGTGCCCGATCAAGTCCAGGACCCGGTTGCTGGTGCAAAAAAACAACATCCTCAGGCCATACACAAATGGGTAGAGACTAGAGAACACAGTTAAAATGTTAGGAGCAGATTTTGTGGATACTCACCTGTAGCCCCACTCGTTGTCATACCAAGACACAAGCTTCATGAAAGATGAGCTTAGGCCAATTCCAGCCTTGGCATCAAATATGCTCGACCTGGGATAGTGCAGTGTCGTGACGAATATAGCAATATATCAATTTCCTTGCAGCCCAAGATGGCATATGTGAAATTGATGTGGAAACTCACCTAGCGTCACCGACGAAATCATTTGAAACAACGTCCTCATCCGTGTAGCCTAAAATGCCTTTCAGTGCACCCTCTGATGCTGCCCTGAAAACAACGGCCACATACTGGGTGAGCATGATGTTGGACTGACAATTTTCACCATATGTGGAGGGTTCAAAGATTGATTGATAGTGTGCTTTGATCATTCGGATCAAATAATTTAAATTTAATTTGTGCCAAAATTCTAATAGCTTAAAAGCAATGAAGGTACACTTGCTCATCTCTTATCTTCCACTACCTCACCACGGGCACTCGTAGAAGATATATTAAACCATTCTGTTCAAGTACGTGTTTTCCTTCTACTTTGTCCTCAAATGACAATTATTAAATTATATCAAATTAAACATTCAATCTATTATCCTCGCCTATAAGTCTACTGTTAGAAAAGCTAAATATAACAATACTGTGAAGATTAGTAGCCAAAGCCTTTACCGTCACTGAATCCATAGCTAAACCCTCTGTGGCCATAATTCATTACAAAACTATCCCGAACAACAGTAAAACAGGGCATGGATAAAAAGGGTTTCTGATTTAATAGAATGCATGAATCCAGCTAACTTTTTTTACAGAGAATGTAGCATAGGATTAGGTCCCAAAGGATGAGTGTAATCATCAATTAAGTATCGCGAGGTGCAAGAATATCATAAATTTGGATTCAATACTTGATAGCTGCTTTCACATCTTCATAGGAAGCACTTTTCTCAATCCGGCAAGTCAAATCAACGACAGATACATTTGGCGTGGGCACCCGGAAGGCCATACCAGTGAGTTTTCCGTTTAATGAAGGAAGGACCTTCCCAACAGCCTGGTACACAGGGAAGAGATAAAACATAAGAAATCAGTACAAAAGAAGGTTTTGTTCCTTTTCTTTTTAGAGTATAGATAACCTTTGCTGCACCAGTAGAGCTAGGGATGATGTTTTGACCAGCACCACGTCCTCCCCTCCAATCTTTCATCGAAGGACCATCAACAGTCTTTTGGGTTGCTGAACACACAAACAGGAAACAATACCATGGTAAATGTAACATAGAAATCAGCAGTTTTTAACAAACCCTGAATCCTGAAGAGCAGAAAGGAACCTGTCGTAGCATGGACGGTTGTCATGAGTCCTTCAACGATGCCAAATTCCTCATGGACAACCTGGAGAACATGATAAGTACATAAACATGTAAAGAGATGAAAGGGATATTGCACTAGCAACAGTGCAAGATATTTAGCATTTCAGCATCCAAAGGTAATGAAACACTAAAAAGTAAAAACTAGCTTACAGGGATATCAATGGTCCTTAACAAATTCCACACCCATCCAGAAAATAAAAGGTGAAAGGTGATTTAAGAAAATAGGAACAACCTTGGCAAGGGGAGCAAGACAATTCGTGGTACAACTTGCATTGGAGACAACATTCATATCGGCATTGTAACTCTTCTCATTTACTCCAACCACAAACATAGGAGCATCTGCTGACGGAGCAGATATCACCACTTTCTTTGCACCACCCTATAAATAAATCACTGGAATTTTCAGTCTTCTGATGACATATTTATTCTCTCAAACTATTATGCAACAAAATCTGAAACATATTAGGAAATGAAATGGACACACTATAGTGCAGGCGCTTGGGGTAGTTACATAGAATGGTTTCAAAAGGCAGTAAGCAAACCTTCAAATGTGCTGATGCTTTCTCGATTGTTGTAAAAACTCCAGATGATTCAACAACATATTCAGCCCCATAACTACCCCAAGGAATATCTGAGGGATCTCTGAAATGAATAGGTTCAGGCCACAAAACCAAATCATCAGGGGAGAAAAAAACATGATGTGCAAATTTGACATGACCACAAGAGAAGCGTATTACCATATTCTAGAGAAAACTATATATTACAAACGTGTAACCTATTTGTACGACCATCATCTTATCCAGTGGGCATTACGACTTGTATCATTTTGCAGTTACAAATATGTCAATGCATATGTGCGGCATGCTTGGTGTTACAACACTACCATACTAAAATTGTTCTGGTATAAAGGAGACAATCTCTTTGAAAATAAGAAATTTAGTGCACTGAGTCGCTGACAATACAAGGCAATTTACTGGCTATATCCAGATATTCATTATGCAAAGATAGTCAGCACATGAGGCTAGTTCGAAATTGGCAATTATCAAAACTAAATATCAGATGACACTGTTTTTTCGTTCCTATCCAAACCTACTAGCCAATCAACATCTATTAAGTTAGACCTGGAGCCTTCATGTTCTTACCTTTTGCTTGTAACTGAGATCTGCTTCCCATTGATCTCCAAGGTTGTCACATCCACAACCTTTATGGAGCCTTTGAATGGACCATGCGTGGAATCATACTTGAACATATAAGCCTGAAACAGGACAAATATCAGGAACGAATTAATGGGAAGACACGAGCCATATGTACTGCATATTGCAGCTACAGTCTACAAGTATTGACATTAAGGAAGGTTTCGGAATAAACTATTATGGTAGCTGAGGTTAATAGAGGTATAAACTCATGTTGTAGAATGCAAGATATACTTCAAACATGTAATGGATATAAAACCAAAATTGTGTTGCTTTCTTACCATGTACTTAGCATCAATGAAAGGATCATTAACAGCCACAACTTCAATGTCATCTCTACTAGTTGCAATTCGTAGAACTAGCCTTCCAATTCGTCCAAATCCTGCAACAAGAACAAAGAGTAGTATTAGACCTGAAGAGCTGGACTCTTTTTTACTAAGATCCGAAGAATGAATTTAGACAACTACAAGAATGATAAAAGTGAACAGTGGTTCAGTTCAACATTGGAATTGCATTGATCAATTGGTATCTCGAATTAACAGAGTACTCACCATTGATTCCGACCTTTATCTTCTCCCCACTGGAAGGTTCTACAGAGAAGAAAAAACCTTTAAATTGTATAAAGAAACTCTACAGGCCACCAAAATCCCCTTAAAGCTTGATGAATCAAGCAACTTACGAGGGGCAGCTGTGGGAGTCTGTGTAGCCGTGGCCCTAACTGGCTCTATGCTTCTAGCACTGCAGTTCACAAAAAATTTAAAAATACACTGTTACAACTAATGCGTCACATGGATCAACTGCATTCACCATGTCAGGTTAGGGAAGCCAAATCACAACAACAATAACCTGAGAACAGTAGCGACTGGGAATTTGTTCCATGACGCGCCAATTTATTTACTAAGTCAATCTTATATGACAAATTGCATGATCAATGGAACGCCAAGCTCAGAGCATTTTCCAACTTTAAATAAGCTGAGTGGAAGAAGGATTAAAGGAGGCACTCACTGTGACAAAGAAGCTCCAATTGAAGGGAAACTGCACCTGATCTTGCTCCTCACGTGTGACACTGACACCTGCACACAGGATACCAGGCTTTTAGAAGAAACAAGTTGAACATACAGTGGTGTTTTTTTTTTCAAATCGGCTGAACATACAAGTTTGTTAAAGCTAAAGCAACAAGCCAACAACAACCGATCTGGACCTGAATTCAGAGAATTATGTACGCGTTGAGGCTACAAGAAAAAAAAATCACGGTCAAGGGGGAAAAAGAGTCCATGGAAAGGTACCTAGAAGGTAAAAGGCCAAATAATACCAGACATCAAGTTGACAAAACAAGACAAGTAGAACAGCAGACAAGTTGTGAAACAAAATGGAACTTTTCCCGTGTTAGTATCATGATGGAGTCGACTCATGCAACTAACTCGGAGCAGTACGAGGACTTGAGAACAAAAAGGAGAGACAGAGAGATCGGGGTGAAAAATGGGACCTTGCCGGGGTCGGCGGCGCGGGATCCGGCGGCGCCCGGGGAGGCGGAGGCGCGGAGGGAGATGGCGGGCGACGCCATGCGGTTCGGCGGTGCGCGAGCCCCTCGCCTCTGGGGAAGGAACGGTGGCGGAGGCGGAGAGGCAGGAGGCAGAAGGCGGCCTGTGTCACTGTGTGTACTTGTGCAGCTGTCCGATTCCTTTCGCCGTCTCCCTCGGCGGAGTTGTTTTCATTCTCTCCAGCTCGCTATTGTTTTCAGTTTGTTCCATTTCGCTGGTTTGAGAGAGAATTCATGCAAAATTTATACGAATGTAAGATATGGCTTATTTTTTATTTAAAAAAAGATATGGCTTATTTTGTAGAAAATCCATATCTGACACGGTCACTGAAAAATGTATGATGTATATATGCACCATTCAATTGCTTGGGAAAAATGAATCTCCTAGGAAGAGAAATTATAATCGTTAGCAAGACAATTGTTCTTAAAATCAGTCGCCTTAATTTTTTTGGAGGTGTCGTGAGGTATAAGGATCAAGGCTATCCCCAACTCTTCTAGTCAGCTGGTTTCCATAGAATTAATGAGGCTGCCATGTAATCAAGAATCTGATGTGGCATAGGAATTAAAGAGGAGAGATATGAAAAAACGAGGAAACCGGGTCGCATTCAAGACACCGGCTCGTCGCATGTTCCAAGACGAAGGAAACCAGCAAAAACAGCGTTGAGGGAGGCACATCGTTTCTTCCTCCTGAGATTCCGTCGGCGTCCTGATCTGCTGTGTCGTCGGCTCCTTTCCGCCGCCGTGCTAACCCCGCACGTGAGGAAGAAATCACTCCGTCGAGCGTGAGGAAGAAATCCGCCAGTTCCTCAAATCCTTCTCCAATCAATCATCCCAGAGGAAGAAATCACCCACCAAGGAAGAAATCAGCCAAGTTTTTCTGCTAGCCAACTACAATCTGCAATCGGTCAAATCCATCTCCAATTCATCATCCCAGATCCAGAGGAAGCTGCTGCTCTCGCTGTCGGTGCTCCTCCGTCCTCCCTGCGCGGGTGTCGATCCAGAAGCTAGCAGTTCGCAACCCCTCGTGCTCCAGTCGACCGTCTACAGGGTGTTGGTGAATGGTGATTTGATTTCCCATTCCATGGTGATGAGCGGCATCTCCTGGCAGTTCAGAGCGGTGCATCAGCTAATTCATGCCTCAATTAGCAGTGATTTTTACTGAACGTAGTATGCATGGATGACTACAGAGCAAATTCAGCATAGTTGATCCTTCCGCAGGCATGAAGAAACTTTATATTTTATTTGTTGAGAAACTGCTATAGACACTAGCGTTGGAGGAGAAGGTTTCTAATCGATATTTATTGCTTTCTCTCACCTCTAGACACTGCCTATGGACACTATGGGTTGGGAATGGTCTAACGTGCATGTGAGCATCTTTAATTGTAATGTGATTAAAAAAATTGTTAGTGTCTTTTTTAATTTGTTATCCCTTTTTTAGTTTAGGCTATATGTCTTTTTCTTATGTTGATATTGTAGTAGTTTTTTAATAATTATGGTATGTTCATCCTCTTTTGTGGATGTTTAAAGTCGAAATTTAATCTATTATTAAAAAAAATGTTAGTGTTAAGAGAAACATATCGTTTGAAGAAAAAAACAATCATTAGAACTGCTGCAGACCTGTAAATCTGTAAATCTTATAATGCAACATCGTGAGAGGGACAGAAACCTGCGCAATGAAGCGGACGACACTGACTGAACCCACGAATCATGGAGTGGGGACGGAGATGGAGACGAAAACGTGGCTGCAAATCGCGTATCTTCGCTTTGTTTGGTTTCGACTTTCGAGAGGAAGCGATGCACCCACAACAGAGCACGGCAACAATCAGCGCATCCGCCGGAAAGCTGGCCCAGCCCAACCCAGAGTGCTGGGCCAGTTGCCGTCGCTTTCAACAACTTTGCTTGGAGCCTGTATGTGATGGGCTGTCCCTTGTTACAAATTTGCTTAGGGCTACGATTTCACAGCCCAGCAGAGAGCCAGACGAATCACACTGAACGCTGAAGCCCATAGCTGTTGCTCTGCTGCAGAGGCTGCAGTGCTGCTGCTGTTTCTCAAAAAAAAAAAAAAGCAGTGCTGCTGCTCCTCTGTTTGCCGAAGGCTTGAGCCGCTGAAGCAATGTAACACGAACCTGAAGCCTGACAGCCTGACCTTTTGGTGAGAACTTTCGGTTCAACTCCAGCTTGCGAATTATCCAAAAAAAAAAAAAAAAACTCCAGCTTGCCAAACAGAACAGGCATCAGTGAACCCAGACTCTGAAAGGCAGAAATTCTATTATGTCTACGCCAAGTGATCATACGACTCGGAGCACTCAGCCGTCACCACAGCCAGAGCCATGTCGGCAACGCCATGTAGGCTCCAGCCAAATCAGGCCTTGTTTAGATCGCCAACTTTCGCCAACTTATTTTGCCAACTTGTCACATCGAATGTTTGGACACTAATTAGAAGTATTAAACATAGGTATAAAAATAAACTAATTACATAGATGGACTCCACATCGTGAGACAAATCTATTAAGCCTAATTAATTCGTCATTAGACACTGTCGTGCTACAGTAACCCGTCATTAAAAATGCACTAATGACGGCACATATTAGGCTTAATATATTCGTCTTGCGATGTAGAGTCCATCTGTGTAATTAGTTTTATAATTAGTCTATATTTAGTACTCCTAATTAGTGTCAAAAGGATGGATGTGACATTTCGCCAACTTTCACCAACTCATCTAAACAGGGCCTCAGTGCAAAGCCAATTTGGAGCCTGACGAATCTGCTGATACAGGTCCAAAAGCATGGCCAGCCGTTTGACCTGACGCGACCGTAAAGAAACCAACGTTGCAGAGCATCTCTGCGTTAGTGCGCTACAGTTGGATCGGAGACGCTATTTCTATACCTAAGAGGCTAAGACGACAAGAATATGCAGATATCCTACTCACACAAGTACAAAACGGCTCAAATTACCATCGACTACCACTGACACTTTTGTGGTTTGTGAAGCTAACCAAAGTGAGAGCTACAGAGCATTTGGGTGTCACATGCATGCGTGGCATGAGGGCCACTGACCCTGCCATTACAAGGAACTAAAAGCAGTAAAGCACATTGGCTACCACATGTGTAGCCTGTGGTAGACCAAGATAACAAAACGAGTAAATGACAGCAATTTGGTCGTGATCATTCTTTTTTCTCAGCTCCTTGTGTTGTATCCGTTGATTTGGCAGACTCATCACATCAGAGTGCCAATGATGGGGTCTCTTAAATAGTCTACTAATGATATACTTTGCCTTTGAGCGATACTTTTGTTTATTTCATGTGGCTTTGGTATTTGATCTCTAATCTCGTAGGCGTCTGAGTTTTTTTTTTTTTTTTTTGCTCGGTTTAGGCTTTTGGCCACTTGGTACGTCTCACATGCACCGTGTCACACATCCATGTGGCGCAGCAGTGAGCAAACTGGTGCTACCACGGTACCACCTAATGCTTTTCAGAAAGACTTTGCATGCTGAACTTCTTCACCTCTGGTCGATAAGAGCTTGTTTAGTTTCAGTCTTTCAGAAGCCTTGAGCAGTTACTGAACAGTGAGCAAATATCATGTGATCTGAGCTTAGCCATCGATTGCGTTGATCCAACACTTAAACGCCTAGTAGCTGCATCGGCGAGAATACGACAAGCGCAGCTTGGTCCAGCATCTAGACATGGAGAGATGGGTGGATGAGCAGTGGTAGAACAGAGATGATCACTGGTCCAGTTGGAACGATCAAGTCACTGTCTATGCCTCTATGGTGTAGGATCTGAGGGAGCAACCGGGCGCCACCCTGCGGCAACCAGATCAATGCAGGGTCGACGGGATCGTGCAAAGGCATAATGTGGTGTGGTCTCGTGGGGTACCTCTGCTGGGACACTAGTCGCTTCTCTTGTCCCAAGATAGATCTGATCTGACCTTGATTTACCCTGAATTCTCCTCTTTGTTCACTATTTGCATTCCTCATACCTTCACTAGAGTCATCAGTCACGTTGTAGCGCCATGTAGACAGGAACCATATGAGAAAATAAAAAGAAATGTGGATATATAGGAAGAAGAATGCTGAAAAAGAAAATGGAATGTGTGTGCAGAAGAGGATGAGGGAATGTTGACTAGGGTCAGCAGTCATCTCAACTGTAGAGGCATGTGGCTAAACTTTTGGAATCTCCAAAACCATGTGTGCATCCACTGTTCCCACATGGCGAGCACCAAGTTGAAAGCCTCCGTCCGGATCATGGGAATGTGTTGGTGTTGAGATACACCACTCTTGGCTGCGTATTCTTCCAGCATGTCGTCGTGCTGACCGGTCAAATTGCACGACGTCGGAGTAGAATTCCTGGTAGCTGCCTGCGTGGGTGCCTCGTGCTTGCACACTGCAAAAAAGACTGTTGTTTAAATCGTGCAACTCACCGGCTGACTGTCAGTGTCGGCTGGAATCAAGGTCTTTTTGCATCTAAACTGATGGATCAATGACGTTGGCAAATTGGCATGACCTGTTTTCAGTTTTCCGCTCATGGATTCAGGGTTGATGTTGACTGCATTCTAACTGCTACATTCACAACATTTCCCCGAGTACATATTTATGAATGACCGATCCTTTTTTTATATATAAAACCTTATTTTGAATTGAACAATGCTTTTTTATCTGGTGGGGACAATCCTGAGAATTATTTATCAAATGGCCAATAATTTATCTGTGGAGAAATATTGATCGGGGATTTTTTCTCCTAAATCATATAAATAGAG
Organism: Digitaria exilis; assembly: GCA_015342445.1. Taxonomy (NCBI): domain Eukaryota; kingdom Viridiplantae; phylum Streptophyta; class Magnoliopsida; order Poales; family Poaceae; genus Digitaria; species Digitaria exilis. The sequence goes on from JACEFO010002479.1 coordinate 2,114,324, forward strand.
AATTAGACAATAAAATCCTCAAGAATTTCTGAAAGAGAATTATAGCCCTAAACTATTGAGAGAAGATCGGGTGCTTTTGGGTGCTCCGTGCACCCGACAAGATGGCATGTGAGTCGATTTGTAAAGAATGCAGGGACTGAAATGCAAAAGTGCAACATTCTACAATTTTGCATCTAAGAAGTTGATCTTGCACCCGACCGATGCGAGAGCTCCGATGAAGGGAGAATCTGAAGCGCATACACAGGGGTGACTGAAGTCCGAAAAGCTAATAAATAGGCTTGAATCATGCGAGGTTAGACTTGTTATATATCGTGCTGCTTTTGCCCTTAATTCTTAAACTGCGCGATGATTGATCCTCCATGTTTTTAGACAAAATTCTTTCTATACCCAAAAAATTTACACCAATCCCTTCTATACCAAAAAAATTACAAAATCCCTTGATCCTAATTTCTCATCCCCTCTATACCCAAAACCGTTAGTTTGGGGTTAAGTATAGGGCTGAAAAGACCATTTTGCCCCTGCATACGACTAACCATTTTTATGATAATATTTTAAAAGAAAATTCATTATTACTTTGTTAATGGTGTGCTTGTGAAAATAAAGTTGCGACAAAAATGCATATGAACCATTAACTAAGTACTAATAGTGTTTTTCTGTTAAAACATTATCATAAAAATAGTTAGTTGCATGTAGGGGTAAAATGGTCTTTTCAGCCCACACTTAACCCCAAACCAACGGTTTTGGGTATAGAGGGGATGGAAAATTAAGATTTGGGTATAGAAGGGATTTTGTAATTTTTTTGGGCATAGAAGGGATTGGTATAAATTCTTTGGGCATGGAAGGAATTTTCTCATGTTTTTAAGGGGTTACCTGAAAAGAAACAGAACCAGCAGACAAGCTAAATAAAGTGAATGTGAGCATCTCCCTATGTTGTGCTCCCGACCGTTGTGCTCTCTAGTCTCTAACGTTTCATTTCTCCCGACCTGTGGGGCACCAAAGGAAATACTAAACTTGTAGTAAAAAATGAAATAGTTATTCGTTTCGAGACGAACGAATAGACTAATAGTGAAATTGAAAGCACAGTGCTTTTTCCCTGTTGAAATAAAATGAAAAACGCCGGGTATATATAACTTCAGCATATAAATAGCATTACATCTCAGGGGCACAAAGGCACATGGGCTCGTGTCCGGTGACGATACAAGCGACGAGGGACGCCACCAGCTGACATAGTGCGTAGCTCATGTTTGTTGGCATGACACACAGATTGGAGCAGGAAGGTTAATTTGACGTCGCCTCGGCGCCGCAGTGAAATCGGCCGGCGTCGCTGCAAAAGAACACGTCACGTCGTCGTGGACCTGATCGGCAAGCAAGCAACGGCCGCGCGGAACACGGCGCGGCGGGCATGCACCGCCCACTGGCGGCTGCCGAGGTTCCTCTCGCCCTTTCCTCTCCGGCCTCGGTAGTATACCCAAAACCTCGTTGCCGGCTGGCTGCCCTCGTCGGGAGCCTCACCGCGTCTCACGCTGCCCGAGCCGCCAGCTGACACAGTGACAGATGGGACGCACCACTAAGGTGAGATTAGATTGGGAGAAAAAAAACTGTAGATCTAGAAAAACATTGTAGATCGTACTGGGAAGCGTGTTCTATGAGTGAGAATGATGAGATGAATAAGAAAAAGTTGGATGAATAGTGTTTTCTTTAGGAGAAGTTGGGTAAACTAAACTCAGCTTAAAAACTAAAAACAAAGGACACCACAAAGCACCGATAATTCTTGCTAATCTTTAATTTTTCTAGACAGCAACAGCAGCAGGAGCTCACAAGCTTCCTTGATTCCTGGAGCTCATGATTCCTGGAGCTCATGGGCCTGTTCGGATCGCTGGATTGGCTGGGCTGGTAGCCAGCCAGCCGCCCAAGCCACTGACAGGTGGGCCAAAGCAGCCCCAACAAGCATGGCCAAACCAGCCCCAGCCGTCCAGCCCATCCAATTTTGCCCAGCCGAACAGGGGGCATCCTGCCGGCGAGCTAGTGAGCTGCTCCCGGACCCTAATCATGAGTTCATCCCCCCTTTGGAGGCCTGAGTAGCTCGAAGCCATCCATTTTTCACAACCTTTATCGCGCATTATCCTGTTCCAAAAGAATCGAAAAAACGCCACACCTACTCTACGTCGTCTACACTACGCTGCTCCCAACTCTCCGTACTCTGTATTCTAATCCATGGACCACATGGCACAAACGGGAAACCACGAACCACCCCCGCTCGCCGTTTCGCCCCCCTACTCCACTGCTCAGCTCCCTATAAAATCACACGTTCCCCTTGTCGTTGTCACGCCACCACCACCACTCCATTCCGTTCCACCAACACCCTTCCAAACCATTCCTCAGCCAGCTAACCAACTACTCAGCTCGTCGGAGCAACGCCGCCAAGATCCATTATTCGCCGGGAACAGAGGAGATCGTCGATCGCGCGTGATGGCAGAGGCGAGCAGACCCACCGCCGCCGGATCGGCCACGAGGGGCCCATCGGGGAGCCGCGGCGGCCGCGGGTGCGGAATGGCGCTGGGGCGGCTGGTGCGGAAGCTGCGGCGGCAGAGCCGGATGCTGGTGTGCACGGCGGCCACGGCCGGGGCGCGACACGGCCACGCGTCGTCGTCGTCGTCGAGGTGCCACCAGTACGACCCGCTGAGCTACGCGCGCAACTTCGACTTCGGCACCGCGCTGGACGGCGGCGACGGCTACTGCTCCTTCGCCTCCCGCTTCGTGCTCGCCGCACCCGCCGCCCGCCCGCGGCCGCAGTAGAAAGGAAGACGAAGCACACGCCATGGGCAGACACGCACGGCACGGCCGGATCGGTAGCTAGCGGCTGCGTGTGCGTGGTGTCGGTAGTAGCTCAGTAGCCTGCCATTGGCGTTGATAGCTGGTAGTGGTAGTACTAGAAGATTGATAGAGGCAGCTCAGCTCGTTTAGGTGCAGTGGTTTTGTACTGTCTCTGTAGCTGGTGGATCCATGTGTTTATATGAGATGTTGTGGTGGTGATCAGGTGATGGTTGTAACTGTAAGAGCTTCTTCCCCGGCAGGGCAACTGGGCAAGGCATCCTTGGCTCCTCTCACCTTGGTTGTGGGATCGGAGTCAGAGGAGGAATCAGCCAAAATGTTTTAAAGATTACAGTGAACAAGATGCGTTAATAAGTTTCATCTGCTAGGACTTCTCAGCAAGATTTTTTACTGGTAATTCGACCATTTTCATAATCTTCCGAAACTAATTGGGTTTTACGCTGCAAATTAAAATGGAGAAATTCCATGGCGAACGTGAACAGCTAGCGTGCTCCGTAGGGCAGATCCTTGGCCCTTTTCCAGTCTTCCAGATGGATTAGCTGCCTGGTCAGAGCTGCTTGACTAGCAGCAGGAGTATGTATACGTAGGAGGACTTGCTAGTGAGTCAGTGACCCGTTATTCTAGTACGGAATGGTAGAGCTTGCTATTGCAGTCGAGTCAGTGCGTGACGGAAGCTGCGAGATGGGGCGAGGCTGGCAAGGTTTTGATTGTATCCAGTGAAGTGGTTGGTGACAGTACAATTATTGCCGCCAAGCAGAGTGTGCTGACTGCAGTCACGGACGCCACCGCTGCGCCACAGTGATTATTCGCATCCGAGCAGAGTCCCCACAGGACGAAGATGATGGGGGTGCATGAACCCGATCGGCGGCGGCGGCGAGGCTCAGGCGGAGAGTAACTGGCCACATTAATTTTTCTTCTTTCAGTAAAAAGAAAGTTGTTTTTTGTAAAGTCTCCAAACAAACATCGCCCGGTGTGGTGCACGTCAGTTTCTATGTTGGGTTAGCCAAAGATTGGCATGTAGAGTTTTTACTCTAGGATTTTGGCATATCGAAATTTTGCAGCTGGTGTCCATACAAATGCAAGCCCTGCCAGTATTTCCTTGTGCACAGTTTACTTCCCATTGTATTTCAGTGCCAATTGACAGAAAAATGGTTGCCGAAGGTTGTGCTGCAGATGGATGAGAAAATTTATGCTACAAACTCTTTGGGTTTTTGTTCTTTCTTTTTTCACTTTTGATTGAAGAGGACGTTTTGCATCATCATCAATTCATCATCCTGGGCCTGTTAATGTCGAAATGACACCTATGTATGGGTTATAGCTTCAACGGGGCTCTCTGAACGGACCACCCACGTTCTCTCGCTTGAGAGCAGTTGTGCCCATGAACCTCCAGACTTTTGAACGTCGTCCAGCTTAGGACAAGCAATCTCTCCTAACGCCGTGTGGTTTGCTACACTATTTTAAAAGTAAATTTCACAGTAGGTTCTTAAATTATTGCCTAGGTCTCATCTAGATCCATAAACTACAAAAATAATCATTTAGATCTATGATCTATTAAAGAGTAGTCATATAGGTTTATGATAGTCCATGGAGGCAAAACAACTACTATTATTAAAGAATAGTTATATAGGTCCAATTCTATCATTTCCCATACATGAAAAGACTAAACAAAGGACTACTACTATTTGCAGTATTGATAATAGGATCTCCATGCTGCATCTGGTATTGCAATTACGACTGGGAGTCCCTGATTGCTCCAATAAGTAAGGTACGTCTGTAATGAAGTGATTGCTCCAATAAGTAAGGTATGTTCCTGATTATCCACTGAAATGAAGTGTTCCCAGAGGTGTCTTTGAATGGTGTGACTTTGCTATAGTAGCATCTCACAAACATTTCTTAGAAGATAGAAATCGGTTACGGAAATTAACAAGTCGAATCTCAACCACAAAGCAAAACAAAGCAAAACAAAGCTGGCGGGAGAGGGGGGGGGGGAGTGAGTGTTAAGCAAACGTGCATCAACCACATATAACAACTGGTTTATGCTTAAAACATATATATATGCTGACGACCCAACTAATCGCCCTCGCTCTGCTTATGTCAATGCTTAACTGATGGCTTGATTGTTTAGGGTCAAATACATGTATCGTCATGTATATGCCCCCACGTTGCACCTAGCATGCTTCGCTCTGATCCTAAGGCACAACTGAAAAGTGGTTGCTTTCTCTCTGGAGGAAAAAAAATATATGTGTTTAAAGCCGTTTTTCTTTAGTTGAGTTCAGTGACTTTGTTAGAGTATCTACACATGCTTCAAACTTCATTTAATTTGCCTATGAAACTTGCAAGGGAAATTCGATTGAGAAGATTATATATCTAACCATAGACATAATTGGCATAAATTCTTCCCTCTTACTGAACACATCATTTAGGGATTTGCATAAAGTGCAGTGCTAACAATAGTTTTTGTGCATCATATGTATAGGGCTATAGACTACTAAATAGGTGCATGCGTTAATCCGAAATCATGGATGTTGTTGTTCGTCCTTTGAATCTGCCACAACTAATATTTTGGGTTGGGTCGGCCACATATAGCACATTTATAAAGCTTTAGTAAAGACATACAAACAAATATTTCATTATTAAAGACATACAAACAGATACTTCATTATTGAAAAAAAGTGACTTCGTAAAACCCAATTAATAATGCATTTCACTGGACGAGAGGAGTAGCGGCATATAACCTCAGCAAACACAGATACAAGAGTTTGTCAAGAACTCACAATATCACAGTTCTAGGAACTTCATACGATTCACTACAACAAACCGACGTTCTAACAGATTATGAGAAGGCCGAACAGATCGATCGATGCATGCGTGGAATACCGCGCGTCCTTGCCGGCACGAGCGTAACAGCGCGACCATCCACGGCGCGCCGATGCGGTTAGCCGCCGGAGTAGCTTCGTGCCGCCTGGCAAACGGCGGCGTTGTTTGGCGGCGGCATGCTGAACTGAAACGCGACATACTTGGGTGGATGCAGACATGCAGTGCAGGAGGCCCCGGCCGGATCAGCCAGCCGATCCGCGATATCTGTTGCCGCTGCTCAGCCTCCGCGTGACGGCGTGAACAGGTCGTCGGTCAGGTACCGGCGACCTGGGCTGATCTCTCTGCATGCTATCCACAATTAATGCTTTTTCCTAAAAAAAAAAAAGAAAAACTTGTAAACTTCTCATCTCTTCTGTTCCTCTCATGTGCCAGGCCCTCATGCGCCCATTCTAGAAAAAACACCAGGTCGGTCTTGGTGGCCCAATTTAGAAGTGGGCCTTTTTGTGTTAGCAACACTAACAGACAGCCGTTGGCCCAGTTTGGGTTCACAAGATTGTCCCGACTCCAAAAAAGATAGATGTCCTACGGTAACGGATTTTGTCAGTGAGGCATTCCCTGATAAGATAGAGCAGCCTCTTGATCCGCCTTTTGCTGCTGAACGAGGAATTGTTCAGTGGGGATATGCTTAATACTTGAGAGGAATACGAATTGCGTGCGACAGTGTACGATTCCTTCGGTTTCTCTGCCTTAAGAGTCGGGCTCAGCTGCTTGTGATTTTCCGTTGTTTGGTCAAACGGCTGCTAAAGGCTAAAGCTACATGGTTTGATCTAAGGCCCTGTTCAAATTCCCTAATAAGAAAACACTACTTATTCCAACTTTTCGCTATTCGTCTCCCTCCTAAAATACGGTTCCCAATAAGTGCTACAGTGTTTTTTCTTCAGCTATAATGTTTTTTACTCCAATCTGAACACAGCCATGTTTTCAGATGTGAAAAGTACTTTTTTGTTCCTATTCATCCCACTCACATAACACGCTTCCCAGAAAATTCCTTTTTCTACCTTTCCTATTTATTCTCCTCACATAACACGCATCCCAGTAAAAAAAGTATTTTTACTCTCCCACATCTTAACACAGCTCGCTTTTGACCTTCGTCATGTCTCAAAATGTCGCAGTTCGTCAATGGCAGTTCGTCTGTGGCTTTTTTTCACCACTTTTCAGCCAGCAACGACCATGGTTCATTGAAAAGCTGTCCCCTTAGCAGGACTCTGATTCACCAACCTGTTTGGTCAGTGCCAGCGGACTCGGATTCCTCCATCACCGGAGCCACTCGGCCCTGCAGAAGAGAAACGGTCGTGGACGACGCTGCACCGCACCGCCGGAGTTGGACGAAGCCGCCGCGCCTGCATACGCCGGGGCGCCGAGGCCAAGCTCCATACGTAGTCTACTTGGCGGATGACGACATGACCCCTGTCAATGGCCGAAAGGTGAACACCCAGTCTCACTAGTGTCTCACGGCCTGCGTCATCGGGGACTTACGTGCTCCATTACTCGGAGGAGCATTCGCTTCGTCCCGTCCTTATCCCCTGAACAAGCTCCAGTGCGTGGCGTCAGTGTTAGGTATGTACGCCGGCCTCTGATCCGGATTCCAGAGTTCGCCTGGTCGCTCACCTCGGCAGCGACGGCAAGTCTACTCTACCACCATTAATTCCGCCTCTTTTCTGATCTGATGAAGTTCTGGACTTACTATCAAATGCCATCTTCATCCCGGCGAAAAGTTCAGCGAGACCTACGCAGAAACTACCGAGAAATCTACTCAGAAATAATCAACACAACGAAATAATCTCCAGGAAGCCTGGAGAACACAGACACGCAGCTGTCAGGCTTAAGTTTACGTGTAATCATCATCTGCCCTTTCCGTAGGCGACAATAATTGGAGCTTTCGATGCCAACAATGGCTGAGTACGATGCTTAGGCCCCGTTCCCACAAAAATACACTATTCATCCAACTTTTCACTATTCATCCCATCCCTTCTACCCACAGAACACTATTCATCTACAGTGTTTTTTTGTGAACAGTGTATTTTCGGGGAATCTTTCCCCTATCTAAACGCACCCTTAAACTTAATCCGGCCGTGCGGTACCATCCACTGCCATTTTTTTTTCTTCCCAACTCATCATCATCACGACAAACCTCGCAACAACCAACTGTCGTCGTCGTCGTTCACGGCCGCCGACGCGTGGGCCAGAAGACCGCCTGGCGGCTGGGCCCGGCTCAGGCCCAAGAGTAACGGGCGGGAACGGTGGCGGGTCTGGACCCGGGAGGGCTCTGAGACCCGGCAACGTGCCAGGTGGTTGTGCCAATGGGCTGCGAGCTCTCGCTCCCAAGAGTCCCAAGAATTTAACAACGGAGGAGAGTCGGAGGAAGAAAGAGAGAGAACATAGAGAAGAAAGGAGGCCAAGAGGCTCGCGTCCTCTCCTCTCCCCATTCTCCAATCCAATTCGTACCTAGGAGAGGCATCCGAATCCGTCGCCGCAGCCGCGACGGGTGCCGGCGGTAGCCGTCTCTCTCGCCCGCCCCGGCCGTGGAGCTTCCTGGCGCGTGCTGCTCCAGCTGCCAAGTGAGTGTCGGAGTTCCTGCTCTTGATTTCTATGATCCCGGGTTTCCACGCCCATCTAGCGGACGTCTTTGGTGGTTTTCCCCGTCTCGGTGCGGAATTGGGGATTCGGGGACTGTGATCGCTGAAAAATTGGGCTCATGAAAAGCTTCGCTCTTGCGGTAGATTGCAGTTCTGATAAGGTGTTCGGAGTTTTTTTTTCCTTGCCCTGCTCGATCTGATTTCTTCCCCGGCTGTTTGGTTGGTCAGAGCAGCTATAACAAAGTAGTTTTATGAGTGCTGTACTGGTGCGTATGTTGCTTTCCACATTTGCGACTAAAAAGCACGTTTTTTTACTCCGGAGATGGATTGACTACTAAAAATAGTGTTCTTCAGAAAAGTGTGCGCCTTCCAAGCCGTGGACAAGTTGAGTAGGGTCAGCTTGTTTTCAAACCTTCTCGTTGCGAATCTCGATTCCGTGATAGTTGAATCCCTTCTGTTATGATTATAGTTCATCTCTGGTCGCCTACCTCAAACAAAAATTCGCTTCTTTTTTGTTTTGCACTTAGGAACGAGTAGAAGCACAAAAGGGTCATGGCCCTACCAAAGAACACAAAAGGGTCAGGTTCTCTTAAAAAGAAGTGTTTCTCCTCTGGCTTCGGAAAAAAAAATGTCAAGCAATTGTAGATTTGTTTTCTTTTATATACTTGTCCAACTTCGACAGCAGCAACAAGTTTGCACGAACGTACCGTACCATTCCTGGGAACCTGTGTCCATCTTCTTTTAGGTAAAAGCAAGTACTTGATGTGCCCAGTCTTGTGCTTACATGCCGATATGTGTTATTGATGGTATCCTTCAGTTCAGCTGTTCGGTCCAGAGAAATTCCTTCAATAATAACCGTCATTGTTTGCATACGTCAATCAGAAAAAATAGTTTTGGTGTACAGAGGTTAAAGGACCTCCTAAGTTGCGTGGAATTTTGGTCCTAGTCGTGGTATCTAGATATGGTTAACTAGCCATAAACTATTTGTAGGCCTTGATCACGATGTACGTGCTACCTAGCTGTATTGTCTGTAAATACCTTCATGGCATGTCAATGTTCTATTGTCAAGTTTCACATTTTTCGTATATAATTACTTTCCATAGCGACTATATGATCCAATACTATTTAATATTTCTGCAGGTGTTTTAAGTCATAATTTTTATAATTTGTATACAATACGGTGTATCAGTTATGTGTTCATTGTTGTATGGCTAATCTATGTGTTGGTAATAGTTATGTAATCAACTTTTAACATCAGCATTGAAGTATGCGGTCGAGGTCCACGGTAAAGATGTACTATTTGTAGAATAACATATTGAATCATTGATTCAGCTTAAACTGATTCTATTCAAGGTCTGGAATGTGGCAACCTTGATATATACAGTACAACTAAGTGAGCATTGACGATAATTTAAACTATAATTGGATTAAATTGAAAGATGTATTGGGTAAGTAGCATGTAAAAATGGTTTCTAGGTGTTTCTAGTACGACGATACTCTGGCCCGGTATATACTCAGTCCAACCACACAATTCCTTGCTAGCTTTGCTTCACTTGAAGGTGGCTAGGTTTAGGCCAAAGAGGATAACTGCCAATGGCACTGCGAACTACCACTAACTGAACCCGAGGGGCTTTTCATTATTGGCTTCATCTTATACCCACATGACGGCTGTTCCAATCTCATACAACCAGACAGATGTTGTTAGTTCATAAAACCTAAAGGGGGGAATGTTTCCATTCATCATGGCAAATGCCAAACGGATGACGGCATTGAAATTTTGAAAACACCAATTAATGCCTCATTTTGCGACAAAAGAGTAGGCACCGCCTAAATATTTCCTTGGCGTCACATAAAAACGTATCGTTTCAGAATCTCCAAAAAGCGCAAAAACGGTATGTGATCACTTGGCATTTGCTGCTTGCTGTATTAGTATCACGTCATGCGTAACCAACAGCTGTCCTTGGTGTCGTAACGGAATATATGCCCTTCCATTACATGGCACCTGTACAAATAGAAAAGATAAGTTTTCCAGTTCTGCAATGAGTCGATTTCTGCACTAGCGAGCAGAAGGCTATTAACAATCTTTTTTCATTTCCTATTAGTCGCAATATTTCAAATTTAAGTAAGTCTTCATCTGGTTTAGGGTTTAAGATCTGATTTTTTGTTGTGATTCATGATTTGCTTTGATTTGGATAGAAGTCTCAGTATGTGTTTTTTCTTGTCTCATTCCCTTTCTAAGAAAGACAGCATATTGCTGGTTTGGCCACTAGGATTGAACTGCTGGTTGTGGTCTGCATCCAATCTTCCAGTGTTTGAATATGATCTTTGGTATATTTAAAAGAATTGAAAAATGACGCATTATCAGGATTGTGATATGAGATAGGTCTGTTTTGAGCTGACATTGATCTGGCTATAGGAACAAGATTGCAATCCTAACATCTGAATCTCAATCAAATTTAGATTGCAGTAGCACCCTGGATCAAATATGGATCTTGACAAACTTGCACCGGTGCACCGAAGATTTCATGAAAGATTTATATCCATCCAAGAGTAATGCGTCATTCTTTATATATTATGAAATCTCTGAGTCAGATATTTCTACCGATTTTTATCAATTTCATATTTTTTTAGCATGCACCTTGTTCATATTTTATCACGATTAGATATAGTCGGACTGTGTTTTGTTATCCCTCTCAATTCATGGTCTCTATCTGCTGGAGATGTTTAAATGGGTGCTCTTTTGGATGAAAAATCACACAGTTGGTTAGGAATGTAGACCATGGAGGCCCTGTTTGCAAGCATAAACGTGATCTTTGGCCAATAGCTGCTATCAGTAATTATTATAATCTAGTAGCTTATAATCTAGTTGTTTATCTACTGAACTTTGAGATTGTGATGATAATTCTTGCTCAGCATATTTTTTTATTATTACTCAAAAGTTATGCATGCCAATTTTTGCTTGATATGTGATCAGTAAGTTTCTCACAAAAAGATGAAATGAAAAATAGTAAAGGCATGTTTTGTTCTTCAGTGACAGATGAAGTTTGCTTAGTTGCCTTCTATTTTTCTGAGATGAGAAAACGTTGAGGGTCTTAGCTTTTCTCAGATTCATGAACTCAAAGTTAGCATTGTTACTTGTGTATGAACCAAGAAAATTTATCCTGGCTAAAAATAAATTTAAATACAACCGCAAGAGGTTGGGTTTATGAACCCAGAAGAATCATGTATTTGTGATGAAAAAACTTATTTTGCTTATATAAATAACACAAGTTTTGGATTGTCGCAAACTGACCTAGATAAATTTGAACTTATGGGTTATTCTTCTTTTTCAGCGCTGGAAAGATCATAGGATTTTGGACAAGCAAGAGCTGACATGAAACCATCCTCTCAACCTCAGCCTGCAATGGGTGTTGGTGCTGGTGGATCACAAGTGTATGCTGCCCCTGCCTATCCGCCTGCAGCAACACTCGCTCCTCCTGCAGCTGCAGCCGCCGCCGCCGGTTTACAACCAGGGCAACCATTTCCAGCCAACCCTGCTCAAATGAGTGCTCAGCAGCAGATTGTCTACCAGCAAGCCCAGCAATTCCACCAACAGCTCCAACAGCAGCAGCAGCGTCAGCTCCAGCAGTTCTGGGCTGAACGCTTGGCTGATATTGAGCAGACCAATGATTTCAAGAACCACAGCTTGCCACTTGCGAGGATAAAGAAGATCATGAAGGCCGACGAGGATGTCCGCATGATCTCTGCAGAAGCTCCAGTGGTCTTCGCAAGAGCTTGCGAGATATTCATACTGGAGCTGACACTGAGGTCGTGGATGCACACTGAGGAGAACAAGCGCCGGACCTTGCAGAAGAATGACATTGCAGCAGCCATCACCAGGACTGACATTTATGACTTCTTGGTGGACATTGTTCCCAGGGATGAGATGAAGGAGGAGGGGGTTGAGATTCCAAGGGCTGGGCTCCCACCCATGGGAGCTCCAGATGATGCATATCCATACTACTACATGCCACAGCAGCAGGTGCCAGGTGCAGGAATGGTGTATGGCGGCCATCAGGGTCACCAGGTGACCTATATGTGGCAGGAGCCTCCAGAACAGCAGGAGCAGCCTCCTGAAGAGAAGCAATCTCTGCATGAAAGTGGCTGAGAATGCTGCCTAGATTATCACCTGACTCAGGCTTAGGTCGTCACAACTTAAGGTGTTCGTTTAGCTAATGTCGTCGCTCATAAAATTGAACCAGGTGATTCTAAGTAGCTTTTGGCACATTGGCAGATGCATTCCTGCTGTGTTGTCAGTAAAAAGAATTATGATAAGAAACTAGAGGGTTAAAGTTACCATACCGTTTCCTTTAAATCTAAAAGTTTGCCTCCATGAGGCCTTTGACATGAAATGCTTTGTGTTAATGCCTCTAATGCCTGGTTGTGTTATTTAGTCATGCTATTTTTTTTTCCTGTCCCTGTTGATTCCTTGCTCGAAAGTGCTGTTGATTCATGGGAAGTTCTGCTTCAGTCTTTTAGATCTGTGTCTAGCTAAGGCCTTGTTTAGTTCACCAATTTTCACCAACTTTCTAGTCACATCGAGTCACATCTTCTCTCACAGGCACGCTTAACAATGTACTATTCATACCTTCAACTTTCCACCAACTTTCTCATCTAAACAAGGCCGAAGTTCAGAATGAAAGTAGATGTGATCCGTGCTATTGTTCACTCGAAAGCTAAGCTCAACCACTGCCACTAAATTTCCTCAAGAAGTTGGGTGCTCCTTGGTCACATTTGAACATCTCGGTACCATTACCAGGATGTCTGAATGCAACCGGTAACTACTCTGATGGCATAATCCCTCATGCCATCCCCCAAATTTGACTGCCGGGGTTGGCGATCCTTGCCGTTACAGGCTGTTGCTTGCCGCTGAGGGTTTTCTACTCTCGGTCGCGTCTGTCTCTCGTGGTCGTATGTACACGCACTATCAGTCAACACTCAACAGTGCGCGAGTCCACACGGTCAGCTGGGAACTGAACGGACCACGGCGAGTCCACTGCAAGTGATTTCTTTGCCCAGGGCAACTGCAAGGTCCTCTCAACTTGTGCAGTTGTGCATGAGGTACACAAGGGCTATGTTTAGTTGCAAAAGATCTTTTCAACTTTTCTATTCATCTCTCTCAGAAAACACGCTTCCCAGAAAAATTTCCCTTCAACTCCCTTCAACTTTCCTATTCATCCCTCTCACAAAACACGCTTCCCAAAAAAGTTCTTTTCTCCTCTAATCAACTAAACACTACCAAGGGCCTGATGGAATGATGGCTCGATGGTTTCTGCCGCTGTGCAACTGCAACATGAGGGAGACTGCGAGAGCGAGCTGAAGAACCAAAGGGCACCGTGGCCATCCGTACGTGGGTCAGCGGCCACCAAAAGTCTGTCAAGTGGTCAAGGCATGTGTGTGGCTTTTTGAAGATTCTAGGAAGGTGCTTGCTACCATGGCACGCAAACACCTCTCTTTCTCCACAAATACAAATAACCTATAACTTTAGTTCTACTATATTTATACTTTTGACTAGTATGGGCTAGCAGACTCAAATGTCATAAAGTGAAGGTGTATTTTTCGAAAAGTCCTTGTGATAATACATTTTCTATTGTACTTAGCAAAACATTTTAGAACTTTTGTGAGTCAAATTTTTAATAACAACGTTGAAGTTATGCCCAAATTTCTAAAAAATCATGCACCCTTATGCTCTTGGAAAAAAAAGGTTTCGGCCAGAGGTGTTTAGACAGAGGAAATTTGGTGAAATTCACTGTAGCAAAAGTTTATAAAAAATCATTATTTTTAATAGAATGAATAGTGTAAATAAACAGGGAAGTTCCCCACCTAAGCATCCCAGGCGCTTTCAGTTTCAGCTAGCTTTCTTCCTTACGTTTTCTTCTTCAGTCGAGGTCAAGGCAAGCAGTCAGAGACTCTCGGCTTATATATATACAGCCCCGGCAGAGCTCTGCTCTCTCGCTCTCTGCGCTCGGCTAGACGGAAAACCCATCTCCTTAGCCTGCAAGGAAGCCATTTGCCGGCGTCCTCCTCCGATCCAGCTCTCCTTTTGTAAGCTTCCGTGTTCATCTGCCGATCTCCAGTAGAAAAGCAAAAGTTGAAAGGGAGTTTGAGTATCTGATCTCCACCAATTGGGGTTTTTGATGGGCAGGTGAGTGATCACTGATCAAGCCACGCGCGGCGAGCAGATGGGGCGTGGGAAGGTGGAGATGAAGAGGATCGAGAACCGCGTGAGCCGCCAGGTCACCTTCTCCAAGCGCCGCAAGGGGTTGCTGAAGAAGGCGCACGAGCTCGCCGTGCTCTGCGACGCCGACGTCGGCGTCGTCGTCTTCTCCGAGCGCGGCAAGATGTTCGAGTACCCCAGCCCGCCGGCCAGGTCCCTTTTTTTTTCCAGCCTTTTTTCTTGAACATCTTCCTCTGCAATCTTCCTGACATGTCGTCGTGGATTTGTTCGTCGCATTTGGATTGCTTGGATAGTTGGTGATCGCGTACGTTGGGATACCTTCTGGGAGGGGATGAACGGATGAAAAGTTCGTTTTGGTAGTGTCTTGTGGTTTTCAACTTGATTTGGATGAATTTAGGGTGTCTTAGTTGGTCTGCATTTGATTGAGAAATCACCGATTAGTACTCCGTTACAGCTAGAAGCAAAGAAATAACTGACAAACACGCCGTAGTGTGTTGAACTGATGGATCGGATCAACAAAAAGTGGAATGCTAGAAGCTAGCAAATTGTCTTCAAGTATCATTCTGTAGGCATTCAACATGGTTCATTAGTTCAAGTGATGCCCATCAATTGTTTCAATGTACTGAACATGTTTCAATTCTCTGTGAAATGCAAAGCTTGACTGATCTGATTCGCCGTTACGAGGCCGTCACCAACACCCAGCTCCTACAGCAGACGCACTGCACCGATCATCATCAGGTATGTAACCAATGCAGCTTCGGTACTTTTCATCCTGTTTAAGTGTCATCTTCAATCTGACCATTCTGCAATCGCAGCAGCAGATGCTCGCGGAGGAGATCGGAAGGCTGAGTCAAGAGTGCAAGCAGCTGGAGGCCAGCCTGATGAAGCACACGGGAGAGGACCTGTCGTCTCTGCCGTCAGTGGATGAGCTCGACGAGCTCGAGCAGCAGCTCGAGTTGGCCCTCAGTAAAGTCCGTGCAAGGAAGGTACTGCATGCATTTTCCAGCAATCCGATTAAACAACTAAACATTGCATCTCTGCATGTTGAATTTCTGCCTTTTTGTTTTAACAGAGCTTGTGCTGTCAATCTGATTAATCTGTGCCACGCAGGATGAACTGCTGATCAACCTGACCGGCGATGAACTGCAGCTCAAGGTAACATTGTCTGATCACCTAGTCGGTCGCTGAAAGTTTTTTGTGATTCTGCTCTTATCTTGGTGATGGCGTTACGTTTCTCGCTTCAGATCAGCGGGAGCGGAGGAGCTGGCGCCGGCGAGGGCATGGAGGAGATCGTGGAGCAGCTGCCGCCATCGCCGTCGTTCGCGTACCTACTGAACGTGAACGAGAAGGCGGCGGCGAGCACGGTGCTGCAGCTGTGGCCGCAGATGGACGACGGCGAAAACGTCATCGGCGGCGCCGGCGACCGCAGCTCCAGTCCACCTCCACCACGCGGTTTTCAGCTGTGGTAACACAAAACCGCGTACGTGTCATAAGTTACCTGATCACTGCTAGGGCAGTTCATTTTTTTTTTTTTACCCTTTGTGCTGTGCTGAGCAGTTGCATGGTAATTTCTTCTTATTGGCAGATCGAAGGCTAGCAGGACTGGTAACCGGTTGACAGCCCGGACGTGTCGATCAGCTGGCTGGGCTGGACATAACAGAGATCTAGTACTTGTCTGAAGTACATATAGTGAAGTAGCAGTAGGCCTAAATTCACTAGGAGAGATTATTAGAGAAAGGAGACACATCTCAAGTATTGTTAGTGCTAGTGCTAGGTCATTTAACCATGTGGCCATAGTGTTCTTGTGATGTCTTTGGGTCACATCTAATGGCGGTTGCATTGGGTCTTGATTCAACTCTGACCATTGCCTTCAAACATTTTATGTATAACGAAGGATAAAGACCACCGTAGATAAAATTAAACCCTAGTTTCGTTTACTAATTTTGAACATCGTTGATCAATGAATATATAGGGATCCTCTACATTTCGTAGTTTGAATCTTTTCAACGTTCCAAACTTCGACTTCAAGTGTTTCCTCGATCTCTCTTGAACTGCATTTAATTTGTTGGGCAACTCCTCTCAGATTAGTCAGGGAAGAGGAAAGATGGTAATGGCAGTTCATTCTCGCCGTGTGGGTCCATTCCACTGGAAGCTCTAGCACATCGGCGCACGAATGTTCACATTCTAAAAAGTATTTTTTACTTCCTATTCATCCCTCTCACAGAACATGCATCCCTAAAAATTCTCTTTTCACCTTTCCTATTCATCTCCCTCACATAACACGCAACAACAACAACAACATAGCATTTAGTCCCAAGCGAGTTGGGGTAGGCTAGAGATGAAACCCAAGAAATAAAGCTCAAGGCTCAGAAACGTTGATAGCTAGTCTCCAAGCGGTCCTATCGAAAGCTACCTCCTTGGAAATATTCCACTCCTTAAGGTCTCTGTTTATCGCTTCGTCCCAAGTCAATCTAGGTCTACCTCTACCTCTCTTTATACTATTGGCCCGCCCTAGGACCCCAATACGCACCGGCGCCTCCGAGGGCCTCCGTTGGACATGTCCAAACCATCTCAGCCGATGTTGGGTCAATTTCTCCTCAATGGGTGCCACCCCGACCTTCTCCCGAATGTCTTCATTCCGAACTCTATCCCTTCTTGTGTACCCGCAAGACCATCGCAACATCCGCATCTCTGCTACACTCAGTTGCTGGACATGTCGCCTTTTAGTAGGCCAACATTCCGCCCCGTACAACATCGCCGGTCGAACTGCCGTCCTATAGAACTTCCCCTTCAGCTTTTGTGGCACCCTCCGATCACAGAGGACGCCAGAGGCTTGACGCCACTTTATCCAGCCTGCTGCGATTCTATGCTTAACATCTTCATCAATGTCGCCATCCTGTTGCAACATCGATCCTAAATACCGAAAAGTAGCCTTTTGGGGGACCACCTGTCCGTCGAGGTTAACGTCTCCATCCTTGTGCCTAGTCCCACTAAAATTGCACATCATGTACTCAGTCTTGGTCCTGCTAAGTCTGAACCCCTTCGACTCTAATGTGCGTCTCCATAGCTCTAGCTTCTCATTAACACCTTCCCTACTCTCATCGACTAGCACCACATCATCAGCAAAGAGCAAGCACCAAGGGATATCCCCTTGTATATCTCTAGTGACCTCATCCATCACCAAAGCGAACAGATAAGGGCTCAATGCTGACCCTTGATGTAGGCCTATCCTAATAGGGAAGTCAGTGGTGTCGCCATCGCAAGTCCGGACACATGTCATAGCATCCTTGTACATATCCTTAATGAGGGTATGTACTTCGTTGGGACTTTGTGCTTCTCTAAGGCCCACCACATGACATTTCTCGGTACTTTGTCATACGCCTTCTCGAGGTCAATAAAGACCATATGCAGGTCCTTCTTCTGCTCCCTATATCTCTCCATCAACTGTCGGACTAAGAAAATCGCCTCCATAGTTGATCTTCCAGGCATGAACCCAAACTGATTTTGGGTCACACTCGTCGCTCCTCTTAGACGGTGCTCAATAACCCTCTCCCAGAGCTTCATGGTATGGCTCATCAGCTTAATGCCACGGTAGTTAGTACAACTTTGAACATCTCCCTTGTTCTTAAAGATCGGTATTAATATACTTCTCCTCCATTCTGCAGGCATCTTGTTAGACCGAAAGATAAGGTTAAAAAGCTTAGTTAACCATATCATCGCTCTATCACCTAGGCATCTCCACACCTCAATGGGGATACCATCAGGGCCCATCGCTTTACCGCCCTTCATCCTCTTCAAAGCCTCTCCGATCTCCGCCTCCTGGATTCTTCTCACAAAGCATATGTTAATATCATCAAATGAGTCATCTAGCTCAAGGGCAGGACCCTCAATCTTCCCATTAAACAACTTGTCAAAGTACTCTCGCCATCTGTCCTTGATCTCCTCATCCTTCACGAGAAGTTGATCTGTCTCATTCTTGATGCATTTTGTAACACCCCTGGTGTTAATTAACACTAAATTGATGTTTAAGTTAAGCTAAGCACCTTTCAAAAGTAAACTCAAAGAAAATGAGGAAAACTTATCCAATTTGAGTAAAAAACCATTCAAATGGAGCAATAAAGAAACTTG
Organism: Digitaria exilis; assembly: GCA_015342445.1. NCBI lineage: Eukaryota > Viridiplantae > Streptophyta > Magnoliopsida > Poales > Poaceae > Digitaria > Digitaria exilis. The sequence goes on from JACEFO010002479.1 coordinate 2,132,954, forward strand.
AAAAACTTTCTAAAAACTTGAAAAAGTGCAAATGGGAAAGTTGGAGAATAAGTCAAACCAAGAAACTTCTCTTTTCAAACTATAGCCTAAAAATGTCTGGAAGCATCTCAAAATTCAAACCCTAAACTTGGAATTTGAATTTTTCAATTCAAATTCAAGGCTGAAATGGAATCTAAGCCAAATCTCAAGATTTTACCACAGAACATCAAAATCTACAAAAAACAAAGTTGTACATCTTCACATTTCTGAACTTTGCCTCAATTGGCACTTTGGCCAATTTTGCCATCTAGCCCCTCGAATTTCAAAAATTCAGTTCAAAACAGGGTTTTACCCCCTTTTGAATTACAGCCAAATTTTCAACTTTTTCTCAAAATATCCAGTGCAGGGACGTGTCTCATGAAATTCTAAGCAACTTTCATGTTGGAAGATTTTCGAGCCACGTTCAAATTTTTGGAGTTTGAGCCATGCCAACCAAGTTGACTTTTTCCCGGCAGAGGCGCGCTCACGGGTCGCTCACGCCGCGCTCGCGCGTGCCCGAGCTCGCCGCCGGCAGCCTCTGTCGCCGTCCGTCCTCGACTGGGCCGACCAATGGCACGGCGGTGTGTCCCCGCCCACGGCGCACGCGTCTGGCCAGCTCGCGTGGCCTGAGGCGCACTGTAGCGCTGACCCGAGGCGAGCTCCCGAGCTGTCGCCGCGCCGCCGCCGTGGACCGCCGGTTAATTCCGTCGCCACCGTTGCCCACCGGTCCCCCGAGCGACTTTCGCGACCACGCCCGTCTCTTTTTCCTCCCTGCCCTGTCTCTTCTCCTCGCCCGCGCGTGCCTGCCGCCTGCCGCTCGCCTGCGCCGCGCTGACGCCGCTGCCGCCGCGAGACGTCACCGAGCTGCCCCAGCCCCCATCCCGTGCTGCCCGAGCACCCTCTTCCTCCCCTCTCACTCCTACTTAAGCCCCCAAACAGTTCCCTCCCTCTCCACGCCGGAAAACGCTCGCCGGAGTCCGCAGAGCCGCCGCCGAGCTCGCTCTCGTGGACAGCTCTCTCCGTTGCTCCTCCGGCCAAACCGAGGCTCGCACTAGCTTCCCCATCACCCACTGCCACTCCTCGACCAAGCCTCGACCCTTTTCCGCCACCGCAGCCGCCGGCGCAGCTCGCCGGAGAAGCCCGAGCTTTCCGCCGCCGCCCGCGCACGTGCACAGCTCGCTCCACTCCACTCCTCCTCCGGCTAAACCAAGGGCACCTACAGCTTCGCCGTGACGCGCTGGTGCTCACCGACCTCTTCCCCGACCCTCTCCGACCCCGACGTCGCCGGTCACCGCTCGCCGGAGTTGACCGAGCCGCCACCGCCGTCGCCAACCACGTTCCCGGCCTTCCCCGACCTCGAGACCTCGCCCAAAGAACGCGCGGTGAGCCCCTCTCCGTTTTCCCCTACTTCCCCGGCCCGGACTCGCCGCCGTTTGGCCGGCGTACGCACGCCGGCGAGCCCAGGGACCTAAGTGTGTCGTCTAACTCTTTCCAGGGGGCCGACTGCAAGATGTAGGGACCTGTTTGTAAGAGATTCAAAAACTCTAGGGTTCACAGCGTAAAATAGATTCTATCTTTTAGGTTTAATTCGCTGAGATCTTCAAAAATTCGTAGAAAATCGTAGAAAAATCATAAAAATGCCAAACAAATTTTGTAGTGACCAGTGATTCAAGAAGTCCAACTTCTTCCTTTGCACCTCACTCAGTTCAGTTGTAGATTTTGAAATATAAATTCAAATCCGTTTGGACCTTTTCATCATAGTTCAAAATCTACACATGCACTTGAGCTGGTCTTGGGATATGTTGTTAGTGTGATTGTCATTAGCTTAATGCGCAAAGGGTGCACAAAAATTCCCAGTGGATTTAGAGTTATGAATTTCCAAACATATACCCTGCTGTTTTGGCAAATAAATCACAGGAAATTATTCACTCAGTGAAAAATCACCTCCTTCACACAAAAACTAAATCAAGACATAAGAAACCTTAGAAAAATGAAAATGGCAATTTTTGGACACTGGAAAATGGCTAAATGATTTTTGGTAGTTTAAACATGGTGAAATTTCACAAAAATAACCGTAAATCAATACCACATACAAACTTGCAGAGAGGTCACTCTTGGTACCCTAAGTCACTGTGCCAAGTGGTGTGGACAGAAACCTTGTAATTATTTTTGTAGGAATTTAGTTTACTTTTAGGCAAAAAGATAAAAACATTTTTAATAAATTATAGAAAATTCCCCTTGAGCCAAATTTTGGGCTAGGCTCCTGCCTTGGCATGAGTAAGCCTCTGGCCAAATGGCACATGAAAATAATATTCCTAAGTTCACCTTTTGAATAATAGAAAAATGACTTAAATAGTGGAAAAGAGAAGAAAAAGAAAAGAAAAGAGAAAAACCTAAAACTTTAAAATCAAAGTAAAGGTTCAAAATGAAAAGAGTATATTCACTTATAATTAATCCTTTCCAATTCATTAACCAAGATTTAACCAAACCCTAACTATTTTAAATCTCGACATTTAAGCATTTCATGCATTCGTGTAGATTCGGGTCTCGCCGACGGAGTCTACGAGCTAGTCCCCGCTGCCGAGGAGATCGCCCAGGAGTCCGAGGTGAACGTGGTGCACGTGGATCCGAGCCCCGGGCAGGAGTACCGCTTCGAGCCGGAAGGCAAGCCCCGGAGCATAACCTAACTTTACTTACGCAATTTATTTGATTATATGTTTGTGCATTTAAGTTTCGAGGAGTTGAATGAAACCCTAGATTGCATGATCATAGGTTCCTTTGATTGAACACTAGTATGTTAGGTCCGATAGTCGCTATGCTTAAGACCGATAAAAGTCGAGTGTTCCGACACTCGCGAGATATAGGAGTTGTATGTCTACTCATATCAGAAACACTAGAGATGATGGACGGATGATTGTAGATACCCGTCTATCGATGGTTTAATTGGAAACATGTGGTACTTTTGTGTCAAGCGTTTGAACGTACAACATATATGCACGGACTATGGGACCGGTAAGTCCCAGTATCCGATTGATGCGAGCAGGTCCGACAGCTCTCTGTCTTGGAAACGTTATCCCATGGGCACATGAGGGTAGTTGCGTGAGTCCCAGTAGTGGTAAACCTTTACCCTGAGGCATTGAGACTCGGGAGCCACTCGCAGAGAGAGGAGAAATGATTGGGGTGTGTTGGCATTTCCAACCATTCCGTATGTGTGGGTTTTCCCTGGCCAGGTAGTAAATTCGGTTCGAACTGTCCGCTTCTCGCGGTTAATGAGACTGCTTGACCGATGTATGACATATTATGAAGTGAAACTTGGAAGGATGAAATTCTTGTATGGAATAATTGTATTGCAAAACTTGATTGTTTAGCTAGGTTCACCTAGAATGGATAGGCTAAAGGAATTAAAATCAAAATGGATAAACTAGAAATCAGCTTAGTCGCTTTTGGCAAAAGAACCCCACTAGCCAAACAGCCTCTCATTTTAGGAGTCGGTGATGTAGTGATCACCAGTCGGTTAAGTCTTGTTGAGTATAACTAGTATACTCAGCCTTGCTTGTGGCTAAATTTTCAGGACCGTCCCCTCAGGAGGTAGCTGCCTCTATGGCTTGGGCCTCCCAGCTTCCTCCTGGTTACAGCATCGAGTGGGAGCCGACCTCTCCCGAGGATCGTGAGGAGTAGCGTCACGGCTGACTTCATCGTGACGATACTATGGATCGTCGCTAGTATCTCGTTTACTTTCCGCTGCATGAACTCAAACTATTTTATTTATCATTTCAATTTGATGTAATAACTCTGAGACTTGTTGTAATTTGAATTGTGGAATGATGTGATCTTTGGAACTCACCTTCGAGTGAGCGTATGGACGGACGATCTTCAGTAGCAGTTAGTCGAGCTTGACTCGACGGTCGAATCCAAGCTTGGGAACATTTTTGTGTATGGAAGGTGGAATTTACTTAAGTGGGCCCATTTCTCGGGTGAGATCGCTACACATTTGATTTGGTTGATATCCCTTGTCTTCCTCTCGCGAATCCTAGCCATCCTATAAATGTCCCTCTCTCCTTCCTTCGTGCCTAGCCGCTGATATAGGTCATCATAAGCCTTACCTTTTGCTACACTCACAGCTCGCTTTGCAACCTTCTTCTCTACCTTATAGCCCTCGATGTTAGTTGCACTCCTATCAAGGTGGAGGCGCTTGAACCACTCCTTCTTCTCCTTAATAGCCCTCTGCACCTCCTCGTTCCACCACCAGGTGTCTTTCCCTTCCTGTTTGCCTCCCCTACTCACACCAAGGACTTCTGCGGCCACCTTCCGGACACATGTTGCCATCTTTAGCCACATGTCGTCTACATCTTCTCCTTCGTCCCAGGGCCCCTCCTCTATCATCCTCCCCTTAAAAGTTTGCGCCGCTTCTCCTCTAAGCTTCCACCACTTCGTTCTTGCCATCTTGGCACGTTTGTCCTGATGGACACGTACCCGCAAACGGAAGTCCGCCACCACAAGCTTGTGTTGAGGGACAACACACTCCCCAGGTATCACCTTACAATCTAGGCAATCACGTCTATCGTCCCTCCTCGCAAGGATAAAGTCGATCTAGCTCGAGTGTTGTCCATTATGAGAGGTCACTAGATGGGATTCCCTCTTTCTAAAAAAAGGTATTCGCTATCAACAAGTCGTAGGCCAGCGCAAAATTCAAAACATCCTCTCCCTCCTGGCTCCTGCAACCATACCCGAAGCCCCCGTGCACTCGCTCAAACCCTACGTTAGTTGCCCCACATGTCCGTTGAGGTCTCCTCCTATGAAGAGCTTCTCGCTGATAGGCACGGTGCTAACCATACTATCCAGATCTTCCCAGAACTGCCTCTTCACACTCTCACTGAGGCCTACCTGAGGGGCATAGGCACTAATCACATTCAGAGTCGAGTCTCCAACTACCAACCGCACTAGGATAATCCAGTCGCCTCGCCTCCTAACCTCTACAACTCCGTCCTTAAAGCTTCTATCGATCATGATACCTACGTCGTTCCTACCCGATGTTGGCCCCCGTGTACCAAAGCTTGAAGCCAGTGTCGTCCACCTCCTTCGCCTTCTGGCCCTTCCATTTAGTCTCATGAACGCATAGAATATTTACACGCCTCCTAATAGCCGCATCAACTACCTCTCGTAGCTTACCCGTTAGGGACCCTACGTTCCAACTACCTATCCGAATCCTAGTTGGCTCGGCTAGCTTCCTTACCCTTCGCACCCGTCGAGGGAAGTGCGAAGACCCTTGCTCATTTTTCACTACACCCGGGCGTAGATGTAGCGCGCCACTAAGGTTGCGACGACCCGACCCTTGCTCACTTTTCATCGTATCCAGGTCACGATACGACGCACCATTAGAGGGATGGCGACCCGGCCCTTGCCCATTTAACACCACACCCGGGTTCCGATGTAGCGCGTCGCTAAGAGGGTTACGCCCCAACGAGTTTCTTATGGGTTTCAAATCCATTAGAGTGGCTGATATTTTCCGCTGGTTCGCCAAACCTAACGCGGCCCTCCTCCCTCACATAACACGCATCTAAAAAAAATACTTTTCCCCCACTTCATCTGAACCCAGCTCAGACATCGGTGCACGGTTAGCTTTTGTGGTGTTTAGTTGATTGGAGGAGAAAAGAACTTTTTTCGGAAAGCGTGTTTTGTGAGAGAGATGAATAGGAAAGTTGAAGGGAGTTGAAGGTGAATTTTTCTGAAAAACGTGTTTTCTAAGAGGGATAAATAGAAAAGTTAAAAACATCTTTTGCAACCAAACATCACGTGAACAGGAGATTAGACGAGCAGACGCGGCGGCCGGTGCCCCAAACCGAACCAGACCGAGCAGCGACCGCGTGGGCCCCACCGGATGGTCCACGTGGCCGCCACCATTCTCTACGGCGAGAGGAGAGGCTCCTCCTTCCAAGAGAAGCTTCCCTTCGACCACGCGCGCCTCTCGACTCCCGCGGCGCTGCCATGGCGGTCGCCGGTCGCGTCACCTTCTTCCGCGCCACAAACCCTAGCACCCGTCGAGCCGATAGAACCGGGTGGCCGGCGGCGGGGTGGCGCCTCCTCCGCTGCTCTTCCGTCGCCTCGCCTCGTCGCCATCCCCTGCTTCCTCGTGAGGCGTCCGCTACCGTGTACGTCTCGAGCTCCTTCCCCCTCCTCGAACCATAATGTCGGCTTCCGTCTAACGCCCCCCAATTTCTATTCTAGGTACGAATTAGTGGTGGTTGGTGCCGCCGCCAGCGGTGCCCCCTGCATTAGGGTTTGCCGGTTTGGTGACGGTTCATGGAGGTGTTGAACCTCTGGATCGCGAGCCGGCGCGGACGACTAGAACCTCAATTGGCTCAAAGGTCAGGATTCTGCGACATTTAGGCGTTTTTTCCGCTTCGGGAGGAATTTGGGCGCATTTTATTTATTTTATTTTTTGCGATCGCCGCCAGCGTCTCCACATATGCGATTCTGAATTAGTTAGTATTTTTTTTTCTCATTTGCTGTCTCTATGATTTAGGGTTACACTTACACAGTAGTGACAGTACATAGTAACGAGATGCATGTGGTTTACGTGTGATCCAATTGGTAATCACTAATCAGTGGTTTGTTGGTGACCTTGGTTGTGGACGTGATTTGGGATTGTCTGAGTGAATATCTTATCTAGGCTTGGTCTTTTTCAAATGCTATAGTGCGAGTTTTGGTTTAGTGACTGGGGGTGCTTAAATTGGTAAACTGCATTTAATTTGTAATCCATTTTGCAGAGGTGATGTTCAGTTATAAACTTATAATTAAGAATGCAGGAATCTGTCCACTCAGCATAAATTTGACAATGTGTAATGCTAAGGTGACACCTTCAACTCTGATGCATTGCTGCCATGTTTCTTTTGGTAGTGGGTAATGCGTGCAGCATGCCTGCACACATTTATGCTCTTCTGCCCTTTACAAAAATGGCAAAAAGGAGAGAAAGAAAATGAAGTGACAAGTTGCTTTATAATTGAAGCAAAAAGTGCATACTTTAAATTGCTTAGTACAGGAGGACACATCTATCTTGCCATTGTTAGTAAGGCCAATCTATTGCGGTGGGTGAATGATGGAAAATGTAAGGCAAAATATGGACCGCAGACTAGGAGTTTGATTTTTGAGTCGATGGACCCATATTTGTACATTTTTGTTGGCGACATTCTGCCTTTTTGCTCTCCACTGGTTCATGAATAGTATCAATGAACATCTATTCCAAGTAACAAAATGGAAAGCACAAGTGCAGGATTGTCCCATTGATATTATATGTTCACACAACTAAGGCCTTGTTTAGTTCGCCAACTTTCTAGTCACATCGAGTCACATCTTCTCTCACAGACACGCTTACCAATGCACTATTCGTACCTCCAACTTTCCCCAACTTTACCAACTAAACAAGGCCTAAATTAGTTATTCTTAATTGACCAAGATTTCTTGTTTGTTATACTTGTTACACGTATCAGAGAAAAAAAGTATGTTGGCGAGGTGAAAATTTTTAAAGATCCAATACCCCATGCTTTACAGGTTCTGTTCAAACCATGAAATCAGATTTATAGATGGATAATGGGAAATGCATTTGTGAAGATCTCTAACCAGCAGTGAGCATGATCAATGGTTTTGGGGAGGTTGTGAGGGGTCCTGGGATTATAAGATGATGTTATATGGTATGTGGACAAATCCAAACAGTTCGTCACAAAGTCTTTTATATAGGTTCCTAACTAATGGGTTGTGGTCCAGCAGGGAGGCTGGCGACATTTGGAAGTATAAGTTGCCTTTGAAAATTAAAGTTTTTCTGTGGCAAGTGGTGCATTGTACTTGGTGAGCTCTAGGCTAATTCTGTTCTAATGAAGTGGGTGGAAGGGTAGTCACAAGAGCTGCTTATGTTCTAAAACAGAAACAATTGATCATTTATTTTTTGGGTGCTCTCTTGCATGGTTTGGATGGGTAGTCTTCAAGATGCACTTGGCCTTGATGGTGTCCTAAAATCAAAGGCTGGGAAGGGCTCCATGCGTAATCTGTTTATTTTTGTAAGTTTTGCATAGGTTATATGTGGATCCATAGAAAGATGGCAACGGAGAGGAAGTTTCCTAACCAGCCATCTGAAGTTCTGTTTCTTGGCATCGCATTTCTGTAGAAATTGTGCCCCCTCCTCAAAGAAAAGGACCAAGGAAGATTGACTTGATTGTGAAGAAGGTGGTAAATGACTTTGCGAACTTCAAGCTGGCGATTGCTTTGCGCTCTAATGTGGTGGACACTCGAAGTGGAAAAGTGAATGTAATAGGCTAATTAGCGTTGGTGTTCTGTTTCCTGTACGGCTGTACGTCATGCCAGTGTGGCCAGCACGGCCGAATCTGTATGGCAAGCTGGTGATCCCAGCATTGTGAACTTGTATTCTTTCTCAGTAAAAGCAGGAGGTTAAAGAAGTTGAATCTATTGATCTCTGTTCTTTTAATCATATCAGTTAGTACTCGTGCAAAGTCACTTTTTTTTTTTAAAAAAATTAACAGGCAGAACAGTGACTAGTCTGACGATAGGTTCATGTTCGTATTGGTTTGTTCAATTGGTGAAATCTTCTAACCCATTTGTTTGGCAAAGTAAAATTAACCTCCCAAAGCTGACTGGAGTCACTCTGACCATGTTTGCAGGTACGAGCATGAATTTTCTGAACTCATCTATTTGTTCAAAATTGTAAAAAAGGGACCGTGCTATGCTTAAATAAATGATTACCAAAAAATGCAACCAGACTCTCAAGCACAAAATCCTTTTTCCTCCCTTGAGTTCTCAGGGCCTTTCACAGGTGAAGTTGCCCGTGAGTTTTCAAGTGTGTTCCACTGTTCCCTTGATTTGCACTAGATTTTTCGCTATTTTGGAATGCCCACCGCCTAAGCTGTAAGCTCGTAACCCTGGTGGCTGGTGCCAATATGCCATGGCGGAGGACAGCATGCAAGAAAGTGGAGGCTACCGGAGGGAGGACGAGGTATATGAAGGGGAGATCTGTGGGCTGAGAAGTGGTTTGGGCTTTTGGGCTTAGTTTAATTGGCTAACAAACAGAAGAAAGCCCATAGGGCGGTTGCAATGAGCCCAATGCTCCAGCAGGGCCTGAGCAGCGTCAGGCCGTCAGCGTGCGGCATCCCCTCCCCCCATTCCTCCCCACACCACCACTCAGCTCCCCAGCCTCGCCTCCGATGGCGACGAGGGCGGCGGCAGCCACGCTCACGGCGGCGACGTCCTCCCTCCTCAGGTGAGCTCTTCGATTCCGCCCCGTTACAGTCAATACCCAATACCCTCGAGCGTAAATCGCATCCAATCCCTTCTGATCTTGCATGTTCTTCTCCCTCTTGCTACAGGCGCTCTGCCTCGCTGCGACCCCACGGTCTCCGGGCCCCCCTCCGTGTGCCTCCCCAGAGGTGGCTACCTCTACTCATGTTTACGGTAAATTTGTTTTAGAATTAGGGCCACTCGTGTTGCGAGGCTTGGCTGCTTGATTCGTGTATAAACACTGGGAGATGCTACCTACTACCTCTTTGGATTTGGGTGGTAGTAGCCTACCATCTGCTGCATTTTCTTGCTTGCTGCAGGGCGTCCTACTAGAATTTCATAATAGAGTCTTTTCCCACGGCGGGGTTGCTTATGAAAGATGTGAGTGGTTACAACATAATTTGTAGGACAGCCGTGGTTAGAGTTGTTTTAATGTTAGCATTGGAGTCAGTTTGCACACTTGGTAGGGGTCTGTAGACACTTCCCCATACTTGGACAGTGCAAAATTAACATTGGCATAGATGCATTCAGACTCAGGATACATTGCAAGTACCCCAAGCGGTCTATTCTTCTGTGGGCATTCTTGAATTTTTGTCAATTGGTAGTCATTAGCTAAGAATGCCTCATAACCTTTGTTACCAATTCCAGATGGTGGTCATGCAAACTTGTTTGTGCAAATTGATTTAGTTTGAAAATTCAACCAGGTCCCTGGCATGTCTGGGAACTTCACTCACTAATCATCATGGGTTTCTATTGATTTCAGCTCCTTTGATATCTTAGAACCATCACTTTCAGCCCGATGTTGGTTTGTGATACATTTCTCCCTACGACTCTAGGTTTGTGCGCCACATTGCTTCATCAACAAATGAGGAAGCTGCTGCCAGAGCAGCTGCTGCCACTGCTGATATTGGAGGACCTACCATGTATAGATCCTACCCTTGCTCACTTCACTATTCTATATGTTACGTTTCATGGCACGGAATATTTACTTTTGTTTACTTTTCTCAGTTTTGACAAGATCATTGCAAAGGAGATTCCTTCAAGCATTGTCTATGAAGATGATAAAGTCTTAGCGTTCCGAGATATTAATCCACAAGCCCCTGTACACGTTCTAGTCATCCCAAAAGTGAGAGATGGACTAACTGGACTAGAAAAGGTATGCAATGTTATTGAAACAAAAGGTGGTTCAATCTGTAAAACATTGCTTCATGAATCTTATACAGTATCATGTGTTCTTAGGCTGAACCAAGGCATGTTGAAATTCTGGGTCACCTTCTTTACGCAGCGAAATTAGTCGCTGAGAAAGAAGGTGTGCTAAATGGGTACCGTGTCGTGATAAACAATGGACCTGAAGGATGTAAGGACCTAACCTTGATCCCATATAACTCTTATCTGTTTCTTCTGTCCAAATATTTTCAATGTTTTTGCTAATTGTGTATCATTTATATGTCCACAGGTCAATCTGTCTATCATTTGCACTTGCATGTACTCGGTGGAAGGCAAATGAAGTGGCCTGCTGGTTAAATTACAGAGTGGGATATGTTTCCTTCATTTTGTATCCCTCTCTCTGAATTTACTGGTTGTGAGTTGTGACACTAAATGTTCCAGACAGAGAACTAGGAATGTACTACTACTATCTGCCCCTGTGATGATCCCCTTTGAGCACTCATTTCTGGTTGCTGAACTTCTGCATCAGAATCTGTGATAACATTAAACAGGTTTAGGATTATCATGCGCATATTCTATGGACGTAAACATAGGACACAATTTGCTCAAGATTGTCTGAACAAGGCAACCGGCGAAATGTGGAGCGAGATTGTGTATTCTTCTGTCTTGAAGTTCAGACGAAAGGAGCTGGATCCAAAATCCAAATGAAGGGCTTCATTCCTATTTGACACAACTAAATCAGGTGCTATAAACTGACGCAGATACACGCATATTCAGAGCATCATGTTTAACCAGTGTTTTAAATAGTGGGCTAAGACGTTTAGCGGCAAGGCTGCCATTACAGGATATAGCCGGCTATAGCCGGATATAGCCAGCTCTATCGGGATATAGCCGGATAAATGTCATAGCGGAAGCTCTTTTCTAGCAGCTATAGCCGGCTATAGCGGTAGTTTAGCCGGCTATTTAAAATATTGTGTTTAACTGCAGTCCACAGGTATTGTTAAAAGACGCATCGGCGATGAGGTGTCCTGGTAATTGATCCCAAGATTTTCACTCTGCCAGAGAATTGTTGCTATGATTCACAAACCTCACAGTTATGCACTTCACCAAAGCGTACGATAAGATAATGATTGATATGAAATGCAACAAACTTCGAGTCCGGCACGAACAGTGACTGGTCATAATTCTTGACAGAGCTTATATATAATAAGCAAAACAAAAGCGTTATCAGGTGGTTAGGCCATCATCATCATCACTCTAATCGAATCATTGCGTGCTAAGAACCAAATTCTCAAGTCAAGCACAGCTCATTCCCGGTGTCTGAGGTACACCATCTCTGCCCGTTCCACGTCCCTGATCAGCAACCGGCTTCCTTGGATGACGTATTGATGCTACCCTTCACCCAGAACATGCTCTCCCGGAAGAGATCGACAAGACGATTGCTGAAAGGTTGCAAAATTCTTCAGAAGAGGAAACGTTGCGATCGGAACAGATTGGGTTAGTTGCAAATGAGAGGACAGGGCGCCGCTGGGCTACGGATGCGAGGACAGGCTACGCTACAGAGACGCATACGAATACGTGCAGGATTGCAGCGAGGATGACAGCGCCGGGGGGCAAAACGGCAGCGTCACGAGGAGTGGTGGGCACGCGAGGGACCATTCACCGGAGACACCCAGCGCTCAACAACCTCCGTGCATGGCTGATGGCTCGAGCAGCCGCCGTGGCCTTTTGCCTTCGGACAGGCACAGGCTGCTAGCTGGCTCTTCTTGATCTTCTGCTCGCTCTCCTCTTCGTTTCGGCGTCTGGAAGAAGATCTTGCTGGTGTGAGAGGTTGAAGCTGCCAGCATGATCTGGCTACTCTGAAGTGCCCGGAGCTGACGCTTTCGTCACCAGATCATGTTGTAGCTTCACTCTCTCGCAACCAGCAAAGCAACTCGTGGGCGTTGATGAGAGGTTTGTTCATCGGTTTATGTTGTTTTAATCTTCAAAATCGAGCATTTGCATGGGAGTAGGATACTGGTATGTTCCTGTTTCCTTCCTCTTGCCTTTGAACTAGCTTTCTAGTAGTATGTTGGCATTAGATCATTAGATGGAGTATTAATTGTTGCTTTTTGAGACAAAGCTTTATGATGCATGCTCCTATCCAAGCTTCTTCGGCTCTCTGCCTACTAACAAGGCCTGCGCCTTCGTGTTTTTAATTAATATGACAAATTAAAGTACAGGAAATAGAGCAATAAGCGTGCACCATTTATGTTTGTTTTCTTCGCACCATGAATCATTTTGTTCAATTGATTATACTTCTATCAACAAAATTGATATACAAGGTGCATTTCTAAATTCGGCTAATGTCATTAGTAGAACAAATTCAAATTTCATATTGAGTGTAACTGGATTGTGTTTTTTCTTTTCATTTTTCCCTTGATATATTACCTGCCAATAAGTAATGCTAGACACTCGAGACATTATTTTGTCCATTCAAAACCTGCTCCTACTCATTCAAATGGCAAGAACTGAAGCCTTGAGCCAAGTCCTCGCAAACAAAAGTTATTCATCATTCCACGTTGGAGCTTGAAAGCGGAGCACAAATCATCATATCTGCTTAATGTGAGTTGAAGCCCCTATGCGCCCTTCATGTCAAAACCACTTGAACACATTTGCGAGATGAACCTCCTTAACTTTGGCAGAGGTAGCAATTCATAACGTTCGCGGCGCACGATGGGAGAGAGCAAGATAAAGGCAATGAGAGAAAAACAATGACGCATATTTAAAAGCCGCTAGTAAAGAAACAATAATTTTAGCTACTTCTTATACTTTGCTTCATGTTGTTTATATCTTATCACTAGATCACCAAATTGTGAAATTGATATGTATAGACAACAGCGTTTCCAGTAATAGCCCCCATTACAGGAGGACCGCCCGACCGGGTACAGTGTACACTTCGAGAGCTTGCCTGATAACACTACGTTGAAGTAGAGAGGCGAGCAAATTCCTTCAAGAAAAGATCGTATAACACTACGTTGGCGACGTCAATCTGTTTAAGCACTGAACTGCAGAGCTGAAATCACATGCATGTCTGCCATCCGAATTCAAATCAACAGACATCACCGCAGGAGAATAAGCAAAGGGTAACCATAGTAAAGTGCTATGCGGCAGAACAGAGCACATCCATAGCATGTACGTTTGTTTGTTCCGGGCACAGGTCTCATGCCCACGCCAGTCAAATTTATTCACGGCTCATCTAGCAAAAACTCAAAAGAGAAGCCCATTCCAAGCCCAGGACGGCAGGCGAGCGAGGTCACGAGGATTTGCATTTACACTACTGCAACATTTACAGTACCGCAGTAACACCCTACGCGTCGTCAAGAGCAAGGACACCTGGGAGGGTCTTGCCTTCCAGCAGCTCCAGACTCGCACCACCACCGGTGGAAATGTGGCTCATTTTATCTGCCAGTCCGGCCTTCTCGACGGCAGCAACAGAGTCCCCACCTCCAATGATGGTTGTCACGCCTTTTGCAGTGAGTTCAGCCAACTTCTTGGCAATTGCCTGAACAAAGAGAAGTGCATTTAGCTCAAGAAAATATGCAGAGGCAAATAATTTCATGTGCAGGTGTCACTCACATCAGTGCCAGCAGCAAACTTTTCGAATTCAAAGACTCCCATAGGACCATTCCAGATGACAGTCTTGGTGGTGTCCAACGTCTGACTGAAAGTCTTGATGGAATCAGGGCCAATATCTAAGCCCATCCAACCATCAGGGATGGAAGACGCAGGAACAATCTGCAGATGATGTCAAGTGTCATGATAGTACAGAATGGCAGAACTTACTATTTCAAACTATGTACATGATGTGTTGATACTATTTTGCACCTACGAGGCAAATTGACAGGCACTACGACATTGCCACTCTATCACTCTAATTCAAGAATGTAGTGTTGCGAAGTGTCACATTTTTGTTGGTGCAGGTTGTACATTATTTAGTTCAGTTGCTACATAGGATAGTTCAAGTGAATTCTACAGATCTATATACTACTACTAAAGGAGCATACCTTGCTCTCAGCATCTGGGGCGAACTTGTCAGCCACTACAACATCAGTGGGAAGCAAGAGAGCGACACCCTTTGACTTTGCCTTCTCAATAAGAGTGTTTGCCAGTTCAAGCTTGTCTTCCTCTACAAGAGATTTTCCAACAGCGTATCCCTGAGCCTTGTAAAATGTGAAAATCATACCACCGCCAAGGATGAGGATGTCAACCTTGGCCAATAGAGACTCAATCACCCCAATCTTTGTTGACACCTTTGATCCACCAACAATGGCAGCAAACGGTTTCTTTGGGTTGGCAACAGCGCCAACAAGATAGTCAAGTTCCTGAAATGTGAGATTCTTAGTTAAAAGATAAAAAATATATTGCAAACAACTTTCAAGAAAATTAAATATCAAATTACTGGAATTTGCAGCTTGAAAGAGTAAAAGAGTACTGATTCTCTATAACGGAGACATGGACTAATTCAGCTCTAGCAAATACCTATACCTTCTGCATGAGGAAGCCAGCAACAGCAGGCTTCAAATACTTGGTAACTCCCTCTGTTGAAGCATGGGCTCTGTGTGCTGTACCAAAGGCATCATTTACATAGAGATCAGCAACAGATGCCAGCTTCTTGGCAAACTCAGGGTCATTCTTCTCTTCCTCCTTGTAGAACCTAACGTTTTCTAAAAGCAGAACACCTCCATCTGGTAAAGAAGCAGCCAACTTCTGAACTTCCTCACCAATGCAGTCATTGGCCATAACAACCTTTATCAATGTATATAAGCAAATATAAGATGGGTTATCCTTCAAATGTTGCACACCATGTAAAAAAAGAGTTATTTTTCATAAGACATACATTAACTCCAAGGAGTTCAGATAAGCGTGGGACCAGAGGCTTTAAGCTGAACTTGGGAGTGACACCTTTTGGACGTCCCTGAAAAAAACAGTAAATCAGAGATTATAATGGAGAGACAGTTTAGCAGTTGACCTTAAAAACCAACTGGAGGAACAAACTATTGTTCAAAGCATGAAATATCATTTTACCTGCTATGTTTAATGGAAATTTTCAATTTGGATTGGCCTAAATGCAAAATTTACATCATGTTGCTAACCGGTGGTTGCTCCAATGGTAAGATATCCACAATTAGTGTAGATTTATTGTTGGTTTCAAGGATGGAAATACGAAATATCCTGGTTACTAGATACTTTAGATAACCAACAGCATCATTAAAAAATGTCCACTATAAAAGATTAAAAGTTTTACAGCTAACACCAGTCAAGACCACAAGCAGAATGTTTTAGAGATGGCTTTGAATTTTGATTATCTAAAACAACTAGTACCAAACAACCTATTACAAGAAAAATAAATGATTGCTTGTTTTACTAAAATTACAACAAAAATATGATTTATCAAATGGGCATGCAATCTTGCACCATGCACCACTATCAGAAGTTCCCCTTTTTTCACTGGAACCTGCCTGCCTGACGATTACTTATGGCCTTTTCGTTGATTGAGTGATGATAGATTTAGCACATAAACAGAGTTCAGTAAAAAGCAGGCCCACCTTTTGCCTCCATCAATCACTGATCACTAGCAAAATCTTACACAGAAACTATACTACTAGCAGTGCTATATTACACTCAACCGCCCCAAAGGGAGTATCTAATCTCAACATCCGCGAACAAAAATCCGCCAGAAGCAACCTTTAGAAATCAGAAATTAAAGGAACCGTCGCTCACCAGATGGCTGGCCAGGATGACCTTGGCGCCCTTGTCCATCAAGAACTTGATGGTGGGCACGGACGCGCGGATGCGGTTGTCGTCGGTGATCTTCTGGTTGTCATCCAGTGGCACGTTGAGGTCGGCGCGGAGGAACACCTTCTTCCCCTTCAGATCCGCCTCCTTCAGGGTGCCCACGCTCCTCTTGGTCGCCATTCTCCCTAAACACCTGCGCAAAATCATGTTCCAACAGGTCACGGAAACGATTGCCGCGCCGCTCCAGGCACCAACTGATCGGGAGGAAGGAGAGGCCTACCAGGAACAAAAGATGATCGGATTCTTGGGGGTGATTTGGGTGGGTTCGAGGTGGGAAGAACTGAAGCAGCTTTGGATACGAGGAAGGCACGGGAAGATGCTAAACTTTCTTTATAGCGTTGGGGAGGAAGAGGCTCGTCGCCGAGTGGGTCCAGGTGGCATCCTTTTGGCTCGTGGGTCCCAGTGGTCAGTGACCGTAACGGTTTCGGGGTGGCCAGCGCTCGGCGGTTTGTGTGCGTGCGGCGCCGTGGGTTTGTACACGCGGATTGACACGTGGCGGCTTGGAGCTAACAAGAGAAGAAGCTTCTGTTGTATGATGGACTTTGACGTGGCTGTCGTTGTTTGTAGAACTTTGCTGTCCTTGAGTGGAAACTCTTTCCAGAATGCCTGAAGAGTTAGTAGTGTTGACTAGTGCTAGAAGGGCCCAAAAGCAAAATGATTAAATGAAGTGACGGAATAGAGAAATTTTATGGATTGGGAATCCTATCTGGATTAATTTGTGAATCGATTTAAAGATGACTGAACAGTGAACAACTCGCGCTTGCAAAAAATTTGTTTTCTGCAGATGTATATCATGCATGGATGATGAGGAATACTGAGTTCGTTTGGATTACTGAATTAGAATCCAGATTCTATAATCTAGATTGGGTTGCAAACATCCCAGATTTTAATACAACTTCTAGAATCATATAAGCAATGGATTTTGGAATCTCGCAATCAAAGCAAACTCAGATTCAGCATATTCTAAAACCTGCAGCTGCAGGATCCAAACGCGGCCTAGCTGGAAAGATTTTCTTTTGGCTGTAAATTCGATTTTATGGTAGACCTAGATATTCAATAGGTAATTTCTTTCATGGAAGGAGTAGAAGCTAGATCAATTCTATGCTGATTCAGGAATTAGATGGTGCTCCAACAATCATACTAATATTTAACAGGGATCTTTACAAGCATGAGGGCACGAATCCACAAGAATCAGTCATGTAGCTGAAGAGCAGTTATTCCACTCAGGTAATTTCAGCTGAAACAGTTCAAAGATTCAGAGGATTAATTTCAAGTCAATGTAATTTTTACTAACAAAATGGATGCTAATGTTGACTGCAGCTGGAACACCGGCCATGGACATTCTGGTTACTCTATCAGCCTGATCATGCATGATAACTCCGTATCTTGATGCTACTAAGTTCTGAGCATATCTGCATACAATAGATGACTAACACATAAAAATTTTCACAGACCATTTCTAGTACCCTTAACCGCAAACATGAAAACAAATAAAAGGCCCTTTTCTCCTTCCAACAACACAGCGTCCAACTACTTGTTCCCCTTCACCATGTGCTTGAGTTCAGGTCAAACCGAGGGGCCTGCCTCCCCTTCACCATGTGCTTCACAAGTTCAGTCAAAACCGAGGGGCAGCTTGCCTCAAGATACTTATACCCTTCAGTTGCAGCGACAGCGTCAAAATTTTCGGCACAAGCTACAATGAACTTCATGCACTTGGATTTGAGCTCGGAGCATCCGTGCTGCTCTGCCAAAGCCAATGTAGTCGCAACAGTGTCAACGCTGATGTCTGTGCATGCCTTCTCCAAACATATCCTCTTGAGCCTCTCCAATCCATATCGATCAGCGGCTTCAAGAAGATGCTGCGCCATCAACGTCGCCTGCTCGTCCTTCTGGTCCAATTCAGGCACCGTGTCGGTGTAGACGAAATGCAGCATGGCCCTGAACACCTCCACCTCTATGTCCTTGATCTCGACGCACGGCGATGCCTTCTCCTTCATGTCCCCAAAGAGCTCGGCCATGAAAACCGACGACCTCGCCGCGAGCACCGACCTGTGTGCCGGGATAGACTCGCCGGCGACGATGAACGTGATGTCTGCTCCCTTCTGGCTCCTCAGCAGCTCACCAAATTGCTGGTGCAGATCGGATGATGGAACGCTGGGTCTGGCGTCCACGGCGTCAGACGCCGCCCTCGCCGCCGCATCGTCCTCAGATTCGAGGACGTTGATTGCACATTTCACAAGTATGCGGTCGTCTTTCACAAATCGACGAAGCGATCCCTCCAGGTCACTGCTCCTCATGAGAAAGACATCCATGGATTTGTTCTCGTAGAACAAGGAGGACGTGACCTTTTCCTCCATATCACCACCCGTTGAGGTTGAGGTCGGATCTATCAGTTGGCAGCTGAACGACGCGACGCCGCCACCCCGCTGGTTCCTTTGCTGATGAACGCGCAACATGATCCAGTCGTTCTCGTATCTGTGGCTCCAGTCGGAGCACTTTGGGTGGAATTCGATTCGCCAGTAGTGTCCACCGACGGCGCACACCCTCGACGCGGTGTACCCTGGCTTCTCCTTGGTCGCCGTGAAGGCGTTGATCTTGAACAGCTGCACGGAGCGCGCGGCCTCCGCGACGTCTACGGAGGCGGGACGCATGGCGGTGGAGCGGGGCCGGAGCACGGAGGATCGCGCGCGAAACAGAGGCTTCGAGCTGCTCGGCGCTGGAGCGCCACCGCCCGCCTGCTTGGCTGCCGGCCGGCACCGTTGCCGCCGCCGCCTGCCTCCCCTTCCCGCCGCCGCCCTGCCTCAAGAGGGGGACTGTCCGACTGGGGGAGCACTGGCTACTGGGCAAAATGGGCCAAAATGCAGGTGGACCGAGAAGATATGTACTATCGATATCCTAAAGCCCACTTGCTCTTGCTAAAAAATATGTGTATGACTTGCCCTGACTTTCCATACTGAAAAGCGCGTCTTCTATTTGGACTGAAGTACATTGTGAAAAAAAAATAAGACGCGTTTTTCACTAAACAACCGTGAATCGGGAGTTGTTAGCATTTCCCTATCTTGCATATGAAATCATTGGCAAATGAAAACAAAGATCCGGGCACCCAACGGAAAAGAAAGAAAAGAAATGTTTTAGCCCATCTATTATCCCATTTTGGACGAATTTTGTTCTGTTGCTCAGTAGTCATATTGGGTCTTGTTTTTCTCTGTAACTAAAGGACATGAACTCGTATGTGTGCGTTATGTTTTACTTAACATTTAACATTGTATAAGGTGCATACATGGAACGAAATGATTCATTTTGTTCTCTTTGGGGGACTGAAATTCTATGCGTAAGTGCTGTATTCTTTCACCCGCGTACAGCACCACGTCGATTGCTGTTGCTGCCATCTGTCCACGTCGCTGCAGAGGACGGACACATGGCCGCCGGGACTCCACAGGCCAAACGCGCCAACCTCACCGCGATCCTCACCCTCGACGGGCCTTTCCGCACTTTCGTCGATTAATCGATCCGCGCCCATCGGCCCATGGCGATCTACGATCCTCACCCTCTCGACGTGCTCGGCCGCTCGTCGCGGCGATCCAGGACGTACGTGTCGCCGCCGCCGGGCAACGAGGACGCCGCCGAGGCAGCCGTTACCATGCGGAGGCCGTCGCCATCCCTCGTGGCTCGTGAGAGCATCATGCTGGTGGTTTGAGATTGCGGTGGACAGATGGCACATGGCAGCAAGCAACGTGGTGCTGTACAGGGGCTGGAATACAGCACGTACGCATACTCTTTTGGGAAGGACAACAATAACATAAAAATGTTTGAACTGCCTCTTCAGTGTATTCACCATGCAATGGCATTCCAAGATTGATATCATTATCACAACAAATGCAATGCATACCAAACATAACGGGGAAGAGTACGCAACTTGCCTTCCATCGGCCATCACATGCCCCAATGGAAGGCATGTTGCGCAAGGGGTCGCCGAAGGAAAGAGGGACGGAGCATTCGCTGGTCGCGAAGGAGGTAGCGACGCGTCAACAATGCAGATGGCGCCAGCGATCGCGAGCGGACTCGCGATGCAAAGGCTTCGTCGGTTCGCGTCGGGCGACACCAGACGCGACTATCCTTCCCTCTTTTTTGTCGGAGTGTATATACCAATCGGTTCCTTGGCGAGTACTATCGATAAGCCTTTTTATTATATACCGAAATTGGCCCAGGTAACCATCTGAGTCTCACAACATAAACTAGCTACAGTACGCAGTAATGAAAGCACACATACATAAGCAAACTTTGAGACTACATAGTGTATTGAACAGGAACTACGAGATATCAACCGTGAAGCTGAAGACCAACGATAGGTCATCTTTAGTGCCTGCCACTGTGCCAAGCTGGTTGTGCTACCTGATGGTCACCCGCACCTTGATGCAAGAGTTGGGCGTCCCGTTGTTTGTTGGGGGCCAAACAGTTCCCGCGAAGCGCCGCGTAAAGAAGGGGATGTCATATATGCAGTCGCACGCTGTTACAAAACGGAGTGGGAGTCTAATGTTGCCAATTATCCTGTGATCGCTGCACATGTGGACCTCGACGCATAAGTCGCCGTCGGCGAGATTGATAGGACCGACAGTATCTGACTTCGGTGCATTAGAGCAAGTATTGTAATAGGCGAGTAGTGGGTGACGTCCTACGTGGGAGAGAAAAAGATGAAGAGAGAGAATAAAGAGAGAATAAGATCGGCGTCGTGCGAGACGCCTGTTCGAAGCCGGCGTAGAGCCGCTTCCGCAGCTATCATTGGACAAAACACATGCTGTTGTGTCATAATTGCTCGTGGGGCGCGCCATCACACATGCCACCTCACCGTGCATTTAGCCCGCTGCAGGCGAAACCAGTAGCCATGCTCTTACGACCGACATCATTTATCCTCCGGTCACGGACACTGTTGCCGATCCCGAACCTGGCGTATACCTTTACATCATGATTGGCCTGGCCAGTTATGGGCCCGAGGGTCACAGTGCAGTAGGAAGGCATGGCCGAACCCACCTAAAGATGAACTGCTTGGAATGTTATATTAGACCCGGAAATTAAAACAGTACATAAAGGATTTGCTTAGATATAAGTTTAAACATAAGGAGAGAGTAGGATTAGGGGGATTTGGAAATTGCCGAATTGGGATTATATGTTGGAGGTATGAGTTTACCTTTGTTGCACCACAGCTAGCTTTAGAGGAATCACGCAGTAGTCGTGGCTTGGAGGTTGGTATGGACCGAGCAAGATTATTTGGACCGTGGAGGGAGGAGGCTTCCCTGTCTGCCCTGTGATATTCTGCTATCTGCTGGCCAGCCATTCCTTTTATACCGGCGGTCCATATGAACCTTGCCCCGTTTTTTTTAGTATTTTCATCTGTCCATATGCTCTTCTTTAGGAGTACTGATCCCCACTCTCTCTTTCTTGTTTTTAACTTTATTTTTGTCTTTCTGAAGAAAATGCTACTCTGAATGGATCCTGATGTAGAACGCACTTCAGTTTTAATTAACAGATCTTGCGACATGCAAAAAGATTGAGGCTATCCAGTACGACTAATCCTAGTAAAATGGTATTTCCTATAAAGAAAAGCAAGTGCAAAAGGAGCTTCCATATGGAAAAAGCGTGAAAGCTAGAGTGAGGCTGGGCATCTCCAACTGTCTGGCTATTTGTCGGTGCCTGATTTGGTCACACCGGCACAAACAAGTGATTGCGATGCTAACCACCCGGTGTCCCGATGGCGGGTGGAGAGACGGGAGTTTTTATCCTGGTTCCAGCCACGGGGCCGTACGTCCAGCAGTGATGCGGAGCACCGGTTTCGTGTTGCTCGTAGTAGGGGATTACAAGCAAGGTAGGAGAAGGAGATGAGCTCCTTAGTCCCTGAGTTTGTTGGCTAAGTGTTTTCGTGTATGTTGTGTTGTGTGTGAGCTCTTCGTGCCTGTGCCCTTTGCATGGGCTTCCCTTCCCCTTTTATAGGCCTTCAGGGGAGGGTGTGAGTACATGTGTTCGTGGTGCTGACGCTGCGAGGTGCACTGTACCGCCCATGCCGCGCACTATGCGAGCGGGAATCGCGCCTTCCAACTCCGGCTGACAGCATGGCAGTGGTTGACGTGATGTTCTTCTCGTGACAGCTCATGGCTTCGAGGGTGGCAACTTGAGCACAGCGTCCGGATCGAACCTCCGTAGTCTCCTTCGAGGGTTGCCTTCGAAGGTGGTAGCGCATCCGAGGCGAGCAAAGTCAAGGAGTGGTTGGCATAGTGTCACTGCCAGGACCGACCTGTGCAGTGTTAGGTCATAATCCACTGTGCCAGGTGGATTTGACCGGTGTCTTCTCCGCAGCGTGGGCGGTGGCGTGGCGCAGTGAATCTCTCCTTCTTTTTGACCGCAGAGGAGAGTCATTATGATCGGTGGTGATGGTCGCAGAGCACCGGGCGCTGTTTCCGGCGTGGCAAGCTCGAGCTCGCCTGCAAGCTCGAGCTTGCCGAGCCTCGATCGTGATGGAAACGCTCGCTCGAGGGTGAACGTTCCCCTCGATCTTGGCTGCTGAGCCTCGAACGCGGCGGAAACGCCCGCTCGAGTGTGAACGTCTCCCTCGAGCCTGGCTAGGCTCGCTCGTCACGGAGATCCCCGCTCGAGGGTCCTCAAGCGGGACGAACGCCGTGGTGAAGTTTGTCGTGATGGGTCTTTGCTGGGCTACGGAGCCAGGCCAACTTCGTTTGTGGGCCTTATTACCGAGTAATTCTGGGCCCAAGTTAGGGTACCCCTATTATAGGTACCCGACACTATTTAGAGGAGAGAGAGGAGGTGCAGGTACTTGGGAGGAGAGCTCGTGAGAGAGAGCTGCATCGGCAAACGTTCGAGCTAGCTAGAAAAGAAGAGCTAGCGAGTATTGTATAACAATTGTTCATTGATTAAACAAATTAAACAGCTAGTCAAATAGTCAGCTATTGGAGAATCCCTCATAAAACAATAGTAACAATAGTCCGGCTACTAGTCCAAGGAGCCACTTGTTGGATGCCTAGTGGTCCAACTGTCCAAGGCAACCCACCCGTGTATAAAACATCTAGTAAATCCATTACAAGGTGCCAAGAGCCACATGACCCTGTAATTAAGAGAGCAAAGAGGGAGAGTAACAATAACAGACGACAAGAAAGTTACAAGTGATGATAACGATTTATTTGTTGGACATGCATGTTTTTGAACTGCCGACTACGCTAGCGATTAGAAAAGGCAAGCAACTTCTCCTTCTCCCCTTCTTTTTTTTTTTCTGAATAGGCTATGCAATCACATCAGCAAGTCACGTCAAAAATAAAAGCAAGTAATTTTTCTCTTTATTTTTGACTTTGCAATCACATCAGCGCAAAGCGCCATGCAAATATATCATACTCCCTCAGCTCCGTTATATTACCACTTCAAACAGAAATAGCAGGTAGGAGAAATTACGCATGTGCCCTTTGAGTGTAAGTACATCCACAGTTTTACCGAACTGCCACGTGTGGCCAAGGCAATAAAAAAGAGAAGCAGCAGTACAAGCACATTCCATAGGCTTCCACCATGCGCTATAGAGAGAGATAGATTGCGGAAAAAACACCGTAGATCATACTGGGAAACGTGTTCTGTGAGTGGAAGAGATGAGATAAATAGAAAAAAGTTGAATGAATATTTGGGAAACGTGTTCTGTGAGTAGAAGAGATGGGATAAATAGAAAAAAGTTAAATGAATATTATTTTTTGGAGAAAATTGGATGATCTAAACCCACCCTAAGAGAGAGGGGGAGGGATGGCTTGGGCGGCTGGGGATGATGGGCCTTAGTTTTTTTAGAATCCAAGGCATGGGCCTATTCCCTCCTGTCCCACAATAGATGTCACTCTAGCTTCCTAAGAAAAACAGCCTCTTTCAACATTAGTCAATTATATATAAAATAATATTAATATTTATAATACACCATTAGTATCGCTAGATATATATTTGAATCTGGTTTTTTAACAAATTTATTAGAGATATAAATATTGCACATATTTTTGTACAAATCGAGTCAAAGTTGAGAAACTAACACCGACACGCATCCCATAACGTCATTCTTTATGGGACGGAGGGAGTACGAGACTGCATAATGCTAACATTGTGGTAAATTTTTTAAACGCTCTGAGTGCTAATATAACGGAATGGAGTGAGTACAAGAAGTACATAACACAAAAAAAAATACATAGAATAAAAAATGCATTAAATACAAACCAGAGCTCATGTTGTGCTTATGCAGTAACCTAAACCAGAGCTCCTGTTTTTTTTTCTTTGAGATATGGGTGGATTATATTCGATGAGAGGAGGAAATGACCGGAAGGCATATGATGCTTTCACATCGCCCGAATCTGCTGCCCAACTCATTTGGCTCGCTCTCCTGCTCCGGATTTGTGCAGCGGTGGAATCCGTCCGCCAACGGCATATGACAGGCACCCTCATGATAGGACATCGGAGGGAGCATCACACTCATTTTGGAAAAGTTAACTAACATACGTGTGTTTCTTCCTGTTTGGTAGGGGGTGTTTAGTTGTTCTGGGGAGAAAAAAAATTTCTTTTTAAAAAGCGTGTATTGTGTGAGGGATGAATAGAAAAGTCAAAGAGAATTAAAGAGAAATTTTTCCGAAAAACGTGTTTTCTGAAAGAGATGAATAGAAAAGTTGTAAAGATCTTTTCGAAAGTAAACATGGCCAAGCGCAATTGATTTTCTCGGCCACTAGGACATGATGTGCTTGTTGCTACGTACCACTTGATACTCCAGTAACTGCAGTTAGTAGCTTGGTATCATGGTGGTATGTGTGGTAACCTACAGGGCAGGCGTTGAAAAGGCATGAAGTGAGCAGAGCTGTGTCACCGTGTGGGATGATCCGAGATGTCTGCCAATTATTGGCAGAAGGCGGTAGGTACCTGGAGTCTTCTGGCTTGGAGTTTTAGGGTGCTTTAGTTCCTCAACTCTCACAAAAAAAATACTATTTATCTAACTTTTTTCTATTTGTCCCATTCCTTCCACTCACAGAACACGCTTCCCAGCACGACCTACAGTGTTTCTCTAGATCTACCGTGTTTTTTCTCCCAATCTAAACTCACCCTTAACCACTAAAGTCTGGATAGGTTTAACTGCCGCGCCACGCATGCAGGCACCCATGATGTGGTGGTTCTTCTTCCTCCCCGGCGGCTGGCGTGACGCCTTGTGCCAGTCCTTGTCACACCCTGAAATTTGGGATTTCGGGATGTGATTAGAAAGAACAATTAGATAAACAATTTTCATTAATTATTAAAACTTTTCCAACATTTATCTTATTTACAGGGTATTTAGTGTAGGAAAATAATCATTTTCCTCAATTAATTAATATGCTTTGTGTGGCATTAATTGAAGTGCTACATTCATGCTGTAGTGCATTATGTGTTTTTGAGTGTTAAAGTTTTCAAAATGTGTTTAGATGTCGAGCAAATCATCCCTGAGAATTTCCTAGATTTTTTAGGAATTAATTCTCTTTTCCTAAAGTCAAATCCATTTATTGGAAGGCTTTTAAATCCCTTTTCAAGAACTCCAAATATTTTATTGGGTTCTTTATCTCCAACCCTATCTCTAAAAATTGTCCTTGAATTTTTGGAGCTTCTAAATAATTTTTATGGTTTAAATATATTATCTAGGATTTTCCTGGATTTATGTTTGAACTAAAATTTCTTTTCCTGAAATCAATTCCTAAATCTTTTCTCCTTCTTGGGCCGAGCTCGCCTGCTAGCCCAGTTTCCTAGCCTCTTCCGCAAGCCCAGTCCGGCCCATCCAGCCTTTTCCCTTTTCTCTCTCCCTCTCTCACCTCCATGTGGGTCCCGGGCGTCATCTTCTTCTTCCCACCGTGTCCAACCCGAACTCTGGTCGAGTCCGACCTTGCGCCGCCGCCCTTATTCGTGGCGCGCACGCCAAGGTTGCCGCAACGGCCCTATATTATGCGCTGTCGCATCCCCTCGTTGCCTCGCCTCGCCTTGCGCTGCATCGACGCGCAGTGCCATCGCCCGGAGCCGAAGAAGAGCTGAGCGCCGCCGGCCTCTGCCCAACTCCAATCCGTTGGCCACGCTCGTCGTCGGAGGAAACCGACGAGTCCATGAGCTTCGAGATGCCGAGGAGCACCCATTCAACCCGTCCCCGTTGTCGTTCCGCCACCAGAGCACCGCCGCCATCTGACATCGCCGGAGCAGACAAGTCGAGCACCACCGGCCACCCCCCATGATTCGATTCCTCGCTGTGCAGCCATGAAGGATCGAACCGAAAGCATTAAGAGCTTACCCTCGACGAGCCGGACCCGTTCCACCCATCGGTGCCACCAATCGACTGTCAGAACGCCGCCACCGCGTGGAGCTCTGAAGTGCCGCCGCCTCTATTCGATTCCAGCCGGAGCAGCTCGTCGCCGCCAACGGTGAGGACCCCTTCAGGTTCGCCTCGACCTTCTCTCTCTATTCCCCATCTTCGCCGAGCCTCTAGTCCTCTAAATCACCGCCAAGCAGTGCGCCAGAGCCGGCCGTCGCCATGGCAGCTAGCTCTTGGAGCTTTTACAGGAGGACCCCTGTTCTTTTTGTTAATACCTGATCTATTCTATTGTGTCTTGTGAAACTTACAGAAAACCCCCTGTTTATAATAGATCCTTTCAGTCTAATCCGAGCCTTGCATCTTTTCAAATCTAGCCTTTGACCTAATCACGAGCTCTGTTCTCTGGGTCTTGCAAATCTTCTTAGATAGCCCCTGTAACTTTTAGTACCTCACGATTAGATCCCTGCAGCCATTAGAAGCTCATAGTTTCCACGTTTAGTCTCCGTTCTCCGTTTAATCTCGTTCTTGTTGCGCTAATTTTTTAAAAGCGTAGAGTTTAGTTTAATAGTGTTGTTTACCAGGTTTCATGTTTTGAGAATAAATAAAATATTAACTTGTTTAATATTTGTTATACGCTTTACAAATTGAATAAAATCTAATTAGAGCTCCAACTCCATGTTTTATATTTATTTAAAATATTAATTTGAATAATGTTTACTTCATATGCTTTTCCAAATAAAAGCTAGTAAGGTTATATATTGATTTTCATAAACTAATAATTAATTTGCTTAATGCTCAATGTTGAATCTTGTTTTCTAAATAAAACTTGACTAGGTTTATACATCGACTTTTGTGAATAATGTGAACTTGATTAATATCTATATCTACTTCACTAGCTTTTCTAATTAAAAGTTAATTAAGGTTTATACCACGCTATTTCGTAAACAAATGATGTTAATATGAATAACAATTATTGAACCAGTTTTCATAATTAAAATCTAATTAGAGTAAACATCTGGTTTGTGTAATCTAAATTAATATGAATAATTTCCAACTTGAATGTGCTTTCAATATTAACTTGTTTAGTCCAACACGATACATAAAGTTATTCGGCTAAATGTTCTCATGTTTTCTTGCAAATTAAAATGTTTAATTGGTATAAAAGTATATTTGCAAATAAAATTAATTAGGCTTTAACTCGTCTTTTCATATAAAAGTATAATTTTGAATATTTATCTTATTCAGTACATGTATTTTCTTAACTAAAATAAATGAAGCACGTAGTCTCTACTTTTTTTTATAATATAAACCCTTCGATAGTTTTATCCTTTTCACCGTTGTTCCACTTTCAACGTTCCTTACACCCTTGTGATCATAGTAACGAGCCCCATCGTTTCGTACGTTCTTTCAAAGCTTTTCTTTTGATTGATGTATTGTTCTTAGTTGTATCTATTTCTTTGCTTGCATGTTTGTGCTTGTGCTCGATGTTTGCTACGATTAGAGGAGCATCGTTCCGAAGCTGTCAAGAACAAGAGTTGAAGACTGAGCAGTGGTATTCTTTTGCGGAAAGGTAAGTGTCCCCAACCATGCTTCTACCTATGCTTTATAAGATCATATATGTTAATCGGAACATGGAGAACTATCCAGGATTACCCGTACAACCATAATACTACATGGCTCTGGTCTTGGCTAATTAATTAGAAACCTTGGTTAGGAATGATCTTACCGAAAGGGCATGGGAGTGGCGGTTGACGGTGTATAGCCCGGTCCTCTCGGGAAGTGGGCTTAGCTAAGACACTATGCCCGTTAGGGAGGGTTATGCCTGCTTCCGATCCGAAAATCTTAGCGGATCATTTCTAACTAGGGAATCTTTGTAAAGGTCTCGTAGCGTCCCTATGCAGTCACATTCAGAAGTGTGGTACGTGCTTTGGCCAGCACAACATGGTTGGGTTTAAAGTTCTTCGGTGCTTTTACGCGAATTATGGTGAAAGTGTACAACCTCTGTAGAGTGTAAAACTGTTATAACAGCCATGTTCGCGGTCATGAACGGCCTGGACCCTCACATGATTAATACACTTAAAGTTGATATTAATTAAATTGTTCTGGTTATTTCGGTGGCCTTGCTGAGTACCAACCATAAGTGTACTCATCCTTGCTTATTGCTGCTTAGTATTCAGAAGGTGTGTGAAGTTATTGAAGATGATGCTAGGCGTACGCAACCCCCAGTCAACTGCTTGTGGTGAAGAGTTCAATTCCGCTGCTAGAATACGTTTATATTGTCTTTATTTTATTTTTTCCGCTGTACTTTTGTGTTCTGTTTATTCATGGAGTCTATCATATGTGTGAAACTTGATCCTGGCGCACATATGAGATAAATCTGGTTTTGTTTCTAAAACCAAGTGTGACAAAGTGGTATCAGAGCTGAGGTTGACTGTAGGACGTAAGCCTAGTTAGCAATGACCGTTTCTAAAACCAGGTGTGACAGTCCTGTTGTCCCGCCGGACGTGGCGCCACGCTTGGACTTGGAGGCTTCTGCTCGCACCTGCTGAAAAAGGCGAGCGAGCGCGTGATGTGGTCATGCATTCTGTCTCCCAGAAACCTTGGTGGCTCCGCTCGCAAAGCAAGCCAAGTTAATCGCGACGGAAACCATTTGTGGCATCCGGCAATGGCAATGGGCACCGCTTGCACTTTCTGTCTTTTTTTTGAATAAGTGGGTAGGAGCACTGCCATGTCATTTAAGAAGGAGAGCAAACATACATAACGCGCCAAAGCGTACACCACCACACAAACAAACGCACACAACACAACATTACACCACCACCACCTGGGAGAGAACTGAAAGTGAACCGACAAGAAAAACGACTTCGTCACCAACGATGTGCCACGACAAAGCCACAACCCGCTGCAAGCCCAAGCGGCCACCTGGAGTCCTCCACCATGAGACTATCCCCCTCGTGTTACGCACTCCCGATGTAGGAAGCAAATGAAACCACTGATCCTGGCCACTCTGCGTGGGAGCCTCGTCTCACCCACCACCTCACACTCCTCTGCCAAGGACTCAAATATTTGAAGCTGCTACGAGAGGAACACCTCGGCCCAACCGACACCAAGATCACCACACACCTTGTGAGCAAACTCAAGTCCTCAAGCACCCATGAGCCCTCTGCACCTTCCCGTCAACACGGATTGAGCGCAAAGCATCTGTGCTGCACACAAGCAATTCCGCCAACAAACCTCCACCACGGCCACGAGCTAAGATAGACCCCCAGGTGCAATGCCTCCAAGGAGGGCACAACAAAGGAGGACAGAGTTTTCACCCTAAATCCTCGTGCAGCAAGAAACATGGTGCCTCACAATGGTGCCCCAAGCAGGGATAACGACGCCATAATGGCGACGCCACCATTGCACGACAAAGGTGTCGGTGAAGGCTTTCGCCTGGCTCAGCACCATGCCTGCCACACGCACAGCAAGCAGCCCCCTTCCTCTCGCCTCTGCAACGTCTCTACTGGAAAGAGGCACGACGCAGCAAGAAACACCACCTTGACACCACCAGCAAGCACCTGTAGCCTCCCAGCCTCACCACCATAGCGACGCCGAACCAGTATCACCATTGGAGAGGAGGAGGGAAGCATCCCTCCTCACCAAAATAACTATCGCCCACATGCAGCACGTCACCGACTCCACCATCTCCAAGCTGCCATGGCCCAGACCCGGTGAAGCTGGCGACATCCCAGCCAGCCATGGCCAGCCAGCGGCTAGACCTGGCCAAGCCTAGCCAGCCACGGCCAGACCCGGCCAGCTAGCACCGGCCACGGTCGGCCAGGCCACGGCCAGACCCGACCAGCCCGCGCCGGCCATAGCCGGCCAACGACCAGAGCCGGCCCGCCCGTGCCAGCCGTGGCCGGCCAGCGGCCAGAGTCGACCACGGCCGGCCAGCGGCTAGATCCAGCCGGCCAACGGCCAGATCCAGCCAGGCCCGCCCAGTGGCCGGGCACCAACCACCGCCGCCCGCGCCAACACCGTGAGGCACCGACCATCATCGCTGCGCCCAGCGCCGGCAGCCCCCCTCCCACGCACCGCCACGCGCTCCCTGCCACACGGCCACCGTATCCGGTCGGGGCAACGCTAGATCCATGGCCTGCCACCGCCGCCGCCATGAAGGGCTGCCGCATCGCCAGCAACACTGCAGGCCTCATGAGCTCGCCGCCCGTGTGAGATTCGCGAGCCTACAGGGAGGAGGACCCTGTCGTTGCCTCCCTCTGGGCCGCACGGACTTCCGGTGGTCCCTCCGGTAGCAGTGAGGTAGAGGAGGGAGGGAGGGAGGAGGTGAAGGCGGCGGCACTAGGGTTCACCCCCGAGCCGCCTGTGGAGGGGCGACGCAGGGGTCCGCCGTACGCTCTACGTTTAAGGAGGATTAGTCTATCTGAACCTGGTCACTGCACTTTCTGTCGTGAGAAACGAAAGAGGTGGGTTACCCCGCAATGGAGGGAGATCGCACGACCCCTCCTTGGCTGCCCACTGCCTCGGCCCAATGGATGGATGATGCACTCTGTGTGCACGGCGGACTCAAGGTAGCGCCACGCCGCCGGCCCCCGGCCCCGGCCCAGGGGGTCGCCTTTTGTCGCCTTTTTTTTACTCTTCCATAACCTTGAGTTCCCATCCTTTTATTCAAAAAAAAAAGTTCCCATCTTAAAGGATCTAGGCCTATATATTTTCACACGTTGCAACATTTTGGTTTGGTGCTTATTTTGTCTTTGTGGAGTTGTGGGCTCCATGCTTCCTTTTTTGGCATCACTGGTACATTTTGGTACGCCTAACGATGTCTTCTCGACAGTGCTGAATTGGAGATGGAAGAATGTATGTGGAGGAGCAGATGAATCAAAAGGTGAAGAAACCAGAGGATTAAGTAGTGCAAACTACTGGTAAAAACTACTCGTCCCCTTAGTTTATCTAGTTACACTACTCGTCCCCTTCTTCACCTTGAGCTCAAGAATCTCATCCACAACAGAGGGGCAGCTTGCCTTCAGATGCTTATACCCTTCAGTTGCAGCAACAGCTCGCTGATTCTCTGGCGTAGCCACGATGAACCTCATGCACCTGGACTTGAGCTGCAAGCATCCATGCTGCTCGGCCAAAGCCAACGTGGTCGCAACCGTATCCAAGCTGATGCCCATGGACACCTTCTCCACACAGATCCTTTTAAGCCTCTCCAACCCATACCGATCCGCAGCTTCAAGAAGATGCTGCGCCATGAGCGTCACCTCCTCCCCTTCTTCCACCTCCAGCTCGGGCACCGTGTCGGTGTACACGAACCGCAGCAAGGTCCTGAACACCTCCGGCTCCATGGCATCGACCACGACGCTCGCCGCCGCGTTCTCCTTCATGTCGCCCAAGAGCTCGGCCATGAACACCGGCGACCTCGCCACGAGCACGGACCTGTGCGCCGGGATACACTCGCCGGCGACGAGGAACGTGACGTCGGCGCCCTTCTCCCTTCTTAGCAGCTCGCGGAGCTCCCGGTGCAGGTCAGGGGACGGAACGGTGAGCGAGAGCTTGGGCATGGCCTTGGCCGACGTCACCGTCACGTCCGCGGCGGACCGGCGGTTTTTGTTTCCACGGCTACGGACTACGAAATTGGTGGGTCTGCAGGATACAGATCGCATCGGTATGCATGGAAATTGGCAACTAATCCCCGTGATATGGGGATGATTTGTTAAGATACATATATATCCTCACTGGAAATAATTGTCTCGCGCCCTCGTGGGAGCAAAGGTGGCACCGTACCTGAGCTCTCTCATGCCTCTTCCACGGTGCATGTCATTGTCAATTTGTCATGTCGTGCTAGTGCCACTGAAATTATTACGCTGACAAAAAAATTACATGTGCACTCAGTTTGTACTTTGTACCAACGTGAGAGAAGATAAACACGTTCCTTTCAAAAAAAAAAGGTGAAGATATATAAACACGAAGAAAATGAAAAGCAAATGTAATAAATTTGCTTCTATCATGCTTGATACCATCGTATCATGTCGTGTCACACGCACACTATGCCAAGATCAAATATAATCTAAACTAGGAATATGAAAATATCGTGAGTTGTGTGACAGAGCAACCTAAAAAATGTCAGTTGATGTTTTTTTTCTTTCACTACCAGATGTCCGAGGGGTATTTTGATCAATTTGCAAAAAAAAAGAGGGGTATTTTGATCATATAAATTTGGGAAAAGTCTATTTTTCACCCTTCAACTGTTATAAAAGTCTGATTTTCAACCTTAAACTACAAAACCGGATACTAAAGGCCCTCCAACTATCCAAACTATGCAAAATTGACCCTTTGGGTGGTTTTGAGGGTGGTTTTGGATTTTCTAAAAATAGTAGAAATATTATTTAAACTTTAAAAAACTATAACTAATTCATTTTGGACCCAAAAAATATAAAATCAATGCCAAAAGTTCTCTTAAAATGTAACCAACTTATTGGCACACCATTTAATGTTATTTGGGTATTATATATCTATATTACTAGTGTCTTATTGTTTTTTTAAAAAACAATTAGAATAAAAATAAATAATATGCAAATAACTTCTATTGGTGCACCAACATATAGGTCACATTTTTAGAAAAACATTTGCACCAGATTCTAATTTTTCTAGTTCAAAATAAATTAGTTATGAATTTTTTAATACAAAATCATTTTTTAATTTTTTTGGAAAATACAAAACCACCTTTAATACCACCCAAATGGCCAATTTTGCACGGTTTGGATAGTTGGAGGGTATTTAGTGTCTGGTTTTGTAGTTGTGGGTTGAAAATCAGACTTTTGTAATAGTTGGAGGGTGAAAAATAGACTTTTCCCTATAAATTTTATTCTACTTTCCAAACCCAGTGACCTCCTAACATATATTGGAAAGGGACTAAAGTGTCATATCTGTCCCTACTGCTCCAGTTTATATCCTAACTCAACCATTTCATATTAGCTAGCTAATCTGGTGACTATCCAAATGCCACAAAAAATGTGAACTTTGACAACCACAAATGTGAACTTTATGTAATCAGCATGGTCAGAACTCAGACGAAACAAGACGGATATTATTATTCCTAAATACAAAGTACGGTAAAACAAGGTTTTCACTGCTGCCATTGGCCCTCTCATACATGATATCTTCGTATCCCGGTGCTAGTGAGTTTTGAGAGTACAGTAGCAAGTTTTCAGACGATCATTTCTGTTAATCTTCAATCACAAACAGAAAAACTAAAACAAGATGCCTTCTTTCTGCCTCCAACAAGTCAACGACCTACTTACTGCCCTTGACCATGAGTTTCAGAAGTTCAGTCAAAACGGAGGGGCAGCTTGCCTCGAGATGCTTGTACCCTTCAGTAGCAGCAACAGCATGGAGATTACTTGGCGCATCCAAGATGAACTTCATGCACTTGGACTTGAGCTCCAAGCATCCATGCTGTTCCGCCAAAGCCAATGTGGTCGCAACCGTACCCACACTGATGCCCTTGCACAACTCGTCGGCACAGATCTTCTTGAGCCTCTCCAAACCATACCGATCTGCAGCTTCAAGAAGATGCTGCGCCATCAATGCCGCCTGCTCCCCCTTGTGGTCGTCCAGCTCGGGCACCGTGTCGGTGTACACGAAATGGAGCATGGCCCTGAACGCCTCCACCTCCATGTCGTGGATCTCTACGCGGGACGATGACGCCGCCTTCTCTCTCATGTCCCCGAAGAATCCGGCCATGAAAACCGGCGACCTCGCCGCGAGCACCGACCTGTGCGCCGGGATCGACTCGCCGGCGACGATGAAGGTGATGTCTGCCCCCTTTTGGCTCCTCAACAGCTCACCAAATTGCTCGTGCAGATCAGAGGATGGATTACTGGCCATGGCGTCACACGGCTGCGCCACCGCCGACGCGGGCTTAGGTTCGAGGACGGTGAGTGCGCATTGCACAAAGATGCAGTCGTCTTTCGGCTTACGATACCGTGAGCTCTGGAGGTCACTCCACCTGACGAGGAAGATGTCGAGGGATCTGCTCCAGTGGACGACGGTTGACTTGATTATTTCCTCCGGAGGATTATTATTGCCTGATGTTGGTGTCGGATCCACCAGGCGGCAGCCGAAGGACGCAGCTACCCCGGACGATCCCTTGCTGATCAGACGAGCACGGAACATGATCCAGTCATTGCTGCCGTAGATGCTCGGGTCCGTGGCCTTTGCGTGGAATTCGATTTGCCATTCGAAGCCGCCGACGTCGCACACCATCGACGCAGTGTAGCCTGGCTTCTCCTTGGTCGCCGTGAAGCCGCTGATCTTGAACACCTGCACGGAGCGCGTGGCGTTCGTGAGATCCACGGTGGTGGGAGGCATGGCAGCGGTGGGGTGGGTGGAGCGGGGGGCGGAGAAGCGCGTGGGAGAAGGAGTCAAGGAGACGTCGTGAGGCGGCGGTATTGCGCGGAAACCGTAGTAGGGGCACCACTTAATCACTCATGCGCGATCAGAGCCGTGAACCTTTCCTGATATTGCGGAGCAACAGATCATGCTAGTATCGAAATCTATGGCAACTAAAATACGGGATGATCTATTGTCAAGATTTCACGACCAAATCCTTGTCTCGTGGGACCTTTTGGGCTTTTGGTGACTCCGCAAACCCATTCGTGTGATGAGCATCTATATAACCTTTAATGCCGATAGTGGTGGTGTTGCATGCAGGCGTCCATAAAAACCGATGTCAGAAAAAGATCAGATTTTTTTCTTCTATACTAAAAGGAAAGAAGAAAAAAATTAGATACTAAACGGCTCTACACCACACGTCTGATCTTGATCGTGCAATACTGCATTCGTGCAGAAACTAACACATTCCCTAGCAACCGCCGCCGCGGCGCGACGACGTCTCTGCTTCCCACGCGATCCACCCGCCGTACTCCGGTCTCCCTCCACCGCCATGCCTCCTGCTGTCTCCATGGACCTCACGGAAGCCGCGCGCTACGTGCAGGTGTTCAAGATCAACGGCTTCACGGTGACCAAGGAGAAGCCAGGCTACACCGCGTCGACGGTGTGCGCCGTCGGCGGCCTCGACTGGCGAATCGAGTTCCACCCCAAGAGCTCCAACCCTCACCGCCGCTACGACGCCAGCGACTGGATCATGCTCCGCCTTCGGTTGATCAGCAGGGGAGGGGCGACGACGAGCGGGGTGGCCGCGTCCTTCAGCTGCCGCCTCATGGATCCGAGCTCACCTGCAGGCAGCTACTTGGATCCGGAGGAAATCACCTCCTCCGTGTTCCATGAAAACCATTCCCTGGAGATCTTCCTCGCCAGACGAACTGACCTTCAGGGGTCATCGTCGGGGTCGCAACGTCAGTATGTGAAAGACGATTCAATACTCGTGCAATGTGCAATCAATGTCCTCGCCGACGGCAAGCCGCCGAAGTATCCGGCGGCGGCTAAGGCCTCACTCAGAGTTCCATCCTCCGACCTGCGCCAGCAATTTGGCGAGCTGCTGCGGAGCAACAAGGGTGCGGACGTCACGTTCCTCGTCGCCGGCGAGCACGTCGCGGCGCACAGGTCGGTGCTCGCGGCGAGGTCGCCGGTTTTCATGGCCGA
Organism: Digitaria exilis; assembly: GCA_015342445.1. Classification (NCBI taxonomy): domain Eukaryota; kingdom Viridiplantae; phylum Streptophyta; class Magnoliopsida; order Poales; family Poaceae; genus Digitaria; species Digitaria exilis. Next base: position 2,169,198 of record JACEFO010002479.1, read on the forward strand.
GCTATTTGGGGACGACGATATCATGAAGGAGGAGAAGGCGGCGGCGCCGCCGTGCGTCGTCGAGGTCAAGGGCTTGGAGGTGGAGGTGTTCAGGGCCATGTTGGGTTTCGTCTACACAGACACGGTGCCCGAGCTGGACAGGCTCGAGGGGGAACAGGCGACGGCCATGGCGACACGTCTCCTTGAAGCTGCGGAACGGTACGGGTTGAGGAGGCTCTGGAGGATATGCGTGGACAAGGTCTGCACAGACATTAACGTGGGCAATGTGGCCACGACGCTGGCGTTGGCAGAGCGGCATGGGTGCTCGAAGCTCAAGGCCAGATGCATGAAGTTCACCTTGGCGAATCTCGGCGCGGTTTCTGCAACAGAAGGGTACAGGCATCTCGAGGCATTCTGCCCCTCCGTTTTGACTGAACTTCTCAAGCTTGTGGTCGAGGGGCACAGGCACAAGTAGCTGGATCTTGGATTGTTGGTTATCTATTTTTCTTCACAAATAATGACGTTTTGGGAAAATAGCTCGTTTCTAGACTTTAAATACAAAATACTTTCTGCTTGCTCAGTTCAAATGCTTCGAAGTGATATACTTATTGGTGAAATTAGTTTAATATAACTATATACTTGTTTTCCAATTTTAGGTTCACTCCAAAAAAGCACAACACACATACTTCCCCATTCTTAATTACATGTCACTGTGTAATTTTTGTCCTAAGCCAAACTCATCTTCCTCATGTTGGTTTGTGTGTTAAAAGTTAGACCATGGAAAAAAGTTATGTGTTGTATCATTTATTATTGATATAGAATATGCAACGTAGACATTAGAGTTAATAGCTCTAACTATTAGAGGAGGCCTTAAAGTTATGACGAGATGATCTAAAGAACATTCTCATCAAGGTGTTATCCGCTGACAAGTTGTCTCAAAATTAGATGAAAGGTACGCGTCAATTATACAAGGCAAACTATCATATGAGAATTAACTTCGTGTGAGAACTATGAGAACTCCAACCAAGATCACAGGATCCTCATCCCATGACCAACGGATGGGGATCCTCTGATCTTGGTTGAAGTTATCATAGGATACGTTGCCATTTTAATTGTCATAATATTAAGATACTAAAAGAAGCTAAATATTTTCATAAACTCAATCGGCATACAAGTGCTAATCAAAGTGCATTATATATACTACTTCCTCCAACATTGGCACCATGTTTGAATAAAAGTACATTACAACTCCCACAGCAGTGGCGGAGCCAGGAATGAACCATAGGGGGGCTATTTTGCCTAACTTATACACATATATAAGAGAGCGGGAATTCCAAAAGAGCGAGGTGTCTGATATCCATAGATATACGTACACATGGTGGAAAGCAAGGAACAGAAGTACTGAAGAGCAAATAAAGAAGCAGGGCATCAGGCGATCGGCCTCACCTGCTGGCTGTTGCTGCCTTTTTGCCGAGAAATAAGAATCCTGCCCTTCAATTTTACATATATGTATGTGATCTTATTTGGGGCAGGGGGGGGCATGGCCCACTTTGGCCAACTTACAGCTCCGCCACTGTCCCACAGTGTGTAGCGTCTTGGTGTTATTTATAGGAATCCAAGTCAATTAATTGTTGCATGTGTTATATCGTGGTGTTGTTTCTTAGAAAGCCAAGTCAATTAATGGTTGTTCAAGTTTTGATCTGTAATATGATTTTCTAGTTTTGTAGGATAATACTATTTTTCTCTATTAAGAAAATATGAAATTAGTACAAAAAAATCCCCTTTTTTATCTCACAAAAAAATCCCCTTGGATGAATCCTTTTGGCCAATATCCTAATATAACGTAGCATCAAATGATAATTTAAATAATTAATGGTCACGACTACAAGCAATAACTTAAGTGTGCTCATATTAATAGTTAATCAAGACATTACGCACTTAAAACGGTGTGAGTCGGCAGTCTGTCAGGTTAATCATTTTAAGTGTGTAATAACTTGATTAATTATTAATATGATAGCTAGCGTACTTAAGGTGGTTTAATTTTGGTGGTTCGGTCACAATGTCGCTAGAGCAGGTGTTGGGGATAAGTGAGGTCCTACTACAATGTATCAAAGAAAAACGTGAGAACATTTATTTATCAACATAAACAATTGATTATCATAAAATAAAAAATCCAAAACAAACAAAACAAAACATTGATCTGCCATTAAACAAAAAGAAATTACATAAAAAAGTATTTGTAATAAAATTTTGTAAGAAAAAATTATTTAAAACAAAACTAGCTACCTGTGCTATTTGCGCGGGCCACATACCTAGTTCTATTAGCTTAACGAAGTAAGCATCGAAAACTGCTCTTTCCTCGATGGTTGCTTTTCGGGATTGAGCATCGGCTGAAACAACGGGCGAAACGATGCACCAAAAAAGAAAGAGGAAAATCAAGCATCGTTTTTATGTCACAATGCATGTGCTCCTTAGTTTACGGTTCAATGGGAAGAAACAAAACGCACCTAAGCCCTAAGGCTATCCCGGGACACACGAGGTTACCCAGGCCACAGGAAGGCCACCGAGGACGACACGACTCTAAACCCTTCTTGTACCCTCGACCATGAGCTTGAGAAGTTCAGTCAAAACAGAGGGGCAGATTGCCTCGAGATGCTTGTAACCTTCCGTTGCAGAAACCGCGCCGAGATTCGCCAAGGTGAACTTGATGCATTTGGCCTTGAGCTTCGAGCACCCATGCCGCTCTGCTAACGCCAGCGTCGTGGCGACCGTGTCCACGCTAATGACTCTGCAGATCTTCTCGACGCATATCCTGCTGAGCCTCTTCAGCCCGTACCGTTCCCCAGCTTCAAGAAGACGTGTCGCCATGGCCCTCGCGTGCTCCCCCTTGAGCAGGTCCAGCTCCGGCACCGTGTCGGTGTAGACGAAGCGCAGCATGGCCCTGAACACCTCCAGCTCCATGTCGTCGATCACGACGCACGGCCTCGACGACGCATACTCCTTCGTGTCGTCGTCCCCAAATAGCAGCTCGGCCATGAAAACCGGCGACCTCGCCGCGAGCACCGACCTGTGCGCCGGGATTCTCTCGCCGGCGACGAGGAACGTGACGTCAGCGCCCTTCTGGCTCCGCAGCAGCTCACCAAATTGCTAGTACAGGTCGGAGGATGGAACTCTGAGCGAGGCCTTAGCCGCCGCCGCCGCCGCCGCCGCCGGATCCTTCGGCTTGCCAGGCAGGACATTGATTGCACACTGCACGAGTATGCAATCGTTCTTGACATACTGACGCTGCGACCCCTCCAGGTCGGTTCGTCTAATGAGCAAGACTTCTCGTTCATGGTTTTCGTGGAACATGGCAGAGGTGATCTCCTCCAGATCCAAGTAGCTGCCGCCCGGTGAGCTCGGCTCGATGAGGCGGCAGCTGAAGGATGCTGCCACATCTCTCGCTCCTGTGCTGATCAATCGGACACGGAACATGATCCAGTCAGTGTATTGGTAGCTCGGGCTGGAGAGCCTGGGGTGGAATTCGATTCGCCAGTCGTGTCCACCGACGGTGCACACCTTCCACCAGGTGTACCCATCAGGCTTCTCCTTGGTCGCCGAGAAGCCGTTGATCTTGAACACCTGCACGGAGCGTGCGGCCTCCGTGAGGTCAATGTAGGCAGCAGGAGGCATGGCGGGCGGTGGAGCGAGGCAGGAGTACGCCGGCTGGATTGCGTGGGAAGCAGATATGGAAATATGGGTTCCTTCCTGCACGAATATATATATGCATGATCAAGATCAGACGTGTGGATGGAACTGTTTATAGTTATCTTTATACTCTTTTGTTTCCTCGACCTAGTATAAATAATCGATTTTTTTTTCTGATATTGTCGAGGAAGGTGGTATTGGGTTCCCAAGAAACAAGGATTTGGTTGGGAGATCTTAACCGATGATCCTGTATTTTTAGTTGCCGTGGAAACCGAAACTCTCATGAATCATATGCATGATATATATCTCGTTGCTCCACAATATGGATTTGGTTGGGAGATCTTAACTGATCATCCTGTATTTTTAGTTGCCATGGGAACCGAAACTCTCATGAATCATGATATATCTCTTGTTTCTCCACAATAATATCAGGAAAGGTGCACGACGTCTCCTCTTCCCATCCCACTGCACGCGACCCACCGCCATGCCTGCCGCCACCGTGAATCTCACGGAGGCCGCGCGCTCCGTGCAGGTGTTCAAGATCAGCGGCTTCACGGCGACCAAAGAGAAACCAAGAGGGTACACCGCGTCGAGGCCGTGCGCCGTCGGCGGCCATGACTGGCCAATCGAGTTCCACCCAAGGATCTGGCGACAGAGCTTTGGCAACGTCAGCCATGACTGGATCATGTTCCGTGCTCGGCTCATGAGCAAAGGATCCTCCGGGGTCTCGGCGTCCTTCACCTGCCGCCTGGTCGATCCGACCCCACCAGCCAATTCTCCGGAGGAAACCAAATCATCCATCCTCCGCGAGAACGGATCACTCGACGTCTTCCTCGTCAGATTGATTGATCTGCAGAGCCAACGGTATCGTAAGCCCAAAGATGACTGCATCCTTGTGCAATGTACACTCACCGTCCTCGAACCTAAGAAGGCCATGTCACCGTCTGACGCCATGGCGGCCAGTGCTCCATCCTCCGACCTGCACGAGCAATTTGGTGAGCTGCTTAGGAGCCAGGAGGGGGCAGACATCACCTTCGTCGTCGCCGGCGAGTCGATCCCGGCACACAGGTCCGTGCTCGCGGCGAGGTCGCCGGTTTTCATGGCCGGATTCTTCGGGGACATGGGAGAGAAGGCGTCGACTCGTATAGAGATCCACGACATGGAGGTGGAGGCGTTCAGGGCCATGCTCCATTTCTTGTACACCGACACGGTGCCCGAGCTGGATGACCAGAAGGGGGAGCAGGCGACATTGATGGCACAACATCTTCTTGAAGCCGCGGATCGTTATGGTTTGGAGAGGCTCAAGAGGATCTGTGTCGACGAGTTGTGCGCGGGCATCAGTGTGGGTACGGTTGCAACCACGTTGGCTTTGGCGGAGCAGCATGGATGCTCGGAGCTCAAGGCCAAGTGCATGAAGTTCATCTTGGATGCGCCAAGTAATCTCCATGCTGTTGCTGCAACTGATGGGTACAGGCATCTCGAGGCTAGCTGCCCCTCGGTTTTGAGTGAACTTCTGAAACTCATGTTCGTCAAGGTCCAAGAGCAGTAAGTAGGTTGTTTTGTTGGAGGCAGAAAAAAGGTATTTTTGTTTAGTTTTTTAGTTTGTGCATGATTGAAGGTTAACATAAATGGTCGCCTGAAAACTTGCTAATCCACTCTTTAAACGCCACTAGCACCGTGATACGCATGTATGAGACTATGAGAGGGCCAATGGCAGCCGTGAAAACTTTGTATCCTTAATGAGTTTGCTAAAAATAAAGAAAACATCTCCACAAAAACTGAATCCAAGAGTCCCTCTACCATCCAAAGGCATGAACACGGCTGTGGCCGGAATGTACTTAAGGCTATGTGTACAGCAGAGGCCAGAATGTAATTCCATTTTCTAAAAAAAATGTGCAATTAATTAGAAGGAGAAATAAACTAGATAACATGCAATCGTAATATTTAGTTGACTCAGAAAACACCACTGGTACCCACTTGCATTCCTACTTCAGATCTTCCATGGATAGTAAGGAGCATGCAGGATTCATAGTTTCAGACTATGCTGAACCCTCTAAAGTCTAATACAACTTTCACATGAGAGACCTCAACAAGAAAAAAGGAGAAATTTCAAGGTGGAAACTCATATATTTCATTGTTTTACTGGAGGCAGCCAAGATATCGACCTAGAGGAGATACAGCTGAAATATAGCGTGTCACCAAATATTGCGACTATCGATCACCACATGAACCCACTTCAGTATTCAATTCTTTCTTCCGTGCACAGCCCTGAGCAGGTCATTCAGAACCAACGGAGAGGTTGCCATGAGATGCTTGTACCCCTCGGTCTCCATGACCGCATCAAGGTTTGCAGCGATGAGCTCAACACACCTCGCCTTGAGCTTGGAGCAACCATGCTGCTCCGCCAGTGCCAGAAACATCGCTGCCGTTTCCACGGTGGCGTCATCGCAGACCCAGTCTTCACAGATCGATTTGAGCCTGTCGATTCCATACATGTCTGCAGCCGCGAGCAGATCCACCGCGATGACGATGCCGTCATGGCTGTCGAGCTCGGGGACCATGTCGGTGTAGATGAAACCAAGCATGGCTCTGAACACCTTCGCCTTCATGGCCTTGATCTCCACGCGCTGCGACCGCGTCTCCTTCATGTGGCCAAATAACTGGGCCATGAACACCGGCGACCTCGACGCGAGTATGGCCTTGTGCGCTGTGAAGGACTCGCCGGAGACCACGAGCGTCACGTCCGACCCCGTCCCCTTCCTCAGGAGCTCGCCGAGGTCATGGCGCAGGGACGACTGCGACAAGCCGCCGGTATGCCGCTGGGGCAGAACGTGAGCCGTGTCAGGCAGTTGCTCTCTGATCACCGTGACGGTGCATTCCACGGTGAAAGAGTCCTCTGTGATACATCCAGAGGCCTCCAGGACGCTCCTCCGGCGAAGCGGAAGCCACGCAGAGCTCTCGTCGGCGCGCTTGAAGGCGTGCGACAGGTGATGCTCGACGGCGTTGACGACGAGCTGCCCGTTGGCGTTGCGCTGCTGGTGGACGGAGCTGATGGGAACATCCATGAGCCGGCACTTGAGCGACGCCTTGACGTCTTTCCGGCGCGGCGCGGTGAGGAGGACGAGCTTGAAGGCGATCCAGTGGTTGCCGTCGTTGACGACGAGGCTTGGGGTGTAGTGGATCTCCCACTCGTAGCCGCCGACGGCGAGGCGCTTGGATGGCAGGGAGTCCGTCTTCGCCGTGGCCCTGGTGGCCGAGTAGCCGTTGATCTTGAAGAGGTGGACGGCGCACGCGGCGTCGGTGAGGTTCGAGGAGGACGCCCCCATGGATGGACTGCTGCTGCAGAAGCGAGGCGAATCAGATGTGGAGTCAGTCTATGAACCATAAAGAGGGGCTTAGTCGGATTCCATGATGAGCGTACAAGAACCAAGGTAATGGGCAAAAGATACATACAAATGTAAATCGATCTGAAAATGCTTGCAGAATCAAAAGGGGGTCGTCGTCGATCTAAAGTGTTTTCTTAAGAAAAACAAAGCAATCGATTGAAATTGAAACTGAAACAAGTCAGCGGCTTGGGGTTACCTCCACCCTCTGCAGCGGCGGCGAGGATTGGACCGGCGGTGAGATTAATTGGCGGGTGGCAGAGCTCACCGGCGCACGCGATTCTCTCCTCGATTTGGTCGTTGTCGTCAACTCAACTCGTCAATGGGGAAAGCGAAAGTGAGGCGATCAGGTGAGGGGATGACGGGAAAGGTCAAGACTCGTCAATTTTCAATCCCGCGCGGGCCCCATGGCACACTAGGCGAGGGCGTCTCAGTGCACTGTGTAGTAGTACATGATCGTAATTGTTTAGAGGAAATCGTGGGGATTACCCACCTAAAACTTTATGGATCACATGAGCGTATTCGGAATTTGGAGGTTCAAGACGAAGCAAAGCTGCTGGGGTCTGGGGAAACATATCACCATTTGTCTGTTTAGTGTCCGACAATTTTTTTGATTCCTTACCACCAAAGGTTGTTTAGAGTTAGTTGCATCGTTAGTAAATACTCCCTCCGTCCCATAAAAGATGATGTTATGGGATGCGTGCCCGTATTAGTTTCTTAACTTTAACTCGATTAGTAGAAAAATATATGTAATATTTATGTCTTTAATAAATTTGCTAAAAAACTAGATTCAAATATCTATCTAATGATACTAATGGTGTATTTATTAATATTATTTTATATATAATTGGCTAATGTTGAAAGGTGTTATTTTTCATGGAAAGCGAGAATGACATCTATTTTGGGACGGAGGGAGTACACTTGTTGGGACTTGAGAGTGTGCGTTTAGGTGCATCATGTTCCAAATTACTCATTTAGGCACAACAACTTGGTACGTAGGTGCATATAGGTCATCGAGATGACACGTGGGCAAAAAAAAACACCACACTAACGTTTACGTTTTGCCAAAATGCTTATGTGTACATTAATCATGTTGACAATCATTACAAATATACCTATAATTTATTTGTTTATGAGTTTATATGCCCATTTTCATTGGGTCTTCACGACAGATTGTTTTGACGCAGAGTTTTTTCCTCATGTAAACGTGTGTGTCGCCTAGGCGCCGTGCCGTCTCCACGCTGGCGTCATGGCAGGCCTTGTCTTCACCGATCGATTTGAGCCTGTCGATTCCGTACATGTCCGCAGCTGCGAGCAGATCCACCGCGAGGAAGATGCCGTCGTGGCGGTCGAGCGCGGGGACCATGTCGGTGTAGATGAAACCAAGCATGGCTCTGAACACCTTCGCCTTCATGTCCTTGATCTCCACGCGCTGCGACCGCGTCTCCTTCGTGTGGCCAAATAACTGGGCCATTGTTGACGCCTTTTATGGTCAACACACGAGAGCGCTAAAACGCGCGGATCGCAAACGTATCGAATTACTGCTGGGCGACAGGAGGTTAGACCGCCTGTACAGAGAGTCAGACCGCCTGTCACAGGGAGTCACACCGCCCGTAGATGAGACGCCACGAGATCGATCGTTCGATGGATAACTACCACACTTACGTGGTGGTGGACGACTAGGTTTATGAGCAAACCAACAAAGAGATAACCAACGCATTTTCGTGGCGAAGAACGACTAGTTTACGAGCAAACTAGCAAAGATCGTCGATGCTCACACCCGGGAGGGACCCCGTCAGGGCGTGGATGTCGCCGGATGTGCCCTAGGTCGACCAGCAAGCCTTAGGACGACATAAATGGCCGTGGAGATCACGATGGACAGCAAGGGAGATTGGAAAAGATTAGGGTCTGAGGATAAAAGTAAAATTGAGTTTCGATTGGATTGGATACCTCACAATCGGCCATAGGCCTTTATATTTATAGGGTGGGGAGGTCTGTACCGTGGGGAGTCAATTACATAAGAAAATCCCGTCAAATACAACTCTAATTCGGATTAGGACTGCCACAGGCAGTCTAACCGGCTGGCTACAGTACTGATTCTTGCCAGAGCCATAACTCCCTCATCCAGACTCCAAATCGGGCGATCCACATATGCATTTTTATCATCTCGACGAGGCCCACGCAATGGTGGAGTCCAATTCATATTTTGAGCACTTTCATACAGGTGGTTAGACCGCCCCATAGAGGCGGTCAGACCTGCTGTCGCTTTACCGGATCGGCTACAGGGCACAACCGGCCAAGCCTGATCGGCTTGCTGCAACTTTTGGTCATCAACATATGCCCCCCTGTTTCTTGGTAAAGCTTTGCGTATCAACAAACATTTGTCATAATTCAAATTGCATAGGAGCAATGTCGAACACACCCGCATCAAACATGCTTCTCTCATCTTGTGTGAGTCAAATAAGCCTGAGTACACATTATCTCGGCTGTATTTTCTGAACATACTAGAAGATCATTCTCACACATGTAAGCTATTGCGAATGCATAAAGCGACCAAATTACAATAATGCCAATTGGTCTTTGCAACACATCTCAAATTGAGCATGAAGAAAGACATAACATCTCAATAGCATTCACAAATCACTTTAACCATATGAAGTGAAATGAATAATCAGCCAAAAAGTAAATATGACAAAATTACCTTGAAACCGGTAAAGGCCAGATTACTCTTGCATCCTTCTTTGCTTGTTTCCATCCTGTCTTTCGATGCATCTTGAATTATGAAAATATTCAACAAACTTTTTCCACCTACTTCCTTCGGGCTTACCAAGTTATAAAACTCCAATAGCCGAAGTAGTAGACTCTTTGTTTGAACCTGCCCAATAGCGGTTAGACCGGATGTCAACAGCGGTTGGACCTGCCATGGCGGTGGAACCGGCTGTCAATGGCGGTCAGACCAGCACATCTAGAATAAGCCCTCTAATTTTGCTAAACATCGGTCTTTTTATCATAAAAATACCTGACTCGATGCTCGCTATTCTAGAGGTACAATTTTGAATATTCATGTCTAGAAGCATGATAAATAATAAAGCTAAAATCATTCACTAGACATTTACTATGAAAACATCCAATGACTCATTTAAATATAAACATTTGTTGCACCACCATCAATGAGTCATTATGAATTCAGAAAATGCTTTTCACCCATGAATGCAAAATCTCTAACCCGAATATAAAACTTACATTCGGCTCAATCATTGACGCAAAACACTTAAATCGGCTAAATATTCAAAGCATCCTTATTTAATGAAACAAATACAACACCAGTGTTTTTGAAAACACTTTGTAAGCCGATTTAGTAAATATAAACTACATGGTGAAAAGTTACTCCTTTTGCTAATGCCTTGCCCCCGAGCATTAAAGCCTCGCAAGTAATTGCTCATCGGGAAGCTTTCCACTTTAGGACGATGACTAAAGGCGCTCATCGGCCGTATACGTTGCCAAGGACGATATAAAATATCATCCATATGAATTCACCCATAAAAGTACACACAACCGAAATGAAGTGCAGAGAAAGATACGAATAACAGAATTAAAATCTTTACTAAACATTTCGGCTTTTGTAAATTAAGAGCAATGCTTATTGCAATTAATTATGTGCATGAAAATTCGGTGAAAACCCTCCATGATATATAGACCCATATGGCAACCAAGGATCAACATGAGGGATAACAAAGCACACTATAGAATGAATTCCATGGCATAGGTAAATATAGCATTTGAAAATCAAATGGATGATGCAATGACCAATAATTTCGATGATTTGGTGAAAACCTTGTATTTGAAGATCGTCTCTCGGACCTCCTCTTCTCCTTCAACTGCGTTGCACCTTTTGCTTGGACATTATCCTTGAGCACTAAGCTTTTGTAGCTTATTCTTTTGCTAATTCGATAAATGAAGTGAACGTCCCGATTTTGTTTCAATTTTGGACAGCAGCACCTCATTCTTACCTTTTGGCTTCTTCACCTTCTTTTGTTCAGATTTGGCACTTGAAGGATCAATGGCAATTTTTTCCTCTCCTTTACCATCACTAGCCGAAGTGCCTAACACATTAATCGGATCTTCACTAACTGAATTCAGATCTGAACTTTCATCCTTGCGGTCATCCTTTTTCACCACATAAACCTGCTTGACAACCTTTTTCTTGTTTTGAACTCTAGACCGATCTTTTTGATCAAAACGGTCATTTTCAACATACGGTTGTCTAGCACATGATGGTCCTCTTGAAGCTGCATACTCTACATGATATGGCCTGAAATATGAAGGATTATGTGCCCATGAATTATCCCACCCCATGATGAGTAAGGATAAAAATTTGTGGGATGTGAAGCATATGGAATTGGCATTGATGGCCCTGAAGAAGAATATGATGCTGCTGAACGGAAACTCCTTCTTTGCCAATTCCAATTTCCATAAGTTTGTTTAGGAGGCAATCTTGATGATTTAACATCACTTGACCGATTAGCACGCTTGGCCTCATTATCTTTTTTATATTTAGCCAGAAGTTCATTGAAAGTGAGCTTCGGCCTTTTGCCCTTGTGCTTAACACGGTCTTTACCTCCATCCACTTTAGGATGTTCAGATTTAGACATAGGTGGATTTTTTAGACCTGAACCGACCTGATCAATTTCGGAGATCGGCCTTCCTTGTTGGTGACAAGCGGTCAGACCCCCTGTCGCAGGCGGTCTAACCTTACAGCAGGTCAGACCTCCTGTCGCAGACGGTCTGACCTCCTGTTCCAGCACAGCTGGAGTAACAGGATCTTGATTCAATGGAGAAAAATTCATTTGCCCCCCAGTAACCTCTGTAATTTTAATAGGTTCATCGTCCTCAATAGTTGCTTGAACTTTCAAATCATGGACGATGTCCTTCTCATCACTTCGGAGCTTTGAATCTTTCTCTTTCGCAATTGAAATAGGATCCTCATATAAATCGGCTACCTCCAACCGATTTACTGACCATTTGCCATCAAAACCAATTGAAGCCAACTGGTCATCCTCTTGTGTTGGAGAAAATCTCAATCGTCCAATGTTAATGGCCGATTGTATGAATTGACGAAACATATTACAATCACTAGTATTATGACCAAAAGAATTATGCAACTTGCAATATTTTCGACCCTCTAACTCAAGAGATGATGGAATGACTTTGTGATCAAATAGCTTAATAAGATTGACCTCTAGCAAGGTATCAAATAAATCATCACACAAAGTTAAATCAAAGGTATACTTCATTTTCTGTACATGATGCTTTTGTGGAGAAGGTTTTAAGGCCAAGCAAACGAATGGTTCAGATTTACTCTCGACCCATTCGGCTATACCTTTCTTTACACTTCTCATAGCCGATGCTTTGGGATTAATTAACAAATCAACATCGGCCTTCACAATGCTTTTTGGTTTTCTTTTCTTAAACCCAGAATGACCACAAGCAAACCATGTAGAGAAAAACTTTGGCAATAATGATGGTGAAAATTTAAATGCCAAAACATCGTTGTTGTCGGCCTTCCTAATCTTTACAATACAATTACCGACACAATCTGAACTCATGCTACTTTTAACAAGTAAATTATTCTTCTCAATCGATCTCTTAGAAGTATTCACGCACTAATAGATAAAACAATTAAAGAAACATGATCTGATTGAGAATTACTTGTAAAGCATACTTTTTCAAATATATTGCAGAGGCGTGGAACTTTGATGTAGATGGTGTCATACTTCTTATCTTGATGACAGCCTACATCCACATCCTGCATAGGCCGGTTAGACCGGCTGTTGCAACCGGTTAGACCGGTGTTCCCACAACTGCTGAAAACACCTTGTGGCGATATGCCAATGCCTTCTCCTTGCTTCCAGATTCATGGTGATTAATGTCAATAGTGGGTCCTGGTTTAGCCTGAAGTTATTGCTTATTTATCATGTGAGAACCAATAGATAAACGCACAACACCTTCGGCTTTAGAAAAATCAAGAATAGCTGTTTTCTTAGTCTTGTCATTATTTTGTACAGCCAAACTTGTCTCTTTTGGTAGAACAAATTCAGACCGTTCGGTTGTTGCAATAACCGAACTATGGTTTAAATCTGAATTATTCTCCTTTTCTTTATTCATTCGGTTTTGAGCCACTTCAGCTCTAATGTGAACTTGAGCAACCGAATAATAATCACAGTTGTTGATTTTCTCTCTTATAGAAGATTTTAAACCTTCAAAATATAAACCAGCAAGGTCAACATCGGAAATCGATAAATTAGAGCAACGATTTTTAATTTCTTTGAATTGTCTTGAGTATTGACTAACCGATTCACCTTCATCCTGCTGAATATTATAAAGGTATATAGTGTTTGATGTTTGAGAATAACTGGCCGGATAGCTAGAATTAGCGTGGCCAATCTTCTCATTCACCGGCAAGTTTTGTGAATTTGCAGTCGATGAATCAAGGAATAGAACACTTTGTTGAACATTACTAGATTTATCAATATGCGGTGTTCCATAAAAACTGGCCAGACTCACCATGTTAGCTTGGCCTTGATAATCACTCATCGGCCTCTTAACTTGCTGTACAGCCGATGCGTGAGAATGAATAAGTGCATGTTGTATGTTGCTAGTAGCATTGAAATTTAAAGCATTCATATTATTTGACAATGGCCTGGGCATAACATTCAGAATTATAATTTGCATAAGTAGAACAATCTGAATAATTATTAGCTGATGCAATATGCCTACTATTATCACATCTAGCAACATCAACATGAGAATTCATGGTACTTGCAAAATAACTATTAGACATAGGCAATATATTTGCAATTTGTACCTTGGGCTAGTCGTAGTAATATTGTTGTGGAACATAAGAATAACCCGCCATAATAGGTCTTGATGCTAATGATCTTCTAATAAATAATTTCAGATATTTTTGATGATCCAATCAACCAATGACCAATACTTTGCTTCTCTTCTAGTCTTCAATCTGCAGTAGGAAGCAAGCAAAATACAATGTAATCGGTTTGGGCAGCCTGATCCAAAGTTACTGAGTATAGATGCAATCGGTCCAAAACGACCAGATCCAACTATAATGGCGAATCAAAGTAGTAGATCAATTAAGTATATGGCTAGGGATTGATAGAACAGCTTGAGCAACCTGATCTTTCTTCCCCAGCGGAGTCGTCAAAATGTGTTGACGCCTTTTATGATCAACACACGAGAGCGCTAGATCGCGCGGATCGCAAACGGATCGAATTGCTGCTGGGCGACAGGAGGTTAGACCGCCTGTACAGGGAGTCAGACCGCCTATCACATGGGGTCAGACCGCCTGTAACGAGTCAGACCGCCCGTAGATGAGACGCCACGAGATCGATCGTTCGATGGATAACTACCACACTTACGTGGTGTTGGGCGGCTAGGTTTACGAGCAAACCAACAAAGAGATAACCAACGCACTTTCGTGGCGAAGAACGACTAGTTTACGAATAAACTAGCAAAGGCCGTCGATGCTCACACCCGGAAGGGACCCAGTCAGGGCGTGGATGTCGCCGGACGTGCCCTAGGTCGACCAGCAAGCCTTAGGATGCCATCAATGGCCGTGGAGATCACGATGGACAGCAAGGGAGATTGGAAAAGATTAGGGTTTGAGGATAAAAGTAAAAGTGAGTTTCGATTGGATTGGATACCTCTCAATCGGCCATAGCCCTTTATACTTATAGGGTGGGGAGGTCTGTATCCGTGGGGAATCAATTACATAAGAAAAACACGTCAAATACAACTCTAATTCGGATTAGGACTGCCACAGGCGGTCTAACCCCATGTACAGGCGGTCTAACCGGCTGGGTACAACACTGATTATTGCCAGAGCCATACCTCCCTCATCCGGACTCCAAATCAGGCGATCCACATTGCATTTTGATCATCTCGACGAGGCCCACGCAAAGGTGGAGTCCAATTCATATTTTGAGCACTTTCACACAGACGGTGAGACCGTCCCATACAGGCGGTCAGACCTCCTGTCGTTTTGCCGGATCGGCTACAGGGCACAACCGGCCAAGCATGATCGGCTTGCTGCAGCTTTTGGTCATCAACAGCCATGAACACCGGCGACCTTGACGTGAGTATGGCCTTGTGCGCCGTGAAGGTTTCCCCAGAGACCACGAGCTTCACATCCGATCCCGTCCCCTTCCGCAGGAGCTCGCCGAGGTCATGGCCCAGGGACGACTGCGACGAGCCGGCATGCCGCCCGGTCAGAATGTGAGCCGCCGTGTCAGGGAGCTGCTCTGTGATCACAGTGATGGTGCATTCCACTGTGAAAGAGTCTTCTTTTACACATCCAGAGGCCTCCAGGATGCTCCTCCGGCGAAGGGGAAGCCAGCCAGAGCTCTCGTTGGCGCGCTTGAACGCGTGAGACAGCTGGCACTCGCCGGCGTTGAGCTGTGCATTGGCGTCTCTGCTGGCGCCCGCGACGCACTGGTGGCATTGATGCTGGCCGGAGGTGTTGGAATAATCATCTACGATGCGGCACTTGAGCGACGCCTTGACGTCGTCCCGGCACGGCGCGGCGAGGAGGACGAGCCTGAAGGCGATCCAGTATTTGTTGACGATGCTTGGGGTGTAGTGGACCTCCCAATCGTACCCGCCGACAACGAGGCTTCTAGATGGTAGGGAGTCCGGCCGTCTTCGCCATGGCCTTGGTGGCCGAGTAGCCATTGATCTTGAAGAGGTGGACGGCGCATGCGGCATCTGTGAGGTTGGAGGAGGACGCCCCCATGGATAGGCTGCTGCTGTTACTGCTGATGCTGATGCGAATCAGATGTCAGTCAGTCTATGAACTATAAGGAGGTAAGTACGTGGACAATGTGGAAATCGATTTCACATGTTTCAAAGCATCTCTAGAAAAACAAAGCGATCGATTGAAACTGAAAGAAGAATGCGGGTTGGGGTTACCTGCACCCTCTCCGGCTGTGGCGACGACTGGGCCGGCGGTGAGTTTGGCAGGAGCTCACCGGCGCACGATTTGGCCGTGTTGTAGTCAACTCGTCAATAGGGAAAACAAAAGTGAGTATCTTATACCCTTATGAAATCCGGCGCTCGCGCCGGCCAGTGAGGCCATCCACGTCAGTTAAATTTTTTTACCCCGTCAGATGGTTAATCAACGGCTGTCGCTATTGGTTGAGCATATGCGTCGATCGAAGTCTCTCTATTCACCTCTGCTCCCACCGGCCAAAAATATCCCATTCATTCCCATCTCGTTTGCTCCTCTATTGTTCGTCTTTCTCGTGACTGACGGCTAGCAGCGGCAGGCGACACCACTGTCCCTCATCGACCTCCAACAACCGGCCACCACAGCTCGATTGCTTCCACGGTGAGCACTCTGACACCTTCCTCCACCTCTTCCTAAGATGCACCCGAATTCATTATCCCCACGAGCTCCAGAACGGCATCCATGGCTGCCCGTGGCCCTCTCCTTTTTCCGGCAAAGCTCCAGCCGCTGCCATGGCTGCGCGGGGAAAGGGAAGACCGCACTGTTTGTTCATGTACCTTTTTTTCTTTGAGCACCTGTCTTCCTCTCCAGTAGATTCCTTGGGCTGGTTCAATATTGGGCCGATGCACAAGGGATGGGCCATCTGGTCCAAATGCTTTTGATTGTTTAACTCTGCAACTCTATGAACTAAAAATTACTCTAACACGTGATCTTGTCCATAAAAGAAGCACGTTATGTATTCTATGGTTTGCCTTTTTTTTTTGCGCAAATTCTATGGTTTGCCTTAGCTACACTAATCAGATAAAAGTGCCTAGGTTTGTACTTTGTACACACAAAAAAGAACGAAAGTGACTATACATGCGCCTGACGAGGAGCATTATACTTGAGAAAAAGAAGAGACGTTTATGTTCCTTCCGATGCTAAAAGGTAATGATATTAGCTTGACTATGATTTTTTAATAAATAACTTTAGCAAGTTAAAAGTACCTGAAACTATAGAAGGTGTACCAATAACATATTAATCCTTGTATGTTTCATTGCACTTAAAATGTGTGAGCTCTACTTCCAATTTGATTTACTTATCAATTAAGCCGCGCGCAGGAGCTCGTGCAAATCACTAGTATATAGACATAGTGAGGCAAAAGGGAAAAGGAAAGGGCATGACGGGAATAGTCAAGTCGGATCCGCCTTCGTTTCCGACGGAGGCGAGGAGTTGGAGGAGTAGTACTCCTGCAATACATGCATGAGCGTATTTGGAATTTGGAGGTTGAAAACAAAGGCACAGGAAGGATAGGAAAGGACCAACAATGTTCAAGGATCAAACCGTATCATATTGATCCTTCTCTATGTCAGACGAGGTCCTAAATCAACTAGCAACATCGCTTATCGTTGGACACATTCGATTTTTCCTTTTCAAATGGTTGCAAAACAACTTTCAGGGGAAAAAAATTACCGCAGTGTGCTAATGTCAAGCTTATATATAATAATATAATAACATTCAGTGTTGATACTTTGGATAAGAGAAAATTACAAATGAGCCCCATTACACGATCATATCCATATATATAACTCATAACTCTACTACAAGCTTGTAAATTGTAATTCGAGGCGGAAATGGAGTGGCATGTAATAAACTTGTATAGGCATAGTGGTGTCTGGTGTGTGGCATGGCAGTTGGCACTTGGCACCTTCCAGCTCTACTTCAGTTCTTCCTTCCGTGTACAGCCTTGAGGAGGTCGTTCATAACCGACGGGCAGGTCGCCATGAGATGCTTGTAACCCTCTGTCGTCATGACAGCTTCAAGGTTCGCAACGATGACCTCAACACACCTGGTCTTGAGATGCGAGCACCCATGCTGCTCAGCCAATACCAGAGTCATCGCTGCCGTGTCGACGCAGACGCCATCGTAGAGCTTGTCCTCACAAATCAGCTTCAGCCTGTCGATTCCATACCTGTCCGCGGCGACCAGGAGATGCTGCGCCATGGCCGTTCCATCATCCGCCCGGTGGAGCTCCGGCGCCGAGTCGGTGTAGATGAAATGGAGCATGGCTCCGAACACTGCAGGTCTCATGTCCTTGACCTCGACGACCGGCGAGCGCTTCTCCTTCATGTACCCGAAGAACTCGGCCGTGAAGACCAGGGATCTTGAAGCGAGGATGGCCTTGTGCGCCCTGAAGGACTCGCCGGACACGACGAACGTGACGTCGGCTCCTGTACCCTTCTGCAGGAGGTCGCCAAGGTGATGGGGCAAGGCGGAGGACGGGAGCAGATAGTCTGCTGGGCGATGGGTAGTCGCTTTGATAGGGACTTCTCTGAGCAATTTGAGGGTATACTCCACGGTGAATGCATCGTCTTTGAGGTAGCCTGATGTCTGCAAATCATTTCTTTTCATGAGGGCATGTAGATAAGAACAATCTCCAGAACGCTTGAAGTTATATGTGGAGGAATCCCCTTCAAATGGTTTGAGCTTCCCAGTAGGATCTATTAACAGACAGCTGAAGTTGACTTTGACACCGCTGGCCTTGGCCGTAGGAACTTCACTAAGACAGTAGAGTTTAACTGCAACACCATTGCGATTATGGCCGCCGATGGGCTTGTTTGGAAGCACTCGAACCTCCCAGTCGTAGCCGCCGACCTTCCATCTCCCCGATGTGAAGAAATCGTCTTCGGTCATGGCAGATGTCACAGAGAATCCTCGGATCTTGATCTGTTTCGACGAGTGAACAACCTCGGTGAGGGTTTCCAGTGTAGAAGCCATCTCCGGTAGCACTCCAAGCTAGGGTAAGAGGCGATCGAAAGGTGAGAGACCTTGAGAGCAGAGTAGAGAATTGAAACGATGAGGTAGCACACAGCACGATTTATACATGGCCTCGCGGCTCCTCAGTGCTGAAACCGATGACGACTGCTTGGCTGCTCATGCATGACGGCACACTTCGCGAGTGAGAAATGGAAATTAGCCGGCACGTACATCAATCTTGTGTTGTGCATAGCGACCTTGGGCGTTCCTCATTCCCTACGCGCCGTTTGTTGTTCGCCTTCCAAAACGTCACTTCGTTGTATGCGCCGATGAAGCCTTCGTCTTTAATTATAGGAGCCGCCGACGCCGAGTAGTTTGTTTTTTCAGGAAATCCACCGAGTAGTTGGCCCAACGAAGGTGGAGGCTACAAGCCCGGCCCGTAACAGGGATGGGTCATCACCAGTTTTGCATTGAGCTACATAAACAGACAGAGGTTTTGTTGCTAAAAAAAAATAAACAGACGGGGATGTCAGGGAGGAAAAAAATTATAAGGCCCTTTTCAGTTTACCAACTAAACATTATTCATTTCAACTTTTTTCTATTCATACTATTCCTCCCACTCACAGAACACGCTTCACAGGACTTAACTATAGTGTTTTTGGAGCTACCGTGATTTTTTGCAATATGAACACAGCCAATTTTCTCTTGAGAAATGTACATGGCCGGTCCTTAAATTTGTCAAATTATAACATTTAGGTCTGTCTACTCTTAATTTGCATAGTCGGTTGGTGTCATTTAGGTCCATATACTTCAAAATGAATATTTGACCACGAAACTTGGCTTGGGGTGTCATGTAAGTCCATGTACTATTAAAACATATTTTATCTCACAAATAAATCATGATATTATAAAATATCATAATTTCAATGCATAACTATTTCCATTTCTATTTTTCAAACTAGCTTTGTTACATTTTTTGTTTCTTATTGTAGCAAGGACATAATCTTCCAACTAAAAAGCACATCTATTAAACACATCTACCAAATTAAGATATTTTTGCAAAGTAAAATGTGCTCAAATTTTCTAGATTCATATTATTAATCAATATCCTATATACACGCACCTCAGCCGAAAATTAGTTATTTTATTTTACTATAGCTAAGGTTTATCTATAAAAAATATTAATTTAATTGATATGACATCATATTTTTAAACTATAGGGACCTAAATTACACTCAATCTAAGTTTAGAGAGTTGGATCCACATTTTGAGAGTACATGGACCTAAATGGCATCCAAGACCAAGTTTAGGGAGTCAAATGTATGCAATTTGGGAGTATAGGAACCTAAGTGACACATTCATACAAGTTTATGGATGAACCATGTATTTTACTCTTTTCTCCTCAACCGCTCATCTATTTTAGACCCGTTTCCACCATGATGTTATATAGAATTAATGCAAGAAAATAAGAACTAATATGAATATTTTTTTAAAAAAAATCATCATTTTGGCCGTATCACTTCAACATAGCATTTGAAATGTATTGTTTCAACACTTTTGATAATATTGTTCGAAGAATTTCACAAAAATGTTGTCCTAATAATTTGTGCCAAATGTCAAACTAGATTTCAAGAAATATTCATTGTGTACTTCTATTTTTTCTAAAACTAGCAGAGGCGCACGTGCATGTGAGACACGCACGTGATACAAAAGGTACAACCGGCAGGTAACGAAACGGAACATTGAGAAAAATATTTAGTATTTTGCAGAAAAACTTTCCAACTCACAATTTTGATAGGCCTGCATCCCAATTAGAAGAAATATTGAATCTATACTTTCAAAATGTTAAATATACATATTCGATTTGTCTTCTCACTCAAAAAATGGCATAAACATTTTCCCAGGGAAACAGTCTCTGTGGACTGTTCGTGCTGCACCTGCACAATTACTTATTCCTCTGATCCACTGCCACGGGAAGGTCAGACAACACCGATGGGCAGCTTTCAATGAGATGCTTGTAACCCTCGGTCACGACGACCGCCCGGAGATTTGCAGGCGTCGTCACCATGAACTCTATGCACCTGGCCTTGAGTTTGGGGCACCCATGGTGCTCTGCTAACACCATGTGCGCTGCGCCATCACCTTGGCATCGTCTTCGTTCTCGCCGACCAGCTCCGGCGAGGTGTCGGTGTAGATGAAATGCACGAGCGCCCTGAACACCTCCGGCTCCGTGTCCTCGACCACGACGCTCTTCTCGGCCGTCTCCGTCGTGTCCCCGAAGAGCTCTGCCATGAACACTAGCGAACGCGTGGTGAGCACGCACCGGTGCGCGGCGATGGGCTCGCCGGCGACGAGGAACGTAACGCCCGTCCCTCTCTTGCACCGGAGGCCAACAAAGGCGCGCGTGTATGGGAGAAAGAGACGTGGGGTCCATGATTGACATGGATGATGGATGCCAGCACACGGCTCAAAACCGTTATGGAGTGGGCTAGGTGGGTGATATACGAAGAAAGGTAGGCGTAATCGCGTAATCGGTGGAGTCTAGCAGAGGCGTCTGACTGACAGATGGAGCCCATGCATAACGGACAAAAAAGTTAAGGCAGAAACGTTACATGAGTAACTACACACACGCGCGCGCACACACACGCGCGCCCACACACACACACGAAGATTCTTGTTTTTGCTTCCCTATCTTAGGCTTCACCCTCGACTGATAGGTAGACTTCCCTTCATACAACAGTCTCATATGGTTGTTCATCATTGCTGGATCGGAGCGCTAGCAGTAGAAGCAGTATCAGCTGTGCATCTATAACACCAGCATTGGAAAGACAAACACATGCCGGATATATTGTCGCTTCTTTCGTTTAGGCATGTACGCCGGCAGGCGTCGTCGTTAATCATACTCCAGCACACCCCTTTATAATTGCCACTCAGGTGATTTTTGCAAGGATGGCCCCCAACCAACGCCGATTCTGCAGGCGTGAATGCGATGCAGAATTCGCATGAACATATAGAAATAAATATTTATAATGTAAAGGGCAACAAATGTCCAACGCGCACCAAACAAGTTTTTTTGTAGTTCATGCATGCGCACGCGTGTACGTACCACCAGCAACTATGGCGACGAGTAGGACTGTAGGAGGATGGCAGAGATATTTCTTCCTGAAGGCGTCATTGCTTGTTTTCTGGTGGAAGTTGGCGCGTTGAAGAAGATTGAGTGAGCAGAATTATTGTTAACGGTTGAGTTTGGAGGAGTGTGCCAATCACATGTCCAAGAGCTGGGCGTTTGTAATACACAATCAACAAAAAAAAAATCACTAACGACGGCGGATCACTACAGGAAACTGTGGCTTCGCCAACAGCCCAGAGCTTTCCCATCAGTCAAGGCATGGACTGTTGGCGAAGAAAATCTTTTCCAACAGGAAAACCCCGCTGTTGGAAAAGAATTATTCGCCAACAGCGCAAAACCCAAGGGCTGATGGCAAATCACAGCTGTTGGCGAAGCGGTACTTTCCCAACAGCAATCCTGTTGGTAAAGAAACGATGTTGGCGAAGCCCCATCGCGGCCAAATGGTGCCGGCGCCGTCCGCTTCGCCAGCAGCATCGCCGTTAGCCTGTTGGCAAAGGGAACACCCCTTCGCCAACAGGACCGAAATCCAGTTGGCGAAGCGCCTTCTTTCCCAACAGCCTTACGACGCTGTTGGCGAATTTTGCTCTTTACCAACAGCATGTGCATGCTGTTGGCAAAGAATTTTCATTTTTTTCGGATTTTGGATTCACACTTTTTTCGTAGCCTTGCTACATTGTTTACAAGCATATGGTTGAATGTGGGCCCTTTTTGCAACATGTAGCTATATTCGTTAATTATTTTCGTTGACTTGAATTTTCTGGCATTATCGAAATTTGAACTGCAGGTGCATGAAATAATGAAACTTAGGCGTTCGAAAAATGATATTCTTGTTGGGGAGTGTGTTTTGAGGCCGTGTCCGAAAGCTCACCCGAAATTTCGAAGTCCTTGTACACGTAACACGATGGTCCCGGCGTGGTACAACTGTTTTTTAATTGTATAAAATTCAAACGAAGTCGAAAAATAACGAAAGTTGTCGGGGTGCCTTGTTATGGCATGTGGAGCCTACGATAAAAAGTTGAAAAAATTTGGAGCAAGTTGCCGCGTCGGATGCTCAAAACCCAGACATCTTCACATGTGATGCCGTACGAGCCGATCCATGCTTGTCCGAATGGGTGCGTCCTATTCAGGGACGACCACGAGGACGCAGCACACTATCCAACGTGCAAAGTCTCTAGGTATGTGGAGGTAGAAGGCAGTGATGGCATCAAGAGACAGTCGAAGATCCCCGAGATGGTCATCCGGCACCTTCCTTTCACACATCGGCTCCAACGGATGTTTATGACAGAGGATACCGCGAAAATGATGATGTGGCACAAGAAAGGCAAGAGATACACTAACAAGATGGTACACCCAGCGGATGGTAATGCATGGAGGCACTTCGATGCCATGAATCCTGACAAGGCAGAGGAAGCCCGGAATGTACGCGTAGCGCTGGCGACTGATGGCTTCAACCCGTTTGGAATGATGGCGGCCCCGTACACTTGTTGGCCGGTGTTCGTGATCCCCCTCAATCTTCCCCCCGGCGTCATGTTTGAACCCAGGAACGTGTTCTTGACGCTGATAATACCTGGACACCCGGGCAAAAATATGGGTGTGTTCATGCAGCCAGTGTGGGATGAATTGCAACATGCTTGGGACGAGGGGGTGCTGATGTACGACCGAGCTACGAAGAGGAACTTCACAATGCATGTGTGGTACCAGTATTCGTTGCATGACTTCTTGGCGTATGGCTTGTTCAGCGCGTGGTGTGTTCACGGGAAGTTCCCTTGCCCAACATGCAAGACAGATGTGATGTTCACCTGGCTGAAAAAGGGTGGCAAGTTTTCTTCTTTCGACAAACATCGGCAATTCCTGCCCGAGGACCATGAATTGAGACGAGATGAAAAGCACTTCACAAAAGGTGTTCAAGTCACCGACCCCATTCCTGAGCCTAGGAGCCCCGAGGATGTCCTTGCCGAGTTAGACACTCTCCAAGTTGATGAAGTGAACGGTGGTTTTATAGGATATGGTAGCACACACATGTGGACTCATATATCGGGCTTGCATAAGCTACCGTACTTCAAGCACCTTCTTCTTCCACACAACATCGATGTAATGCACACAGAAAAGAATGTCGCCGAGGCACTCTGGGCAACACTCATGGACACCGGTAAGAAGTCGAAGGACAACATTAAGGCTAGACTGGACATCGAAACGATGTGTGATAGACCAAAGCTTGTGATGAAGATCCCTGCGCCAGGCAAGAGATGGAAAAGGGGCCTGGCCGATTACGTCCTCAAAAGGCCAGTTAGGAAGGACATACTGAGGTGGATGAAGACGGTGCGGTTCCCTGATGGGTATGCTGCAAATCTGGCTCGGGGAGTGAACATGGACACTATGAAAGTGCTAGGGATGAAGAGTCACGACTTCCACATATGGATTCAGCGGATCCTTCCTGCGATGACCCGTGGATACCTCCCCGAGCCAGTGTGGCGCGTCCTGGCAGAGTTGAGCTATTTTATTTCTTCCGACAGCTTTGTGCCAAGCAGTTATCTCGAGAAGTGTGTCTTGAACTGGAGAAGGCTGCACCTCTGTTGCTCTGCAAGTTGGAGATGATATTTCCACCCGGCTTCTTCCTATCTATGCAGCATCTCATTCTGCACCTACCCCGCGAGGCACTGCTCGGGGGTCCCGTGCAGGCCCGTTGGTGCTATCCCATCGAGAGGTGTTTGAAGCTTCTTCGGCAAAAGTGTAAAAATAAAGCCAAAATTGAGGCTTCCGTGGCGGAGGCATTCGTTATTGAGGAGGTGTCGACCTTCACACAAGCGTACTATACTGAGAAACTTCCCAGTGTGCATAATCCAACCCCTCGTTACAACGTCGAGGAGAACTCATCGACCCTCAGCCTTTTCAAAGGGGATCTCAGAAAAGGAAGCGCAGGTGTCAACAAGAACTTGACCCATGAGGAGTGGACCAGTATCATGATGTACTTGTTGTTGAACCTTGATGAGTGCCTGGATTATCAGAAGTAAGTTCTCAGTATGCTTGTTTCATACGCCGTCACTATATCCTCTTACCAATCGATTCGACCCCCCTATCTCTTGTTTTTCAGGGAATTCATTAATATTCACTGGAGCGGCAATACTGCTCCTACCTCGGAACAACAGGACCATCTTCTTAGACATGGCAAGCCCAACTTCGTTTCCTGGTTATGTTCAAAGGTACAATCCGAGTAACCTCATTTCCACTTTGCTCCTAAGAGCGAGTAATTTAACGATCGAACCGTTGTAACCCTGCAGGCCCAGGAAGATGCGCTAATGAGTGCTGAATTGAGAGAGGTGGTCCTTGGCATCAACCGTAAGGTCAAGTCATTCACCGTTTATGATGTCAATGGCTATCGCTTTCGTACTAGAGGCTACGAGGAGAGCAGGCCCCAACAGAAAACCACGTGCAGCGGAGTTTGTACGCCCGACAATGATAAGAAAAACTATTACGGCATAGTCGAAGAGATATACGAGCTCGAATTCAAGGGTGGCAGTTCTTTGAAGCCAGTGGTATTCAAATGCCATTGGTTCGATCCTGATGTCACGAGAGAAGACCTTAAGATTGGGCTAACCGAAATTCGACAGGATTCCAAATACAATGGAGACGATGTCTATATTGTGGCTAACCGAGACGCCACGCAAGTTTATTACCTTCCATGGGCGTGCCAAACTGACCCTATAACACCCCTGGTGTTAGTTAACACTAAACTGGTGGTTAAGTTAAGCTAAGCACAGTTGAAAAGTGAAATTAAAGAAAACAAGGGAAAATTTATCCAAATTGAATCAAAAACCGTTTAAACGGAGCAATGAAAAAACTTGAAAAACTTCCTAAGAACTTGAAAAAGTGCAAATGGGAAAGTTGGAGTATAAGTCAAACCAAGAAACTTCCCTTTTCAAACCATAGCCTAAAAATGCTTGGAAGCATCTCAAAATTCAAACCCTAAACTTGGAATTTGAATTTTCCAATTCAATTTCAAAGCTGAAATGGAATCTCAGTCAAATCTCACGATTTTACCACAGAACATCAAAATCTCCAAAAAGCAAAGTTGTACATATTCACATTTCTGAACTTTTCCTCAATTGGCACGTTGGCCAATTTTGCCATCTAGCCCCTCGAATTTCAAAAATTCAGTTCAAAACAGGGTTTTACCCCCTTCTGAATTACGGCCAAATTTTCAACTTTTTCTCAAAATCTCCAGTGCAGGGACGTGTCTCATGAAATTCTAAACAACTTTCATGTTGGAAGATTTTCGAGCCACGTTTAAATTTTTGAAGTTTGAGCCATGCCAACCAAGTTGACCTTTGCCCGGCAGAGGCGCGCTCAGGGGTTGCCCACGCCGCGCTCGCGCGTGCCCGAGCTCGCCGCCGGCAGCCCCTGTCGCCGTCCGTCCTCGCCTGAGCCGGCCAATGGCACGGCTGCGTGTCTCCGCTCACGGAGCACGCGTCTGGCCAGCTCGCGTGGCCTGAGGCGCACTGTAGCGCTGACCCGAGGCGAGCTCCCGAGCTGTCGCCGCGCCGCCGCCGCGAACCGCCGGGTAATTCCGTCGCTGCCGTTGCCCACCGATCCCCCGAGCGACTTTCGCGACCACGCCCGTCTCTTTTTCCTCCCTGCCCTGTCTCCTCTCCTCGCCCACGCGCGCCTGCCGCCTGCCGCTCGCCTGCGCCGCGCACGGCGCCAACACGGCCGCGACAAGCCGCTGCCGCCACGACAGCTCACCGAGCTGCCCCAGCCCCCATCCCGTGCTGCCTGAGCACCCTCTTCCTCCCCTCTCCCTCCTACTTAAGCCCCCAAACAGTTCCCTCCCTCTCCATGCCGGAAAACGCTCGCCGGAGTCCGCAGAGCCGCCGCCGAGCTCGCTCTCGTGGACAGCTCTCTCCGTTGCTCCTCCGGCCAAACCGAGGCTCGCACTAGCTTCCCCATCACCCACTGCCACTCCTCGACCAAGCCCCGACCCTTTTCCGCCACCGCAGCCGCCGGCGCAGCTCGCCGGAGAAGCCCGAGCTTTCCGCTGCCGCCCGCGCACGTGCACAGATCGCTCCACTCCTCCTCCGGCTAAACCAAGGGCACCTCCAGCTTCGCCGTGACGCGCTGGTGCTCACCGACCTCTTCCCCGACCCTCTCCGACCCCGACGTCGCCGGTCACCGCTCGCCGGAGTTGACCGAGCCGCCACCGCCGTCGCCAACCACGTTCCCGGCCTTCCCCGACCCCGAGACCTCGCCCAACGAACGCACGGTGAGCCCCTCTCCGTTTTCTCCTACTTTCCCGGCCCGGGCTCGCCACCGTTTGGCCGGCGTACGCACGCCGGCGAGCCCAGGGACCAAAGTGTGTCGTCTACCTCTTTCCAGGGGGCCGAGTGAGAAGATGTAGGGACCTCGTTGTAAGGGATTCAAAACTTCTAGGGTTCACAGCGTAAAATAGATTCTATCTTTTAGGTTTAATTCGCTGAGATCTTCACAAATTCGTAGAAAATCTTAGAAAAATCAGAAAAATGTTAAACCAATTTTGTAGTGACCAGTGATTCAAGAATTCCAACTTCGTCCTTTGCACCTCACTCAGTTGAGCTGTAGATTTTGGAATATAAATTCAAATCCGTTTGGACCCTTTTCATCATAGTTCAAAATCTACACATGCACTTGAGTTGGTCTTGGGATATGTTGTTAGTGTGATTGTCATTAGCTTAATGCGCAAAGGGTGCTCAAAAATTCTCAGTAGATTTGGAGTTATGAATTTCCAAACATAGACCTTGCTGTTTTGGCAAATAAATCACAGAAAATAATTTACTCAGTGAAAAATCACCTCCTTCACACAGAAACTGAATCACGACATAGGAAACCTTAGAAAAATGAAAATGGTAATTTTTGGACACTGGAAAATAGCTAAATAATTTTTGGTAGTTTAAACATGGTGAAATTCCACAAAAATAACCATACATCAATACCACATATAAACTTGCAGAGAGGTCACTCTTGGTACCCTAAGTCACTGTGCCAAGTGGTGTGGACAGAAACCTTATAATTATTTTTGTAGGAATTTAGTTTGTTTTTAGGCAAAAAGATAAGAACATTTTTAATAAATTATAGAAAAATCCCCTTGAGCCAAATTTTGGGCTAGGCTCCTGCCTTGGCATGAGCAAGCCTCTGGACAAATGGCACATAAAAATAATATTCCTAAGTTCACCTTTTGAATAATAGAAAAAGGACTTAAATGGTGGAAAAGAGAAGAAAAAGAAAAGAAAAGAGAAAAAAAACCTAAAACTCTAAAATCAAAAGTAAAGGTTCAAAATGAAAAGGGTATATTCACTTATAATTAATGTTTATCCTTTCCAATTCACTAACCAAGATTTAAGCAAACCCTTACTATTTTAAATCTCGACATTTAAGCATTTCATGCATTCGTGTAGATTCGGGTCTCGCCGACGGAGTCTACGAGCTAGTCCCCGCTGCCGAGGAGATCGCCCAGGAGTCCGAGGTGAACGTGGTGCACGTGGATCCAAGCCCCGAGCAGGAGTACCGCTTCGAGCCGGAAGGCAAGCCCCGGAGCATAACTTAACTTTACTTACGCGATTTACTTGATTATATGTTTGTGCATTTAAGTTTCAAGGAGTTGAATGAAACCCTAGATTGCATGATCATAGTTTCCCTTGATTGAACACTAGTATGTAGGTTCAATAGTCGCTATGCTTAAGACCGTTAGAAGTCGAGTGTTTCCGACACTCGCGAGATATAGGAGTTGTATGTCTACTCATATCAGAAACACTAGAGATGATGGACGGATGAGTGTAGATACCCGTCTATCGATGGTTTAATTGGAAACATGTGGTACTTTTGTGTCAAGCGTTTGAACGTACCACATATATGCACGGACTATGGGACCGGTAAGTCCCGGTATCCGATTGATGCGAGCAGGTCCGACAGCTCTCTGTCTTGGAAACGTTATCCCATGGGCACATGAGGGTAGTTGCGTGAGTCCCAGTAGTGGTAAACCTTTACCCTGAGGCATTGGGACTCGGGAGCCACTCGCAGAGAGAGGAGAAAGGATTGGGGTGTGTTGGCATTTCCAACCATTTCGTATGTGTGGGTTTTCCCTGGCCAGGTAGTAAATTCGGTTCGAACTGTCCGCTTCTCGTGGTTAATGAGACTGCTTGACCGATGTATGACATATTATGAAGTGAAACTTGGAAGGATGAAATTCTTGTATGGAATAATTGTATTGCAAAACTTGATTGTTTAGCTAGGTTCACCTAGAATGGATAGGTTAAAGGAATTAAAATCAAAATGGATAAACTAGAACTCAGCTTAGTCGCTTTTGGCAAAAGAACCCCACTAGCCAAACAGCCTCTCATTTTAGGAGTCGATGATGTAGTGATCACCAGTCGGTTAAGTCTTGTTGAGTATAATTAGTATACTCAGCCTTGCTTGTGGCTAAATTTTCAGGACCGTCCCCTCAGGAGGTAGCTGCCTCTATGGCTTGGGCCTCCCAGCTTCCTCCTGGTTACAGCATCGAGTGGGAGCCGACCTCTCCCGAGGATCGTGAGGAGTAGCGTCACGGCTGACTTCATCGTGACGATACTATGGATCGTCGCTAGTATCTCGTTTACTTTCCGCTGCATGAACTCGAACTATTTTTTTTTCTTCATTTCAATTTGGTTGTAATAACTCTGAACCTTGTTGTAATTTGAATTGTGGAATGATGTGATCTTTGGAACTCACCTTCGAGTGAGCGTATGGACGGACGATCTTCAGTAGCAGTTAGTCGAGCTTGACTCGACGGTCGTATCCGCACTTGGGAACATTTTCGTGTATTAGCACCAATGGAAGGTGAAATATACTTAAGTGGGCCCATTTCTCGGGTAAGATCGCTACAGACCCAAGGCTTGCGGGTTGGAGCCTTGTGCACATGGTATCGCCGCGCAGTAAAGCGCCTCTCCCAAACGATGATGATTACAACTTTGACCCAACGACAGATGAGTTCTATCAACCTGAGGGGCTAGATGGGCGATTCGAGATAGATATTTCCTTGCTAATGACGATGAGCATGGAAGAAGACAACGACATCGATGAGGACGAGGGTGATGACGTGTTGGATGCTAAGGACTTACAACTCCTTGAGCGATGGCAGAGGAAGCGCGTTGGAGCTGTTCCGGACGATGATGATGACGATGGCGATGGAGATGATGAGGACGATCGAGAGCTCGATAATATTGATAGTGATGATGAGGACAGTGGTGACGGAGTCGCACAAGTCGTATTGCCATACGCGGAGATTATGTCGCCTCCACGTACTACAACTACTTGTCATTTACAATTATTATTGTCACCTTGCAATATATACTAATTGTTTTAATCGTTGTCATTGCAGGCACTCGAGGAAATGCCAGGCGGCAGGAAGAGGATGCCGAGGCGGAGCTGCCCCTCGCTCTACGGCGGTTGCGACGAGCAGGAGCTGGACGTGGAGGAGCAGGCCGGTAGGGAGGAGGAGCCGGCCCGCAGCAGTCGTCTCCGGCAGAGGAGGCTGGAGTTCGGGACGTTGACAAGGACGACGATGACCGGGGACGGTGCCAGCGGCGGCGGCGGCGGCGGCAGCGACGACGACGACGGGGGCCACGATGCCGGGTGCCACGACGACGGGGGCCACGACGCCGGGTGCCACGACGACAGGGGGTCTTCCTCAGGTTTGAGGAAGCCCTACGAGCGCAGGCCCTCGACGCTCCCTACCCAAAAGCCGCTCCCCCACCAGCGCAAGGTGATTGCGCCCGTCGGGAAAGAGTAAGTAAACTACTTTGTTCATATTATTCACATGGCATGTTAAAAACCGAACTGCAGACTAATAATTGTTGTTAATGACTCGTGCAGGGCCTGGGTGTTTTCGGAGGGGAGTACCGGTGCACGCCATATCAATGGCATCCTCTCCCTGCTGATTAAGGAGTACTACCCTGGCTTGGTCACCATCGACGGCGTTCGAAAGCCGCCCATGAAGTGGGAACACTTCCACCTGCACACCGTCCCCGTGCCCGAGCCCGAAGGCGGCGATCGTGCTAGTTCACCTGCACGCGAGCCACTTGCGGAGAAGATCAAGAGGGAGTTTTGGGTGAGTGTTTTCATCGCAACACATTTCTCAATACTACACATTCGTTGGACGTTCTTGAAACAATGAAATGATACATGATGTGTGCGTGCAGGGGTACTGGAAGTGCGCGGATGGGAAAGAGGCGGAGGCGGCGTTCGTGCTGGAGAACGCCTGCCATGCACGTCTCAGGGACATGTACCACGATGCGCGCATCCAGTGCGTCATCAGCCACTACCGCAACTCTCTTGGCAAGGTGATCAAGAAGGAACAAGTCAGGCAGGAGATCATCCTCCAGAGGGAGACCGACCTCACCGAGGAGGAGTACTTAACGGTAATTAAGCAGGAAACATTCGTTCTGTTTGCTTCCGTGAAACATTCAATTCATCTTCTGACGTGTCAAATACTTGATGTTTCTTAGTGGATACCGGGGTGGTGCGACAAGGACCCGAATGCTGGGAGGCCATTGTGCGCTGGTGGAGATCGGACAAATGCTACCATGAGAAGAACGAGCGTCGGGAGCGCCGGGCAAAGGCTACAAGGGTAGCACACCACCAAGGGAACCGATCCCTCCCGCAGTTCATGGACGCATGGGTATGATACTGTTGATCTCTTTACTGTAGCGCTCAATCTAGTTACCTGTAACCATGTTTGTGTTTTCCTCGCAGAGGAAGTCCCATGGTGGGGAGGAGATCAACGAGGTGGTGGGGTACGCCCTTTCTCACAAGGGCAAAGCGAAGGACCCGGACAACAGGTGGAACCCGGAGGACGGGCCGGACGCGTACACCAACGCGAACGTCCAACCCAAGCTCGTTGAGTACAGCGCTGCGTTTCGCCAGAGCCATCCAGAAGAAGACAAGGACCCCTTCAAGGAGCCCCTGGACGCGGAGCTCGTGATGAGGTTGGGAGGAGGGAAGCAGTACGGCTCCTACTGGATGGCCAACAGCGCCATCAGCCCGGCCACTACTCCCACGCTGAGGGAGATTCGAAAGGCCGGGTCCAGTAGCTCCTCCGGCATCCCGATAGCGCCCCAACGGCCGAGCACGTACATGCAGATGGAGGTAAGTGCGGTTTCATTCGTCGTTCACTCGTTTCACACCTCTTGGCTTCACATACCATGCGATTGTAATATTGCAGGCCAAGTTCCAGGAGATGATGCAGGCCCACCAGGCGGCCGAGGACGCGGCCTACAGGCAGCAGCTGGCGGCCCAGGACGCGGCCCACCAGCAGAACCTAGCGGCAGTGGTGGGGCACTACCAGCGTCAAATAGCGGACCTGGCCGGCTTCGTCAAGTCCAAGTTCCCGGACGAGGAGGAGCTTCCTCCCTCGCTCTTTGCTGCACCACCACTCCCAGTGCCTGCTCCTGTTCATGCTCCAGTGAGTATATTGCCTTTTGCTTTAGCTTGTGCGGCCATCCTACAGGTACTAATTACATCACTTGTCCTTTGTGCAGGCTCCGTCGGCGGGTTCGAACCCGACTCCAGGTGCTAGCCCTCCACTGGGTCTTTCTCCACAGCACGACTGTCCAGCGCACCCGACCTACCCGACGCAGCCGTACACGTGGCCTCCTCCTCCACCGTCGCAGGGCTACTCCTCGTGGCCGGGGGCGCAGACGCAGCGGGGGCCTCGCCCGCCCTACTGGGCACTACGACTCGCCGCAGGGGTCAGGGTGGACTCAGCCGCAGCCACAGTCACAGCCACAGCCAGGGTGGTGTGCGTGGGAGCAAGGTGGGGGCGCTGAGACCCCTGGGGACGGCGCCACGAGCTAGGTACCTTTGACTTCCTCTTCTGGACTACTAGCGATGCATGTTAGACCCCTGGACATGTATGTTGGACTTGTCGGACATTTTGGACATGTATGTTGGACATCCTGGTGTATGTTGGATATGTATGCACTCGTTTCATGACTTATGTGTATTATGGACATGTATCGATGGATTTAATGTGTGGATTCATGTTGAGATCGAATCCGATGCCGAAATGCGGTTCATATGCTATATTGTTGATATATATGTGGTATTGTGGTATATATATGCTATACATGTCGTTTAAAGGCAAGAAAACAGCAAAAGAAAAGGGGAAAAAAATTATTTCCCAGCTTTGCCAACAGCATGGGACAAAGCTGTTGGCAAAGCTGGGCTTTCTCCCCAGCAGAACATGCCAGCTTTGCCAACAGGATTCCTTTGCCAACAGCTTTGTCCAGTGGCTTTGCCAACAGCTAGGACAAACTGTTGGTAGATCCCTGACGTGTAATGCTTTGCCAACTGGTCTTTGACACTGTTGGCGAAGCGTTCGCCAAAAGCCAGTCCTGTGGGCGAAGAAAACGGTAGCCGAGTTGACGGCGTTCTCCCTTCGCCAACAGGACATGTGGCTGTTGGCGAAGCTTTCCCAACAGGGCCCTCGTTCCTGTTGTCGAAGAGCTCTTTCCCGTCACTTAAGATGCCAACGGTACTTTCCCAACAG
Organism: Digitaria exilis; assembly: GCA_015342445.1. Taxonomy (NCBI): domain Eukaryota; kingdom Viridiplantae; phylum Streptophyta; class Magnoliopsida; order Poales; family Poaceae; genus Digitaria; species Digitaria exilis. Next base: position 2,202,683 of record JACEFO010002479.1, read on the forward strand.
GAACGGGCAAACCCTGTTGGGAAATCCTTCGCCAACAGGATAGGCGTCTTCGCCAACAGGATAGGCGCTGTTGGCGAAGCAACCGTTTCCTGTAGTGGATCCATTGGACTTGCCAAGGGCAGCTTGCACCGGTTCCTATTTGGCTACGTTTGGATGTTTCTTGTTTTGAGAGGATATACGTTTGGATGTTGGTATCGAGGTAGAGCCAAAGGTGAGTAGAAATAGAAATGGCCTACAGCACCAATGCTACTGTGTTGGATGATATGCAACTGGTAGCTGGAATCAAGGGTAGCGGCCAATTCCAATTCTTGCTTGGATGCAAAAATTGGATGATCTGCCAACAAGGACAAGGACCACAAATATTATGAATTGGGATATATATAGCTGCAGTTTTTTTTGTCTTGAGTTGAGACTTGAGAGAGCTCTTAGGTGCTAGGATGTCTCTTTAAACTTGGGCTTAAGCATTGTGCATATGCGGGAGTTCTGACCTTGACATGACAAATAAATCCTTTGCCTGTCCCCTACTAAGCTCGGCTGTCACCGGCGGCACCTCCAAACGGCCGAGCAGCCCGCCGTCGTCGTGGTGACCGTGACCGCTGACAAGGCTGCCGGCGAACCTCGCCACCAAGCCGTTGGAGTCGCTGTTCAAGGTGATGCGAAGCATGATCCAGTAGTCGCCGGAGTGCCATTGGGGTAGTAGTTAATGACCCAGTCATCATACCGCTTCACGTTGGTCTTGTTCCTGTCGAAGCCGTTGATCTTCAACAGACTCACGGAGACGGATCGGAGCGTGGCGCTCCGTCGTGGTGCTGATGACGGAGGCGGTCAGCGGCATGGTGGCGGCCGGAGGACAGGTGAAGGTTATGAACAATGGAATATAGTTTGGAAGCAGGAGAGCCTATCTATATATATACGTTGGGTGGAATTATAGAGCTTGATTTGGTTTCCTGAACGAACTTCAATTTTCTGACACGGACTGAGTTTCCGTTCCGTTTGCAAGCTATTTTAATCTGGTTACTCCAACTTTATTTCGTTTTTATTTTGAAAGACAATCGGGTCGGAGTTTATTTCAGAGACGCAATGCGAGTCTGACTTGAAGCTTACTATTTACGAATGAATTCTGAAAGACAGGACATGTCTTAATGATCATCTGATCCTTTTCAATCGAACTCAAAATGGTTTTATCTGAAGTTCAGAACCGCATGCTAGTAGTCGGGGACGCAAAAATGTCCTGACGATCCTAATTCTTTTGTATGGTTAAAAAAATCCTTATGAATAATGCATGCAAATTAACTTCAAATCATAATAGGAAAATATGCAACAATAATAAACCATAATAATATAAAGAAAACCTGCAGATAATTGTCCAGGGAAAGATACCATAAGACAAAGAAACTGGTAGTACTAGCGGATAGAAACGGTGCAGCAAATCTTGGAGCATTGACGATTGACCTCAGTTCTTTCTTCCACGAGCAGCCTTCAGAAGTTCAGCCAACACCAAGGGGCAGCTCGCCGCCAAATGTTTGTACCCTTTCTGTCGACAAGACAGCGTCGAGCCTTCCAGGTGACCCAACGATGAACTCGACGCACGTCGCTCGACGCACGTCGCCTTGAGCAGCGAGCACCCATGCTGCTCAGCAAGAGTCAGCGTTGTCGCCGCTGTGTCGACGTCAATGCATGCAGAGAGCTTGCGTTCACATGTCACCTTGAGCCTGTCGAGCCCATACCTGTCGGCCGCCGCAAGCAGGTGCTCCGCCATGGACGACACGTCGAGCTCCGCCGCCGCCACGTCGTCGGTGTAGATGAAGCGAAGCATGGCCCTGAACACGTCGGGCTCCATGCCCTCGACCTCGACGCGCGCGGCGCGAGTGGCTCTCCTTCATGTGCCCGAAGAACTCCGCCATGAAGACCGGGGATCTCAGTAACTCGCACTGCTTCTCTCAAATAAACTCCGATCCGATTCTGAAGGATTCGCCGCGCACGACGGACGTGACGTCCGCTCGTGAGAACCAAACACCCAACAGAAGGACAACCTGGACGGTTGCGTCCTCGATTTCATCGCGAGGAACCAATGATGAATGACCTATCCGTGTGGATGTCTCGATACGATAGCAAATTTCCGCATGATCATAGACAACGACAATGATGTGAAAGGTCTATACGTGTGGAGGTCTCCATAGACTAGCTAGTTTGTCTACAATCATTGGGAAATGATGTACAATTGATATATATACTATTAAGAGAAGGGAAAAAAAAAGAAAAAGACATAAAGGAAAAATAAAAAAAGAAAAAAAAGAAAAGAAAAAGAAGGAAGAAAATATACGGACGGAACTGTCAAGGAGGCACAGATTCCTCCAGCGGTATGAACTTCCGTTATTGTCTACAATCATTGGGAAATGACGTACAATTGATATAGATACTATTAAGAGAAGGGAAAAAAAGAAAAAGACATAAAGAAAAAATAAAAAAGAAAAGAAAAAAAAAGAAGAAAAGATACGGACGGAACTGTCGAGGGGGCACAGATTCCTCCAGTGGTATGAACTTCAGTTATTATTATTACAAGTAGTACTAGATAGAAATGATGCAGCAAATCTTGGAGCATTGAGGAACCATCGCCGGACGATCGACGTCATCGAGCTCAGTCCTTCCTTCCACGAGCAGCCTTGAGAAGTTCAACCAACACCAAGGGGCCGGCAGCTCGCCGCCAGATGCTTGTATCCTTCTGTCGCCAAGACAGCATCGAGCCTTCCAGGTGACCCAACGATGAACTCGACGCACCTCGCCTTGAGCACCGAGCACCCGTGCTGCTCGGCAAGCGCCAGCGTCGCCGCCGCCGTGCCGACGTCAATGCCTCCGGCGAGCTTGCGTTCACAGATCACCTTGAGCCTTTCGAGCCCGTACCTGTCAGCCGCCGCAAGCAGGTGCTCCGCCATGCATGGACGACGACACGGCCGCCTCATCGAGCTCCGCCATCGCCACGTCGTCGGTGTAGATGAAGCGAAGCATGGCCCCGAACACGGCGGGCTCCATGCCCTCGACCTCGACGCGACGCGAGTGGCTCTCCTTCATGTGGCCGAAGAACTCGGCCATGAAGACGGGGGATCTCGTGGCGAGTAGGATCTTGTGCGCGGGGAAGGATTCGCCGCACACGACGAACGTGACGTCCGCTCCCTTCTCGCTCAGGAAGAGCTCGCCGAGGTGCCGGTGCAGATCGGAGGGTGGTACTATTGGCAGGGGCACTCCTTCCTTCGCCGGTTCTGGGATGAAGACGACGCCGTCCGAGAGTAGTTCTTTGAGTTTGAGCACGGAGATGGTGCAATGGATGGTCAAAGAATCATTCGCGAGATAATCACATGTGTTCATACCAATATTTCTTCTCACGAGGAGAAACAGCGGGGGCGAGGAATCTTGGGCATGACAAAATGACGCCGAGACACCTCGTCTGTCGTCAAATGGCGAAAGCTTCGTCCTTGTTGGACTTGGATCTACTGGACGACAGATCAGAGTTGCCGTCACTTTGTGCGGCTGACATTGGGCTTTACCAAGAAATATGAGCTTCAGTTTTACACATGAACCGTATAACTCATGGTGTTGAGGGTAGCAAAGGACTTCCCAGTCGTGCCCGTCAACTTTCCATGAGTACTTGATGTACTCCAACTTGGTCATGGTAGAGGTGGCGGCGTAGCCGTTGATCTTGAGCAGGCGGACGGAGCTCACGGCACCGGTGAGGTCCACGGAGCAAGCTGCAGGTTCCATGGCGACGATGGGCGAAGGGCTCACGGAGGTGGAGGATTGGAGGTAGGGGTGGTGAGGAATCAAATGCCAGTCCAGCGAGAGGAGACGTCGCTTCGCATTCTCTCGCTGTGATTTTTTATGCCGGGCCGCGACTCGGCGACTGTAGTTAAAACTGGTGACTGCTCGCTGCTCGGGCGAAGAGAAGAGGCACGCATGGGAAATTGGGAATGCATGGTGCTCCGACCCAGGAAAACGAACGGACGAACAAAGACCATTGGCCCATCAATGCATCACCGGAATACCTGCCGTCGCCACTCAGCCCTTGGGCGCAGCCACCGACCAGGGGGCGTCTTTGACCTATTTTAACCAAATTTTTAAAATTTGAACGATCTAAAATTGCCGTTGTACCTATAAATTCATTAATAATTTATTTTAAACCATAAAAATATGAAAATAGTATCAAATCTTTCTGAAAATATGACACATCTGCTCTATTTTAACAAATAAGATAAAAATAACACCACCAATAAATATGTTATATTTTTAAAAATATTTTCACATGTGTTTGTTTTTTATTTAAAATGAATTAGTTATGAGTTTTTATATTAGATATGATTTTTTAAAATTTTCAAAAAATTGAAACCACACCTTTGCAAACCTCACAAAAGACTAATTTTGTCTTGTTTCAATTGTTGGATGGTCTTTTGTATCTTATAATGTAAGGTTGAAAATCATACTATCATGTCACTTGGAGGTTGAAAATCGGACTCCTGTCCGGCTCGATCAACTCAAAAATTGAAATAGAAACAGAGGTGGAGAACCCCCTACGGTCAGGGTTTTTTTTACCGTTCGTAACCGGTTCGGTTACCGCGGTAACCGCTGTTACCGGTCTGGACCGGTTACGGTACCAGACGGTTAGGGACCGCCCAAATTCAAAAATTTCAAATTTGAATTCAAAAATTGAAAAAATGGAAGAAAAATGGTGTCAAAAATTGGATGGACGGTTGGACGTCGTGCGTGGGCTCGAGGGGAAGAAAAATGGGAAACGGCAGGAGAGAAGACACGTGTGGACCACGTCACACCACGTGTCCGTCCCGAGGAAGTCGCATGCGTCATACGCCTGTAGTATAGCATTACCGAACCAAAAAAGAAAAGAAAAATTAGTTGAACTTCTAATACCCATAAAAAAATACTAAATGCACTAATATTCGAAAAATCTAGCACCATTAGATTCTATGCACTTTGAAATATGTTTTGGAGTTTTTCTTTATCTGTTAATTAAATTTGAAAACATGAAAAATTCTTCATTGATTCGCAAACGGCCGGCTAACCACCCAAACTGACCGGTTTACCGCCCAAAACGACAGGCTTACCGTTGGGAACCGATTGCACTCGCAATTTGAATTTAAAATTTGAATTTATTCGGTTTCTAGCGTTAACCGGTCCGGCTTACCGCTACCCGTGGCCATAACCGGCTCGGTAAAAAAAAACACCTACCTACGGTAGGGTGGAGCAGCTGCCGGTCGTCCCCTTCTTGGTCGGTGAAATGGCGATCCCAAGCACTGTTGTGTCAAGAAACAAGTGGACAGGAGTCGTCGCGGAGAAAATGAACAGTGGCAGGCTTAGATCCTCGGTCCGTGGACAACTTGGCCGAAGCCAAAGGCAGCCAACACCAAAGGCCCTATGTCCCAAATATTAATTTTGTTCTTTTACATGGGAGCGTATCATATGGAAACCAAGTTCCTATGTAAACTATGAAAACTCTACCTAGGATCATTGGATGCACATATGATGACTAGGAAGCGAGGTGGGATAATCTTGCAAAGAACCCTCCCACTTCTCGGCCGTGAGCTTCGGATGCCTGCCTCTCGGCAAACGTGATGACGGCCGTTAGTAACCGTCTGTCAGCCGTCAACGACAAGGCCACGCACGAGTCACATGACAATTTTAGCCGAGGGCCACTATGTTTGCCGAGAGCCTCTGTGGGCTCTTGCTAAAATATTCCTTTTCCCGAGCGCCGCCCTATCCATGCACTCGACAAAACTTATGTTTGCCGAGAGGTTTATTTGTGCCAAGAGTCATCTCTTCTGGCTCTCGGCAAAGGCTACATTTGCCGAGAGCTCGAAAAAGAGCTCTCGGGAAAGTTTTTCACGCACGGCAAACAACGATTTCCGGTAGTGATGAAAATAGTGGCTGAGTGTCATCTACCTTTTTTGTCTCAGCTAAAATTTTGTGCACGCTCCACCACAGAACAAAAACTACCCATTATACCTGAGGTTCTATCTAGGCTCCCATAGGCTTGGGGCAATGTCCATTGACGGCCTTCTATTTAGCCATGATGAGTGCCAAAACTTAGCTTTCCTCGTATCTTCCAATGTCACTACCGTTGAAATCCTGAACAAGTGTCTATCTTTACACCGGAGGTGTAGTGCCCACCCATGACCTATTAGGTTCAGTCCGTTCATACCAAAGCCAACACAATCGTAGAGCTTACTGAACATACGGTGTGCTTCCAAACATGGTGCTAGTACGGTGTGCATCCAAACTTGGGTGCTAAAATTGCGGTGTTGTGTGTTGTAATTTCTCTGAAAGCGAGTGTCCCCTGATCACCATGATGCTGTGTTGCGAACGGTGCATGCTCTTAAGCAGTTTAAACTGCTGATTAATTAGCTGAAGTTTAAACATGCAACATCAAAAACATCTCGGATCTTAGTTTTGCAACATTCTAAAACGATTTACAACATTATTCACTTAAAACATTAAAATGTTTTATTACAACATGGGGTAACCTCGCCAAATTGCAACATTCCACATAAAGTGGTTTACAACATGAAAAAGGGAGTAGGACGACAGAGCAAGGGGCTCACCCATTGGGGGGGTCATCCGCGGGGAGAGCGACCGGTGCGTGGCTCCGTTGCCAGAGGTCGCCGTCGCCCCCGGGACCTCCTCCTGCTCCGCCGTCGGGGGCCGCGCTGCGGGGCCTCTTGCTATGCCGCCAACGAGGAGGAGGAGGCAAGCCCGTGGGCCGCGACAGGGATAGGGGCTCGCGCTGCTGCGGGAGGAGGTTGGAGAGTGGTGGTGGTAGCCGGCGAGGCCTTGAACTTGTGCACTTGGAAGAGCGCGGCTCCACCGGCAGCCTCGCACGCGGAGGTTTTGCATAGGAGCGTCGAGCGCGTGGCGACGAGCCGACGAGACCCTCTTCGGCGGTGAGGGCGGTGTCCGTGGCCGTGACTCCATGAGCAGACCAGCAGTTGCTTCGTAATCTGAGCTCCTATCCTAGCTACTACTAAGTAGGATGTGGACGTCGTACTCCGTGTGTGAGCTCGAGGGGAAGAGAAATGGGAAACGGCAGGAGAGAAGACATGTGTGTGGGCTCGAGGGGAAGAGAAATGGGAAACGGCAAGAGAGAAGACACGTGTGGACCACGTCACACCACGTGTCTGTCTGGAGGGACACGTGTGGACCACGTCACACCACGTGTCTGTCTGGAGGAAGTCGCATGCGTCAGACGCATGTAGTATAGCATTACCGAAGCAAAAACTGCCGCGGGTCTCTGCTTGCTAACAAATTAATTTTGCTTTATCTAAAAAACAAATTAATTTTGCTTTATCTAAAAAACAAATTAATTCCCGTCCGCGTACTAAATTCGCATGCATCCGTTCGGTTCCAGCGCCACAGCTGGAGCCCTACCGTCTGCGTACTTAATTGCAAGTGGTTAACAGGTGCGTGCTGACGGATGGTATTCTATCTCTGTGCCGAAATGACTGATCATTTTCTATGCGGCCGCTGGTTTCCATGTTCCGAGGTCGAATACTCGGCGTGCCTCTTCACCCGAGCAGTCGCCAGCTTTAACTGCAGCTCTGTGTATAAATGGTGGTGAGGAGAGGCGTGCTCGACGCAGCTCTCAACCTCAAACGGCACAGACAAATTCACCTTCATGCGCCGCCTCCACCGCTGCCCAGAGCCCGACCAAACCATCACCTCCTTGACCATGGAGCTTGGCCGCACCAACCTCACCGAGGCTGTGCGCTCGGTGAACCTGCTCAAGATCGATGGCTATTGCGCGACCAATGTCATGTCTGACTTGGATTACATCAAATCCAGCTGGAACGTAGATGGCCACGATTGGGAGGTCCGTTTCTATCCCAGATACGGCGTAGGTTACGGCGTGCATTGGGTAGCTCTAAAGCTCTTCCTTCTCGGTGAACCCCAGAGGAACAATTTGACGGCGAACCTAACCGCCCGCCTTGTAGATCCAAGCCGGAATCTTGATCCGTCTGAAGAGGAGCGTCTCCCATGTATTTGGGAGCGGTTGTGGAGCATCCTCTTCTGAACTTTTCCTCATGACAAGAGAGAACCCACAGTTGCAGGGTTATCTAGTCAATGATTCTCTGACTGTCCAATGCACCATCACTGTGATGAAACCACTGCATGATGTAGTCATCCCAGCTACTAACAGGGAAGCGCTACCGCCACTGCCATCATCTGATCTGCCGCGGCACTACCGTGAGCTCTTGCAGGGGCAGAGGGGAGCAGACGTCACTTTTGTTCTTGATTCAGGTGATCGTTTTCCTGCCCACAAAACCATTCTCGCCGCAAGATCTCCTGTTTTCATGGCCGATTTCTTCGGCCGCATGGACGAGAGGAGATCCCAGTTTGTCAGGATCGAGGATATGCAGGCTGCCGTCTTCAAGGCCATGCTTTACTTCATCTACACCGACACGGCTCCAGTGGGCGACGCTAGCGCTAGCCTTGCAGCACGGCTGCTCGTTGCTCAAGGCGAGGTGCGGTGAGTTCATCCTTGGATCACCTGGAAGGCTCGATGCTGTCTTGTTGACGGAGGGTTACAGGCCTGTGACGGCGAGCTGCCCCATGGTGCTGGCTGAACTTCTCAAGTCTGCTCGTGGAAGGTAGAACTGAGGTCAATCCATGGACTATGGTTCCTCAATGCTCCAAGATTTGCTGCATTGTTTCTATCTAGTACTACTAGTTCTTTTTTATCTTATGGCTTCTTTCCCTGGACGATGGTTTATCTTATTATTATGGTTTATTGATCCATATTTTCCTATTATAATTCGAAGTTAATTTGCATGAATTTTCTACGAACCCAAGTTTTGTGCTAGTGTTGATTTTCAACCACATTCTTGTAAATTTGCATCTTGTACACGGTTGCATATATATCGTTCAGCATTCACAAGGAATATGGATCGTCAGGACATTCTGAGTCTCTTACCTACTAGATGCTGTTCTGAACTTCAGATTAAAAAAACCATTTCTTTCAGTTCGTTAGGAAATGATTAGGCGATCATCAGGACCCATGTCCTGTCTTTCAGAATTCAGAAGTAGCTTTAGGTGAAACTATTTGCATCTCCAAAATGAAGTACGACTAGAATAACCATAGTAGTAGAAGAGCTTGCAAACGAAACGGAATCTCAGTCCGTGTGGTCGTCGGAAACGTTCGTTCATGAAACCAAATCCACCTCTATAATTACAACCCCTCCTGCTCCCAAACTTGTACTCCCGTGTTCAATCACCTCCGGCCGCCACCATGCCACCGCCGGCGACCGCCTCCATCGAGCCCACGGATCCACCGTACTCCATCTCCGTGTGTAAGTTCAAGATCACCGGCGGCTTCGAGAAGAGCTACGAGAACCAAGAACGCGGCGTCGCGACGACCACGACGAGCGCGTGCGGATATGACTGGGTCATCGACTACTTCCCCGCCGTGTGGCGTTACGGCAGCTGCTGGATCGTGCTTTACATCACCTTGGCCAGCGACTCCAATGGCCCGGTGACGGTGAGGTTCGCCGGAAACCTTGTGGATCACCGCAAACCTTCGATGGTGCCGCCGGTGATCGCCGGGCTTAGGAGAGGACGGGGAAAGGAACTCTTTGTCATGACAAGGGCTGAGCTGTTCAGGTCGGGCTACGTTCATGACGATTCGTTTTTTTTTTTTTGGAGCTTGAGATCTCAGTCATCGTCATGCCCGGCGACAAACCAAAGGAAGGGACGGCGGTGGCACCTTCCTCCGACCTGCAGAAGGATTTCGGCGAGCTGTGGCGGAGCAAGAGGGGGACGGACGTCACGTTCCTCGTCTCCGGCGAGCCCATCGCCGCGCACAGGTGCGTGTTCGCCGCATGTACACGGACACGTCGCCGCCGGAGTTGAACAGCGAGGAGGAAGATGATGCCAAGGCGATGGCGCAGCACCTGCTCGCCGCGGCGGACAGGTATGTGGTGGACAAGCTCATCTGCGAGGAGAAGGTGTGCGGGGACATCAGCGTGGGCACCGCCGCGGCGCGCTTGGTGTTGGCTGAGCAGCATGGGTGCTCGAAGCTCAAGGCCATGTGCATGGAGTTCATGGTGGCGACGCCGGCGAATCTCCGGGCGGTGATCGCGACAGAGGGTTACAACTTACAAGCATCTCATGGAAAGCTACCCATCGGTGTTGTCTGATCTTCTCGTGTCAGTGGTGCAGAGGTACACGTAATAACTGTACAAAACATGGAGCAACGAAGACCAATAGTGTTGATGCATTTTGAATGATCCTCCCTCCCTCCATTTTTTTACATATACTGTCCATTTCAAAAAAATAAGTCATTCTAATAATTCTATGAAAAGTTAGAAAGAGATAAAGCCTCTTATTTGCCCCTATTTATTAGCCATATTTTAGAGCATCTTAAAGAGTGTCCCATAAAACATCATAGTTAATTTTGAGAATAAAAATAAAAATTTGTGCTCTAATAAACGTCTAATCGAGTTTCTAATTTTTTTTCCACATGCACAATAATAACTCCATGTGGAGCCAAAATTTTCCCCACCCCCTCTGCTCCCAATCCCATAAAAGTAACAGAGGAAAAATTCCCAAAGTTACTGTTCATAGAGGGGAAAATCAAGTCCTAGGCCCCACAAATGGTGATATGGTAGCAATTTAATTTTTTTTTTGGACTACTTTTTAGGAACTGTTGGGCGGGGGAGTATTTTTTCCTTCCAATAATTTGAAACAAAATTCCAAAATTAGTTTTTTAGGACTTTATTTTTAGACACTCTTGGAGATGCTTAAGTGTCCATGACAGTTGTCTCCTCTGTTTTTTCTAAAAAAAAAAGGTTGTCCCTTCTCTTTGCCTTTTTTTTTCATTTTTCATCGGACGTGTTTTTGATTTTTTTTTTTACTCTAATAACGTGGATACTAAACGAGTTGACCACATAAGAAATGGCAATTCAAGTAGCAATGGAAGTTGCACGTGATAAGCACAAAAAATGGCGCCGTACCAAATCTTGGGCTACTAACTCAAATTAAAGAAAGATACAAATGCACGCACAAGTTCATCATAATACAGATACATGAGCATATACACATCTTAGGGAAATCAGAATATGTGAACGCAACTGACTAAAACCAGGCAGATAAGATGATACACCAAATCTTGGATTATCATCGCCATGGAACCATCGATCCACACCTCATTTCCACTTTTCATTCGCAGCCAGCCCTGAGAAGTTCAGTCAGCACGGAGCCACTGAGGGGCAGCTCTCTGTGAGATCCCTGTACCCATCCGTGGCCAAAACGGCGTCGAGAGTAGGCGACCTGACGATGAAGTCGATACATTGGCCTTGAGCAGCGAGCAGTTTGTGCTGCTCGGCTAGAGCCAGCACATACAGTACAGGAATTTTTTTTTTAATCGAGGCATCACCCCATTTCCATTACCAAACGGAAATACAGAATCCAGCAGAGATAGATCAGAAAAAGGGAAAGGGCCTAGAATCCTAAATCTGATTCAGATCACAGAGCCTAGGCGAAGCCTCGCAGGGCAAGTCTTACAAAACTTGTTCGACACCATTATTACATCACGCTCGTGAAGCGCGCGCAACATCTTCAATGGCACGAATTTGTAGTGGCTGCTCAATCTTCTTCCTGTGAGTTGTCCTCTTCCTCCACTGTCAGCAGTCTTGGCGGTGCGGGTGGAGGTGGTCTTTGCTGGATTTGACCATAGACTACAAGATAACAAGAATGGCAATTCAAGCAGCAAGTTGCACGTCATGATAAGACACAAGAATGGTACAATAATCTCGTTGGAGACCTAGTAGAATCCGAGAAACTCAAGTTCACCATAATACGGATAGATCATATGCATACAGCTTGGGGAGATCATAATATAAAAGCAACTGAAATTGATACTAGGCGGCAGATAAGAAAAGCATCCAAGCAGCAAATTAAATCTTGGGCTGTCACTATCGATCCATGAATCCATCTCGATTAGTTCCTCTTCCCATGCGCAACCCTGAGGAGTTCAGTAAACATCAGAGGGCAGCTCTCCACGAGATGTTTGTACCCATCTGTCGCCAAGACGGCATTCAGAGTTTCAGGCGACCTGGCCATGAAGTCGACACACTTGTCCTTGAGCACCGAGCAGTTGTGCTTCTCTGCTAGAGCCAGCGTCGTCGCCGCCGTGTCGACGTCGATGCCACCGGAGAGTTTGCCTTCGCAGATCAACTTGAGCCTCTCGAGCCCGTACCTGTTAAAATTTGCACCAATGGGTATATGTTAGAAAAAAAAAAAACGGGATAACCAGTTTTGCAACGAAAAAAGAACTAATACCTGTCAGCAGCTGCCAGTAGATGCTGCGCCATTGCGGCCGCCGTCTCAGGCTCCTCGTCGAGCTCCGGAGCCGTGTCGGTGTAGATGAAGTGAAGCATGGCCTTGAAGACGGCTGCCTGCATGTCCTGGATCCTGACAGTCTGAGAGCTCCTCTCGCTCATGTCACCAAAGAACTCGGCCTTGAAGACAGGAGATCTAGCGGCGAGAATGTTTTTATGGGCAGGGATACGATCACCGGAATCAAGAACAAACGTGACGTCGGCTCCCCACTGGCCTTGCAAGAGCTCACCGAGGTGCCGGTGCAAATCAGAGGATGGCAGGGGCACCTCCGAAACAGATGGGATGACTACCATGTCAGGCAGTTTCATGAGGACGGTGAGGGTGCATTCCACAGTCAAAGAATCATTCACAAGATAGCCCGACAAAGGTACCTCGTCTCTTTCCATGAGGAGAACTAGTTTTCGGCACTCTCCGATCCAATCAATCCCAGCCCCAAACTTATAGGATGTACACTTCACAAGAGAAGGATCACGATTCCGACTTGGATCTACGAGCCGGCAGCTTAGATTCGCAAACGTTTTCCTCTGAGGTTCACTCAGAAGAGTGAGCTTTAGAGCTACCCCATAGATATCACGGTGATCATCAGTGGTGCGGCACAAGCAGTTAGGGTACAAATGGACCTCCCACTCGTGGCCACCGACGTTCCATCTGGATTTGATGCACTCCGAGCGACCCATGGCCTCGGTCGCGCAAAAGCCGTCGATCTTGAGCAGGTGCACCGAGCGCACAGCCTCGGTGAGGTTGGTGCGGCCAAGCTCCATGGTCATGGGCAATGGTGGAGGCGGCGCAACAAGGTACACGGAGAAAAGATAGGCAAATATAATGTAGATCGAACCGAAAAATGTTGATAGGATTGAACTTCAACTGCAAGAATCAGAGGTCTCTGACCAGTGATCTAAAATGTTGCGAGAGTTCCTCTAGAAAAACAAAGGCACAATCGATTGAAATTGAAAAAAAAAAAAAGGACTGAGGCTTGGGGGTTTACCTCCGCCCTTCCTCTGCAGCGGCGGCGAGGACTGGAGCGACGGTGAGACTGGCGGTTCTGTGGCAGAGCTCACCGGCGCACGCGATTGTCTCCTTGATTTGGTTGGAATGTCGTCAACTAGTCAATGGGGAAAGTGGAGGGGTTGACGGGGAGCAGAAATGGTCAAGGTTAACAAAGAGTATTTTTCCTTGGCACGTGGGCCCCACGCCACTTAGGCTCTGTCGCGGATCGGCAGTCGAACAGTTTCATTTTCGAGTGAGCGATTTTAATTTTTCTTTCTTTTCGAGTGAGCGATTTTAGTCGTCTCAGCTGCAGGGTTAGGCATCTGCTGACGGCGGGGTGAGTATTAGGCAGATAAGAAAAGCAAGCACCAAATTAATTCTTGGGCTGTCACTGCAAGGAACCATGATGCATGGATCCACTTCGATTAGTTCCTCCTCCCATGCGCAACCCTGAGGAGTTCAGTCAACACCAAGGGGCAGCTTTCCACGAGATGCTTGTACCCATCCGTCGCCAAGACGGCACTCAGAGTTTCAGGCGACCCGGTGATGAAGTCGACACACTTGTTCTTGAGCACCGAGCAGTTGTGCTGCTCTGCTAGAGCCAGCGTCGTCGCCGCGGTCTCGACGTCGATGTTACTGGAGAGCTTGCCTTCACAGATCAGCTTCAGCCTGTCAAGCCCGTACCTGTTAAAATTATTTGCAAGAGTTAAATTTCGTTGCTTCCATAATGCAATGCAACCTAGGATAATCCATCAGTTCAGCAACAAGAAAGGGGAAAAAAAGAACTTGGTACCTGTCAGCAGCAACTAGCAGGTGCTGCGCCATGACCACCGCCGCGGGCTCATCATGCTCCTCATCGAGCTCCGGAGCCATGTCGGTGTAGATGAAGTGAAGCATGGCCTTGAAGACGGCTGCCTGCATATCACCGATACTGACAGTCTGGGAGCTCCTCTCGTTCATGTCACCGAAGAACTCGGCCATGAAGACAGGAGATCTAGCAGCGAGAATGTTTTTGTGGGCAGGATAACGGTCACCGGAATCAAGAACAAACGTGACGTCTGCTCCTTTCTGGCCCTGCAGGAGCTCACCGAGGTGCCGATGCAGATCAGAGGATGGTAGGGGCACGTCCGTAGCAGCTGAGACGACTACCATATCAGGCAGTTTCTTGAGCACGGTGAGGGTGCATTCCACTGTCAAAGAATCATTCACGAGATAGCCCGATTCTGGTACCTCGTCTCTTTTCATGAGTTGAACTACTTCCGACCTTCCGTCGCCGCCGTCCTCTCCCGGCCTCCCTCGCCGTCGACCACCGCCACCACTGTCGGAACGTCCAGCCTCTTTGTCGTAGCTGCCGCCTGCCAAGGTATCTCCCGGCGCCTCCCGGCTTCCCTCGCCGTCGACCGCCGCCACCGCTGCCGCCCCCGTCTCCGCATCCGTGAAGGCACAAGAACAGATGCAGAGGGGTCGGCGCATGCGGATGCTGCAGGGCACGGCACCGAAAGCAGCTGCAGCAGAGGGCGCGGCAGAAGCCTTGTGCGGCCTGGAACTCTGGAGTCTGGAAGCTGAAGCCTTGTGTTTTGTAAATTGTGCAGGTGCTAGCAATTTGGGCAAGCTGTGATTGTATAGGAATGAGAAAAATTCTGCAAAATTTATGGCGTGAAAATTGTCACTGGAATGCAATCAATGCATAGATATTATAGCAAATTGTATACATTGCAATTTGTCACTGGAAAGCACAGAAATGATTATCTTGATTCAGAGCTTAATAGATGTTGAATTCTGTGCATCTGAAACTCTTTGGTAACCAACACATGATCATTATGTACTCTCCAGAATTAGAAGCTATGTCACATGCCCTTCACATTGCTAAATACTATAATTGCTCTTTATTCGGTCATAACATTCCACAATGATACAATTTATACAGAATTGCACAAAATTGTTGCCTACGTGCACAAATTGCTAAAGCTTGTGCTTCCTATTCAGTTGCTACAATGATACAATTTACTGAACACATTGCAAGCACAATTGGCACAACACAATGCCTGTACAACATCTTCCATGCTCCTAGTTGCTTCCTGGACGAGATGCACCCAGGCTAAGCACAGTGACGGTGGCCTGGACTCACCTGGACCTCCACTACGGTGGAAATTGCTAGCACCTGCACAGAACACATCTTCAAGGCTTGAGCTGCTCTCGGCGGTCGACGGCAAAGCAGGTAGGGAGCGACCGTGTTGGAGGAGCTAGGGCGCCGCAGGCCAGGCGAGCTTCCCCTGTCCTAGCGGCCGCAGGGCACGGCGCTAGACGAGGACAGCAGGGTTGGCCGACGCATCCTCTCTCCAGCGAATCCTCCCGCAGATCCAGCGTCCACGGCGAAGCTCCGCCTTCCCCGCAATGGCGTGCTGCGGGAGCGGCGGAGGATGGCCGCCAGCGCGTCGTCGAGCGGCGGCGCCGTCTTCCACTTCCTTCAGGCGAAATCAACGAGCACGAGCAGAGAAACGTCGTGCGTGAGAGGCTCCTTCCGTGGGCTGAGTTGGGCCAAGTCCCTATTGTAATTGCGGTCTTGAATATTTGGAGCCGTTCGATGCAAACGGACGGACCTGATTCCGTGACTGCCGAGAGCCATCAAGACTCGTGATGGCAGAGGATCTCGTTCCCTCGCGTCACCAGACCCAACATTTACACACCGAGCTGCAGTTAAGAATTAGCGACTCCTCGGGTGAAGAGGCACACCGAGTATTTTGCCCGCGAAACGAACGGCCGAACAGAAAGTGATCAGTCAATGCGGCAGAGAAAGAATACCATCCGTCAGCACTCACCTGTTAACCACTGCAATTAATCAGCAGAGTTCTCAAGCGGCAGGAGTTACTGTTCTCGTTTCAAATTATTTGTATGTTTGAAATCTCAGATATGCACTAGAGTCTTCAGTCTTGCAGCTGACAACCAGTCCTGTTTTGAAGTTTGTTTAATAGTTTCTTGGAAAATATAATTGCCTACCTAGTAAAATCATGCCTCCTTGTTTTAATTGTTTTACAATGTGCGAGCTAGATTAGATTTTTTTTTTAAGATTACAAAGTACTCCGTACAACGTAGACGCTCAACACGCACACTCACCCCTATTAACACACGTACGCAAACCCTACCCCTATGAGCAGTGTTTTCAAATCACTCGATTAATCACGATTAATCAATGATTAATCAATATATCATTTTCTCGACATCGATTAGGTAAATCGATTCGATTTTATTGGCTAGTCAAGCGATCAGGAAACTAATCGGTGATTAATCACGACTAGTCGAGGTACTCTAGTCGAACGACTAGCCTTGGCCTTTCATATGTGGTTGGGTTCCAGCACTTCCGCCAACCTAGGATTCAAGAAGAAAGGAAATTCTAGTTAGATCTAGTTTTGGATGGCCAAACAATCTAGAATCAACAATGATCTATTCATGTCTTTCGTTTATGCTACTATGCACTTTGAGATTAGACTTGAAGAACATATGTTTTATTGCACTTTATGTGTTCTACATTCAAAACAAAGAAACCCGTAAAGGAAACCATATGTTGGCCTTAAACCAAGTATGTGCTCAACACATACTTTTGTCATTCTCTTTTATTGACGGCCGACTAGGCTATAAAACTGTTCTAGATCGACCGGACGACTAGGTTGACTAGGTCAGAACTAATCACGATTAATCGATACCTAGTCACGATTAATCACCTAGTCGGTACCCCAGCGACTAGGAGCGACTTAACGATTTGAAAACATTGCCTATGAGCACCTCCGAAGGGCTGAGTCGACAGATATTGAGATTCACGAAGTCATTAGATGTAGAGCTACACTCACTTGTATCATCGCATAATATTTTCAATTTCTACTGGCTCCTCCAACGAAACTAAACCTACCCCAAAAATGAGGCCCAATAGAGCCCAAGGGAAGCTCTTGAAAATAAAATTTAGGCCTAAAACTAATGAAGCCTTTGATGGGCTAGTCCGCACCATGCTCGGGTCTAGATTTTTGCTATTGGTTTAGAGGTTTACCTCTTTGGGTTACAATGGACACTTGGAATGGAAGTGTGTATTGTAACCAAAGAGGTTTTACATGAGATTTTTGCTCTTAGTTTAGAGATTTGCTCCCAGAATTTATACATTTCGCTTCGAGGTTTTTACATGTAAATCATGAGAATTGTATATCTTATTGCTAAAATTATTATCGTTGCTGTTGTTACTACTAGTAGTATTAGTAGTAACCTATCAACCCGTGCTTCCACACGGTCTAATTAGCACTAACTAGCCTATCCACTCATGCCCTCACATGATTTAATTACCATATGAAAATAGTTCTTATATCCAATAATTTGAATTATTTGCCTTTTTCATCTATTAAATATTATAACATACTCTAAGATACATATCTATCATTATCTAGTCGTAATATCCTTAGTTAGTACCAATTGTTTTCAATTAGCATCATACCTTCAAATATATTTGATATGTATTTAATTGAATATTTTGATTGAGCTATGTGAACTACATAAAAGTTGGTATTCTTATCTCTTCACTCATTCATGAATACATGATGCCAAACATCATGGTTATTATTTTTATATAAAAAACATAAGTAATGTATTAATAAATTTATATTGGTGCACCTTAAGATTTTGTTATAATTATATAATTTTCTAGAGTGACACAGATGGGTAATTTAGATACAAGTTTACATATTACTTTAGTCTATTTTTATATAAATGATAACATATTCAATGACTATTATGATTAGAGTTGTTGGACGGATCACCGGATGTCTAATTTTTTGTGAGATTCTTTTAGGTTTTTTTATTGTCCACCTATAACCCTAGGTTGCTTCACGTGGAGGCTTAAGAAAAGACTCTAATTAATAATAGTAAGATTAGTATATATATGAGTAAGTGCATGGACACATTGTACTTTAGTATCGTATAGGTCCCCTAAATCCCAAGGCATGTTCAAGGATCTAAAAATCCATTTTTAGAGTCTAGGAATCTAAATGACACATTGAGACAAGTTACTACTACTACTACTAATGTTTATAAGGCCGCTTGGATCCCTTCATTTTGAAGGAGTTAGAATCTACTTAATGGAATAAACTACTTATCTTGGAATGTGACATTCTATTCCACAATTTTCAAAGCTTAGATATAAGCTGATTTTATATTCATGGGTAGGATATGGAAAAGGGTTCTATATATTCTCATGACATGTTCTAATGTGCCACTTATAGCACACTCTTCGACCCGCTTCTCTATAGAAGATTTGTAGTACAAAAGTATTATCTCCCATAAGGCCATAATAATATACAAATATATTCCACACACAACTATATTAGCTTAATTAATTTGTCTAATTTTCTTATTATTAGAATGGAACTGAATTTTGAGGATACAAATAGGGCCTCTAAGGGATTGTTTGGTATATATTGCTACTCTGTATGATTTTTCCATTTTTCACCAGCCTTGGTTTAGGCTTTTGACTCCAACGTGGATACTAAACCATTTGACCACACAAAAATGGTAATTCAAGCAGCAATGCAAATTGCAAGTGATAAACACAAAATCTTGTGCTACTAGAATTCAAGCAAAAATCAAAATAAAGAACGATGCAAGCACTAGTTTATCGATCACAATACAGGTAGATAGGCATACTGCATACATCTTAGGGAAATCACAATTTGTAAACGCAACTGAATGAAACTAGGCATATAAGATGCACCAAAATCATGGATCATCATCTCCATGGAACCATCGATCCACCTCATTTCCTCCTTCCATTCGCGGCCCTGAGAAGTTCAGTCACAACCGAGGGGCAGCTCTCCTCGAGAGTTTCAGCGATCGACCTGACGATTAAGTCGACACACTTGCCTTGAGCAGCGAGCAGTTGTGCTACTCGGCTAGAAGCAGAACAGTACAGGATTTGAACATACAAAACATCAAGAATGGAAATTCTAGCAGCAAGTTGCACGCGCCATGATAAGAACACGAGAAATCAAGAATGGCACAATAACCTTGGACTACTAGTAGAATCCAAGCAACTCAATTAAAAGGGAAAACTCAGTTCACCATAATACGGATAGAGCATAGGCATACAGCTTGGCGCCTTGGCGGAAATCTAACATGATATTAAAAAAAAAAAAAGTAATACTCCTACTAGGCAGATAACAAGCACGAATCTTGGGCTGTCGATCCGAGATTGCAAGGAACCATCCATCCACCTCGATCGATTAGTTCCTCCTCCCATGCGCAACCATGAGGACTTCAGTCAAAACCGTGGGGCAGCTCTCCACGAGATGTCTGTATCCATCCGTCGCCAAGATGGCATTCAGAGTTTCAGGCGACTTGACGATGAAGTCGACACACTTGGCCTTGAGCAGCGAGTAGTTATGCTGCTCGGCTAGAGCCAGCGTCGTCGCCGCCGTGTCGACGTTAATGCTACTGGCGAGCTTGTCTTCGCAGATCAGCTTGAGCCTGTCGAGCCCGTACCTAATAAATTTGCAGGAGTTCATATAAACTGCGAGATAACTCGTTCTGGAAAAGAAAAAAAGAAGTTACCTGTCAGCAGCTGCGAGTAGGTGCTGCGCCATAGTCACCGCCGCCTCATGATCCTCATCCAACACCGGAACTGTGTCGGTGTAGATGAAGTGAAGCATGACCTTGAAGACGTCAGCCTGCATGTCCTGGATCGGGACAGACTGTGAGCTCCTCTCCTTCATGTCACCGAAGAACTCGGCCATGAAGACAGGAGATCGAGCAGCGAGAATGTTTTTGTGGGCAGGGAAACGATCACCGGAATCAAGGACAAACGTGACGTCTGCTCCCCTCTGGCCCTCCAAGAGCTCACCGAGATGCTTGTGCAGGTCAGAGGATGGCAGGGTATGTTCCCTGAGCACGGTGAGTGTGCATTGCACGGTCAAAGTATCATTCACGAGATAACCCGATGATAGCACACGGTCTCTTCTCATGAGGTGAACTTGTTTTGGGCACTCTCCTCTCCTCTCAAACTCATACGACATACACTTCTCATCAGAAGGTCGAAGATTCTGACATGGATTTACGAGTCGGCAGCTTAGACTCGCCCAAAATTTCCTCTGAGGTTCACTCAGAAGGAAGAGCTTCAGAGTTATTTCATCTATGGGGTCGCAGGGTGTTTCATAGTGCAAATGGACCTCCCACTGGTGGCCACCGACGTCCCATCTGGATGTGATGCTGCATCCCGAGGAACTACCCAGCATGTCCATGGCCTTGTTCCAGCAGTAGCCGTGGATCTTGAGCAGGTGCACAGAGCGCAAAGCCTCGGTTAGGTTGGTGCGGCAACGCTCCATGGTGAAGGCCTCAGCTATCAAGGAGATGGCTTCGTCTGGGGGCCCTGGGCAACGGTTGGAGGCGGCGGCGCAACAAGGTTAAATGGCTGTGAGGGTAGTCCTAACCCAGACTCTATCTTAGAGTCCATACCTTGAGAATTCTAGACTTACAATCAAATAAGAAATCAAGTCCAAATAATTGAGTGACACATCAGCAAAAAGACATTTAATACAAAGCTAATAAATGAGTTTAGAGTCTGGGTTGGGACTGCCCTGATGTTCCTACTGAGATGCTGACACGCCTCTCCTCCCCCACCATTTATATACTACACAGACAGAGCTGCAGCCTGCAGTTAAAACAGGCGACTGCTCGGGTGAAGAGGCACGCCGAGTATTTTGCCCTCGGAAACTTGGAAACGAACGGAACAGAAAGTGATCAGTCAATTTGGCACAGAGAGAGAACACCATCCGTCAGCACTCACCCGTTAATGACCACTGTAATTAAGCAGCAGAGTTCTCGAGCGGCAGGAGTTACTGTGATCGCTCGTTTTCTACCCGTTGGCCGCCGAAAACTAACTCCTCCAATCCCTCCGTCTCCTCGCCAAAACCTTCCGTCTCCATCCGTCCGTCTCGTCGCCAAAAATCCACCATGTGCTGAAGGGAGGAAGCCATCATCAGTTCACCAACCTTATCTAAAATACATGCATCTATATGTTCTGTTAGTTTCCTTTTTTTATTTTTCTTTGTTTTGCATTTAGAACAATAGCGTGCATCTGTTAGTGCTGATCTATAGCTTATGTCAGTTTCTTTTTTTCTTTTCTTTGTTTTGCATTTGAAACAGTACCATTCACCTGTCAGCCATGATCTATAGCTTCTGCCAGTTTTTTCCCTTCTTTGTTTTGCATTTCGAACAGTACCATGCATTAGCGATGGCCTATAGCGTCTGTTTATTGTTTTCTTTGTTTTTCTGTGCGAGAAACAGTGAAAAAGAGGAGGTTCTACTCAGATGATTTGAAGATCGCCATCTACAGAGAGTTGTTGGCAAAGACAGATCCTCCGGTGCTGCATCATGGAGTTTCAAGAGAGAATAGTGCAGCGATGGTCAGGATTATGGTGGCATACATGGCGTAAAAAATAAACTTGCAACAAAGTGTGGTCGTCAAAGAAAAGAAATAGATATGGAAGCCATAAAATCTGTTTCACTGAGTGAGCGCACAACCTTCCAAAATCTAGCTAATGCCCTTGGTGTAAAGAAGAGCACACTTTTCAGTCGCTACAAAGAAGGTTATTTACGTAGGCATACAAATGGTCTTAAGTTTAGCTTGACTGAGTGACCGACGAGAACAAGAAGGCCCGTGCGTGGTACTGTTTGTCCATGTTGCAGAACACATATTTGGTGCGCACACTTTCAATCCACCGGAGTATCATTTCCTGCAACCAAGAAAATGCACCTTATTTTGGCTGTTTCGCCTTGTTCGCATCATTCGTTCAGATTTTGACAATGTTTGTGCCGATTGGACATCTTTCGATTGCTAACCCTACAAAAATCATTACAATGTGGCAAAACTGTGTTTTGCTTCAGTACACTAGTACAGCAATACAAGAGCAATTGCTTACATTTCGGGCAACTGCAAAAGCATGAGACAGGGTAGCTGCATGCCTGCAACCAGCAAATATGACAATTGGAAGTATTGATCGAGCTCATTATCGGCGGTTTGCTTTGGATCCCTCCGCCCCCTGCCTACCAGCATCTCGTCCCCCCTCAGCACAAAGTTCTCGGAACGGCAAATCTGGACACGTGCCAGCACCTCCCTGATGCTACTTCGTTTTCTTCATAGTGTTCCTGTAGTCTTCATATAGCTGTAGAAGCACACAGTGTTCCTGTAGTCTTCATATGGCTGTAGAAGCACATAGTGTTCCTGTAGTCTTCATATGGCTGTAGAAGCAGAGCCCGAGCAATCTCCAGTGCTAGGTCTCGCCAGCAGCCAGCAGGGCATACTCCAGCAAGTTCATTTCTGCTACACGAAGGCAAAATGCCTTAGCAAAAACACAGACATGCCATTGGCAAGAGGTGAAGCATCTATCAATTACAGTATCAATAGACAAGCATGATATGCGCTTACCAAGCATTACATGAATGAGCTTCTCCAGAAGTTAAAAGAGCAGCCATCCATGTATCTACCATGTGTTGCAGCACCACCGTGCTCTGGAGTACACCAATCCAACTCCATACAATCCATCTCCATCAATGGCCTCAACATCAAGAGGCTTGATGAGGGAGCAAGGAATCTTGCATCGTCACATGAGGATGCCAGTGATCATACACCTGGATATGGTTATCTTGCAGATCTACTTCGTCCTTTCAGAGGTAGCTTGCTCAGTAGACCGAGGCTGTAACATGTTTAATCATTAATGTCAAATCTAATAGGTAAATGCGTAGTAATGAATAAGATTGAATTTGAGTTCCTCTATACTCGCCTTCTATGCAGCTGCACAGCCATCAGTGTGTCTACAAGGCTGCTCATATCATTCCAACCTGACACCAAATGTAGTGTGCGGAATCCTACCTCTTCTTACAGCTATAACTCATCAGAATCAATACTTGGTATTATTTTCTTTAGTATATTGAATGACGATGCAGGCATGCTACATTCTGAACTGAACTGCGATAACTCATTCTCTAGGGCAGCAAAGGCATCAGCAAAAGCCTGTCATATACATGATAAAATGGTATAAGTTCTCAACCTAGAGTTTGGTACACACATATTTATGTCTGAATATAAAATAAGCGATCGTAACTAACCTTAATACACTGGTGAATGCGGAAACAATTCCTGCCCACGTTATTAGCAGGGCAAAGTGGATCATCAATGTGAATTGGGTCAATGCTGCAAAATCAAGCACATTGCAAAATCAAGAATATTTACATACAGAAAACTAACATTGTAGGTGACAGGAGTAAACGACATAAAATAGTAACATTGAACTTTATTACCTGTGCCCTCTTTCTCGATTCAAATAAATTCCACTTCCTTGGATGGAAATACGCATATGGCGTGGATCAAATATGTTCCTGGCATTAGGATTACGAATTATATGCAAAATACACAATACTAGCTGTTCCAAAAGGTAAAACATACAAAAGGCCCGATTAACATTCAGGGCTTCAGGCCTTCAGGTACATTGATGCAAATGTTTGGCCCCATATAATTGCTGAAAACAAAATGTACAGGGTTCTTACCCAAAAAAGTACAAGAAATCCATCAAAAGGCTCCCCAGATTCTGTCAAATTACAAACATAATGGAAATGATTACAGACAAAATTTCTACCAGAAACAGATTAGTAACTCTAATAGACCTAGGGTGTTCAAGATTCACAACTTACTTGGTTGATAGGCCGACCAAGATGATGCTCATGCTGTAGAAAACGAACAATTAACAGAACCTGCAAGAAATATTTAAAATTGAAGCTTTGTTTTTCACAGGTCCTCTCAAAATACCCAATATAACACCGGAGAAAACTGGGTTAGGTAAATTGCCATTGATCAACTGAACTATCCTAAGATCACATGATAGAAGCAAATAGAATTTTGCTGAACTGTGCTCTCCTTGTGTTCCTGTTAAACGATACAGATATTGATATCTTTACAAGTGAAAAAAATTATCTCTGGAAACAGGTTAATCCAGAGTTCAGACAGATTAACCCCCTCGATACTCCTGGTAAAGAAAATAGAACTGTGATTAACATACTAAACTTTAAATAATTTAATCATTTGTATTTGTATTTTCATTTTCATAGCAACCTAAAGAGTGCATAGGTCCACATAAGCTTATGCCTCATTCATGGATAAGAAAGAAGCCATCAAGTGCAAACACACTGTAATAGCCATACATTTCCAATGAATCAAATGCAGGGTTATTTGGAAAGCTACATACCAAACAATAAGAGCTTAGACCACCTGAATAGGGGTGGTCCAAACTCCGGTCAGCCAAAAATTTCTTGAGAATCAATGCAAGGGGTACAACTGCAGGAAATTGCTGTGTCAACTGGCGTACCTGTAGAATAAATAAATAAATAAATAAGAAGCTCTGCCAATAGGCACGGAATCCTTTTTATTGTTAGTAATTCCATGATTCCATCTTATAGAATTCTTATACATGTTTGTAAGTAATATATCATGAGCAACAATGGGGTGGTATGTGCTTTATCTAGTCGGAAAGTTCCACAGCTACTATTCTACTAAGCAGCCTGGTTGTTACTCATTCATACTGCTAAAAACATAAAGCCTGAAACTGCTGGCTCCTATACTTTATTTTTTTAATTTCAAATGAAAAGTTCCTTATGGAAATATTGTAAAGCAGAAATCATTCTAAAAGTACCATGATTCTTATAATGTTTCTGATTTTATCCTTACGATCTTTGGAGGCAACAATGCAACATGCATGTACGGATAATGACAACATGAAAACATTACTCCATTTGCGAGAACACGACAGTATGTATGATTTGCATGATGGCATTACTGCAGAAGATTATAGATGAAATGTAAATAGAGTTTAATTATCACCATATTTTTCAGGAAACAATACTAGACTAAAAGTGCAATATCACATAGGATCACAAGTAAGAGATAAAGAGACATTCTGTTTAGAAGACCAAAAATGGGAATATGGCATGTAATCACACAGAATCTCAAAATAAGATGACACATTGAAACTAGATATATCCAGATGATATTCTACAACTTCCTGTTTAGATGATTGATGATTCATGTACTAACTAATTGTCTGAAATAGTCAAATGGTTGCTACATTTTAAATCAAATACAAGACAGCTACCAAACTGTAAAATGGTCAAAACAAAATATTTGAATGAAGACTAACTTAGAACAAACATTAATGGAGAGATATTCTTGTTTTCTTTGAATATTCAGACAATAGACTTCTGACTTACCAACTCAGTAGTCTGCAGTCCTGTGTGGGATGACGATTTGAAACTTATATCAAGACGAATTGACTGCACAATATCACAATCGTCCTTATTCAATTTTGAGGACACCAGCATATTGCTGCCTTCTGAACTAGAGGTATCAGACCGAGGAGGACTCCCTTGTTCTCCAAGAATATTAACTGAATATTCTTGTGAGCTATCCAGTACTGAAGAATACTCATTGAACGTATTTGTGTCACAAGGTACATCTGCTACAAGCATGATCACAGGTATCTGCAAATAATATCAGCATGAGGACAGTAAAGTAGCTAATGAACTAGCAAAAGAAAGCCACTTACAGCTGTGTTTTCAACTGTTTTGAGGGAATCACTCCTAACCCAGTCCTGGTTTGTAAGACACCTTGCTGCATGCTGCAGAGAAAGATGGTCCATGAGAAAATTAAAGAAAAAAAAATCTGTGCAATCTTAGTGTGCAAGCATGTCTGTTGCATGTCCATATGTAAGCCAAATGAATTACCTGTAGACATGTTTCCTTGATGCCATTCCGGCCTTCCAAAATTCCAGCTTCTTTAATAGGTTCCTGAAAGCAACAATAACTTCATTGTACACAATAATATGGAGAACAGATACACTAGAAGTCTAGAACTAACTTCTCCTACTCTGTTATTAATCATGCAACTCACCAGGTTTCGGACAGGGGGCAGAGAAACTACAAGATCAACGTCACTTGTTGGAAGAGCCAAACCAGTGGCATTTGAACCAAATAGATTTGTACGGGAGCGAGGCCACAGAACCTGCAAGCACCGTGTGACTCTTTTGACAGCCCAGTTTATATAGGGCCTCCTCACCAGATTACCAGCAGCAACCTTGCAGGTTTTACAAATGGAATCAACTTGTGCTTAGAAAAAGGGAACGTTTACTGACACACATAAAGGCATGACCGTATGAGTCATGTCATACAACTCATTTGTCACAAGAGTGTCACCCCCCGAAATTTAGAATTTTGAGATGTGAATTAGAAAGAAAATTAAATAAACAATTTTCATTAATTATTAAAACTTTTTCAACATTTGTCTTATTTACAGGGTATTTAGTATAGGAGAACAATCATTTTCCTAAATCAAATAAAAATGCTTTGTGTTGTCCTAATTGAAGTGTTGCATTCATGCCGTTGAATCTCATCTTTGTTGAGTATGAAGTTTTCAAAATACGTTTAGACGTCGATCAAATCTTCCCTGAGAATTTCCTAGAATTCTCTAGAAATTAATTCTCTTTTCCTAAAGTCAAATCCATTTATTGGAAGGCTTTAAATTCCCTTTTCATGAGTTCCAAATATTTTATTTGGGTTCTTAGTCTCCAACTCTATCTCTAGAATTTTTCCTAGGATTTTTGGAGCTTTGGAGAGAATTTTTCATGGTTTAAATGCATATCTAGAGTTATCTGGATTTGTTTTTAAATTGGAAATGAATTCTCAAATAAATAAATAAACCCTTAATTTGTTATTCTTTTCCCCTCCGTTTTGGGCCGAATCATCCCTTGGCCCAGCACCGCAGCCCTCTCATTTTCCTACCACGGCCCAGCCCAACTCGGCTCAGCTCTTTCCCTCCCTCTCGTCTCACTGAACCGCGGGCCCCGCCTGTCAGCATCTTCTTCTTCCCATCCCCAACTAGGACTTTGGTTAGAGTCCGACAGCGCTGCCGCCGCCTCTCCTTGGCGTGCGCGCCAAGGGAATCTTGGCCTCCAGCGCCCTATAAAGCGCGGCTCGAACGCTAGCATCCCCTGTGCTCGCCGCGTCCCTTGCCCTCCTCCCTGTGTTGCGCCGCCACCAGGACATCGCCGGAGCAGAGCCGCCGGCGCCGTTCTCTCGATTCGCCGCCATGGAGCCTCTTCGGGAAAATTTGACGAGTCCAAGAGCTTCCCCGAGCCAAGGCGCATCCAATTTGACGGTTTCCGTCGCCGTTCCGCCGCCGGAGTGGCTCCGCCACGTGAGGCCACACCGCCGTCGCCGCCGGCCAAGATGCCAGGCCGCCTCCGTTCGTCTCCGCGCTTGGTGAGCATCTCTGCGAGTTCCCCTCGTTCTCCTCTTCGTTTTCCCCCACTCATCCGCAGCCCTAGGTCGCCCAGTCGCTGGCGAGCAGTACGCCCAGAGCCGCCGTCGGCCATGGGTGCAAGCTCTTGAGCTTTTGCGATTAGATCCCTAGTGTTCTTTGTAATCTTTAGCCCTTTCTTTGTGTCTTGTGAATGTTACAGGAAACACCCTATAGACAATAGATCCTTTCAGTTTTAACCCGAGCTTTTATCTTTTGTAGATCTAACCCTAGTCTTTAACCTTATTGTGAGCACTATTCTCTGTGTCTTGCAAAACTTCTCCGTTAACCCCTGGAATCTATAGTCCTTCACGGTTAGATCCCTACAGCCTTTAGAAGCTCATAGTTTTCACGTTTTGTCTCTGTTTAATCTCGTTCTCGTTGCGATAGATTCATATCAATTTAAAACACGCGTTAGAAGCAATGTTACCTGTTTTATAATTTATTTAATGAAATAAAATATTAATTTGATTAATACTTGCTTCATTGTTCTTCCAAATAAAATCTAATTAGGTTATATAGCGGTTTTTCATAAATTAATGATTAATTTGCTTTATGCTCAATTTTGAATCTAGTTTTCTAAATAAAACCTGGCTAGGTTTACCCATCGTCTTTTATAAATAAATATTAACTTGATTAATATTTATTAACTAACTTTTCTAATTAAAAGCAAAATAGGCTTGAACCTCGTTTCTATGAATAAATCTAATATGATTAATACTACTATTAATTCTTTCTAAATAACAATATGGCTAGTTGAACATTACCCATAAATTTGTGCGCTAGATGGTCTCACATCCTTTACTTGCAAGATAAATGTTTACTTGGTATAATTTATATATAAACATTTGCAAATAAAATTGATTAAGCTTTAACCCGTCTTTTCATATCAAAGTATAATTTGATTAATTTAAATACTGAATATTTCTCTAAATATTCATTACATGCCTTTTCTTAAATTAAAATAAAAGAAGCATATAGTCTTTTATTTCTTTTATAATATAAATCATCCGATAGTTATACCTTTCCAACCGTTGTTCCGTTTTCAACGTTCCTTACGCCCTCGCGATCGTAGTAACGAGCCTCATCGTTTAGTGCGTTCTTTTAAAACTTTTCTTTTGATTGGTGTATTGTTCTTAGTTGTATCTATTTCTTTGCTTGCATGTTTGTGCTTGTGCTCGATGTTTGCTACGATTAGAGGAGCATCGTTCCGAAGCTGTCAAGAACAAGAGTTGAAGACTGAGCAGTGGTATTCTTTTGCAGAAAGGCAAGTGTCCCTAACCATCTTTCTACCTATGCGTTATGAGATCATGTGTTAATTGGAAACCGTGGAGAACCACCCAGGATTAACCATACAACCACAATACTACATGGCTCTGGTCTTGGCTAAGTAACTAGATGAACTATGTGTTGTGTTTGCACTGCTAGTGGTGGAATTTGGGGCTTTACCGGGATGGCAGGTGCGGGGATCGGAAGGTGAGGCCTTGCCGTTGTAACCGTGGTCTTCGGGGAGCAAATACATACATATAGGGAGTTTTTGAAAAGGCCTCGTAGCGTCCCTATGCAATCACACCTCGGAAGTGTGGTATGCACCTTTGTGGTGCAGCATGGTTGGGTCTAAATTCCTCGGGACTTTTACGCGAATTGTGGTGAAAGTGTACAACTTCTGCAAAGTGTAAAACTGTTATAACAGCCGTGTTCGCGGTCATGAATGGCCTCGACCCTTACATGATTAATATACTTAAAGTCGATAATTAAATTGTTCCGGTTATTTCGGTGACCTTGCTGAGTACCAACCATAAGTGTACTCATCCTTGCTTATTGCTGCTCAGTATTCAGAAGGCCTGTGAAGTTGTTGAAGATGATGCTAGGCCTACGCAACCCCCAGTCAACTGCCTGTGGTGAAGAGTTCAAGATTCTGCTGCTAGAAAACGTTTGTATTGCATTTATTTTATTATTTCCGCTGTAACTTTTTATTCATGGATTCTATCATATGTGTGAAACTTGATCCTGGCACACATATGAGATGCATCTGGTTTTCTTTCTAAAACCAGGTGTGACAAAGAGTAAGTTCCGTACCACACAAAATATGAATATGGATGCGGAAGAAGAAAAGGGATATACCTGCTTACAGAATTGATCTATTTCTTCATGTAGAACATTGTGCATCAAAGAGAGGGATGCCTTGTGAGATGATCCGTTTAGCATATCTGGTGGCTGTACAGGCAATGCCACGTCTGGCTGCAAAAGTATATTTCAGAAAAGAGAGAGAATTTGAATAAATGATCATTCTCGATACTGAGTAAAAATGACATCCTTACATGTTGATCACGAGATAGCTGTGAAATCTTAACAAGATGGTCCTGCAAAACAGTATCCTCAATTGATTGCACCAAAGTACCAGAAGAAGTGCCCTTGTTTCCCCATGAAGGCCATACAACTTCAGGACCATCCAAGCAAAACTGAGCCCTATGGAAAATTTTGTCTTCAGAAAATAAACCTCTCATCCCCCAATGCCGAGGACTTGAGCTGCCGGATCTAACAATTGGGAATCCTCTTTTTCTTGACTCTCCAGCAGGAGAAGGAGGTGGTGGTCGAGGCATGCGAGGAACACTAAGTACTACTGGTGACGGAGGTCTTCTTGGAAGAGGTATGTCCCTCCTTGTTGATGATACACATGGGCTCCTATGATCATGACCACCCTTAATGTCAGATCTTGATGACCTACGTGATATAGGAACAACTATCGGGCGCAGCATGGCATATGGCAATGTATCTCCCTTGACTACTTCATTGCCACAAGGCACACACTTTGCAACTGATGATGTTTTATCTTCAGGACTCTCTTGCATAGAAGATGGAGAAGTCAGAGCTTCACTATTGATGTCATTCCCTGTTATTGACTGAGCAGCAGGATCAAAAGATTCATTTTGAGAACAGGACGGAGTGGACGGCGGTGATGATACACCATTTGTGTATGTAGATGGAATCCCATTAGCCACATCATCAACGACTCGTATAACATCAGCCTCATGCCAAGCCCAAGCACTATCATCTGAACTAAGAGATGGTGGCCTAGAAAAACCAGTTCCTGCATGTTCTGCAGGACTCCAATACATCACGCCTCCACCAAAGTATTGGTTAATATCTCTTCCAGAATGTGCACGGCTATCTGATTCTTCTTCAGAAAACCAGTAGCTTTCAGTATCATCCCCAATGTCACTGTCACTGCAAATACCCCCTCTATGCATTAGTTGAGCAGGGAACCCTGACCAAGCAGAGGATTGCATCTGCGGGGTATACAATGGATCGTAACTTACAGCAGCATTTTTTCCATAACCTCTAAAAACAGGAGGCCAATCAAAACTTAGTGGCACTGCTAGAGAAGGTAACATTTGATTGCATCCAGCATCAATTGGTGGATTCCTCACCTGATGGTTGGCAGAAAGAAAAGGTTGGTTGAACTGAGTTGGCCATTTGTAACCATCAAGATGCAACCTGTCTGCTGCAGCTGGACGCTGTTGCATTTCAGGAGATACAAAATGAGTTGGTGTTACACTGGGCCATTCATATGATGTGCCTCCCAGTAGATTCCTGTTGTATACATAATATTCACCGCCACTATTTTTCATTACTCCACCATTGTCACCTATAGCACTGTGAAGCATGTTAGCAGGAATAACAGAAGGTAAAGTTTTGTCCTTCGTTGTCACAGACTTATGATCCACGTGTTTCTCATCACAGCCAGTTTTTTCCTGCGCAGATCTTACTGAGGAGCCAACAGAGCTTGCATACAGATTGGAAGAGACATTGTTGCTTCCTGAAGGCAAACATAACGATGACTGAACTACCGACTCACTTTGACCGATGATCGATGAGGCCCGCTCATCCATACTGAAGCCATCATATTCAGTAGCACTTTGAAAATGTTCTGTAGTAACTGATGAGCTATCTCCTGAAGAATACAGTGTGTTTTCAAGTTCTGTGCCCTTTATGCTGGCTCTTTCGTTTGTTCCATTAGATAAAATGGAAGAGTCAGAACAGCTAACTGCTTCAGAGATCTCACTATTGGAAGGATGGACATAAGAGGGGTGATGAGGTGAGGCATCAGCTTCTTCAACAGCTTTATGTGAGGCATCTGTAGCAATATGAGGAACAGCTATTTTAAATTTGGTAGATCTTGGGCTCTCAGGTCTCATCAGATTTGATAGTTTTGTTTTCCCTTTACGCTTGTTCTTCCTTTTGCTACACTGATTCTTGCAGTCATCCAACCCAACAGTTTGCTCCTAAAATATGGAGGATGTCCCTCATGAGTCATGAATTAATTAACAACCAAACAAACAAAAAAAGATTGTGCAAATGGTAAATAAAGCTTACAACCTTCACTGTTGGTATAATATCCTTGCAAGGAGTTTCTTTAGATGGAGGGCAATCAGCAGTGCCTCCAACAGATGCAGGGCCCTGATTGGGTAAAGGCTTACAATTGCGACTTTCTGAACTGCTGCATCCGTTATCCTGGGAAAAGTCTTTAGGTTAACTAGTAACAACTTAATATACTCAGTGAAGCAGTAGCCCTATGCCTAGGGCAATACTATAGCAAGCAGAGCAATAATCAACTATACCTTGGATGGCTTAGAAGATGCTGCTAGCTTTTTCGAGGTGTTTGACTTCTTCTTTCCTTTCCGAGAACCACCACTGTTCTTCTCAACATCCTTCTTTTTTGGAGCTCCATCACCAATAAGTTCAAGATTTATGCTTTCTGTCGACACCACCATGAGGAGCCCTCGTAATTTCACGAGAATATCACCAGCAGCAGTAGCAGCCAAAGCTAATGAAGTGAAAAAGATTGCATCACCATAACAGCAAGTGATTTTGTTCTTCAAACACACTATCTCCTCAACTAGTTTCAGTCTTTTCAACTCTTTAGCAAATGCAAGCTTCTTGCTACAAGACAGAATGTTTGCAATGTCAATGGAACATGCCCGATTCTTTCTGAAGAAAGACTGTCTTGTACATTCACAAGATTGATCTGCCACAAATGATCCTGATTCACCTAAAGGCGAGGAGAAATTATCCCAAGCAATATCTGATCCTTCAACCATCTCATTAGCCTGCAAACTTGAACTATTAGCATATTAGATGTGCTTGAGGCATAGCAACATGCTCAAGTGTAAGGACAATTGCACGCCAATTTTAGTGATTCTGCTCCCAATCACAGTATTAAAGCAAGCCTGTATAGGGTGACAGGGAGCTAGCTTTTTGTTACTCCATGTCAGCATGGTTGGGCTAAAGTAAACACATCAGATTCAAGAAAGACCTAACTTACTTTGAGAAAAATGAGGGGTTCACACTAAATAGAGGATAATTTCCAGTACCATACAGAAAATTATGCATATTGAATTTAAACTACTTGAGCTAAACTTTCTGTAGTGACTTACATGAAGTCACTCTATGAAAACTAGTAAAGCTTTTAACTCGCTGTGCCTCACAATTGTATTCTTTAGACCACATGCTACAGAGAAGAACGCATTGCAATCTGATCTTCAGCTTTTTTAACTTCTTATAGTTAGAAAAAGCATGCTAGTGCTGGCTCTACTACATAATAGATATCCTGGATTCATTAATAATTTAGGACTATGTCAGACTTCAGTTAGATGAAGCATGCATATTCAGAAAGCAACATTGCTTGCCAACTAGTTGGATCACGTTAGTGTAGCAATTTCAGCAAAAGAGGGCTTTCTGCTCAGCACAATTTATCATTTCCAAAACAAGAGGTTAATTAATGTTTAATCCAATTAAACATATATCTAAAATATATCGTTTATCATATTCATGAGTCAGGTACTGTCATGTTCACATACATTTTTACATAAAAAGATTCTTCAGAACCTACAAGATTATATTGCTTGTTTTCATTTAAAGGTGTACCTACATTTGCATAAGTTAACATCAATACAAGAAAAGGTCAGAAGGCAATCTTCTGTCACTTCCTTTCTAAGGACCCATTACATGGTTAAGCATGCTGGTTTCCCTCAATTGACTTTAGAGACAAGATGACAAGAAACTAGTATATGCCATGTTATTTCTGTCACCTTTTCAATTCTTCCATCACCATCAATGGCCTTTACACTTTTCAATTATTACAATAACAAGTCAACAATGGATACCCAAACTGCAATAGGACGGAATCTACCACCATAATAAACTCAAATCACATTTATTTACCTCCATGCACATTAACTACATCACCTTTAATTAGACAACACAGTTTGACAGTACATTCATGTAATAACCAAATATCTTATCTCAAACCATGATTTCACTTGAATTAATATCATACCCCAAAACAATCTAAGGAAATTGCATATATGTTTCCAAAATCTGGAGTTCACTTATGTAAACGAGGCATACAACTAAGAAATCCAACCCCATCGTATTTGAAATCCATGCCTGTAAATTACTTGAAAAATGCTGAGTAGAAAACATATTACCAGGGCCACTGCACCTTTTCCAAAGAATGCCCCCATGATCCTCGCTCTCATCCGAGGCTCCAGCCTCATCCACCAATCCACATATCCCTTCTCCCTCCAGAAGGCATTTGCAGCGAGCCCAGCCTTCTCCTTGACACTCTTCCCGACTCTCACCGTCTTCCTGCCTCCGACTCCACCTCCCCCAGCCGCCGCCCACGACATTCGCAGCGCGATCTCCAACCTGTTGGCCACAAACTCCTCGATCACGTAGTACCCCTTTGCATCCAGCCAGGGCAGCTCCGGAAAATCCTGGCAGGCGAGAGCGGCCAGGTCCACCTCCCCTTCCAGGAACATCCCGCCGGAGATCTCGTCCATGGCCGCGACAAAGCCGTCGAGGTCGGCGAGGAATGCATGGGCGACGGTGATCGCGTCGGGGCACCGGGACGACGACGCGGGGGAGGAGGGGAAGAGGAGGAGGTTGCCGAAGAGCAGCGCGTGGGCACGGGAGCCCGCGGCGGCGCGCGCGAGGAGTCCCCGGGAGAGCCGCGAGAGGACTGTCGGCTCCTCCCCGCCCCCGCGCGCGGGCCCGGAGGTGGACGGGGACGAGGAGGAGTGGAGGACGAAGAAGGAGGAGTGGCCCCGGAGGCGGAGTCGGCGGAGCATGGAGAGCAGCGCGGCGGCAGCCGCGGGGGAGAGGATGGAGGTGGCGGCGGCGGCGCGCGCGGCGGGGGAGAGGGACCCGAGCCACCGGAGGATCGCGGCGCGCGGCGACGAGGAGGCGGAGGAGGAGGCCGGGCTAGGGTTCGCGGCGGCGTGGTAGAGGGAGAGGTGCGCGGTGAGGGCGTCCATGAGCTCCCGCGTGGTGCGCGGCGAGGCGGAGGCGGACGCCATGAGCGGCCGCGTCGGTGGTTGGTCGGGAATGGGGAGGAGTGGCCGCTGTTGCGGTGGGCCTGGAGCCTGCTTCCGGTCTGGTCTCGTCTTGGTTTTGCGGAGGATGGAGTTTTGCATCGGGGTACGTAAATTCTTCTGTTTTACATAAAGGTCCTTATTTTTATGCCCTTTTGGGCCCCCTTGGTCAGGTGTACCGTGCACGTATGCTTTTCACATTTTTGCCGTAGCGACACTGACAGGTGTGGATGTGTTGGCAGCTTTGTGAAATGTGATGTGTTGGTGACAGTTAAATTACTTCACCTGCGTGCTTTTGATTCCCTTTTCTTGGCTTGATCTACTAGAATAAAGCCATTGATAAATGATAAGGTCAGTTTCATGGTACGATCTAAGCATGTTGTTGGAAAAGCATCATTTCCAAATAGCGACTTGCCACAATTTTGGTAAGCCGGTGAGGCACCGAGGCTTCCAGCACGATCGGAACCAGTTGAGATGCAGATTCAGCAGTGCGATCATACCTTCAAATGCAGTTGCAGTAGTTTTTTTTTTTTCTTTTTGTCACAGGTTCGTGTAGCAGGAACCTTCAACAAGCGAGAGATTTCACTCGACCAGAAGCTTGAGACTTAAAAATGTTGCGAATTGCCTTTTAAGCTAATTACAGTTACTATAATTCACCATGAGTAACTTACATGTAGTGTACCAAAAATCCGGCTGGTGAAGTAGTGTTAGTGTACACCAACAATCCAAGATATGAACATCTTACAACAACAATTTTTGCCCCTAAAAAAACTAGTTTAGGCAGGGAGAGCTGCCGCCGGTGTGGCTGGGGGAACCCGGTTCTCGACAGGGATCTCCACAAACTCGGAAAGAATTGCCCGGAACTCGTCGCCGTTCAATGTCTCCTTCTCAATGAGCACCTCAACGATCTTGTCAATTGCCTCCCTGTTGTTCCTAATGTGGCTCAAAGCAATCTCGTAGGCCTCATCTGACAACCGCTTCACAGCCGAATCGATGTCCTCTGCGAGCCTCTCCGACATGGAGTTCCTTGCCATCATTCTCATGATGACATCCCCACTTTGTGCTCCACCCTCCATCAGAGACCATGGGCCAATCTCTGACATACCGAATGTTACCACCATCTGCAGAAACATTATGATCTCAGTATAATCAGTCACAAACATTATGATTAATAGTTGAGACAAGATGTCTACAGGGTCAGTTTTAGAAGGTTCTAGCATGTGAGTTTGCAGTATGATTTTCTTATAATATATTTTGTAGATATTAGTCAGAAATAGAAGTAACGAACGGTTCAGAAGAGGTTGCAAAGTTCTTGCTACTATTTATGTTGATAATGCTGCAAGATAAATGGAGTATACCTGCTTGGCTAAGCCAGTAATTTGCTGCAAGTCACCAGCAGCTCCGGTGGTCACCTCAGGCTCTCCAAAGATGACCTCTTCAGCAGCTCTACCACCAAGGCCGCCAACAATTCGGGCAAAGAGTTGCTGCCTGGAGATAAGCGTTGGGTCATCCATTGGGATAAACCACGTAAGACCACGAGCTTGACCCCTTGGAACTAAGGTAACCTTTTGGACGGGATCATGGCCAGGCGTCAAGGTTCTGAAAAGATATTTGTTTAAATGAATGAGCTTGCATGGAAATTAGACATGTACTGGTTACCAAGTAAAAAATGACAGACAAAATGCACACCAATAGCTCAAAAGTGAAACCACAAAGATAAGCAACGGCCCTATCCGACTTCCAATTGCCACACCGTTTTTTTGCAAGAAATATAGCCAACCAGTTTTTGAAACCATATTAGAACATCTACATACCT
This sequence comes from Digitaria exilis, assembly GCA_015342445.1. NCBI lineage: Eukaryota > Viridiplantae > Streptophyta > Magnoliopsida > Poales > Poaceae > Digitaria > Digitaria exilis. The sequence continues at coordinate 2,239,623 of JACEFO010002479.1, forward strand.
AAAGTACTTGAAATGCTGACAAAACTACCATAACCTAAAGTAACTCAATCCTAAACCAACGTTTTAACAGATGAGATCAAACCTGTGATGAAGAAGACTAAAAGAAAATGACATCCTTACCCGCAAATTGCATGCCCAACTTCATGGTAAGCAACAAGACTTTTGCTCTTCCCATCAGTCATCACAGTTCCTTCCATACCAGCCACTATTCTGTCAATTGAATCATCGATCTCTTTTGAAGAAATTGCTGTCTTCCCACGTCGGCCGGCCAGTATGGCTGCTTCATTCAGAAGATTTGCCAAGTCTGCTCCACTGAATCCAGGTGTTCTCATTGCTATGACATCAAGAGAAACATCAGGATCAAACTTCTTGTTGCCACCGTGCACTTTCAGAATCTCTGTCCTTCCACGTACATCAGGGACATCAACAGACACCTGTGCAACAAATTACAAGGTATCACCAAAATGTTAGAAGACCCCAAATATTTCAGGTTTAAGATCCAGAGAGCTTTGATGTACTGCATAAGAGATGGCTCAAGCTCTAAACTAAATGGAAACGGCTGAGTAATCCACAAAGGAAACAACATGGGTTTGATCATTTGGCTATAAAATGGTTAAGACCTAATCTTGCATATCGACCAATGGAAAACTTTATTAGGAACAAATAAAGCTAAAATAAAACAGAACAACTGCAAACTGGAACAAGCATTCGCTTAATTGTGTCAGAATTGGAATGTACTGACAGGTAGAATCCAAAAATGTTAACATCCAAATAAGAGAAACTAACCTGTCTGTCAAAGCGTCCAGGTCTAAGTAAAGCAGAATCCAAGATGTCAGCACGGTTAGTGGCAGCAATAACAATTATTCCAGTGTTCCCCTCAAAACCATCCATCTCAGTAAGTAGTTGGTTGAGAGTCTGCTCCCTTTCATCATTCCCACCACCAATACCTGTACCTCTTTGCCTACCAACAGCATCAATTTCATCAACAAACACTATGCAAGGAGCGTTCTCCTTGGCCTTCTTGAAAAGATCACGAACTCGGGAAGCACCAACACCAACAAACATCTCCACAAACTCAGAACCTGAGATTGAGAAAAATGGCACACCAGCCTCTCCAGCAATTGCCTTGGCAAGCAAGGTTTTACCAGTTCCAGGTGGACCAACAAGAAGAACACCTTTTGGAATGCGAGCACCAACAGCGGTGAACCGTTCAGGCTTCTTCAAGAACTCAACCACTTCCATGAAGTCTTGCTTCGCTTCATCGACGCCAGCAACATCATCAAATGTAACACCGGTGTTGGGTTCCATCTGAAATTTGGCCCTAGATTGACCAAAACCAAGGGGAAAGCCAGGACCGTTGGGTCCACCAAGGCCACCTTGTGCCCTTCTTGACAGAAAAAATAGACCTCCAATCAGGATAAGGGGGAATGCCAAATTTCCGATAAGGTTGAACAGAAGGGAACCGGAGTCCTCCTGGTTGCTGTGTGCAGCAAAATCAATGTTCTTTTCCCTCAACTTCTGAAGAAGTTCCTGGCTTAGACCTGGAAGCTGCACACGGACTCTCTGCACGCGATTGCCGAGCTCAGGAGAGATGGCCTCCACGATAGCAATCGTCCCATTCTCAAACAAATCAACCTTCTTCACTCTGTCCTTGTCAAGATACTCAAGGAACCTCGAGTAAGACATCCTTGAGGAAGAGATACCTTGCTCATCAGCGAGAGCTTTCTTAGCACCTAACAAGGTGGGCAGCCCGACTCCAAGGTTCCCAAGCGCAAGTTTTAGGAACTTCCTTCTGGCATCACTAGTCTTGTGCTCCAAGGAAGCAGTCACTGACACCGGCTTTTGTGTAACACCGCTTGAAGTAAGTGCTGAGAAGGGAAGCACCCCCTTTGCAGCAAGGCTCATAGATGGCGGTGCCATCTTTGCTCACTGAAAAATCGGTGGAGACATCGTCAACAAGAGAAAAAGACAATTGTTGCAAACCAAAAATGGTTTCATCGAGGAGCTTAATTTTCTGTTGTACATCATCCACTCCAATTTAATATGAAAAAAAAAGCACGGGTACAATTTCAAGTCTATATAGGATTGAAAATGGGTATACTGGAGATCTCCGTGGAGAACCAAAGGATGTAAAATGCTTCTGAACAAGTGGACACGGAATATGATTCATAAGAAGAGTCTCTATTCAAGAGGTACTAGCACTTCCACAGTTCCACTAACTACAAGCGCCCAACCATTCTACCCAACTGCAAGTCTGCAAGCAACCATAATCATGAACCTGCTAAAGTATGATCATCAGTAGTATACAGTAACCCGCCAGACCTTATCCTTGAAAATCGACAAGCTAATTCAACAGAACAAGTTTAAAAAAGCCGCTATCCTACATGCGGATTCTAGTTCAGCACGACACACCGACACTCCTACTTCTCCCCACTCGCTTCTTCAAGCAAAAAAAATATAGCCACTCACATGCTCTAAAGCACTGCTGCCATCCAAAAAAAAAAAAGCAAGCTAAAATCAGCCCGAGAACCTCAATACCCCCCACAGCACTATTCTAGATTCAAGCAAATCGCTACTCGAATCAATCACAAAAAAAAAACCGGACACGGAATCACGGAATCGAAGACGCGCACGCACCTCTCTGTGCGTGGACCGGAGCCGGAAGGGGGGAAGAGGGGTGCGGAGCGAGGCTGAGGAGCTAGGGGATGGATGGAGCGAGCGGAGTGTATAAGTAGGACGAGCACACTGGCAAGGCGGACGGGGGCGCAGATTTTTCTCCCACTCCTCTCGTTCGGTTTCGGCCGGCTACTGGTGCGCGGTTGCGTGGGGATTGTCTCTCGGGGAAGAGGAGGAAGGGGGGAGGGGGGTGACGTGGGCGGCTCGGCGGCCACAGCGTCGATAAGGAAGAGATGAGCCCACATAGACGCTGTTGCAGTAGGCAAGTAGCCTAGACCTGGCTGCTGCTAAACTGAAAGGCGAGTGAAAAATCAAGGAAATCCTTCTCGTTCAAGTGAAAAATCTCTGGTTTTGGGGGGGATTTTTGTGGCCCAAGGCTACGGGTTCGGGTCTCTCGGTGTCGTGGCTGCGCAACTCACGTCAGGTTGGAAGCACTTTTGGACTAGTGACTGCTTGGACGACCTGCCGACCAGGCGAAGTGCCAATGGGCAATGGCTGGCAGTAGCAGTAGCTGTTTGTAACCCAGCCGCCCAATTTCTTTGCATCTTTTTACTCAAAAAAAAAAATTATGTGCATCTCGTTCACGCCAGGAGAATTCATGACTTCACATTGCAACATCATGCGTATCAGTGTTTGAGTGTTTAAGCACTGCCACTCGACGTCTTGCACACGTGGGTTTCATGGCGTATAGAATTCTTCTTCCTGTCCGCCGCAAGCTGTTGTGCCGCACAGTAGGTGCATGTTGCACAAACAACGCGGTATGACCCTCATCGGCCTTGCTGCACCGTAGAAATGAGTTCTACTTCGAACCGAAGTTAACAGATGAAGTAACTTGTTTGCACAATCTCCAGACTGGACAGATGTTTCATCATTTTGATGAACTTCAAGGGCATCACATAGAAAAGAAAATTTATCGATAAATCTTTACCAAAAGATACTCGACATAGAAAAGAGTAACTCGAGGAACAAAAGATGGATTTAACAAAAAGAAATAGCTGCCTATTTACGCGAGCAGACATGCTAATAAGTGCTAAAGGCGACTATTTGACTCTCTGCGGGCATTTGCAACTAGAATTTTGCAATTCTAAACTTCATATATTCCTGAAGTTTGAAACATGTGGCCTGTAAACATTCTGCAGATCAACTCAAAAGGCTACTCTAGCAAACACATATAATGCTCGCATCATCATTGTACAATGAACAAACAATGACAAACAACTTAACAGCCACTCCTTTCTCCTCGGAACATTTATATCTGTTTTCTTTTATGTTCTTCCAACAGCAAGTTGCCCGCTCGTCCCAACAGCTAGGAATCATCTGAAAGATGCCGAGCACATAAGTAGCCATTGTATGTATGAACCCTGGTGTACAAGCCTCAATGCCTCATGGAGTTTTTCCTTGGATGTGTAAATACAAACTGAACAAAATCGGTGCTTTCATGCTTCATTTGCTGCGCTTCAGATCATACACAACACACGCATCTGTAGCAGTTTTCATCTGCACTCGGAGAAAATAAATGGATGTCAAAATTGAGCTTCTTATTGAATCCACTATTCAATTGAACTTTAAGAACCATGTCGAATACACAACAATTCTAGGACTGACCCTATAGTATATACAGACATAAAATTTGGGTTGATGACTGTTTGGTAAAGATTAGTCATGGAGCACCTGACTACACCATAGGGGCAAATACTGCACCGTCAGCAGTCCTTTTACATCCCTTGTGGTGCCATATTCAAGCTAAATTATGCAAATGTGCAAATAGCAATGGGTGCACGAAAAGTCAAGTAAGAATACCTGGATGACATTGGTAACTTGTTTCACTGCCCAGCCAACTAGAGTGGAAATGAACACCAAGATAATGAGGGGACTTTGATTCAGGATACCTCTGCATACCTGTTTAAATGTTGATACAGAAATGTATATGCTATATGACTCGCATGTCAATTAAAAAAAGGAAAATATAGATATGATGCAATCTTACGCTAAGCAAGCTTGTTGACTTCTCATCAGCAAAGAGAAAGAGGATAATATATAAAACCTGTAAAAATGGCAATAGATATAGGTTATAGGGTGAAACAAGAAACATACAGGGATTATATTTGTTAGCTGATGTAAAGCTTGCTGTATGTGCTGTCCGTAGAGATATCTCTCAGTCTCACAACACAACATTCAACTGTCAAGTTTTCTACAGTTGCATGAATTAAAACTGCACAGCAGGATCACATACCTCGCAAGAAACACAACAGAAGGCCATGAATGGCCTGTACCCATAATATAATTTCAGAAGCCAATTGCCTGTGTGCTTTACATCCTTGTGGCTAGTCTTACCTGACAAGAAAGAACTAGAACAGAAAATATGTCGTTACATAGCATGCAGGTAATAAAGTAATAATTGATCTGGACTTAAGAAACTCCTGAACAAATCAGCAAAACACAAGCATTGGACAAGTATTGAAAATGTAATTGAGACAGTTTTTTTTTATGTTCCCTCAATTAACTTAAGAATAGGATTGGTGCTGGCTTGAAAACCAACTGGGAACTTGCAAGGACTGAACAAAATGGTAGAGAAAACTGACCTGTACATTTGAAACCAGTGGCTTGTAATATCCAATCCGAGCAGTAACAAGAAGATTAAGCCAGGTCTGTAAAACTATTTACTTAGAATTTGCAACTGGTATTGATGTTCCAGAAAAATTTATGCAAACAATTCTGTTTTCAGTACCTGTAGAATTGGGAGAGAAGGGCCAACAAACAAGCAGTGCTAACCCTGAAGAAGAGCAATGTGAGCTGTGAAAATATTTCAGGCAGTAGAATGTATTCACACTGCATATCCAGAGTTTAAATATTTAATCAAGGAGTACCTATCTGTAACCATGTCCAACACAGCTCCAAATGTTGATGCTGATATACAATGAGATAAACCGATCAGATGATTTCATAACTAACCAGATAGCTTATACACTAGAAAAATAACAGGAATAAGAATATCTAGATGAGAACATTGATTTGGCATGACCATTTAAAAGTTCCTAAGCATAACGTGCAATGGGATCTCATCAATAGAAAATTTAGAAATTAACCTTTATACAAGGACAAGCTACATGACTTGAATAAAGGGGGAATTTGAATTGTTACCTTGATTAAACTTCCGTGCAAACCAACCATCCACGCCATCAAGGACAAAGCTGACATAGTTGCAAGGATCTCAGAACCATATACATAAATCATTTGCATAGCATACTGATACAATTAAACCACAGATAAATCAAGGAATCACCTGATGAAGTACAGGATAGCAAATAGTGTCCTGTTGGAATAGCAAACAGCAAAAGCAATGAAATTTATGATGATCCTGAAGTAACCTGCATGAGGACAATTCCTGGATTTTAAATCAGATATTACTTTTTTGGTTGAAGTAAGTCACTCTATTACATTTCTGGTTTCTTTTGTCAGCCTGTTCGGCTGGCTGCAGCTGCTGCTGCACCAGCTGCAAAAGCTGCCGCAGCTCCTTTGCCTAGCTAGCAAAAGCAGCAGCTGCAGCCATAACGGCTAGCAGCTGCAACCAGCAGAACAGGCCCTGTGTTGGCAGCAAACAAAACTACAATACACATGGTGCTTCCGGTACAGATATTAGAATTTGAATGAAGTGAAAAAAAAATCAATGACAGCAAATAGGCGGTGTTTCCAGTTGCACAAGTCATTAATGGTACTATCCAGTTACTTTGAGATATAAATAAGAGGGAAAATATAATTACTAGAAGATGGGTTTGGTAACAGAAAAGCACTAGGTAAACAATAGCCATCCAGACGCATACCAATAATATTAGGGATGTAAAGATAAACTGATGTCATTTTCTCAGAGGATGATTGTGCCACGGAAGATCAGGAGCAATCGAATATCTTTGAAGGCAGGCAGATCCTCACTTAACTTGATGGCAGCAGCAAACTTATTGGGGTTCCTGTAAGATAAGTATGTCATTGCAAATACTGATCCAAATAATATACTTCTTACATGGAAATGGTCGTACCTCATATTCAATAAATTAATAGGTCAAATTAACACACTGCTACTATAACCCTTGGAAGTTTTACAAAGGAAAACTCTTATTTTCATGTCCCACGAAACATCAATGCACTTGCTGGTTTTCCCAAGGTAGGAGATGAAAGCATGCGTGCATTTTTATCATATCTTTTTTTTCCTTGCAAATAGCAGTACAGATGAGTATGGTGGCTCCATGTCACTAATCCGAGGAACCACAGTATATAGGTTCTGAAACAACGATTTCGAAATTTGAATTCAGATAGAAAACCTCTTATCGCGAACTGGCTGAAATACTGTGGCGAGTAAAGTTTGAAATGGGCATATTAAAGCATTTGCTAGAACAATATGTAAGCCAGTTAAATGCATGGTTTTTGTCACCATGGAGTCAGAATTAACAAAGTAGAGCTCATCAATTGAAATATGAACGGACAAACGCATGTTGTATATCCACTATCTGGTTCCAACATATATATACCAAGATAAACTTTCCACGAACAAAAGTTCACCGGAATTCTCTAGGGTCAGGGGCGGACCTAGCATTAGACCTGGGTGTGCATGTGTACACCCAATAATTTATGTGGACAAATCGAAGTTAGCAGGTAAATTGTATAACTAGGTAAGATACGAATACATCTTTTACATTAGGGTTCGGGTTCTTCATTTCACACAACAGGAAGGGAAGAGAAGGTTCGAGCATACCTCGTGGGTGCTCATCGATGGCAAAGGCGATGAAGGCATCGCGGATTGGCCGCTGCAGTGCTACTCGCTCAGTCTTCGCCGGCGGAGGAGGAGGTCAAGAGAGATGTGAAAGGGGAAGAATCGGAGAGGTAGGCCCGGTTCGCAGCGGATCTGAGCTAGGCCGGCCACGAGTCCCCCTCGGCCGGGCGACGGTGCGACAGCAGGAAAAGAGGAGGGAAGGACGGCGGCGACGGCGAGGTGGAAGGGAGGGAAGGCGACGGATTGCGAGAGTGAGGAACGTAAGGACGGCGGCGGCAGCGAGGTGAATCGGAGGCGAGGGAGGAACCGAGGAAGCAATTGGGATTTGGGAAGGGAGACGGGCAGACGGTGCACGGGCTGCTGAGATAGGAAGAAGGAAGGGATTTTCCTTTTTTTTTATTTTATTCTTTATTCAATATAATAACTTCCCTTTCTACTCCTTTTTCATCAATAACAAATTCTGAATGAATGAATAAATAAAGGGAAGGCTGAGTTGGGTTGAGTTATTAGTTGCTGGTTAGTGCATCATCATCTGTTGGCATCGTATCCTGACCGTCCATTTCCCATGCACATTCTGCAGCATGCACCATCGTCATTGTGCTAATCTCATGAGATGGGCATTTGTGATGGTCAAACAAAATTATCCAATTCTGAAGTCCATATAGACGGCAGATACTCATTCTCTTTTTTCTATTGCAAGGACTGCTTCTATGTACGACTTCTTCTCACTAACTTCAAGCAGTACGTTACAATGTTACATCTTTTACAAGTCAAGAATCATTGTCACAACAAAAACAATAAGGATTGAAGCGAGATAAAAACTTGCGGAAAGCTGGGAGGCTACGACAATTTCGCTTCACTAATCTAATGAGATCCGCCGGATCTTGCAGACCAGATGGGCAGTAGGTAGGTCGAGCTGACTTCCGCCGTCTGATTTGATCAGACCACGGACCTGGTCCCTCGGGATAGAGACGCAGGCGTGGAAGGTGGACAGGAACGGTGGGATCGGCATTGAGAGCGCAGAGAGGACGTTGTTCAGGTACTCGATGTCTGCAGCTAGCTGCTGCGCGCCTCGGTCCGTGATATAGTGGATTCCACGCAGCTGCTCCATGAACAAAGCAGTGGCACCCTCGGCAACCTGATTATAAATGGAAGCAGACATGAGAATCCAAGACTAGATGTTTAAATATTAACAAAAAAAAATGGAGCTACGTAGTATGATGACATGTGAGAAGACTCAAAGTAACCTTATTTTCAGTTGCGATCCTTCAAAGATGGTTTACTCTAGCCACGTATAATATAATGTGTATTTCACAGGTAGATATGTTTTCATCAAAGACAACATCCAGCTTTTGTGTAGTACTGAATAGAAGAAAAATTCCATATCCATTACCTTAAAAATCCACTCGGTGGCAAAGAACTGGGCCTCATCGTTGCCAGCCTCGTTGCCTGAGGCACCTTCTGCGAGTGGCTCCAGTTGCTGAGGTAAAGTAAGGAGATACTCCCCAACACTGGTCACATAAGCTTGTGGGTAGGCGCTGAAGCTTGGAAGAGGCAGACCGCCCTGTTCCTCCACAGATGACCAGATTGGGAGACGAGCAACCTCACTCAGACGCTGCCGAACTTTGGATATCAGCACATCATAAACGAGTTCATTCACTGTGTCTGAGAAAGTCGCAACTCTCTGTGATGTGAGAGAAAGAGCATGGAACCTTGGATCTTTGGACTGTAAATAAATAAATAAAATATTAGCAGTAGAGCATGAAGGCAAATAAAGTTCGGGTGGGAAATTTGCGGTCCATGAGTAGGTTCTAATCTACTCTATAACACATGTTTAAATAACCAGTAATGCAGAGCAGACAAGGCAAGTTAAAATGATTAGAAATCAATTTTCTGTGAAAACAGATATTCCTAAAATGTACTTATTAGTCCTTATGTTTCTACAAAGACTACTCAAACAAGTAAATATAGAAAAGCAACCAAACGTATCATCTGTATAGACTGGTAATTCTCATCCATAGACAACTAATCTGTCTTCGCTGCTTTGCAAGAAATACACATTGTGAGTCAGGCCAATAAGAAATGATGCAATCTAGACCATAATTCGAAGATCACAAAGCTCAGAACTTGGTGGTTCAGAAACATGAGTAAGATTCATCTATCAAGTTCTAAGGTGATGATTGCAAATCATGCATCACTCTGCAAGTTCAGTCAATATTCAAATGTACAGCTACAGTCGAGACACAAGCAATGACTCCTGTGTTGCAACACTAAATGAGAAAAACTTGAACATAATTTACCTGTTCTAGCACAGTTAAGAGCTTCTTAGACTTGTCTGGCAGATCACTTAGGCGAATAGTTGCAATATCAAGTGCAGCCCGACCTCCAAGAGGCAAGTCTACATTCTCATCAGAAATTGCGGCAGGTGATTTATCAAGGCTTGAACCAAAGCCAGAAAGAGAAAAATTTGTTCCAATCCTGGCAAGTGTGGCTCTTAAAGAAGCTTCAAAGACTGAGGTTCTGCTAGTTAGGCAATCAGCAACTGTAAGAATCTGCAAAGCACCTTGGACAATAGACCATTCTTCCTCTTCAGAAACATCTACCGATCTGTGTGCTTCCTTTTTCTCTAAACTTGCATCTTTCTTCAAGGCATCACTATCCAGCCCACACACTACCCTCAAGGACTTCAATGCTTCTTGTAGATTAGATATGTACTGAAGCATGACGTCATCAAGGGCCAGTACTAGTTCATCTGCCTCTGAACCACCAGTAAGACTAATGCATCTCTCCACAGCTGCTTCGAGAAGTACTATCATTTGCGGGATGGATTCCTCCATTCTGCGGACAGTTTCGCTCAGCTCTATACCTTGTGCACCAACACCACGAGGGACAGCCCCACGGATGTCTATACCTGTCATCTCAGCAGAAAGTATGGCACGTTCTATCTGCCCATACCTACAAGACACCCAAAAATAGCATGCAGCACTAAACGCTTAGTATTATGCATACAGTTGCATCAAAGAAATGTCATCACTGCAGCTGGTAACTAGACACAACACAGTGTTGTTATTGTTTTGCATTAGCCAAAGTTGTTTGTGTTTACCTTGCTTTAAAGGTTTCATATGGGGAATAAATAGCTTTCAAAGTATTCAGCACAACTGGAAGATCTGATTCTGAAAATAAGTGCTGAATGTTTCTAGCAAAAGTTCCAGTCATATTGTGCAGTTCAATCAGTGCTTGAAGATGCTTATTCTGCAACTTGGTGCTTTTTGGTAAGTCGCCTGATAGAACATCCAGTATGCCTAGACACAAAAGAAAAAATGCAATTCACTGTGAGGAAAAAAAGTCATGATTGGGCAACAAAACTAACAGCTTGTCAAAACAGAAAAAAAAATATGCGATACAGTATACAACCATGATAGATGTAGGTCACTATGAAATAACTGAGCAGTTTTAGGCATTACCTTTGGCAACAGATCTGGTTTCAGGAACAACATCCCCGGTTGCTATGTTGACACGAGAAACAAAGCTTGAATTCAACTCACTCATGGTCTCAACAAGCACTCTTGGTACTAGTGATTTGTATTCTTCAGGGAAAGCAGTCAAGCACCTGTGAGCATTGACGTTGGTATTTTAGAAAGGATAAATTGCAGTTCTGATGGGGAAAAAGAAGTGTTCTCTTTATGGCCCAAACAATGTGCTTTCTTGGTGATGGCGAGGATGCCAAATATATTATTTAAAGGCCGCTTCTAAAAAGGCAAAAACTCATTTCTGTTTAACCATTTTAGAACTAGTATATCTTAACTCAGAACAAAGGGGGAGAGGATCACCATGAGCATACCACTTCCATTCTTGTTCAAGGTAAAGCAGTGTCTCATCATAGAAATTAGGAAGCCAGCTAGAGAATGAGAGACCATTAAGGCTTTCACCACCAAACTTCTCCATGTCTACCCTGCTGGCTCTTTGCTTTAGGTCAAAATCTTCCCAAAGTTTCTTTAGAGGCTTAACATGGATCTTAGTGTACTGCACCTCCAGTGACTTGAACCTCTCAATTCGTATCAGGATACCACGAAGATCTTGCACAGCATCAATCTTTCACGAAAGAAACAGGTTCTGAGTAAAATAGAAATGCTTCATGTAACAAATATGAACTACTGCTTTTTTGTGGTGAAGATACCTTGCGATTAGAAAGTGCATCCACTAAACGAGGCTGCACCATTTCATCTAACCTTTCTTCCAATACTTCAAGCTGTTTTCTCACATTTGCAAACTCCGCAACCTGAAAGGAACATTTTATAAGAAAAAGGAACACGTTGTCTATGCAGCTTGTAGTTTCACACAGAGAGTACAGCACCTCTCCAACTGCTGACAAGCAATGCCTCATTGTTGCCAGGGTTTCTGCAGCTTTTGGAAGATTACCACTAGAAAACACATCCTCGACACTCTGGCTCAACTGAGCTAACCCAGCTGCATCCTGCCATTCCATCAAACATACTCTTATAAATAGTAACAAGAATTTAACATGTTCGAAAACAATAGTCCAGTGATGTGTATTGGTCTAGAACTCTACATAGACCATACCTGCAATGTTGTATATGCCGCTTCCATGCGTTGTTTCACAGTATCAATCCGCGCTAGTGCAGCTATTGACTCAGCTGATGAGCCCTCGGCCTGGTGGAAATACGGCGATGAATATTTTTGTTAGCTACCACATTGGCAATGGTGTAGCTGGAAACTAAATACAGTGTATCAAGATGGAGCAATCTGGGGCACTGAGAGATTAGTTCAGTATACAAGGAACGTGATCACCACTGAAGGGTGAGAAATATTTTAAAAAATTTGCATATCATTCTACATGACTTTATCATCTGAACTATGTAAAACATTTCTGGAACTCCAGGGCTCATTATTTTCTTTCAAGAAATAGAAAGTTTATGGACATCAGCTCTGAATGTTAACTTCTGTGTAAGCTAATGTGGCAAGTACATGAAATGGCTACAGCCCAAACTAATCTTATCGCACATGTCAGTTAAATGGTACTATATCAGAATCTATCTTGGTTTCACAAGCACGGGCACATACTGAGATCAATTTTTAACTAGTAGCAAAATGAGACAATAGACCCCGAAACCCAACTAATGCCTGAGTCATTAATTTGCCACTTCTTCTACGCTATAACTGGATGCATGTCGTATGTAAGGCGAAGGCCACAGATTTTTTTAAAAAAAATATCATGACTAGACAGTGATTGTGAGATCCAGATCCAGTAGAACTATATGCGCAAAGCAACTAAGCGCGGTAAGCTATTTCAATGCTCCAGAAAATCCATCTCGACTTCGCGTAACCAACACGAAAGTATCAGAGAGATCCAGATCCAATCAGTAGCGAGCCAGAGGGACGGAGGCGCGTACCAGGGAGAGGGATTGGAGGACGGAGGCGAGGTGGGCGCGCAGTGCGACGGCGTCGTCGCGGAGGCGCAGCGCGTCGCGGCACGCCAGCGGGACGCGGCGGAGGGCGTCGCCGCTGTCCCTCTCGAGCGCGGAAGCGGCGTCGTCGGCCGCGGCCCGCAGGCGCTCCTCGGCGTCGGCGAGGAAGCGATCGAGCGGCTCCGACGGGTGCCGCGCGTCCAGCGCCGCATTGATCCAACGCTTGGGGTCGAACCCCTCCGCCCCAAACTCCGAGGCGTCCACCACCACCATTTCCGACGTACGCCGAGAGACCCGAGAACGCGCGGGTCCCCTGCCTTCCCTTCTCTGTCCTCCTCCTCGGCTCCTCGGACGTTTGGAGCGGGGGGAGGCTGTGCGCCTGTGCCTGCCTACTTGCGATTTTACAAGCAAACGACTAACGGTGAATGCGTATCTCACACCCCGCAACGCAATTTGAAAGTGTACGTCTTCCCACGGTGTGGAGTCTGCACTTTTTCATCTATTTCTTTAATTTCATTATTTTCTCCTTTATTTTTAATATATATCCTACTTAAACTTTCTCTTTTACCTTTTACATGAGCTTAAAGTGCCAGGGTGAGAGAGAGCATGTACGAAGCACGAAATGACAGAAAGAGCATTATTGAGCACAGAGTACGAAGCACTGTTGAGTGTGAAAGTCTTAGAGTAAGGGCAATGGTTTAGTCGGCTGCCAGCGTATGGAATTGTCAAATCATCGAGTTGTGTCATCTGGCTATGCAGTAAAAAATGTTGCTAGTGAGGGTCCACGCTACCTTTTAATACTCCTTGTTGTCATGGGCCAATAGAAACTTCACGGGCTGCAGTAAAATGCCTCTACGACCGCTTGAGTCACCGTTTCGTGAGTCGATCACCACCTTCTCTCTCCTACGTTCTCCCTCCGCCAGCGAAGTTTTTTTTTCTTATATGTGCATCTCCCAGCCCGCCTAAGTGGCATCATAATACTTGCTCTTAGAGCATAATGGATACGCCCGCTTGCTTGTTTTAACGAGCTCAAGCTCATTCAAGCTTCGGAGCGGTGGTGGAGGACTCCACATTTCTTTAATGCACTATGCATGTTGAACTGGGACATGGAAGGACGTGAGCAGAGAGCAGTAGTCAGCAGTGCATTTCACCCGCGTTGAGCCGGCGCCTCGCGACTCGCCTGCGTTTCTCTCTCTCCTGCTTTCTCTCTCCCACGTCAGATCATGCTGATGTGTCATGGCATTTCGTCCGCTGAGCTGGCCTTATTTAACTTGCTCTTAGAGTAGATCTAGTAAAGATGGTCGCTTGCCGATGACTTATGGCACAACTCACAAAAGAGACAAGCTACTAAGGTGGAGTGGTGGGGCCAACGCCATGAGTATTTTTTTGTCTTGCAGTGAGCCACTGAGAGTGGCAGTAGTGCTCATGCGCCCGCTCGTGCTAGCGATCGGTGAGTCATTTACACCCCTCTCTCTTCAATTCTCTCTCCGTCAGCCATGCTTTTTCGTACGTTTACCAAGAGTCGCCCACCTACTCACCTCTATTATACCTGCTCTTAGGCTGTCTGCATTGATGGTTCTCTATTTTCACGCCGAAAAGGAATATTCTTGCATAGTCATCAAGATTCTCGTACTCCACCCTAACTTCTCCCGCACCAGTCATACTCTATATCACCCTTATATCAACTACTATCCTGTGGAACCTACCCGCCATATTCCCATCTATCATTCCCCTTCTTCCCTGTGTTCCCTGCTCTCGTATTGCCTGTCGAAAAAAACACGTCGCCGAGGAGGTTGCCCGCAACAGGCTTTGTGTTTTAGGAGACGGGGTCGCCGGCGGCCGAGGCGACCACCGAGCCGGCGTGCCTGGCCTGGCCCCGCGCCTTGTCGGCGCACACACCAGCACGGCATCGCTTGTCTTGCCAGCCATAGATCCACATTGGAGGTCACTGCTGCAACTCGCCGTGGGGCGTCGGCGCAGGAGGTCGCTGCTGCAGGTCGACTGGATCTGTTGCGGAAGGCGACGAATCGGACGGCGGAACAACTGGATCGATGGCGGCTCGACGTCGAAATACCTTCCCCCGAGCAGATACGGCAGGGACGGGCGTGAGGCAAGGAGCCTCAGGCCGCCGCCACTGCAAGCAACACAAGCCAAGAGCGAGGGCGGGGAGAGGCCGGTTGAGAGCGAGGGCAGGGAGGACGGGCCGATGCCGAGCACGGGCGGCGGCAGGTGCACGCGAGGGAGGGTTGGTCATTGGTTTCTCTCTCCTGTAGCGGCTTGGAAGGACAGAGCTGTATTTAGCGCAAGAGAGGCGAGGCAGAGGATAGCGCCGTTCCTAGCGCACCCCGCCGCGGCGTTTTTTGCTCTAAATTAACCCTGCATCTAGGGTAGCGATTTTTTTACCGCCCCCGTGTGGACAACCTTAGTAATCAGTGTAACCGGCATAGTGCTTTCACAGAGCCGTAGTATGGTGCTGCCTGAACTCATGCACATGTAGGAAAAAAAAGCTGCACAGAGCAATAAGCATAGTACTGCATGACCTATTCAGGCCTTGTCCAACAATGTTGGCTCTTCCGCACCGTAAAGAAATACAGGCACAGTAAGCATAGTACTTTCCGTGAGTGTCAGCGTGTCAAGAGAGATACATCGGGCAACTAACGAGATAAGCGCTTCCCATCACACTAGTCGTCTCAGTTCGCCACTATTGATCTAATAAAAAATATATGAGTTAGCAAAGAGTTCACCCATTGGACAATTTCTTAGAAGCCAGCAGTAATAGCACACTTGTTTTTATTTCTCATCTATCACTTCACTCCATTAGTCATCTCTTGTTTTCTTTAGTTTTTCATACATGTGGTGACAATCTCACAACGAATACCACCTAGAACCATATTACGATGCTACGCTTTGATTCCTCGTTGCGCATGTTTAGTTGTTAAAATTAGTTTGTATGATTTTTTGCGGGTAGTTTGTATAATTTACCGTAGTAACGATTTTTTTTAATAATTATAAACAAAGATTAGGAGGACTAAACATAATCTAATTATACAACTAATTACGCGATGAACATGAAATCAAGCTACCCTAATTCGTGTCCAAAGTCCAAACGAGCGACTGTAGGGCTGAAACTAGTCGATGAACTAAAATGAGCCTCAGTAAACATCAATACACTTTTTATAGCGCAATGATCATGTTCCAAAAATTACATTAAGACTTATTAGTTCACACATCTTCAAGTAATTAGCTGAATATACATGCCACCATCATATATTAAAAAACTAATAGTTTAAAATTTAATTATATTTACTAATTTTGTATATCACAAATAGTCGTGTCTTTGTCCGGCCTATTTTTCATAATTGACTCCTTCTCGGACAATTTAATTGGCCTAATTAAATTATCTAAATGTGCTAATGTCTTAACAATGATTAATATACAACATGAAGCATGTTTGGGGCTTTGGATGTGGAGACAAAGCAATTACTATTACATAGACATTGAAGTGTGTCCGCAAGCCATCTGCTCCCGGTGCCCCCGGCGCTCTTGGTCGTGGGCAGGCAACGTCAAAGCAGAAGGCCGTCATGGTGCTTGGCGCCACAAGACTCTCAACCGCCCTGACCTGCAACTCATTTCGTCATTCGCATTAACATATCAACGGGGGATTAGCAAAGAAAAAATCACTATCTATTAACGTTGTGTTCGTCGATTAAACTGGAATGAATCTATCTATAAAAGAACGAGTAGAATTGAAAACAATTCTCACCTAAATTGGACCCACGGTACCCCTCACGGCGGACCCACCTGTAAGGGTCAAACAAGCTAGAAAGAGGGTCAAACCCACCAAAACTGATATTTAAAAAATGTTTCTGCCAAAAACATAATTATTTTCTCACGATAAATCGTCATTACCCACCCGTTGTACCCACACCCTCCACGTCCTGTTCCCCCACCCGCCCGGAAGCCATGTACATGGTCTGATTTCACTGATCTTTGGTCAAAATCGAGCCCAATCCGGAGTCATTAGGGTGGGTTTCAACCCTTCGGGCCGGGTTGGATGGTTTCCACGATCTGCAACAATGTAATCATACGCTGCTGCCACTGCCAAGGCCAGGGGATGGCAGCCGCCGCCACGAGCAGGAAGAGAAAAAATTGATGCGGTGTTGGGGATAGGGCCCGTCGCCTCAGGGCTCGATTCCACCGTAGTGGCTGATGGATCGACGGCGTTGGCAGCCTATTGGAGTGCTCGATGTCCAGTCGGAGCCACCGGAAGGAAGCAAAAAGTCTTTGCCTGCCCCGTGTGCATGAACTCTTTGTCTGCCCCGTGTGCATGAAGGGGAACTGGTTTGCTTTCAACTTGCTGATTCATGCGTTTTCAAGTGAAATTAGCTATTGAGAGCAGAAAGGGAAGAGGCACGGGACACAAAGAGTCATATATAACAAATGAACGAAGAAAGCGATCGAGAGAATATACTGCTTTTTTGCGATTTATTTTTTAAGAAAAAAATAAATATATGTAAATTCCGTTTCGTGAGTTGCAAATTTCTATAAAATAAATAGTAAATGTATAGTCATTTAAAGTGATGGTAAATACTACTATTTATATTTAAAACAAATAGTTTTTTGTTATACGATATAAAATAAGAGGTATGTTTGTTTTTGTTTGCATTACATTGATGATTGCGACGTTTAAGTGATGGTAAATACTACTATTTATATTTAAAACAAATAGTTTTTTGTTATAAGATATAAAATAAGAGGTATGTTTGTTTTTGTTTGCATTACATTGATGATTGCGACATTTACATTGTATCACGTGCGTGTCGCACGTGCGCCTTTGCTAGTATGATAGATGACCCTGAATAGATGAGGAATGAGATAATTTTGGATAATATTGTATTTTAGATGGCATCGTCGAGCGGCTTCTTCAGCATCAGATGATTCAGGATCTACAATGAATATTGGATACCTCTTGATGGTTCGGTTCTATGTCGATCTATTCGATCCGACAGAGAACCTTCAAATAATTGGACCCCCCAAACCAGTAGTCCGTAGATATAGGGTCTCCTGTAGCCCATCCTAGCATAAGTTATATGAGGTTAGTAATTTATTACTTTTAGCCACAATATACGACATGTTTATAAGTTATATAGATAAATAAATAATACATTCTAAAGTTGCATATTTATATGAAAATATTTCTAAGAGCCTCCTTTTACATTTCGCTCCTGGACCCGAAATTTTTGAAGGCTGTCCTGATCCGGCATCCAAACAAAAAGATAGGTAGGCCTCAGGTAGTGATCCAGGATGCAGAGATGACGGTGAATCAAATTATTCCATTCCGTATATACAATAATGAAAGATAATAAAGAACAAAAGATGATGACCCATCAGTCTCATTCCTCGGACCAAACAACCAAATGACGTGCTTCCATAGCCATCGATCAAGTGTTCAATTCTTAAAAGCGAATGTTCAAAAAGAATTATTAAAAGCGCAAGCCAAATGGGCAGAGTCTAAATCCGGATAACAGAATGCCAGCAACAAAGCGTGAGTACTAACTTCCAAACCATTAAGGAAACTTCGCAGTAACCCTGGTATGGACAGTTTTACACAGGTCCACAATAAAATCTTTCATTGTATAATCGACGTGGTTGATCACCGACCATTATTATTCGGTATAAGTTGTCTTGATCAGAGACTCCGAGCACACGAGCTATGATCACACATATTTACATACACGCATTCACTGGTGTGTATAACAAAGAACATATCGATCTAGGCCCCACCCAGGAAAAAGGATAGCATGAGCACACAAAACTGGCTATCTACATTAACATGAAGAGCAAAACTAGCCTACGGTTAGACCATTATTGGAAGCTATACAGATGTCACTACCCCAATATGTCTGCCTTCATAAACTATCAGACCAGCCGTCCACAACTCCAGTAAAGAGAGCACACAAGAAGGCCTCGTGGAAACAACTGAAGCTTCAACCGCATATGGGCAGTGCACTCATTCACTTGTTACCCTGGCAATTGTAAATCAGCCTAGTCAAGATATCTGTAACATCAGGTAATAACAACATATGAACACGGAGAGTCACTGAAGGTTTACATGAATGGGAGATGGCAACTCTGAGGAGATCCGAGATTTTCTGTTCCTTCAGATTTAATGTAGTCATCACCACCGTAACTATATGATGATAGCAATTTCCGCTGCAATAGAAGATTCAGTCAGTCAGGATTTCAGAAAAGAGCAGTAAACAAATTATTACTACTAATAATGTCCAGTGTCATAAAACAGAGATGCCCATTATCAACAGTCATGCACCCGAAGCTATCTATAGGAGGTACAATAAAAGAAGTTTGAATTTCCCAGAGAAAGAGGTTTCATGCATGGTAGTATGATCACAACCCCATCTAGGGACGAGCTTATCACTATAAAACTTTGAGCTCATGTCAGGGAATAGAATATATTTCATTTCTTCAAGCTTCACCTCTATGAAATAGAACGGCAATTACAGAGTCCCACTGATGGTAATGAAATTCTCTAGCTAAGTATTTGTGCTTGAAAATTGAAAGGCTATCATAACTCGCTAAAAAATATTGATGCCCTCAAATATGCACTATCTGAAAAGCCCCTGCAATGCCAGACATAAATGTCATGGAGCGGGTGCTAGAATTTCATGTAGTTCCAGGGTACAATAGCGATCACAATTGCTGGAACATGATTTAATTATCACCAACAATTTTTTAAAATGCCTTACACACTAGCCGGACAGTATGATGATACCCAGCGAGTATTTTTGAAAGACTGAATTCATCAGTACACTTGTATTGGCCAAAACTATCCTAATGGTAGTAATAACATAATATGTTTTATAACAAGCTTACACGACTAGAAACTCCAAAAGTATTGCGAGAAATGTGGGTAGATCAGAGAAAGAAGAAACAAAATAACTTACATGTTCTTCAAATGCAGGACTGGTAAGGTTTGCTGATAGATTTCCCATAAGCATTAGTACCTGCATATATCAATGGAAAGCCAAAGTTCACTGTTAAATCACAAAACATATTGGCATGAGCAATTTTAATAGCCCAAAGTACAACCACGGCTTCATGATTGTCAAATATGAATGGATGAAAAAGAAGAAAAACGTTTAGAGGAATTCAAAGCTAAGCAACAGATGCCCTCAGTTCACATCCTTGACATATGGAACCAGATTTGATCATTTTTTAAAAAAAAATTAAAAAAAAACTATCGCTACCTTTTAAAATATCTAGTTTAGCAATGTGAAAAAACTGTGTGTGTAGATATCAGTAACTTTCTAATCGCATACTTATATTGGATTTTAATAAATATATTCTAGCATGAAATAGTAGCAAAAGTTAGGTATTGGAGACTGCGTGTGTATAAAAGCCAAGTTCTTGTTAACAGCAGGAGTAGTATCTGAATTTCTTCTTGGGAAGGAAAACAACTGGAGACAAAATGGTAACAAGACATGGATGTTTCTGATCTCTGGTATCTAAACATCTTGGATCTTGCTATAGTTTTAAGGATAGCAAAACTGGGAAACTTAAAACCAATCCGATGTTTTTTTCTGAGAGTTTGATGATTTTCAACAAACACACAATTTCAGAATATTGAGAAACCGTTTTATCAAGCCCCAGAATGCCCTGAGTTTGTGATAATATAAATAAAAAAGATGTGACAATTAGAGTCTTCAATTGAGCCACCAGCTACCTTTAATAAAGAACATACTAGCCAAGATAGCACAAGCTAGAAGATAGAATAACAGTAGGAACAGGAAAGTATAATGTGTTGGAGTGGAAGTCAGAAAAGATAAAAGTAACATGGTATCAGGATCCAAGCAAGAGGTAGATTTTACAGAAGACATACCGTTTCCATGTCAATTGGATCCATCGCTTTTAGCCTCTGCAAATGCCCACTGGTATCAGGATCAAATATGCTTCCCAGGAAGCTGTACACTCGAGCAAAATCCGGCATGGCTGCATGTCGCCAGGGAGGAGGAGAAGTGAGGATACATTCACGGTGAAAAAAGATATATATATTTCATACACACCAACATATATCTACTCTAAAGATACGATGACGGATAACTAACATATAAGAAAATCATATTCCATAGTACTGCTTGGAATCAACGACAGGTTCCTACCAGAAGATATCAAGATATAAAAAAAATGACAATACCTATATCATATTCACAAGGTCTTTAAGGTAACCCGATGACTAGCAAAGTAGCAATCCCAAGAAACATTACATTTCAAATAAAGATAAATGAATATTACAGAAACATTTTCTATGATGAACCTTGCAGCATCTATCTTGAATTCTTGTGTATTCAATCGATTTTTTTTATATATGGTAAAATGCTAAAAAGGTTTTATCAGCAGAAATACTAAAATAACTTATATTCTGGATTGGTGCAAGTGCTTTTCTATGCTTGCCATGTGTGGCTCAAAGGTCAAGCTGCTTATGCATGAGGTTATTACATTGGCCATGTTTTTTAAGTTGTTCGACTAGATTTGGGACTTGAGGGCACAAAATGCTCGCGACTCGCGAGGGCTATGTTCTCAGTTGTTTTAATATAAAAGAAGGCAATGGAAATAAAGATCTACAGGAATGTCTCCTTTGAAAACATGGTTTTCTCTTTTAACATCAAAGCCTCATCTGAAAAGGAAAAACTTAATGACCTAAAAGGATCACAATATAAACCCAAAACCAAGCGATCCAGCATGCTATCTAGTACAACATGCACCTAGGTCATTTAAAAAAATCATTGCCAAGGTAGAATCGCAGTGAATACTGCAGAAGGGAGTGCTCACCACGAACCAATGGAACCACATTTTCTTGATCTACTGCTTCAGAAGTTGGCCACGTTCCGGATGGGCTCTCTATGCTACTAGAGCAGTTATTTGCTGCGACAGCAACAGCACCTGCATCATCAATATGTGAGAAGTTATTATTTTCCTTCACAAGTTATTGATCTTTTTTTATGCTGGTTGCGATAGTGATAAATAGCAGACCTTGCACATGACTTGCACTGAAAGGTTGAACAAGACTACTGCCCCAGGAAGGCACTGCTGCATTTGCACTTGCATTTCCAACAGCAGTGGATGTATCCATTGACATGACAGAGCCTTGCTCCCTCTGAGGAGGGTGCTGTTGTGACAGAACAGCTTGAGAAACTGCAGGAGATAAATAAAGTATTGTCATCACTGGTCAACAAGAAGAAGAATGTCAATTAAGCTAGGTACTTGGAACAATATAGACCATTTTTAGAGGCCTTCTGGGGATACGGATGAGCTGCCTTTCGTTTTGGACGGGGTGGAGGTAGATGCTCGCCTGTACCATTCTTCTGAACCTTCAAGAAGTACTTTTGTGCATGGCTCCTTATCTGTGAAAGACCATTTTTTTACATAGAATGAGCACATTCTTACCAGCGAAAATTATAATGCACATTCTTCTGAACATTTTATAGAGAGCACATTATAATACGCACATTGCCTACTAGCTAATTATTGAATTACTCAAGTCAAAGTAACACGAGCATTTCTAGAACTCAGTGTTAACAGTAAAAAACTTAAGGTGGACATGGACGGTACCTGTATAACAGTCTTTGAGCCAACATAAGCTTCAATCTTTTTCCAATCACGGTCAAAACTACAGCAAAGAAACGAACAAATTAAATTTGATAAATGTAGGTCAGATCATTCTAGTTCTCACACAAACTACTCCCCAAGTACTATCACAGTAGCATTTGTTACACTCAAAAAATAATAAAAAAATCACAGGAAAGGCTATAGATACCCAAATACATTAGCCGTGTTTGATTCTCTTGCCTAGCCTTGCTAGAGGATAAAGAAAACCATGTTCCAAATTTCACAATCACAAAACAAAAAGTGTGTTCTTATACCCTTTTAGTTCAGCAGCAGCATTAGAACCGAAAGGGCATAACATACTGAGCATTCTCACAGATATAACTGACAGAAACCTTTGGCCAGGCATGAAATAATTGTCCTACATTATCACAAGACGGAAACTAAGTATGACAGAAAAAGATTTTAAAAAAATGAAACACTTAGTACAGAAAGATGATAGCCTTAGTGGTCTTATTAGGCAGCTGTCAAGCAACCCAAAATTGAGCCTAGTTTATTAGATTAGCTAACATAACTCCAATGCCACACCAATCAACAAATAACAAGTAACCTTCTTACACTCCATTAACTAACCAGACTAAACAACTGTCCATCCCAAAGTCACAAATTTCCAATAAACCGGAATCAGACCACATCCACAATCCCATTGCCGTATCCGAATGGTCCTTGAACATCTCAAACAGTTTGGAAACACAAAACTAAGTACGTCTATCTAACTAAACGGATCACACCGCAACTCCCCTGACCAGTACATTTAGCAGAAGAAACCAGTCAATCCAGTATTCGCAGGCATTATGGAAATGGAACCACACACACTCAAATGTGCAAGGAAGACAACTACAGTGTCCAATCGATTCACCAAACCCTCGTTGAATTCGATCCAACAGGGAAAATTTTATGTTAAAAATCGCATCCACCCAAAAGCGCCTAGCCGCCTATACTAAACTAGCCACAACTGGCATTCGCGGAACTCGCAATCCGAACCCCACAACGCTGGCACGCAGATGCGAGATAAGGGTAATAAGCGAGGAATCGCCACCAATTTCTCCCCTAAGCAGAGATAAGGGACAGGAAGAGGGAGGAATCGGAGTGGGGAGGCACTCACAGCTGCAGCGCCTCGAGGAACTTGTCGTGCTCGGGCTCCGTCCAGCTCTCCCTGGACTTGGTGATGGTGTAGGGCTTCCTGACCTTCCGCACCTCCTCCCCCGCGGGCGCGGGCGCCGGGGCCGGCACCGCCATCGGCGGCGGCGCCATCACCGCGGCCCCCCGTTGCGGGTGCTGCTGCTTCCCGCCTCCGCCTCCCCCCTCGTCCACGCCCCCGCCCGCGACGGCGGCGGCGGAGTTGGCGGTAGCGGCGGCGGGGTCGAGCGGCTTCGGCGTCGTGCTCATCGAAACCATCAGCCGGTGGCTCGGCGGCGCGGCGGGGAGCGAGCGGGCTAGGGTTTTGCCTGGTAATTTTTTTCTCTCCTCTGTCTCGTCTCTCTGCTGGTGTGGTGCTAGTTGAGTCGGGTTGGATGGGGTGGTGAGCTGGGGAAGACGAGAGAAATGAAATGTGGGTGCGTTGCGTGCGCGATGTGGATGTTTCGTCACGCTTCGGGGCGGTTCGCCCGCGCGCGCCGCTGGCCACACAAGCTCGCGCGGTCGTCGAGGCCGACGGGTGGGGCCCACCGGGGGGAAGCGTCGGCTAGCGCAGGACGCTGGCGGGTGGGCCCGGTGGTCGGCGCCTCGGGAACGGGACGGGCGTTAGTTGGGTTGGGTCGATGGGCTCATGGGGTGGGTGTCTACGTGGGCCGTGGCGCTGCCAGCTCCGACGGTGAGCGACGGCGCACGCGGCGCAAAGCGACGCGTACGTTTCCGCCGGTGAGCTGGGCGCCGCCGTGGACGGGCGGGCGTGGCGTGTCCTTCCTGTGCGATGACACGTGGTGGTCGGTGGAGGTGAGAAAGGCCTTTCGGTGGTACGAGTAGAACTGTTCGGGTTGACCTGGGTAGGCAGTCTTCTAAAGCATAGGAGTACTCCTATGTGTGTGTGTTTGCGATTGGACCACGGAGCTCATCGCAGTGCAAACTGCTGCAGCAGTACGAGGCCTTTTCTAGTTATGATTTATTTTATTAGTAAAAGTTCTTAAGAATGATTCAAATTTGGTTTGCATAAATATTTTGAATAAGATGATTGGAACAGTCAAATAAATTATAATTTAGAACTATAGAAGTAGGCTTATTGATGCTTCCTCGGTTTCTCGTCCATGCATTTGAGCATTGTGCACGCGGCACAGACGAAGAAGTAACTCATTCTGTGTGAATATGCAATGGCAACACCCATGACATGAGAACGAGCAACATAGTTCAAAGAAAAGGCTACACTACTTGGGATCCTATTTGCAATTCTATTGGAACCAACCACATATATATATATACATATATATATATATATATGTATACTAGTATAAATGTCCGTGCGTTGCTACGGGCTATGAGAACGCACGGGCTATGAATAAATGCAGTATCTAACTATCTATTATCACATTCTAGCAAATTATGATGTATCTTGCAAATTATGGATATATTATTGTGTACAACATTATTCTATCAAATCCAGGTTGGTGCGTCGTCTTAACTTTTTTCCCTGATCTTGTTCTTCTCAGAGTGTGTTTAGATCGTAGGAAAAAACACTGTAGCGTTAGAAAAACACTGGAGCATTCGCTGCGAAACGTGTTTTGTGAGGGAAGAACAGTGAAAAGTTGGAATAAATAGTGAAAAGTTGAAATGAACAGTGAATAGTCGGGAATCTAAACATGGCCTCAGCATGGTTCTGAGGTGCCACACCCAGCTGTGGTGGACAATGTATGAACAGGTTACAGGTCCTCGCCGTCATTTGCGTGCTCACGTTGATTGCGTGTGTGTTTGCTACCATGTTCCAGTGCCGAGAACCCTCCGTCCGCCTATATCCTCCACAGCCAGAATCTCGATAGCCCTTCCATTTGTACATACGGAAGAAGAAGTTATCTCAAGAAGCTAACATATATATTTCGGTCATGTACTTTGACCTTTTTGTTGCATGATCCAACAGTAGTACCAGGACGTCAGGACGTCATGCCTCACACGGCCACGCGGGGGAGGCACGCGCGGAACGAAGCGAGGTCAGGTCTTATACCGGGAGGCCCGCATGTCAGGCTTTACTTTCTCGGTTCCTATGGTCCTACCTACCCCTCCCCTTCCGACCCCGAATCGATTCTGGTAGTGTTTAGTTGATTGGAGGGAAAAAGAATTTTTATGAAGCGTGTTTTGTGATAGAGATGAATAGAAAAGTTGAAGGGAGTTGAAGGGAAATTTTTCTGAAAAGCGTGTTTTCTGATAGACATGAATAGGAAAACTAAAAAATCTTTTGCAACTAAACATAACCTCTATGTCTCCTGCAGCCGACGGAACTTCCAGCGAGGCGCCGCCGCTAGCCCGTTCCTTCTCTCTGATCCGTTGACTCAGAGCGCTTCCCCTCCTCCCTCCTCAGATCCGCACCATGCGAAGACCCACATCCCACTCTCAAGCTCCTCCCTTGCGTGCATGGCTCGTATTTAGAGCTCTACAGGCTGCAGCCTTTTATGTATGCCGACAATGGAGGTAGGCAGCTCACCAGTCTCCTCTTTCTCTACCTTCCCTCTCATCTTGGTGGGCTCGTGTATCTCCTTTCTCTCTTGGCGGGGGTGGGAGCAAGGAGCGAGGGAGAGGCGGAGAGGGATGGAGCGGAGGGAGCAAGGGAGATGCGAGCATCTGGCTGCCGCTGCGGGCACCAGCGGCGGCGGGGGGGGGGGGTGGGCGAGCAGGCAGCGAGGCAGAGGCGAGGAGGGGGGTGGGAGGGAGAGCGTGCCGGCGACGCGTTACGAAAGGAGAGCTCGCGTGAGATGTGTCCGACTGACAGGTGGGGCCCACCTGTCCGTACGACGCACGAAAAAAGAGAACAGAAACCTTACGTGCTTTAGGAGTAAGGTGTGTGTATATATATATGTATGTATGTATATATGTATATAGCCTTACTTTGTGGTGTTGCTTGCCAGTTATACCACTGTATATATGCGCTTTGAGTTGTCACGTAACGCGTTGATCTTCGTATCGTATCGTTAAGCGAAAGATACTGCCCTATCTTTAACCGGTCCGGCTGCACCGACGTTGACTGCTTAACCGCTCCATAATCCATGGTAAGCCTATAGCCCTGTACTCCACGGTGGTGCTCGCTTAAACTCAAAATCGTCGCGTGCCGCCGCCTCCGCCGCCGGGCACTGGGGCACCGGTTGCCTGTTGCCATCATAGACTGTTCTCTCCAGTCAGATCTAACACCACGAAGCCTTTTATCGTTTGGCGCCGGCTTTCCGACGATCAGAATTGCAGAAAAGGATCGCATCGCACGCATTCACGTGCCTGCCGTTGCTGGACATGTCCACAGCCCCAGAAGGTAAGGAACAAAACTGTTGCCAGAGACTACTGGCCAACAACCAACAAACATCATAGATGAAGTTGATTGCTCAGACCTTCAGGTCCGATGGTGATCGTCCTTGCGTTTGTCCGAACCGATTCTGATAACACCGACGGGAGGATTTGATCACTGATGTTGTTGTCAGGCGCTGCGAGTTCTAAAAGAGGAAACAGCAGTGCTGCCATCCCGCTCGGATCTTGAGCCCAAAGAATAAACTAACATGTGAGAGCAGAGGGAGGAAAAGATCTCCACGCAGGCAGGTGAAAATGCGCGATCATGCGGTGAAGCCGGCAGGGATAAGCACGGGGAGACGCAGATGCTTCGAGCGTCTTGCTCGCATCGCCTGCCCGGTGCTGGCTCGTGGAAGCAGGCACGGAGGCGCCTCTGCCACCGGTCGGTAATTTCCCACACTATCTTATTGCTGCGTGGCTCGGTTTGGTGGTCGACCGACCCACAGGAAAATGGGATTGGGCCGCAAAAAAGCATCTTTTTTTGGCTGTTGGCTATTGCCCACTCTGCTCTACTAGTCCTCGACGATGTTTGTCGTTGCAGATTGGTCCACACTCCTTACCAGCGAACTTGACTACTTGAGACATGTTTGTTTGGAGGGTAGGAAACATATAGGGGGAGAATGCTACGGGTTTTATCTCTCACAAAAAAATGACATTTTTTGCGAAATAAGAGAAATGTGCTTTTTACGGGAGCGAAGCAGATTGACGTGTTATAAAGAGAAAGGCAAAGGAAAAGAAATGTGCAAGAGCCAGTCTCTGCTGTTTGTGCAAGTGCAAAGATGCCCTGCCATCGATCATTGTATCTCAGTGTTGGGATTAGATGGCGAGGCCTAACCCAAAAGGCTCTGCCATGCTATCCATCATGGCGAAATTGAGAATGGCAAATGGGTGGGGAAGAACCAATATTTTTCTAAAAAACCAATATTTTTCAACAGTTTTTGTGAGCGTATATAGTGGGAGCTCCTAAATAAGCTCCTACTCTAAATTTTAGGAGCCAAAGAAAAAAAACTTTTCTTGGGCTCCTAAACTCTCTCCTATTTTACATGTCCGTCCAAATTTCAGCTCCAAGCCCCTAACTTTGGGAGCCTCTCATCCTCCCTCTCAGAACATCTCCAGTGGGAGCTCCTAAATGGGCTCCTACTCTAAATTTTAGGAGCCAAAGCAAAAAATCCTTCTCCAGTGGGGCTCCTAAACTCTCTCCTATTTTACATGCTCTCCCAAATTTTCCCTCCAAGCCCCTAGATTTGGGAGCCTCTCATCCTCCCTCTCAAACCATCATCTTTCTTCTCAAATCATAGATCCCACCATTTTGCATGCCTCACTAGTGTATGGATGCATGCTCCAATGGAGTTGGATGTAAATTTGAGCTCCTAAATTTTACATGTGGGCTTGTAAAATAGGATTTGGAGCCTAAATTTACATGTCCCACTGGAGATGCTCTCAAACCATCGTCCTCATTCTCAAACCATGGATACTACCATTTTTCATGCCTTACTAGTGTATGGATGCATAACCCACTGGAGTTGGATGCAAATTGAGGCCCCTAAATTTTACATGTAGGATTGTAAAAAAAGTATTTAGAAGCCCAAATTTACATGCCCTACTGGAGATGCTCTTAAAAACAGAAAACAGGTTAAACACATACTAGTAATCTATTCTCTTTTCTTCTGGCCAAATTTTGTCCTTGGTAAATCATAGATAAGTTTTGGAATTCTACTGGATCGGTATATCGAAACTCTCACGGGTGTTTCTGAAAAACGTGGCTGACTTATGGGTGTGCACTGTGCAATGTGCTTTACCATCCATTTTCGCAGAATTCAGCCCGACAACATAAAGAAGGAGAAAGGCGACGTTTCTCTTTCCTCGTTCCGGCGCCCTACCAGTACCGGGAGAGTGAGCTGCTGCCCTGCTCTGCTCAACTCGAGCACCCGCTTTGTCGCGCGCACCGCGGCCTCGATCCGGCGAGCTACGAGCTAGTAAGTTGCCCTCCTCAGTTCCATCAGTTCATCCGATTCGCTAGCTGGGCTCTCTCGTGATCGCGATTCGGCTCCCTGAGTAGCGCGTGGCTCTGGCTAGTGAAGTCTTTGCTTCTTCCCTGTTTCTTGGAGGATTTTTTCCCTCTTGATTACTGTTCCTGTTAGATTCCTTCGATATAATTGCCCCGCTCCGCTCCTTGAAGTTCCTTTTGTTTTTTTTACCGAAGAGTTAAGATCGCCTGACAGAGCGATGGTTCTGAGCTCTAACTGACATCTAGAAAGAGGAAAAACATTTATTTTGGATCGATTAATCCAAGATCCTATCAGTAGGCTGGTTATTTCATTTGGTTTAATTTCTATATTAGCCATTTATACGAGTGAGGTTGTTGGCTCCTTTTGGATACTGGATTGCTATGACGATTGAAATGTACGGCAGTTGGAGCTATCCATTTCGTTTCCTGTTTGTTTATTGGTTGCTTGTTTGGTCAGTTCGATTGCCGTGATAGCTCCTGTACCGAGGAATGTTTCTTTGATCCTCTGAAAGGAAAGCTTTTTCTTGGATTTCGTGTGAAAAGAGTCTGAAAGAAAACAATCTATCGGACACAGGAATTACAGTGGAACGAAGAGGGGGGGGGGGGGGGTTGGCGGGTTGCTGTTTCCTATTTTACATTGTTATGTTGTTTGCTTCTCGTTGGAATTGGAATAATAGTCTACGGAGAAATCTCATCAGAAAATTAAAGTCTCATTAATATAATAAATATATGAAACAGTGAGGTTTTTTTGGAATGGAGTACTGGGAAAATCAGTTTGCTTTGCTTCTTTGAGCCTTTTTTTTCTCTTTTCCCATCATGTGAAATCATGTTTCTTGAAGGCAGCCTTTCTTGAATCTTACAGTTATCAACTACTTGTTTTCTCTGAAGCTTATTGTTGTCAATGTTCATTGGGAGATAGCATGTCTGGAGAGCAGGATCATGTTAGTAAAAGCTCTAGCTCAAGCATCAGCAGCAGCACTCAGGAGAGCGAGGAGGAAGTAAGTGTAACCATTGGTAGCCTCCTTGCCCAAGCAAACAGCAGGGGTAGACACAGTCTTGGGAAGCGCCTGTCTCATTTGGGGTCCATACCGGTAATCCAGAGCCAACTAATGTTTGGTTCTTTACTCTTATTTGCATCACTGAACTTTACATAACTTCATCAGTGTAGTACTCAATACTCCCCCCGTCGTTCCTAAGATGTCTGATCTAAAGTGATAGAGTTAGATTTGTATTTGAAAGTGTTTTACTGATAGTGACAATATATCGTGACAGAAGACAATAATGTTCTGTTTTATCAATTATGCTAAATCAAAGTAACTATTCTAATGTTAACTATGCATTGTTGATCACTAATACTGTAAGTCTGTAATGTCCTTTGCTTTGCACTAGCAAGTTTCCTGCTAAATTTTATGATCAAGTTAGTGACACTCTCCTCTGTGACAGTACACTCCCCGAGTAAATGGAAAAATCCCCAATGTTGATAATGCAACGCTGGATCATGAAAGATTACTGGAACGGTAAAAATCATCTGTCAGTCTCGCTCCATAAATGCAGCACTAGAAGCTAGACTGGTGGGATCGGTCTAATGGAATTATACATGCCTTTCTTTAAAAATAATTGCAAATGTTGATATGCTTTCTTTTATTGTTTTATGTTAAGTCCATTTACCATTATCGTTCTTTTGACAGGTTGGGAAATTACGGTTTGGCTGAATTTCAAATAGAAGGGGATGGGAATTGTCAGGTTTGTTTTCGAGTTCCAGTGTACATTCCATTCACTGAATATATTATGCCACACCATCAGCTCTGATTCAAATAGCATGTGAGTCTGCTAGCTTGCTTATAATTGAGCGCTCATAGATTGCTGCTGTAACGTCGTACTGAAAATTTATCGATCTGATTTATTTGAGCTTCGTTAACTCTTCTCTTTTATAAATGATCTACCTTTTCAGTTCCGAGCTTTGGCAGATCAGATATTTCGCAATCCTGACTATCATAAACATGTTAGAAAGGCTGTCATGAAACAGGTTGGTTTTATTTCTTCTTGACCTTCATCTGCAGGGTTCTTTTGATCAATAGATACATTACCACATCCGATCATATATAATTGCTATGGAACACCCTGTATTTCAGCTGAAGGAATTCAGAAAACATTACGAAAGCTATGTACCAATGGAATATAAGGTGTATTTGAAGAGAATGAAAAGGTTCCTATTGAACACTGATTTGAGTTGCTCATTAATTCACTACCCAGGGAGACACCTTTTGGAGCTACTTATCTGTATATTCATATACGATTTTCTGCAGATCTGGGGAATGGGGAGATCATCTAACCTTACAAGCGGCTGCAGATCGGGTAATATAGCAGTCAGAGTCGATTGGTTTATGAGTAAAAAATATACTGTTCTCCAAATGATTTTTCTTGTGATTTCTTTAATTTCATAATCCTTTTTTGTGACGATCCCAAAGACCAGTTGTTAAACTAATAGAAGTGGGTGATACTGTTGGTGCACTTTTTGATGTTAATCTGTTTGGTAGTCCTTGTCAAAGATGCCTCGAATTTCCTGTTTGTTATCATTTTTTTTAATTATACAATTTAGATTTTAACATCACCCCTGGGTTTGCCGGTCTTCTTTTCATTTGTATTTACGTTCCACTTCGGAAATATCTTGTTTTGGTTGGTATGTGTTGTTACAGCATCAGTATGTCTAATGTCTGTAGACTGTAAGTTGTCTAACA
Organism: Digitaria exilis; assembly: GCA_015342445.1. Lineage (NCBI taxonomy): Eukaryota > Viridiplantae > Streptophyta > Magnoliopsida > Poales > Poaceae > Digitaria > Digitaria exilis. The sequence goes on from JACEFO010002479.1 coordinate 2,271,393, forward strand.
CCCCTTGGGTCTCTATGCTTGCAGTTTGGTGCCAAAATTTGTTTGCTGACATCATTTAGAGACACTTGCTTGATTGAAATAGTCCCCAGGGAGCTGACTCCCACGAAAGGTGAGAGCTTGTATACTCTGTTGCTCCTTCAGTGCTCAGATATTTGGTTCCAAGTCAAATTCTTTGTCGCCAGCATCTATTCTGCTCTGAATTCTATTTTTGCAAGTCCAATGTTCCTTTTGAAATTGTCGACGATGTTTGGCTCTGAGTCAAATCCTTTTGAAGTCCAATCGTCATGTAACCCTTCGTTGGCACATGTTTTTGCAGAGCTTTGGCTAAGCTTCTGGTGTGAAGTACACTACAATTCCTTATATGGAATCGACGGTGTGTATTTTTTCTTAGACCTGATGCACCACCGATTTGCATTTTACAAATTTATGTTAGATTTAGTCCCACATCGGTAATTGATGGTGGGAGAGCACAATATATAAGGTGGGCAGTCCTCATACTATCAGACTAGTCTTTTTGGTTGAGTTAGGCCCGAGGCCTTAATTGTTGTTGGGTTCCGTGGACCTAGGCCTGGGGGCACCAACTCGTATGTACAGCGGGTTGGGCCAGATTTCGCTGCGCCACCCTAACAAGTGGTATCAGAGCCGAAGGTTGTAAAATTAGTAACATCTCCGGGTCACATGTTTACGGGGGAGCCCGTTGATATCTCCGTTGGGTCATTTGACCATTGGTCACACAAGTTGGCTGGAAAGTTTATATTCTGTGCATATGATAACGTCTTCTGTGATGGAAGAGTTGGGTCCGATGTGTGACGGGGGAGATTGTTAGATTTAGTCACACATCGGTAATTGATGGCGGGGGAGCACAACATATAAGATGGGCATCTTTTGGGTTGAGTTAGCCCCGAGATCTTAGTTGTTGTGGGCTCCGTGGACCTAGACCGGGGGGCACCGGCTCATATGTACAGCGGGCCGGACCGGATTCCTCTGCTCCACTCTAACAATTTATATAATTGAAAATTTGAAGAAACCTACTTCGATGTTTCTGTATATTTCCCTGATGCTGCTTAGTTATAAATGAGTTCCTTTTGTGCTATTTGCAGATCTCTTGACTCGCAAGACGAAGAAGAAACACTGGCTGTTCTAGGGTGGTTCTGAAAGCTGAAGCTTCTCTGCCATGTTCTTTCCAACCAGTGCAGCCTCTTTTGTACTTACTAGTTGGCTGATACTGTAACTCTTATACTTATGTACAGTCAATTGTAAATTTCCTAATGAAAAAGGAACAAATCTGAACCGAACAACTTTCAGATCCATGAGTCCATGTTCCTTCTACACGGCGGTGTAGATTTTGCCTTTCAATATACACCAAATGAACGCCTAATCACTCTGATAGTGCTTGCATCATTGCATCGCCATTTTTGGAATTCATATAGCATCGATTGGTGTTGCCGACTTTTTGGCTTGATTCGAATTTGACTTTAACACTAGAAAGTTTAAGAGTAGTTTGGACTTTTTTGATCAAAGAGTAGTTTGGACTATGGAGGTCAGGCAACAAAAAAATCATAAAAAAATAGACGAGCCGGCTGTGTTCAGATTTAGGAAAAATATTCTCCAACAATTTTTTCCTATTCACCCCACTCACAGAACACGCTTCACAGTGCACTGTTCATCTAAAACTTCCTCTGAACACAGACTAAGAACGCGTTTGGTTGGGTGCATGCACCTCAACTAGGGCGGCGGCATGCAAGTTGGTGATTGGATGGCTGCACGAGCTCCCGTGCCTGGTTCAAGTTGGTGATTGGATGGCTGCACGAGCTCCCGTGCCTGGTTCTGCAGACGGGCACGGTTCTGCAGACGCAAAAAGGCTCCACCGCCTGGCTCCCGAGAAACCAAAGCAGGATTCGTTTCTGGCGGGCCAGGCCCGTGGGGTGTGAGTAATTTGGTAGCTAATGGCATTATTACTACATGATTAGTATATATTAAAATATATTAATGTATTTTAAATAATATTAAGGGGTAATTATAGAAAGTATAAAAAATATTTTAACTTGATAAAGACCATGGGGGTTAATTTTTCATCTATTGTAATCTCATGCGGGATGTCTTCATGTGAGTAACCAAACAACTTCTCATGCTGGCCAAGCTCTTACAAGCATCCAACCAAACACCAACATCTTGCATCAGCATAGCCTTGCCACAGAGGGCCTGGCTCCTATATGCGAGCCAGGCTAGGCTCATCCACGAATCAAACACGTCCTAAATGTCCCTTCCCACGGGTTCAGCCCAGTCCAGCCTGTGCCAGAGGGGAATGAGCGAGAATTTTTTTTTTAATTTTATTCTTTTTTTAATTAATATTATAATAACAGCCGGTCGAGACCAATATTTGCACTGGGTAGCTGTCGGTGCCTGATTTGGTCGCACCGGCACAAACAAGTGATTGCGGTGCTAATCCACTCGTTGCCCCGATGGCGGGTGGAAAGACGGGGGTTTTTATCCTGGTTCCAGCCACAGGGCCGTACGTCCAGCAGTGGTGCTGAGCACCAGTTTACGTGTTGCTCGTAGTAGGGGGTTACAAGCAAGGTGGGAGAAGGAGACGAGCTCCTAAGTCCCTGAGTCTAGCTTTCGCTGGCTAAGTATCGTGTGTGTGTCTGGCTATGTATGAACCTGCTGTCCCTTGCCCCTTTGCATGGGCTTCCCTTCCCCTTTTATAGACCAAGGGGGAGGGTGCGAGTACATGCGTTCGTGGTGTTGACGTTCTAAGTGCACTGTGCTGTCCATGCCACGCACTATACGAGCAGGAATCGCGCCTTCCAACTCCGGCTGACGACATGGCAGTGGCTGACGTGATGTCCTTCCTTCTTGTGACGGCTCACGGCGTCGAGGGTGGCAACTTGCGTACGGCGTCCAGATCGAGTCTCTGTAGCCTCATTCGAGGGTCGCCTTCGAGGATGGTGGCGTGCCCGAGGCGAGTAAAGTCAAAGGAGTGGTTGGAACAGTGCTGCTGCCAAGTTAGGCGTGTCCGTGCAGCGTGGCGCTCAGAAGTCCACTGTTGCGAGTGGATTTGACCGGTGTCCTCTCCGGGGCGTGGGCGGAGGCGTGGTGCAGTGATTACCCTGCTTTTTGACTGCAGAGGAGCGTCATCATGACTTGGATTGATGGGTCGCAGAGCCTTGGGCGTCGTTCCCAGCGTGGCAGGCTCGAGCTTGGCCCGCAAGCTCGAGCTTGCCGAGCCTCGAACGAGACGGAAATCACCCGCTCGAGGGTGAACGTCTCCCTCGAGGTCACTGAGCCTCGATCGTCACGGACGTCCCCGCTCGAGGGTGGTCGTCCACCTCGAGCGGGACGGGTGCCGAGGAGTTGTTGCGATGGTGGGTCTTTGCTGGGCTGTCGAACCAGGCCAATGTCGTTGCGGGCCTTGTCGCCAAGTAGTTTTAGGGCTAAGTTAGGGTACCCCTTTTACAGGTACCCGACAGTAGCCGTTTTGGCCGCGCCACCTCAGCTGGCGCGGCCAAATCGCCCTGCCGCGCCAGTGCATGTGGCGCGGATAGGCCACCACGCTGGTGTAACACCCCTGGTGTTAATTAACACTAAAACAATGATTAAGCTAAGCTAAACAAGTAATCAAGCCTAACCAAGGTTAATTGAAAGAAAGAAATCAAACGAAATGCTAAAAGGAATTCGATAAGAAATTAAAAACACCCCAAAAAGAGGCAAAACAAAAAACCTTTAAATTTTATATAAGAACTTGAATTTTGGCCAATGCAAAATTTGAAGGAGAGACCAAACCAAGCATCTTCCCTTTTGAAACCATAGCCTAAAAATGTTTGGAAGTATCTCAAATTTCAGACCCTAACTTTGGAAATTAAATTTTTCAATTCAAATTCAAAAGCTGAAATGGAACCTCAGCCAAGCTCGAGGGGCATTCACCCTCGAGCGGTGATTTCCGTCACGCTCGAGGCTCCGCAGCCAAGCTCGAGGGGCATTCACCCTCGAGCGGTGATTTCCGTCACGCTCGAGGCTCCGCAGCCAAGCTCGAGGGGGGCATTCACCCTCGAGCGGCGTTTCAGTCACCCTCGAGGCTCCGCAGCCAAGCTCGAGGGGGGCATTCACCCTCGAGCGGCGTTTCCGTCACCCTCGAGGCTCCGCAGCCAAGCTCGAGTTGCATTCACCCTCGAGTGGCGTTTCCGTCACCTTCGAGGCTCGGAAAGCTCGAGCTTGCGATCCAAGCTCGAAGCGCATGGTCGAAGCGCCTGGTCCAAGCTTGAAAAGGCGCGCCCACGGGACGCTCACGCCGCGCTCGCGCATGCCCGCGCTCGCCGCCGGCAGCGCTCTGCCAACGGCCGTCCTCGACTGCGCCGGCCAATGGCGCGGCTGCATGTCTCCGCTCACGGAGCACGCGTCTGGCCAGCCCGCGTGGCCTGAGGCGCACTGTAGCGCTGACTCCCGCGCTCGCCGTCGCGTCGCCGCCGCGGACCGCCGGATATTGCCGTCGCCGCCGTTGCCCACCGGTCCGTCGTGCGACTTTCGCGACCACGCCATCTCCTTTTCCTCGCCCTGTCTCTTCTCGCCTCGCCCACGCGCGCCTGCCGCCTGCAGCACGCCTGCGCGCGCACGTTGACGCCGCGCACGGCGCCAACACGGCCGCGACAAGCCGCTGTCGCCGCGACAGCTCACCGAGCTGCCCCAGCCTCCATCCCGTGCTGCCCGAGCACCCCTTCCCTCCCCTCTCGCTCCTACTTAAAGCCCCAAACAGTTCCCCCTCTCTTCCACGCCGAAATCGCTCGCCGGAGTTCACAGAGCTTCCGCCGCCGCCCGCGCACGTGCACAGTCCGCTCCACTCCTCCTCCGGCCGAACCGAGGGAACCAATAGCTTCACCGTGCCGCGCTGGTGCTCAAAGACCTCTTCCCCGACCTTCTCCGACCCCGACGCCGCCGGTCGCCGCTCGCCGGAGCAAGCCGAGCCGCCACCGCCGTCGTTGACCCCGTTTCCGGCCATCCCCGACCTCGAGACCTAGCTCAAACGAATCACGGTGAGCACCTCTCCTTTTCCCCCCACTTCCCCGGCCCGGTCTCGCCGCCGTTTGGCCGGCGTAACCACGCCGGCGAGCCCAGGGATCCCTGTGTGTCTTCAACCTCTTTCCAGGGGGCCGACTGTAAAATGCAGGGACTTGTTTGTAAGAGATTCAAAAACCCTAGGGTTCACAGCGTAAAATAGATTCTATCTTTTAGGTTTAATTCGCTGAGATCTTCAAAGATTCGTAGAAAATCGTAGAAAAATCATAAAAATGCCAAACCAATTTTGTAGTGACCAGTGAATCTAGAAGGCCAACTTCTTCCTTTGCACCTCACCCAGTTGAGCTGTAGATTTTGAAATATAAATTCATTTCAGTTTGAGCACATTTCATCATAGTTCAAAATCTACACATACACTGGAGCTGAGCTTGGGATATGTTGTTAGGGTGATTATCATTAGCCTAATGCGCAAAGGGTGCACAAAAATTCCCAGTGGATTTAGGGTTATGATTTTCCAAACATATACCCTGCTGTTTTGGCAAATAAATCACAGAAAATAAATTACTCAGTGAGAAATCATCTCCTTCACCCAGAAACTAAATCAGGACCTAAGAAACCTTAGAAAAATGAAAATGGTAATTTTTGGACACTGGAAAATGGCTAAATGATTTTGGTAGTTTAAACATGGTGAAATTCCACAAAAATAACCATAAATCAATATCACATGCAAACTTGCAGAGAGATCACTTTTGGTACCCTAAGTCACTGTGCCAAGTGGTGTGAACAAAAACCTTGTAATTATTTTTGTAGGATTTTAGTTGTTTTTAGGCAAAAAGATAAGAATAATTTTTATAAATTATAGAAAAATTATCTTGAGCCAAACTTTGGGCTAAGCTCCTGCCTTGGCATGAGCAAGCCTCTGGCCAAATGGTACATGAACATAAATTTCCTAAGTTCACCTTTTGAATAATCGAAAAGGGACTTGAATAAGGGAAAAGAAAAGAAAAGAAAAGAGAAGAAAAAGAAAGGAAAAGAGAAGAGAAAGAAAAGAAAAGAGAAAAACCTAAAACTTTAAAATCAAAGTAAAGGTTCAAATGAAAAAGGATATATTCACTTATAATTAATGTTTATCCTTTCTAATTCATTAACCAAGATTTAAATAAACCCTAATTGTTTAAATCTCGATACTTAAGCATTTCATGCATTCCGTATAGATTCGGGTCTCGCCGACGGAGTCTACGAGCTAGTCCCCGCTGCCGAGGAGATCGCCCAGGAGTCCGAGGTGAACGTGGTGCACGTGGATCCGAGCCCCGAGCAGGAGTACCGCTTCGAGCCGGAAGGCAAGCCCCGGAGCATAACCTAACTTTACTTACGCCATTTACTTGATTATATGTTTGTGCATTTAAGTTTCAAGGAGTTGAATGAAACCCTAGATTGCATGATCATAGGTTCCTTTGATTGAACACTAGTATGTTAGGTTCGATAGTCGCTATGCTTAAGAACGATAGAAGTCGAGTGTTTTCCGACACTCGCGAGATATAGGAGTTGTATGACTACTCATATCAGAAACACTAGAGATGATGGACGGATGATTGTAGATACCCGTCTATCGATGTTTTAAGTGGAAACATGTGGTACTTTTGTGTCAAGCGTTTGAACGTACCACACATATGCACGGTTTATGGGACCGGTAAGTCCCGGTATCCGATTGATGCGAGCAGGTCCGACAGCTCTCTGTCTTGGAAACGTTATCCCATGGGCACATGAGGGTAGTTGCGTGAGTCCCAGTAGTGGTGAACCTTTACCCTGAGGCAGTGGGACTCGGGAGCCACTCGCAGAGAGAGGAGAAAGGATTGGGGTGTGTTGGCATTTCCAACCATTCCGTATGTTTGGGTTTTCCCTGGCCAGGTAGTAAATTCGGTTTGAACTGTCCGCTTCTCGCGGTTAATGAGACTGCTTGACCGATGTATGACATATTATGAAGTGAAACTTGGAAGGATGAAATCTTTGTATGAAATAATTGTATTGCAAAACTTGATTGTTTAGCTAGGCTCACCTAGAATGGATAGACTAAAGAAGTTAAAATCAAGATAAAGAAAGTAGAAAACAGCTTAGTCGCTTTTGGCAAAAGAACCCCACTAGCCAAACAGCCTCTCATCGTAGGAGTCGGTGATGTAGTGATCACCAGTCGGTTAAGTCTTGTTGAGTATAACTAGTATACTCAGCCTTGCTTGTGGCTAAATTTTCAGGACCATCCCCTCAGGAGGTAGCTGCCTCTATGGCTTGGGCCTCCCAGCTTCCTCCTGGTTACAGCATCGAGTGGGAGCCGACCTCTCCCGAGGATCGTGAGGAGTAGCGTCACGGCTGACTTCATCGTGACGATACTATGGATCGTCGCTAGTATCTCGTTTACTTTCCGCTGCATGAACTCAAACTATTTATTTATCATTTCAATTTGGTTGTAATAACTCTAAGACTTGTTGTAATTTGAATTGTGGAATGATGTGATCTTTGGAACTCACCTTCGAGTGAGCGTATGGACGGACGATCTTCAGTAGCCGTTGGTCGAGCTTGACTCGACGGTCGAATCCGCACTTGGGAACATTTTTGTATATTAGCACCAATGGAAGGTGGAATATACTTAAGTGGGCCCATTTCTCGGGTGAGATCGCTACAGCTGGTATCAGAGCCGACGTTCATACACTCCAAAGAAAGCACCAGACCCTAACCAATGTTTTCTGAAATAAAATCTACCAAACCCCGATTCCTTTGCGCCCAAGCAAAAGGAATGAAGCGAATAGGATCGTTAAGGATAAACTAGAACGTGAAGTCCTTAAGGGTTAAGGGTTGCGCTTTGTTAGGTGGCATAGTCTAACTTAGGAGTGATGTTTGCTCTTCCATGAAACCCAATCTTTAAAAGGCTTTCGTCGCAAGTCCTCTGACTGGTACGTAAGGTTTACGAATAGGAGTCCGACTAGATCTATAGAGAGAGACGTGTTTATGCCTAGCCACCGGCACTAACTTCGAAAGTCAAGTCTGGCTTAAGATGTGAGGACGTTTAGGTCTTGCATGCATCTCTTAACTAAAACCAGAATAATAATAAACTTAAGAGAGTCAAAACCCAACCGATCAAATCAAATTTATGAATTGAATTGTAACCTTGTGATGCTGAAATCTACAAGGGACAATAAATTGAAATGTCATTTCTATACCCCCATATCAGTTGAACCTGTCCTAATTTCAAATAACAAAGTTGTGTGAAATTTTTATAAACAAATGTCACGCCAAAAATAAGAACTTGGATTATTATAATTCAAGATTATGCCCAAAATCATATACCTCGGTTTATGAAAAACAACAAAGCAGCGTTGGTGAAACTAAATTTTCAATCCCTTCCAAGTGGTTATGGTGCTAAGCTGAATGCCACAGTTAGTGGGCACTAGTTTTTCTTTTCCCGAGCAAAGATAAAAAGTTTCAAATGTTGGAGCTGGGAGCTACCGCTTTTCATCTACGAGCCCGCTATCTGTCCACAAAAGTTGTCCTTTCATTCAAGCTCTGATATCTTTCCCGTGTGCTCTGCTCTTTGACAATTCCCTTGAAGCAAGAAAATGTAAACGACTTCCCTCCACTTTTCTTGGTCCAGCCCTTCTAAATCCAGTTGTTTTCTCTTGGGAAACGGAAAACAGATAAACCTATGGTTACTCCTCGTGTTATCTTTCTTCATGATCAGTCCGTAAGTGACTAAAATAATAGTGGACCGACAACTTCAAGCGTAAGAGGATCATTTTCCATGCACTAACTTCAGTCAATAGTAGAAATCTTGGATCCCGAGCCTGAGCCATGCCCTATTCCATTATGGTGTGTTACCGTCCAAACCTTTTTATCTCTGATTCAGTACACTTCAAATTTCATGTCTTGATTAAATTGTTTTCACCACTTCTCGTTGAGAGGAAATTTTTATTGCGTAAACCTCCTTTGACGTTTTAAACTACATTACCTTGACTTCTATATGTTTAAGCATTCTACCATGACTGGCCATTTCAAGGACCGCCTACCCTGTTTTTCCCGCCATCACCGCAAGGTCTCACGGGCCAGTTGACCTCCTCCGTATCCGTGCGCCGTGTGCTCTGCCTCGTTCGCCGGTTCGCCACAGTCGCCTTCGTTTTTCCCACCGCCATCGCCCACGTATTCGTCGCCGTACCACTGTCCCATCGCCAGGGCATCTCGATGCCGGCCACTACCGCGCCATGCGCCGCTCTCACGCCATCGCCCCGCCGGCCCCTACCTGACGATGTCGACACGCCACCACCATTCCTCCACCCCGGCCGTCGATAAAAGTGACCCCTCCACCGGCTACCACCACTCCACGCCGCTCCACTTAAGCAACACCACTCCGCCGTTCTCGTTTCCCTCCGGCAACCTCCACGGTGCCCCAGGTCATCCATCCCCACCATGTGTTCTCTTCCTCGCTGAGCAAGCTACGCCTCCATCTCTCCGTGAATCCACAAGGAAGTGCCCTCTTCACAACCTACCTTGCCGCTTCACCAAGATCCACGACCCCAACCTCACCAAAGGAATTCGAGCAGAAGTCACCAGAGGATTCCGCAAGATTGAAGTCGACAAGCAAGGAAGTTTTCAACCTTCGCCACCACCCATGTCTTTCCCTTTCTTTCCCCCGATTGGTCTCGGAGTTCAGTGGACAGTGTTGGTATATTACTTTTGTTTCCTATGCGAGATTTTGATAATCTTAGCTTTCCATATCTACATTCATCGCCCGCTCCCGCATGAGCGCCGTGATGCCGTCTGAGAGATCTTGTATCAGTTATCATCTTCGAGTCGTGAATCTTGTAGGACTTTGGTGTGTTGTATCTGTGTTCTTTGAGTAACGCCTTTTCTTTCTAGTGAAAAGTTCCATTTTTCTCCTCCTCCGAATCTCGGGACGAGATTCTTTTAAGGGGGGTAGGCTGTAACACCCCTGGTGTTAATTAACACTAAAACAATGATTAAGCTAAGCTAAACAAGTAATCAAGCCTAACCAAGGTTAATTGAAAGAAAGAAATCAAACGAAATGCTAAAAGGAATTCGATAAGAAATTAAAAACACCCCAAAAAGAGGCAAAACAAAAAACCTTTAAATTTTATATAAGAACTTGAATTTTGGCCAATGCAAAATTTGAAGGAGAGACCAAACCAAGCATCTTCCCTTTTGAAACCATAGCCTAAAAATGTTTGGAAGTATCTCAAATTTCAGACCCTAACTTTGGAAATTAAATTTTTCAATTCAAATTCAAAAGCTGAAATGGAACCTCAGCCAAGCTCGAGGGGCATTCACCCTCGAGCGGTGATTTCCGTCACGCTCGAGGCTCCGCAGCCAAGCTCGAGGGGCATTCACCCTCGAGCGGTGATTTCCGTCACGCTCGAGGCTCCGCAGCCAAGCTCGAGGGGGGCATTCACCCTCGAGCGGCGTTTCAGTCACCCTCGAGGCTCCGCAGCCAAGCTCGAGGGGGGCATTCACCCTCGAGCGGCGTTTCCGTCACCCTCGAGGCTCCGCAGCCAAGCTCGAGTTGCATTCACCCTCGAGTGGCGTTTCCGTCACCTTCGAGGCTCGGAAAGCTCGAGCTTGCGATCCAAGCTCGAAGCGCATGGTCGAAGCGCCTGGTCCAAGCTTGAAAAGGCGCGCCCACGGGACGCTCACGCCGCGCTCGCGCATGCCCGCGCTCGCCGCCGGCAGCGCTCTGCCAACGGCCGTCCTCGACTGCGCCGGCCAATGGCGCGGCTGCATGTCTCCGCTCACGGAGCACGCGTCTGGCCAGCCCGCGTGGCCTGAGGCGCACTGTAGCGCTGACTCCCGCGCTCGCCGTCGCGTCGCCGCCGCGGACCGCCGGATATTGCCGTCGCCGCCGTTGCCCACCGGTCCGTCGTGCGACTTTCGCGACCACGCCGTCTCCTTTTCCTCGCCCTGTCTCTTCTCGCCTCGCCCACGCGCGCCTGCCGCCTGCAGCACGCCTGCGCGCGCACGTTGACGCCGCGCACGGCGCCAACACGGCCGCGACAAGCCGCTGTCGCCGCGACAGCTCACCGAGCTGCCCCAGCCTCCATCCCGTGCTGCCCGAGCACCCCTTCCCTCCCCTCTCGCTCCTACTTAAAGCCCCAAACAGTTCCCCCTCTCTTCCACGCCGAAATCGCTCGCCGGAGTTCACAGAGCTTCCGCCGCCGCCCGCGCACGTGCACAGTCCGCTCCACTCCTCCTCCGGCCGAACCGAGGGAACCAATAGCTTCACCGTGCCGCGCTGGTGCTCAAAGACCTCTTCCCCGACCTTCTCCGACCCCGACGCCGCCGGTCGCCGCTCGCCGGAGCAAGCCGAGCCGCCACCGCCGTCGTTGACCCCGTTTCCGGCCATCCCCGACCTCGAGACCTAGCTCAAACGAATCACGGTGAGCACCTCTCCTTTTCCCCCCACTTCCCCGGCCCGGTCTCGCCGCCGTTTGGCCGGCGTAACCACGCCGGCGAGCCCAGGGATCCCTGTGTGTCTTCAACCTCTTTCCAGGGGGCCGACTGTAAAATGCAGGGACTTGTTTGTAAGAGATTCAAAAACCCTAGGGTTCACAGCGTAAAATAGATTCTATCTTTTAGGTTTAATTCGCTGAGATCTTCAAAGATTCGTAGAAAATCGTAGAAAAATCATAAAAATGCCAAACCAATTTTGTAGTGACCAGTGAATCTAGAAGGCCAACTTCTTCCTTTGCACCTCACCCAGTTGAGCTGTAGATTTTGAAATATAAATTCATTTCAGTTTGAGCACATTTCATCATAGTTCAAAATCTACACATACACTGGAGCTGAGCTTGGGATATGTTGTTAGGGTGATTATCATTAGCCTAATGCGCAAAGGGTGCACAAAAATTCCCAGTGGATTTAGGGTTATGATTTTCCAAACATATACCCTGCTGTTTTGGCAAATAAATCACAGAAAATAAATTACTCAGTGAGAAATCATCTCCTTCACCCAGAAACTAAATCAGGACCTAAGAAACCTTAGAAAAATGAAAATGGTAATTTTTGGACACTGGAAAATGGCTAAATGATTTTGGTAGTTTAAACATGGTGAAATTCCACAAAAATAACCATAAATCAATATCACATGCAAACTTGCAGAGAGATCACTTTTGGTACCCTAAGTCACTGTGCCAAGTGGTGTGAACAAAAACCTTGTAATTATTTTTGTAGGATTTTAGTTGTTTTTAGGCAAAAAGATAAGAATAATTTTTATAAATTATAGAAAAATTATCTTGAGCCAAACTTTGGGCTAAGCTCCTGCCTTGGCATGAGCAAGCCTCTGGCCAAATGGTACATGAACATAAATTTCCTAAGTTCACCTTTTGAATAATCGAAAAGGGACTTGAATAAGGGAAAAGAAAAGAAAAGAAAAGAGAAGAAAAAGAAAGGAAAAGAGAAGAGAAAGAAAAGAAAAGAGAAAAACCTAAAACTTTAAAATCAAAGTAAAGGTTCAAATGAAAAAGGATATATTCACTTATAATTAATGTTTATCCTTTCTAATTCATTAACCAAGATTTAAATAAACCCTAATTGTTTAAATCTCGATACTTAAGCATTTCATGCATTCCGTATAGATTCGGGTCTCGCCGACGGAGTCTACGAGCTAGTCCCCGCTGCCGAGGAGATCGCCCAGGAGTCCGAGGTGAACGTGGTGCACGTGGATCCGAGCCCCGAGCAGGAGTACCGCTTCGAGCCGGAAGGCAAGCCCCGGAGCATAACCTAACTTTACTTACGCCATTTACTTGATTATATGTTTGTGCATTTAAGTTTCAAGGAGTTGAATGAAACCCTAGATTGCATGATCATAGGTTCCTTTGATTGAACACTAGTATGTTAGGTTCGATAGTCGCTATGCTTAAGAACGATAGAAGTCGAGTGTTTTCCGACACTCGCGAGATATAGGAGTTGTATGACTACTCATATCAGAAACACTAGAGATGATGGACGGATGATTGTAGATACCCGTCTATCGATGTTTTAAGTGGAAACATGTGGTACTTTTGTGTCAAGCGTTTGAACGTACCACACATATGCACGGTTTATGGGACCGGTAAGTCCCGGTATCCGATTGATGCGAGCAGGTCCGACAGCTCTCTGTCTTGGAAACGTTATCCCATGGGCACATGAGGGTAGTTGCGTGAGTCCCAGTAGTGGTGAACCTTTACCCTGAGGCAGTGGGACTCGGGAGCCACTCGCAGAGAGAGGAGAAAGGATTGGGGTGTGTTGGCATTTCCAACCATTCCGTATGTTTGGGTTTTCCCTGGCCAGGTAGTAAATTCGGTTTGAACTGTCCGCTTCTCGCGGTTAATGAGACTGCTTGACCGATGTATGACATATTATGAAGTGAAACTTGGAAGGATGAAATCTTTGTATGAAATAATTGTATTGCAAAACTTGATTGTTTAGCTAGGCTCACCTAGAATGGATAGACTAAAGAAGTTAAAATCAAGATAAAGAAAGTAGAAAACAGCTTAGTCGCTTTTGGCAAAAGAACCCCACTAGCCAAACAGCCTCTCATCGTAGGAGTCGGTGATGTAGTGATCACCAGTCGGTTAAGTCTTGTTGAGTATAACTAGTATACTCAGCCTTGCTTGTGGCTAAATTTTCAGGACCATCCCCTCAGGAGGTAGCTGCCTCTATGGCTTGGGCCTCCCAGCTTCCTCCTGGTTACAGCATCGAGTGGGAGCCGACCTCTCCCGAGGATCGTGAGGAGTAGCGTCACGGCTGACTTCATCGTGACGATACTATGGATCGTCGCTAGTATCTCGTTTACTTTCCGCTGCATGAACTCAAACTATTTATTTATCATTTCAATTTGGTTGTAATAACTCTAAGACTTGTTGTAATTTGAATTGTGGAATGATGTGATCTTTGGAACTCACCTTCGAGTGAGCGTATGGACGGACGATCTTCAGTAGCCGTTGGTCGAGCTTGACTCGACGGTCGAATCCGCACTTGGGAACATTTTTGTATATTAGCACCAATGGAAGGTGGAATATACTTAAGTGGGCCCATTTCTCGGGTGAGATCGCTACAGCTGGCCGCGGGCGCCAACGAGGCGGCCAGTGGGTCAGCCGCTGCCGCGCCACCCCGCCTGGCGCGGCACGGCCGTATTCAGGGCCCGCACGGGCCCTCTTGTTTCTTCTTCCTCCTCTCCTTTCCTCCTCCAGCTGCGCGCAGCTCTGCCGCTGCCCGCCGCCGCGCCACCATTGCCGGCCGAAATCCGGCCGTTTTGGTCCGGAAAAGTGGGGGAAATCGATCCCCTCCCTCCCGTGAAGGTATTTCCACCTTTTTTCCCTTGTTCCACCATGAGATTCGGAAGATATGAGTAGGTTTAGGTGTTTTAGGGTTTGTGATATGTTTTGAAATTGTAGTGATTTATACGTTTGTTTCTTGCAATGTGATGGTTAGGATGAACGTAGTATTGGCTCTGCCTCGATTTGAACATGTTGAATTTGTTGCATGTTTTTATTCTACGATGCTGTGAAGGGATTAGGTTTGTAGGGTATATTAGGAGAAATGCATTTGTGAAAACTCATGTTGTTTGTCTAATTCTGGTTGAAATGATTATTTTGTAGATGGTTTGTTTAGTCCGTTAGTTTCATGGTGGGGTTGTGAAAGAGAATGGGGAGTTTGTGAATATGAAAGATGCCACGCGAATGTTTGAAGTTGCCCCGTGTTTGTATGAGATAGTTGAATGTGCTCGGAGTCATTTTACTTGTGGGGTAGATGATGAGATTAGCTTGAAAGGCCGTGTTGATTGCGGTAGAGGAAGAGCGACATACGCTCTAGTGGATTTGAAAACTGATGTGGAATGAGATCAATTTAAGAGATTAGTAGAGCAATCTAGTGTGCCTTATTTGGACGTGGTTGCTACTATCCGAAAAACTGCCAGTAGAGAGGGAGGTAGAGAGTTAGTGGCTCAGTTTGGGACACAGGAGTCAACAATCTCACAGCTAGGTATTGGTGTGATCCAACAAGAGCAATTGCAATCAAAGAGAACAGAGTTTGCTGATGATTCTGATAGCGAGACCTTTAGCTTTGATGAGACAGAGCCAGACAAGGCACCAGAACCAGGCGAGGTGGCGCGACAGCGGCTGGACCACTGGCCGCCTCGCTGGCGCCCGCGGCCAGCGTGGCTGCCTTGCCGCGCCAGTGCATGTGGCGCGGCAGGGCGATTTGGCTGCGCCAGCCGAGGTGGCGCGGCCAAAACAGCTACCCAGCGCAAATATTGGTCTCGACCAGCTGTTATTATAATATTATTAAAAAAATAAAATTAAAAAAAAATCGATGAGCGACGGGGCAGCCAGTGAGCCGCGACCGCCCGCGATCTCCGACGCCATTGCTGACGCCTGCAGAAAGCTCCGTGAGACGAGAAATTTCCCGGCGTCAAATCGTGCGGTGCTTCCGTGGACCGTGGAGGCGTTGAATCGTGTGCGTGAGCCATTACGTAGCGGCGGCAACCTGACCTCTGCTGCCCCCTCGCCGTCAAAGAGATCCCCCTCGCGCGTGACTTCAGTTTCTTGCCTCCACTCCTCATCGTCTATCACGTGTGGAGAAACCGAGACACGATCCCAACCAATCGGGAATCCGATTGGGTGGCCACCTCCACTTTCACCAGTTCCTTACCCCAGGAACAAGAATTGCTCCTCTAAGTTCTGTTCGAGCGTAATCTGTCCGTCGGGTAGAGAACCTGAGGTTGCGATTTGAGCTGCGGGAGAGAGATGGGGCAGAGCAAGGAGGAGTTCTTGGAGCAGTTCGGTGGGGACTACGGCTACCCGGACGCTCCCCAGGGTATCGACGACCTGCGGGCCGCCGATTTCAAGAGACTGGAAGGTGTGATTTCGCAATCCCTCTCGATTCGTAGGCGAAAATTCCGAACTGATTTTGTTGGTTTCTTGTAATGTCTGTTGCCGTGCTCATGCACTCTTGTATTGGGAAATTTGAGCTTTGTTGTTGTGGCTATAGGGAAGAAGTGATACTATCTTACAGTGCTACTTTCCTAAACTTATCTTCCTGCCAATTTTGCTTCTTAAACTTTACATATATGGAAGTTTGCAGCTTGCCTGTTTCTAATGATGCGTTGGTCTTTGCAGGGATGGTTTATCTGGACCATGCCGGTGCGACACTCTACTCAGAGGGACAGATGGCTGATGTTTCCGAAGACCTTATGTCGAACGTCTACGGAAATCCTCGTATCCTTAAGTTTGGAACCTGTGTTCACAAGAGACATTGCTACTTTTTTCCCCCTTTTGTTGATAGTCATTTACTTTGAAAATTATTGTGGTTGTGTTCGTTGACGCACTTTTTAGATAGCCAGAGCGATTCAAGCATGGCTACAAGCGATCTTGTTACTTCTGCACGGCATCAGGTACGTATTTTATAAAAAATATGAGACTTATCATCAGGTTCCAATTTGCATGATTGCTTCTGATCAAAGAAACGACAAATTGGTGCCAACATCCTACAACATTGTATCCCTAAAGAAGTTGCAACCAGCTCTTTCTTGCTTATGATGCAAACTTTATCCTTACAGGTCCTAAAATACTTCAATGCATCTCCAAGGGACTACAAGTGTATATTTACCTCTGGGGCAACAGCAGCCCTAAAACTTGTTGGCGAATGTTTTCCATGGAGTAGAGATAGCTGCTACATGTACACAATGGAAAATCATAATAGTGTGCTCGGGATAAGAGAGTATCCTACCATGATTACAACTCTATTTATTGACTAGCTAATGCATATATCACTATGCAAATATGCTGTAATGACACACTGTGAATAGCTGGATAATCTTCATAGTTCGATATTCTGATGCCCTTGAATATACGACAAACTAGTTTCCTTTTCTATTACCTTTATCAGTAGGTTATATAAAGTTATCAAATTGAATTTTGTGGAAATGAGTTCTTTTCTTGGCAGCCTATATCAACATTTAAGAAATTCAAATTGATATAGCGTGTAAAAATACACATTGGCTTAGGGCGACCTGTTTTTGTGTGTCCTTAATATATCCATAGGTATGCTCTGAGCAAAGGAGCTACTGTTTCGGCAGTTGATGTTGAAGAGTTGGTTGAACCATCAAAGAACCATGGAAGTGATAGTTTGTTTAAGGTTTCAAAACGCTCAAATCAAAGAAGAGGTGATGATGCATTTTTGCATAATTATCAGAATGGAAACCTAACAGGTATTTCAGCAGGTAAGCACCTTTTGGTTTAACGTCTTTCTTCAGCCATGAAACCCTGTTCTCTGATCTACCTGCGTATATAGAGCTATGCTGATGCTCTCTCTCCCTCTCTCTCATGCAGGAAACACATTAAATCTATTTGCATTCCCTTCAGAGTGCAATTTCTCAGGCCACAAGTTCAATCTCAGCTTGGTCAACCTCATCAAGGAAGGGAAATTTGTGGGTACATCACAGGAACAGTAAGATATTCGATTGATACAAGGATGTACTAGACAAGTAACTGAATCAGTTTAAAAGTTATTGAGTGCTTGAATTTCAGGGGCCGCTGGATGGTTTTGATAGATGCTGCAAAAGGATGTACAACTGAGCCACCAAACTTAACCATGTATCCTGCTGATTTTGTTGTCTGTTCATTCTACAAGGTAACCCATATGCAGCTATTTTGTTTGGAAGGCCTTGTTACATAGATGTAATCAATTGTTAATCCTCTGGTGAACTTGCAGATATTTGGCTATCCAACTGGTATTGGTGCCTTAATTGTTAAAAATGGTACGCGACAAGCAATTATCATTTTATATTATTATGATGGCATTTCTGTGCCTTCTATTCTGACAGAAGGATTTAAGCTATGTTCTAAAGGATAATATAAATTAAATTGCTACAATAATCTTTAAATAGATGCTGGCGATCGTCTTCCCAAGAAAGCGGCAAGTGCTCTAATGATTTCTACCCTATTTTTCGTTCTATGACAGAGGCTGCTAGTTTACTGAACAAGACATACTTCGGTGGAGGTTAGCACTTAATAATGTGCTGCTTTGATGTTTATTTGTTTCTTGTCTTGCTTTTTTAGTTACCTTTCAGACTTTTTTTTATGACATAGGAACGGTGGCGGCTTCAATTGCTGACATTGACTTTGTTCAGAAAAGAAAGAGCATTGAACAAGTTCTTGAGGACGGAACAATCTCATTCTTAAGCATATCATCTCTTCAATATGGATTTAAGATAATTGATATGCTGACTATCTCGGCTATTGCACGGTAGCTATCAGTGGTTTGTTGTTGGTCCTAATATTCTGTCTATGATGTACTTCTGAACACAGTTCTTCTCTTTTAGGCATACTGCATCTCTTGCTACTTATGTGAGAAAGAAAATGATGAACTTGAAGCACAGCAATGAGAAAAATGTGTGCATAATCTATGGACAGCAAGCTTCCAAGGTACCATTAGCCAGTCACTGGATGCATTTTTCTTTCTTTCTTCTACCTCTAGGGAGTTATCACAATCAGTAGAAGAGACACACATCATGAAGATCATATGGACTTCTTTGAAATTCGTGTTAACTCTGAGTATTTATTGTTTCTATTAACTGGTGTTTTAGGTGAAAGATCTGAAGATGGGTCCTATAATCACATTCAATTTGAAAAGAGAAGATGGCACCTGGTTTGGTTACCGCGAGGTGGAGAAGCTTGCCTCCTTGTCAGGAATTCATTTGCGTGTAAGAGCGAAATTGAGATATCATATCTCTCTCTCTCTCTCTCCTTTTACATGGCTTGTGGAGTCCATATGAAGTATGATTGCATTTTACCTATGCTTCACATGATAATTAGGCTTGATACGTTTCTGGGAGTTTCATTTTAGTCAGTATCAATAGATTTACGAACAAGTGCCATGGTGTAACACATGCATGTGTGTTTGTGTGTGTTGGTGGGGGGGGGTTAGGTTAGTATGGAGTATGACACTTGTGGGTTATGCCTGAGAGATCACTGACTCCTGTCCAGTTAACACTATTCGAGTGCTTTGGAATCTTGGTTGAATTCATTCCTCTGCTGTTTTGCAGACAGGCTGTTTCTGCAACCCTGGTGCATGTGCTAAGTACCTCGGTCTGTCACACTCAGATCTAGTTTCTAATTTTGAGGTACACAATAAACCTTATCTACTCAACAGAAACAATGCTATACCAGCTTTTGGATCTAAATAAAGTAATGTGTTGCTGACATGGTAGGCTGGCCATGTTTGTTGGGATGACAATGACATAATAAATGGAAAACCAACTGGTGCTGTGAGGATATCATTTGGCTACATGTCCACATATGAAGATGCAGAGGTGCAATATTTTTTACATTTTATTTATTTGAAGGCCGAGTCCATCTCTAAGCTATTATCACTCATGTTATTACTCCTTTAATTCTTGCTAGGGATTTCTGAAGTTCTTGCGGTCATCTTTTGTGTCCAAAGCTGTAGGATTGAACAATGGCTACATGGATACTCTTAATTTTGGTAGGTGATGTCATAATTGCCTTAAGATATGAACCTGGTCATATGTTGTCGTTTTTTTTTATAATTCTGCATTCATCTAAATTTTGTTGATATGATTTTATTCCAGATGCTTGGAGCCAACGACCTATTTCAGATATCCGTTTAAAATCCATAATTATATATCCTGTGAAATCTTGCCAAGGATTTAGTGTGCAGGGTTGGCCACTGACAACTGGTGGTATGCATAAATTTCAGACTTTCAGATTTCTTTATTTTGTAGTTGGGTACAATATTTTGGTGACATTGTATATGCATTTGATAAAATATGTTTCCTTTTTTATTTTAGGTTTAAAATATGATAGAGAATGGCTTCTTCAAGGATCAGGTGGTGAAATTTTGACGCAGAAAAAGGTAGCTGACGTTTTGTCCTTCATTATTAAACCCATAAATATAGGTGTTGGTTTTAAGTTCTCCCAAAACTTGAAAGCACAATTTCCAAAGCAAAGTGATGGAACCATTTGCGACCAGTCACTATTTTGTGCAAAATTTGGGGTAGCCAGAAAAATGCTCTTTAGGATGTTATTTGTGAAGTATATTTTATTATGTTTTAAAAAAATCTTAATTGCTGTCTGAATTAGATGTCTTATATTTTTCTAGTACAGGTAGCATAAGTCAAAGTCAAGAACAGGACAACATATATTATTTCTAACAAGTTCAATATTTTCTTTAGTCTGCTGAAAATTATTTATCAAATCATACTGAGGGCGTGCATCTAATCTTTAGGCAACATTCATTTCAGGTGCCAGAGTTGAGTTCTATCTGCACATTGATTGACCTGGAACTTGGGAAACTTTTCTTAGAGTCACCAAAATGCAAGGATAAATTGCAGATATCTGTTCTAGAGAATTGGAATCATCTAACTGCAGAAGTAGATGTTTATGGTCAAAGGTATGGTCACAGGATTGTGTACATGTCAATATCAGGTTTCATATTCATCAGTTCCTTATTTTTTTATCCTATTCCCCACATAGTGATCTTCACACTTTGTCTCAAATAAATAAACAAATAGTGTTGGGTGGGGATTTTGGGGATCCTAATGTTCCTTTAGGTTTAGTTTAGGCTAAATTTATTCGGTGATGCTATAGCTAGTCTGATTTTACAGATAGCTTAAGATTTATTGCTAATAATGACATGTTTCGACCAATTGCTCCAGGTACGAGGTGCAAACTTACGGAGAGAAGGTAAACACCTGGTTCAGTGATGCTATTGGACGTCCTTGTACCTTTATGAGATGCTCAAGCTCGAAGTACCGTTCCTGCGCAATTAAAGGCAGGAGAGATCGCCTATGTAGAGATAGTCGAAGCAAACTTAATTTTGTTAATGAAGGACAATTGTTACTTGTCTCCGAAGAGAGCATATTTGATCTCAACAGCCGGTTAAGTTCAAGTATGCAATTTTTCTTTCCTTTTTTATCAAAAAGGGGAAAAAAGTTCCTCTGTTCTGTTATATTCTCTGTTTTATTGCACAAGGACCAAAAGGCTTGTGATTACCCAGTCGGCAACTCATGGAACCAACCAATATACTCATGATCCAGATTGCTTGACTTTATCAGTTGATAGTGTGTATAGTTTGCAGAAGGCGTGAGATTACCCAGTAGGCTCCTACTCACGGAACCAACAAATTTAGCTATTGTGATCCAGATTGCTTGACTTTATCAGTTGATATTGTGTATAGTTTGCAGAAGGCCTGTGATTACCCAGTGGGCTCCTACTCACGGAACCAACAAATATAGCTCTTGTGATCCAGATTACTTGACTTTATCAGTAGATAGTGTGTATTGCCTGCAACCTGTTTTTTGGATAACCTTGTTAAGTCAACTTACTTTGCAGTTACACACTTTCCAGGTAATGGAAATGGTAAGCAACAGGTATTTGTTGATGCAATGAGATTTCGTCCAAATATTGTTGTCTCTGGCTCCATACCATACAATGAGGATAACTGGAAAAGGCTTAACATTGGGGAGGCGTATTTTACCGTAAGTGTTTCTTTCCCCATAAGATCCCATTGTCAGAGGAGACTTGATTATTTTTGTGCCCGAGTTAAGTTTCTTTGCCATACTAAGGCGACTATGGAACAGAAGGAAATTAGTTGCTGGACACATTTGCAGAGGCACACTAAAACTGATGATTTGGTGATGTAATTTGTGCAATGCACACTAATTCTACCCGCAAAAAAAAAATGAACACTAATTTTAATTTTTGCCTAAAGTAAAAATGCAAAAGGGGTTAGCCAGTTAGCTAATTCGTTAATACAATTATTGTAGTAGCTTTTCAGGCGTATTTTGCTCATTTGCTGATTGCTGAATACTTTCATTTTTTTTTTGGTTGGTCCATCTGCAGTCTATGGGAGGATGCAACCGTTGTCAAATGATCAACCTATCTCAGAGCTCGGGGCAGGTGATCAAGTCAAAAGAACCACTGGCAACTTTAGCATCATATAGACGACAAAAGGTGGGTTCATGTGCTATGTCTTACTTGTCTTTGTTTTTCTATTGTAACTAACAGTTTAACATGTGAGCAGGGTAAAATTTTGTTCGGCGTACTGCTGAACTATGAAGACGGTATGGATGAAGAAGATGATACCGTTGTAGAGAGATGGATCGAAGTGGGCCAAGAGGTTTATCCTTCTACAGAATGACTTGTGTACAGAGATCAACACAAATGTTTCAGTTGCATACGAAGAGGATCGTTGTTGCAAAAGTGTGTGTGTGTGTGTGTGTGTGTGTGTGTGTGTGTGTGTATAAAATACAGATTTCAGATATAGCACGCATGTAATAGTTTTCTTTTTCATGCCTGTATGTAATACGTAAGGGCTTTAAGCCTGTGCGTTCTGACAAAAAAGTATAGAGAATGAATATAGTACAAAAGGAAAAAAATGTATAGCCTGAAATGGTTCAGATTTAGTAGTTCCTCTGTGAAGTGCGAACAATGTATTATATAACATGGTATTTGCACGTCGATGAACCGAATATACGAATCAAGTTATGAGATTGCTGTCTTGCTTTATATTCCTTCCAAAAAAAGAAGAAAAAGCCAGACTCAGGAGTTTGATAGTTGAACTTGAAAAGTAACTAGGAAGAGCCATAAATGAACATGTCCAAGCGTCTAAATTTGATCCACGGTAATTTCGCTATGATACAGTATTACAGTGCAAGTTGGTGCGGCGAGACAATCAACCTGTTCGGCTGCTTTGCTGCTGCAACAAAACAGAGACTGATGCTTGGGACCAGATTGCATAGCTTGTGAGGAAGAACAGCTGCAGCAACAAGGCAGCCGAACAAGCTGAATATACAGTATTAAGGTTTTTGTGACCGCGACTGATGAACAGGATTTGCATAGCCTATTTGCAGAGCCTCAGTCCTCGGCTGTCCTGCATCACCAATGGATTCAAGAAAGGAGCAGCTAAGAAACGTCATCTCACTCAGGCATCATCCAGCAGAAGTTGATGTCAATGGCAGGCTTAGCAGCCGTAGGCTATCCTATACCATTTGTACACAGGAAGGCATCCCAAAGAAATGGAGACCAAATAAAGCTTGACATTGGCTTTAGAGGTTAGCGTTGGATGTTGCCCACAGGTTGGGTTGCGATTTGACACCAGTTCACCACCTGCTATACAGCTTTCTCCTCTTGATGGAACTTTCCATGGGCAAGTTTCCTGCATCCAACACATGACATTGCCATTAGACTAACATGTCACTAGCATGTTTATGGTGACATAGTACATGAGGAAAAAAAAGGCTGGATATGCAGAAGACGACCTCGGAGGGCAGTGCTCCTTGTCAGATAACACCTTGAGTAACCTTTCCTCGAATGGGGTGGTGTGCCATGAAACCCTTTGATCCTACAACAGTCATAATCAGAACCAAAGCACATATAACGTCATACTTGAGAAAAGCGTCAGTGATAAATGCATACCTCTCGGTATCTGGTGGTAGTGTTGGGAATGCCACTGTCACCCCATGCCTTGGTTAATTCAGGAGTGGGATTCTCAAGATCAGGAGCATTGAGGACAGGTCTCTCTGTTGGAAAGCTGCATTCGCCACACGATTGAGATGCTGCTGCACCCTTAACATCACCTTGATTCTCAACATCTGTTGAGGAGGATTTCAGCCAGCGGGACAGGCTCAATGCAGCATTCTTTTCATGTGAGTTGCCTTTTGATAGTTTGCCGCTACCCGATAACTCATCAGGAGAGAGTGCTTCTTTTACTTGTCCTGGAAATGATGAAGTTTTGGACAATCCTGATTTAACCACTGAACTTGAATGTGTTGGCTTTGCCTTCTTGGTAGAATGTGCTTCCAAGTTTGTCCTTTTTGGAGGATTGAATGACGGCAATGGTGAAGAATCTTCCTTCAGCTCCATCTGCTTAAGTCTGTTCTCAATCGGTCTGAGGATGGGGTGGATGAACTGTTTCCGGGTATGCACACGCTTTCCAGACAAAGATGCTCCTCTATGCGAAGTATAGATTGTTCCTGGGGTGTGCATATCATCCCTGAGAACCAAAGGAGTTGCAAAAGGTGAAACACTATGATCAACTATCTTGTGTTGGATGCTCTGTAATGGGCTCTTTTCCAAGAAAGCTGGTTGAGGAACTAACTCAACTCCTGGATGATGCTGGGTATCTTCAATGCTCAGTTCATACACTGCATGACACTCCTCCTGATATCTGCACTTGCATGGCACAAAAGAAGGCACTGATTTTGCGTTTTCATGACAATGCAAAAGAATTTCAGATTTTTGTGGAAGTAAGAGAAGTTCTTACCCCTCAGATGAATTAGCTTGTAATGGTGATCCACAGTTGGTTTCTGGTGCATTGGTTGTCATGTTATTGTTATCACACTGCAAGTCCAGAATGGAAGTATCAGATAAGTGAATAATCGAGGAAGGTAGTCTCAGAAGTGGACTCCCACCTCAGTCTGAAGTTCAGCCGGGGTTTCAGTTATAGCGCCACATAGCTTGAGATAATTTGCCTGCATAGAGTTAAGATCGCCATGTAAATTCAACTTTGAAGAGGTTAAATGCAATCTGAAACTCATACCTCTATCCTAAGCTCCTCCTCGCCCATGCTTCCACAAGTGAACTCCTCATCGTATCTCTCATTTCTTCCCAAACCTTTCACAATGTAGCAACAGCAAAACATAAAACACAAAACCCCCCAATAAAACAAAAGGCAAAATCAAGCCTAAAATACCTAGCTCATGATCCCAGGTCACCTCCGCGTCCCGATCCCTGCCGACCCTGCCCACGGGCGCATCCTGCTCCTGCACGAGGACACCGAACCGATTACCACCACGGTACAGCCAGCCAGCGATGAGGAAGGGCCGTGAGTATCAGGGGGTTCGACTTACGCTGCCGCCGGAGCCGGAGTCGGAGCCGCGGCGGGGGCGGAAGAAGGAGAGGAGGCAGCCCACGAGGACGGCGTCGAGGAACGCCACCACCGCCCTCGCGACCGCCGCCGCGCACCGGCACATCGCCGCCGGGAGCACCCGCTGGTAGCCGCGCCGCGCGGCAGGGGTGGGTTTTGGCCTTTTGGGTTAGGGTTTAGCCGCAGGCAGCGCCCGCGGCAGGGGGGCAGAGCTGAGCAGTCCGAACGGGGAGGATGGAGGTGGGGAAGCGTTTGAAATGGAACGGAACGGAACGGTGGGGGAGGCGGAGGCGGAGCGCTGAGTGAGAAGAGAAGACGGGAAGCGGAAGTGTGTTGTATTGGTGGGCTGGGCTCGGTTTGCTCCTGTGAGTTCGTTCGTGGGCTGTTGCTTTCTCACTCAGTGCTGATGGGCCTGCGAATCATACGATTGATGGTCTTCTTAATTTAATGTGGGCCGAATCGAAGGCATAATTGGACCGAGTACCGCTTCTGCTTTCGCACAAATCGTACCCATCATATGCAGAGGGACCAGTCCCTAAAAAAAACAAATATGCAGGGGCACCACATGCAGAAAAACCAGGCAGGTCCCTGCAACCAGGGTTAACTAAACCGTTGGAAACCTGTCCAGTTCGACTGGTTTCCGCTCAAACCAGTCCAGTCTGGTTGCAAAAAACCCCAGTTACCGTTCTCAAACCGACACTATAAAACCAGACCACTTGGCTAACCGGTCGATTTCAGCGGTTAGCGGACTGTTTTTTTTTTAAAAAAAAACGCTCCACCCACGTTAAAAAAAAAACCCTGCCTGCAACAGCGCCCCAAATCGCTGTCGTGATCGCTGGGCCAAGAAGCGGCGCGCAAGGTCACCGTAGTTCTGGCGGCAGAAGAGTTGGGCGCCACTGCAGCGTCACAAAATATCCCGAGAGCGGCCACGAATCACATGCACAAGCTTGTCGGCTTCGGCCTTTGGGCTAGTAGCTAGGCACCGCACCGCCTCTTTGACAAAGCGAAGCCACAAGAGTACTTGTAGAAACCTTAGTACTCCGTCGTCGTCTCATCAGCTCGTCGTGTTTTTTTTCCGACTAAAAGTGGCTTAAAGCCGATTAGGCTGGCTGTCCCAGCTTAATCGGTCTTAAGCCACTTTTGATCGTCAACCGTTTTCATGTGGATCACGCGGCTCCAACGCGCACCGCCGGCACACCACACTCTGTCCCACGTCAATCCTTCTTCCATGGCATCGCTAAGTTCCAACCCCTTCGTCTCGTCTCCCATGATGAACGTAACAGGCCGGATCGGAGACTGAACTCTTCGCACGCCTTTAATTGCTAGCTGACCTCGCCCGTTCTCCACTCTGACCGGACCCGGGCCCACAAGGCCGCCATGGCCCACGGTGCCCTCGAGAGGGCGAGCCCGGGCGTGTCCGGCATCTTGCGACCTCACCGGCCGCCGGACAGACGACAGACCCACGCGCACGTCGCCATCATCGCTATTCTAGAAGAAGACGAAGAATTGCATTCGCACTTGGCAGTATATATATATAGTATATGCTCTACTTGCACAACCTCTTCCGGGTCCGACAGCGACCTCGATCTCGCTCGCTCATCCATCTGTAGCTCGATCAGGAAGTTGGGGACACGCACTATGAGTAGTATTCCCAGAGCTACCTTGCAGTATAGTACGTGACGACGACGTACTGTTCCATTTTCCATCCGGATGATCGACCAACCCGAGACCGGGATGGATCGGAGAAGAATTCCGGTTCTGACCCCCCCGAGAAAGCAGATCCCTTTCACATGCCAAACGCAACCCAAGCAAGCTAAGTATAACTCGGGAAGAAAAGAGAAATTAAACACCAGCCATGAATGAATGCCGATCGAGATGGCATCAGATGGGGAGAGGTGGAGAAGATGAAGAATTCCTGCGAGTGGGAGAGATGAATAATTCAACAGTAGCGCCTCCGGCCGCCGTACACGTTGGGTTGACTTCACGCGCGGCACCAGTCATTCTCTGATCGCGCTCCGAGATCGATCGAATGTTCAAGTTGGGCTTCAAGCTTGTTACAGTATTAATTAGGTGCCGACGACCTCGATCGATCGAGCATTAGCTGCAGCCACAGAATCGGATCGGGTGAGTAGCCGCTTTGACAAATTCTGGTAAACGCGGCAGACTTATCCAGGGCCTAGTTTAATTTCCAGGAAGAATAGTTGTGATCATGTCGCTAACTAGCTGCTGTTTGTTTCTGACACTTGGCCGTTGAAAAAAAAAAACAGAGTACTTCCCGTATGTCCTAGTGTTTCAGTAGTACGCACTGCTGTTATTTACTGCTCTTACGGTACGAAAATGGTGAAACGTAAACGCAGTTGATGTCAGGATACATACAAGGATGATCGATACACGGTTCTTTCTTGTTTTTGTTTTGACTCCAGCATTTTTTTTTTGAGAACATGCATGTATATCCTGGCAGTAAACGTACGTACTGTACGTTGCTTACCTTGTCCGTGTGCGGGAAGAAATGGTGATTACCATATTACTCCCGTATGTCCTAGTATTTTAGTTGAGAGTACGTATCCTGCTGTTGTTTACTGTTCTTACGGGGTACGAAATGGTGAAATGTAAACGCGGTTGAGATGTCAGGATAAATGCACATATTCACGGTACTTTCTTGTTCTTGTTTTGACTCTCACCGCTTTTCTTGAACAACATGCATGCATCGTCCTTCCTGGCAGTTCGTTCACGTACTGATGTACGTTACTCGCTGTTCGTGCGGTAAGAAATGGTGATTTACTGAATTGTAAACGCAGCTGGTGTCAGGGTCGAAAGGACACACTATCGGAAACCGGTTGTACGCCGGGTTTCAGGAACTTTATCGTGTGCTAAACGTCGACACACGGTAAAAAGGCTCTTTACCGTGTGCACGAGTGAAAACACGCACGGTATAAACGTAACACATGACAACAAGGCTCTTTGCAGTGTGCCTTGAATTTTGCAGTGTGCCTTGAATATAGTACACGACAAACAATAGCTTTGCTATATGCCGTGTCAACAGCTCACAACAAAAAGCCGACCACCGCCTCCTGCATGGACGGTGGTTCCGACGACCGTTGCGCCGTTATATTTTGTCGTGTGCTATAGGTTAAGCACACGACAAAGTCGCGATGGCCGTTACAACCATCCACGTAGCGGAACGGACGCCGGACGTTAAGTGACACGCCATCAATGGTGGCATCGGAGGACCGTCTGTTGGTTTATTTCACCGTGTGCCGTTGTAGGCACACGACGAAGGAATTTCCCGTGTGTGCGACATATAGCACATGGTAAATCCGGCTTCATCATATCCCTTGGTCGCCGGTAGGGTTTCGTTGTGGGCTGCCTATGGCAAACTCTTTGTCGTGTGTATTTGAGTCTTTGCTGTGTGTCCGAATTTCCGGATTTCGGTAGTGACACAATGCAAGATACTACCGCCATTTTTTTTTCCTTTCAGTTGTTTTGACTACGTACTCTGGCGTTTCTAGAAGAAGACAAAAGGTAAATAAAAGCTGTATGTGCACGCAACTTAATTTGAACTTTGAAGAGATCGAGAGTTCATTCGTTCTCGAGCCAGCTCGTGCACAAAAGCTGTAGCGAATTTAAAGATGCTCCTTTTTTTTGTGCCACCATGACCGCATATGGTCATATGGATCACGCGAGGAATGTTGTTGTGCAATCACTGCTGGCTCACACGGCCGGAGGTACACGAACAAATGCGGCGCCGCACAATGCAAGCAGCTTTTGCAAGTGTATGTACGTGTACCGATGCTGTGCACACGCGACCTCGGCTTTGCTTAACTGGGAGCTGCTGGCCCCTTTTGGCTTTCTTGGCCATCGACAAACTTTTCCATTCGAATTCGGCAGGATAAAGTCACGAGTAGGTGAGATCGGGACAATTCCGACACAACACAACCCCACATCAGCACGTGCACACAAAAAATATACTATCGTTTCCTTTTCTTCTTCTTTTCTTTTAAAAATGGATAAAGGTGGGGATCAAGAAGTTACGTGTGTGCACGAGCAATCAATCCATCGACCAGCTGCTCACAGAATTTAGCACACGTTTTGGATTTCCAAGTACAGCAAAGTTTCTATAAGTAACTGGGCAATTGCAAAAGGACATGCATGCATGCTAACTGCATTTCTTTTTTCTTTGAAAAAAGCTTAATAGATGCGTCGTTCTATTCGCCCGTAGAATCGTCGAGCCTGCGGGATAGCGGTACACGTTAAGTTAACTTTGCGAACAGCTGTACCTCAGCTGGCAAGGTTCCTTGTGGTGAACCAGCCCACCAGGATTCGAGTCCTCGACTCAGCACTGGTGCTCGCATTTTTCTGGATTTATTCCAGGATTTAACCGGTTCTATTCTTTCAGTGGTAGGCGACGTGCCCGTCGATAGCGAGGCGCCTGTGGTGACTTCGTCAATTTGGAGGATTTGCCGGCCCAGTCTTTCGGAGATGCTCATAGGTGTGGTGACTTCGTCAATTTAGAGGATTTGCCGGCCCAGTCTTTCGGAGATGCTCATAGGGGTAGGGTTGAGTACGTATGTTTGTAGGGGCAAGTGTGCATGCGTATATGTGAGCGTCTGCGTCTGTACCGTGTGATTCGCAAAAAAAAAAGTTAACTTTGCGAAAAAAAATCTCTAAAACCATGTACTATGGTTGTTAAGTTAACAACTGATTGAGTGATCGATCAGCGTAAAGAGTGTGCCTTGCCTATAGGTGATACTACCGTGACACATTAGCAAGGGTTTGGTGTGGTGTGAACAGGGTTCACCAAACCGTTGGGAACCGGTCCGGTTTGACCGGTTCCTGACCAAACCGCCCCGGACCGGCTCCGGTTCGGGGCGGTTTGAACCGGGCAAAATTTAAAATTTTCAAATTTAAATTTAAAAAATGAAAAATGCCGTAAAAATTTTTAAAAATACTTCAAGGTGCGTGTAATCTATTGGTGTAAAATTTTTTTAAACATGTGCTCATTTGGTATTTATTTCGGCAAATACTAGTTAAATAAAAAAAAAGAAAAAAGTGGCTATTATGTGTATGGATATTTGTATGCACAATTATTTGTATCATAGGACTACTATACTATTTCTATGGATATTTGTATGCACAATTATATGTATGGATATTTGTATGCATTTGTGGTCAGTTTTTCCATTAATTCGCGTATAGGTCATGCCCATTTTTTTTTGCAGCAAACCGGCCGGCTAACCGACCCAACCGGTCGGCTTACCGGTCTAACCAGTCGGCTAACCGCTCCAAACCGTCGGAATGGGAAATTTGAATTCAAAATTTGAATTTGTCCGGTTTCTAGCGGTAACCGGTCAAACCGGACCGGCTAACTGCTACCGCTGGCCGGCGGTTCGAGGTACCGGTTCAAAAAATAAAACCCTGGGTGTGAAGTGTCTGCACGGACTGCCCAGCTATAGCCTATAGCTAGGATAGGGCTTATCTGTACTTGAGAATTGAGACTGAGCTTTTCAATTCTCTTGCCAGTACTGTCGTTTTCTCGTCCGATCAAAATGTCTTATCCGAATCCTCAAATTCGTGCACTTACGTACCGCATGCATGTGATCTGACGTGGGTATAACTCCTCCTGTTCTGAAATACTACGTACCTGTCTCTGTGCCGTTCCCAGCACTTGCCACGTCGGCCTTTAATTTGTAGCGTACTAATAATGTACTGTACGTATTTGGAGTTTTGGACGACCGGCCTACGCTGAACTGGAGTATAGTACGAACTTGCGGGCTAATGTAACAAGTCCTTTCTTGCCTTTAATTGTGTTTGAAGAAAATTACCTGGACTCCACACACCGACGATATTACTGCCTGCTTCAACCATACATATTTCTACCACCGTCACCACCAAAATGGTGTAATTATCCTAGTATTTTTAAGCAGTAATAAAACACTTTGAATGCTAAACACTAGGAGAATCCCACTAGGAAGAATTTGTTAGGACAAGATTATACAAAAATTTTAAATGCTCAAACATAAGGAGAATATCATAACACTAGAAGAAGTTTCAAATTCTGGTTGCATTGTGCATACATATATATGGTACCAAATATCCCTAGATTAATGTATCACTAAATTAATATATTAGAAAACATGTTTTTTTCTTGTTGCTTCAATTTTGATAAATATGTATTAGCCACTATTGATATTTAAGCTAATAAAAAATGGTTTGATTCTTGCACAAATTCTGAACCCATACCCCCGCTTGCTCCACCCCCCCTAAGAATACACTTGTCTTTTCATACTAGAGAAAATCCAAAGTTCATGATTACTGCATGATTGATTTACTAATTCCTTTCAAATTGAGTTAAAATGACACTTCACCAAACTAGTTTGGTCAATAAAGGGTTTTTCCTGATGAAACATCCAGGAAACTACATATTCTAGGAATGTCTCCATAGAAACTAAGATATTGTTAGGAATCTCCATGTGGAAACTGAAATAAATCTACAAATGGAAGTGCACACCAGTTGTTTAATTTGTTTTAGTATTTTTGTTCTGATTATTCCCACATGGTAAAAATGTTGACTGGAGTAGCACATATATTTTATATAATGAAATTAAAAACCATATTGATCTTTGCTGCAAAAAATGTACTGCATGATATAAAATCTCACAGCTCAATTTACTGAAACCTGTAGCAGTGGGGAAAACGGCAGAAGAGGCAAGAAGAGTGCCTTTAATTAAGTCTATGGAAATTAAAGAGGTCGGCACCGTCTTTAAATGACATGACGATGACGGCTCTAGCTAGGCAGCTTGCTTCCAATCTCAAGCCTTGACTAAAGGATCCCCTTCTTCTTCTGTTCTTCTTCCATTCCCGCACCTAAACCTTTGAATTACTACTACATATTAGCTGAATAGCAGCACCCAACTAGAGCTCAGACTTTTATTACCCTCAAGAAAATGTTTTCTGCCGGGAACACACAGGCATTTTAATTTCTCTAACAAAATCTATCCCTCTCATGTTATGTCTCCATGGTGGCTTTTTCCTATATTCTGGACTAGTATTTCAAGAAAAAATCGGTTTCTCATTGAGTAGATAATAATTAAGAAAACAGTAACTATTTATGCTTTCTTTCTTAATTAGTGAGCCTAACCAAAGCCCTCAATGACCGGGACTAAAGGTTTAACTTTAGTCCCGGTTGTTGGTGTTAGACTAATAAAAGTGTCTCTGTATGGACAATGAAATTTAGTCCCGAGACTAAAACCTCTTTAGTCCCGGGTCCAAAAACAACCGAGATTTAATTTTTATTGAGGATGAAAGGTTATTTTTTCACTAGTATGATGTCGACCAAAGCTGATATAGGCCATATACAAACCAATAAACATGCACTGTATTTAATATATCTATGGATTTTTTAATATAAACACATAAAAGACTGTGAGTACTGATTTTTCTTCCCTGAGAACACGCAAGAAAAGCGGACTTTTGTCTGTACGTTGCAGATTTGGGCTGTGTCACAACATCGTCCTCACGTTTTGAGTGGTTGGAGCTTTGGAATGTGTTTCTTGGAAGGAAAATTGGTCTCATGCATAGCTAGAATAGTTGTATGTCCTGCGTACACACGAAAGTACGTACCACGTACTACGTATGTGCATGCATGTGGCTAGGCTACCGTGCAAACGGATATATAGATCATTCAAACTGTCATCCCTGAGGCGACAAGTGTACACGCATGTCGACCATTTCGGCAACAATTCGTGGCAAAGCTCCTTACGATAAGGTTACCCATAGCATCTCGAATGTAAAGGCTACACATCTGCTAGGTGCTAGCTGTGTGCATAAAGTCTCATATGTGGACAATTCATAGCTGCTACAGTTTGGATAACAAACACAAGCGACGTCTGCTTTGACGTTATATGCTGTAGTATATGCCTAAAAAAACTACTCTCTGTTTATGTATACGCCATACGGATCAGAAAAAGTTTTTTAAGACGCCATTATTTTGGAAGCAAACTCAGATGATCTTAAAAATAAACGAATCTGCGGGTTGGAGGTCATGTTAAAAGGACTAATGGATGAATGGAAATAATCAATATTTGCATGATTATTTAACAATGTTTTTCTGGGATTATTTAACATTTAATGGTGATGGGTTACAATCCTGAAACAGTGCTCATCTGTAGAATAATATGCTATTCCGCAATTGGTAATATGCCTTTTACTAACCTAGAAACTAAACGCCTCCATGCATGCAAAGTCCAACGAGTTCACATTTAAAGGGTCTAGATGAAGGCAGTATATTAATAAGAGATCCAAGAAGAATGGTGTTTGCTTCTTCTTTCTATTCCACGCATAATGAAAACAAACACTTCATTCACAAGAATAGTCTTCAGATTTGATTTTATTTAATTTTTTCATGGAACAAAAACACATGCATATATATAATATATTTGCACCCACTCCTCTCTCACTCTGTATAGGGAAACGATTTTATTTTCTTGTGTGTAAAAATCCCCGGCTACCAGGAAATGTCGTCTCAGCTCGGCTAGGGAAAGGATTTCAAAAGACCGTGTCCTTGTCCCTATCAACGAGTTGAAGTGAGCCGAGGCCATGAATCTGGATTGGATGTGGATGCTACTTTTCTCTCCCCACTCCTTTTGCCCAAGATGACAAAAATGTGGTCCAAAGTCCACAATTCATTTCCCGTACGTAGAGAATGCCTGGCCCTACCTGTGTCGTATCATTTTCTCGTGATGTCACCGGTGTAATGTTGATAGGTAATTGCAAACTGCTACCTTGACTTCACAAGCATTCTATCCCACAGGGTTCCAATACCAACCACAAGAACTCTTCGTTGGCTTAACACACCGATCGACCAAACGCGCAATATCAATTCATCATCAAGCAAGAATAACTGGACATGATGGGTAGGAAATTTTTTGGGCATCTCTCTTGAACTATTCAAATGACGCAGCATGATTTTACCAAGTCATGCATATATGTGTTAGTTTCCTGCATACATACAGATCGACCAAGCTATTTACGTAGGCACTCGCAAATTCTTTCACGGTATTTTCCATTATAAGACAAATATGTTACCCATTTGAACTCTATCACTGACAAGCAGTGACATTGCAATCGAATTTCTCCAAGGATATATGTCCATTTCTACACGCTTTCATACATGCTTTTGACATTGAAGCGTATGGGTGCTGCCAGCCACTTGTTGAACATGCAAGTATAAAGAGTTAGCCAACGCCTATCACATTCGTTTCCCATTCCTTGGGGAAATCCAGGGCCCCGAGAGTTGAATTGACCTTTAAACGCCTTTAATCTTGAAGTCTACTCCTGATCTGAAAGCCATATAATCTAGTACATATATAAATGCGAGAAAAATTAAACGTACATAGACACACTCACTGCCTGTTTTCTCGAATAAAATTTGTCAAACCTGCTAGCCACATAGACAGGGACTGCTATTTAATGTACGCGTTGAACAACTGATAAATTAACCACCGGAAAATATCAAAGCAGTTCCTTTTTGTCAAAGAAAAGAACTGTTCCCAGTCATTTTTATGTAGACCTAGACAATATGAATTATGATGAAAGCTAGATAGCTCCATTTGAAAATGCATGCAGTACTGTTTGAATTATACTTGGTTGTTTCATGAGCATGGACAGCCAAACTTTTTAGAAAGTGGGGCAAACTTATACTAATTTTCTTCATTCTCTCAGTGCTGCCCTTTTAGAGAGCTGAGTGAGCACGTTTGACTGGACTAGGTCAGAGATATCAGCCTTTCTCTTTCTCGTTCTCTGCCTTCTTCCTTCTCTGGCCTTCTTCACATTCTCTCTTCCATATATAGTACAGATTATGCAGGGTAGGCAGCAAGCAGGTACTTAAAATATATGCTACAAGGTGCTCGTCATCATTAAGCCAAACTCTCAACATATATAGTACCTCTATATATAACTGCTACAAGCTAGAGCCTGAAGGAAGCAGCTTGCTGGGATCGGAATATATATAGGTGAAGGCGCTACAGGCCTGATAGGCGGCAGAGGGAGAATGAGAGGGTTTGAGAGGAAAGGAGTCCGGCAGTACAACCGGTCGGAGGTGCCGCGGATGCGGTGGACGGAGGAGCTTCACCGGCAGTTCGTCGAGGCCGTCGAGTGCCTCGGTGGCCAGGACGGTGAGTCGACTCGACATATCTTATACTTCCTCACCTAGCTACCATGAAACATGCATGCTTGAGCTAGTTAACTACTTGCATGCATGAGAGATCTAGGATTATTTGATTTTGTTGGATCCATGGTTTCTTTTATCTTTTGGTTTTGAGAGGCATAGTTTTGTTTTCTTGATTTAGTTCACTTTCTTAGTAGTTTTGAGGCTATTAATTTCGGCCTCTCTAGTTAATCTGTTGGTTGTTGTTAGGCGGGGGTTTGTCGTCGGTGGAGTCCACCGGAAATGAAACACGTGATATGCATGATGCTCATCCATGATTGTTCTCGGATCCTTGATCCTGTATATAAACCTTTTTTTAAAAAAATTCTGTATGCGCAACAGTATATGACTAGCTTTTTGTGAGCAACAATAGACAGTGGCTAACAATCTTTAGAATCACCAAAAGATATAATTATGTACATAGTTATTGAGATGAATATGTATGAAAAAATTTATAATTTTCTTTGATAAGTTGAACTTTTTTTACTTCATTGCATCTCCTAACTTTGTTGTCAAACTTACATGTCGGCTTTCTTTTTATGTTTTCTCTCAGATGTTTTTTTCCTGATTTCATGCTGATGATTGTGTGTCCTTTTGATTTGGATATGGTTCGTATACACACTTGTGTATATGATATCTGAAGTCTCTCATCATGTAATAACGCCCATCATATTTCCTAGCAAAAACTATATAGGAAAAATGCCAAATACTTTCATTTCCATCTCATGCCATCATTTCAAACACAAAAAACTCTAGTTCTTAATATCGTCCTACTGACATTTTGTTAACTCTATGTAGCTGTACAACCAACTAAACGAAAAATGGTACGATTCAATTTGCGAAATAACATGAAAAATATATATAACGCCACATTCTTAGGGCTAACTGACACTAATTGCATCGTCATAATTTATTAATTTGGGAGATCATGCATCAAAATCAGTCGTATTATTAATTGTGCGTTGATCTCGTTTTCTTTTGTCATGCAGAAGCAACTCCGAAGCGGATTCTTCAGTTGATGGGAGTGAAAGGAGTCAGCATATCTCATATCAAGAGCCATCTTCAGGTACTTTAATTTGACATGATTTTGCTTCTATCCTCCAGAATATTAACTAGTACAGTGAAAACTTAATTTTCAACTAATTCTATTCTAGCTATTGATTGGAAGCGATAACACAACGTTTGTTTCTTCCAAAAATGAAACGATCAGATGTACAGAAGCTCTAGCAGTAGTAGTACCAATCAGTCCACCCTCCAGAAGTCGACATCAGCCAGCAACAGCAAGCGCGTGTTCTTGAACGGCGAGGATCACCGTGTCTACGCGTCACCGGATGGAAACGCGGCAACTTCAGACAAGAACATTTACGCCATGATCCGTGGTTGCAGTCAGCAGTCATCACCGTACCAATTGTAAGCGAGGAGCACAAACAATCTATCCTTTCATGCACAAATAAAGAAATCATGTCGTAATAATCCTCGAATGAACACAGAGTCTAATTTTTATTTCCAGTTCTGAACCCAAACTTGATTTGTAATTGCAGACCATCTCTACATGAAGTATTCAGAAGCTGGGAACAAAGTAAAGGGCGTGTTCCTTGGAACTCAAACTTGCTGACAATAGAGAAGGTAACGTGAGATGCAGACAAAATTTTACTTAAACAACGCATGCATGTGTCTTACATGCATGTGCGATTCCGTAGAAACTTCAGATTGGTGTTATGCATTAGGTGGCAGGCTGCCAAACTGCCAAACGCTCCATACTGCCGTGTGTTGACTGTTAATGCCCTGCTACCTGGTCCAAACTCTAAAGCCCTTAATCCTGATAAAAAACCTATCTGATCGAACAATTGCTTCCATAATCATGATAGCATACTAGCAGGTTAAAGTCTGATGTCTTGATACTTAAGTGTTACACTTCACCTGCTTGTGTTTCAGGCGATTAAGCCAAGTCACACTCCTTTCAACAAGAAGCCTGAGAAGCAAACGGGCTGCGACCTCACGCTGTCGATCGGCCTGTGGGAGGACTCGAGCAGCGACGCAGACGGCTCGAGCACGATCAGCGAGGAGCTCCCGGCCCCGGTGAAGGAGGAAGAAAGCAAGCCGGCTCTGAACCTGGACCTGACCATCTCCTCGTCTTGGCTGGCCTGACGCCGGCCGGCCGGTGCTGTGCTTACACTTACGTACGTATGCTCGTGTACAGTTGTATCGACACATGCAGAGCTAGCAGCAGACTGTGTGATCAGGCTTCAGTAGACAGTATATGGCGTGGTAGTCTTGATCGCCCCCCCCCCCCCGGATTTTCGTGTCCTCGACCGCCCTTTTGCCACTCCGATCCGTCCTAGCATTTTCTTATCTTTTTATTTAGTTTTGTAGTTTTTTTTCGGATTTGTTCGATTTGCAATTGGGGCTTTATTTTGGATAATTATCTGCAATAGGCCATATTTTAATTCCAAAAGTTATAATTAAGTTCACGAATATTTGCATGACTATAATGAGTGAAACAATCCATGTGCACGTGTTCAAGTTTAATACAGATTTAAAGAAGAACACGAATAAGATGAAGGATAGCAGTTCGGACATCGAAAAGTACCCTGGGGCGGGACCTCTGCCGGGGGCATCGGTTGCGCCGTTACCAGCTGGAGGAATATCATCCGAACTCATGATGTTCCTCGACTGGCCTTGCTCGAAGTAGTCGTACAAATTCGATGCAGGAATATCTGTTGATGCAGTGCAGTCCGTGCGCCGGAGTCGTGCAGGAAGAAGACGCAGCGTAGTGTAGTTGTTTGACGGCGGCGGAGTCTCCAGGACGGTGAACCGTACGCCGGTGAAGACGTAGCAGTTCTGGGCGAGCAGTCGCGTAGAGACGCTCCCCAGAAACCTGATTGCCCCGATATCCCGAGCAGGATCTCAAGGAGGCAATGGTGTCGGAGGCACCTGCTCTCGCCGGTGGTGTGCGCGCAGCGCCGGCGATGGGGAGGCAGATTTGCAGCAGAGGAAGGAGGAGAAGTAATGGACTCAAAATCTCTGTCTCAAAGGAGAAGATGGCTTTCTATTCATAGCCCTCGGATGAGACGAGAGGATGAACCTGGACGGGAGAGAATCGGGAAGGCTGAATTATGGAAAGCTGAATTATGAAAGGCTGAACCATGGTATCAGTGATTACCATAATCAGCCCTTCCAATTACCACATCCTCAGTTTCCATAACCAGCAAAAAGGGAGATCCCTCCCGCACGCAAGTTAGGCTCATGCTCAGGCTCAGGCCAGGGTTGTTTGAGAGCCGCCAGGGTTCTTTGAGAACCACCAGGGTTTTCTGAGACCCTCAGAGTTCTCTACAGACTCAACTCTGGGATTCGTAGTAAATGTCGCCAGGGTTGTCTGATACCCACAGGGTTCTCTGTAGAATCAACCCTGTGACTGGTACGAAGCGTCGCCAGAGTTCTTTTTCTGTCGGAGCAGAGTTCTTTTCCATTACCAGTATGGTGTTAACCATAATAATTTTAACATCAAAAGTAGGCTATAATCCTTTAGAATAGATAGAATAATGGGCCAGACCCAAATATTCTAACAATCCCCACCAAGGATTCTACGCCGTACTTGAAATGTTCTCAGATCCTCTTTGATATACCAGCAATTGATGGAGACTGTTAAGTTGAACTTCCATCTAGAACTAGGGCTACATTCGTTCACAACTGAACAATGGACTATGCCTTGAATTGCCAGTTTTGTGCGAACAAGTTTCACCAGAGCTCTGCACTGATACTAGGCTGCAGTAGCAGCCCCGCTGTTTTGGAGCTTGTGGGTCATACTCCATGCCTTTCATGAGTTTCTAGAGATCACCCAAATCTCATAGACTATGACCAGTAGTCAGGCTCATATAGGTGTGTTCCTTAAAGATGTTCTGTAGGACAACATCTCTGTTTCAATGAAGCAACTGCCTTGTTCCATGAAACCACTTGGAGCACATTAAGGTATAAACCATCCTACCTTACAGGGTTGAAGAGAAATGCATCTTCTTATGGAATGAGCCTTCATTAAAGGTTCTCTTCTCTCAGTTACACTAAAGCTTGTTGCTCTATCCTGCTTCACGGGATCTCCGATCACACAGAATAGGTTTCGACCATAGAGTAACTCACGTGGGTCTCAAGCCCAATTCCAAAGATGCATAGTCTATCACATTGCGTGAAAGACCCTTTGTGAATTGATCTGCCAGGTTTTTATCCGTCTGAATATAATCCAAGGCTATAACTCCAGAGTTTCTCAGTTTCCTGGCAGACTTTAACCGCCTTTTCACATGTCTGGATGACTTCATGTTGTCCTTAGAACTTTTCACCTTGATAATCACAGTTGATTATCACAGTTCATCAGAATTGCCGGTATCGGTTTTTCAACTATCGGCAGATCAGTAAGGAGTTCACGAAGCCATTCGGCCTCAACTATGGCGGTATCCAGTGCTGTGAGTTCTGCTTCCATTGTTGACCTCGTTAAGATGGTCTGCTTGCAAGACTTCCAGGAAACAGCGCCACCTCCGAGTGTGAACACATAACCACTCGTGGCCTTGAGCTCATCAGCATCTGATATCCAGTTCGAATCACTATACCCTTCTAGAACCTTGGGGTCCCCGGTATAATGAATTCCATAGTCTATTGTTCCTACTAGATAGCGCATTACTCTTTCAAGAGCTCTCCAGTGATCATCGCCCGGGTTTGAGACAAACCGACTCAATTTGCTCACAGCATATGCGATGTCAGGCCTTGTAGCGCTGGCTAGATACATCAATGAACCAATTATTTGAGAGTATCTCAGTTGATCTCTCGTTATCCTTTTATTCTTTTTCAATATCAGACTGGCATCATAAGGAGTTGAGACAGACTTGTAGTCACTGTAACCAAAGCGACTCAACATCTTCTCCACATAGTGGGCCTGTGACAGAGTCAACCCACCATTTCCATCCTTTACCAGCTTGATATTGAGGATAACATCGACCTCTCCTAGATCTTTCATCTCAAAGCTCTGAGAGAGAAATTCTTTGACTTCCTTAATCACACTAAGGTTAGTCCCGAAGATCAGTATGTCATCCACATACAGACACAGAATCACTCCATCACCTCCACCAAAACGATAGTACACACATTTGTCGGCTTCGTTCGAAACAAAACCAACAGAGGTTAGGGTTCGATCAAACTTCTCATGCCACTGCTTAGGTGCTTGCTTGAGGCCATACAGAGACTTCAACAACTTGCACACCTTTCCCTCTTGACCATTTGCCACAAAACCATCAGGCTGATCCATATAGATCTCCTCTTCCAACTCCCCATTTAGGAAAGCTGTCTTCACGTCCATTTGATGAACGAGAAGCCCATAGGAGGCTGTCAGTGAGAGTAGCACTCGAATAGTGGTCAAGCGAGCAACAGGTGAGTAAGTGTCAAAGTAGTCTTCTCCTTCTTTCTGGGTATAACCCTTGGCCACAAGCCTAGCCTTGTACTTGTCGATAGTACCATCAGGCCTAAGCTTTTTCTTGAACACCCATTTGCAGCCCACAGGCTTGCATCCATATGGGCGATCAACAACCTCCCAGGTACCATTGGTCATGATGGAGTCCATTTCATTTCTGACAGCTTCCTTCCAATAGTCAGCGTCAGGAGTTGAAAATGCCTCTTTAATGGTCCTAGGGGTGTCATCCACGAGGTATACAATGAAGTCATCACTAAAAGACTTAGCTGTCTTCTGTCTCTTGCTCTTTTTGGGAGTTTCATTGTTATCCTTCTCAGGATGTCTCACATGAGTAAGTTCATCGTGTACAATCAGTTCGGCGAAGATATCATCCTCGATAATCTCTTGCCTAGATGAACTTGTTCCATCTTTTATTGGAAACATGTTCTCAAAGAACATAGCATCTCTGGTCTCAAAAATTATACCGACTGCCATGTCAGGTACTCCAGAGTTCACTACCAGAAATCTATAGCCAACGCTATGAATAGCATAACCAAGAAAAACACAATCTATAGTTTTAGGTCTAAGTTTGCGCTTCTTGTTGATAGGCACACTTGCTTTGGCCAAACAACCCTAAGTACGCAAGTAAGAAAGCGTTAGCCTTTTCTTTTCCCATTCCTCGAATGGTGTCTTCTCTTTATTCTGTGGAGGCACACGGTTTAGGACATGACATGCTGTCAATATAGCCTCATCCCACCATTCCCTAGAAAGTCCCGAGGTATCCAACATGGCGTTAACCAAGTCAGTCAAGGTTCGGTTCTTTCTTTCAGCAACCCCGTTTGACTGGGGAGAATAGGGAGGCGTCCTCTCATGAATAATGCCGCGTTCTTCGCAGAATAAATCAAACGACTTTGAAAAGTACTCGCCACCGCGATCTGACCTAATTCTTTTGATTTTCCTCTCAAGTTGGTTTTCTACTACAGCCTTATAGATTTTAAACTAGTCAAGTGCTTCATCTTTAGTTTCCAACAAGTAAATGTAACAATATCTAGTGCTGTCATCGATAAGAGTTGAAATATTTCTTTCCACCTTTTGTCACACTCCATTCATCTCACATAGATCAGAATGAATTAATTCTAGAGGTGCCAAGTCTCTCGCCTCAGCAGCCACGTGTGGCTTGCGAGTTTGTTTTGAACCAACACATGCAAGGCACTTAGAATTCTTGGCAAAGGTAAACTTTGGAATTAAACTCAGATTTGCAATTCGTGACATACAACCAAAATTAACGTGACAAAGCCTCGAATGCCAAACATTAGATTCATCAACATTAACAATATTGTTCACTACTTTATTACATCCATCATCAAGAGAAAAGCGGAACAAACCTCCGCTATCATAACCTTTACCAACAAAGGTTCCAAACTTTGACACAATACATTTATTTGACTCGAAGACTAATTTAAAATCATCTCTACAAAGTAGAGAGCCGCTGACTAGATTCTTCTTGATGGTGGGGACATGCTGCACGTTCTTCAGCTCCACGATCTTTCCCGAAGTAAACTTCAGATTGACCGTACCAACACCAAGTACACGCACATGAACTCCGTTCCCCATCAACAAGGAGGTAGTCCCCCTGACCTGATATGAAGAAAACAAGGAAATGTCAGCACATACATGAATATTAGCGCCAGTGTCTACCCACCACTCGGGTGTACACATAACTGAAAGAACTGTAGGTAAATAATTACCGTACCCCGATGTTCCTGCAGGCTCGCTAATAACCATGTTGGCAGAC
Source organism: Digitaria exilis (assembly GCA_015342445.1). Lineage (NCBI taxonomy): Eukaryota > Viridiplantae > Streptophyta > Magnoliopsida > Poales > Poaceae > Digitaria > Digitaria exilis. The sequence continues at coordinate 2,313,756 of JACEFO010002479.1, forward strand.
TTGCCTTCTTTGCGTTGAGGACACTTTCCAGCAAAGTGGTCCTCGCTCCCGCACACATAGCAGGCTCCCTTCTTCTTCTTGAACCCGGTGGTTTGTTTAGCCTTCCCAGGGTTCTGTGGCTGAGGCGGTTTCTTGCCTTTGCCCTTGTTGTTGGCGCGAGCATTAATGTTCTTTTGAACAAAGTTCGCGCTTGCACCGACAAGTGTCCCCTTGTTACGTACGTTCTTTGCTCTCGCCTTTTCCTCCACATCAAGAGTGCCAATGAGTCCATCAATCGTGAACTCCTGCCTCCTGTGTTTCAGAGAAGTAGCAAAGTCCCTCCAAGAAGGTGGCAGCTTGGAGATGATACCTCCGTCCACAAACTTGTCGGGCAGCACGCAAGGGTTCTCTTTGTTGCAACAGCCAAGGTCTTTAGCCAGCACATGCAACTCATTAGCTTGTTCCACCACAGGACGGTCTTCCACCATCCTGTAGTCTAGGAACTGCTCCATGAGATACAGCTCACTGCCAGCATCAGACACCCCGTACTGAGCATCAAGGGCGTCCCACATCTCTTTCCCAGTCTTCTTCTTAAGAAGTGGATTAATCAGATGTGGGGCAATCACACCAAGGACGCATCCGCGGAAGAGATTATCTTTAACCTCGAACACACTTCCCTGCTCGGAGGTGCATTGTTCGGGCTTCCCTTCCGCCACATCCATGATGCCCATGGTGGTCAACCACAGTACCATCCGTTCACGCCAACTCACAAAATTTGTACCGTCAAAAGTGTTTGGCTTAATGGATGAAGCAAATTGAGCAACCGAAAACCTATCAACATAATCATCGGGGCAATCAGGTTTCTAGATTGTTGGATAATTATCTGCAATATGCCATATTTTAATTCCAAAAGTTATAATTAAGTTCACGAATATTTGCATGAATATAATGAGTGAAACAATCCATGTGCACGTGTTCAAGTTTAACACAGATTTAAAGAAGAACACGAATAAGATGAAGGATAGCAGTTCGGACATCGAAAAGTACCCTGGGACGGGACCTCTGCCGGGGGCATCGGTTGCGCCGTTACCAGCTAGAGGAATATCATCCGAACTCATGATGTTCCTCGACTGGCCTTGCTCGAAGTAGTCGTACAAATTCGATGCAGGAATATTTGTTGATGCAGTGCAGTCCGTGCGCCGGAGTCGTGCAGGAAGAAGACGCGGCGTAGTGTAGTCGTTTGACGGCGGCGGAGTCTCCAGGACGGTGAACCGTACGCGGTGAAGACGTAGCAGTTCTGGGCGAGCAGTCGTGTAGAGACGCTCCCCAGAAACCTGATTGCCCCGATATCCCGAGCAGGATCTCAAGGAGGCAATGGTGTCGGAGGCACCTGCTCTCGCCGGTGGTGTGCGCGCAGCGCCGGCGATGGGGAGGCAGATTTGCAGCAGAGGAAGGAGGAGAAGTAATGGACTCAAAATCTCTGTCTCAAAGGAGAAGATGACTTTCTATTCATAGCCCTCGGGTGAGACGAGAGGATGAACCTGGACGGGAGAGAATCGGGAAGGCTGAATTATGGAAAGCTGAATTATGAAATGCTGAACCATGGTATCAGTGATTACCATAATCAGCCCTTCCAATTACCACATCCTCAGTTTCCATAACCAGCAAAAAGGGAGATCCCTCCCGCACGCAAGTCAGGCTCATGCTCAGGCTCAGGCCAGGGTTGTTTGAGAGCCGCCAGAGTTCTTTGAGAACCACCAGGGTTGTCTGAGACCCTCAGAGTTCTCTACAGACTCAACTCTGGGATTCGTAGTAAATGTCGCCAGGGTTGTCTGATACCCACAGGGTTTTCTGTAGAATCAACCCTGTGACTGGTACGAAGCGTCGCCAGGGTTCTTTTTCTGTCGGAGCAGAGTTTTTTTCCATTACCAGTATGATGTTAACCATAATAATTTTAACATCAAAAGTAGGCTATAATCCTTTAGAATAGATAGAATAATGGGCCAGACCCAAATATTCTAACACTTTAGACGACGATGGGTGAGGAATTCCTGCTCTCTTGTTTCTTTCTGCTTGTTGGGAGAAGCCGCTGTATACCTGAATTCCTCACCTGCCATCGTCTGAAATGTTCTATTTCTGATTGAGCGATTTGTATAATGTTAATATCCCTTTATTAAAACCCACCTACAAAAAACTGCAGACCTGTATATGCTATTTTTCCGGATGACTGCATAACTAGGGTCGGCAGGGGCCATGGCCTCCCTACAAAAACCCACCTACAAAAGATAAAATTTTTAATACCCCTTTATTTTTTTGAATAATGTTAACTAGCATGATGGACCGCGCAAATAGCGCGGGTAGCTAGTTTTAATATACTAAATTTTACCTTTTCATTACTTTAAAGATAATATTTGCTTATGTGCTCTTTGTTACGTGCACAACTTGTAGCTCATCGAACCCATGATTTGCAACATGGATTTAAATGTGGGGTAACATGTAGCTTTTGGGTAGCACTTCTGGCACATTGTAGCTATTCCATCTCGAGTCCAATCCACAACAAAAGATTCAATACTCATTGTTGGGGATTTGGTTTGCAATGGGGTTGTCACCAGTCGATTTTACCAGCATCGATGGGTTGAGTCTCTGACGATGTTGATGGTTGAATAATTTACATCGTTTGTATACTACATCCGCGGGCATTAATCGGCCTACTTAGGCTTCAATTTTTTTTCTGCTAACATGATTTAATCTCTGTCTACATTGAAGGGGATTGTATGATATGGAAACTATAGAAATTCCTTCCAATCCAGGATCACTGAATGCCTATCCTGACTAGCAGTGGCGGATCTAGCAAGAAAATATAGGGGGGGCTCATTTCTTCTTCCACCTCTTGTTTCTCATATCTTCTCTTTATTTTCTTGTTCTCTCCTCAAATTTTCCCTACATTTCCTATGTATTTAGTGAAGAATGCAGCCAGTAGGGGGGCTGGAGCCCCCTCAGCCCCCCTGTGCATCCGCCGCCGCTGACTAGGAAAAGAGGTGGGATAGTCTTGCAAAGAACCCCTTCCCACACATCCCCAATCAGGTTCCCGTTCACTTTTGTCGCGAGCAGATCGAATACGCGCCAGCCGAGCAGGAGGGTTGCTTGTTGGAAATTGATAGCTTGCAGAGAGGTTGCTTGCTAGCTTCTACCATTCCACTTTTGTTAATCCATCAGCTCAACAAACTAGAGCGTGTTTGTGAGCGATTTCTACACCAAATGCAGAATTGCAGAGTAAATAGGACATCCTAAATTCATACAGAGCAAGTTGAAAACTTTCTGTTCCAAATCGCCACCGAACTTTCCGTTCATCCCTTCCCAGATCAGAACACTCTGTCTGATCCCCCAACAATCCCAAGACGACGAACAAATCCACAATGGCATTGGCATGGCAAGAAGTGCAAGAAAAAATGTCGGGCAAAGAACAGACCTGGCAGGCAGGCTGGAGTACTCGAACAACCTGCAGCACTCTAAGACGGTGACGCCGGCATCCATGTCCCAGAGTATGGGGAGATCATGTGCCTTCCTGAGCAAGACCTTGCGGCGGCTCACGTGGTTCTCCACCTTCCCATGCCCCATTTGGTCGCTCGTGGGCTGAATCTGATCAGTGATAAGCTGCCCTCCCATCAAAACTCCAACTGAATTGAGAAGAGAGAGAGAGAGCGCAGAGCATAGCTGCGTGCACTTGGAGAAGATCACCTGCTCGCGGTTCTCTATCCTCTTCGTCTCCACCTTCTCCTGCCCCATTTGCTCGGGCGTGGCCTGAACCTCACCTGACCACCTGCCATCAAAACTCCAATTGGTGGAGGTCCCACCACCACCAACACACATAGCACCGCAAAATAAAAATCAGATCAAATTTAACTGGAAAGTTGAGTCCTATACTTCCTATGATATTTAAATAACTAAAATAAGGTTATTTTGCACAAAGAGACGAGGCTATCCTGTCTAGTTCACAATATTAATTCCTCCAAAAACATACATTACTAGTTAGGCGATATTAAAATATGCATATGCAAGGAAGTCTGTACATATCGGATATTATTTGAAAACAAGAGCTGGTAGTATATGAATCTGAGAAAACAAAGAACCTAAACGTATTCTCATATCTCAGATAAATCAATAAAAAACTCGTAAAACTTCATGGTTGATTGACTTGAACATTGCCTTTTTTACATTTCACCTTTGTACATATAATCTACTGTGACCAACTTCCCGGTTACATATCAAACGAACATGGGATGTATCCCTCTGAAATACTTAGTGTCAACACCAGCACATGCACAAGTATGCCTTTTTATTAGAAAGGTGATGACAACAAAACACACGCTGAGATTTGTATCGACCGAGTCTCATAAAAGAAATAATAAAAATCAGTTCTTAAATAGTCTGTACTGGACCAAAAAGGAATATACTCACAATGTTGTGCTGGTTATTTTGGTCACGCAAATATGTTCGAAAATGTGAAGACGATTCCTTGCAGCACCGGAGAACTTATCTTTAAGATTGTACAAGTATGGCACAATGAATGGGCATATATGGGAAGAAGACAGCTGTTGGCTAAGCATGACATGCTACCAAGTTTGTTCACCAATATTAAAGGGGATTATATCATATGGAAGCTATGGAAATTCCATCCAATCCAAGATCACTGAATGCCCATCCTGACTAGGAAAAGAGGTTGGATAGTCTTGCAAAGAACCCCTCCCACACATCCTCAATCTGGTTCCGTTGCCTCCGTTACATCTCCGTCGCCCCCTTCCCGTTCCCTTTCGTCGCGAGCAGATCGAATACGCGCCGGCCGAGCAGGACCAAAGCTAAGGCAGATGGACGCGTAATTGTAAGACTTTATAAGTTGGCACTGATCACGGCGTGGGCATCGCCGAGCAACATTGACAGCAATGCATTGAGTCGCAGCACTGCAAGAGCCGGCGGTGTAGCTATTGCGCTGGCGTATAGGCGTCCCCCGCCGCCTCTGTCGGCGTGGCCATCAGGAGCAGAAGTTGTGTCACAGTGTCACCGTCAGGACCAGTAGTCCAGCGCGCAGGCAGCAACAAACCCAACCGTCGTCTTCTTCCTACAAGCCAATCTGTTACGTTCTTGGCCGATACTAGTTATACCTGCACCGTGCAATACATTTCAAATTGGAGGGTAAGCAAGCAGCTAGCGCTTTACTATATGCTGGGATGAAGCTGAGAGAGCTCCCGGCTGCTGCGTGAGGCTATACTACTAGCTCGCTCCGGCCTCGACACCACGACCTTCCTATTTATAACACTGATCAGCGCTATGCATTAATGTGCTGCTGATAATGGCCAGCCGGCACGAGTCTTCTTCATTCGGCATCGACCAGGTCGCGGCGTCCGGGATCGGCGCGTATTCGATATGCTCGCGACGGGAAGGGAACGGGGAGTGTAACACCCAAAACCACACTAAAAACTGACCAAGCATCTTGACAACTTCTCTCCTAAACCGGAGCACCGCGGTAACAACAAATAAAATATATGCGAACCGATATAGTACACTAGCATAAGTAAAAGATCCTAACATGAGACCGACACAACCATAGGCAAAGTTTAATAAATCTTACAACATTAAGGAGCAACACTTAATTATTACCACACAACACTAGAGATCCGATTTGAAGGAAAGGTATGACGTGCTGCTACTTCCCAACATCGTTCTAGCAAAGCATCCATCCATCAAGTACCTAAGATATAAAATAGGGGTGAGATATAAAATCTCAGCAAGTAACTAGCTTTAACAAGCTATTTATACTACAGTTCATTAGACAATGGTTTAATTGTTATAAGCAAGCAAAGCTCCTCTATGAAAAATAATAATTTCAACTCCATCACTCTTATACATGAATAACGCCAAACCATCGTCAAACCTTGGAGAAGATTCACTTCTCACCGCCATTGTCAAATTAAAGCCATAGAAGAGCACCCAAAAATGCAAGTGCAATGCAAATGCCATGGCACCTACCTTCATACTCAACAAAGTATGAAGTCGCATCGTTGTGCCCAATAAACGATGTTGTAAGGGTACGGTTGCAACTATCAAGCGGCGACATAACTCCATCTGCCATGTATTTGATGCAATAAAATGCAATGCCAAAATAGATTGTACATGCGAGTACACACCGCATATACATCATAAAGGTCTCTCCTCATCTGCCATCATAAACCTCATACTAGATATTCCAACAAGAGTTATTACCAAGTTATAAATTAAAGAAGAAGGCATATGTAATAACAACATTAACATGCTCATAAACATGTATTGGAATGGATCATATTTGACAATTTATCATTCTAAAATTTTAAGGTGGAGGTAGAATAAATAGCAAATTAAAGCTTGTAGCAACCACCGCTACGTTACTTGCCTCCAAACGAAGGAGACAACCACGCTAGGCACGACCCGAAGTGTTACCACCTTGGTTGTTCCTCAACCCTAGGGCAGGAGGATTGAAATGGGGGAGAGCAAATCCACTCCAAAGAGGCACCTCATCTTGATCCTCTCCTTCTTCTCAATCCCTTTTTCTCCTTTTCACTTCTTGATGCCGTGGAGGAGATCCAAGGAGGGGAAGGTGCTATGGAGAAGAAGGAGAAGAGGAGAGCGTATTGGAGGGGGGAAGAACACGAATGAGAAGGGGGGATTGGAGGGGTCCTGGCTAGACAAGATTAGATAGACATTAAGTGGTTTTGGATGAAATTTTTTTGGTTTTCATAGAAACTTGGTTTCCATAAAATACGCTTTTAAGAAGTAAAGACAGCAGTGAGTAGGGAGCGCGAGAAGAGTACGTAGAGCAGAGCTGCGCTTGGCTGTAGGTGCCGGCGTGCTGCAGAGCAGAGCCATAACACACAAGTTGACTACAGTGCACGGGAAATTGCTTGCTGGCCGTCCGTTGAGTGCCCAACTGACTGCGTGTGGACTGGTACACCGTCGACAGAAAGTACGTGTACATGCGACCACGGCAGACGATATCACGATACCCAGAGTAGAAAACCGTCAGCGGCAAGCAACGAAGAACTGATGATAACGGGAAGGATCACTACCCTGGACGGTAGTCAAATTTTGGGAGATGATAATGATATCACACTTCACACATTGTGTCCACTTTCTCTCGGCACTTAGCTAGACTTAGCTAAACACGAAAACATCCCTAAACCTGAATAATATAGGCCCTTAAATTCCAGACATCACTTCAATGATCTAATCTGCATACTGAATTCTATTTGTGGTTATTTGAAGACGAGAGACCACTGTTACACTAACAAGCATGACATAATATATGACACATTATTTCCGTTGTGCAAAATATATGACATAATATTAGACATCCATGTGGTGATCTCCAAAATACAACTAAAATTTTTTTTACAAAATATATGTAAACGAAACAAAAATATAATTATGTACCTATATCTTGATGTTAATAGTGCCGTATTATTTTTCAAATTTATAAACTTAATATGCATCTTATATTAATAGATATAAACAATCTTAGCATTTCTGTTCTAATTTTTTTTCCTAAGAAAATTATCTGAGCCTTCATTGCACGTTCCATATTTGTGGTGTGGTGCCAATATCTTCTAGTTCCTCCTGGGCTTAACTGTGCTTAGTTTTTTTTAGTTATTATAATTGTGCTTAGTTGATGGCCAAAACGTGCTGGTCCTTTTCAGAAAAAACAAAACGTGCTGGTCCTGTGTCAGAATTCTTTTTTTTTTTAGAAAGGTGTCAGAATTCGTGACGGATCCATGGCGCGAGAGCCACAAGTTGGGTACTTGACTCTACCATTTGGCCCGCGAATCGGTCCAAGAGGGCCGGCCCGCCTGGACCGACCCAGGCCCGAACTATCGTCTGGAGAACTCTGGGCCGCAGTTGGGCTTTTCATTCGAGTCTAACCCTCCCTTCTCCTCCTACGACGACGGCTCACGTCCGCCGCCCTCCTCCTCCCCTCCGGCCAGCCCCCGTCCCGCCCACCTGAAGTCGCCTCCTCCAGACCGGATCCGACGACCCTCCTCTTCTTCATCCGCCGGTTACTCTGAAGAGACCTAGAGGCATCCAGCGCCCGCGCTATCCCGTTCCCCACCTTGTCTCCCCGCAAACACTGTCTCGCCGCCGTTTTTCGATAGCCGGGGAGGGGCGGGGGCGGACAAGCTCCGGAGATGTCGGTGCTCATCGTGACAAGCGTGGGCGACATCGAGGTGGATCTCCACACCGACAAGTGCCCCCTCACCACCAAGAACTTCCTCAAGCTCTGCAAGTAAGCAAACCCCCCGCGCGCCTAGGGCTTGTTCGATCTCTGGGTCATTCTGTAGTTTTGGGCCACACGGTTTTCGATTGATAGCGGTTGACTTGTCGAATCTGGCGTTGTAGGAGGACCACTATTGGTTTGATTGTAATTTTAGGGTTGCAATGGGTGCGTGTTGGCTGTAAGTTAGTGAAACTAGTTGCTAGTGTGATCCACTATCCATTGCTAATTTACCGCTAGCTTGTAGGATTCGTAATTTGGAACACCTTTACTAGTTTCCTATTTACTTGCTAGTCTTGTTAATTTGTTTTGGAGGGAAGGGATGCTATGGAAATTTCGAAATTGTTGAGCTGTAGGCTTACATAGTACATATGATTACATCTTATATGAGGACAAATTGCAGTTACGTCAGTTAGACTACTCTGCCTGTATAGAGCTGATTGAGCCACGGATATGGTTTTTTGTGGACATCAAAGGATTTATTTCTGTTTCTTACTGTGCTTGTCATCAATTTCTGTGTTGGGACTGGGTTAAGCTTATACTGTGCTTCCTTCTTGTTTTCTTCCACTGAATCTTCAACACCAGTTCATGAATGTGAGATTATAATTTCAGGCAATTAGGGTACTTATTTTTTGGTTTTCCTCTTTGCCTGACCAGAATGAAGTACTACAATGGGTGTCTGTTCCACAAGGTGGAAAAAGATTTCTTGGCGCAAACTGGCGATCCAACTGGAACTGGCACCGGCGGTGATTCTGTGTACAAGTAAGTGATTCTTTCCAGGGTACTTTTGAATGTCTCTTTAGGCCACCAAATGTTGAACTCTGAGACTCTGTACGATATAACGTGGTATCCATCATCATAGATATAACTGGTATCTTCGATGGTTACAGTTCATGTATAGTTTTGATAGAGCCTTTTCTATAACTCTGTGCCTTATCATATCTGCACAGTTATTATTGTACTATTACATATTGTTGAATGTATGCCTGAAAACTATATATTGTTTTGTCAGATATCTGTATGGCGATCAAGCTCGATTTTTTGATGATGAGATCCATCCAGAGTTGAGACATTCAAAAACTGGAACTGTTGCTATGGCAAGTGCTGGTGACAACTGCAATGCCTCACAGGTAAAATGCCTGCCCATATGTCTTAACTGATAATATCTCATTGCTTGCTTTGACCTTCCATTTATGTGTTTCTTAATGTTCTTAGTTCTACATTACCTTGCGGGATGAGGTGGACTACCTTGACGATAAACACACTGTGAGTACTGGTTCCATTAGCCGATATATTTTTGTTATGAGAAGAATTCTTTTATTTGCATGTTGCAACAATTCATGGCTTTGTTCTGTGGTCCATAGGTGTTTGGGATGGTTGCTGAAGGTTTTGATACGCTGACAAAGATCAATGAAGCTTATGTTGATGATAAAGGAAGACCATTCAAGGACATAAGGTAGATTTTACATCTTCTCCAGCATTACATTCTTTTTTTGACTTTTTTTTCATTCCTGATTGCTGACCTTTCACAACATAATTATTTCCAGAATTAAGCATACATATGTCTTAGATGATCCTTTTGATGACCCTCCTCAGCTCGCTGAACTTATTCCTGAGAATTCTCCCACAGGAAAGCCACGTGATGAGGTAATTTAAGTATTCTAATCATGTTCATTCAGTAATGTGAGTGAAAATTCATCAACCGTAATCAGATACCACGATTTATTTGCTAGTTTATTGATTTATTTGCTTCTTTTTTTAATTTAGCAATAGTGAGGAGTTATATTTGCTATCAGGAATTTATGTTTGTTTGTCCTGATGTCTGTTTTGTAATTTGGTTTCAAATTGCTGTTATATCAGACTGCACTGTGTGTTACCTATTTCATTTTAGGGAAAAGTCTATTGAGTGTGTTCCTTCCCTTTAGGGTTGACATCTCCCCCCTTATTATACATATAACAACTTATTTTACAAATTGGTCATGTTTCAAACCCATAAAAGAAGCCATATTTTGAATCCTGTAGTGGTCCTGCAACATGAGTGTCCTGATAATTCTTTTTTCGTGGCAAATCCACAGATTGCAGAAGAGCGTTTAGAGGATAGTTGGGTCCCATTGGATGAAACAGTGGCTCCTGCAGAACTTGAGGAGATGATTCGCTCTAAAGAGGCACACACAAATGCAGTAATCCTTGAGAGTGTAAGTCCTGGATCCAAATCAAAGTCAGCAGCTTATGCGTTATGAGTTCAGTGCTGATATCATATTTATAACTGGTTAATACCTGTTTTTTGTGCAGTTGGCAGATCTTCCAGATGCTGAGATTAAACCGCCAGAAAATGTCTTGTTTGTTTGCAAACTCAATCCAGTAACACAAGTTAGTATCAGTTCCTAATTGCTTGCCTTTAAGTTATCCACTTCATTGGACCTTTTAAAATGTATTTGCACTGATTTGGTGGAATTGTCTACATTTCTTCGGCTCCTATTCGTAGAAGTGTCTGGTTTTCTATGCTGTGACTACATTTTTGATATTTGGGCCTTAAATTTCAACAGTTTTTGCTGAATAACTTTATCATTCTGCAGGATGAAGATTTGTACACTATTTTTTCTCGTTTTGGAACTGTGACATCGTGAGTGCCTTTCTTATGACTATTTATGGGCATTTACTTGTTTATTCTGTTCTTTATTTCTTATTTTTAACTCTTTCCTGCAGAGCTGAAATAATTCGTGATTACAAGACTGGAGATAGCTTATGTTATGCTTTTATTGGTGCGTATCTTCCCTTGAAAACTCTTTACTGTGTTGGCGAGTACTATTTTGTGATTCGGTTAGATCCTTAGTTCCAGTTTTTTTCATTGCATGGTTGCTTGGGCTTAGTAGCTCTGTTGAAACAGCTTCCTGAACATTTTATTTAATACAAGTACACAAATTGCATGGAGCAAGGTAGAGAATAGAGTAGTAGGAAAGAAGGAAGGACAAAATCTTGAATTGCGTACAATAACTAAAGAAAATAGAGAAAGGAAATAACTACAAAGATACTCTCAACTTTGCAGCTCCTCTTTGGATATCTTCTGGCATCTATAAGATTGTAAAACACAGCTTGTTTGATTGATCTGCAGATTGTGGAATACAACTTGTAAATGGTAGATTTCTAAAAGCTGGTGGAATCATGTGATTGTTAAAATCTGTGAGCTAGACTGCTGTAATCTGATATTACAATCTTGGTGTTTATTTGAGCTTTGGATTGTGCAATTGCAAGCTAAAACAAACAGGCCTTGTGCTAGTTTTAGTTCCTAATATGTACTGACAATATCTGTGAATCCTCCTAAATTTATATGCTTAGCTGAGTGGCCTAATATGACATGCTAACAATTTATCTTGGTGGTCTTCCGTCAGAATTCGAGACAAAGGAGGCTTGTGAGCGTGCATTTTTTAAGGTCAGTATCTCAGATTCCCATGTGTGTATTCATTTTACAGTGATATTCTAGCATTTTTTCTGGCTTACTTTATCGATTACCCTCACTAGTGTTTGTAACATTCTAATCGGTGCCATGAGAAAGTTCTGCCCTACTTAGGATTGTATGTGCCCAACAATGACTGTATACTAGTCTGCCTTAATTCCATTGATTGTAGCTAACCTGGCATGAATAGTGGGTTTCCAAGAGAAGGACAAACTTAACAAAGCAAAAGCAACTTGACAGTACAACAAATGAGGGAAATAAAAATAAATAAATAAATAAATAAAAATGAAAACCGGAAATCTGTCACCTGGAGAAAGAGGATAACAGAACAAAGAGCTAAAAGACTACTGACTGAATATTTGTGCCCAGAGAGTCTGAGATTTATATGCAGAAATGTTGATTCTCATTTGGTTATTTCATTTGCAAATAATCCCAAGACATCATTGCTTACAAAGAGTCATGCTTGTAGATGGACAATTGTCTTATTGATGACAGGAGAATCCATGTTGATTTTAGCCAGAGTGTTTCAAAGCTGTGGGGACAATACAGACAGAGCAAAAGAAATGCAAAGAAAGGTAAAAGATCCTAAATATTTTCCTTCTCCATGTTGCTGTTAAACCATTTTCATATTTATTGAAATTTATGTTATTTTTCAGATGGGTGTTTCAAGTGTGGTGCCCCTGATCATCTAGCCAGAGACTGCGACCAAGATGGTGACCAGAAAAACAAAGGGCAAAATTATGTTCTGAAAGATGAAAACACACAACGTGGTGGAAATCACCGTCGAAGGTAACTCTCTACCCTTCTTTCTTTCGCACAAAAATATTTGAACGTTATCTCAAACTTTGATAAACCATTGTCCTTTTGCAGCTATGATCTAGTCTTTGATGAAGAAGATGCTGATTATTCTGAAGATCATGAAAATGGTCACAGAAGAAAGATTCAGAGAAATGATGATCAAAGATCAGAGCTTCCACCTCGTGGTGGTCATGATAAGAATAGCCACGAGAGAACGAACAGTGACGAGAAAGGAAGCAGGCGTGGTAAAGACGATGATAGGAACCGAGGGGGTCGGAAACATAATGATGACTACCACAGTTACAGTAGATCTGGTGATCGAAGGTCTGGCAGATATGATGATCGTGATTATAGCAAGCGCCATAGCAGGAACAGAAGCGAAGAGGATGAGGATGATTACAGACGAAGGGATAGATCAGATGGTGAGCGACGCCATAGTGATGGATACGAAAAGAGCGAACGACACCGGAGAGAAGAAGTCGACCACAGGAAAAGGAGCCCAGAAAGAAGACATAGAGAAGATGACAGGCACCGCGAGAGAAACCAGCATTCTGATGATAGGTCCTATAAGGAGAGAAGGCACAAAGGTGGTAGATAGATTTCTGTACGACTCAGTTTTGTGTTACCTGCGTTCCAGTGATGTCAGCATGTATTCCGAGCCCAAAATTTTCTGTTTAGTCAACGTAATAGCTTGAGCGATGTTGGAAGTTTTGTAGCGAGTCCTCCGAACTTACCTGTGAATCTGTGATGTACAGCTTTGCTGGATTTTATTTGGTGTGCGGACGCAAATTTCCTGTCTAGTTATACGCTTATTCTATCGTCTGATTGGCTCCATACCAATGTGGTTAGTCTGTCGTATTTCTCATTGGTTAGTACATCGGTAATTCTACAATTCAGCTTGTGATCTAACAGTTCACTGTTTGTCCAGCTTTTACAATAAGCTATATTAGTTTCTTAAAAAGAGGTGGAGCCAGGAGAAGCTTATATCTGTCACTTGCCCTGGTAGTTTAGACGTGCAAAAGGGAAGGCAGTCCTTTTTCTTTTGCAAGAGAAGTACATTTTGGATGGTATAACATTAGAGTCTGGTGGCTACGCTAGCTAATTTTGAAGATAAGCCGTGTGTCCTTCAGTACAATTCAATGTTGTGGTGAGCTGATGGCATTTAGACAAGGCAATCCACGTTGTGGCATAACCTTAATCTGTGGACCGCACACAGGTAGTCGACCTACGCGTGTTTGCGACAGGCTTGTGTTATGTGATTGTGCAGACATTTTTGCTTCCTCTGAAACACCTACTTGATGTAAAATTATACGCATTGCTGATGTGGCAACGATATAGTATAGGAGCACGGGGTCGGCTTCATCATTCATAGAGAACGGGGGCTTTGTTATCCACTTCGACGAAATTGTTTTTTCTTTAAGATTTTTGTAAATAGTTTAAGCAGACATAGTATTATTTTTACTTTTTTTTTAGGGGGCGTATTATTTTTTACTGATATTACTCCGTACAACGAGAAGAGAAAAAAAAAACCTGTTACGCCACAGCGCCAGCCCAGTAAGGCCAGGAGTGAGTGCCGTGTCCTGCGGGCTGCGGCCCACGCGGGAGAGTGTTTGCAGAGCAGCACAAAGCACATGCAAACAAACCCGAGGGATGTTTAGCCCCACACTGCTGAGTCTCAAGGAGATCAGCCAGCCATCCCACGTCTTATAGAGCGGCAGCTGAAACAAAAGAACCCAAGCAGCTGCGTGGTGAGCACAAAGCGAACTATTCTTTCGCCTTTTACTAAAGAATACCGTGTGCACGCCACAATAAGCAGCATACTCTAATTTTTGGAGGGTGCTTTCTTTGAGGAAGCGCCCAACAAGTGAAGTTCTTAAATTTTTGATGAAAATGGAGAAGGTCAGCAAGGCAGCTTCCTCTGAAAGCTAGGCTATCTCACGCAATCAATCCTTGTACTATTGTGCTCTACTCTAACAATGATTGTAAGAATTCAAATGAAGCTTGCGAGACTTCCAGGTAGTTTTGTCCATTTCTTTTCACCGTTTCTAAGCTACAACTCTCACTGTTAGTGTATCTGATAAGTTTATAAGATTTTTTTTGCGGGAAAATACGGCAACCTTGCCCGAACTTTATTTCATAAAAAAACTCATTACCAATTTATAAGATTATGAAAGTGATTTTCAAGACAAAATAAGCTGCAATTTTTTGTGCTTCTCAAACATGATAATCTGAAGAAAACTATTGGCGGTCAAAGTTCTAAACATTTTACAGGAACTTAGCCAGATCATCAAGTATTTGTGACCTAAGGTAGTACTTGTTTTTCCTTTCCAAACTATCGCAAGTGTGAACCAAAGAAAATTAGCCATTAAATCACAAATTACTTTTATTCCGAGCTAACATCACAAATTATATGCGCAACAATAGCAGCCTACACCCACCAACATGATGCGATGCTTCCGTCAACCTTCAACCACATCCAGGTGGTATATAACCCATGACAAAAGCAAGCTCCACAGAGGCCAGCAATGGAACATCTTGTACCAATCCAAGCTCTCCGTTTCGTTTTATGATGCCCTTGGCACGATTTGGACTGATCGTTGCAGGTTTTGCAGGTACAACTTGTGGCCAACTGCTGAGTGTGACCGATCCAACGGCGACGGCGAAGTGAGAAAAGGTGTGGACCGGCGATCTTGTCGAGCTTTCATGGCTGAATTGGTTGGAGCAATGGATATGTCCCCACACCAACACAGC
Source organism: Digitaria exilis (assembly GCA_015342445.1). Taxonomy (NCBI): domain Eukaryota; kingdom Viridiplantae; phylum Streptophyta; class Magnoliopsida; order Poales; family Poaceae; genus Digitaria; species Digitaria exilis. The sequence goes on from JACEFO010002479.1 coordinate 2,329,034, forward strand.
CCTTTCAATGAGGAGCGGTTGCAGGTGCCGGCATATCATGGTTGGTTTCTTCAGTTTCAGGGTCCCAAGAGCAGGGGCGGAGACAGGGAGGGGCGGGCAGGGGCCTGCCCCCCCCTAATGAAGCTAGATTAGCACTAATAAATTCAAAATTTGATCAAATTTTAAATTTGGTTACACTATTGGCCCCTCCTAACATGAGAAAAATTGAGTTTCTGGCTACGCCCCTGCCCAAGAGGAATGGCACCTTTTAGGTGTACTTTCCTGCTTGCTTGAGGATGAAATTAACATGTCTGTACGTAGTATAGCTACTGATGTGAAACAAGCGGATATAAAGAGTGTGTAGTGTTCTTGAAAAAAGCATAACTCATGGATCGCTTCGTTGAAGTAGAGATCAAGGTAAAATGACACAGCAAAAGAGGGTTCAAAATATGTACTTCTGATAGTGAGTTGCTTGTTGTCCTTCTTGACCCCTGTTTCTTTCAGAGTTGCATCATTAAGCTAGCATCAGTGAAGAAATCAACAACTATTTTGGGACTAGCACACGGATAATTTCACTACACCACATGTACTAATCTATCGCTCAGGAAATTAAAGGCACGCAATTTGGCCTGTTTTTCCTGCTGAAAGTTGAGAGATGAACAGCAGGAACGAAGTTATTGCTTGCACTGCTGGTGCAAGAGTAGGAACTGATGGCTCCAACAGCGTTAGTACATTATGATTATTGGATCCGGATGCCAATGCCGAAATCACTCTGTAACTGAGTCCCCATGGCAGTTACCTGAAACCGACCCTTGAAATGTCACCAACCGTAGCAGAAAGCATGGGCAGACGTCCATGAGCAGCCAAACCTGGCATCTTCTTGGGTGTTTTTATCAGCGTGCCAGATGCCCACAACCTACATGAACCGAGTTGAGTATAGCTTGCCACCACTCTCGGTTTCCTTCATGACCACACTTTCAGTCTCTGCTAAGGAACACTGATGATGCAATATTGTTTCACGCCCCCTGTATTTGCCCACTTTATTATTTTCTGCCAAAAAACTGGATCAAAATTATTATGCGCCACACAGACAACGTCCTGAATAAGAAAAAAAGATGGCAGAATACATAGCTACCATGAGAGTATATACCATTGCAGAGGTGGCCCTGCAATCTTCTAAACCGATTGTTCATAGGAATGAAATGTTATACGTACGGGTGATTGCAGTTGCAGTAGTACTACTTAATACTGACCATCACGTGGTACCCACAACAAACGGTATGAATACCGACCAAGAACATTTGCAAATGCTGCCTTCGAAAACCATGCATCTAGATCGATGATTTGACAAGATTTGACCTTTACCAACCTATGCACTGCTACTTCTCTAGCTAAGTCCTTTTAAAAAAATGTTTTTTTTAAACGATCTCTAGTTAAGTCCTCACACAGAAGTCAGACTAAAGAGGAATTTTATAATGGTTGAAATGCCTATAAACAAACATGGCCTAGATAAATATTATCTACGATCTTGTAGATATCATTTTCTTAGCAATTTCTTGTAGCTCAAAATACATGTTATTATTCCACCTCAAACAGTAATGGAACGGCATCCACCGATACTGGTTGGTCTAAGATACAAGTGTGTCATATACTAAAAAGTATAAATCTATCTCGAAAATAGCTAGTGCCATGGGTTAGCTCAAAATAAAATGACAAGGCTAGAATGACTTGCATACTTGATATAAAATATGGAAAATGTCCCTAGAAGGCTAGAACGTAATCTTGAACAATAAAATATAATGGCATGCAAATACTTGCAAAATAAATGAAAAACATTGAACAAATAAAGATAATGAAAAGTCTATCTAGGTTTCATAAAAGTCATATAGTTCCTAAGTCAACTTTTTAGATATTCAAGAAATTAGTAGTGGAGTACTAGTACAACCCCACATAAATAACGCACATCCTTAAGTGCAGGCAGGAACTGTTCACCGAATACCTTTTCTTTTTTACAAAAGTTCACTGTATCCATGGTAAGAAACGTTCCAGTAAAGCAAAAAATACTTGCAAAAGCTTCTTTTGGGCCTATAATTCGGCAATTTCTCTACGATCCACAACGATGTATCACCAATGAATGACCAAATACAATGAAAGGGACAGTACATTAATATAATCTAGATTTGTCCAGTGACCAAATTAAATGTGTCTGCACAAGCCCAAACTTCCCCGTCACAATTTCAGCAGCATTTAATTGGAGAGCATGGTCATAGATTCTCTAATTTGTTGAGTTCAAATTTAGTTCCTCATTTATCTACAAGCTTTGTCTTTTTCTCTTTTTGTAGTGTTTCTTTTATGGTCCAAACATCGTACATACGGGTCATCCTATCAAACATTTTCCCATTAAAGTATGGTTTGGTATCTGACGGCGGGTCAAGATACGCTGACAAAATCAGGCGTAGCTTTTGTGAGCTCCAGGCAAGCCAAAGAGAAAATGTGTTATAGCCTTATGGGAAGGTTCTAGAAAGATAATGTTTTCACATATGAGGAAAAAAAAACATTTTGACATGTTTACACCCTACATTGCGTGATCTATTGGTTCAAAGGTTGTGGCGTCTCATCATGATGAAATTTTACAGATCTCATCACCTCCGGAGCCGTTAAGGTCTACTGTATTAATTGTGTGATGGGCTGATGGCACGACAAATTCATATGAAATTCCGTCAGGAAACAATCACCAGATATGCTTGGACTTGAAGAAATCTTAGACGGAAAAATCAACCTACCTCAACAGAAATGGTTGTGGATGGAGTACGTTGCATGTATAGCAGCAGTGCTTTACAGTGTTAATGACAAAATGACAGTGTCACTCGCAGCATAACTTGAAATCGTTGACTTAATATAAAAGTCTAAAACAAGTATAGATATATCGTGTTCTCCCGTGATCAACAAATGGGCTGAGGAAATAAAATATATCCTTGAGATTTGAGAGAACAAATCAACAAAGTCAACTCGCTAGCCACATTGATTCCAGCATTCATGCTCGATGATCTGTATACTAGATACGAAATCCAAAGAAATGGAATATCTAAATCCTTTCCACTTCATTAAGGCATGATAAATAACTGCCGATTCTTCCTTAGAATAATAACACTTCAAATCTCAACATGTTTTTTTCTTTCCGAATGGAAATAAAAAAACATGTCATTTCTTCCACAGTGGCAGGAGCAATCTAATCTACTCCCTCCGTCCCCAAAAGAGTGTCGCCGTTGGTGTGCGTGCCATAAGTTTGACTCAATTTGTAGAAAATGCGTGCAATATTTAAGTCTTCAAATAATTTTTATAAAAAATAGATCTAAATATCTATCTAATGGTATTTATATTATAACATAAATTTTAATATATTTTTATATATAATTGGCCGTAGGTTTTTCTCGGGAAGTGAGAAAGACACTCTTTTAGGGACGGAGGGAGTAGCTTATTAGCACAGGTAATTTCACATCACAGATGGGTGATGTTCACCAAAGCCAAGGTTATAAAGGCTGATCAGGAAGACAAGCAAAGCAGCTAGGTGTCAGCTAGCCATTGGCGCGACAGCAAAAGAGGAGCGGTTAAGTTCCCAATTTTCACCAAAATTTATAACCATGGTTGGTTAGCCATAGTGGGTCCCACTGCACACATTATACAGAGAGATACAAGTATATAGAGAGGGAGAGAGAAGGCCCGAACCATTTGTGGCCCTCTCTCTCTTTTCGTGAAGCCACCACGTTTTCCCTCCGCCTTAACTGCTTCGCTCCTTCCTCAGTCCTCCCCGCACTGGCCTCTCTTCTTCCCTCTCCCACTCGTCCTCCATCGCCGGAGTGGTTGCGTGCACGCAGCACGAAAACTCCCGGCGGCAGCCCACGCCGCGCCGGAGTTGAGGGCCGATCGACCGGGCGTCTTCCTGTTCCGGCGTCTTTTCGCCGGAGTTCGGGGAGATGGATGTGGAAGGCGGCCTGCTGCCGGCGATGGTGCCGGCCACCGGGAGGAGGACGAGCTCATCGTGGGTAAGTTTCATCAGTTGCATGAGATTTATCCGGTTCAGTTTGGACTTTGGAGTGCCTCTCTGCGTGTGTCATGTGTCGAATTCTTGGAGAAAGGCCTCGTAATTATTATTATTATTATTAGGTGCTAATTCTGCAATGCAACTGACACTTCTTGGTAAGCAAAATTTAGGTGTTTAGGTTTTTTATTTATGCGGTTTTTAGAAAGGAATGAACCTAGTCTCTGGCTCTCTTCTGATGAACTTCTTTCTACTCCCACTGCCGAATTCTGATGCACTACTTGTTGGGTAATTCTTGAGATGTAGATGTTGTGTTTTCCTGGTCCAAGAATTAACCTGACATGAAGAAAGGTTGCAGTTTGAGTTTCCATAATTCTCGTTCTGAATCTGTTGTCGTGTTAGGCTCCTTGTAGTAATTTCCCTAGCATTGAATTCTGTGTTAGCTTTGCTGTAAAGGTAACGTTGTCTGGAGCCATGTTTATCTCTGAGATCATCCGCAGTCCATGAGCAGGAGCTGCCCATTAGATGAGACGGCTAGTTTAAACAGCTACCCCTGCTTAATGTTTAGTTGTTTACGATCATCCCATTTTTGCAGTCGTAAATTTCTTGGAAGTATATGCATGTTAGTTGCAGACGGTGCGCATAGGTTTGTCACTTCCTCTTTTTGGTCTACCTGAACCTTTGTTTTTTACTTTTTCTCAACTTACTTTGTATTATTCTGCTGCTTTGAATGTGTTCATGCTTACTACCTGTATATGCATGTACTAGTTGGTAAAAAATAAAAGAAAAATGTAAAATTACAAAAAAAACTTTTTCGAGAAAAATAAAATATTTACAAAACTAAATTTACAGGCTGTTACTTGATTAACATTTGTCCTAGGTTACAAGTGGTAAAAGAAAAACACTACAGACTTTCACTGCTCGTGTTCCTGCAGAGACTTCGGAAAGCAACGCTTTTACTGGCATACCAGAGCTTCGGAGTCGTGTATGGCGATCTCTGCATTTCACCTGTCTATGTGTACAAGAACACCTTTTCTGGCAAGCTGCGTCTGCATGAGGAAGACGAGGAGATCCTTGGGGTCTTGTCTCTCGTCTTCTGGAGCCTCACTCTCATGCCCCTCCTCAAATACATAATTCTTGTTCTAGGAGCAGACGACAATGGAGAAGGTCCTCTTCTTGTTCAGCACTTGTTTTTTTGTCAGATCATCGATCTCACTCTGTTTGCCAATGTGCTATATCTGCAGGTGGGACATTTGCATTGTACTCTTTAATGTGCAGACACTCCAGGATGGGGCTCCTGAACAACATACATGAGAGATCTTTGTCGGCATACAACCTGAAGGAACCTCGTGAGGAGCTAAAGAGCAGTTTGGCCATAAAAGGTTTCTTCGAGAAGCATTACTTGCTTCGCGTTATGCTGCTGCTGTTCGTTCTGATGGGTACTAGCATGGTTATTGGGGACGGTGTCTTCACCCCAACAATGTCAGGTAAAGAACCTTACGTTGTTCAGTTGATTGGAGTGGTTTGGCTGGAACTGCAGTTTTGATGTGTCATTGGAACAAAGTGTTCTACTTAGTTCAAGTCATCATAATTTCTTCAATATACATACTCCACGTAATTTCGCAGTGTAATAATTTATATAATAGTCAGAACTGCTCCCCTTTTGTTATGGGGAAAAGTTTAGTAACCCAAGCCATGAAATATTCCTGCAACTGACAAAAGACCTACTTTCTCTGCAGTTCTATCAGCAGTTTCTGGGCTCAGAATTAAGTTTCCAGAGCTCCATGAAAGTAAGAGGCTGCTTATTCCAGTGCTAAAATGGATTATTTTTGTTAGAAACACATGCTCGTTAATACTTTCATGTTACTTGTTAATCTTTGGCAATCTGCACGACTAACTACAAACGATCGACTCCTTTTTTCTGCTGTGTACAGATTACACTGTGCTTTTTGCTTGTTTCATTTTAATTGCCCTTTTTGCACTGCAACACTGCGGAACACACCGTGTTGGGTTCCTATTTGCTCCAATTTTGCTTGCTTGGCTCGGTTGCATTGGTGGTATCGGCATATACAACATTTTAAAGTGGAATCCCAGTGTCATCCGGGCTCTGTCCCCGTACTACATATACAATTTCTTCAGGAAGGCCGGCAAGGACGGCTGGAGTTCGCTTGGAGGAATTGTTCTTTGCATCACAGGTTTGCATCTTCCATCCAATTCTGTGTTACTGAGCACAGTCTTCAATTAGCTGTAATTTATAGCTGTGCTTACATTTCAGGTGCTGAGGCAATGTTTGCTGATCTTGGGCATTTCTCAAAGCTTTCACTAAGGGTAACTATAATGTTTTTTTATTCTTTTTGTGATGATGGCATAGCTGTACTTGCAGGGTGCATTAGTTGCTGCGGCAAACATTATCTTTACTAAATCCTTCTTCTTGCTTTGTGATGGCAGCTTGGATTCACAATAGTCGTGTATCCATGCTTAGTCCTGGCTTACATGGGTGAGGCTGCTTATCTATCCAAACATAGGGAGGATCTCCAAAGTAGCTTTTACAAAGCTCTCCCAGGTGAGCTAGCAATGTTTTGCTAGATAGACTGAAATTTCCAGTGATTCTTAGATCATTATTTTTCAAAAAAAAAAATAGCATTACAATGTTTTGGCATTTTCAGTTAGTCAACAGTTGAGATATGGTATATTTTGTTTCTTACACATAGATAGTGTTTGGTTAAATAATTAATGTGTACAACGGTCTTAATAGCTGATGACAAATTGCAAGTGTAATAGGAATGGATGAAACTGGGATATGCTTTGTTCAGATATTTTGGTAAGATTTTTTAATAAGTTGATAAGAACAAATTAATATGCCAATTGATTAAGTGGCTGCCATATTAGACAACCAGTGCACAGAATAGGTTATAATTAAAATTTTGGAATGCCTGAATACAATGACCAAATATGATAAAGATAATTTCACCCAAACATGACAAAAAGGGAAAAAAAATATAAAAATACGCTAACAAAACATATTTCAAAGGGGCAGTGGTGACGACTAACAAGGAGCTAGAGGTTGTCCTCGATGGAAGATTGTAGGATGGTGGTGGAAATGGCGGGAGTGTGCACCCTTACTAGTGGTAGCCGCATGGAGTGCAATGGGTCTTTCATGGGCACATATCTAGTATTGTTGGCCCAATTATGGTCCATTGTACTTTCTACCCATGTGGCGGCATATAGCAAAAAGTCCCAATAATCACTTTCTCTAAAAAAAAGATAAAAGAAATATATAGCCTTTTTAAAAAAGGAAATGAAAACTAATGCATAGACAAAATATGAATGCCTTATATTTTACCAATACAACCTTGATAAAATGAAAAAAAATGCATTCATGTCCTTAGAAAAACATGTAGATGCATGTGTCACTTGATTATGTGGGATTTGTGGCAACTTTGTTATAGAAGGCAGGTGGCAACTCTCTCATTGAGTTGCCAATAGAAGATACTCGCGGTTGAAGAAGGACCTCATTTGTTGCTTACAAAAAGTGATGGTTGGAATTGAAGATAGCTTGGTCGACAAAAATAAATGCAATTTTCAGGTGCAATAGCAGTGGACTTGAAAGAGATCATTGCGCTGTCAACTCTTCATTCATCGACGGGTGGTGCCATATGCAAGTGATACATCCCTAATGCTTGCATCTACAACCATTCGCTATGGACTTCATGGAGGCAAATAGAAGATGAGAGCACATACCATTATTGTTTGATCGCCAAAGTCGCAAGGTCAATCTAATGGAATACGATGGCTCTAGGTTTATATGGTTGGAAGATCCTCCTCTTGTCTCACACAAGCCGGCTTAGTATTGTTGTGGACATTGCTTCCCCCCTCCCCCCCCCCCAATACACACACAATTCGATCTTGCTCTTGATCCCTAACTCATCGGCCATTGCATATTTATTAGGACTGGACTAGAATGGTGGTTTGACCGCAGATGCGGAGAAACGAGGCCTTCACCATTTTGGTCCATGCAAAAGGTTACTAAGCAATTGAACCGCTAACCGTGAAAGCCATTCACATCATGCGGAAGGCCAGTGTCACGTGTGGGCTCTATAATTCCGTTCCTCGTTGGATAAAAGGGCTTGGAAAAGGCGAAGGCCGGGGATCAAACATTGTTATTTGAACCATAATTTAACGGAGCATGACCGGTTTAATCAATCAAATCATGAATCGAGGCATTTATCGATTCGATGTTTGGTCCGATCTCAGTAACTACGCACCAATGCAGCTTTCCTTAGGGTGTCACTCACTTGGTCAAATGACCACCAAATTTCCTAGGAATCACATAAGAGTCATGAATGCGTATGTTAGCATTTAAAATACTTCAATGGAGATCCCAAATGCCTCATACACTATGTCGACATATGGGCTACTAAAGATCAAGTTCATTAGCAACTTGTTTGCAATATTTGCTTGAAAATTGGACCAAACATTTTGCAACCATCATGAAAACCTTGGAAACTCTATCTCTTTTGCTCTACCTTTGTCCCCTTTGAGGCATATCTTTATATATGCTTGGGTCACTCCTTATCCTTCTATATCAGGATTCAGGAGGCTCCCCCCCCCCCTAATATTTGACCAGACATCATCATGATCTCGACTCGAAGAGTGTGGATTGCTTGTGATGCAAGAAACATGTCTTCGACAATTAGAACGGCGATGGTCACATCCATTGTGCATCTGTCGACAAAGTAGAAACAACTCTATGTAGCAGGACAATGCTTACATATCCTTGGCCTGTAATTTCTCCTCGGTATGCCGGGATGCACATTTGTAACTTTTCATATACTTCTCTTGAACTCCCTTGGATCAATGATATAGATTCCAATGGGGATCCACCACCCTCATCTTAACCCATAAACAAAAAGAGAGAATCAGGTAAAGACGTCCAAATTGTGTGAGTAAAAACTTTATGGGCGAGCTTGGTTCTCTTCTCGAGCCAAGCTCGGTTCTGGTGAGCCAAGCCACACTTGGCCAGCAGCGTGCGAGCCAGGCCTGAGAGAAACGAAATCCAACTTCATTGCCCGTGAGCCAGACTAAGGATGCTTTTTTGCATCCGTCGAGTCACATGTAGATGTCGGCACAACCAACCAATCAAACGTACTTTGCATCCGATGGGCCTGGCCAGCGTCGGTCTCGGCAACCAATCAACATAATGCTGCATGCGACGAGCCTAATTGGGCTTCATACAGGGAACCAATCACGCCCTACACTATGTGTGCGCACATGGATGAGTCTCCTTTGCAGTAACTGCATGGGCACATAGATCCCTGACATGTGGCCCCACCACCATCAGGCCCCACATGCCATGCACATGGTGCCTCTGTAGTTACGGCAGAGGAACCGTTTTCGTGCGCACATTGTGTACAATGCCCATTGATGATGGCCTTGAAGGTATACTGGAGGGGGCAGAAAATTCAACATCAATGGCAGTCTATTGCGCTATAGACCACCGTACCTTTGGTGTTCAAAGTTACAAGCCAACCTTCTCCTAGTTTAACCACCCTACCAAGGACGGGGCTATTGTTCGTCAAGTACTCATGTATTCATTTCAAGATTTACATGGTGCTTGATACATCTCTTTGTACTCAAAGAGGACCTTGGTACCATCTCTAGGTTACGTAAGAGTATCAACTTCATCCAAGCATCGTCTTAGATATCGTAACTCGCCCATATTTAGGAGATGCCTATGACTGCTCAATTAAAGACTCGCCCATGGTTATATGTGTATACTACAAAATATACTACTCGGATGGACATCTCAGAAATAATTATTTGGCCAAGCTTTGTGCAAAGAATGAACGCAAACATAATCGTGGGGTTTCTTTCTTCCACTGTTTGTGAGATCGTTGTGAGTTGTAGATGCTACAACATGAAGAGAACCTCTCCTTTCAAAAATAATGAATCCACTAATTAGTTGCTTGTTGCCAACATATAGATGGGATTAATGTGTAAAAATGGTGTTGAGTGGACAACTTTATTTCCTTAATTAGAACTCTAACCAATCTACAACCATGGTCGACTGGTCGTGTAGAAATTCACTTGTTTTATTAAAAGAAATAAATCTTTTATATTCATTAATTGTTACAGCTAGACATCTGATAAGCTATACTGAAGTGTTATAGTATAGTTAGATAAGTTTATGATTATGCACAACCATTTTCTCTCCAATTTTTGTAGCCATTAATGCATACCAAGCATAACATCATTACAAGGTACCGAGGGAAACAAATGATGTGTTTCATATACTCAAAGAAAAACTAGAGCATTTGGAAGGTTATCCAATCAGAGGGGTTGGTTGTCTAAAACTATTATGTTCCGGTATGAAAGAACAATTGTTTCAATGTGTTTTGACATATTTTCTTTCTCAAAATGTGAATACAAAATTTTCGTTTGTCTTTTTGCTAATCCAATTAGATTGATTTACAATGTGTCTTGGTTCTACTATGCATAGCAATTCACCTATTAATTTCTTCATGTACCTGAAAGTTCTTTAATATTCCTTGTAATTCTGCTGCATCTCATCTTGTTCTTTTCCGGGTTGTTTTTTTCAGACAGTGTGTTTTGGCCTGTTCTGATCATTGCAACACTAGCCACAGTTGTTGGGAGCCAAGCCATCATCTCAGCTACGTTTTCGATCATAAGCCAGTGCAGGGCCTTGGGGTGCTTCCCACGGATTAAGGTCGTGCACACATCAAGCCAAGTCCATGGCCAGATCTACATACCTGAGGTAAACTGGGTTCTCATGTTCTTGTGCCTGGCGGTCACAGTCGGGTTCCGCGACACCGAAATGATTGGAAATGCCTATGGTATATATGAACTTTCTTGAACAACTTTTTTTTAAGTGCAGCAGTGTTCAATGTATCGCATTTCCATGTTTCTGGTATACTGGTGCTTAGTTCAGACAATTTTCAGCTTAATTGGCTTGAACTGATGGATATCCATGCATATATATAATTCTTGCAGGGCTTGCTGTGATCCTAGTGATGTTTGCAACGACATGCCTGATGTTCCTCGTGATCACCACGGTGTGGAATCGGAGTGTTCTACTGGCAGGGCTCTTCACCGTCGGCTTCGGATCCATCGAGCTCATGTACCTGTCGGCGTGCCTCGCCAAGGTCCCCCATGGCGGGTGGCTCCCTCTGCTCCTGTCACTGATCACGCTCATGGCCATGTCGACGTGGCACTACGGCACGAAGAAGAAGGAAGAGTACGAGCTACAGAACAAGGTGTGCCTCGACCGGTTCCTGAGCCTGAGCTCCGGCATCGGCCTCGTGCGCGTCCCGGGCGTCGGCTTCGTCTACTCGAGCACCATCAATGGCGTGCCGCCGATGTTCGCGCACTTCGTCACCAACTTCCCGGCGTTCCACCGAGTCCTCATCTTCGTGTCGATCCAGACCATGGCGGTGCCCAAGGTCTCGCCGGAGGAGCGGTTCTTGGTTGGACGTGTCGGCCCGCCGGCGAACCGGCTGTTCCGGTGCGTGGCCCGGTACGGATACAAGGAAGGGAGGTGGGACCATTTCAACTTCGAGAACCAGCTGCTGATGAAGGTCGTGGAGTTCCTCCAGCTGCAACATGCGGAGGGCATCGTCGCCGGCGACGAATCCGGCGAGGCGGCGTCGGACTCCGGCGAGCTCTCGGTGATCCCCGCCTCGCCGCCGCGGCGCGCCCACCAGCTGTTCGACGCGGAGACTGCGCCGACGTCGACGTCGTACAGCACCTCGTCGTCGTGCGAGATCGACACCGGCGTGATGAGCCGGAGGGTCCGGTTCGAGGAGCCATGGTCCGGCGAGGACGCGGTCGCGGCGATGGCGGCGGCGGAGAGCGGCGAGGTGAAGACGCTGATGGAGGAGAGGGAGTCCGGCGTGTCGTACATGATCGGGCAGACGTGCGTGCAGGCACGGGAGTCGTCACCGGCGGTGAAGAGGTTCACCGTCGACGTGGTGTACGGCTTCCTCCGGCGAAACTCGCGGAGGCCCGCCGTGGAGCTCGGAATCCCCAACAGCTCGCTTATCGAGGTGGGCATGACGTACAGGGTGTGAGTTGAGTGGGTGGGTGGGTGGGTGACTGAAGCCTCTCGGCCGGCGGCCTCGCCGGCGGTGTGGGGTAGCTAGTTGTTGCAGGTAAGCTTGTAGCAGCTTATGTATATGGAAGAAGAACAGACGTCGTGGTACTTGCCGATCGAGCTGGAATGAAATAACAACTTGCATCTAGATCTATTTAGAAAGGCGTTAGAGTTTTTTTAAAAAAAAATCATCCTGAATTGAGCCGTTTCATGTGAAATTCATATGCCTCTCTTGTGTTTTGTTTGGCAATGGTACTTGGATTCAATTGCCGCATTAAATCAATGAAATAAGGAAAGCACTGATATGGGCTCAAACTGGAGAATCTCTCTTATGTAGCTGTTAGGCTGAAAGTTCTTGAATGGGTTGGAATGGGCTTCCCATTTTCTGCTTGGTGACAGGCCTTAGCTGCCCAAGAAAGCACAACATGGGGTTGTGTCAGTGTGCCTCTTCCATCGCGTGTTCGTCTTCCAAAACTCCCTCCAATATTATTCCAAAAAAAAAAAAAGGCCGTGCTGGTGCTGTGCATTGGATAAAGTCACTGTTCACCACTGTAGCTGCCGTTTCTGCAACCCACCATACCCCCAACATCTCAACGCATCAGGCAAAGCCATGCCTTCACCAACAGTGGTGCATCCTCGTCCCCCTTGTCGCGCAGCACGACGACGTCCCGTGTCCACCTCAACGTAACTGCACTGCACGCGCCATGTGGTGGCGCCGGCCGCAACGTGCCATCCCAGCAGGGAGCGCCCAAGCACGCGGCAGGAAGCGGCATGGCGCCGTGCCCTTTGCTTGCCTCGCCCTCGCCTCGTTTGCGCAAACCCGACACGCGTGCCACGATGTGGCCTTCACTCCCTGCACATGCGCTTCCCTCAGGCGTGGACGCGCGAGACGCCGCAGGCACGCGCACGCGCAGGTCCTTATCGCCTCGGCCAGCAGCAAGCAGCTTTCACTCCATTCGTTCGTTTCGTTCGGACCACACCCAAAACCAGTCGAGACTTGACTTGCAAACTGGCATGCAGATGAAATCTGATTGCGCTTTTCTGTGTGGTGCTCGGCAAATCCACATCACGCACATTTTGCTTGTGCCGGATTTCAAAGCAAACAAAGTTCTCACTTGACACAATGGAGTTGGAGGTGCCTGTCAGTCAGCATGTGACGAGGCCTTGAAGCTCTGGGGGAGCCGGTTGACTAGCGCAGCCGAATTGAAGGCGAAAAGATGATCTGGCATCATGTGCTGCGTACCACATCGCGAAGAATTTCTGCCTCCCCAAATGCGCATGTTCTTTTTCTGGATCAATAACATGCATCATAATTCCTTTTTCTAAAACCATTTCGGTTTCTTCCGGTGGGATATCCTGACGGCGGCGGGAACAGCTTTCACACGCGTTCAAACTTTCAAACACACAAATCGTCCTAGATCACCGTTGCATGGACTTCAGATATATTTATCCTCCTCACAGAACACGCATCCCTAAAAATTTTTTTTTTCACCTCTCTTAGGGTGTGTTTAGATTGGGAAAGATTCCTCGAAAAAACACTGTAGACCCAAAAATACACTGTAGATGAATAGTGTTCTGTGAGTGCGGGGATGGAATGAATAGGGAAAAGTTGAATGAATAGTGTATTTATGGGAAAATAGTTTGAAACTAAAGGGGTCTTATTCATCTCCCTCACATAACACGCATCCCGGAAAAAAAAGTATTTCATACCCAACCTCACCTGAACACAGCCTAGACAGCACATGCATGCATGATTGGTAGACGATCAATGTCATGCCATACACGCATAATCTTTGTTAACATTATGCTTAATTGGCTAATTGCATCTGACGTCAGTCTGACAGAAGGATTCCAAGGAGAGGATGTTCTGGTGATGGCAAAATCAGTTGCTCTGATTGAAGCACAAGCAACCTTGTGCAGTTGTGCACTATCCGCTCGACTCTCACTCATCTTGAATCTTCCTCTTTCGCCGAGGCACGGCAGCTTGTCCGTCTCCATGAGCTCAGCCACAGTGAGGCGCCGCACTGGCCCAAGATTTCAGCACATGCCGCTGCTCCCGTCATTTGACGAGTGAGGTTGCCCGGGCCACAAATCCCGACTTTGTGCTGGCATTATTGGATCCTCAAATGGACATTTCAGGGAGGGGTCAATTCCCAGCTTTCTTTAACCCATTCCCTTCCTTTTGCGTAGCTAATGCAGCAAAGGCAAAAAAAAGATTTGATAGCGAAATTCACCGATTAAAATTTTTTTTTAAAAAAAACAAGCACTGCTTCAGAAATAGACCGGTGATGTGTCTCCGCTGTGTTTATTTCGGATGCGAAGTCGCACAAAACCACCAGGTACGGTCAGGCATCACCGATTGCTTGGTGGTAAATCCATGGCTGGTTTTTCAGTTTCCAGTTTTTCGTGTACGTACGGAGGGGGTACCGAAATTGTCAACTCGTCGCTCTCGCTGCGCCCTGGAAGACCATCCGCGTTTAGGATCGGAAACATCTGTAGATCCATGAAGCGACACGCACCCTGGAAATTCCGGGCATTCTCGCACGACAGCCGCGCATTTTCCCCCCCTCAGCGCGACTCTGAATTCTGTCACCTAGAGATGATCAAATAAGCTCGGATACTTCCAGATGGTCAGTCACCGGAGTGAGCGTGACAAACCTGACGCCGACGGCCGGCTGCTCGCGGCCACCGCTCTCGTTTCCGGGCGGTGCTCGCTGCTGTACAGCGGGAAGATGCCAATTCTGCCGGGCGCGGCCTCTGCTTTACCCCCTGCTCGGCGCCACTATTCGTCAGCATCTGGTTCTTCGCGTGCTGGATCGGGCACCAAACAGGACTCGAGATCCTACGACTGCAAACTGAGGACTGCCGGTTTCAGCGATGGGCATGCTCGCGATCTTGGGAGACATGTAAAATGCAGCACAAGAGGAACTCCAGAACTAAAAGAAAAGAAAAGAATAGAGCAGTGCGTTACAATGCATCTCCAGATCTTGGAACATGGCACGAAAATTTGTTGGCAATTTGCACTGGGAATTTCCTCGGTCTCAGTAACGAGATCAGCAACCTTGCGGTTTTTACATTTGCATTGTTAAGATCTCAAAACCCCTAGGAAAAAAAACAAGGAGGCAGCCAGGCAGGTGCTCCACTACCACTCCATTACAACGACCACCCACCACTAGAGCGAGCAAGAGCCAGACTGCCACAGCTAGATCTAGACGAGCACCCAAAAACACGGGAGCAGAACAAATAGAAAGAAAAATCCCCCCTAATTCCTACCAGACAGCAGGTACTAAAACTGTCAAGCTGCAGGAGAAAATGCGGCGAAATCCCCGTTGTGCCCCCCATCCTCCCTATGTACAAGCCTCCAAACCCAGGGGCAAATCAGTAAGAAGAGCACACGCAGCACATGGCGCTGCGGTTACCAGTTAACAGCGGCGTCGCCGTTTTTACTCAGGGGGGCAAATCTCAATTACGCCCACCCTGATTTTCCCCCCAAATCACACAAGGGGCGGCGGCCGAGGCGGCGGGGTCTAGTAGTAGTAGACCGCGGCATCGTCGTCGGCGTAGTCGCCGGCGGCGGAGGCGGAGGAGGAGAGCTGGTGGAGGAGGTCGCGGAAGTCGGCGACGGCGCAGGGGATGCGGAGGGCGCCGGGGTGGCCGTACCCGTACTCCTGCGCGGCGCGGCGGAGGAGCGCGGCGAAGGCTGGGCGGCCGAGGAGCTCGGCCCGCACGGCGTAGCGCTCCACGGGCCCTCCCTCCTCGCCGACGCAGACCGGCACGTGCCCCTCCGGCACGCGCGCGCCGGCGCCCAGGAGCCGCGCGCCGGAGACCGCCGCTGCGGCGGCCTTGCTGGACGCCGCGTCGCGGAGGGGTTGGTACGCGCCGGCGGCGGCGGCGCAGGCGTCGGCCGCGGCCACGCGGGAGAGCCGTCGGAGGAGGCGCTTCATGATGCCGAATGGAGAGGAAGCTGAACTGCCTGGTGGTTTGGCGACGGCGGCGGCGGGTTCTAGTTGGCGAGGTGAGGGGGCGCTCGGAGTCGGAGGGGAGGAGGAGAGGACAGGCCACAGCTGAGCACAGCACACAATGCGTTTGTACTGGGGTGGCCATGTGGCCGCTCGCCTCCGTTTATAAAGGAGGAGACGGGAGTTATGGAGTTGCTTGTTGTAGAGGTGTTTTTTGTGAATTGTTTTTTGCCTCATTTCCTTTTTTTTCTTTTTCTCAGGGTGGGCTGGCTTTGGCTTTTGGGGACACTTGATCCTCCTCCACCTAAAATATTTTCAGGCTTTGGGGACACTTGACTCTCCACAAAAAATTAATCTATGCTTTGCCACATATGTTACCTCTCACTAAATGTTGGCACATCTTGATAAAAACTGTATGAAAAATAAATGCTTCAAACATGCTCCCTCCATCCAAAAAACATACAATTCTCGTATTCCAAAGAATGATCTCAATTTTAACTAAAAATAAAGTACTATTTATTACACTTAGGCCTTGTTTAGATGAGAAAGTTGGTGGAAAATTGGAGGTGTGAATAGTGTATTGGGAAGCGTGTATGTGAGATGAGATGTGACTCGATGTGACTGGAAAGTTAGTGAAAGTTAGTGAACTAAACAAGACCTAAAAGATTTTCTGGGACGGATGTGGCTTCAATTTGCAAAGTTTTTTGTCAAACAACAGCGTGCGACTGTATTGCAGGGTAGCAAGAAAAATTCACTGCAGTACAGAAGGACTGGGATGGCGTACTGTTGGAGTACCCGGCAGGGTACACGACCGGACCGGGGGGGCGTATGATCGAAGAGAGCCGGTGGTGTGGGCCCCGCCTTGCCATAAAGCAGTGCCCGGTTTGGCTCCCCGGCCGGACCCCGACCGATATGACTTGGTGGGGGCGCGCTCGGGTGGGCCCACCTGCCCGCGTGCGCGACCGCGGCCCGGCTCATCCGTAGTCCGCTCGTACGGTTCCGTCCCTCGGAGCGGCGAGGCAAGTTGGAATACTGGCGTCGCTGTCGCGGGGCCCACCCACTGACCTGGCACATGGAGCCCTCGTCTTTCTTTTTTTGCAGGTACGAAGTGCATGCCGTACGCGCTGTGTGTTGTTCAGCGGTGGTTTTTTTATATCCTTGCGTTTGACACGGTCTCTGAGTTCAATTTCCATAATTGCATGATCTTTGTTTCGCGACGGACAATGATAAGAGATGTAAAGTTATTTTTTCTTTAACAAAGAAATAAAAAAAAATCTGTAAAACAATACTCTTCGGTTTAAACTTTGATCATTTGTATTCTTTTCAGTCACTACATCTTGTATTGTCAGGACTCAGGAGTACTATCTAACAATATGCGACCAAAAGAATACGCGAGCACATTTGGGATGATAGGCAGCAAAAGAATGAAAAACGTGACACATAACCACACGCTAATAATATGCGAGCACATTTGGATGTGGAATGTATCCAGCTGCTGGCACGCTGGGCACAGTGCAAGGCTTGCCAAATCTAAGTACGAAATATCCACAGCATATTATGTGCACAGTCGAGACCACGTGTCGCAAGCTGCACCAGCGCCGGCTGGCGATCGAGGCGGCCACCAAGATCAGGCATGGGACGCAACGCAACGTGCAGTACGGATCCATGCTCGAGACCATTGATCCACACGAGGATGGGCAATTGATGGACACGTTCGGGAGCATCCTTATTCCCGAAACGGTGAGGCAGCGTGTTGGGGGCTCGGCCGTCCGGGAGATTCGACCGATCGAGCTCTCCATCGCCTCCAAGCCATGTCTGTCACCGGCAAAGTACGGCTGCCTAAACGTAGGGCTAGTTGGTGCGTGCATGGCAAGGGGAGTAACCGATAGATAATAACTCGTGAAGTTGGTGTAAAGTTGGCGTATTTATAGGAGAGAGCATAATTATTAGTGTACAAAGTTAGTGAGAAGTTAGGTGCACGATTCGTCAACGTCGTGCACTCCAGCCGTCCGGAAGAATCTTTTTGTATCTTGTGATCGGTCATGAACTCATGACATGCTGTTGCATTGTGATATCTCGCCAAATCGCCAAGGACACGTCACACGTCGTATCAACTACTGTCTCCAATCTCCATGCATGGATTGCTGTACCCGCATGACTCATGGACTGCTTTGCCTTTGTGGTTGATGATAACGACGAAACTTAACACTTTCCGCCAGTTAGCGTCGTGAGTCGTGACCGCACTCTTTGTTGTAGATGCAGTGGGTGTATTTGCGCGCGCTCTACAGTGAACGGCCGGACAGAACGACGACTAGAGCGACCAAAGGAAGATTAGATCACCCAAGTCAACACGTTGGGTGAATGGAATGGAACCTACAGTACCTACGTGGTACACATGTTGACTCGTTTGGAGATAGGAACGAGCGCTGGACTGTGCGTAAGTACGGCCTCCTCGACCTGCCACACGTCGTCCGACCAAGTTAGGCTGGGACTGGACGGACGGGCGGAGTCGACACGCCATGGCTGGCCTTGCCATGGACCCCCCGGGCTCATTTCCAAGCATGTGTAGTCCAGGTCGAGCGGCCGAGGATACAAATAAAGGCGCGATCCATGCACGCGCACATGGCATGCCGCGGGAGACGCAGAAGATCGATCGGTCCATGGAGCGGTGCACAGGTCTCAGTACGTAGCGTGGCTTCTGCACGACAGCACGAGCACATGTCTTGTGTTGGTGTGGGTGTAGCATCGGATTCGGCAACAGTGTGTGTGCGTCCATGGCCTTGACAATGTGCACGTAGTACGTGTGGCTCGACTGTGGGAGCTCTACCAGAAGTTTGTCGATTGTGGCGACTCTAACTGCCTAACTGGACTGGAGCATATTCTAGCTGCGGCCTTTCAAAAGCAAGGGCAGCACTGCACCTTATTTTTACCTTCCGTTAATCCTAAAGTAGGACGGATTAGCATCAGGCTATACTAGACAAAACCAACGCTGCACCTGTACAGGTTAAAAACTGTGTCGTGACAAGCCACTATCTTTTTGGCTGCGCGCGCTCAGTGCGCCCGTGTCCGTACGTCTGCCGGACGGCAACGCCCATCTGGCCATGCAAGCACGGCTCCACCGATGCGCGCGCAAAATAATGGCACCAACTCCTACGTCCTACCGGCCACTTTTGTCCCCAGGTCGCGGCAACTTTTTTTTCCATTCTTTTGGCCCTAGACGATCGACGCAGGCAGAGGCCGTCGTGGCCCCCACCCTCGGCTTTCTCGGCCGTGGCTCCACGCCCACAGGAAGACGAACGCCACCGCATGGTCATGGCCCGTCCGCGCCGCTCGCGCTCCTTCCTTGGTCTCGCCGCAGATTCCAGCCGCCGTGGCGGTGAGGCCGCTGAGCCGAGCGTCTGCCGGTGAACTGCTCCGAGCAAAATTCACTGGAGCTAGAGCGTGATGAATGATTGTTTTGAGGTCGCTTCACTTGACCGGGACGAGAGAAGGGAGTGGGTAAAAACCGAGAAGGATCGGGCGATCTAGGGCGGCATGATGGCACCACGTGGTGTGCCGTCGCCACTGGGTCAGGCAGGACAAGTGCGGCGCAGCGAGCACGAGCAGCGGAGCAGGGCTGCTCGGCCGGCCTGCACAGCAGCAAAAGCGCCCAAGCGACGCCGCGCCAGCCCCGAGGTGGCGAGGTCCAAAGATTTTTTCGTCGGGGCACTCGGATTCGGCGCAGGCCGTGCGGCGACGGTCGAGGACGTACCTGCTCCGTACGTAGGCTCGCCACACTCTAGTCTAGGCTAGCCGGGGCCCCTGCAGGCCTGCTACTTGTATTGTACGGTTCCGTCCACTTGGTCACAACCGTACGTGAAGGACTACCCAGATGCTCCTATCCTACGGAGTAGGACTGTACGTACGCCCGCCGTTCTTATCTAATAGTACTTTTATTATTACGAATACAGCAATACGTACACGGAGTATTCACGATGATACGGCTCGTAAACGGTTTTTTGATGGGCATCTGAAAATCCTCCCGTGTCAGGTCTTTCCGCACGTTGGAAAGGTCGACCGTGCATCGACGTGATGACCCGGACAGACAGGAGGGAATTTCCTTGGAGGGAGGGAACGTGTCGATCCTGGCGCGCGCAGCGCAGGCCAGACGGTTTGAAAGCGGCCGGCCGAGCACGAGCCTCCTTGTCAGAGAACATGTCGTGTGTCGCTCCTGAGCTGAGGAAAGCAAAGGGCGCAGAGCGGGGCCGGCACGAGTGAATGGGGCCATGAGAGCGATTAACCGCACCGTCTATAGCTAATGGCCGCAGTGCAACTGTGCGAGCCCCGACACAACGGCCCCACTGATTGACCGCACTATCTGGGACATTTAAAAAAGCATTTTTTACTTATTATTCATCGCCTCAGGGAACACGTATCCCAAAAATTCTTTTTTCATCTTTACTATTTATCTCACTCACATAACATATATCTTAGAAAAAAAAGTACTTTTTTCCCATTTTATCTAAACACAGCCCTGCATTCTGCAATGTAAGACGGCATGCCGCATGCAGAGTCTCGTCCCAAGTGTTGCTTCACACTGCCGTACGCTAGTAGGAGGCAGCACATATATACGTGTACCGGTGCACTTCACAGGCTGGTGCACAGTAGAGTACATTGTTGTGTATGGCCTGGCCTCGATGTGGCCTGGATCGAGGTGTGGGCGGCCAGTCAGCTCGGGGCACGAACAAACTTTTGGCATTGTTTGCCCGTGCCACATGATCAAGCGTGTACGCCAATGCACGCACTGCGTACTCGAGGGAGGGAGCTGCGGCACCGGCACGGCACGCAGGTGGTTGGCGTCCGCCGGCAACTTTGTATCTGTCTGTCGGCCCGGTCCGAACAAAATCTCTCGAAGGTGATGGCTGCCTGCCTGCCTGCATGCACGCATCGTTTTCTGTTGTGCCTTGTTGATCGGTCGATTGATCAGAGAGACGGGATCTTCATCTGACTGTACGTGACACGGCTATCGTTCGTTTGCATGCAATGAACCAACTGTCCCGACGTCGGTGGGCGCTGGCACTAGTCTCGTATACATTTCGATCGTATGTTACTTTGAAAATTGCTCGCAAGCACCCAAGGAGCATTGGATTTTTCAAGTTGTCATGGGCGGTGGCGCTAGTCTACATTTCGATCGTATGTTACTTTGAAATTGCACGCAAGCACCCAAGGAGTTTTGGATTTTCAAGTTGTCATGTGGCGGGCAGGAGGACGGTGGACGGAGCCGGGAACGATAAACAATTAACCACATTTCTTTTGTTGGCAATAATTGCTTGGAGGATGCATACCGTACCTAGCGAGGAAATTCAGTTGGCATGCGGGCAACGACTTGCTCACGTCTGCTTGACAAAAAAACCGTTGAGAAATTCCAGATTATATATCCCCACATGCATGGTACTGCTTAATTCCTTGTCAACGACGTAGGTTGATTTCTTTGTTCATTTTGTAGGCACCGTTCCAGCTACTTCCTTCCTAGTAGCTTAAATTATTTATTAGCACACAATATTAATGTTAAAAAAACGCAGACGCGTAGTAGGCTTTAATTTCCCGATCGACTCGTTTTGGCGCTGAATATATCAATCACAAAACCGTCAAATCATAACCAACGTCTTCGTCACGACCCCCCTAGTATCGTATACACACCATATACCGCCTTGACCAAATAAACAAATACGGTATTTTTTTTAATTCATTCCATTTGAATCGGAGAACATGCTCGGCTGCAGAGAATATTGTAGACGCTGGCCGGTGGCGCGTAGCCAGCTCAGATCGGCCCTGGCCGCTGGCAGTTACGAGCCGCGAGTAGGTACGTACGTATTCGTACGATCGTTCGTCCCAGCCGCCGGCGGGGGAATATACTCTCCTGGGAGAGCGTACGGAGCAGGTGCGCGTGCCCGAGCACCTCACATGGGGGCCATGGCGGATAGAGAGGGTGGACCCTGACCTGACCTGTCACGGCGTGCGTGACCACCCTTGGGGATCGCCTCGCCGGACGGTCGGCACGAGCACGACGCCAAGGGTGTACGGGCGACCTGTGCCGCCTTGCCAAAAGAAAAAAGAAAAAAAAACTGACGCGCCGCTGGTGTGGTGGGGCCCACGTACCGTACGGGACGGAATCACGGGCTGCCCTGGTGCGTCGCCATCGCTGTTGGCGGATCATTCCGTTCCGTTTCGCTTTGCCTCCATGATTGAGAGGAGTCGTGGTGGTGGGCGGTTAATTTTTGGTCCACGGTTTTGGGGTTCCGGCTGAAACTCCCCACGACCCCACATCGGCCACCGCCCCCTGAAAGCTACGTGCTCGTTTTTTTCTTTGCTTACTTAAATAAGTAGCACGCCATGTCTATCACGATCGATCGTTAATTATCGTATAGTTAATGTATTAATACAGACGCACATGCTCTGTTTTCTTGTACATACACGACGATCGCTGTACTGATCAACGACCTACACCTACTCTTGCCACGATTTGAATTCCAGGTATACTATCTGCGAAGGGCTTCGTTTACTATTCCTCGGAGAGGCCAGCGCCGCTGATATATAACGGAGTCTCAAATTCAAAGTCACCACGGTTTTCACGTACTACGTCTCTTGTTGCGGCATGCGTGAGGACAGAAAACATTTCACGAGAGTATCGATCGCATGGCGTTGACCTATTTCTAAAGGTCGTCGCACGTCACGTTTCGGGTAGCGAGTTCGAGATGTCTCGAGCATGTTCCATCCTGACCAAGTGTCTCGAAACAAAAATGTTTGTTTCAAGCAAAGTCGTCCCGGTAGCAGTTTCTTACCAACAAACGGGGTCACTACGTACGGCCAAGACAGGTTTGGTGAGTGGCGACTCCATGCACGCGGGTACGCAGTAGGAGTACTATTCTACGATGATCGATGCGCTGTACGTTCTCGTGACACGCAGCAGATTTTCCGAGGTCCAAAATCACCTGACGCCATCACGTGGACGGAAACGGCCAATTGAGCAGGTGACTGGTGAGACGCGATGTTTTTATTTGGCCTAGAAAAGTCGGTCCGGGACGAAGGAAAAATCGATCCCCGTCCGCCCGGGTCGTCTCGCCACGCAACTTCCGCAGGACGCAAATGATTTGTCAGCACGTCAACCACAACGTGCAGGCTGCAGCTACTCCGGGCGCTGTTCAGTCCACAGTAGTCCGGCACGGGACAGCGAGTGTTCTAAGCATCCCATCACGCAGATGAGAAATGAAGCTAAGCCTCTACATAACGATCCCTAACGTGATCCAGGTAACTAATAACCACACCTGGCTAAGAGTTTCTAACTTCCTTCCCCTTTTTGAGGGAAAAAAAAACACGGCCAAAGAGAGTTATAAACAGGTATTGCATTTGCATTTGAGGCAATTGACAAGGAGGAAGAACAGAAATTAAGACTGGTTCGGTCAAACCATGCTAGCTCATTGGGCACGGGGTTTCAACATCTCGATCTTCTTTCCATGGTGACAGAAATGGTTTAATTTGGCCATTGTTTTCTAGACATATGACTGCATGGGCGTCAAGTTGCACACTTGCACGTACGAACGAGCTGCATTCGGGCCGGCCGGTCAACCAGAGGAGCAGCTTCCAGCTTGTACGGGAGAAAAACTGGGCCGAGAGAACGACCGGCTAACGTGCATTGCAAACGTACTGGCAACTACGTACGAGCATTCTACTACCCACGACATCAAAGTATGAAGTATGACTTATGCTGTGTTGTTCAGATTGGAAGAAGTAAAAAGTAGTTTTAGATGAACAGTACACTGAGAAGCGTGTTGGGGTGAATAAAAAAACTTGTTGGAGAATTACTTTTTTTTCTGAATCTAAACACAATCTCGATGGTCCACGTCCAAATTCCAACCACATGCAGTAGAAAAATGTTTCGCGACATCTTTCGTGGTACGGCGAGGAGCCGAGGACGGCCCGTACGACGGCACCCATATGTACGGAGAATTGCAGCCATGTCGGTATCAGTCAGTATAGACAGTGATCACTACGGAGCATGCCGTCTGCGCTCAAAGAAGCCTAGTACACGAACATTGCGTATTAGGGCTAACCCTTTCGCCAATCGATTGATGGCACGTATATACTGAGGTACGGTCCTCGTCCTCTATTGGGACACGAAATTTTGTGATCTCTGCTACCACTATCGTCAGTACTGCTTGTGCTTGGATATCATCGGCGATCACCGTCGCCGTTGCCAGTGAGCTGGCGCTGACAGGGAATGAGATCAGCCGGCAAGCAAGCAACACGGTGGGGGTGCTGACAGGGACCGGCAGGAGTTCCAATGGACCGGGCTGTATTTAGATTGGAAGTAAAAAGTATTTTTTACTAGGAAGCGTGTTGTGTGAGTGGCATGAATAGAAAAAACTCGTTGGAGAAATACTTTTTTCTGAATCTGAACACAGCACAGGCCATCACTTCGTTCCGCACTGCAATCACAATTAGCAAAGTAGCAGAAGTACAATCATGGTCGTTAATGATCAGCTAGCAGCAGCACCGTCGTCCTTTGTTGCGGCGGCCGAGAATCATGACGCGGCCGTGACGCTAACACAACTGCCAGTTCCGTTATCAGTGTGGTGTCTGATAGATAATGCAAAGCCTAGACCCAGAGCGTCTCCCGAGCAAGCACGATCCATGGGAACACACCAGACGACGCGGCCACCGGCTGGGGTCTCGCTCTATTCTTTCCGGCCACCGCCGCAAGCGCGCGAGCCGCCGCCGGCGGATCAACCCAACCCAATCATGCGTGGATAACTAATCCCTTCAGGATTCTTCTGATGAGACTCGGAAAGCGAGTGGCCAAGGACAATGCAAGCACACACAGAAGGCTGTGTTCAGATTGAGAGTGAAAAGTACTTTTTCTATATGAACAGTGACTTGGGAAGCGTGTTCTGGGAGTGGGATGAATAGGAAAAACTTGTTGGAGAAGTACTTTTTCCTGAATCTGAACACAGCATAAAACTCTGTGTTTAGTTGAGTGGAAGAAAAAAATAGTTTTAGATGAATTATATATTAGGAAACGTGTTCTGTAAGGAAGGTAAATAGAAAAAATTTATTGGAGAAGCAGAACTTATTGAATTTGAACACTGAACACTGCCCAAGTCTCGGACACTCCCGAATCAAGCAGGCAGGCGAGAAGCAAACGCGGCTGGAGACAGTTGTGGCTGCGCTGCTGCACATGACCCAACCTGGCTTCTTCTCTGGTCTTTTCTTGCCCGGAAAGATCCTACGTTTTGGCTTG
Organism: Digitaria exilis; assembly: GCA_015342445.1. NCBI lineage: Eukaryota > Viridiplantae > Streptophyta > Magnoliopsida > Poales > Poaceae > Digitaria > Digitaria exilis. The sequence continues at coordinate 2,354,398 of JACEFO010002479.1, forward strand.
CGCGAAAAGATATAGAAATGGCACACCGTTCACTGGTGACTCAGGGCGAACGATCAAGCACCGGCGGATGGATCATGGTCATGGATGGGGTTGGGGTGGATTCCCCAGCTGTACTAATGTACTGTCAAATGTCGATAGAGCTCGTTTGGGGATTGGGGTTTGCGTTTGTCAGTTCAGCAGTGGTGTGAAGACGACTTTGCAGTTGGGGAATCTGTCCGGACGGTCCAAGGACAGGGCACATACGTAGAAAACAGGGCGGGGGAATGTGAAGGTGGATTAAAAATCTTCTAAAAACGTGTGATTCGATCGGTTCGGAATGCGAAGGAATTGTTTTCAGATGTGTGGTTTGTTTGGGAGTACTGGCAATGGGCGGAACCGGTAAGCATGATTGGGTAGATTCTGCAGCTCTATCCTCTATGCATGACGCTGCTCGATTCTTCAGCTAATCAGCATTGGTGGTGTGAAGGCGGCTTTGAAGTTGGAAAAAGTCTAGGGAACTGTCAGTGCCCGGACGTCCGGCGTCCGGGCACTAGCAACGGACGTTGTTGCAGTTACATGTTGCATGCAACATTATAGTGAATTTTGAAACATTCAATCAAATAATCAGGACCGCAACAACGATCAAGAGATCTTTGGAATATACGGGCGAGATACATCATTAGTGGTTTCAAGTTTGCAACATTCGAGCGAGATGGACAACACGGATACAACAAAATCGCCGTAACGATTAAAACAACTTCGGTTGAAGGTTGCAACAATACATCAAAGGTGAAACATAAAAGTTGTGAAAATTGCAACAATGCATGGTTAAAACAAGAACCGGTTGAAAAAACTTCGCCATGGAACATTCCAGGCAAGGCGCAACATTCCCAGTGTGAAACATCATGGTGAATTTTGAAACAACTTTAGTTGAAAGTGTTGCAACAATTCACCGAATGTGGAACATCAAACGCGTGAAAAAAACATTCACGATGAAACATTCTAGGCAAGGCGCAACATTTTCAAAATGAAACATCATAATGAATTTTGAAACAACTTTGGTTTGAAAGTGTTTCAACAATACATCGAAGGTGGAACAACCAGTTGAAAACTTCACAATGGAACCAAGGAGGTTGCTGCACGACGGGAAGGAGCCGCGCCTGCCGCGAGGAGAGCTCATCGCCGGGGCCTGCGGGGACGCCGCCGCAGAAAAAGCTCACCGTTGAGGGTCACCCACAGGAGCATCGACGCTCCACCACCGGGGGCCACCTCCTGCTTCAGCTCCGTCACCACCCACGAGGAGCGCGACCAACGTGGCTCTGCTCGAGACGGGCCTTCTCCTGCTCTACTTTATGATTTTCTATTTATGATTTTTTTGATTTACTATGATTTTTCAAAATTAGTTTAGGGGGTAATTTGATCGGCTTTGAGAAGTTAAGGGGGTGATATAGACCGTTTATAGGTTGGGGGGGTTATGTAGTCCAACCTCTATAGGTTGGGGGACCTCTATAGGTTGGGGGGTGATATAGACTTTTTCCATTTGAAGTTTGAAGCTCTTCTTTCTTACCTTGGGCTTGGCCGCTTGGGTATATGCAAGTCAGTCTCCCGTGCTGCCGTAGTCATCAGGCGATCTGGAAATTCTGTCGGGGATGGAATTTTAAGGTGGATTAGAAAAAAAATATTTTTTTGAAACTTGTGGATGGAAAATGGGATTTCGGTTACAAATGGGCCTCGTGCCGCGGCCTCGGCCCACGGCACGGGTCATGGGCCGATTTACCATGCAGTGTCGTCCGTTGGCACGGCGGGCCGTGTGCTGGCCCAAGGCTCATGAGCCCTGCTGAACACTTAATTTTCATCTTTTTCAACATTCTATTAGGCTATCCCCAACCCTCCTAGTAGAATGGTGTCTATAGAATTAATTGTAGTTCCACATAGGATTTTTTAGATGATGTGTCATGTATTAAATAAGAGAGATGAGAGATGGGAATAAACTGGGTCTTGTATGAGACCCAGTGTCTATGCGAAAACCAATGCACTAGACACTATTAATATTAGCATTGGGGAGAGTAGCGTCTATATAGTTTACGAGGAAGCAAGAAGATTGGTCAATAAAATACATAGAAAAAAGTGTATGAAGTGGCTAATTAATTAATTAGACTCTTGGTAGATGTGATGCATTGGACACCATAGTTTCTTGAGTAGTGTCCATATGACATGACATACATAGACATCACTTGGGTTGGGGATAGCCTTATAACTGTTTCAACATTCCTTGCTCTCTGTTTCAATATTTCATTTTTCTTGTTTCAACATTTTCAAACATTAACACTTGAACATATTTAGGTAAATGTTGAACGTGTTTAAACGAAATGTTGAACTTGTTTACTCACAATGTTGAATCTGATTAAATGAAATATTGAACTTGTTTAATCGAAATGTTAAAACATTTTTACCGGGCCGTGCCCGTGCCCGTGCCGTGCCACGGGCTAGGGTGGTGGCCCACGGCCCGCATGGTGTGCCGTGCCGTGCCGTGGGCCATGACATCGGACCTCATGCTGCATGGCCATGTATACCATAAACTAAGAGAAACTTGCACGAGTGCGGCGTGCTAATTGCAAGTGCGAGCTCCATCATAGGCCACACGAAAGCACCGCACGGCACGAAATTTCCCCTTCCAAAGCCATGCTGCTACTTTTCAAACACACATAGACACAAGAAAGTCATGGCTTCTTATCGATAAGCAAGAAGCGCCACATGTAAACTGCAGCCTTGGATTACAAGACTTTGAAAAACACCTGACCTACCAGAACCAGAGCACGCAGAAACGTGCAGATCTAAACACCAGTGCCTGATCTATCATGAGCCACTTCCATTCCAGGTAGAAAGAAAATGTCTCGTCTGTCGCCGTCTAAAAAAGCTCGATCTCGTGGTTAATTACATACACTGCGATCTTGCACGGTTGCAGCAGCCTGTGAGGTCATGAAGTCCTCGTTTTTCCAGGCCTGAGCATATCGGTGCACGAGAGGAAGACGACGGTCGGTTAAAAAGTTTGACCACGAGTCCACGAATCAGTCCTGCCCTTTCTCCGGACGAGGATTAAAAAAGTTTTTAGCACCTTCGATTTTAACGACTGCGGCAGCTGAACCAACCGGCCGGCGTCCAGCAGTTTGCCGCCACCAGAATCGTCAAGAGTCACACCGGCTGTGTTGAAAAAAAATTACTCCTCTAACATTTTTTCTATTCATTCCAGTCACAGAATACGTTTCCTAGTGCACCATTTATTTATAAAGGTACTTTTTACTTCTAATCTGAATACATCAACCATTTCCATGCACAGACTTGTTGAAGAAAATAGAAATATCCAGGATCAGATAGTTGGATTCGACATTGATGGGGAATACTGTCAGTGTGCCGCATCGGTCCGTGCTCGTTGTTAAAAAAAAACTGTCAGTGTCGCATCGGTGTTGGATTTTGATGTTTACGGATGCTGGCGGTCAATATTAGCAAGCCAAAGCACGAATGCGTGCATCCATGGTATCGCACATGCAGCTTCCGGGCTCTGTGGAAATCGAAAGGGCTACTCTCTCCGTCTCTGAATAACTGTCTTTCTCACTTCCTGATAAACAACTTTGATCAATTATGTATAAAAATATATTCAAGTTTATGGTACATGTTAAATACCATTAGATAGATATTTGAATCTAGTTTTTTATAAAATTTATTTGGAGATTTAAATGTTGCACGTATTTGCTACAAATCTAGTCAAACTTATAGCACGAACACCCAAAGTGACACTTAATAAGGGACGGAGGGAGACTGATAGGGTTTTACATGTTGCTGCAGCATCCATGGTTTCTAGAAAACGGTGAAAATCCGATGAACGGGATTCGTTCACTTTCACTGCCTCCTTTTCTTTTCAGCAAACACTTCATCTGGCCCCTTTTTAATTTGGAAAGTTTGGGAAAGTGCGTGCTTTCTCTTGAATGAAAAGTTAAAACTGAAGGTGAGAGAGGCTTTCGTTGCCCCATGGACAACGGGAAAACGATGGTAATCATAGTTTAGTCCGCCAATGCTCTAGCCGTTGCTCTAGTTGCGTCAGCTAATCCTTTTTCCTCTGCAGCCAATGCTCGTGTGGTTCTTACATGTAAGTCTGGTGGCTACATCTGCAAAAGCCATTAGAAGTAATCCTTTTTTCCTCTGTAGTAAATGCCATTTTATTGAGGAAAAAAAATATCATATCTGTACGTACGGAGCAACATACGGACCAATCGGAGCTTAGCTGGTGGTGAGAGGTACAGTGAGAATGTTCAAACTACTCGCCGTCGCCGGTATGCGGCGAAGAGGAAGGATAGCGGCGAAGTGCCCATTTTCAGGAACCTGACGAAAGGTTCTCGGCTGGTGGAATCACTTTGAACGCTTCAACGAGTGAGTTAGGGTGTGTTTAGATTGGGGAAAGATTCCCAAAAATACACTGTTCACAAAAAAACACTGTAGATGAATAGTGTTCTGTGAGTAGAAGAGGTGGGATAAATAGTGAAAAGTTAGATGAATAGTGAAAAGTTAGAGAATCTTTTGGGAACTAAACGGGCCTTAGCTAAGCTAGAATCTCTACCGCTAGTCTTTGCCAAAGCCAAGAAAGTCTCTGATCTGTGTGTTATGTAATGATGCGATCAATCATAACACGTGCTGCATGTAAAAAACCCAGTGAATGGAACAGAGAGAGAGAGAAACACGAGAGGCTTATCGACATCGAGAGGACCGAATTGAACAGTGGAAGCTCCGGCGAAGGTTCGTCGCCGGAGACCAGCTCGACCGACGTCGCAAAGAGCAACGACAGTTAACGAAACCGATGGCTCTCGCTCTAACTCTCTGTGCAGGAACAAGAAGAAGCAGAGCACGCTGGCCTCTTAGACTTGACTTTTACACAGACGGGGACGGGCGACCGAGCACGCACGCACGGTCATTCGATTCTACTGGTGGACCGGAGAATAACCCGGGCGAGGGTCGATAAGTTGCTACGTACGCGCGTACTTGCATTGGTGTACGTATACGTACGCGCCAAGGACGCAAGACGGAGCGAGAGAGGCAGAGGCGAATGCCGCGTCGTCAAAGTTAGGCGGCCGGGCCGGACGACGACGACGACGGAGGAGGAGGATGTGGCGGCGGCTGCGGCGGCGATGGTACATTGGTACATCTCTCCCGGTGATCATCGTGCGCGCACGCGCGTTTCGACGACGGCGATGGGATGGGAAGGGCGGCCAAGCCACGCGCGGCCTGCCCAGCGCTCGTCGTCGTCGTGGTCGTGGTCGCCGATGCAATTAGCTAGCTGGCAAGTGGCGGGTGGTCCTCCACTGGTCCCCGCGCGGGAGAGATAGCAGCGATCCGCGACTCCGGCGCCGCAACACCCAAGCTGGTCAAGTCGTCGTCGTCGTCGCCGTCGCCGCCGCATGCAGATCGATCGGCGGGTGGGAGCGCGCAAACGCGAGCTCGGTGTAGGCCGCGGCTGTGGGATGACGATGTGGCGTGTTGACGTGTAGTCGGTTGGACGCTGACTGACTCCAACCCGAACCACACGCGGCTTGCAGTGGCAGGCACATGAGAGGATGCTAGATGGATGGACAGCAGGACGTACGGTCCAGGAGCGATCGGGTTCCTGATTCCACCCTGCACCTGTGTTTACACCGGTCAGAGGAATTTGTGCCCGTTTACACATGATACTGGTATGAACAATTGCATGTTACTACTAATAATGTACATCCTATATAGAAGTATATAACCATATTGTATCATTCAATCTGAATGAAAACACAATTTGATTTTCTTTAATCTTTATTACTGGGAATTCGAATTGTGTGATTTGGAGCTATGTCAAACAGCTTTTTGCAGTGTAGTGATTCAAAGTTGATTCCGTGAAGTGATTCTCTAAAGTGTGCTAAGCAGGTAGGAACTGCAAAAAAAAAAAGAAGTAGCTTCCCATGATTTATTTCTTGCTGATTCTCACTTCATGCTTAATATTTAACTTAGAGAATCGCGAAGAATCACTCTTGTTAGAGAATCACTGCTCATAATGAATTATAATCAGAAAGAGCTCTACAGAATAGGCACTTGCACTCTATTAACATACACATGTATTTAGAAAAGCCAAAACGACTAGTATGTTGGGACGACGGAGTGAGTAGGTGTGTTAACATATATGAAATTGAACTTGCCACACGTTTTAAATATAAAAGCGGGCTAATTTATATCCTTTTCTATTTGCATGTTTGACCTTTTAATTGTACGACAAATACGGCAATGCAAGCATACAACTTGTTTCTTGAACTTACGTTAGTACAGTACTCCATGGAGTACTGGCCATAGGAATGTGTTTTCTCCTCTGACTTTTTAAATGGATGAATATCTAGGAACACTTCAATGTCTTGTCTCAAGCATGCTCGATCACTATTCGTGGTCCTTCTAAAAAGTGGACGTCGCTAGCTCGCGAGCCGCGGTCGTCGCTCGCTTTGTGCCGGCAACAATTTCAAGCCCACCTTAATATACCAGCTGCTCGCACACGTTCAGGAACCCTGCCAGAAAGTCCACGCTAGACCCAAAAGGAAGAATTTCATGGCCCAGGATGCATGTGCAACTGACTGTGCGTCCTTTAGCTGCTTCGGGGTAGGTCGCTTTCAAATCCGCTAATCCGGAGTCATCCAAGATTTGGTTCTGCTAATCTTGTTGCTTTAGTGGAGTGAGTCTTCAAGGCTTCTCATCAGTCCAGATCACTCACCGCTTGTAACTGTACTGACGAATCAGGTCCACACTAGAATGTGTTTTTTTATATAGAAGTATCTATTTTAGTGATTATGGATTTTACTTTCTTTTCCCCCTTTCCTAGAAGAATCATTTATTAGAATGGGAAAAACAATGACTTACTTTATTAGTAAAGATACTTTAAATACTAGGAGACATGGTGATGGATTGATAAGTTCTCGCTTTAATTAGCCATCATCATTCTTAGTTTAGGTGCATTTTCTCGCATATAGTGGCAGAACTGAGGGGGGCGGCGGGGGCTATTGCCCCCTCACTAAAAACAAAATTTCTAATACCTATATCAAAATTTTGTTAGAATTTGATTTCCAGCTTCAAACTTCTAGTGTTCAGTAATTGTGGATTTTACTCCCCCCCCCTACTAGAAGAATCATTTATTTTGAACAGAAAAATAAATAACTTACTTTATTAGTAAAGATATTTTACACACAATTTATTGTTTCATATGTTTGAAATGATTTTTAAAATAAAACTAATGATAAAAGTTGTGATAGAAAGTCAACGGCGACAAATATTTTGATATGGAGGGAGCATTCCTAACCTTAGTATTTGCTTCCAAAGGATGACGACACGACGTGGTGATGGATTGATAAGTTCTCGCTTTACGCTATGTTTAGTTGCAAAAGATCTTTTCAACTTTTCTATTCATCCCTCTCAGAAAACACGCTTCCCAGAAAAATTTCCCTTCAACTCCCTTCAACTTTCCTATTCATCCCTCTCACAAAACACACTTCCCAAAAAAAAAGTTCTTTTCTCCTCCAATCAACTAAACACTACCTTAGGCCCTGTTTAGATGAGTTGGTGAAAGTTGGCGAAATGTCACATCCATCCTTTTGACACTAATTAGGAGTACTAAATATAGACTAATTATAAAACTAATTACACAAATGGACTCTACATCGCAAGACGAATCTATTAAGCCTAATATGTGCCGACATTAGTGCATTTTTAATGACGGGTTACTGTAGCACGACAGTGTCTAATGACGAATTAATTAGGCTTAATAGATTTGTCTCACGATGTGGAGTCCATCTATGTAATTAGTTTATTTTTATACCTATGTTTAATACTCCTAATTAGTGTCCAAACATTCGATGTGACAAGTTGGCAAAATAAGTTGGCGAAAGTTGGCGATCTAAACAAGGCCTTAGTTAGCCATCACCATTCCTATGTAAGATGCACATCCTTGCAGCTATAGCCTGCACTTAAAAACATGATACAAAGATAGGAGATCCACACATGTTCTATCTTCAATTCCCGTGCATTTGTCGACGGAAATTCAAGGCCATATACCCTTTTAACTTTCAAAGATGCTCATGATAGCCAACATTTTTGAACCCATCACTGGCTGCGTGGTCCGGCCCGTCGTTGACCCCCATGGCAATGGCAATTGGCAACACCCCCACTTATCTCTCATGACACACGCTCACTGGTCATTATCGTCTGCTTTCTTTCTCATCATCGATCTCCATGTGCCATGGTATGTATGACGACCTGCCCTATAAAAGGAGCTCCATCTCCAGAGGTCGGCCAAGCACCACACCCAACACAATCCACACGCAGCATGCAGCAGACCAAAACATAGTAAGGCTACTGTATATACCCGCCATCACACACCAACGACCATCATATCGTCGACGAGATTCATGAGGGAGATGATACGGCGCCTGAGCTTCTCGGACCGCGTGAGCGACGGCAGCTGCGGCGTGCCGCGAGGGTGCGTGCCGGTGGTGGTGTGCGACGGCGGCGGCGGCGGCGGCGAGGGCGAGAGGTTCGTGGTGCGGGTGGAGGCACTGCGGCACCCGTCGTTCGCGGCGCTGCTGGAGATGGCGGCGCAGGAGTTTGGGTACAAGCAGGAGGGCGTGCTCCGGGTCCCCTGCGACGTCCGCCACTTCAAGGACGTCCTCGCCGCCGTCTCCGTCTCCTCCTCGCCGCGATCCTCTAGCTCTAGGAAGTAGGAACTGAACCCATGCACAATCCATGGGATTTGCTTTGGCTCTAATCGGATCTCTCCTCCATTAATTAAGGAAAGGAGGAGCCATATCGATCTGAATTAAGAGCCTAGCATGTTAATTATTAGCATAGTGATGATGGTGATGGTTATTGGGATACCCAGGATTATATTACTTGACCTCGTTGCCTCTCCTTGCTATTCTTCCTTCTTGTTTCCTCATGTTAATTGTTTGGTTTATTGGTTCTGACAAGATCGGCGAAGGAGATGATGTACTAGCCTATATGCATCAGCGCATTGCGGGTTTGCGGCGTGCGAGTAGTTAACATTAGGCCTCCTGTCGATGTTGTTCAGTGCAAATGATGGATAGTGTTGTTCAGTCTGCACATAATTTCTCTTATAACATTGGTTTCACTCCTGCAACTTATAAAGAGCTGGATGATAAAGTGCATAGGTTTTCCAAGTTAGCACGCAGTTGAGTCAACTTTTCAGCAATATCCTACGAAGTTGGTGTGTGCAGATTCTCCTCGACGGTGCTTGTACATTTGAGTTAGAGTTGTACCTCATATGTATTTCAATGTGTAAATAGTAGTAAAGAGACTAGTCAGAGTGGAATCCAACAAATACATACCCAATTTTCTGAAGACTCGATGACAAATTCTCCATATAACGAGTAATCGGTCGGCTTTGAGGTGATAAAGAATAGATAAGGCGGAGAATGTCTGTTCAAATCCCCTTGATAACATATATATTGTTCATATTTTTATCCTTAATGGTCGTTTCGTTGCTCACTTTGACTTACTTTGGCAAAAGAGCGAGTAATTATTGCTACTGATTATTGGTTGTCATTAGTTGGAGTGGCAATCTGCAGTACACACATTGTTCATCTCCTAATTAAATACTCCATCCGGTACATTTATGTTTATCCTAAGTTAAAAAGATCTTTTTTCAATCTTTTATCAACAATCTCTTTAAAAATATTTCATTCTAAATATAAAAAGTAGTCACGATAATTGTTTTCAGAATGAATCTACTAACATTATATACTACTATATATTAGAGATACTAGAGATAAGACTAAAACTGTAAGTGTTTGATGATGCATTTATTAAAGCATCCTTTTTTCATGATTTTTAAATGTTATAATTGATAACAACGGGCACTTGTAAAGTAAGAGTACATATTCTACAACATGGTCTACAATTTTTATGTCATCAGCCTATATACATTAGACCAAAGAGGTCCTTTAGCCTGGTTGATGAGGGGCTGAGTGGTATGGCTGCACCAGTAAACCTAAGTTTAATTCTTCGTGGAAGCATATCTACAGGACTGGTTCTAAGACAGTCCACCAAAGATGCGCAATAATATAATACACATGGATGAGATACGTTATTTCATCCCTAACCCCCCTCCCTCCCCCCCACCCCCAAAAAAAAAGAAGCATAAAAATTGTTAGTTACATACATACTGTATGAAAAAAAAATCTAGGGACGCAAGTGTATAATCTAATTTTTTTGGGGCATAAGTGTATAATCTAATTGATTCTAAATGATTATGGCGTCTAGTACCACAGTAAAGAATCTTCAAGGTCACACCTAAACTTTCAGCTCTGGTTTATCGGATCATGTGTTTCCTCTCGTTTTGATAGACACATTGACCCTGAAATACTGTTCAACGCGATGCAATGTTTGACCGTACCTCTACATGTCAATGCCGACCAAATACAAATACGACCAGATTGTTAATGGCACACTTAGGTACTACCATTGAAAACAGATATACAAATGAATCGAAAAAGATGGTACGTGCTATGTTTCACCAATTTCTTCGTGACATTTAAATGGGTTCCTAGGATAGAAATTTCGCGCAATGATCCTTTTTTTTTTAACACTAGACAAATTTCGATTTGACGTGAGCACTGGCCACATTTCTTCGGTCTGGAGCGTAGGGCACACGGCCGATTGACTGTTTGAACGGACTCGATCAGGAGGTCAGGCCAATGCGAGCGCCCCATCGATTGCCTACACATTTACGGCCAGTCGGCAACAACATCTACATGTATAGGTCAAGACGAAGCTGGTATATACTAGTACAATCTCATATATACGTACAGGAGCACGTTTCCATTTGATGAGATATAATGAAGCAGCCAGACCCAGACCTCTTTAGCTGCCATGGCCGTGATGACGATCAGGAAGCTCGTTCGGCGCTCCTGGGAGGACTTTGCATGGCGGTCGCCGACGATTCTTGTATCACTCTGGCTCCATGTTTCTACAGCCTGCCGTGCTGGTCAGATCAGAAACTTGGTACGTCGTCTGGAGATGAGGAAGGAGACGAAGACCAGGCGAGCAAAGGGAAAGCATGCAGAGGGATGATTGGTGAGGCCAAGTTATTAGAAGCAGCAGCTACGGTCGCGAACTGGACCAAGAAAGAGACGGTTTTTTTTTTCGCACGCCTGGTAGAAGAAGAATCAAACAAGCATGGGCGCCGACGCTTGGAAATTGTGGAATTGAGAGAGGAGCGGGGGAGGGGTAGTAGAGTGGGCCGTTTCTGCTAAACAGGCCGAATTGACAGATAAAAGAGGACATTATATTGTTTGTCATTTTTTCTCTCGAAATTTTGAACCTTCTTCGGTGCATGTTTGTACAGAACTACCTTTTTTTTTCTCTCTGTCTCCCATAATCTCTCATCCAGCCTCTTACAGCAAAGAACACTAGGCCATGCCCCCCCTCTAATTTTAAAAGTTTACATTACATTATCCTCAGAGAATTACAGGCATGATTGCACATTACTATGACTCGTAGATGCTACGCGTTCATCGCAGGAGGTTAGCCTCAATTCATAAAACAATCTCTGCGCAGGGGGCCCACCTGTAAGACACCACACCACAGCCCCCCGGCAACATCGCACGCGCGGCGGCCGCGGTCGATGTCCAAAACCCTAAACCCCTCCCTACCCAATCCGAAATTCCGCGGCTCTGCTCCTCATCTTTTTCTTCTTCCCCAAGACCTCCCCTCCCTCCTCTGCTCCGCGCCTCCGCCTCCATGCGCCCCCGCCGCTGCTGCTGACCCTTCACCAGCGAAGGAGGCTGCTGCGCCGAGACCCTACCCACCGCCGCCCCACGTGATGCCCCCGCGGCCGTCCCTCCACTCGCTGCTCCTCATGGCCGCCTCCTCCTCCGCCGCCGCGGCCGGCGGGGACTCGGGCCTCCTCCTCGCCGCGCGCCGCCGCCTCCCCGTCGCCGCCGTCGCGGCGGTGTCCGCCGGTGGCCACCGCATCCGGCTGCTCCACTCCTTCTCGGGGCCCCGCTTCCCCATCAGGCACGAGGTCGCCTGCTGCGTGCGGAGCGCCCCGGGCGCCGCGCGGCCACCGGGCCCCGTCACCGTGCGCTCCAGGAACGGTAATGCGCTCTGCCCCTCTCGGCTACTCGTTGCTCAGTGTTGGTGCTGTTTATTTTTTTTTTCTGAAAATAATGGAGTGGGTCTGACGCTGCTTTAGATTGACCGATTGGGAGCTGAGCACCCGAAAAGCTATGCTTATTTGCATGTTTTTGGCATGCTAAATTTGTTTCCGTTTGTGATATCTGTGATCTCTAGATGGCCCCTAGAGAGCTTACCCTCGAAAAATACTGCTGGTAATGGCGCTAGCTAGCATTGGAACTGTAGGGGAGCAACTCAGTGCACCTTGTTTTTTTTTTTAAAATGTTCTAAGAACTGTAAGTTAAATGGTGTTGGATGTTTAGTTCATTGGTGGTATGCACTGTTTATGATGCACAAATTTCACCATTCCAGTAGATTCGATGCTCACATCGACACATTGTCTACTTAGGCTGCTACCTTTTCACAGTTTAATCTATTTTCATGCTGGTTATAATGACTGGATGCAGATGCATATTCGGTTTTTAATCAGTGTGATGGTATTTTGTCATAAACAGTTCATTCGGCGAACAAAGACAGGACTGCTTCTGAGGCGAGACTTGGGCAGCTCGTTCAGAGGTTGAAAAACGAAGGTATTAATCCCAAGCAGTGGAGGATTGGAAGTTTTCAGCGCATGATGTGCCCCAAGGTATGATGTTTGTGGGTTTCTTACAACCTTATGGTGTTGTTTCCTTTTCATGGATTCATATAGCTTTAAAAATTTAAACCAGAAGCAGTCTTATCTGATTTAAGTTAAAGATGATAAGAAATTGTTCCCCAGAAGTGACCATATGTAAATCGCACATTGAGATTGTTTTGATCTAAGATAACTTAACCCACATGCAACATGTAAGAGTAATTTCTTTTTAGTGATCCACTATATTTTGAATCTTTAGCATTATCAGTAAAAAATGATGATGAAACTTTCCTTCTGTTCGCTAGTGCAATGGTGGATCTAATGAGGAGTTGAGCCTCAGTGTCTACATCCGACACGATGGGTGAGTTGTCACATGTCACATCTGAATATCACTTCATGGCCTGCTGCCTTCTGATGTTCATTCCATGTTATTCTTCAGTATGAACGCATCATGGAATTGTTTTAGATCGACATGTGGTTGGAGAGGTTTTGTCCAGGTGTGTAGAGCAAACAAATAAAAAAAAGGAATTAGCAAATCATCTCAGATGTCACTATTTTGCTCTCTCTGCAGCCTGATGAGGTTCCCAAGGTATCCCAAGCAAAAAGTGGCATAGAAAGTGAAACGGATCAAGAGGTCGAAGCTAGCAAGGCAGCGAAGAAGGTTTACAGAAAAATCAGGGAAGAAGACCTCAATCTTGAGCCGCTTTGTGATGAGGTAATTAATGATTCTTACTTATATATGAGCGTTTTTTGTGTTGTGTAAACTGTAAAAATACAATTAGTAACCGGATGCTATTTTCTTTACTTTTGATGTGATGTATATTAATAAAAAAAGTTATGCATTGGCTTTCTACAAAATGATGGCTTTGGCAGCTTGGTGCGTACTTTTCTGAGAGAATGATATCTACGGAAACACTTCGAAGGAACAAAGTAATGCAACGTAACTGGGGCAATAAGGTATAACTTTACTGTTGAGGCTGTTGTACTTTGGACGCATCAGCTGTTGTAATAGGATAGAAATTAATTTATAAGCTCGGTGTTTCGTTTGCAGATATCCATTGCTTTCACCTATAGACGAGATGGTGTTGTTGTTGGTTGCAAATACAGAGAAGTCGATAAGAAATTTTCACAGGTAGGTCCTCTTCCTCGTTGCAATGTATGAGTTTTGCTGTATTATTATCAAGCTACATTTCTTATGCATCAGGAGGCAAACACGGAGAAAATTTTTTATGGTCTGGATGATATTAAGCGCGCACAAGATATTATCATTGTATGTTCATGATCTCCAATTGGATTTTTACAGACATTTTGCCAGAAAATCTGTTCAATCCATTTGATTCCATGTTTGCGATTTTGATTGCATTGTTTTGGCATTTTAGGTTGAGGGTGAAATTGACAAGCTGTCAATGGATGAAGCTGGCTTTCGTAATTGTGTCAGTGTGCCAGATGGTGCACCACCAAAAGTATCCAGTAAAATCCCAGAAAAAGAGCAGGTTAGAACTATTTTCTGATACTGCTAAACATAAATCTCTATCGACAATGCATATTAGCTTATATATAGCAGTACCAGACAGTAGTCTGTTTATCTGTGACCTAACGCATGCGTACGTTCTCTGTAAAGCTAGGATAGGAAGTATCAATATCTGTGGAACTGCAAAGACCATCTTGACTCGGTGGGAGTTTTCTTCATAATTCATTTATCAACTTATTCTCTGAAGCACGCAGGTATCACTTTACTGACTTTGTTCTTGGCACATGGGAGTAGGCATCTCGGATAATACTGGCCACCGATGATGATGTTCCAGGCCAGGCTCTGGCTGAAGAACTTGCTCGTCGACTTGGCAAAGAAAGGTTTGTGCATCAGCAAGCATTAACCTTTGCACAAAAAATGCATCGATTATTGTGCGTCGTTTTTTATTTTCGTTTTCCTATTTTATTTGATACAATCAGATGCTGGAGAGTCAAGTGGCCAAAGAAGAATGAGACAGATACTTGCAAAGATGCAAATGAGGTTTGTTAGTTGCGCATTCATGGACCAATACCTGAAACTTGTTGGTTCTAATGACTTTAGTCATTGTATAAGTAACACTTCTTTATGACCTCCAGGTACTGATGTATTTAGGTCCTCAAGCATTGAGAAAGGTTATAGAAGACGCGGAACTGTATCCTATAAGAGGTCTTTTTGCATTCAGAGATTTCTTCCCTGAGATTGATAATTACTATCTTGGAATCCATGGGGATGAGCTTGGTATTCGTACTGGATGGGAATCTATGGATGACCTTTACAAGGTAACTTCTAGTTGCATTTTCTAATTCCTTATACCTTAAGTTTAAGGTTGGTTCTGAAGCAAAAGTTGCATTTTTCCTTTATTTAAGTGTACAATATTTTGTGTACTCTATCACAATAGGTCCTTTGGTAGCTGAAGCTGAACGTGGCAATCTGTTTGCTTTATTGACCCTGTAGAAGTTAGGGCATGTTTACATCCATGGGACTAAACTTTAGCCCCTCACGTTTAGTCCCAAACAGAGGGATTAAAAGCGGGACTTCAGTGTTTAGTCCATTAGACTAAACCTATTTTTTCCCCCACGGGTTCCCTCAACCAGGCTGGCTAGATTGTGATAGCAGGAGGGCAAAATGGTATTTGCACAGCTGCTTTAATGGCTTTACTCCCCTCCATCCAAACAAGGTAGGACTAAACTTTAGTCCATGAACTAAATAGATCCAAAAAGGGCCTTAATTTTTTTATCTGACTAAAATTTAACGAAGAGAAGTGATTCATCTTTTCCTTGCGCGCCATACGTTTCAGCTGAACAATATGACTTGCATGATTAGTGAGCACAGAACACATACCTTATACTGCCATGGACATTTGGGAATTTTAATTACAGTTCGCCAGTCATCGCCAGCAATGTGTCACATTGTCCTATCTGTTTCCTCGTTTTCAGGTTGTGCCTGGGGAGTTGACTGTAGTAACAGGAGTGCCAAATTCTGGTAAAAGTGAGTGGATTGATGCGTTGTTGTGCAATATAAACCAACAGTGTGGGTGGAAATTTGTTCTGTGCTCGATGGAAAACAAGGCAAGGCATTGTTAATATTTGAAGCCAGTCTCATTAGACACTTCCATATAACAGCGCTTTTGGTGCGTAGGTCAGGGAGCATGCGAGGAAACTCCTAGAAAAGCGCATTGAGAAACCATTCTTTGATGCTAGGTAAGGAGTCTGCAATTGCCCCTATTTGCAACTATCTTATTAATTATTCTTGTAGTGAATGATTACGTTTTTAAGTTTATTGGTAGTTTCATTGTGCTTATTGGATGAACATGATTATGTTGATTATTAGGTAAGCACTATTTCTTTTTGTTAGTGCAGGTATGGTGGGTCTGCGGAGCGAATGACTCCTGATGAATTTGAAGCAGGAAAACAATGGTTGAATGAAACTTTCCATCTTATCCGGTATTTACAGAATTTGCTAGCGGATGTGCCACTTTCTTGAGCTTCTCTTAATTTACTGGAATGTTATTCTCCAATCATATTTAGTTGTTTCTTATTTCAGGTGTGAAGATGATAGCCTTCCGTCTATTAATTGGGTTCTTGACCTTGCAAAAGCTGCAGTTCTAAGACATGGAATTCGTGGTCTTGTGATTGATCCTTACAACGAACTTGACCATCAGCGCCCCTCAAACCAGTAGGCATTACCTTGGCTATCTTAAGAATGATGACCATTTACAGATTTGCTGATAATTATTATTCACATGCATTATCAAAGATAGACATCTTTTCCCAAGTAGATTATCATAGCTTTGTTAGTTTGTATTTATGTATTTCCTTTGTCTACCTAGTCACTTTATTTTGCCATTAACAGAACAGAGACAGAGTATGTGAGCCAAATGCTTACCAAGGTTAAGCGGTTTGCTCAGCACCATTCGTGTCATGTATGGTTTGTTGCTCATCCTAGACAGGTAATCAAATTTTACATAATCAGTTAGTAGTTGTGGTGACATACAATGATGTCTTATTTGGAGTTCATGCCCTCTGCTAGCTCCAAAACTGGAATGGAGGCCCACCTAATATGTATGACATAAGTGGAAGCGCACATTTCATAAACAAATGTGATAATGGAATTGTAATTCACAGAAACAGGGATCAAAATGCAGGCCCTCTGGATGTGGTGCAGGTTACATTCATGCCTTGCGTCAATCTGATTCTGTATTTTTTTTTTATTTCCATTGAATTTTAGTGATATGCCTAACTCTATTCTGGGATGTTATAGGTTTGTGTGAGGAAGGTGCGGAACAAAGTGATTGGACAAATAGGAGATGCTTTCTTGACATATAACAGGTGTGTCCTTTATTTCCAATATTACTTTTGGTTTCTATATTTTTACCTTACATTTTTTTACTAAGTCTTCAAACCACATGGCTCATTGAATCACCAAGATTAGAATTTTTTCCCTACAGGGTTACTGGTAAGTTCAAGGATGCTGATAAACCCACCATAGCGGCCGCAACGGCAGCATCAGCACAAAAGCGAACAAACAGTTACGGAACAAACAGTTATGTAAAGAGTACGAAGGACAATGTGGCTTATGAGATGCCATTTCCAATTGTTCCTGAAGACGACCTGGATTCTTCCCAAGACGGTCGGCCTTCTGCTGAAAAGACTAACTGCCTGGCACGGTGGCACCATAATCCTTCTTCCTGAATGAGTTTGCTCGGGTTTGACGCCTCAGAAAAAATGAACTAGGTTGACATCGATCTCAAGCTTTGCGATATGGCAATCGTGAATTGGGTTGCAAATCTTAAGTGTATACAAATACCTGCAGCAAATGAGGATTTGGAGGCTAACCTCACTCGATGGATACAAGACATTGGCGGGTTGGTGTATAGTAAGGCTTATGTAATTAATTGCCACACCAGGCGCTAGCATTTTGAACAGCTGGGGTTAATTTTATCGGTAGGGTTGTCATGTAGGTGGAAGAGCATCTATTGATATCTGTTCCAACTTCTTTACACCTGACCTTAAATATGCCAGAAGTGTGAAATCAGGTGTTCGTTTCTTCGAACAGACACATGCAAAGCAATCTATCAACCATGTGGGTGAACATTTTATATATGCCACCGCCCTGTCAACCTGTTTTGGAACTGGCCTTTGCTGTGTGGAAGCTGCAACAATGCATGAATGCTTCCAAAATCTCAAATCATTTGGTCTTGATTAACATTGTGGGTCCTGCTCATGTCATCTTTGGCTGTCAGTGCTTAGCAACCAGCTGGGCATGAGGGCAAAAGCCAAGAGGCTGTGACTGGCAGTGGCATGCCACATAGGCACCACCTGGTCAGTTGTTTTGCCATTATACATTAATTTGTACCCGTAACCTACATCTGTTGCAGCTGCGGGGTGTGGCGTGTTCTTTGCCAAGCCAGAACGCCACTCCCTTGCACTGGCCAGCCTGTAAATCCTGCATAATTGCACACTAAATCCTAATAACACAGCGCCTTGAAGTTGTGAACATATGACTCTTTCTTGTGATACATAGCTGTCCAGTCAAAAGACCAAGCTGTCTGATTAGCAATCAGGTCCCCCAAAGAAGGGAAGAACAGCCTTGCATTGCCTGATAGCCAGCCGCATCTGCCATCACACAGCTGCTGCACAGGCCATCTCTACTCTCTAGCTTTTTTTGTAGCCTTGTTGCATAGCACTAGTAAACAGAAGCTAACAATCTAGCCGTTGGCAGCCAGTTGGCTTGCTGGCTGTGGGTTGAGAGGGGCGGGCGGCCCTGCACCGCAAAAGCAAAGCTTACCCCTCTCTCGTCTAGCCTGGCACAGCCCACGGGCCCCACGAGCCCAACGGACCGACCCAACGGCTCCCTCCCTCTCTACCCGCCTACCTGTCGCCACCTCATTGGTCAGCCACGCCGTAGCCGTTGCGCCGTTGCCCCCCTCACTATATAGCCGTTTCTTCCCTCTCCTCCCCTCTCCACACACCACTCCCCCCCTCTCTCTCACCACCGCCGCAACCGCCGCCGCCTCCATTGATTGCTAGGGATCTGAGATATTCTCGTGTTTGGTGTTGCGAATTGTGATTGTGAGTGCCATCCATGGCCGTGGAGGCTGTGTCTGGGAATGGTGGCGAGGCGGTGGCGCCGGCGCCGGCGCCGGCGAAGGAGGTGAGCGCGAAGGTGGAGGCGGTTGCGGTGGCCAAGAACGCGTCGTTCAGGGAGGAGAGCAACTCCCTTGATGATCTCAAGGAGAGCGAGCGGAAGGCGCTCGCCGAGCTCCGCGACAAGGTTGAGGCGGCCATCCTTGAGGGCAAGCTGTTCGACGACGGTAAGCCGGAGGTGAAGGAGAAGGAGGAGGCCAAGAAGAAGGCTGAGAAGGCGCCTGCGGAGAAGAAAGAAGAGGAGGAAGTGAAGAAAGAGCCCGAAGCCGAGGAGAAGAAAGAAGAAGAGGAGGAGGACGGCAAGAAGGAGGCAGAAGGTGAGGACAAGGAAGAGGAGGAAGAAAGCAAGGAGAAGCCTGAGAAGGAAACGGAAGGTGAGAAGGAGGAGGCAAAGCAAGAGGAAGCCGGCGATGGGGAGAAGAAGGCGGAGACGACGGCGGCGGTCGTCGTCGACAAGGACATCGCCCTGTGGGGAGTGCCGCTGCTCCCGAGCAAGGGCGACGAGGCCACCGACGTGGTGCTCCTCAAGTTCCTCCGCGCGCGCGACTTCAAGTCCGGCGCCGCGTTCGAGATGCTCCGGCGAACCCTCCGCTGGCGCAGGGACTGGGCCGGCTTCAACGCTGGCGGCGACGCCGACGCCGATCTCGCCGAGGAGCTCGCCGGCGCGTGCTACCTCGACGGCGTGGACCGGGAGGGCCACCCGGTGTGCTACAACGCGCTGGGGGTGTTCGCCGACGACGCCGTGTACAAGAAGGTGCTCGGCACCGAGGAAGGCAAGGCGAGGTTCCTCCAGTGGCGGGTGCGCGCCATGGAGCGCCACGTCGCCGAGCTGGAGTTCAAGCCCGGCGGCGTTGCGTCGCTGCTGCAGGTGACGGACCTCAAGAACTCGCCGGGGCCGGTGAAGAAGGACCTCCGCGTCGCCGTCAAGCAGGTGCTCGACCTGTTCCAGGACAACTACCCCGAGCTCGTAGCAAGAAACGTGAGTAACTATCATTTACGGAATTTCTTCTCTGAATTATAGGCTGATAACTGTCATCAAAAGGAATTTCTTCTCTGAATCGTTTTATCGTTTTATTAATGACTACCTTGCAGATCTTGATCAATGTGCCGTTCTGGTACTACGCGTTCAGCACCCTGTTCTACCCGTTCCTGACGCAGAGGACCAAGAGCAAGTTCGTCATTGCTCGCCCGTCCAAGGTCACCGAGACCCTCCTCAAGTAAGTACTAGTGGAATGGCAACACATGTCTTGTTGTCAATCTAGCAAGGATGCAAGAAGAAATGTTAGCTTTGTGTGTAATTTCGGACAATTCTTGACAAACATTATTTACCTTTCTCTGAAGGTACATTCCGATCGAGGCCATCCCGGTGAAGTACGGCGGCCTGAAGCGCGACGACGACACTGAATTCTCCGGCGATGACGGCGAAGCCACCGAGCTCACCGTCAAGGGAAGCTCCACCGAGACCATTGAGATCGAAGCCACCGAGGTACCGAGCTGACACATCAGTAAGCAGTTTCTTCAGACGATTCAGGCCGGGGTTACAGTGACGTCTGATGCAATGCTATTGTTTGGTTTTGGTTCAGGCTGATACTACCCTGACATGGGACCTGACGGTGCTGGGCTGGGAGGTGAACTACAAGGAGGAGTTCGTGCCGGCCGACGAGGGCTCCTACACCATCATCGTGAGGAAGGGCAAGAAGATGGGGTCCGGCGAGGAGGCGGTCCGCAACGCGTTCCGCGCCGGCGAGCCTGGCAAGGTGGTGCTCACCGTCGAGAACACCTCGAACAAGAAGAAGAGGGTGCTGTACAGGCACAAGGCCAGGAGCTCCTGCGCCAAGAACTGATGAATTCCTGGAAGGCTGAGAGAGAAGAATTTGATCGTGTGTGGATTCGACATTCGATTATTCATTACATTCTTTATGTGTCTAAGAGAGAAGAGAGTACATTGTTTGTGTTCAAGTGGTTGTTTCCTGAGAATATAAAGGAGAGCTGGTATCACAGAAATTCCATAAGCTTCACCGAGCAAATCTGTGGCATGATTCGGTATTTTCTACCGTGGGCTTCTCTACATTCCATAAGCTTCGTCATGATCTTTCTACCGTTCTGCTTGGACCAAAAATGTCCGGCACATTCATTCCATATAAGCTTCGTCATGGTCTTTTCTACCGTTCTGCTTGGACCAAAAATGTCCGGCACATCTGTGGCATGATTCGGGCTGGCTGCCCAGTTTAGGCCTTTGCGCTTGCGGCACCGAGCTGCACATCTGTGGCACATCTCTTGCTTGCCGGCATAGCTAATGCAGACCACGGTAATCCGTAATTACGACTCAACAGACTTTTTTCCTCTTGTTTCGTCGAAAACTTGGTGGCAGTATCGTTAATGCAATAGTGGTCCAGCAATGCCAAAACGTTCAGCACATAAGCCGTGTCAATAGTAGCACATTAGCTGCCAATGCATAAGGGTATATATAGCACAGGTGAATTCTACTACTGCAAAAAAGACTTGCACTTCTGCATAAAGTTTTAACAATCAGTTATGCTACTACCTCATAGTAATATAACAACTCGAGCAACCATAACACAAAGAAATGCAGTTTTTGTCACGACAACATCGCATCCGAAAGAAATACCACCCATCTAGCACCTAACATCATCGCAAGCATCTCAATCAACGTACAGTAACGACTAACAGCGATACAAGGGATATCACATCGGTAGCAAGCTGCAAGCTATGTGGAAGGTGGTTGCTTAGGCATCTTCCACGTCTTCCGCTTCCTCATAGTCCTCTTCGTCCTCCGCCGTGGCATCCTGGTACTGCTGGTACTCAGCAACCAGGTCGTTCATGTTGCTCTCGGCCTCGGTGAACTCCATCTCGTCCATGCCCTCACCCGTGTACCAGTGCAAGAAGGCCTTCCTCCTGAACATGGCTGTGAACTGCTCGCTAACACGGCGGAACATCTCCTGGATGGAGGTCGAGTTGCCGATGAACGTGGACGCCATCTTGAGACCAGTGGGCGGGATGTCGCACACGCTCGACTTCACATTGTTGGGGATCCACTCAACAAAGTATGAGGAGTTCTTGTTCTGCACGTTCAGCATCTGCTCATCCACTTCCTTGGTGCTCATCTTTCCACGGAACATAGCAGATGCAGTGAGGTAGCGGCCATGGCGAGGGTCAGCAGCACACATCATGTTCTTGGAGTCCCACATCTGTTGGGTCAGCTCTGGGACAGTAAGGGCACGGTACTGCTGGGAGCCCCGCGAGGTCAGAGGAGCGAATCCAACCATGAAGAAGTGGAGACGTGGGAAGGGGATCAGGTTGACTGCAAGCTTGCGGAGGTCAGAATTCAGCTGACCAGGGAAGCGAAGGCAGCATGTCACACCACTCATGGTTGCGGAGATAAGGTGGTTAAGATCACCAACTGCATAACAAAAACAATGTTAAAGGAAATGCCACCATCTAGATCACAAAAAATATATGCTTGTATAAAAATTAGAGGCAGATTATGACAGTGGCGTATTACATCAGGCTTCTAAGACAGCAATATCAACAAGGAGAGTAGCAAACATTAAGTAGACAAAAGCGCAAAATAAATACAGGGTTACCATCAAGGTAAACAATCTACTAGTTGAGAATTCTGCTTGTGTTACATTCCAGGCAAAAAAAACGATAGCACTACTACTTTGGAGTTCACAGCCCATTTATTAATTGCTAACAGAATTATCAGCACCAAGCATAAACAGGCAAGTCACTATATAACCCCATTTGCAGAACATATGCAAACCTATTACTCTACTATGAACTTCAGCACATTACAGAGGAGTGGCACAATATTAAATGCCGGGACACTATCGAGGTAAATAATCTACTAGTTTAGGTATTCTACTTGTGTTACACTCCAGGCAAAAAGAAACGATAACACTACTACTTGGAGCTCACAAGCCCATTTATAAATTGTTAACAGGATTATCAGCACCGAGCATAACCAGGCATGTCACTGTATAACCCCCCATTTGCAGAACATATGCAAACCTCTACTATGAACTTCAGCACATTACAGAGGGAGTAGCAAATTACATACAGGGACACTGTCCAAGTAAACAATCTATAACACTCCTACTTCAAGTTCACAGCCCATTTTTTGAATTGTTAACAGGATTATCAGCAGCAAGCATAAAAAGGTATTTCATTGTATAGCACAATACCAGAGCATAGGCAAGCCAATTACTCTACTATGAACTTAAGCAGGCCACCACAACAGAACTGATAGGACAGAAGATAACTGATTATCATGTCACAGACACATCAGCAAACAAACTGTTTAGCTATGAGCTCTACCATGCCACCTAAATATCAACCAGAGAAGCTAGCAGACAGAAATGTCACGATGGAACTGAAAACATTTTAACGACATATCGCTGAAGAGCATTCAATACTTACAGGTTGGTGTTGCAAGCTTCAGCGTCCGGAAGCAGATGTCATAGAGAGCTTCATTGTCGAGCACCATGCACTCATCCGCATTCTCCACAAGCTGGTGAACGGAGAGCGTGGCGTTGTAGGGCTCCACGACAGTGTCAGACACTTTGGGTGACGGGAAGACTGAGAACGTCAGCATCATCCGGTCCGGGTACTCCTCCCTGATTTTGGAGATGAGCAGGGTGCCCATTCCTGAGCCAGTACCTCCTCCCAGCGAGTGGCAGACCTGGAAACCTGCAGCAAGGAGGAAATGGGTAATCGATCACTAAGACTGTCGGGCATCTAAAACTCAACAACCACTCAGAGATATCGTGCCGAGTAGCATTGTACCAAAAAAACGGCATGGGCAGGAATCAACCGCTCAATTCCTAAAAAACATTGCCATGAAACGCTTAGATCTGGTCAAAACGTTCAGATCTACTGGGTGAGAACAAGCTCAATGCCGCATAAACCCTAGATCCAGAAGGCACGCGGCTCCAGAAACAGAAAGGAAAGGAGGGCAAAAAAAAAACGCCAGATCCGGTGGGATACACATACCCTGGAGGCAGTCGCAGTTCTCGGCCTCCTTGCGGACGACGTCGAGGACGGAGTCGATGAGCTCGGCGCCCTCGGTGTAGTGTCCCTTGGCCCAGTTGTTGCCGGCGCCGGACTGGCCGAAGACGAAGTTGTCGGGGCGGAAGATCTGGCCGTAGGGGCCCGAGCGCACCGAGTCCATGGTCCCGGGCTCGAGGTCCATGAGCACGGCGCGCGGGACGAAGCGGCCGCCGCTGGCCTCGTTGTAGTAGACGTTGATGCGCTCGAGTTGGAGGTCCGAGTCGCCCGCGTACTTGCCGGTGTGGTCGATGCCATGCTCGTCGCAGATCACCTCCCAGAACTTGGCCCCGATCTGGTTCCCGCACTGGCCGCCCTGGATGTGGAGGATCTCCCTCATGGCTGCCGGCGGGTGGTGGGGTGAGCTGCGGGGGGCGGCTAGGGTTCCGGCGAGGCTGTGGGGTTTGGAGAAGGGTTTGGGGAGGCGGAGCGCGGAGACGGCGGAGTGACCAGTGCGTGTGAATGGAAGGGGAAGAGGGGTGGGAAGAAGAGCCTTTATTGGAGGGTGGGCCATTTTGAAATCGCTCATGGCGTTCTTACAGTTACGTCCCTGCGGAGGGCGATAATTCTTGTTGAGCCACTGGGCCATTTTCAATTGATTTTTTACCGTATCCAAAAAGGTCTAGGGGGAAATATTTTGAAATATGAATTGTTTTTGTAGGATTACAAATGGGATTGGGGTATAGCAGATGTCGGTAGCGATGGGATCGTCCTCTTGGATGGTGACCGTTTTATTTTTTGTTTTACCACTTTACCCTGCGAAACGGACGGAGTCCGTGAAGATCTCGCGTGTGTTGTGTAGCCGACGGCCCGACGTGATGCGCCAGCGACCGTACGGCTGGAAAGCGCCCAGCCTCCGCATCGCGATCCGCATGAGCGCTGGGCCTGGCCCAAAAGCGCGGGTGCATCACGTGGCGGCCCGTCCGGTGGGAGGGAGAGTCCTGAGGAGGTGGCTGGATGCGCGCACGCACATCGGCACATCGCCGCCGTGGCCGGCGTCCGGTGAGCTGTCGCCGTCGGCGAGATCTCTGCGGTTGCAAGTTAGGTATATACTACTTGGATTGGATTCCAAGCTACGCTACCAACCATTATTAGTGATCCACCGTACTTGTTCAACCAGCCAGTCTGTAGCGACAAATTGCATTGGCTGGCTGAAGACGATGTTTGTGGCAAGCAGATGCATGCGATCGACGGCCGGCTTCAGCAGCATTGAACTCCCCTCTTGAATGGCTTCGTCGTTGCCATCAGCGAACAAAAACCGAGCTGAATAAGTAATTCTGCGGGTTTATTTCTTTCCAATGAAACCAGTAACTCGATCGGCGGTTTTCGATCGCCACATACTAGAGGGGAATTAATTAAATTGACTGCTGGCACGGCAAGTTTCAGTTTCGTTTCTGCACGTAGATCCCTTGCACAACCGTGTACAAATAGCTCAGGCAGATCGATCGAGATCGCAATGCTCTGCTCCGTGGAAGCTGCAGCATCAAGTCGCTAATAATCCTTCGTCTCAACACCACCAGCTAGCAACAGGTTGACGTCGAAGGGCTACACTGCACGTGTCACGAGCTCGATCGATCGCACGCCGGAAGCTAAGCTATGGCCCGCGTGGTTCTTGTCGCGGCGGCGCTGGTGCTCTACGCGTCCATCGCCATGGCTCACGCCGCACGCGTCCTCGAGCCGTACCAGCCAGCAACCGAGTCCCTTTTCGACGAGGCGGCCGCCGGTCCAGCTGCGAACCAGCCGGCTGCGGTTTCCGGCGGCCGGAGCCGGGAGGGAGGCGGCGCGATCGCCGACATCCTCTGGTTCGTGATCAGGTGGGCGAACGAGGCTCCGTCCGGGGACAGGCGCAAGGACTACTGAACTCTCAACTGATCTTCTAGACGATCGCGTCTCGTCTTCACATCTTTGTGTGTTTACTTGTGATGGTCGTCAATAAAGTTTGTAGTTTCCAGTAGCGAGAGCTGCTCAGACTGATATATCGTCGTAAGTGTGTTTACTTCATGTCGTGGGATTTTTTTTCTGACCATTCAAAAATGGGGAGCAGAAAGTGGTTGATCATCTACGCTTGTTTTCGGCGGCAAGAGCTGCTCTTGGTGTCTACTTTGTCATTTCGGCTTATAATAAGTAACAAGACCGAGCGCTCTCTTTTTAATCCAGGAGACGCAAAAAAGAAAGCTAGTTGGATTAATTTGTTTCTCTCCCAGATTACCGGTTCTATCTGTATTCAATCAAATTATATAATTATTATTTTTGCTTTTTACGTAGTCAGCTGGTCGCTGGGGTGCATTGTACTAGGCCATGGGGGTGCATACATGTCAATATGATGTTAGTTACAACTAAAATTGATTTTTGAGGGGGGTGCGGCTGCACCCACGGTGCACAACATAGCTTCGCCCAGCATGTTGTTTATGGGAGACAGATGCCATTCGATTTTGTTTTTCTACGTTTATCCTATTAGAATATTTGGGTTTAGGCCTATTATTCTATTTATTCTAAAGGATTATAGCCTACTTTTAATATTATAGTTATTATGGTCAAAACCATATTGGTAGTGGAGAGCAGGTGCCTCCGACACCGTTGCCTCTTCGAGATGCTGCTCGGGATACCGGGTCAAAACCATATCCGTGTTCCTTTTTAAATTTGTGTTAAATTTGAACACGTGCACATTGATTGTTTCACTCACTATAGTCATGCAAATATTTATAAATTTAATTATAACCTTTGGAATTAAAATATGGTCTATTGCAGATAATTATCCAACAATCCAGAAACCTGATTTCAGTGATAATTATGTTGATAGGTTTTCGGTTGCTCAATTTGCTTCATCCATTAAACCAAACATTTTTGACGGTACAAATTTTGTGAGTTGGCGTGAACGGATGGTACTGTGGTTGACCACCATAGGCATCATGGATGTGGCGGAAGGGAAGCCCGAACAGTGCACTTCCGAGCAGGGAAATGCGTTCGAGGTTAAAGACAATCTCTTTCTCGGATGCGTCCTTGGTGTTATTGCCCCGCACCTGATTAATCCCCTTCTTAAGAAGAAGACTGGGAAAGAGATGTGGGACGCCCTTGACGCTTAGTACGGTGTGTCTGATGCTGGCAGTGAACTGTATCTTATGGAGCAGTTTCTAGACTACAGGATGGTGGAAGACCGTCCTGTGGTGGAACAAGCTAATGAGTTGCATGTGCTGGCAAAAGACCTCGGCTGTTGCAACAAAGAGAACCCTTGTGTGTTGCCCGAAAAGTTTGTGGCCGGAGGTATCATCTCCAAGATGCCACCTTCTTGGAGGGACTTTGCTACTTCTCTGAAGCACAGGAGGCAGGAGTTCACGATTGATGGAATCATTGACACTCTTGATGTGGAAGAAAAGGCGAGAGCAAAGGACGTACGCAACGGGGGGACACTTGTCGGTGCAAGCGCGAACTTTGTTCGAAAGAACTTTAATGCTCGCACCAACAACAAGGGTAAAGGCAAGAAACCTCCTCAGCCACATAATCCCGGGAAGGCTAAACAAACCACCGGTTTCAAGAAGAAGAAGGGAGCCTGCTACGTGTGTGGGAGTGAGGACCACTTTGCTTGAAAGTGTCCTCAACGCAAAGGAGGCAAGTCTGCCAACATGGTTATTAGCGAGCCTGGAGGAACATCGGGGTACGGTAATTATTTACCTACAGTTCTTTCAGTTATATGTACACCCGAGTGGTGGGTAGATACTGGTGCTAATATTCATGTATGTGCTGACATTTCCTTGTTTTCTTCATACCAGGTCGGGGGACTACCTCCTTGCTAATGGGGAACGGAGCTCATGTGCGTGTACTTGGTGTTGGTACGGTCAATCTGAAGTTTACTTCGGGAAAGATCGTGCAGCTGAAGAACGTGCAGCATGTCCCCACCATCAAGAAGAATCTAGTCAGCGGCTCTCTACTTTGTAGAGATGGTTTTAAATTAGTCTTCGAGTCAAATAAATGTATTGTGTCAAAGTTTGGAACCTTTGTTGGTAAAGGTTATGATAGCGGAGGTTTGTTCCGCTTTTCTCTTGATGATGGATGTAATAAAGTAGTGAACAATATTGTTAACGTTGATGAATCTAATGTTTGGCATTCGAGGCTTTGTCACGTTAATTTTGGTTGTATGTCACGACTTGCAAATCTGAGTTTAATTCCAAAGTTTACCTTTGCCAAGAATTCTAAGTGCCTTGCATGTGTTGGTTCAAAACAAACTCGCAAGCCACACGTGGCTGCTGAGGCGAGAGACTTGGCACCTCTAGAATTAATTCATTATGATCTTTGTGAGATGAATGGAGTGTTGACAAAAGGTGGAAAGAAATATTTCATGACTCTTATCGATGATAGCACTAGATATTGTTACATTTACTTGTTGGAAACTAAAGATGAAGCACTTCACTACTTTAAAATCTATAAGGCTGTAGTAGAAAACCAACTTGAGAGGAAAATCAAAAGAATTAGGTCAGATCGCGGTGGCGAGTACTTTTCAAAGTCATTTGATTTATTCTGCGAAGAACGCGACATTATTCATGAGAGGACGCCTCCCTATTCTCCCCAGTCAAACGGGGTTGCTGAAAGAAAGAATCGAACCTTGACTGACTTGGTTAACGCCATGTTGGATACCTCGGGACTTTCTAGGGAATGGTGGGATGAGGCTATATTGACAGCATGTCATGTCCTAAACCGTGTGCCTCCACAGAATAAAGAGAAGACACCATTCGAGGAATGGGAAAAGAAAAGGCTAACGCTTTCTTACTTGCGTACTTAGGGTTGTTTGGCCAAAGCAAGTGTGCCTATCAATAAGAAGCGTAAACTTGGACCTAAAACTGTAGATTGTGTTTTTCTTGGTTATGCTATTCATAGCGTTGTCTATAGATTTCTGGTAGTGAACTCTGGAGTACCTGACATGGCAGTCGGTACAATTTTTGAGACCAGAGATGCTATGTTCTTTGAGAACATGTTTCCAATGAAAGATGGAACAAGTTCATCTAGGCAAGAGATTATCGAGGATGATATCTTCGCCGAACCGATTGTACACGATGAACTTTCTCATGTGAGACATCCTGAGGAGGATAACAATGAAGCTCCCAGAAAGAGCAAGAGACAGAAGACTGCAAAGTCTTTTGGTGATGATTTCATTGTATACCTCGTGGATGACACCCCTAGGACCATTAAAGAGGCATATTCAACTCCTGACGCTGACTATTGGAAGGAAGCTGTCAGAAATGAAATGGACTCTATCATGACTAATGGTACCCAGGAGGTTGTTGATCGCTCATATGGATGCAAGCCTGTGGGCTGCAAATGAGTGTTCAAGAAAAAGCTTAGGCCTGATGGTATTATCGACAAGTACAAGGCTAGGCTTGTGGCCAAGGGTTATACCTAGAAAGAAGGAGATGACTATTTTGACACTTACTCACCTGTTGCTCGTTTGACCACTATCCGAGTGCTACTCTCACTGGCAGCCTCCTATGGGCTTCTCGTTCATCAAATGGACGTGAAGACAACTTTCCTAAATGGGGAGTTGTAAGAGGAGATCTATATGGATCAGCCTGATGGGTTTGTGGCAAATGGTCAAGAGGGAAATGTGTGCAAGCTGTTGAAGTCTCTGTATGGTCTCAAGCAAGCACCTAAGCAGTGGCATAAGAAGTTTGACAGAACTCTAACCTCTGTTGGTTTTGTTTCAAACGAAGCCGACAAATGTGTGTACTATCGTTTTGGTGGAGGTGATGGAGTAATTCTGTGTCTGTATGTGGATGACATACTGATCTTCGGGACTAACCTTAGTGTGATTAAGGAAGTCAAGGAATTTCTCTCTCAGAGCTTTGAGATGAAAGATCTGGGAGAGGCCGATGTTATCCTCAATATCAAGCTGGTAAAGGATGGAAATGGTGGGGTGACTCTGTCACAGGCTCACTATGTGGAGAAGATGTTGAGTCGCTTTGGTTACAGCGATTACAAGTCTGTCTCAACTCCTTATGATGCCAGTCTAATATTGAAGAAGAATAAAAGGATAACGAGAGATCAACTGAGATACTCTCAAATAATTGGTTCATTGATGTATCTAGCCAGCGCTACGAGGCCTGACATCGCATATGCTGTGAGCAAATTGAGTCGGTTTGTTTCAAACCCGGGCGATGATCATTGGAGAGCTCTTGAAAGAGTAATGCACTATCTAGTAGGAACAATGGACTATGGAATTCATTATACCGGGGACCCTAAGGTTCTAGAAGGGTATAGTGATTCGAATTGGATATCAGATGCTGATGAGCTCAAGGCCACGAGTGGTTATGTGTTCACACTCGGAGGTGGCGCTGTTTCCTGGAAGTCTTGCAAGCAGACCATCTTAACGAGGTCAACAATGGAAGCAGAACTCACAGCACTGGATACCGCCACAGTTGAGGCCGAATGGCTTCGTGAACTCCTTACTGACCTGCCGATAGTTGAAAAATCGATACCGGCAATTCTGATGAACTGTGATAATCAAACTGTGATTATCAAGGTGAACAGTTCTAAGGACAACATGAAGTCATCCAGGCATGTGAGAAGGCAGTTAAAGTCTGTCAGGAAACTGAGAAACTCTAGAGTTGTAGCCTTGGATTATATTCAGACGGCTAAAAACCTGGCAGATCAATTCACAAAGGGTCTTTCACGTAATGTGATAGATTATGCATCTTTGGAATTGGGCTTGAGACCCACGTGAGTTACTCTATGGTTGAAACCTATTCTGTGTGATCGGAGATCCCGTGAAGCAGGATGGTGCAACAAGCTATAGTGTAACTAAGAGAAGAGAACCTTTAATGAAGGCTCATTCCGTGAGAAGATGCATTTCTCTTCAAACCTGTAAGGTAGGATGGTTTATACTTTAATGTGTTCCAAGTGGTTTTATGGAACAAGACAGTTGTTTTCATTAAAATAGAGATGTTGTCCTACAGAACATCTTTAAGGAACACACCTATATGAGCCTGACTACTGGTCATAGTCTGAGATTTGGGTGATCTCTAGAAACTCATGAAAGGCATGGAGTATGACCCATAAGCTCCAAAACAGCGGGGATGCTGCTGTAGCCTAGTATCCGTGTAGAGCTCTGGTGAAACTCGTTTGCACAAAACTGGCAATTCAAGGCATAGTCTATTGTTCAGTTGTGAACGAATGTAGCCCTAGTTCTATATGTAAGTTTAACTTAACAGTCTCCATCAAATACTGGTATATCAAAGAGGACCTGAGAACGTTTCAAGTACGGCTTAGAATCCTTGGTGGGGATTGTTAGAATATTTGGGCCTGGCCCATTATTCTATTTATTCTTAAGGATTATAGTCTACTTTTAATGTTATAGTTATTATGGTTAAAACCATATTGGTAGTGGAAAAGAATCTCAACCGACTTAAAGGGTCAACCTTTGATGCACCCCTTGTGAAGCCAATAAGGAGAGACTGCCGAGCCGTGGGCGTGGGAGTGGGCGTGGCGTGGCGAGGCGTGGCGTGCCGAGCCGAGCCTGAGAGGGGTCTCTCTTTTGCTGGTTATGGCAATTGAAGACGCGGTATTTGGAAGGGCTGGTTATGGCAATCAATGATACCATAATTCGGCCTCCCGATTCTCTCCCGTCCAGGTTCATCCTCTCGCCTCCCCCTGAGGGCTATATAAATAGAGCCATCCTCTCCGTTGAGATTCAGATCTGAGACACTACTCCTCCTCCTTCCTCTGCTGCAACTCTGCCTCCCCATCGTCGGCGCTGCGCGCACATCACTGGCCAGAGCAGGTGCCTCCGACACCGTTTCCTCTTTGAGATGCTGCTCGGGATACCGGGGCAATCAGGTTTCTAGGGAGCGTCTATACGCGACTGCTCGCCCAGAACCGTTGCGTCTTCACTGGCGTACGGTTCAGTGTTATGGACACTCCGCCGCCGTCGAACGACTACACCGCGCCGCGTCTCCTTCCTGTACGACTCCGGCGCACGGACTGCACTGCGTCGACGGGTCTCCCTGCATCGAATTTGTACGACTACTTCGAGCAAGGCCAGTCGAGGAACACCATGAGTTCGGATGGTATTCCTCCAGCTGGTAACGGCGCAACCGATGCCTCCGGCAAAGGTCCCGCCCCGGTGTACTTTTCGATGTCCGAACTGCTATCCTTTATTTTATTCGTGTTCCTTTTTAAATCTGTGTTAAATTTGAACACGTGCACAATGATTGTTTCACTCACTATAGTCATGCAAATATTTGTGAATTTAATTATAACCTTTGGAATTAAAATATGGCCTATTGCAGATAATTATCCAACATACCCCACTCATTTTAGTATTTTCTAGAAAATGCGGAAACGAGATGAAAACAATCTAGTGATTTCTGCTCGATTTTTTTTCTACATTTATTAGATGTTTCTGCCCCCTCCATTTCCTAAAGAGTGCAATCCTACTTATTTTTCAGAAAGATCAGTGTTGTTACCTTTAGGAAGAGAGACTGTTCAATTTGAAAAAAAAAGAAAAGGTACGGCATGCAGGTAATTATCCCCTAAAAACTCAATTTGGAGTGATAGGGCAGATAATTGGCGCTAGGATTGCTCTCTTTGCATTCCTCGTGGGATGGAGAGGAGCACATTTTAGTACGGCCGATTTTTTTTGACACAAAATGTAACAAAAGATGAGTTGGCCCGAATCCTCCTGACCGCTCTCCTACCAAAGACAAAATGCTTTTCATTTATATTCAGCCACCAATGCTAATTTAATATTAGTTGATAACAAAGACTGGTAATAATGCTAACACTAGTGGGGTCATATTTCCACCGAGACGAATGCTATGGACAGATTTTTTTTTTAAGGTCACCGGGAAAAGGCTCCCCACGTGACATTTTCATTTGCAATCAGTGCTCCTAGACTTTGGTAACCTCCAGCAATTCCTCACACTTGAGGTACTCTTTCTGTGTTGTGTGTGCGTGCACGAGAAGTTAGCAAGCGACTCCGAATGTACACAACTGTATGAACATTTTTAGTAAGTTAATGCGACAAAAGCCATGGGAAAAGGTTCTCATCATGTAAAAAGGGAATGCCAAATTGCCATGCTCAAGGCTCAAGAGCAACACTCTTCAGTCTCCAATCACCACAAGTTCAGAACCCAGCAGGCGCGTACCAAAGTCTAGGAGTATCAGAATTCAGAACACAACCGATTTTATTTATCACACAGGTCTCAAGATACACATATGTATATGTAAATCCACTTGACTGCTCCAACGGGTAGCTGCATTCTCTGCACCACGCCACTCTCACCTCAACATTCCGGTTATGTTTCTGCAGTGCACGCTCTCTTCACTCTTCATGGCAGTATCGCGCGCCGTGCGCCGGCGGCGAACCCGTTCACGGAGCCGGCAGCCGGCGACGGCGCTGTCTGGCTCGTCGGCGCGGCCGCATCGGGGAACACGTCGGCGACATCCAAGAACCCCTCGTCGAGGCCTGACGGGGTACGACAGCTGGCACCTGACGGGAACGCCGCCGCCGCCGCCATCAAGATGGCGACGAGGACGACGGTGGTGGCCGTGGCTGCGGCGGCGCTACCGGCACGGACCATCGGACGGCGGTACCGGCGATGAGATCGCTGCACTGTTGAAACTTCAGAGATCAGAGTGAGGGGTGCAGGGATGTGTGCCAGTGTGGATGCAGCTCTGGACCTGGAGGAAATTTCAGTGAGTAATTCCTTTGAGAAGAAGGTTGGAGTTTATAGGCGGAGAGGTTAGTGAACGCTTTGTTTGAGTGGTGGAGCTCCATGCGTTGATGCGTAATTAACTTAGTGTGGCATTCATGTTTGAGTGGATTAACTGACAGGGTGTTACGGAGTTTGCTGAAGGGTTTCAAAGGATCGTTTCAGTTTTTGAGGTGCCATTTCTCGTGTTGTGGGCTGAAATGGCGGATGGCACAAGATAAAAGCAAGATGACATCTGACTGCGGGCCCAATAATAGTACTCCAGTTTCTCATCCTGATATTGTCCTATCCCCAAACTTCAAAACCGGATAAAACACATCCTTCAACTTGCAAAACCGTTTATATTACATCCCTAAGCGATTTTGATAGCGGTTTTGCTGCAATAATAGTGGTTTTGTCATTTCCTTTTACTTATTTATTTTGCCAAATCTTTCAAAAACTATAGTAAATCATAGAAAAGCTATATAATGAAAAATCTATTTTTTTTATCCTTCTGAATATAAAATTTTTATTACATTTAAGCGTACAATAATTAGTCTACCATAAAAATTTCACCACAATTGGAATATAGAAACAAAGGCTATAAATTATTCAAATTAATTAATAAAAATCATAATATTATATTATATAGATAACTTAGTTATTTTTATTTATAGAAAGCATAGATCTAAAGGTGAAATAAAAATTTTGTACTAAAAGATACCATAGTATATATTTGACGGGTAGATCTACTCATATGGAGTAGGATAAAATTATTTATAATTTTTCTATGGTTTTTAATAATTTTTAAGTAATATTTAGCAGAAATAAATAGGAGGAACAAAACAAAACCACGTTACTATAGCGAAATCGCTCTGACAGAGATATAATATGGACGGTTTTGAAAGTTGAGGGATGTGCATTACCCGGTTTTAGAGTTTAAGGACCAAAATCGGACTTGGCCATTAGTTGAGGGACCTAAATAGGACTTTTTCCTATATGTTGGGCATAATATGTTTGTGAGCTGAAATGGCTGACAGCCCAATAACTGCGAATAGAAGACATTTGAATATGGGCCTTAAAGAAAATTTTCTATAGGCCGTGGCCCACTGGACAAAACTTGCCCTGGTTGTAAATCTGTCAATGGTTGGTTTTTCTCAAGAAAAAAAAATGTAAATCTGTCAATGTATGGCCAATTTATCGTAGTTAAGTTATAGACCTTGCACTGGTTTCCACAAAAGAAAAAAAACAAACCCCCACAGGAAAGCAGGTGTAGTGTGGTTGGTGTGTTTTTTATGTTTTCTGTCCCAAATTGTGTATAAACAATCACACTAGATACGGAAACTTTCTGTCTTTTTGTCTTGTGCATGATTGTACTATACTCTACGTTATCTCCCAGGCTAGAAAACTCCAACACCATCTCGTAACTTGAGCGTCCAAGCCATGAGGCATCCATTGTTTCTTCTCTTTTCTTTTCAACTAGGTTCATGCCCATGCGTTGGGTTTAAAAATTACAATACAATACATAGAGCATAAAGTAGACAATAATGCTCAGCAGTGGACATATGACAAAAAAGCAAACAATCAATTCTGTTCACTCTTATGTTGAAATGGCAAGGGAACAAGTAATGTTGCAAATTTTAGAGTAGTAATCCAGTTAAAGAAAACTTAAAAGGCAAATTATTTATACGAGCTTCAGTCTTCATGAATAGAAGAAAAATTGTAATATAAGAGATGTGAAATACTCAAGCAAAAACTATTGTCATGATATGCAACGGAACACAAAGTAGACGCTTTTGCATAAAACCTTACAGTTACAAATATTAACAGCAAGCATGATATGGTACATACCAGTCTTTGCTTAACGATATGCTTATTCTCTCCAAGTAGTAGCTACATAATGGGTTTGTCAAAAAATGCTGCTTTTGATTAGGCCTACCATCTTGATTTCATCAATAAAATATGCTACTCTCTCAATCTATGTGGCAAGGATGTTTGAAATGCTATCTAAAACCAAATATTGTTGGTCCTCTGCTTGGCCGCTCCTCCGTACCTCGACTGTAATGAAATGGCTATTGAGCCCAACCCCTCAGCCTCTCCTAGTTGAAGGCATGCTCACCAATTCAATATGAGATTGCAATTGAAGGCACGCCATAGAGTGAAGCCTCCCTTTAGCAGAAATGGTGAAGAGTGGAACCTACACGTACTGCAATGAATTAACAAAAAAATCCAATTATCTAGTATGCTTAATAATTGCCCGGCTCAGGAAGTCTAGATAACATGTGCATTGTCTTAAAGACATAGCGAGAAGGTACAGTTGTCCCTTGTGAAAGTAGCTAAGGCCCCGTTTAGTTTCAAACTATTTCCCCCAAAATACACTATTCATTCAACTTTTCCCTATTCATTCCATCCCTCCCACTCACAGAACACTATTCATCTACAGTGTATGTTTGGGTCTACAGTGTTTATTCGGGGAATCTTTCCCAATCTAAACACACCCTGAAGCGTGTTGCCCCTTAGAGTCATGCTCTGCGTGTTAATATAGGCCAAGAACATTCCTTGGTCTGGATTACAAGCTATGGTGGTTGTGATAAGGCCAGCCCTCTGATTACAAGGAACAGAAAGATCTACAAAAACTAACCTCTACAATCTATGGCCAGCTCTATCTCAACCACCGATGAGACTACCAAAACTAAAGAGGTAGTGTTAGTTCTACTCAATGTTCAGTAGCTGACACCTGATAGCATGAATGGGATATTATATCCACCTTTGCGGCTTTGTGGGGATATGTTGCTCTAGTGAATTCATGATCTCAAGATTTCGGAGATTGTAATAGAGGGTCCTTGATGTGCTTCGCTATCGGATCATAGTATATTCAAGCTAACTGGGAGATGCTGTGCAGATCACTGAAAAAGAATGAAAAGAAAATCCAGTCATCACAGACAAGGTCCTACTAGCATTTATAAGTGACAACAAGCACTATTCCTACACATAAGCAGCATTGTTAATGGAATTTGAGTATCTGACTATTATCGTTTCCGAACAAAAGTGTTGAATTTTCAAAATATTTAAGTCGACAGGAAGGTTCTTCACGTGCTAGTTATCAATTTATTAACTCAATGAGACGATGTACTGCAAACTGAACACACCAGAAGCACACGAGGAGCGGAAAGGCCGAGATGTCATCTGTGTAATCAACAGCTGGCATTAGGCGTTTGAGCTCCATGGTGGGCGTGAAGTTGCTGTAATCATCACCCCTTCACACCTGCCGTCTGTCTCAATCCTCCTGTCCACATCATCGCGCGGTGCACCGCCATGAGCTAGAACGGCACGAGCGCTTCCTCCAGTGTGCGCCGTATCCGCTCGCCGTCGAAGAACCCTCCACGTCGTCATCGTCGCCGTAGCCAGCGGCGCTGCACAGTAGTCGATCAGGACCGCGAGCGTGACGAGCACGGGCACGGAGGGTACAGCGACTCGGTGGAGGCGAAGGCCGACGCAGTGAGGCGGTGCTGCACCGCCACCGTGGCGCGCGACTCGGCCGGCGCTAGGGCCGTCAGGGCAGCGCCGAGGGAGGCCGGCGTCTCCTGCGGCGAGAAAAAGCGCCGGTGGCCTTCAGCCCTTATGTGTTGATGGAGGGGGCCGCGAGCCACGAGGCCGACGGAGGAGCAGATGTGGAGGGAAGGTATGATGTAGGCGGCAGCGATGCGAGCGTCGGGGAGGCAGCGCGATTAGGGACCAACACGGCGGCCGACCGGAACCACGGGCTGAGCAGACCAACGCCGTCCGTCCTTGGCTCCCGCCGCTTTTCCAGGACGACTGCGAGGGGAGAGGGAGGCGTCCGAGAGGGAGGTAATCGAGGGAGAAGATCGTGTATACGGGAGTAGGACGGGAGATCGTGGGATTCCGACAGATCGTGGGGCGAAACCAGCGTGCGCGAGGAGCCGACGAGGGAAAGGGGGCGACGTACGACGAAAAACAGTTAGCAGGACGACGGAGAACGACGTACCACCATTTTGACCACTTACGTGCTTTCTAGGAGCAGAGAAAAGAGAGGCATCCCTGTTTCATGGTTTGCAGCACAACTAGGAAACCAGCAACATGCCTTCCTGGGCGCTCCACTCCAAAGAGCAAAGAAAACGAATCCAACCAAAAGATACGCGAGCGTACCGGCGGCCACGGAACCGCCACCGCTGCCGTCCCATCGGCCGCGAATTGTTTTATGCCGCCGCCGATGTGGCCGCACTCCGGCCATCCGGCTCACCGATTTCTTTTTTGATCTGCCTCCATGATTCGAGACATGACCCCTGCCTGCCTCCCCTATCTATCTTCTTCGTCACCTCCGGCGGCAAGGCATGTGTGCGCGTATCTGTGACCTGCACCTGAAAGTCTGGCCGTAGGGTATCTTGTTTAATTCTAGGGTTGATCGAGCTGGCTTCCTTCGATTTGCTCAGCCAGATTTGGCTCAGCCAAACGAGTGATGCGCACACCAATCATTGGAGCTCCATGAACAGTCGATCTGCATCAGATCATGATCGACGACACGGCCGGTGTGTGTGCTAGCTCGATCCTTCGCTTTCTTGATCCAATAATCCAGGTTCACGTCACTGCGAAAGAAACACAAATAAAATCGCACGTGCCTTTCGTTGTAAAGACAGAGGACCCCAGAGAGCCTGCCTGCTTGCACCAACACTGTAGTGCATTCCGCGGCGGCCGGATGGAATGCCGAGATCAAGCCATTCCTCGCAATTTTACACAAAACACCTAGGATTGTACGTAAATAGAAGCCGCCGTCCACCTTCCTCTCACAGGATCTTTGACATAAAAGCCCTCGTGTTTACACGAAATCAACCCGTGCTCCATCTCTAGCCGGCAAAGAAAATTTTCAGAAAAACCCTTGAACTTCTATAAATCAACCCGCCATCCTTTTCCTCTCTCAGTAATTTTCTAAAAAAAGTCACCGGGTTCAACTTAAATTACACAATAGCCCGTTCTATTACTTCCTTTCATAGGGGAACATTATATGTACCGTTTGGCTATCAAAACGCGTTCGAATCAAAACGTATCCAACATAAAATTTGCTTACAATTTCAAAATCTACAATTTTACTATATATATATTTTTAAACTCAACACACTTTTGCTATTAATTCGCGCAAATGTTTACATACTAACCATCATATCTATGATTTTGATACCGAAATGTCCTCAAACTAAGAAGCTTTTAATAAAAAAAAC
This sequence comes from Digitaria exilis, assembly GCA_015342445.1. Lineage (NCBI taxonomy): Eukaryota > Viridiplantae > Streptophyta > Magnoliopsida > Poales > Poaceae > Digitaria > Digitaria exilis. The sequence goes on from JACEFO010002479.1 coordinate 2,393,325, forward strand.
AAAAATCAATGTCTTTGGAACGCAACAAGAATTTTAATTCTAAGTGTTTCTGTAATCCACTCGCACAAATAAATGCGTTGCACATACAATTTAGTCACCAAAACATCTTTACATATTGAACATAGGCACTTCAAAATTTTAAAATCAATGAACATACTACAAATCAAACTTTAAAATACTGGACTCACTTTCCAATTCTCCCATTATATCTTACATTCGACCATTAAAACGAATTTAAAAATCAACAAAATTAAAAAAGTGGACTCACTTTTCCAATTCCCCCATTATAGCAAACATCCAACCACAAAACACTTTTAAATTAACCCAAAATATTTTTAAGCTAACAATGTTCAACATAAAAGCTACTAAAATATTAAAATATACAAAATTCATACATAACAATAAAATTCAATGCTCATATCCAATTCTCTTCCACAAATTTACAATCTAACAAAAAGTATACTTCAAAATGCTTTGCAGGTTCAACAAAGCTAGATGCTTTTCGTAGCAACAGCTGCCAAGTTTGGTACCTGCAAATTCAAAGCTCAGGGTGCGCATGCTAATAACTTACCAAATTGGAGGACTGTGCAATTATCTCAAACAAAAATTTTATTCAGATTTGTTTGTGCTTGTTAGGCCTGAGCAGTAGTGCAATGCTCATGGCCCCCAATGGCAAGCCACTATGGTAGTCTCTTTTAAAAAAACGAGGTTAATATCATAGTAGGCACATGACCCACGTATAATATATTAAATTGATAAGAACAGATATTACATTGAATCTTAGCTAAAAAAAGCTAAAAGAGGTATATTTTGGAACAAAGCTTTTGGTTGGATTATATAACACGACGACGCCTTCACACCAGTGTCTGGACGAGGCCAAACTTAAAAAAAAAATTGGACTCAGTTTTCCAATTCCTCCACTATAGTAAACATCCAACCACAAAACACTTTTAAATTAACCCAAAACGTTTTTAAACTAACAATTCTGAACATAAAGGTTACTAAAAATATTAAAATCTACAAAATTCATACATAACAATAAAATTAAATGCTCATATTTAATTCTCTTCTACAAATTTCGATCTAACAAAAAATATACTTCAAAACAAAAGGTCAAAATAACACAGGTTACATCGATTGGCCATCCGCGGCAACGCCGTGGTCTTTTCTAGTCGTATAGTAGTTCGCTCACCGTTCGGAACAATCAAGACGAACTGTCGACCACGGAAATGGCCCTTCTCGCAACGTACGTACACGTATCCAGATCGATGGTTCATGAAGGAGAAGGACGAAGGTTACCGTCACGTGTCGCGGTCGTGAGGACAGAGCCCCGGGGAGCCCATCGATCTGGGTCGCGATCTCCATGATATTGAGCACCCGTGTCGAGCCGAGGCCGTCACGGTAGAACGCCCCGAACACGAGCTTCCAGAGGATGGAGAGGATGATGCGGCAGCTCCCAACTTGCAGCCGATACTATTGGGTCGAAAAACACTTGCATTCATGGAGTCGCCACTTGCGAGCTTGTTCGTTGCGCCTGGCTAGCTGCTTCCTTTTCTCCCAAAAGAACAAGAGTCTTTTGTGGCCCTGAGGTTTTTGGGGTTTGTTTTGTGTGTGGAATTAAAGATATCTTTTGCAAACTATAGTAATGATGGGTTATTGTATCTAGAGATAATCAGATAAGATGGTGATTGTGATGGACGGAGGGGGGCAAAGCAATTAGAATCTGGGAGGCAGACGACCCTACAACAAGACAAGTTGTGTACTACTCCTATGCGTTACTGGATTTTTTTTAAAAAAATACAATAACGTATAGAAGGTCGTAAGGCCAAGTAAGCGCCACGTTTAACTTTACTGTATATGTAAAGATATATATAGCTGCTATAATTGCTTCCTGTATATTTATATATATTCTTTTTTAAAATGTATATTCCGTTTCCAGGCTTGATAATGTAGATCCATTATCTATAAAGAGGCTTGTTGATGTAGACAAATAAGGATTAGACATGGAACACAAGAAATCAATTTCAAGTCCACAATAAAAACCAAATATATTCCGTGTTCCAAATAACCTGAACTTTGGTCAATGTAGCGACTTGTTCATGCTACACCAAACTACTGAAAACAAAACAGGGAGGGTAAAAAGTAGAATTTTTTCCTTGAGAGATCGCAAGAAAAAACTAAGTAATTGAACAGAGGTGTTCCAGCGATAAGATCAGGCCCTGCTGAGCAAATAACTGTTGACCCGTGCTGGGATTGTACGTAGTGATGAATTAAAGCTAGCATCGACCATCGAGAGTGATAATGCAACAAACTCAGATGCTCCTCTCGTTCATGGGCACAGTCACAGGGGAGAGGCACTGATGAGATCAAACTGGTCTGCTGGTGTGTATTAGGAGCCATGCACAGATGGAAATTCCGGTGCATGTGGCGACACGGCACACGATTGACCGTGTTTGTAGCGCATCCAGCACAGCAGGACCGATGGACGAACGAGGTACTGTACCACAAGTAGTCCGTGCAATGTCTCAGGCCATCTCTGCTCTGCAGCTCCGGCGACGGTGGCAGTCAGCGGCGCTGAGCGGTGTGTGGACTCGCGTGCGCCAATAGCCATGCATCAATGCATGCATGAATATGTCCACGAGTCCGTTCGAGAGATGGCTGCGCCTTCGACCCTTCGAGAGCAGGGTGCAGACCCGTATCTGGCCAGCTGAGGGTTCAACAGTAGTAGATAATCAGCTGTGCTAGCTGTTGTATTCCGACGGAGTACTATCAGCTAACAGGCAACTCAAAGTCGCCAATATTATTCCTTGTAGGCACATCCATGCTAGTTTTCTAATATGATACCCGAATTGTTGAAACTGGCTTCAAAGATAGCAATACATTATTAACTAGCTTTATTAATGCATTCATCCGAAATGTTACCTACTTTAAGAAGAGAGGAAAGTTGGCTCCACATTGAAAAATAAACATGAGTGTCCATATCAAATTAATTCATGGATCCTTTTTTTTTTACCGAATTAATTCATAGATCTTATATAATGCTTCTGTTTCTTTATATCTCACACTTGTTTTGCATCAAGTTAAACTTGTTCAACTTGATAGAGCATATAAACAAAATGCAACATTTACTATGTTCAATTTTTTTCATTAAATTCAGCGTGGACTGTGCGTTGCCAATTCATACTCTGTATAATTGTGACATTTTTTTTAATAAAATCATGTGTTCAAAACTGAAGACTTAACAACGTGACACCAAAAATATTAGGTTTATTTGACCAGTAAGTGACACATATTACGGGGAAAAATACGGAGACGTTTATAAAGACGATGCAGCATTGGAGATGCTCTAAAGCTGACGTAACATTGCTGATTGTCCAGCATAAAGATACGTCACGGCCATAATAAGCTGAAACTAATATGGTAACATGCACCTGGGTGCTCGGCTTAATTTCAAGCAGGGAAGCAGCAATCAAACATGCTGTTAAACCCGGGCGCATGATCTCTCTGGTGGGTGGGTCAAACCAAAATGGTGGCATTCAAGATCCGGGAGACGCGGGCGCGTGACCCTGGGAAAAAAACGCCAGGTGGAGCCCATGACGGGACGTGGCACGTCGCCGCGCCATGTCACACACAAATACATGCCGCCGTGCCGCGACCAGACAGGCAGACACCCCTCGTGCGCACGGTTCACTCCCGACACCCCCCACTCGCTGGCACGCGGGCCCCGACCTGACCGCCACGCATTGCCATCCGGACGCACGCATGCACGTACTGTACGAGTAGACCGTATATGCACGGTCGGGTCGCTAGACGACGTCGAGGGGCTGCCATGCCATGGATGGCAGTAGGCGTGAATACGGCCACGGCGGCGAGGGCAAGACGGTCAGCACCGCGCAGAGCCCATGTCGGGCCGGCGTGCGACACCCGCGGCCCTACGCCCACGCGGCGCGCGGCGACTCGCCCGCCCACGCTGCCGCGACCGATCACATCGCCATCAATGCTTGACAAGACCTCGGCGTCTGCATGCCCAGCGAGCGGACGCCTGTCTTCTCGTCACGGAGCCGCGGCCGCCGCCCTCGTCTCGTCACGGATTGCACCGCCCGGACGCCACCACGCGCGGGCGCACGGCCTTCGAGAGGGGAGGAGAAGAAGGCAGCAGGTTTGACGCGACCGAGATCTTCTGAGCTCAGCTGAAGGGCCATCGGATCCGCCGCCCATGTCGACGTGAGATGGACGGGTCGGAAGGGGGTGGCGTCGGCCTGATGACACGGACGGGCACGTACCTGATCAATGAAAATTCTCGCACCAACATGCTGGTGTAGTTGCAGAAGTACTTTTTCTTACTATTTATTTTTCTCACAGAACACAACTCAAAAATTTATTTTTCACATTTCCTATTCGTCTCCCTCGTATAACACGCATTCCAGAAAAAAATTACTTCTTTCCACCTCAACTAAACACAGCATTGAACCGGATGGAAGTCGGTACCGTGTTGTTATTCATCTATTTAGAAAATACGTTTTCCAAAAATATTTTCCTCCAATTACTTTCAACCTTCCTATTTAATCCTTTCACAAAATACGCTTCTCAGAAAATATTCTTTTCTACCATCACAAACTAAACATGCCTAAGTTTTTAAATTGAGGCTGTGTTCAGATTCAAAAAACATTGTAGCTAAAAAAACACGATAGTTCAGTTTTGCGAAGCGTGTTCCGTGGGTAAAAAAAATAGTATGAATAAAAAAAATTGAAATGTTTAGTTTGTAACGTAGAGATGGCCTAAATTTTCCATGAATCACGGCATCACGCAGTTTGTGTTAATTGTGTGTGTGTGTGTCGTATGTTTTGTGTGTGGCAGATTGGGTGAGGTTAGGGGATGGTAGCTTTCGGGACGGGATTTCGACGTGGACGCTTCGGGTACTCGGGCGTCATGGACGTTACGTCGTCGTGGATGAAGCGAGAAGAGTTTGGGCCTGTGATGTCGTCGATACTCTACATGTATGGAGTTTTGCTCCTCACATGTCACCGTCCCCGTTTTTCCCGTGATAACAGCTACTAATAAAGATAGCAACGTTTCAAGCTGTCCGTTAGCGATGCTGTATTAGAAGCTGTCTTGCATAAGAAAGGAAAATATTGGTCTCTTTCAAGCATTAATGACTACGCACTTGAATCTTGCTCACCGTATATATATTGGGACCCGCAAGGGAACAAGAGCTTTCTTGGCATCTCCAATTGCAGAGCTAATTAAAAAAAAAAATCAAAGCCTTAACCATGTTGAGTGCCATACTCTTACAACAGATCGCCCTTGCGTGATTGCATCACTGTGTGTTTTTCCTCTAGTATAGTGCAACTTAAGATTTGTGTGTTTTTCCAGCTTGAGTATAATGCAAGTGAATGACTATTTTGTCTCGCCTCAATGGCCACGAATATCTTTCAACCACATGGATGCATGCTATCGGTAAATGCATATTATAAAGTTAACTACTACTCCTCCGCTCCAGAATAAATACACTTATTGGACATTTAAGGAACAAAATAATACTGCTAGTCATGAGAAATGACATATGCCATATCTCCAATTAATTTCCTCAATTATTTTTTTCACATAAACCTTAATGGATTGTTCCTTAGGAAGAAAGAAATCTAGCAAATAATTGTTCATGCATCTTGGAAAGGGAAAAAAAGAGCATATACCTTGGGGAAAAAATAAAAACAAGACAATTCAATGTGCCCGCAGTTAACTTTAGTTTGTCCAAAAGGTCGCGACAAGTTTTGAGTACTAAAAAAGGCACTTATTTTGGGAGAGACGGAGTACTTAGTACAGATGAATGATCATTTTCCCCTTAACTTTTGTTTCTTTAAATATAACGAAAAAATTAATGACATGATAGCTAACAATATCTTATTGACAAATTTCTAATTTATATAGCAAGTTCGACAGAGGAATTTTGCGGACCACATATATTTAACGTAATATACTCAATAGAACTAGCGTTGTTTGGTAGTGTACTACTCGTTTCGCTACTTTTTTTTCACAGAAAGAAAACATTTTTCATTGAGTTCGCTGTCGTCTGCATGATGAAAAATAGATTTAGAAGGCCTAGTTAGATTCCTAGTGCTGAATTATACTGGTAGAAAAGGCAGCTAGTATAAATAGGTAAACCTGGCAAACTAACGGACTTACCAAGGCCCCATTCAGTTCCCTAAAATACACTATTCATCTAACTTTTTTATATTCATCCCATCCCTTTTACTGACAAAACACTATTCATCTACAGTGTTTTTGTGTGAACAGTGTATTTTTGGGAATCTTTCCCCAATCTAAACACACCCTAAGGTAATTTAACAATGGTTGTTGAAAGTTTTTTTTAATTAACATATGTTCCTTATAATTTAAAACGGATAATAAATCTTACTGTTTTAGCTTCTTGTACCATAATTACTTTTAAACTCTCCGTACCTATTAGCAACTTTCACAACTAACGGACCAACTGTTGCCAGGATGAGATGCATCATACTCAAACAGTGCTAAAATCATCAAACTCTGGCGAAGGCCCCACCTATACATGTCCAACGGGCCGTGCCAGCCCGGCACGACGGCCCACCGTGCTGGGCCGGGCCGCCGCAGCCCGCCATGCCTAGCCGTGCCGTGCCACCACCGTGCCTCGTGCCGTGGC